>CM063707.1:22861198-24210994 GCA_032441835.1 Slavum lentiscoides
TAGTGTACATTATAAATTTAGGTAAACGTGTTAAATTTGTTGAAAAAACAATAATTTACACTCGTACTTATCCCGTACAGCGTATAATAATAATATAAATACGTCGTACATAAAAAAAAAAAAAAAATTGTTCTTTACGTGTGCATTATATAATACAAAATAAATGAATTTTATACATTTTAACTGTATAGGTACGTTGTAAGCGACGTTTATTTATTTGTATTAACGTTTGTTGAAGGTAGTTTGTGGCGGTTTTCGGTTCACGTTTGATTAACTCCACGTGCACATATTCGACACGTGTAATACACGAAAAAAAATTCCAAATATTAAATCGTTTATTTACTATAAACGTTTGCGTATGAATAACGTGCGTAAAATATATTTAGTGTCTTGTTTTTTCGGGTTACAAACTTTTTGTTAAAAAAAAAAATTAAACAGAAAGAACGTGGGCACATCCTTTCGAAGGCGCATTTAATTGAAAGCGTGAGAATTTTTAATTTTTAAACTATTTTCGGATACGGACGTCTCACCATCAGCCCACGGTGAGCTGCTAAATGTGCACGCGCGGGAACACGCGACTTCTGGAAATCGATACTAACATGAGAAAGGCTATTCGGCTCATTGCTGTCTGAAAATGTACTCAGCATCTTGTCACATATAATAAAGATCTATCTAGTACGGAATAAAAAGGCCCACGTCAAAAAAAAAATTCATCTTCTGTTCGTTGAGACAAAGCCGCAAAAGGGTACCCGTTTTTTCTTCTTCTTCTTCTTCTGACGGACACGTTGAAGTCGATGCTTCGGATCTATGGTGTTTGACGAATTAATACTACTCTCGTGTGTTGGTTCCCAATTCATTCTAATGCGTCTTAACGGAGGGAAATACTTATCGCGAGACACTTTTTCGAAACGTGAATTTGTCCGATATCTCAAATTTATCAATAAATGCTCTCTTATTCAATTCAATCATTACTACACCGCGTCACGCTTCTAAACGAATGCATTTTTTAATGTCCCGATCGTGTCTTATTCAACTGTCCTTCCACGTCCGCCACGCGTGTTTATTCGATTCCTTAAAAATCTTAACATCGAACTCGTCTGAATCTGTACCCGCCATTTAAATTCTTAATGATATTTTCACAATTCTGTTTTCGCTCACTCTCTTCTTTCTTTTTTGTTTCTATTTATACTTATATATATAATTGTTGAGCTATATAACAGCTGTGCGAATCTGAAAGCTAATAATTAAAATAAAACCCCCTTACACCTCGATGCGTTACCGGCCTATTTCAAAAGCCGACTTTTATTTTCGTCATAACTCCGATAATATACGAGAAACCCACTTTCACACAGGCCCTCCGTGTTTTCGCACGGATGAATTATGGCGGAGTGAGATAACGCCGCGGATTCTGCAACACGTACACTTCATACGACGTACCGCCACCACAGAAGCGTATTTATATAATACGAACTCGCGAACGACTGGAGCTGTGGGGGAAATTTGTATATAAATATATTTTTTTTATTGGTTTTAGTTTAAATCATTATAGCTGAACAATTGATATGTACAAAGAAAAAAAATTTACAAAAGTCTTTAAAAGCTTAAACACTTAAAATCGGGACCCTTGGACCGATTTTAGAAAATCGGTCTTCCGTGTGGACAAGTACGGTCCGCATTGCGCACCTCAAAAACGTTCTGAGTTCAGTTATTTCGGCGCTGACTCCACGTATATAGTTGAAGGCGGCGTTCCGACCTATTTTTTTTTATTTCATCCTACTGAGTCGTCTCACTGAGCTTTTTCTCAAATCATCACACGTTCGAAGAGTTGAAATCCGTGAGGCACGCTTCTTGGCAGGCACAAGACAGAACCACTCAATCAACAGCATACAATAAGTTAAGCGTTTTTTTTTTTTTTATGGGGCTTATAGACATGTATTTATCTCGCATTTTCTGTTGCGATGGAACGCTCCTATCCGTCAAAAGCTGAGTAAGGTAATAATCGCAAAATAAATAAATTCAATCGCTTAAAACAACGTTAATTTCCTCTCGGATTTATAACTCTTTATTTTATTTTTTTATTATTTTTGTGTTATTACAAAGCAGAAATTAATCTCAACCGTTACATAATATAGAATATTTACAAATGATGCGTTGAAAGAAAGCGGGACGGAATACTTACGTTTAATTAATATTAGAAAAAAAAAAAACAACGAAACATTTTTTTTTTTATAACAATAATTGTTATAATCAATCGATAATAGGCTCGTATAGTAGCTGAATTTTGAAACCGGTTTCGAAGACAAAAATATTAAGACGAACTATGTATGTTGGAGATGAGGTTCTTAGAGGATAACGAAGAAAAAATACGTTTTAAGATGTTATTATATTATATAGAGATATTTGCACGCGCCCGAATAACATATATTATATAATACACACACACACACATCCGATTAATAACTTCGAGAGCCCAGTCGGCCTGTCTTCGGAGGCGGAGAAAGACGAGCAGGACGGTATAGGGTACAATACGAAGATCGTATAGGTATATATAACTGCTGCCGAACACGAATAAAGAACGAAACGTTGATATCACATCGCATTAAATTGCGTGAATGTGTGCTTGGAGTACGAATCGCGCCGGAAGACTTACGATCGCGTAGAGTGCCTGCAGAACGAGTCGAAACGTTCCCGTCCTGCGAGCCACCGCCACCGTTCCTATATATATATATACAGAGTTTCTTTCATTTCGTTTATATTATTATCGTTTTTGTTGTTATAATATAAATATGTAATATATTGCGATAATACTCGTTTATTATATTGTAAAGACGCCGTGACGTACCGTATGAGATCAATAATACGATAGAGGAAGAGAACGAGCGTGAAATACGAATAATATCTCTTTTGTGCACACAAACACACGCATTTTCGTTTTGTTAACTGTTTTTTTTTAAATATTTATCTCCTCTTGTCGTCGTCGTCATCGCCGTCTTTGGCGTAACAATAATATTCGCGCGATACTCGGGTCAATACAAGTCCGTTGGCGCAATCAAACGGGCACTACAATACCCAAATAATTTTTTTTTTTTTTTGAGTACTACTCAAATAATTTGAAATTTTTTTTAGCAATACATTGCTTAGGCGACTCTGTCCGTTTTAACAAGTAATAACGAGAGTTGTTTGTACAATATAGTATTATCAAGTAAGTTTAGCGACCGGTGAAAAGGTCTTTTTCTCGTGTGCGCAGGGCCGACTTTCGATAGGACGGCGTCTTCCACAAAAAAAAAAAAAAAAGTGATCGCGTTCAATTTATTTAAGATTTCTACCGACATGTTGGGAAAAAGAATATGGTTTTTCTTTCGAAATTCACCAGTGTGTTAAAATATCGTTGTGTACAATAATAAATTATTAATTCGAGCAGTCTCGTATCTCGTATATGGGTTTCAACAGTAAAAATAATATTGGAGCGAACGTATTAATATCATCTGTGATGAAAGTACATTTTTATATTGAATTTCTCGAGAATCCGCATCGAAATAGCCCAATTCACTTAAAGATAAACATGGATTAATATCAGTATAAAAACAATACCCATAGTTCGTATATTAATTCCGTATTCTATAAATGTTGACGGTAAACGTTTTTATTTTTGTTTTTTTTTTCTAAATTGATAAAATCGAAAATTACACGTGTTTGTCTATAATACGATTTTTTTTTTTTAACGGGATGAGTCCTTTTTTTGTATTTTATCGGAGTGTGGTCTGAAATTATCTTAGAATTTGATTTTGCCTATGTATTAGTAACCAGCTATTTTGACTCGAGCCGGTCATGCGTATGCGGCGGATAATGAAATTGGACTAGCAATGGTACGAGTAAGATTTTCAAACTTGTCACCGTATTATAAAATACATTGAAAGAGATTTTACGAATAAACTTAAAAGCGAAAACATTATTAACGAATTCGCATTTGACGATTGGGGCGAACGGCTTTAATACAGTTTAAGTGCCTATACATTTTAAATTTTTTTGTTTTTTTATTATTATTTACTTATGATAATGAATATTTATTACGCAGTAATAATAATGTTGAATACGGTGGGAGTGACTTTTCCTCTGTTGGTTTTTACTCGCAATATCAATATTGTCGGCACTCATAATTCGTTCGTCTACCGATCTGATTTTATAACTAAAATTGTTGTTGTGCGGGCGTCCCATAACTTTTTAGCACCACCGAAATTCGATTTCTAGTTGCACCCATAACGAATAACCGTTTATTTAGGTATATCGTTAATAACGACAAAGCGAATTTTTAATAAAAACTGCCGCAGCCTGCGTGTGCACGAGTAGTGCCGATTAGTATTCGACAAAAATATAGTATAGTATTATAATATAAAAACGTACGATCGTTTTCCCTTCCGCGAGCCCATTTCAAATTCAATTACACGCGTTGACTCAAACAAATTATTATAGAATTTTCAGACGGAATAAATTGCCCGTTATTTTCGTTGAGACCTTAAAGTATACAACGTAGATTTGTCAGACGGAAAGCTTTCGAGATTTATTAAAAGATTTGGACGCTATATTTTGTTTTTTAAGCCGCAACGGTAGTTTAAATCCGAACGTCTCGGGTGTACCGCGCTTTTGGCTCAAGCGCGCCTATCTGGCGAAACTAAAGTTTTGAAGAACTCGTCGAAATCTGTATATTTATAGTGCAGGATTCGTGTCGGTACGATTATTTCACTAGCGTACGGTAATATAATAATATCAGCGCGCGGCGTTAAGGTCCGAGGCGAATTATATAAAGAACAAAAAGCATTTTACTGTTCGTTAGGACATATATTAACAAAATATCCAAAATCAATATATAGGATATATTAACAGAATTATTAAATTAATAATTCTGTTTCTAACATTATGAAAGCTGCGTCAGGTGTTCCGCAAGGTGGTCATTTATCCCCATTGCTTTTTCTCTTATTTATAAATGATTTAAATAAATGTTTCAACACCAGTAAATTTTTACTATTTGCGGATGATATGAAATTATTCATGCCTATCCATTCTATCCACGATATAATATCCCTACAACATGATTTAGATCAATTTTCAATGTGGTGCTCATTGAATGGTATGTCTTTAAATACTTCTAAATGTGTTCAAATTTCATTTAACCGCTCTAAATCGTATATTAAATCTCAATATTATATAGATGGCGATTCCCCCTCTCTGTTAATCAAGTATACGGGATCTAGGTATTATCTTGTCAACCGATTTATCCTTTAATGTGCATATAAATTCAATTTGTGGAAAGAGTCTTCGTGTTTTAGGATTCATCAAACGTATCTGTCATGGTTTTAATGATCCTTTATGTTTAAAAGCGCCGTATTGTTCAATTGTAAGATCACCACTTGAATTTGGTACAGTATCGTGGAATCCTAATCAAAGGTATTTAATTAATAAACTTGAAAAGATCCAAAAAAAAATTGTCTACGTTTTTATGCCTATAAATCCAATATATTTAACCAAAACACAAATGAAATTGAAAATCTAACGGGTTTAAAGTCACTAAAAACTAGACGTCTAGTCTATGACGCCACATTTGTTTACAAACTCCTAAATGGAGATATCGATTGCCCTGAATTATTACAACAAATTGGTCTTAAAGTACCCTCCTTCAATTCTACACATAATCCCCCCTTTGCTATACCCCAGTCAAAAAAAAAATTATTTTACGAATAGTCCGGTGTGCCGCTCACCGACAATGTGCAATCAAATAATTTTGATTTCTTTTTTGATTCTTGTACCGCGTTAAAAACAAATATTTACAATTCAAATAATTAATGTTATTTTTCATTCTATATTTACTGTATTATCTTTGTATATCATACTCTTACCCCTTGGGGCGTTATTGTTTATTTATTGATTCTTAATAAATAAATTATTATTATTATATTATTACGCCGATAAAATATTCGATAATAACGCGATTTGTTTATGAACACGCAATAATACGCGAGTAATTCGTTACAGTATATTTTTTTGAAAACCGTATTGAATTTTAAAAACGAAATGCGCATGTTCCGCTGCGTCGTGTGATTATATTCCGTTGTAATAATATTCACCGATATGCATCAATAGAAAATGCGCTCGTATACGAAATTTAAATATATTCCAAAAATTATATCTATGCAAATAATACGTATAATATATTGAAATTGTAGGGCGTTATTTTTTTCCGCGCGACATTCGACGCTCGGTGACGTCTCCGTTTTTATTACTTTGGGCACGAACCCAAAATCCGATAATACGCTGGCAAACCTGATGTGCGATGATCCTCGCTCGCTTGTTGCACGAAATCAAAAATCGTCTTCGGCGTTCCGAATAATCAGAATATTAAAAAAAAATCAATGTAGTTTACCACGTCTTGATATCGCGTTTAAATTAATGTTCTCTTCCTTTTTTTTTTTTTTTTAAATTCAAAAACGTGTCTCTCGATCTGCCTCCTCAACTCTAAAAACGTTATTACTAAAATTATTCCTTTTATTCCGGTAGCTGGACTGGCTTTGTATAATTTAATATTTCATAATTGTTTGAACAAAATTGTTCTGTTCTGTATGTTTGGCTCTTTTTATCGCCTTTAAACACGTGTTGCGTATTTGTTTAGAATTTTAGAAATAAATTGCCAAACAAAATTTAAAAAACACAATTTAATGTCGATTATCTCGATATTATGTATATAATCCGGAACGAAATTGACTTTTTTTTTATTATTATTATTATTATTTTATCGATGAGTTATTGGAAATACGAACAATAAGTAAAGTGAAGTTTGATTCGTGATTTGAACATTTTGTTATTTTCGAACGATTTTTTTTTTAGAATAATACAAAATAATTTCCTAATAATATTTAATTCGTTTGTGCTACATTTTTGTAAAGGTTCTTTTAATTTTCGCCGTTTAACTTTTTTTTTTTTATCATCGTAAATTACACGAAAATATTAAATATACACGTCAATATCGCCAATGTAGTTTTTTTGATTTATTTGTTCTAAAATAAATTTTAGACAAAAAAGAGTGAATAAACATTAAACGCCTTGTTTTTGTAGAAAAAAAAAAAGTCCATCGCCGTAAATAATAAACGAATACGTTCTTTTTATAAATTGTTAAACGTATAAAAGTTTTTTTAAAAAAAAATCGATATCACAATAATTCATTGATAAAAAACGTATTACTAAATATGACCTACATAATATTTTTTAAATTATACTTTTGTAACAGCTGAAGTTAAATGTAATAACGTTTATCCTTATTACAATATAATAGTATACGCAAAATATACACTATACGCGATGTACGTTTAATTGAACATTTTGAACATTGAAAGTCTGAATTACAGCGTTGACATATGGAAATTCCTTCAGATTTATTAAAGGATTTGGTGCGTTGTTATTTGTTTTTTTTTTTTTAGATCACGGTGGCAACTGAAATCCTATTTTTCCATGCGAGAACTTTTATTATAAGTGACTGAAAAACTCGGAATTTTACAAGAGTCATCACACTCACTACATTAAAATATTACTTAATGTAATTGAAAAAAAAATCTAATTCCTTTAATCGCGTAATATACGTGTATTATAAAGAGCAACGGCGCAAAATATAATCTCGTGCGTATATTATATTATTATTTACTATACACATTCAGTGACCTATTTCCTATGCGCGCAGATTTTGTGATGTTTTAAAAATTTTTATTGATATATTTTTAGAATCTGAGCGTAGTTCGTGTTTTTATTTATTTTATTTTTTCCTGTGTACAAATTTTCGAATAGAAAGATTACTCGGAATGATCTCGTCATGCGTTACGCGTTCGAGTAGCAAATTTTGTATATTCTAGTCGGTACTTTTTTTTTTTGAAACGTTTTTCGATTTTCTCAGTAGTTTCGCCTTGTGCGCGTAATTCAAAAAATCTCAAAATCGAAAAGAAAACTATTTTCTCAGTAGTATTTTAACGCGACGCAAAAAAACTACCAAAAATAACGGTCCTAGAATCTTGGAATTTACACCGAACATGTAATTTTGCACTATATGTAAACATTTTTTTAAAATTTCAGTCTGTTTATATCATTTATTAGATATTGAGCCTTTTAAGTCGTAAAAATTGTGCATTTAGTTTTAAGGGCAGACAATTTTATAAAACATAGGTCCTACTACGCATTACTTGAACTATATTCAAAAAATCACGACAGTCCAAGAAGTCACAATTTCTTTTTTATTATTATTATTATTACCACTTTAACTTTTCCCAAGAAAGTGTATTACACCGAAGCTCCGCTCAAAATCGTTTTATTGAATCCTATGATTTATTATTGCTTTCGTATTTATAGTACCTAATAACGAAACTCTAATAACAAATTTCTTATGTTTACTATTATTAAAAAAAAAAAACGAGTCGTAGTGTTCAATTATATTTAGGAAGTTGACGGCAAATATGAATTTGATTGTAGTGTAGTTATTGATATTTGTAGGTAATGTTAGTAATAACCAGACTTGTAAACATGACCGTAGATAAGTATAGATAAATATAATATATAGATGGTCTGCTCAATATTAAATCGTAGGACAACTACGGTTGTTTGTATTGTCAATAAAAGCGGAACTCGTGGAGAATATAGATGATTTAAGTGACAATATAAAAACATTCCCCACAAAAAAATCAAGACCTAAACCATTTATTTATTACATTTTTTTTTCTTATTTCAACATTATATACTTGTATTTGGATTTTCGACGTTGCTATTATTTAAAAAAAATATATATATATATATATACGTAATATTTATGTGGTTTTATTTTAATTTTAAAAAGGGATGAGAAGTTAAGATAAATTTGTAATTTGATAAAGGCGGCAATTTATTTAGTGCTGCGCATATGATTAATCTCTCGACTCTCACCATACACATTCATTTGTTCCAGTAGTAGGAAGTATAGTCTTATAGATATTAACCAACGTATTAATTTGATTAGTACATTTAAACTTGTAAAGTAAATATGTACCTGATTTAATCGTTCAGTCTGCGTTTCGTTACAACGTAACAATTTAAAATATCAATTTCACGGTGGTAAATACGTATTCACTCGAATCACACACACAATGTAACAAATTATTTTTACATAATTGTTGACACATTATGAAGAAAAATTTATTTTCGGTATTAGGTAAACACACGAACTTAAAATGTATTCCGTTGTAAACTATTATATAAGTATTAATCGAATGAAAACATAATCGTTGCTACTTCAAAGTTTTGTTTGCTTAAGAAGATGAACGTAAAATCACTTTAAAGATTTCCAATCAACTCGAAGTTAAGATGTAAATAACGAAAACACGAACAAAGATTATTAATTAAAATACACAGATATACGGTAAACACTATGCACATATATATATTTTTTTTTACTCACCCATAAAAAAATGACCTATTTAAAAAATTAATCGAAGTGAGCTATATTATATAATGTTCGGTTCCTTTGATTTCGAAGGAAATATAAACATAACTATGTATGTAATATAACATAAAGTATATTTTATCATTCCGTATACACTTTTTATATTAAACGCATCAAAAAATGTGATACCTCATTGAATATATATATATTTATAACCACGTACACGATCATGTATATCCATTTTAATTAAACGAATACTGTTTTCAATTAGCATTTTTATTCCTTACGGTAAAGTACAATAGACAATAATTTCGTTTACTTAAAAAAAAAAACACTAAAGTTTATAACACTGACTGCCTTGTTTGGTTTGTTAGGAACAAAAATAATAAAATATTTGCCGAACGTTTATATGTGTGACCAGTTGGCGTATTTACGGAGCCGGGGAATTGAGTTAAACCTCCTTCACCTCAGGACCAAAAGGTTAATTTAATATATTACTGTGCATTGGTCACAATTTATATTAACACGTTTAACGCCATTGTCCAAACTCGACACGAAGTCGCCAACAAACACGCATTACTCAATTCTCTATTTCAAGAAAACGGTTATGATGAAGATTTTATCAATTAAAAAGTAGACCTGCAGTAAACCCGAAAGATTTACTCGAGGAATTCTACATCAGAGGTATTAGATTAATTATTCATTTTGATTAAATAAAACGTCGATTTAAAATTGGTTATTATTTTTAACAGAGAACACTATATTAATGACTCGTAATTGGGGGAAAGAACGAGCAATAAAATATGAAGAAGTTCTCTCTGAACTCTCCAAAAAAAGTAAAGGTTTTTATTATAATTTTCTGTTTTCTAAATTCTAATAAATACGAGTATATCAAAACAATTGAGTTCTATTACTTGATGAGTAGTTACTATTTGATTTATATATATATATAAATTTATTACTAAAAAAAACCCCCATTAATTAAAAATATATATAATAAAATCGTTTATATCGGGGACGAAGTTTGTATGTTCTCCACTCCCAAAAGAAATAATTATTGAAGGTACGCCATTGTGTGTACGACAGTGTAGAATGTGTGGAAATGACTGGTATTCGAGTTCTCGAATGAATGACACCTAACCATTACGTATCAACCACAATTTTTTTTTGGTCACAATAACGCCTATACATGTACAATTTTTAATCAAAACCAACGATAATTTTTAGATTAATTTATAAACGGTACATTTCATTTATTTTTTTTACACACGTTATGACATTTTCAGGATATCACTCACGTACGCATTTTAATGCGCACACACGCACGTCGCGTCTTCTAGTCCTATATTTATTTAGTACAGCCAGGATTATACTGGGGTACCTCAGAATTTAATCCAGACTATTTATTTTAGTATGATAGGTAAAACGAATCATGTACTCAAGTTGGATTTTAGAGGAGTTTTTCAACATTAACTTACATCGAAACTCCTTTAAGAAATCGTCTGTCTTTAATTAATTCAGATGCCTCGATGTTAATGAATTTAAACAAAGATATTTTTAAATCTCCTATATTTGAATAAATCCTTCATGAAGTTGTCCAGCAAAGTACTGTATTAAAAAAAAGCGTAAATAGTATAAAAAAAAAAAAAAACACTATAAATATTAAACGAACTAATATTTTCACCAATAATATATTGTACGCATAAATGATAAAAGAGAATATTGTAAAAACTTTTTAAAATTAAATTTCTGTATTAACGAAATTCCAAGTGTTTAAGTTCCGCTTCCGAAGCATAGAAATAGTATGCGGTAAAACTATAATTATTAATATATTTAGTATTTTTTACGTTATCTATTATTTTATATTGACAACAACAACAATAATTGTAGGCGAATATTTTTTATTATACTGATATTGTATTATTAGAGGTCTCACAGAGGCCTTTAGAAATATTTTTCGACGGGCCGCAACAGAGAACTAGTCCGATCCAGTATGACACATTTGTATTCACGTCGCCACACTAGTTCACATCATCTGATTGATAGCGCATCGTTTATATCGATATAATATAGACGTAACTAGTCCAACCCCGAACACTTCCATGACTATTCATTACACTCGGCTCGACGGGGTCTATTCCGCACAATATGGCTCCGAAATCGTATATTATTATTATTATTATAAATTATGAAATTCGAATGAGCCGAAACAGTGCCGAGGAGACACGCTGCAGAGCTGTGTGAAGGCTTATACCGGCCGTCATCAATATAAATCATTGACGTAGCCGTCGTCGTCGTCCTATATTCGCGTGGACAATAATACGATAACTCGAATTTCCTTCGACCGTATTTCGATTTCGTTTGCACTCGATTTATTATTTATTCGCACACGTATATGTATATCGGACACGCGTGTGTCGCAGGGTCGCGATTAAGTCGTATAGTTTCTAAAAAAAAATATAGAAGTTCATAATAATAATATGACCGCTGAGTTTTGAGCACACGAGACTATCATTGTGTATAAAAAAAATAAAAATAATGTGCTCAATTAATGTTTTTACGATTCCCTACACATTGGCCGTGTTAGAATTCGATAAACACTTTATTGTATCAAAAACATTATTGTGATTTACATATATAGTGTGATTTATTTGTAAAAATCACTCCGAAATCTCCATTTCTTCTTCGTTCACGTATAGAACACTGCTACAGGTGAATATACTACGCGGTGAATTATGAAATGGGATTTTAGAAAATTTCCGATCGCGAAGACAACTAGGACAAATATAAAAGTATAAACGAAAATGCCTGCTGTAGAAAATCGATATGTGACTATTTTAATTGCAAGAAGATTATTACAACAAACGTATAAAATCAAGAAAAATGAAATTCTAATAATATGTACCGCAGTAGGTACTGCCCGGCATATAATTTCATTATTTTAATTATTATTAAACATTAAGGGTTGCACAGCCGGTTTCACCAACATTTGTTAACGATTCAACGTTTTGCATTAGTTATATTTGACAATTAGTTACCTAGTGAAAATTAGGTTTCACCGAGATTCGTTAACCACGTAATACGTTGTTAAGTTAATCGCCCGAAATCAACTCGTTAAAATTTAATCGGCATTTTAAAACGCCATAAATCCACTATAGTACATTAGGCTGTAATCGGCTATTTTTAATTTCGTTTTATTTAATTCTTTAATTTTATTTAATTTCGTGACAACCAATGAGAGCGTTAGAATCAAGGTAACCATTTTGGTAACTCAATTAACGTTTTGTTAACTAAACGAATAGAATTTAACAATAATAATGTAACGGTGAGACTTATATATAATTTAACCAGATGTACAATTTAAACATATTGTTAATTAACACGGTGTTTGAGCGTATTGATGAAAAGTTAATGAAACCGCGACTAACAGAATTTTTAAAATTTAAAATTTGTTTTTATTATTTTGCGTTGTGCGTTAAATTTTATAGTTTACGATTAATATACATACAATACGATTAATATAATACGGCAATTTAAATCATTTAATTCTTTAAGAGGAAAAATCACTTAATTTCTATCGTGTAAAATAAACTGTTATCGTCCTAAAATTATCCTAATTTTAATAAATATCCTTAAATTATAATCGCTCTAAATGGTGTCCACAAAAATTCTGATTGCGGCGCGCAATGCGTATATTATTGAAATGTTTTTACCCGCGTGTCGTGAAGACAAAGCGCGTATATAAAGACCGCGTTATATCGTCTGAATATTTATTTGTACAAAACGAAATGTGTTCGAAAAAAAAAAAAACAAAACAAAATAAAGATCGTTAAAAAGTTATATCGAAAATATTACGGTGAAAAATCAAACTAAATGGATTTTTACGGTTCTCGGCTTAAAACAATAAAACCGTTATTAATTTTGCAAACTGTGCTCTAATATACGAACGTTGATAATAACGGTGACCTATATTTTACTTATTCATAAATAAACTATACGATACAATATTATTAAGTCTGACGTTTACACGGTGAAATAAAAATCGAGATTTTGTATTGATAAATTACGAAACAGGTGTTTTATTTTCACACGTTTATTGGAAACTCAAAAGTTAATAGAGTGTTGCGCGCGTATTACGACGGTGAATTAATTCGACACGAAATATAATACGATATACTATATATATATATACATAGGTACAATATGGCCAGTAATAACGACGAAACGTACAATATTCGGGAACGGGTTTTATTGTAATTACAACTATTTATTATATGAATTGGGCACGGATATGTTGTTGCATTTGCATCTTTTCTTCTATACTATTCCGATTTATTGCTGAGTAAATTTCAAATTTGTTTCGTGTAAGCACGAATCAAAATCTAAACATTTTAAATGCGATTCTTTGCAATTTTATTGTAATCCTGTTGAATTTAGTCGTTTATATAAAAAAAAAAATTTCACAATTTTTCAATTTTGTCCACGTAATTTTACTTCTCCAATATACTATTGAAACAGATTCATGAAAATTCCATGTAATATAAAATTATCGAATTGTAAACAAGTCTAAAGTACATGACGAGTATATATTAGTTAAATCTAATTTTTATGTTATTGTATGTTTATATATATAATTGCGTATAAATAAAATACGATAATATTTGCAGTCGTAAAATCTGATTTAGATCACATTTTAAGTACAGTATGTATTTTTTCTATTTTGATCAAATTAGAACAACAATATGACATCACTATCAAAAAAAAAAAACGGAATTTTTGTATAAAATACAGTTTTTTCAATGAGAGTTTTAGAGAACAATTGATGGCCCGCTGCATAAAATGGTTGAAGAACCATACCGTAAACTGTGAAGTTAAAAAAAACAATAATAATAACAACGAAACAAAAATGTATTTATGACAAAACCATGGTATTTTTCAGTGTGATTTTTAAATTTTTAAATTTTCTGTAATTTTTAGTGTAATCGATTTTACTAGTTTTTTTACTACTATAATATCCGTGCCCTAATTATGAATATTTATATTTGATTTTTTGGTAAGATATAAATTCGTTTCAAGATTTTTCCGAGGTGCCAACATTATTCACATATAATTGAGTATAATAATTGCAGTTTTCCTTTTTTTTTTTTTACATAAAATTTTTTATAAAAATCGACACATTTTGTGTTTGGGGCATTTTTCTTTTTTTTTCGGTGTCTTCGTTTTTCTTTTTACATTGTACTCGCCGCGTTTCGTTGTAAATCATTTTATAAACGCACCGAAGACGACGAAACGATTATCTGCGTTATTTAAATACTCCGTCGCATACACCCTGTCGATAATAATAATAAAAATCGCACGTTTGTAATTTTTTTCTCCATTTTATCTCAATTTTATAATTATAATTCGTCAACATTTAACGCTGATTTATTCGCGCATAATCAACGAATTTTTTCTCAAATTTATATATCAATTTAATAATAAACAGTGTATTAGTAGTGTTACGTGTTTTGATAATATAATTTTTTTTTTTTTTTTTATTCGTATTTCAATAAAAATGTTTTGGTGTATTACAATAAAATCCGTTCCGTAATTATAATACATCCATTATAATACCGATAATACAAAATATATTCAGCTATATAAACGGTTACTGAAACTGACGTGGTCAAACGTTTGGAAATATTAATTATGTTTTAATATAAAAATGTATACACTGCTGTCTAAAATCGTATAGCCGTAAAAAAAAAAAAAAATTATAATATTGTTCGTGTTGAAGAGGTATATACTTTTATTAGAAAGTTATTCCTCGAGAAAAACGTTAATGTAAATCGAGCCCTTTCATTTGCATTCGACTACTGCCACTAGAACACAATATTTTATTTAATATTTTTTTCGAAAACAACGTGGGCAGAGAGGATGATACGACTCCGGGGAGACAAAAAAAAAATGCGTTAATAATATTATTCGGTTTCTCCCGCTTCCCCGACATATAGTCGAAAGAAAATTAATTCCTTACGTAAAACGAAAAACAAAAAAATTAAGTCAAAAAAATAAGAATTAACAATTTAAATTCGGTTCTTTTGTTCTTGTCCGGGAGGCTGGGGGAGGGGGCAGTTGGAAGCTATTAATTAAACGAGAATAAGAAAACAAACTGTGTACTCTCTCTCTCTCTCACGACGACGACGGGATAAGAATAAAAAAAAAACCATATAAAATAAAGCGAACCGTACGAAATAATAATAGAATTAACAATAATAATAATAATAATAAAACGTTTGAAAAACTAATGTTTTGTATGCGCGAACACGGTCCGGAGACGTCCAAATATCTCTTGTCGCTGGTACATGACTTCGTTCATGCAGAATCTGGTCAACAACCACGGGCATTCGTACTTGATGTTTTCCACGATTCTGATGCCGTTAAAAGGTCCAAGAATATCATTTCCGACGTGGTATGCACTGCAACGCGGAATACGTAATTTAGTTATATTATTTAGTACACTATTCTTACATAGGGTGAGTTCCAAGTACACTGGTTACGCTGGAATACGATATGTAAAATGTACAAGAAGTGTAAATGGAACTTCACTGTATATCGCTAAAAATGGAAAATTTAATAAGATCGACGTAACCGTAGGCTGTGATATAATTCTCAACACGTTAAACACGCGTGTACAGCGTGCACGAAACAGAAACGTTTTAACAAAAGACTTTTTTTTTTTTTTAATTTAATTTTAAAGCGGCAAATGAGTTTTACGAAACCGGCGTGTAATGTGTAAACCTACAAAATGATAAAAAAAAACCAATCGGAAATCTTTCGAATTATTAGACTGTATCTAATAAATTTTCTAATTTATTACTATACTCGTATTATGGTTTTCCAATAATATTCAGTATAGGTACACGACACGTGTATATAGTTACGTAGCCAGAAATTTATTTTGGAAATATGAGAGAAAGTCAATTTAAACAAATTACAAACACCAATAAAAATTATACGTGTAAAAATCACGCGCTTCGTGTGTGTACAAAAAAAAATCTAAACCGAATTTCTGTAAGAGGCGGGTGCTTCGGGTGATCCACAGAAGTTTCCCTGCATTTGTATGAATGTTTAGCTTTTGGTGTTTTTCTTTCTTCCGTACACACTTTTTACACCGAAAAACCTATTGTTCTTATATGATGTGTTGATTGGATTTAACAATAAACAGCGGCAAAAGTGAACGTTTCTCAATATTTTTCGGGGGTAAAAAATCGGATATACCTAATGTGATGATATACTGCCCCAACGATGGATAAACGACGGATCTGCAGCCGCACAACTGTAAACAAATTGACTATACTCAGAACGCCGTGCTGTGGTCGATCGATCCGTGGAAACGCTTGCGTTTATAGAAAACAAACAAAAAAAAAACTTCGAAACGCCTCAATTATCTTTGTGAATGAAGTCGTTAGAACAAAATGTCTGTTCGCTCGAAGCGAATCAGTTGTGGAAGATTTCTCATAGTGTGTGCCAACGTAATTTTTTGTTTCCCAGGTCCAAAAAAAAAAAATTCCAATCCTGCAACAGTTCGTGCGATTCCCTTCTACGTGGCGTGTGTGTTTTTGTGTCTTAGACGTATTTTGTTGGGACATAAAAGTCCCCAACCTCCCAAAAAAAAAAAAAAAAATGTTAATCCCTTTAAATGACAAAAGTCATAAATATTACTAGTATCGCGAGTTTTAATATTTCAAAATTATTTAATAAAACAATCCTATTTTTTTTTTTATCATACGAATTTGAAACTTTGACACATTCGAAACGGCGTTATTTTCATTTGCAATTATTTCGTCGAGAACGGACGACGTGAATTAAGCGAATCGTATATTAGTCGTCGGAAACGGTACGCTTACTACTTTTTAAACAATGAACAGGTCTTTGAACATCGAACTGAACGACGCTCAGACATCCGGACGTGTCTTACAAGAAATTGTTTAAAAGTTTAAACGGCATAATTTTGTTAATAATAATAACTAAACACATATTTGAAACGTGTTCAACGTTTATATTAACATCAAAACGTTATTTTCCCTCTGTACATTTAAAAAAATATTTTACAAAACGAATTTTTTTTTTATTATTTATTTAGTCTTCGAATGAATCGTGATAATACGGACATTTGTTTTTATTTATGGACCAATATTTAAAATTTACACCAACACTTGTGACGCGGTTCGACGAATAAAAAAAAAAAATAATAAGTCGATAAATCAATGTGAAATGAATGAAAAAAAATATACATATATATATAAATATATAAAATTTCGCCGGCAAACAATTGACGCATACAGTGCGTTATAGACACTACACAACGCGCGATTTATGTAAAATTGTGTTTTAAAACTTATTCATCCGAACCTAATATTCTTACGCGGTGCGTCTGTTACGAGTCGCGGAGTGTTCGATTAAAATGTTCGAATTTTTCCATTTTTTTTTTTCCGAGTGAAACGTCGTACATCATTATTGTAAATAGATGAATTATTAGCAGTTTAATACTTATTTTTGAGGAACACTTACGGCAATAAATCTTGATGAAACACGTCCGGTGAGACGATTTGATCGAGCGTTTCGTTTGCGATTCGTCTACGACGAAATCGCCAACAATCGTGTTGGTCACGAACGGAAGCTGCGACAAATGCTCTTCATACTCCACCGTGTAGTTCCATTGTTTGTAATCGGTCGATTCGTGCGTTATTCGGAATTTCGTTCTGCAACGCGTAATAATTATACGAATAAAAAAAAAATGTTTAAAAAGGTAACGAGCCGCGGGGTGTTGTGAATCACTTGGATAACGATTTTAGAGTCTATAAGCGGTTGTCTACTATAAATTTGAAAGCAATGATAAATCATTGCGTTCGATAAAACGATTTTCAGCGGAGCTTCGGTGTTATATTATTTATTATTAATACTATATAATATAATCATGTGGTAGTGTGTACGGAGCATACAATTAAAAATAGTAATTTAATTAAATTTCTTGCAATATTTTTTTTTTTTTCGGTAGTTTTTTAGTTATATTTTTATGCGATTCTGGGAAAATCGAAAAAACGACCTCTCTGGAGTACCATCTATATGCGATTTGCTACCGGAAAAAAAACTGTGACCGTAGAGATCGGAGCACTCCTTCTGGTGGAATTCTCGGGTACAGACATAAAAAACAACACACACACAGCTTTGTAAAACCAACAGATTCCTCGCTACGCTAAAAATTTTAAAAGAAGAAATTTTACACGATTTATACCGCCGAATGGAAGTAACGATTTCGCGTTCTCGCGATAAACTCCGCTACGCGTATTATATCAGGCAGTTGTTACTAAAATATTTATTGTTATCGTTACCGCGTTATACGTATATGAGAATAGCGCGGTGAACATATTATGTACAGTTGCAAATATTTCTACCAGAAAACGTCCGATCGGTTCGCACACATAAAATACTATAAAATGTATATAAATTCGCCTTTGTATATTACATATATATATATGTATAAAAGTAAACGTATATCATTTGAACCTTACCTGTAACCACTGGACAACACGCGATCGTGTGCTTTGAAACTTTTATAACAATACGTAAAGTGCTCGGTATATTTCGACTTTTATACAATATTATAACATTTATCGATACGTTCAACGCGCGTCTCTTTGGCGATTGTAACGCGTAAAGCGATATTATTTTCCATTGTATTTCGATTTTTATTAAGGCAATTTTTTTTTTTTATATATAGGTACATACATAATCCTGACTATAAAAAAAAAAAATACGTTCTCGGGCGTTTCAACGTATGTATGAACGAGAAATAGTTCAACCAACGTAAAATCGTTTATGCTTGAGAATTTAGACGGTCGTATAATGGAAACGGTGGAGAAATTACACTTCAACAACATTTGAACCACTCCACTCCACTTTTGTAAATATTTGAAAATTATTATAATAAGCGGTGTTACGAAACTTTCGGAAAATTATATATACACGTATACGTAAATATTAATATTTTAAATCACGTACAAATGTTACTGTTAAAAATCAATAGTCGATTTCGTTTTTATACACCAAAGAGAATTTCAATACAATGTTACCTATAATAATTATACAATGAAACGTAAAATACTATCAAAAATAATTTTTTAAAGTTTCGGAACAATAACAAGGAAATTATTGCCGTTTACAAAATAATTATTACTTATTTATACTCTTCGTATATTTTACAAACTATATATTATAATTTTCCTTCTGCTTATATATATAATATATATATTATATATAGTCAACATATTAAATAATATTATTTTCGATATCCGTTCATTAATATTATATAGCTATAGAACTTACATTAATTAAAAAATTCCATTAAATTCAGTAGAACGTAATAAGTGTTTAATCGATTAATTGATTCGGTCGAAGTAAAATTGAATTAAGTCTGTAAAGGTCTATTGTAATGAAAACGCACTATAATTTTATTCCATTGATTGAGTTTGTATGCATAAGAGTTTGTTGTCTTTGCCAGGTTTATGATTTTATATTTTCATAAACCATTTTTTTTTATACGAGTATATATTATAGAAGTTCATATTATATTCATGAATACAATATATAAAGCCTATATTTCTACCAGGAAACAACCATTTTGTGAAACTGTACTTGCATTAAATATAAAAACATTTTTTTTATATTAAAGAATTTTCTACTATGAAAATTTACTTTGATGTTATTATTATCGAGAACTGAGATCCTATACATTTGCATAGTTGTTCGAAGAAGATACTGTATACAATATTCGATTAGACACGAATTCGTTTCACTATGTTAAGATATACCAAATTCTATTTTGAATATTTTGAAAGGTTGTTTACTCAAAAATTCATCCAATTATAGTTTTTTTTCTTAAGATATTTTGTACCGTGTTCAAACAAAATTATATATAAATTGAAATTTCAATTAACCATAACGAAAATTGTTTGACAATAAATTTCATTCGCCGATAGTCAGTTATTACTCGAAATTCAAATAAATGTGTCATTTGAATAGTTCGAAATGTATTTAAAATTAAACATACTTTCTTTCCTGCAAAATGTAATGTATATAAAAAAAATTACTATAAAAATGTCTTTATTTTAAAATTATAAAATTTTTCTTTTTTTTTTTTAAGTATTAATATTCGTATGGTATTAAACTTATTATAGATTATGTTTATAACTTTACATTTCATTATTAAAATGTAATATTGTTTTCATAATATTTAATTATAATAAAATTATTCTACAAATCAAAATTAATTTAATATTTCTACAAACTATAATATTAATTTAAATAATCATAAAAGCATTCATATCACATTGAATACATTTACGTAATTTATAATATATATATATATAAATATATATATATAAAATTAACAACTTTTAAATTAATAACCATTGATTGATGAAACTAAAACGAAATTAACACCAGATTCAGTTTCCTATATAAAATCATGAAATAACGATTTAATATTGCAGTGTACAATTATTCAATTATAACATGTTTATTTAAAATGTAATTTCCATCAAAAATAAATAATATTGAACACTGGAAATGTAATAACGCTTAAAAATAATATTAATTTTACGAACATCAATATTTGTTTCTTTCGATAGTATATCTATTTTAATAAGGAAAGCATTTTATTGATTTTTCGTTTGTATTAATAAAAGTTTCAATTCTGTTGGCCATGACATTTTCATAAATAAAAGGCATTGCCGTCGGGTCAGGAATAGCTAAAACTTTATTATTAACGTTATTTTCAAAAATAATAACCAACCGAACTTATTATATTACAGATAATTGTAATTTTGTTGTAAGGGGCTAAAAACTGTAGATATAATACGCAAAAAACTCGATGCTGGTTTTCGATAATTTGAGTCATTTAAAATGAATATTTTGCTATGATACCCCCAAGTGTATTGAATAAAAATAATTTTAAAATATTTCTGTCAACGAGGAATATTTATGTTTATTTTTAACCATACGTATATCACGTATGATATACGATAATTTTCAACTGACTAAATCCGAGTGTTTACATAACATTTTGCCATGTCTTTTCTTTTCATTATTACAACAATCAAGTCATTTAATTATTATTATTATTATTATTATTATTACCTACTCTAATTTTTACATTTCTCATTTTTACACTTAGAACATTTTCAATATTCAATATTCAAACAAAATATTTACTAAATTTTCCTAGGACTACCACCTATTTTATTCGACCCACAATCGCAGTATTTTTTTATTTACATAATTTTTAAACGCAATTTTTTACATATGAATTGTACGATGTATTTCGATATTATCAATTAACATATTACCATTAACAGAAAACTCCTGAAACATACGCAACTAAATATACGCCGGGTCATTATTTTTTCGTTTAAAAAATCCTCCTCCCCAGCAGCAATTAAAATTCGTCAAGTTCTAAACAAATTTAGCGTTGCAATAAAAATATATATATAATTAACAAATAAAACATTACGTTATACGGAGTATCGTTACCATTCTCGTTTTATAAAATACGACTCATTTGTTAAACCGTATTATAAGCTGTGCCGGCTAATACATCAACACCGCCGACACACTATTTTTTCCGCGACAATTTTCAATTTCATTCGATTCGTAGCAGACCACGGATATTCGCGATTCACTGCAATCAGTGCAGCAATGTAAATGTAATGTATGCGGCGATATTATAACGTTTTCAGTGGGAACGTATAAGACGAACAGGATTATAACGTGCTTTGAAATCGTTCTCGGATATTATTTTATACGCGGCAGACCTATCTCGTTACCCGTAATAATATAACGTGTAATATTACTATTATATTATACCGTAATCGAATCGTCTAACGAAATGATCCGACCGTAAATAGTTGTATAATATAGTATTAATAATAATAATAATAATAATAATAATAATAATAATAATAATAATAATAATAATAATAATAATAATAATAATAATAATAATAATATGACGCGATGATAGTGCAGCCTATACAGATCGGTATAATCCCTGCAGTGGCTTATATCTGAGGAGCGCCCCCTTCCCCCTTGGAGTATATTTTGATATCTAAATACATATTTTAAATGGTGAAATACCTACGCTAAACTTTTGAAAAAGGGCAGGATCTGGATACAGGCCTGCTCAAAAAGTGTCAACGGAAAAGGATGTGGATTTTTTTTTCAATTAATATGCGTAACTGCATTGAGTCATAGACTTCTAATACTGATTCGGGGAGGTGGCGGAGGTTGAATTCAATGATCCTTTGATGGGAGGAATTTCAATGATGGGAGAGAGAGGTCGTTAGCTCACCATTGAGTTTGAGTTCCCCCCAAGACTCTGATCTTGGACTTGTATAAACACGCGAGCATCGCGCGGTTTAAAAACTAGTGTAAAATGTGTAGCGAGCCGCGGATAGTGTAGAGGATGAGGAACTTTCAGTGCACTGTAACACGCATTTTGTTGGAGTGTTAAAGTGTTAATAACAAAAAAAAAATCGTGACTATTAGAATTGTCAAGATTTTTTTTAATACACAGTTGAAATAACGTATAGGATCTATGGTCGTATACAATTTTCAGCTCTTTAAAACCAAAAATCACATCCCTTTTTACGAATTAACGTCTAACAATTGCTACGAATAGCCCAAAATCGGAAGACATTTTTTTTTTGAAATTTCTTTTTATACGTACACAGAAGTAATGCAAACTTACATATTCAGTGTGAATTTCAATACTCTAGGACCGTGTTACCGAGATAACTAACTAAAAAAGCACCGATTAGGACGTCATACAATTTTCGTAACGCGCGTAACGAGATCATCACCCGCGAGCATACATTTCCGTTCGGAAATTTCTATTGGAAAAAAAATCGAAAACAACGACGGACGCTGCCGCCGTACAGTACGATATCGCCATCTGGTGGTAACGTTCGCCGCGTATACAACGCATGGCGCCGAACAGTGGACGGCGGACGAATCCGTTGGAACACGAGGTAACAAAAAAAATGAACGCGTCGCATACAATCCTGGTACCATCAGTGCCTGTTAAACCACCAAAAGCGTCACTCATCGGATGGAGTCGTTTTTAAAGCGTTTTTTTTTCATTCCAAGACAAGCGATTTTTTCGAATATTTTTTACCGCGATGTCATCCGTTCTCGATCAAGAAGATTCTAAATTGCACATTTAGAAAAATCCAACACTTAATACGATAGAAAAAAAAAATCATAAAAAAAATTACAAAATATTTTTTTTCTTTTTTTTTTTTGTGTGCGCGTTTAAAACGTATATAGAATTTATTAATCCGAATACATACACGGTCATTTTACAAAAGACAAATCTTTTCAGCGATGAAAAGAATATTAAAGGAAATTTATATAAGTCCTATTACTATCAGTGGCGTATTTAAGAAGGGGCTATAGGGAAGGCAACACAATTTTAATGGTTTTATTTGAATAATATTACTACTTGCAGTTTTCGAAATAGTCGATGTTTTCATTCACAATTTGGAATATATAATCGGACAATATTTTCAGTAGCCAATTTTGGCATAATATGAATTTTATTCCATTCATATCGCGTTATAACTGATTTATGTAAATTGTAAACGACTGCCTTAATTCATTAACAGCGCGTAGAAAAAAGAAAAGTTCAAAAACTACTGAAAAATTACATAAAAACGCGATTTCGGTGAAATCGATTACCGTTATTTCGTCGTAATTTTGTTCATTTTTTATTGTGTATTGTTTATTGACACCCATAAGAGGGCAATAGAGTGTACAATGAATTTCTTATTAATTATTAATAATTTATTAATTTTGAAAGTAATGGGTATAGAAACTTTGAGATATTCACCAAACATACAACTTTCTATTATAACGAGGAAAAAAAAATGTCTTCCAAATTTTGGACTGTTTATAGCAATTATAGATTTTGAGATATTTCATACACACAAAATAGGAAATTTTCCGTTTTAAGGCTCAACAATTTAATACACAATATCAGACGTACGTTATTACTTCGACTATACTCAAAAAATCTTGAAAACCGTTTTTCACAATTTTCCATGACAAATATTTCAACTTGGGTTTATTGTAAGAAATTATATTAAGATAATGTACTAAATTGTTCATAATAAATAATATTACACCGCGAAGCTCCGCCCAGAATCGTTTGCAATCGAATGCAGTGATATTGCTTTCAAATGTATACAGTAATAACAAAATTCGAAAAATCTTTATCCGAGTAATTCACTTAAGCGACATCCATTACTGCAACACCCTGAGCGGCTCGCTACCTTTTTTAAAAACGTAAAATTCGTTGATATTTAACGAATACGCGCGTGACTCGTTGGAGTTCGGAATATTGTCACTGACATGATAATCGTCTCGAGTGTCGTAGATTTTTATTATTTTAAGTTTAAATAACAGTACGTCTGGAAATTAATTACATACATACAATATATATGTAGTGAGCAAAATCCTTTTATTAGGTAGGGTTGGATATAACTACTCCTTAGTAATTATATAGTTGCTTCATTGATAAAGAAAAAAGAATCCTCGCATCGCCATCGACATTATCCGCATTAAATAAATAAATTTAAAAAAAAAAATCATTGTCCTCGTCTATTTTATTTCCACGTGCAGTAAACCGTATCATATCGTAACTGTATTATTACGTTGCCTGTGCCATTAATAATTATTACGAATTAATATTATTCGTATATATATATATATATATATAAATCGTTTTAAAATAATCGCTTTAGTTCACTGTAGTAGGGCGAATACGTTTTTAGCATAATATATGCCGAGACGCATCGTGAGAAACGTCTGTGTTATTACATCGTTCTACAAACAATAACACAAGACAGGAAACTGTTGAAAATTCTCGCGAATCAAAAAAAAAAAAAAATTTTTAAAGGAAAAATAACGCGTAATAATGATAATAATAATATACGAGTATAAAGGTATAGCGACGTATTATTATTATTTCGTAATAAGCGATAAAATAAGAAAATGACAAACGGTCTATAATATTAAGGGGACGCCGTATTGAGTAAAAAAAAAAAAAGAAAAAAAACGTGGTACTATAAACTCCGATGAAATTGCGACAAAGTCTTTTTTGTAATAGTACGAGCCATTAATAATAATGATATATATATATATATATATATATATATATGTATTTATATCGTTCCGAAAACATAGGATTACACTGATGCTGCAAGAAGTAGAATATGAATTTATTTACGAAAAATAAAGGTAGAGTGGAGGAGAGAGTTTAATTTAAACTTTTACGACACGTTCGGAGGACCAATTTGAGTTAAAACCTATTTGGCGTAATCGCAAACGTAATAAAAAAAAAAAAAAGATACTTATCGTTTATTTTGTATATTGTACTAGGACTTTGGGGGGAGGAAAAACAAATGGCCGACAATTTATAATTTTCAAAACTTTTTTAGAAGTTTATTATATAATGCTTTTTAGAGAAGTACGGGGAATCGTATTTTTTGTATTTCAATATAATTCTTGTCGATTTGTTTGCGCTCGATGTTGTACGCCGAATTAAAAATTCGTTCTCATCGTTTCTCGATAACCGTTTGAAGACGCGTTCTAAATACACACCAACGACGTGCTGCAGGAGAACTTTTTCTACGCGTGTCGTCCACACGAATCATAAATTTCCATATAAAAAATACGCACATTTTATACAGTAATAGACACCACTAGTCTTTACTCGATAAGCTATAAATTAATACTATGAAAAAAAAAAAATCGTACAAAAATAAAATGAAATGTATGCGTATACAATATGAAAATTTAAACGTTTTCCACACCGTTCGATTATTTACGAAATACGTATTATAATTACTATTAATATATAATATATACGGTACATTTCATACTAATAATAATTATTCACTTCAAAAATATCGTTCCTGAAATATTACAATCACGTCGATTGACGACGCATAAACATTTTATAGCGTAAAAATTAATTTCTCGTATTTTGTAGTATAATCAATACAAATACCGAAATAAGTCCTCTAATGTGACAAAAATACATCGTAAACGAGAAGAATAAACTTTGTATTTTATGATTTGTTGTTATACTTATAGTGCTGTGCACGGTCCGTGGTCGGAATCAGTTCGGTCCGCGCACCTGTCTCCATAGTCCGATTTGGTCCGGCCCGAAGAAATGGAAATACGAATCAAATGGTGTTGTCCAACTGATAGATTTCGAAAAAAAAAAATGCAATCCCAGTCCGAATTCAGACTAACTAATATTTCGGTCAGGTTTTCACAAATAATTTATTTCAGTTCTGTTACGGCCGTATTGTTTCAATCAGTTCCGCCAGGTCCGGTCATTTTTTTATTTTTATTTTTTTTTAATAACCGTTTGAACAAGCATATTATAAGAAATGGGAATATTAGACGATTATTATTCTGCAAGACGACCGCGTCTAGTACGAAATACTATTTAGTTTTGGGACGCGCAGGGAAAACAAGAATCTCCCAACACACGATGGAGAAAAATGAAAAGAAAATCGCTAATAGTGAAAATTAAACGGCAGTCGTTTCGAAATTTGGTCGCGTCTATAAACTGGTCTTTAATACGAATAATATTGATCCGGTCCGGTTTAAAAGAAAAATATTGGCTGGTCTGATATATTGGTCTATTTGATTTGTCTGATTCGGTTTAACATAATTAAATGACATCGCAGCCGGTTCAGATTTGCATATAAGCAAAGCTACGCTCGCTTAGACACCTCCACTCGCTCGCTTCGCGAGCTCCTGTCGAAACTTTAACTAAAAACATCCATTGATTTGTTCTGAAAAACCACCTAAAGTTAGTTAGGTGCACATGTTTGGTTTGTCTGACAATAATACACTGATAACACACTGACATCACAAATTTCAGACGGGAAATTCAAAATCAACCAATCGGAGAGCGTAATTGAATACAAGTGCCCAGAATGCTTACATGCTTCCGGTTAAGGTCATGTTTTACCGGTTCGTGAAATTACGGACCTATATAATAATTTGTAAAATATAACAACACAATAACACTGCCAGTATACTCACATGGTCGGATTGAGCTTCATCATATTGGAGAAATCCGACACGTATTCCCAGACTTCTCGCGTTTTGGCGTTTTCCATGTCGTCACTAATAAACCGTACGTTGTTCTCGTGTTTAACCATCAGAATCAGCGCCAACACGACCGCTACACTGCCGAACACCAGCATCCGTCGGTGCCGGTACACTCTCAGCTGTTGACAAAAAAAAAAAACGTATCCAAAGAAAAAAAGACCCCCGTACGTATCGGACAAAAGCCAGTAGTTAACATTTTCTAGGCGTTGCTAATGTATACAGGTTTTACCATATACCCGAGCACATCCCAACAAATCTGTTTTGAAAATATTAAGTATTAAGCACTTTTAAATACCGAAAAAAAAATGCAAAAAATAGGGAAACGTCGAATTTTCAAAAAAAAAACTAGATTTTTCTCCCCTTAAATGGTATTTTGTACTTAAACGACTTCAAAAAAGAGATGGTTCTCAATTCGGTTGTATTTTTTTTTAATGTTTGTTACCTCATAACTCCGTCGTTTATAAACCGATCGGGATGAATCTTTTTTCATATGAAAGAGTATCGCCTCCCGATGGTCTCGTACCAATTTTGTAAATGTCGGCCTAGTATTCGGCCAGTAATTTAGTTTTTTTTGTACTTTTTTTGTTTTTCATATTTTCCGATTTCATAAGGATTGGCCTAGTATCCTACCTAACCACTCAGTCAAATGTAGGAACACGAATGACGATATGACTACTGTAACTACTATGACTAAAAAGGATGAAATAAAAATATTTTTTAGAAAAAAAAGAAACCGAATTCAAAAAAAAATAATAATGTGCTCTAAAAACTATGAAATAATCAATAACCTCTTTGAAATCGGCACCGAATTTCAAACAACATCACATTGCAGAAACGCATTTTATTAATATATTAATCTATATAAAATGAATAAAACGCGTTTCTGCATTGTATAATGTTGTTTGAAATTCGGTGCCGATTTCAAAAAGGTTACTGATTATTTCATAATTTTTAGTGCACTTTTTTTTTAAGTCTATTTTCTTTTTCAAAAAAATATTTGTATTTGTATTGTTCTTAATCGAAATTACTTTATAATAAATATAATATAATTAATATTACAATTTGTGAGATGCCTGAACAATTTTTTCATAATACTCCTTATTTTACGTCCTTAGTTACGCGCTAATATAGGTACGTTCCTCGCTCCAGCTAAGAATCTAAAACTAAAACGTATCCAAAATAAAACGCGTATATACTCACTTTAACGTAACGAACGGTTTTCGAAAAATTCATTGTGACTCGTCCGGACGGTGTTACGGGACGTAAAATAGAACGATCAGCGACAGACTGCAAGTACTGGGCGACCGTTCGACCATGTTATTGTAATATTGTTAAACGAGTAGTGATAATATATTGTTTTATACGAAGGATTTCGAATAATTGTGCCTGATAATGTATTCCGGTGGAACAACGTAATCGGTGACAGATAATATTATTCAGACTGACTGCGCACGGTCGCATTTATTATAGGAATAAAAAAATAATAATAATAAAACAATATCGTTGTACATAATGTCCAGCGATCGGATATTTAAACGACCGTATTATTTTGTCAGTATATAAAATTCGAACGGGACCGTGAAAGGCGGCGGATGAAATGGAGTTGTAATTTTATTTTTTTTCGGGTTTTTATTTCGTTTGCCGGTCACAGAAAACATTCGCGATTCGAGACGATTTTATTTTGAAACGCATTCCGTTTTGAATCTTAGTACCGAATTATTCCCCGATTTTTTATTATTTTTATTATTTTTTTTAAGTGAAACTTCTTAGTGGACTTCGGACATCGGAGACGTTAAACGTTAAACGCAAGCGCGTTATACGTAATAATATAATAATTATAATAATATAAATTATATTATATTTATTCATTTTTTTTGAAAATATACCTAGGTACCGAAATTTTCGAATTAGGTTACGGTTACACAGAGTCTTCTTCAACTGTTGGTACCTCTACAAACAACACTGCAGGATCGAAACCATCGAGGAAAAGAAAACAGCTGCAGAATATCAGAGAAAATACCGAGCACGTAAAAAGGCGAAACGAGACAGTCTTTTAGATGATTCGACAACGGCTGCTCCATCAACTTCATCCGTTACACTTTATCCGCGCGTAGGGACTCTACGCACCAGTTTTTTTTTTCATTTTTAAAATATCGAAATATAATTGGACAATTCGTCTTATGACATTTGTTGTTGTCCTTTTTGGTTTTTAGACTTTTTAAACATTTCAAAAAACCGATAGCAATTCTTGTAATGGACCTTTAGTCATTTCTGAAACAGACAGCACTATACCTATAATATTGTGTAGCGCGTAAAAAAAAATTCGATCGATAATTTATTGTTAGCCCGTCCTCGGCACGATAATAATTGTCACAAGGACTACATTGCTGGTCCACGCATAGACCGACATGAAAAACGTGGTGGAATAATTGCGTGAAAAAATATTAACTGACTTATAAACAGTGTCACTAATCATCATTACGGCAAGTCATAATCACGATAATATTAGTATTATGTACCAATTCATTATATTACTAATATAATATCATTATAATATTCATTCATTTTTTTTTTATATATATACATTAAGTTGTATTTGAATTATTTTTTATAAAAACCGATTTAATTTCATTGGTTACATCATTGCTAAATTGCAAACAATAATTATATCCAGTCTATATAATATTAGAGTATTTAAAAAGTTATTCACACAAATGACCAATTAAATCAATATTAAACCGCATTTGTATGGATTCCGTTTGAATTATACTCGCACTAAATAATTATATTACTTTCGTGTATTTATCGCGTATTATTTTTATATTATATGCTATAAAAACTTTACCTTACTTACAAATACGTGTGAAAACCATATCGTCGATAATATTTGAACAATTATAATGTATATATTTTTATATATAAGTAGTAGTAAAACCATTCGCAATCAATGATTATATCATACACTGCGCGTCAGTGTTGTCTTCAGTCCGCGCACTCATTCGCGAAGATAAGTTTTTTTTTTTATCATGGAATACCAACAATTACGATCCGGTGGTAAAATGCCTATGGTTGGCTACGGTACATTTCAAGTGAGTCGGTTGAAATACGAGAAATTTAATCACTTTTGGAAAATATGATTTTACAGTATGTTTCATTTCATTCTTGATCGAAAAACGGATTCGTCTCGTATATTATTCGAGCCTTAATGCAAATCGATTGCATACATACCATCACGGGTTAGATTCGACTTTATGCGTGTAGGCGTATGAGGTACAAGTTTCATTTCACTTTGATACAAAGATGTCAGTTGGGAAGCAATCGTTTATTGAAAAGTCACTTATATAGGCGATATTATTTTATGTGCGAGTTTGTGTGAAACGTAAATGATAGTGTGAGTGCATCATAACGATACAGGAATATATGCACACGCACGTGTCAGCGGACACAGCTACCGTTAGGCTTCAACGTGAAGTATTACTTCCAGCGTACTGCCGTTTGATTTAGTAATCCGATGAAGTTTCTAAAAACGGAATTGAATTCGTTGTGAATTTTACTTTAGAATTTTCAAATTTGTTCGACTGATTTTATAAAGATTTACGGAAAAAAATGAATATATAAGATTGTCCATATCAGTAAAATCAAAGACTTCCATTGATATTTACTTCTACACATTTTCGATTTTTTCTCCATAAATCCATACAAAATCAGTAAAAAAATTGATGAAATGATTTGCATAATTGCATTCAATTTTTAAAGATATAAAGATAAAAAAATAATGACAAAATGGGAAAGTCGATCTAAAATAGGATTCATGATGAATTTAACTGTTTATAGATTTCTCATCAAAAGCCCTTATAGGTAGGTCGGTGAGGAAAGGTTATTTGGCTAGGGTTAGAATAATTTACGTTTATAATTATTATTTTCAATTATATATTATTTATACACAATTTTGTGAATTATTGTTTTAGGCTACAGAAATTGAATTAGAAGTTGCTTTAAATAAAGCACTGGAAGCCGGCTACCGTCATATCGATACTAGCAGTGGTTATTTCAATGAACATGTCATAGGAAAAGTTTTGAACAAATGGATTTCGTCTGGTAAAATAACTAGAGAAGAATTATTTATCGTCACCAAGGTAGATTCGAATGCACGTTAAACTCCGGAGAATCTAAAAATTATTATGTAAAAATGTTTACAGCTCCCCGCTTATGGAAATCGGGCTGAAGATGTGGAAAAATATATTAAAAAATCACTTCTAGACTTACAGTTGAAATATGTCGACTTATACTTAATACACATTCCGTTCGGTTTATTTAATGATGGCAAATCCGATTATAGAGAAATGAAACTAGATAAAAGTACGGATCACGCAGCTATTTGGAAGGTAAAAATTTTACCATCTGAATCATTTTTTATACAACAGAAATATTCACTTTTCACACAAATATTAAAATATTCTTATATAATATTATAATAATTAATAACACGTATATTTTCCAAATAATTAAAATGATCGATTTGATGTATGTATTTCTCGTAAGTCAGCCAATGGCTAAATTAAAGTAATTTTATTATCAACAATGCAAATTTTTTTTCCTATCATTTGACGATTTCGACTTATTTAAAACTGCAAAATTACAGGCGATGGAGGACCAAGTTTACGGAGGCTTGACAAAAGCGATCGGTCTATCGAACTTCAACGTAAACCAAATCAAAAGAATATTGGACAATTGCAGAATTAAGCCCGATAATCTTCAAAACGAAAACCATTTATACCTTCAAGAGCCCGAGCTCGTGAAATTTTGCAAAGACAACGGGATCGTGTTCACCGCTTACTCGAGTCTGGGCACAAGAGGCGTTCGAGAATCGATGGGATTTTCTTGGACGTAATAACAATACAATCGATTATTCGTTTTGTTCCGGGAAAATCGACTTTGAGTATTGATTGATTACGTGTTTTTACAGTAAAAAACATTTACCAGAAATGTTGGAGAACGACGTGTTGGTCGAAATAGCGAAAAAACACGGTAAAACCCCGGCACAGGTTTTGTTGCGTTTCATCGTCCAAAAGGGAATCGCAGTTATACCGAAGAGTATAAATCCACAACGATTGATGGAAAACATTCAAGTACGTATATATGTTGTTAATTGTGTTGATCAAAAAAAAAATATATATACATATGGCTTTGTAAAAACGTATCATTATAATATCGTATTGTTTGATTGTTGCGAAAGATTTTCGATTTTAAATTGGACGCGAAAGATGTTGAACGTCTGCAAGGTCAAGACGTCGGAAAGGAAGGGCGCATCGTACGATTTTTATTCATCCCGAAGTAAGTGCTTATTATTTATCTCATTCATACACCATTTATAAATTCTACAAACTGCTAAATTTCGTCTTTTCAACATTAGTTATGAAATAAAACAAAATGTATTTTTTTCTTATTAATTTTTCTTATAATGTTATATTATTTCTGTATTAAATTTTTTCAGCATAACAGATCACCCAGAATATCCATTCGATATTTTGGTTTGAAGATATTCCACTACTACACTACTACATTATTAGTCAATTATTAAAACACTTATTTCAAACAGAATTTATACATTGAAATTGAATTTAATATAATAAAACATTTTGATTTAAAGGATATTTATTGTAGTTTTAATTATTTTTTGACAATAAACGCTGTTGTTTTAATTCTTAATTCTTGCATATTATCCAGTGGCAGTGCAAATGGGTTTCCTATGTGATAAGACAATTTGTTTTAAATAAATTATAATTATTATTATTATTATTGCATACGCGCGTACGAACGTTCGCTCGGCCAGCGTCAAACTAAACACCCGCATATACAGACATGGCGCGTCAGCTGATCTTATTAAAACAAGAAAAGAAAGTAGTCACCAGATAGCGCTACCACACAACATAGAGGGCGTGGCAGAAAGGCGCTTATAAATAGCAATCCGAAACCATTGGACCGCTCAGTGTAGTCACGGCTGTCAGATGCGAACAACGTAGTTCGAACAACTACGTTGTGTGTGTGTGTGTGTGTGTGTATTTCAGACTGATCGCAATTTATATGCGCCTACCTGCCACGCCCTTTATGTTGTGTCGTAACGCTATCTGGTGACTATTTTCTTTTTCCGTTTTATTGTTATTTCGTTTACGTTCCATGCACGTTGTTCTTCCTTTCTCTACACCTCTTTCTACACGTCTCGGTACAAATAATAGATCTTTCTTCTTGGTTATTACTAGTCGATGTGGATATTTCATTGGCAGAGGAGGTTGGCTCCATTTTCGCCCCCTTTGGACATTATGTATAAGCGTCGTCTTGTAGTGAATTTTTCAAGCACGCTTTTCTATGGTCACAGGATAGCTTTAAATCAGAGGAGGAGAAACCATTGTTATGCGTTATTTTATTTTACTATTTTTAGTTCATCAATGAAACGTCTTTGTTTTCTTTTACTTGAGTAACGATAAACGATAAATTAACTTCTGGTCATTATTCCAAATGAAATCTATAACGTTTAGAACATTTCCAATGATACGTTCGTCGTCGTTATGGCTAGTCATCAAATTGCTAAGTGTCACGTTAAATCTATAATTTAAAATAATCGAGAATTGAGGAGAAGTCATACTCGACAAAGTTATATAAATAAAAGTATGTAAAGATTAATTTTCCGCTTCCCAACAGTAATATTTTTAAATAATTACAAATCGAAAGATATCCATTCGTTCTTATATTGTTAATAGCCTCAAGTCTAATTGACAATAATAATAATAATAATAATAATAATAATAATAATAATAATAATAATAATAATAATAATAATAATATTAAATATAAATTACTACACATAACGTTGACGTAATAAAAACTGACGAAACCAAGACTCGAATACGATTATGTAGACTGTAGATGGTGCGATGTTGTGCGTTAAACCAACGGTAAGATCGAATCCGCGATGATTGAAGACGCATCACAAAATATCCTGTGAAGAAACCGTGACAAAAACGTATGTGCAAAATATTTATATATAGTCACACACAAAATATAAAATGTATTCAGTGCCAACGAAACCGTAGCTCAAGAAATGTTATAAGACATATTATATTCGTACGAATTATTAAACGCATATAACACGGGCGATGTGACTGCGACGACAGATGGCAGAGTCTCGATCACTGCAGACAGGGAGAAAAAGGGCTAGTATTTTCGACCGTCAATTATACCCATAAGTGATTAATAATTTTTAATATGGCTTGGCCAATTATTTTAATTAATATACACATAATATATTTATTAAGGGAAAAAAATGATTGTTGGGATCACGGAGCTCGAATCTCATTATTTTATGTACACGCGACCAATAAGAAAACAATATATTATAAAATGTTAACTATATTAGTGTGTAACGTCATACGTTATTTAAGTTTTTTTTTGTACTCGAATTATTTTTAGAAAAACCGAAAAATTTAATTAAATTATTAAAATAATAATATCGTTAAATTTATACTATGCTAAACTGCAAAATTATCATATTGAGCACTGTATTTTAATAAAAAATGATCGATTAATATAATATCCGATCATATTTGTATCGTCTCTAATTGAATTATTCACACTATATAATTTCTCACGTTATATTTTTTTTATAGCTTATTTTTTCTTTTTTTTTTTTTTATATCCTTATATTCAAAACCGTGTGAAGATCACATCGTCGTGTATAGTCAACATTATACCATTTTTTTTTTTTTTTATAAATAGTAGTGAAACTATTCACAATTAATATCATACACAACGTTATTTAGTTGAGTCCATCCATACGTGAACCAAAATTTTTTTATTATGGAATACCAACAATTATGATCCGGTGGCAAAATACCGATTGTTGGCTATGGTACATTGAAGGTAAGTCAGTTAAAATACGAAAATTAATCCGCGAGTAAAATATAATTTCCCAGAGAAATAATCGCTTGTGTAAAGTACGATTTCACAGTATACTTCATTTTTGATCGAAAAACGGGTTCTTCTCGTATATTATTCGAGCCTTACTGCAGATCCATTGCATACATATACAATCGCGGGTTACACTCGATTTCGATTTATAATTCTAGACGTACACGAGTCACCAAACAGTTTAATGTCAATCTTTTAACTAAAAGTAAAACATTAATAAAATATATTATATTAATCAACCGATGACATTATATTATTACGAAATATCTATTAGAATTTTTTTACATGTATGTGTGTGCGTGTGTAATGTGTATGCTCTGTGAAAAGAAATTGGAATAAATTCATCCACCTAAACATTAACGTTTTATGAAAATTAAATCGTTTAGCGATTAGTAACGATATAAGTAAATTTCAACGAAAATCAGAAGCAAAAATAGAACATCGAATTTGTGTGTGTGTGGAACTAGTTTGATTTCGCTCATTTCGGTACAACGTTGTCAGATTGGAAGCTATCTTTTATCGAAAAGTCGCGAATAGGTGAGGTGGCCATACATTCGGCTTCAACATAAAATATCATTTCCAACGTACCGCCGATTTTTCTAATATTACAAAAAAGTTTCTGAAAATAGATTTAAATTCTGCATGAATTTTGCTTTAGATCGACAAATCCAGTTTTAAATTTTTTTGTTTTTATCTGAATATCTTTAAAACCGGTATACGGAAAATTTGTTCAAACGACTTTTTTACGGGAAAAAGTTTTAAATGATTGAGAGTCAATATCAATAGAAGACTACATGACGAACTCAAATCTGTTTCTAGCCATCTTATCGAAAGCAAATAGGTAGATCAATAAGGATAGGTCAGTATAATTTATGTTATAATTTGTAATATTATTATACACATTTAATTTATAAATTTTCAAATTATTATGTTTTAGGCTACAGGAATTGAAATAGAAATTGCTTTAAATAAAACACTGGAAGCCGGCTACCGTCATATCGACACTAGTAGTGGTTACTTCAATGAACATGTCATAGGAAAAGTTCTGAACGAATGGATTTCGTCTGGTAAAATAACTAGAAACGAATTATTTATCGTCACCAAGGTAGATTCGAATGCACGTTAAACTCCGGAGAATCTAAAAATTATTATGTAAAAATGTTTACAGCTCCCCGCTTATGGAAATCGGGCTGAAGATGTGGAAAAATATATCAAAAAATCACTTCTAGACTTACAGTTGAAATATGTCGACTTATACTTAATACACATTCCGTTCGGTTTATTTAATGATGGCAAATCCGATTATAGAGAAATGAAACTAGATAAAAGTACGGATCACGCAGCTATTTAGCAGGTAAACATTTTATCATCTGAATCATTTTTTATACAACAGAAATAATCACTTTTCATACAAATTAAAATACTCTTATATAATATTATAATAAATAAACACGTATACTTTCCAAATAATTAAGAAGAGTATAAATCCACAACGTTTGATTGAAAACATACAAGTACGTATATAATGTTAAATTATTTATAGGTTTTTAATTTTTTCAGCATAACAGATCACCCAGAATATCCAATTGTGGTCTAGTTTTGAAGACAATCTACCACTACACTATTTGTACAATTAAAAACCCAATTTGTAACATATCTTATACTATGAGATATAATTTCATCATTTGGTCAGAATTATTATTAATTGACTGTACTCATTTGAATATCTTTGAATATATTTGAATATGTTGATGAGGGAAAATGATTTGCGTTTATGTAATTGAATATCATCACCGTGTGGATTGTTTTGATATACGTATTATCATAAATTTATAAAGTTTAAAATAATTTATCAATAAGTGTCAATAAATGGACACTAAATTATTTTGTTACCCAAAATCGTATATTAAAGTTGACGCAGATATTGTCATTATATTAACATTTATTCCTCTGGTCAGGTATGTCGAAACCTTTTTGTGGGATTTTCACCGTCATATTTTATTAGTACCGACATTTGTATCTTAAAATATACATATAAACAGAATGCACATATATTTCTTTAGTTTTATTACAATACGAGTATAAAATTATTTAAAATAGAAAAATAGAAAAAAAAACCGGTACCTTTTCTAATTTAATAACAAACTGTTTAGTATATAAATCTCGTAGCATATGATTTAAAATAATTACTAAAATTAAATTTATTATTTTTAGCGAATAAACGAATAAAACTAAAAAAATCGTATAACAAAAATAAAAAATTAAAATAGGTATATATAGATAAAATATGTGTGTACGAGTAAATATATATTGTGTGTGTACATGGATTACTCGTAAAACTAAGGTCAAAAAACCTAGTAATAGATATTATATTATACGAAATAAACATCTCATTGCAAACGTGTTTCGTGTTTTCAGAACCTCTCAAAGAAGCACATAATATTTTTAATTTTCTTCGGATTATAATTTTATTACGACACAGTTTGAAGTACATAAAAAATCTTTATATGATTATAGCAAAAGCTAAAAAAAAGTTGATTTGATTAAAATCCTATAGACTAAACAAATATTTCACAATAAAAGTATAAAATACTCAATACATGAAATTTAAAATAGCCGCATTTGACGTCATCCGTCTGGTTCATCGCTCGACGGTCGAAAGGTGTTCACACTGCTCTATTATAATATATTGTACAATATAATTTACACGGTTTCGAACGATATTTTTGTTTTGTTTTGCGTTTTCGTGTGAATTAACATTTCTGTGTTTAGTCTTTTAATAGATTAAATAAGCGATAAAAAAAAGTACGAACGTTTATTATATTAAACACTTATTATATTAAAACATTTATTATATTAAAATCAAATTAAAAGTATACATAGTACTGTCTTATGATTTAACATTTAACTTATAGATGAACAGCGTTAAAAACACAAAAAGTTCAAAATATTGTTTAAAAACCTTTGGTATATGTATAGTCATAGCGACGATTAACTATTAAATATTTTCTGCACGCTGTGTACGGTGAAATAAAACCGCGGTCACTTTACCTACACCGAATGACGATCTACATTAAATCTAAACTGATATCTTACGTTAATAATTATTTGTGGAGTTGTGGCCATTTTAACATATTAAACGTCTACGTATCGTCGTCGTCATAAATAAATAACGTACGACTGTATTTAATATAATGACGGAACATCGCGTTATCGGCGATTTGGGGCCGCCAAACAGTACGAATAATTTTTTATTATTTAAAAAATTTTTTTCTATATATTACACTTGGTACTTACAACAATGCGTAGTGTAACAATATTACAAATCGCATTATATCAAAAGATATAATAAATTACTTGCACGATTTTCATTCGACCGCAAATCGAAATTGACGGCGTAAGTCAAAACCGATTAAATAATATTACAACGTTTCCAACAATGAACCGTTAATGTTTATCATCGACACGATGCAACGTTCTTTTGATACCACCAGGTACCAATATCTAATAATACTGTAAATTTTATTTAAACTGTAGTATAAATATACTAAAATTTACAACCTACACGATACTGCAGTGTGACGTGTGACACGAGTAATTAATTTTAGACCGAAACGACGAGCTAATAAATTTAAATGTTCAAGAACGCGTGAACATCAAAAGCGTATAACACATTCATGTTAAGTTGTCGAAAGCGTGAAAAACACAACGTACATAATTCTCACGTCGGAATTCCAATGTTAAAATATATGTTTTATGGAAAAAACTTTTTTTCTCTCAGTCTTGCAAGAATAATATTTTCGTGTACATCTGGTTCGTTTTTCCGTCATATCACGAGCAGCACGGTTTTTGAACACGATTTTCCATTCAATATTCCTCAATAACAAAGTGGTATTGCGGTATTATTGTGTGTACTATTATTGTACCGTATATTAATGATAATGATTAAAACTGTATAACTTCGAGTAACAGATAATGCCCGAGAATTTCAATAACGCAATATATACTCTCCGTAATAATAATACGTTATGTTACATTTGTAAAAAAAAATAACGCCAATATAATTGTTTTTAGAGTACACGCCTATAGCCATTATTAGATCTGTATGAGCTTAACATTTTTTTTTTTTAAACCCGCTGTAACGTTTTTATCGTCCGCAAGGCGTTCCGTATTTATTAATAAATATATGTACACTCGATGAGTTGGACTATTGCGGTCGTCCCTCCGAAAACGATTAATTTTCTATAATACTGGGATATAAAAAGTTTGAGAACCGCTATATTATACATGTTATATAATATATGTATATTGCACGGCTTTAGCAATAATTAACGAACGATCGGGTAAACATATTATTATTGTTATTATTATTAAATTTATATGTTTAAAAAAAAAAAATATGTATATGTATATGTGAATATATAATCAAACCAAAGAGTACTGATGAAAAATAAATAAATAATATATTATGGTAGTTGTATTAAATTGGTTTATTTATACGTACTATACCGGTTTCGATAAAAAATTCATCGACGGGTATTAAGGGAAAAAGAAAAATACTGCAGCGAGTATTAATTTATAGTTTTTTTTTTACTTTTATTTATTTCACATTTACTTTTTATTCTTTTATTTATCTAATATTTTGTTTTCGTTTTTGCTATTTATATTATTGCGGTCGGGTGACGGCCGGTTATTTTTATTTTTATTTTTTTACATAATATTTTATCAAAACAGTTTTCTTATATATTAACATAATATATACGTACATAGGTGTGATTCAATAAGTACGTCCGTGTTTTTTTTGTGAAGAGGAATTTGATATACTCTACCGCTCCCACAACGAAGAAAACAAAAAAAAAAAAACCGAAATATATTATTTAAACAAACCGCGCTTCTTATAACAGAGTTCCCATACAAACGCGCGAAGTCGACGATGCCACAGTATTTTTAGATATTGCTTCCGCGATTAAAATACTGCAAAGAGGTACGAACATTTTAATTTAATTTAATCGATTTTAACATATTTTATATATTGTACCGATATTACCGAATGGCTAATACGTATATTCGATGGTATTCGTAGACTATCGTTGCGGTATAGGTAAATATACTGAATACCTTACATTACAATATTATGACAAACACGTTGAATATACAATAGTCGGGTGTTTGCAGAGGTTCGATTTCCTATAAGCGCGTACTTTTCACGACAATTGTATTGAAATATATCGGTTTACATTAATTATATTAATGTATAAATGTTCAGCGTTTTATTCTAAGAAAACCAATAAGAAAAAAAATATTTTTTTTATATTACGCGATAATATCGTAATATTATATTATTACGGATAAACAAATATTAGTCTATACACGATATTATAATATAGCGTATGGAATTGTGTGCTTATAATATATTATATTATCGTAAATATATGCGCCAGATGCGAAGAGTCAAAACGGTTTAAACTCACATTAAAAAAATAAAAATAAAAAAATGAATAAATTTTTTAACAATTGGTTTCAATATGTCATAAAATATGATATTCAAAACCGGTAAAGCTTAACCCTCAGGAAACAATTTTTTTCAATGTGGGTTAAGCTGATTTGTCGATATATGCGCTATATGTATTCAGGGCCGTATTCACAATTTTCGCGCTCCGGAGCAACACAATTTTTACACGCCCTCTCCGCCACACTGCACATTCATTCCATCGATTATTATCGTAATTTATCGATTTGTACGTTAATAACGTGGTGTTTTATTGACTTGGATAGAAATTGTTTTAATGTTGTAACTAAGAGTAAATCAATTTTTAACATTTTTTTTTTATATATATATAAACTTCTTTCCGATTGTTTTTCAGCAAACTCTCCAACAGTACGTACCATATATATATTCTTTATCCAATTAATAATAATTTTTAAATAAAAACGAATTTATTGTTGTAATATTTATACCATTATTAAAATTAATTGAAATATATTATGTTTAATAGGATAATTGAAAATATATCCCTATGCAATTTGATTTCCGAACCTAAATACACTGCACTTGCCTTGACTATTTTATATGAAATTTCAATTTTATCAATAATAAGGGTCAGATCTCAGATTGGAGTTTTAACCGTACGTAATAATAATACGATACAACTCGACTGTTAATTAATTAACTGTTCGCGATTGAGCCTCTGCGACTTAAAAAAAAAATCGACTAAACGATTATCGACTGATAGATTTAATCGTATCTTTAACATGAACAATTTTTAACCGTATAAGAAATTCAAAAAACCGAATGTGTTATAATGCCATTAGTGAATGTTAATTTTTCATTATTCAGAACCATAATGAAACATGACTGTTTATGTAAATTGTTCCGTACCTATATATTGAATTCGATTAAAAGATAAAAATAATTAATAGAACAAATTATTTTCTATATACCTATATATTATATAGTTTATGTTTGGGAAAAAAAAAGAGTTTTATTAATATCGTTATTGTATATTATGCACTGTCCCACGAATATTTCCCATTTTAATCCGGTGAAAGTTCTGTAAACTCCGTAATATACGTACATATATATAACCTGCCACAGAAATATAGAATGCTCTTTATACATGCATTTAATTGTATATTATATAACATGTAATAACTGCGGTTATGATATTAAAAAAAAAAAAAAATGAAAGAAATCTTGGACGTTGAAAACCACTTGAAGTCAGTTTTTTATTAAGGTCTATTAAAAAAATATATATACCTGATACATCTATTTTAATATGTGTAATTTATATTTAGAAAAATCGAGTTTTCAATACTCTATAATACAATATTAAACACAGTATTAAATATAAATATTTAATTAAGACTATTTTTATACACCACCTAAAAAAATAGGTATAATAATAATTTTAAAAAAAAACTCGTTGAAAAACAAATATCACCAATGCACGCAGTTCTGCAGTGTATTTTAGATTCTACGGAGCGAAGACAGGAAGCCATTGGTTTTAAAATAATATTTTTTCTTTCTGTATGCGACGTTTCAACTAGAAAGAATGCTCGCCGATCATTACATACGTATATCCATTTTCCAGTAACAAATTCCTTTGCTGGGATGGTACTTTAGCGAGGTAATTTTTCGGTTTTTTTTTTTCAAATGGTTTTTAAACGCGATCCAAAAAAAAAAAAAAAAATTAATAAGATGATGTTGAAAAACGGCAAAACTCACGTTTTTCACTTTGTCAAAATTCGTTATAATATATTTCTCGAACGTTTCGAAAATAATGGTCTAATATAGTCTCGAAATTTAACACGAACATTGTAACGTTGCACAATATAATATACACCGTAAAAAAAAACTTTTAAAAAGTTTCTTTCTATTTTCGAAAATTTATAGCAATTATATTAGACTTTGCAGAGCTACTTTGAGTCATATAAAAGAGGTAGTTATCGGATTTAATAGCTACAAATTTTATCAAACATAGGTCTTACGTTACTTCGATTATATTAAAAAAAATTTAAAAATCTTGAAAATTTTGAGTCACAATTTTTTTTTTCTTACCATTTTTAATTTTTCGACAAAGTCGAATTGCACCGCGAATCTCCGCTCGGAATCGTTTTATTCAATGCAATCGCGTTGCTTTCAAATTTATAGTGATACAACTTTTTCCACCCCGCGAACAGAATAAATGAGGATAATTGAAAAATAATAATTAATCGCGATCCAAAAGTCCACAATATCCGGTGTACAGTCGATGTAGACATTAATTAATAATAATAATGTAGTATAGGTACCGATAAAAGGCTCATATGTGTAACTTAAAAAAAAAAAAATTTCTATATAATTTTATTAAATTTCTCGCGGCAAATGTAAAAAAAAAAAAAAGTTAAAAAGACGTAGTATTTCGATTTCCGTACGAATTCCGTTAATCGACAATACCCCCCAATTGAAAGCTCAACGTTTAAAAATGTTTTCATATGATTCAAATATTTAATCTAATAAAACTTTAACGAGAATAAAAATAATATAATATTATACGCGCAATTGTAATACTATAATAAACATTCATTTATATTTTCATGAAAAACTACGTATTAAATATATTACGTATATACCAGATTTTTTTCTTTATTTGAAATGTTTATTTTTAAACACTTATTGACCCGCGCCCATTGAAAAAATTCTGGTCGTGCCACCGCAGTATTGTATTATTCATAATTTACGTGTTTACGTTCTTTTATATTCCGTCGTTGTAGTTTTCTTTTTCGCTGTTAATTTATTACCAAAGACCGATGACTATTTTTGTTGTTATACCTGGGTGGTAGTAAATTGAAACCAACAGATTTAATATTTTTACAACAAACGCGACTCCTCTATGCGCGTTATTGTTATTTATTTATTTTTTCATAATACTCTTTGGCTCATATATATATATATATATATATATATATATATATATATATATATATATATATTGTCAAATTTATTATTTACGAGTATTAATTTATATGCAGTTTTTTTATTTCCCACAAGTCATCAATGTCCTATTTTATTTGTTTTTTTTTTTACTATTTTATTGATCGAAAACACATTATAACCAGGAAACCGTCCTACGCCGCCGCCGCCGCGTATATTATTAATTATTTCGTTGGGGAAAAAAAATAGAACCGATGACATCGGATACGGATCGATATAACGATAAAATGTGTTATTATCATATATCCATTAATTAAGAATAATATTATTGTAATAATATATATATATATATCCAATATGTATAACAAGAACGGACAGTTGATATTTGGTGCTGGACGTGATCACTCAGTGTCTGTAGCCCAAACTTCAAAATATATACGATATTGTTTTAAAATACGATCTATTTTATTGTTTTTATTCTTTAATCGTGTTTTGAACTCAACTCACCACACATAAATATAATTGTAACCGGACTTAGAAAACCCGGCTTACAACATTATTATAGGTACATATTTTTTGCTATGACTAAAATAGTGACGAGCAGGCACAACACGATTTTAAATTCATGGAAAAGCATTTTATACAGGCAAATTTTCGTTAAATAAATTAAAATTTGGTACACGAGTGTTGATTTCATGAGTGATATTTAGTCATCAAATTTTGAACGTCTAAGTTATAAAGAGAAGCGTGAAAATTTTTTGTTTTGAGATAAAAGGATGGTGTTTATTTAATCCGCCCTCCCCCTATACGGTAAGAAGAAGTAAACGTTCAAACCGTCTATGCAGGTAATTATTGTACGTTTAGACGTGTCCAGACTTTAGTGGCCGAGGGAGGCACAACAAATTTTTAAATCGCGTGACCTATTTTATATATATATATATATATATATATATATATATATATATATGAAGAAACATCCATTTTTATCCGGTATGACTGAGAACTGTAACTATATTGGCGTGTTAAAACAATAAAATTAAACACACAATTAAAACTATGTATGATAAAAAACACAGTGTACGTAATTATATAAATAATAATATTACAAATTATATGATAAGGAATATTGTCGATAAATATTTTTTATAAATCCATTCTTCTATCGTATGATATCATTATTTTAAAACGTTCAATGACGTTTAAAATTGCCGATTCTCGCTCGATACTAATGGTTAATAAATCATCCAGGCCATCTGTTGGTTCGTATTGCTCGTTAAGTTTTGTTTTTATAAAACTTAATTTCGAAAGAGTTCTTACGCAAGAACAAGTTTTAACTGGTATAGTTACAAAAAAATTTAAAACGGGCATGATTTTTTTTGCAGGTACAGTCTGGGGGGGGGGCAGTGCCCACCAGGCTTCCCCGCAGACACGTAGCCAGGATTTTATTTTGGAAGGGGTCTATTTAAAAAATGTATTTTGAACGTTTTGAAAATGAATATTTTTTTTTTTTAGACCAAAACATTTTGATTGAAAAATTATCGAAAAGTTTCACAAACGAGTAATATTATTTATTAACAATATATTATTATTATATAAAAAAAACGTTGGATTATTAGTAAGTATATAGTATTAATATAAGAACGGAAAAATGTCGGGGGGTCCGGACCCCATGGACCTCCCCCTGTATACGTCACTGCCTCCCCCCGTAAACATACGCCTATGATTGTACGTACTCATATCTAGAGCACAGACGAGTTAAAATTCGTTTAAGGGGCCGCAATACCTCTACTTATACATGCATTTTAGACCCTCCACACTTCCATGTTTTGAAGGTGATAATTAGGTTCGATTTGGACGCTTGAAACATAAAAATGAATTCGTTGATAAGTCTAATTTGCGTCTACCGGATGATTTTATGAAATATTAACTGAAAAATAAACGGTATTACTTAATTAAGTTTTTGTTTTTACAAATTTTTCAACCGCTATAAAATCCGAGTAAAATCGATATTTCGTAAAATCGTCCAACTAATGCATAGCAGTGCCGGATTTACTGGAGGTGCAGGGGGTGCACTGCACCCAGGCCTCGAGCTTGAATGTTAAATGGAGGCCTCACATTTGTTTTTAGAATTCCTGTTCATTAGGAATTAGATACATGAAAATGAATTATTTAAATTATTGTAAAATCAGATTTAAAAGTTATGTATTTTCATTGATTATATACATCTTCTTCTTCTCCTTCGCCCTTTCTCCCAACTATTTGGGATCGGCCACCCTGGTCCTCAGCTTCCATTTGACTCTATCTCTTGCATCCTTTTCACACACACCAGCGATTTCCGTATCTCTCTCAACCACCTCAAACCACCTCTTTTTCGGTCGCCCTTTCCTCCTCTTACCCTCCACATTCATGTTCTTAACTATTTAAACTGCCTCATCCCCCTCTCTTCTTAAAACATGTCCTAACCATCTCAATCTATTCTCCCGCAGTTTGTCCACTATTGAAGCCACTCCTCTACTACCTCCTATATATTCATTTCTTATTCTGTCTTCTCTAGTAACTCCACTCATCCACCTCAACATTCTCATCTCTACAACACTCATTTTTTGCTCCATTTTTCCATCTATTGCCCAACATTCTGATCCATACATAATTGCCGGCCTAACAACTGCCTCATTGATTATAAACAGTATTCATAATTTACTTATTTAATTTTTTGATCAAGAATTTAGATAGGTATTATGATTTATGCAAAAAAAAACTGTCATGCTGATAGTAAATACCCGACACCAACCAACCAACAATAATATTGAAGTTCGACAACTTACAGTACACGGAACACTCATTCAGTGTTATTACTGTGTCATGGGAATTTTTCATTATCATTATGTTTGTTCATCACCGTACAGATCTATTTTAATTTATTTTGCCAATACACAACTCCTTAAATTAAAGGCGTCACCGATATTCCCAATATCACCATTATTTGTTTGCTTTTAATACAAGGGGCCTACCAATTAATGCTGCACCCGGGCCACTAAGAACATAGATCCGGCACTGATGCATGGTTTAACTTCTAGTATTTAATTTTTGTACCGAAAATTTCTATAAACAGCATATACCGAGGAAGTACGGATATAATATTATGTCCTTTCGCAAAATTCAAAAACATTGACGTCGCTTAAAATGCAACAGTGCATATCTCAAAATTTGACAAAATGGGTATTATTGTCAGTATTGATAAATTTAGCTATTGCCGACAATTTAAAATCAGAGAAATTTTCTGTCAGATTAATGGTTAGAGTTACACTGTTATTAATAAAAATGACAACAGCACTGACCTCAAAAATCTTTGACGTGTCCTCAAAAAAAAAAAAAGTGAGTTTAATAAAAAGCTTTAAGTCTAATCTACATTTTCTATAACACTAACGTAGATTTTGGTTAGTATATTATTCATATAATATAATAATATATTATAACATTAAAATAAAATTTTAATTCAATACGAACAGTTTGAAAAGTTTGCTCTGTTAAGAGCAGGAGTAGCTAAAACAAAAGCGAACATGATGAAATGGGGATACCAGAAAGAACCAGACATACTATGCGAATGTGGCGAAGACCAATCAGATGGCCACTTATTACAGTGCGCCCTAGCCCCGCCAGGATGCACGACCGACGACTATTGGCTTTAGCCAACGAAAAGGCAATATCATCAATTGCCACTCACTGGCTAAAACAAAATATCCAAACATTTATCTTATATTCTATATTATTTTAACCTACTTTATTTTTAGATTACTTTATGTATTTATTAATTTAATACAGCATATAGCCCCAGCACCGGACACGATAAGAAGGAGACGAAGTTTGAAAATAGAAATTAAATATTTTGCGATAGGTATTGTTTAAGAATATGTCTTTTGCTTCTCATGTAAACTTTCAAAATCTGAGACACTTCAAGTGACGAATTATGCCGTTCTCCGTCAGTAAAAAAACATGATAATATTAAAGACGCAGACCCCCCCCCACCACTATCTACAACCCGCCGCCGGTGAAAACTATATTACGACCAGGGGCGCATTAAGTGGGGGGCAAAGGGTGCGTTTGCCCCGGGCGGCAATTTTTAGAGGGCGGCACACTGATCATGGACATTTGGAATTATATGTTTTAGTCTGTTGGAATTTTAATCTGTACTGTAAATTTAGGGGCGGCAAATTATATTTGCCCCCTGCCATCGCTAAATATTGATTCTTAATGCGCCCCTGATTACGACTATTTATAAACTGCTTATCTGGTTTTACCGCGTTGAATACGTTTTACTTTTGATGCGGCGGCACCTTAAATCGTATAATAATATTATAATATGTATAATATATAGTTATTATACGGATAAAATAAACGATGATCGTTTCGACATCGTATTTGACGGCGGAGGTCGTGTTTTCTGTTTTGTACGCGCGCTCGTAATATACGCGCGTACAATACGAACTCCTTCCTACTTTCGTGAAAACGCCTAACCGCGATACGGTCTGGTCTGCTGCGGCGGTATAATCGATACACACATACCGGCAGTCGTTTTCAGTCCGTTCGCTCGCGCACAAGACACAACAACAACAACAACAACAACAACAACAACCACCAACAACAACAACGGTATGAAGTATCTGAAATTGAATTCCGGCGGTAACATGCCGATAGTCGGCTACGGTACGTGGCAGGTAAGTCCGTTTGGAAAAAGCGAAAAAAAAAAAACGCGCCGTCGAAAATAATAAATATAATATTTTATATGGAAATTATTGAAAAATAATATATAAAGGATTTATTGACGACGAGAATGTTTTAATGATAATATGTCGTTTTAATTATTGTTTCGAACGATGTGTGTGTGTGTGTGTGTGTGTGTGTGTGTGTATTAAACGCACGAAACGATTATTATTATTTTTTTTACATATAATATATAATAATACGACGACGGCGGTACGCAGACGGAACCTGCAACGGGCGACGACGACTACGACGACGTACGTACACCTCTATATACGCAACGAAACCATAGACGGAATTATACGTATAATTTTTTTTTTTAAAAATCGCTTTTTCCGTTTCCGTCCTATTCGGCTTGTTTGTATATATTATAAATAACGCACAGATGGAAATCCAGAGACTTGTAAAGATCGCTCTTTTATTTCGCGTTCCGAACGTATTCGAAATAATGAGTTCCTCAAAACACGGACGATCTGAATTGTATACGTCGTTTATATATTGTTAATATATATATATATATACAAAATTCGATATTGCGCTCGTTTAGGACACGAGTTGATCACATAATATAATATAATACGCATTACCAAGGGCGTATTTATGGGGGGCTCATGAGACTCCAGCCCCCCCCGAAATTTCAGGAACTTTCTTTACTAATACCCTATAGCTATAGGATGTAATATTTTTAATAAATTCCTAATATGTAGTTGTTTTAAAATGCTGAGAATTTGTCATATTTTTAAGGTTTAGTCTTGCATTAGAATTTAGAAATAATTCAACAATGATATTTACTCAATGCCTCAGCCCCCCAAAAAAAAAATTTCTAAATACGCTCCTGCGCATTACGCACGATGATTATTGCGTTTTGGGAAATTTTTTGAAATATATTTCGTTGGATATCGGCCGCGACCATTTACCACAAAAATATAGTATTTTAAAAAACTTCAAAAACGTATTTTTTTTTCGCAAATAAAAAGTGTATTGGAAAAAAAAGTGTACTTTACAAGTCTGCGGTATACGTAAATGGCATTGTACATAATGCGTATAATATATGAGCACAAATACAAACACTCCGTGAGACTGCGCGGTTTTAAAAACGAAACTCTGCGTACACACGGTATACGCGTTTGTATGACACAGTGAACTCGACGAATTTTTTGATCGTTTTCATGTAAAAAAAAAAAACGTAAACGCGATTACGCCGTGGACCGCGCGGTTAAAAAAAAATTTTTTTTTTATAATATGAGCTTATGTCGGATGATCACGTCACGCGTATTTACTGTGCTGCACGAGAATCCCGTTAAAGTCGCCGCCGACGCAATTCATTCGACGAAAATAAAAATTATACCCGATACGAACTTCAGGAACTATAACACTAATAACGATTCTTGATTCCAAGGACGCGGCCGTATTGTTGTATACAGTTTACGTGATTTATTTATTTAAAAATTAATTTTTAAAAAAAAAAACGTATACCTTCCGTCGTGTCGTTTTACTCTGTTTCGTGTTGTAAAGAGGGGCGAAAAACAATATAATCCGTTGTAAACGGGCGGCGGTTTTTTAAAAAAAAAATTGAATCCTAACAGTTTTGTAAATTAATATTATTACGATTAGTATTATTATCTTCTAAAGCCTTGTTGTTGTATCCATTCGTGTCTGTCACTTGCCGCCTTCTTTAATTGTCGGTAAGAGGCAACATAATCCATCCAAAGGAAGATTTCTTCAAAGAAGGATTTACGCGGTCTTCCTCGAGTTCTTTTGCCGTCTATTTTTCCTTCCATGACGATGATGATAAACTCGTTGTGTCTTATCAGATATCCATTTAATTTTACTTTTCTTTTCATTATCGTGTTCAACATCGCTCTTATCTCATTTACTTCGTCCAATACTGCTTCATTCGTCTTACGTTCCGTCCGACTTGTTCCTGTCATTTTTCTCCACATTCACGTTTCCATCGCCTCCTCCAATATGTCTTTTTCATACTTTCCTACCGTAGGTACCCGTGTTTCACAACCATAAACAGTAAAATGCTCCAAATGTATGTTTTTATGAATTTTTTTTCTTGAATTTGTACTCGGATGTTTGTTAGAAAGGATTGTCCGTTTTTTTCTCGAAAGCTCGCTTTGCTAGTGTAATTCGTCTTTTTATTACGATTAGTATATGACCGAAAAAAAAAACCAAAGCGCGAATCCGCTTTCGTTTTTCTATAAACTAATAACGGCATTTTATTATTTTTGTAGAAAACGCATTATATGCGGCTTTAGTCATTTAATTGTTACGACCGGCAATATCGTTTTGAAACCCAATTGAATATTATACGTATATTTCACTAATATAACGCGAACGTTTTTAAAATATAATTTAGAATTTATCGCTATAATTATTGAATAATCAAATTCTTGACCTGACCTTTGCCGTTATTTTCTATTTTTTAATAAAATTATTATTCTAATCCTGTGTACTATATTTTGCACGTATATTGTATTACTCGTATATAAATTTACACTCGATGTCCGACGTTGACGAGGATTTATTGATCATTTCTTCTTTTATTTTTTCAAACATTCCGGTTTTATCGTAATTTGTTTTTTTTTAATTCTCATCGTGTTACGCTTTTTATTATAAAATATGTAAAAACAAAGAATATAAAAAAAATTCTCGATAATTAAAAAATCAAAATAATCTATTAAAAAATATATATATAATAAATTTTAGTGGTTTTTTTTTTTATAGTTAGTTTTCAAAAGCTGCTCACTAAATAGTTTTTTTTCTCAAATTATTAAAATTTCCACCAAAAAAGCAAATGCGGTCAAAATAAATGGATCATTTTAAAAGCATCACATGCTCGTATATATTGATCAACGCGTAATATAGTAGTGTATATTTTATTTTAAATATTAAACTATTTATTTGGGTGATTACATATATTATATTTATTCGTTATACATCACGTACAAATGAAAAAAGGCCATAGTTTTGTTGTAGAAATAAATCATTACGTTAGAACTAAAGCAATTTTTTTTTTTTATTAAACCATTCGAGTTCATATTTTAAATATACAAGAATAATTTATATTATTTTATTAAAAAGTAAATTTATTGTAAAAGCAAGAATTATATATTATCATAGGTATATAAAATGTAAAATCACGCGTTTCCCACGTATTAATTTACTTTGATAATTGGAATAAAACAAATTTTACAAATACAAACAATATGTTTCTAGCCCTTCTGAAAACGCTCATTTCTTCGCCTTGCTTAATTTCTATAATTTTAACCCGCAAAAGTGTAATACTATAAATGTAAAACGAATATGTTTCTTAATTTAAAATCCGTTAAAAACAGATTTTATTGCTTTAAATATTTGACCTCTCATTTGCCTTACTTCGCAATTCACGTCATTATCATCATTTAAAAAAAAAATTTTTTAGGACAATAATATTGAACCGGTAGTCTTAGACAAAGTGTGATATTACTAACAATAATGCATATTGTTAAGTTAAAAACCACATGGTGCAAGCGACATAATAGGCTTACAACACACAACAATATAATACAATATAGACAGTATACGTTTTTATTCATTGTAAAATATAGGTAACCAATGAATTGAAAAATCGAATATTGTTAAAAAAGTCTATGACACGTTTACTCACAAAAAAAAAAAATCATGATGAAGTGTGTTCGCCGTATTAAAGAGGTCATTTATTGAGTGCAGGTATTTCGAATATATACATTGTTATACAATAATATTATTATCACTATAAAATCGACATTTTTGTTTTAAATATTAATTATAAATTTTTTTTTTATTGAAGTACACAAAAAACATATTGACTATATAGCTACTGAAATTATGTTTGTTTGATATAAACATATTAATTATAATGCATTATAAAATCTCACCTACAAGTAATAAAAACAAAAAAATTATGTTTATAAACGTTTAATATTAAAATAGGTTTTAAATGAACAATACGTAAAAAAAAACCCGTAAAAGTTCCATATTTAAGAGAATTTTAAAATCTGCGTTTAATTATAATTTGTTCAAACACTTTTTTAAAAGAGATCAATGGACTTATTCTATGATAATAGCTGCATAAAAAAATTTCTCTAAACAAGTAGTTTTTAAACGTTTGTGCTTCACTATAAAATCTCTGAATTTATAACCAAAATGAATATTTAATCGGTTAAATCTAATTAAAAATTGATTGAAAAGTAATTAAAAAGTTCATTCCTGTGTTCTGTACGAGTTTACTACGAATGAAATGTATCTCAACGGACATACAAGTACGTACTTGACGCACAATAATAAAACATACGGCCATAAAAAAAATTACATTTTAAGCTCGAGTTAGTTGTTTTGTTTTTCAATTAAAATAACTTTACTCATTATTTACTGGAAACGTTCAACAATATACGAATAAAATTTTTGTTTCACGATTCATTGTTTGTATATGCGTATATCCCTACTGCATGTGGTCAGCAATGTAATGGATTTTTGCCTATACAACTTGTTATCCGTTCGTGGATTTTTTATTACATTATTCTATCGAAATATAATTTTTCTACAATAAAGTCCAGCGACTTATATTATGAAAAAATTTTAAATTTTTACGTGTAATTGTTAAATCGATAAACCTTAGGAGATTAAGCAAAGGATGTTTGTGCGTTAATCGACACGTATTGCATTATATTTTTTCTTGTTAATTTTCGGAATGTTTAACGTGCATCTAGATAAAAAAAAAATAATAATTTAACGCAGTAATATTAAACTGATAAATGAAATTTATTAGGAAAATATTTTACATAGAAAGCTAAAATATTATACAATATATATACGGTTAATACGTGCTGTTAAAAATCAACATTTTATATCGTGTTATCAAATATAATATATTATGAAATCATCATATACAATAAGAGATAAAATAACTCAAGTTTCGTAAAACGAAATTTTCTATTCAAATTTGAATTTCTAAAGTAAAATCGAATTCTTTTTTGCGAATAACAACAATATTACACGATTTTCTATTAATTTACACGTGTAGACGTGATTAGAAATTTATTATATGCATTTTATACGCGGATTTTACCTAACCGAGTAAGAACTTACCACACTACAGGAGTTCATTACGAATAAACCGGCTTACATGATCCGTGTAAATATAGATTGTTCGAGAAAAATTCACAAAACGCCATTTCTTTTTTTTTTTACCCTTTGGAAAACGTATTAGATTTCTTAGAAATATTTTGATAATCTACTGTCGAAACCAATATCGGTTTAATACCGTTGAAGTTTAATATTGTTATACCGTCATACTCTAGCGATATTAACTAAGTTTTGTATTTCACAATACTATCATTGTCATATGAAAATAATATTTATTATATCGCAATCAAGGCATTTTTTTATTCCATATAAATACGTTTCTTTCTGAAAAAAGAACTTTATCAGTATCGAATTAAATAGGTATTTGAATGAAAATCCGTTATACGTATCACCACCCCAATAATATTTTTTTTATTTTATTAAACTCGTAAGAATTTTAAATATTTTCAAAAATTATTATTCAAATAAATATATAAACCGATTATATTTTTAATCGTTAAAATTAATAGTGATATTAGTCGCGGATAATATTTTATTCGAAATTTTTCTTATTATTAATATCGTATATATAGTGTAATGTTGATGTTTTCGCTGTCTCATCTATGGTTGGACAATCACAATTATTATTGTCTAATAATAGTTATAATACACATATTGTAGTGTTGACTATTTTAGAAATATTTACAATGTCATTAACCTGTAATCATAATCTGAAATTGCAGTGTTCTGATCTTTAGTGTTTACCCTTATTATATAGCAAACTCGCTATTTATAACATATACAACAATTATATAATATACGTCAATCCTTCGCATACAAATGCATCGTGATAGAAATGCATCGCGCGTTTATTTATCGTGTGAATAATGTCGATATCGATATACAATAAAAATTTAAATAAATAATTGTAATAATTATACTTTATTCAATAGTTAAATAATACACAAAATTATACAATCAATATTAATATACCTATACCCATAGCCGTCCCAAGAGAGGGGGGAATGGGGCAAGTGCCCTAGGGCGTCCAAAGTATTATGAATGCAGGGGGCGTCATAAAAATGAATGACAAAAAGACAAAATGTGTTGTTTTATTTTAGATATAAATTTCCCTTGTATCTATATGATGATTTCGAGGATAAGTGTATTTATTATTAAAATATATAAAATTATGTAATTAGATATTACGTTAGTTGTAAATTTTTTTTTAGGAGGAGGGGCGTCAAATATTATTGCCCTAGGACGTTATTGGTGGTAAAGACAACACCGCCTATGCCTCATATCAATATTTTTTAACAGATCATAAGACAATTATCTCAATACTTTATTTTATTATAAATATTATATATGAATCGTAATTGAAAATTGTTTCCCGTGAAAACACTCATCGATCGGTTTATTTTCAAAATCGTAGAAAATTTTGTTTCAAACATTAGGTGTCATCTTGGTATGTAGTTTTTTTTTTTAGTAAATGGATCCTCACCAGCTTAATATACTATATTGCTCAATTCTGACCTTTAGTGGTTTTCTTCTTTTTTTTTTTTTGTTGCTAATACGAATTTCCATAATCTTGGATAACGTCGATTTAAAATTGACGTAAAGCAATTACCGTCATTTTTCTACTATAATATTTGTTCTAAACAAGTATTCTGAAACTATAGTGTAAATCAAAATTTTAAATTTAGGTAATCGCCTATTTTGTCTTTTGTCCATGCGCCTTATTCAAGTATTTCCAAAGTAATTAATTATTGATTATAATAGTTTTAAACTTTTATTTAAACTTTTGTTATTTGTTTAAAAAAATAATAAAAATATGTAACTTATATACCGAACTTGATGAATTTGAACTACTGTGATCTGACAAGACACCATAATATAACAATAATACACACCTGACTTATTTCATTGTATATAACAAAATACGTTGAGACGGTTATTTTTATACACATAAAAAAATATTGTGTTTCTTATATGTATATTATAACGTAGCTGTAGTATCTTGATAGTATACAAACAATCATTATTATTATTATTATTATTATTATTTTTTTTTTTTTTTTTTGTAATTTTGATGATATTTGTGGAAAATATTTATCGTAAAATTCTTGTTATGTAGTTAATAAATGTAAAATATTTTATTATTATTATTAGTAGTAGTATTAACCAACCATTTTGACTAGAAATAACTTCGTTATTTACATAGTGTTTATTTATATATTATACTGACATGATTTCATAGTTAGTGTGTAATATTTATATTGTATGCCGTATCAGATATTTCATAAATCACAAAAAAATATTTAAATTTTAAATACAAATAAATAATTGTAGTTAATAAAATTTTAGGGTGTAAACGATGTTTTGGAAAATGCTTTGAACGAAGCTTTAAAGTGTGGCTATAGGCACATCGACACGGCGGCCGCTTACTTCAACGAACGTGTCATTGGAAAGGTCCTCAACGAATGGATCTCGTCCGGCAGAGTGACCAGAGACGAATTGTTTATCGTTACCAAAGTACGTATAAATTCGAAATAAACTCGTAAATTCGAAAACGAACGAACGTTTGACTCAAATGTTGAAAGCAGCGTAATAATAATTGCGACAATGGTTTTACAGCTTCCGCCTATCTCAAACCGACCCGAGGACGTGGAAGTATGCCTGAAAAAATCACTAGAAGACTTACGGTTGGACTACGTGGATCTTTACTTAATACACACTCCGTTCGGCTTAATCGCAAAAGACGCATCAGATATTGCGAACATGAAAATCGATCGTGATACAAATTACCTGGAAACATGGAAGGTACGTATACAATAATTCAAGAAAATCATTCGAAACCCATCGATCTCATTTGTTAACAATTTCATTTGCATTCGCATTCAGGTGATGGAAGAACAAGTGTCGTGTGGCCGAACAAAAGCGATCGGCTTGTCGAACTTCAATATCAAACAAATCCAAACGGTATTGGACAACTGCACGATCAAGCCCGAAAACCTGCAGATAGAACATCATCTGTACCTTCAACAGCCCGAACTCGTGAACTTCTGCAAGGAAAACGGGATCGTCGTGACAGCGTACTCGTGTTTAGGCACGAAAAACAACCGAGAATTGATGGGAATGAATTGGGCGTAATATAACCAATGACAAATCGCGGAACGCTCGTAGGAAAACGTTGAAAATGTTTTATGTGTTTATATATAGTAAAGAATTGCCGGAAATGATGGAGAACGAGGTGGTGTTGAACATAGCGGCAAAACACGACAAGACTCCGGCCCAGGTGTTGTTACGGTACATCGTTCAAAGAGACATAGTAGTCATACCGAAGAGTATGAATGCAGAGAGGCTGGCGATAAACATTCAGGTATATTACAATTAATACCGGTATATAATAAACATTCTATTCGTATTGATGGTGGGTGGGGACAAAATAAAATTCATGACGATCGTTTTGTTTTCTCGAAAGATTTTCGATTTTGAGTTGGACGATGAAGACATGAAAGCTCTGAGAGGTCAGGACGCGGGAGAATCTGGGCGCATCATAAAGTTTTTATTCTTCAACGAGTAAGATAAATACGTACAGTTTACAGACCCGTGTAAAAATTTTGTCCGTTACATGAAATCCTGTCGTTACTCAATACGAAATACATCAATTGTATTTATTTAGTTTTTCATCGGCCAACGTATGATTTATCGTCTGTTTAATTTTTTCAGTATTTTAGACCATCCGGAATACCCGTTCCCAAAATAAATTTGAATTCGACTTGAGGAGACAATAAGATATTCTACTCGATCGGAAGATACAATTTTAAATAGGATAAAAAGCGGAATTGGATTGTTTAAACATTACTATTATATATATACGCATCACGATAGACACAATATTCGTTCGTATTAATGCATAAACGCTGATATTTTATCGAGAGACGTATTACAAAATCGCGTTAGCTTTATTTACCAAATAAGCACGTTGAAAACAATTACTATTATATAAATGATTAGCTAAGTAAATAATATAATAATTATACAGTTTGATTAGTAGTCGAAAATAAGCTTCGAATTAATAAATCGTACGTAATAAAAATAATAGTTTTGTTTTGTTTTGTTTTTTTTTTTACGTTCAACGTCAAAAACTGGTACACGAAAAAAGAAACGGTAAGTTAATAACAAAAGTTTTATTCGATTAATTAAAAATGTATCTCCATTCGAAATGGTCTCCGTAAAATATATTTCCAATTGTTCATATTGTGTACTTTGAATTTCGCTATTGATTTTCGTCTTCAAACAGTGCAGTATTACAACATAGTATGTATAATAATAATTACACTCGTTGAATTCATTCGACCGTAATCAACAACGATAATCAAACACTCCGAAGGACGACATTCATCAGAAGAATTATTATTGTATCTAAACCGTTAAAAAGTATCTATAGAATCCAACTGAATAAAAATAATTCGTACTATATTATATAATATACGATAATAATTAGCCTTATTGCGTCTCGCGCGTGCAAAGGAAAAAAAACGAAATATTATATAAATACACGTATTAGATAAAATTTCGATTACGGTTATTAGTAGGACTCGAATTTTATTGCTTTTTGCAACTTTTTGTTTTTTTTTTAGGAAATGGAATTTATTGCAGAGCGAAATATAAATTTGTTTCGTGAAATGTACGTGTAGAACGCAAAAAAATGTTAGTTCAATTTTTAGTGCAATTTTATTTTTATGCACAATTTGTATGTACGTATATCTAAGTTTAAATGCAATTTTCGTGTTTTTTTTTTTTCATATTTTTAAGAAATCAGATTAATTATTATAAAAAAATTAACGAAAAATATAAAAAAAATTTGTGGTAAGCGCTAACTGTTGGCGGCAACTTGTACCCAAGTTTCGAGCTACGGGCTATGGCGTGTAATAAATAAAACTATACGACTATCGGTCATCAACATCGGCTTGGTAGAGGCAGTTAAGTATTTATTTTTAAAACGAGACAACGATTTTGACGCTCAATAGACAATAATCGAACCGTTAATGGTTTGAATTGTTGAGATTATAGACGACCATATACTACGACATTTGTCAGTACTTGTTCGGTTTCGATAATATCGCCCTTTTTTTTCAACAAGTAAATAGACGATTTGTATTTCAGTAAAAAACAATAAATTATTTTTTTAATTTTTAAATATGCCCAAAGTTAGGCCTTCGAAAACTGCAATTAAAAATACATATATAAAAGTATTCGAAGAAAATATTTTCTCTACAAACGGACAAATTACGTTTTGTAAAATGCGCAAAATTGTTATTCTAATTTAAACTATTGTCCAACAGACATGACGTATATGTTTTAATTTTATTCAATTGCGTTGTATTTTTTAAAATTATTTTTCTTTAAATTTTTATTTAACGAACAGGACATTTTTAAGCCAATGTCGATGTCCGTTACTCTTTTTTTTTTAAATGCATTTTAAAGACATTTTTTGCGAAATTTTAAGAAATTTTTAGAACAATAATGCGAGGAATTTTAATCACTTTTATAAAATGGAATAAAGTTCGAGCCCTAGTCATTAGTTATTATTATATAATGTCCGTTTAATTTTATAAAACAATAATTGCGTTATACATAAAGCATAATATTATATATTGAATAATATAAATTCTGTTCGTATCCTCCTCGGCTTTAAGCAACCGACTCACGCTATATTATTATATTTTATATCGACGAAATTGGTTGCTTTTTTCTTCTGCCCCAAACTCAATATCATATTATATCGTCCGAGATATAATAATAATTCTCGTTTCTCTCGCTGCCGCTATTTTATAATATATCGATTCGGCTTCAGTCCTGTCCGGGACAGTCCGTTACGTCCGATTATTTCACTATATAACCAAATCGCATGTGATATAAAATGTTTTTCACACCATTTCACTCGACTTCTGTCTATACGCCGTATATTCTCCCCTTATAAAAACAATATCTCATCGTTGCAACAATACGCGGGCGACAATATTATATCGATCGCCCGCCGTTTATACTCGTACAGTATACAATATTCTCTGTGTAAAACAAGAACGATTATTATTAACTATATTACAACAGTCGATATTGCGTATATTATCGCTGTTGTACGGAAAATATCCGACACGTTACGATTATATATTATTCTGTCATATAATAGACGTTTTTATAAGCAGTTAAGTATTAATATTCATTACAGTAATGGATTTCACGTGTAAAGCCTATGGAATGTCTATCGAAACGTGATGGTGTCAAATAATGTAGCAAACCACGCTCGGTTATAAAATGATATACCTACTCGTATATATCATTGCACGCGCAGAAAACGAATTCCGAACGTTTCGTCTGTGACTAGACGCAAGCCAACGATAATTCTCACACCACTCTAAATAAGTGGAAGTTATTTGCGGTATTTGATGCTAAAAGATGAAAGGACTAAAGTGTTAATAAACAATATTATGAATATAAAAAAATCGTGTATAAATAATTTTTTTATTTTTGAAAAACCTACACTTTTCTGTGCGATATAAATATGTACCCATAATACGAAAACAATTTTCAAGTCAATTATTTCATCAGTGTGACAGGATTATACAGCATTATAAACTAAAAGAGTAAATTTCGCATTTATTTGAACAGCTGTTACTCAGAATAATTATTACCCATTTCCGCTATAAGTTTTTAAACGTTTTTGTTTCTTGTTTTTTTTCGAACGACTGATCTTCCGTTTTATGATCATTGACCGCGCAAATAAATACTGTAACTCTCCGTATTATAGTCAATATAGCTTTTTACGCGTTACATTTATGCAATATGAATATTAATCATTAAAATGTATCCTTATATCTAGAACTCGAACGTATATACATTATATCACATAAACTACAGGTTTTGTGCATTATAGCTTAAAACATTATTTACACATAGAACTCCACTAAATCGTCACACGTCTAATACGATATTTTAATCATTTTGACAAAATGTATAGTCTCTCAATCGCTTTTTATAACAAAACATATAAAATAACGTCCACGACTGTCGTACAAAATTACAAAATACTTCGTCGAAAACTATATTAAATCAAATGTCAGCTTTCTGGGCCGGAGATAAAGTGTCATTAATAATATTAGGAACTTACCGATCCCGAATCCCACATAAACGATATCAATATCAGCCTAGAATTTTATTAAAAAAAAAAAAAGTCAAAGGGATCATTTATTCCGATCGTACCTATATAGCTTTACTGAAATAACTTTGTTGAAATTTACCTCAGCTTTCGCTCATATCTTTATTATTACACCAGGAAACAATAATTTCTTCTATTTTTCGACACGTGTGACATTACTACAAATACGATCCACTATATAGACGTGTTGAATACATAGAAGAACAAATAAAACGTTTAAATCATCAGATAATATTATAATGGTAGAGGATTATTTTTATCCGTGACGAACTATTAAATATAATTAAAATGGCGCGGAAAATTACTTGCAAGAATACGTGAGTTTCCACATTGTTTACTGTACAGACAACGTAATAATAATAATAATAATATCTAATAATACGCTTATTACTATGATTCTATGTGCTCAGATGAACGGCTATCAAATATTCGAACAGAGTTGAGATAATAATAATCCGTTCCAAAATTAAACATCACTTCGCATTTAATCTAAAGCGCATAACACTGGAGCATAAACAAGAGCAATACCAATTAAAATTAATCATAATACTATACGACAGTTTATAATAAACGTCGACGACAAACCTATATACAAGCTATAAATAAATAATATATTATACAACACCGCCGCGATTGAACAAATTTTTGTTTCGAAATTTACGTATTTTTTTAACGACAAATTAACAATGTACTTTTGATTTAATTTTTTTTTTCAATTACTAAGTAAATTTCGATTAAAAATTTATAAAACCTATAATTCGTATAGTGTATATGATTAGATTCAATTATAACAAAATCAGTACCGCACGCCGCTAGAATCTTCAAAACGCGTAAATAATGAATCAAACACAAAGCAACGTTTTAATCAAATCTCGTTAATAAACTAAAATAAATAAAACCTGATCGAAATATGTAATCGCAAGAATATTACAGAAAAATGCGTACAATACTTAAAATGGCGCGTTATGAGAAGAAAATCCTCCGTAAAATTTTCTTGAAATGTATAAATTTATACAAAAAAAAAAAACCATTTATCGTAGCATATGTTTTTGGGCACGACAGTATACATATGTTATGTTCAATACGTCATATTCGTTATATAAAGTCTAATACAAAAAACTCGAGAAAAATAATTTAAAAAACGATTTCACTCGAATAAAATTTAAATACTTACGTCTGCGTTTCATTTTGATTTGTACGCTGTGAGACGTGAATATTAAAAGCGTAATTCGGCAGACGATTTTCAGGGAAATTTGTTAAGCTTATCGTCACGATGAAAACCGCATTGTTTGATTTTCGTTGAAAATCCGTTGTTTTTTTATTCCATAATTATTTGTCGAAAATTAAGTGATAAACGAGAAATATATTATTGTACTTTCCACGTCTATAACTTTCGATAATTTTAGAAACATATATTTTCAATAAATTTAATTTAATATTATCATATTAACATATTTTTTGTAGTCACTGTTGTATTATGAAATAAATAATAAACACTTTTTACTTCGCTCAAAAACTAGAAAACAACGTTTTAGAGGTGGAATTTTTCTTACGCTCAAACACTGAAGCTACCTTTTTTTTACGTTGCAAATCGCGGTGTTTGACGCCGCGAAGCACTATAAAATAAAACCGAAATTCATCACAAGTATATAATATTTAATATGATAAAATATTTTTCTCTCCGCGATGGAATGCTTACCGTCGAATAAAACAACACGACATGGCTTGAGGTATACCCGTTTTATGATGGGTTTCAACGAGCTGCAAATTTTCCAGTACTCATAGTAAAATAATTTCTCTTATAATTAAATTATTAAACGTAGAAATATCGTTAAAGATATAAAAATAAAAGGAATTTCAAAGACCTTGAAAAACTCACGTAATTTCACACTGTACGAACTCTACGAACGGAAAACAGTTATTATATAACAAATTTGATAAATTCTAATATATCTGATAGTTTCAATTTCATTACATATTAACAAAAAAAAACCGAAATTATCTCATTTCATTACTTATAATATTGTTTATATCTTGTAGGATATACGATAAATATATCTTGGACTGTGAAATTTAATAATACACTAAAAATAAACTTTAAAAAATGAATTTCAAAAGAAAGAGTTTACAAGTTTAATGAATATAGTTTGATCAACATTTTTTCTTTATTTTAATTTTTTATTAGATTTTAAAATAATTTTATAAAAGTGATCGAAAATATTACGGCGAAAAATTACTAATAATTGAAATTTTCATTTGCGTTTTCTTACATTCGTATTGTATACACTTATATTATAAGCCGATCGTCATATTATTTTTATATTTTTATATATAATATATATATATATATATTATTTATATATATATACTACTAGAATATTTTTACGCTCCGACAAGTAAAATTGAATTCTTTCTTTAACCCTCGTAATAAAACATTTTTTTTTTCAACTTCTATAATTTATTTTTACTCTTCGTAGCGACGATTATTTATTTAATTTTTAACGGCTGCGCCTGCTAAAAAGTAAAAATATACTCGATTTTTTTAATCTTCTTCTCCATCGCTCTTTCTCCCAACTATTTGGGGTCGGCCACCCTGGTCCTCAGCTTCCATTTGACTCTATCTCTTGCATCCTTTTCACATACACCAGCGATTTCCATATCTGTCTCAACCAACAAATAACTACATATTTACTACGGTAAATAACATGAGGTTCACGTGAACGATATTCCTCCAGCTAAGAAGTCGGTAACGAAAAACATTACATAATATATAATACTTTTTACGTTATTTAATTTATGCACAATTCTTGAACAGATCCCAAGAAATTCCAGCAGCGACAACACATATCATAATAATACACGCACTACGATAAATGCGTTATATCTTATAGCGTGTAGTTCACGGTCAAGCGTTGCCATTCATTCGATACTTATATTTATACATAGGTAATATACACTCCACACAATTCGGTCGGCTTCTCATTGGTATGCATTTTACATAATAACATTCCGTAATATTGTTAAAAATCGACTTTCGATTTCGTACCGACATATTATGTATTATAATATTATTATATACCGCGCGGTATACGCGTGGTTAGGAATTCTCGAAAACACTTGTGACTTCAATCACACTCCAGTGAACATTATATTTTTTTTTTCCAACGGATCTTTACATACTTTATAGTGGCAAAGAAAAAAAATATGTATACATATAAATAACAAGCGGACTAGAATAATACTAAATAAATCCGTGCCCGTGGGTATGAGGTGAAAAAAAATAGTACGTATAATAACGTTTTATACTGCTTGCGTTATTACCGTCGATTTATCAAACGCAATTTGTCAAAATTGTTATTTTTCCTCGCACTCTGTACCAGCAATAATTTATATTTACAATAAAAATAATTTCTGTCAACAGTGAAATACGCATTTATATTAGCTAAACGAGCGGCGATCAATAGCTACATAGACGCGATTACGCTTCGGGCCAACAAAATTGTATTAAAGAGATAATCCGAAGCTGGTTATGGTGTCATTATAGTCATATCACATTATAGTCAAACGTAAGAAAAAAGTGCAAAAACAGACGAAACGATTGAAGCGATTTCTTTCCAATTTTTTCAAGCGAATCAATTTAGAAATTCTACTCTCCTTATACGCGTGTTTCAATGTAGTAATTATTAGATTGATATAGAATGCTATATGTATGTCTATATTATAGTGTCCTAATAGATTGAAACCGTATCAAACTTTATTATTGACTTTTGACTGTGCGTGCGGTAATTCACCAGATGGTAAACAAGGACTTCGAGAAAATTGAACAGAAATTCCTGTAAATTTTTTTTTTTAGAATACAATATAAGTCTCTGTTTATCCTCGTCGCGTCAAACGCTTCGAGAATATAATATAGACACTGCGTTAATTGATTGATAAAAATCAAAACTACCGTATTAATATTATTATTATTATTATTATTATTATTATTATTATTATTATTTATATAATATATATATATATCCCGATATCCGTGTATGTATGGAGAGAGAGATAGAGAGAAATCATATAAAATATGTCAGTATATCTATAAAATACGAGCGAGCGAATAAAAAAAAAAAATTGCTTAAACCCCATTCGAAGGGTACGACGTCGTATGAAAGCTAAATTCTACGTCGGAAAATGCCGCGTGGACAGCAGTGTGAAGTTATATAAAGTATACTCACTTTTTTACTTTTTTTCTTCTTAAAAACACTTTACCGACACATTGATGCACATCCATATATTATGCGTATATAAGCACTATATTTTTTAATATTATAGGTTAAGTTATATATTATATATTATAATATAAATATATAAACCTATTATACCTTTATAGACCATAAGTATCAAATTGTATAATATGTTATTATACGCATAATTAAGACATATACACGTATATTTCTTTATAGTTAATAATATTAATATAGAGTTTTGAAAATGTCGAATTAGGTATAAATAAAAATTTTGCCAAAATAATAATAATTTTATTCGAGTAAATATAATATAATATCTACGTGCTTCGATCAGAGAGCAAACTCATCGAATTTACCGTTGAAACTATAAAAAAAAGTGTTCTCGATGGATATAAAATATAATATAGTAAAATAGTGAGTTTAAACGTTTTTTACTGTATAGTAACAGCTACTTTGTATTCATACGGATTTACCGATTATACGCGGACATTGTTAATTACGGAGAATAGGTATAAATGTATAATGATATTAATTATTAATAGTAATTTTGAAATATACAAAACTGAAATATCAAAATATTATTTTTGAAAAATAAATACATTTCTCCGAGTCGTCGAGAATATAATGATTTTCTTTTTTTTTTTTCAATTCGAAATTTTAATACTATTATGCTTCGAACGCGCGTTCTTATTATTTATTCAAATATTCAATAAACAAAAACAAAAAAAAACCTATTCATATTTTTTTTTTTATATATATATTTATACATAATCCGACGGCCTATATTAGGTTTTTCGGAATAAAAGTAATTTACAATCCGTGACGTGCCCGGGAGGTTTTTTTTTTTAAGGAGGTGTAATACATGCGCGGCCGATTTTAAATTACACCCAGAATTTACGGGGTAGTAAAATGAGTGTAATAAAATATAGCGTCCATCATTTTTCGGGTCGAAATAATATTGCCGGTAAGTGTAGTAATATTTCCGTCCGAGGTTCGAGTACAGAAATTTCTTCTTTTTTTTCTTACTCTAACACATGAATTATTACGAACGTCACGCGCACAACACGCGAACACGAGTCATTACATATTTTATTAAAAAAAAAAAAAAAACAAAATATTATAATATCTACTATGAGTATATGTGGAGGAGACAAAATTCTCGTCTGCAGCATGTCGACCACCGCGACAACGGTTTCAGGACCGATATCGCGTATAACCGCGGCTACTTTATTATACATAAATCGACGTTAAAAACGATAAAAACTTTTTGAGAAAACACGAAATTTCACCGTGGAAAATCACGAATTTCAGTCGATAATACGTTGTATTATGATACGCGTATAAATTATTTTAACGGCCAATTATTGTTTAAAACGAAAAGCTACTCGCAGTAGCGTGCCCAGGAATTTTCAATGGGGGGGGGGATGTTATAATTAAATAGTAATAATACATTTTAATAAATTGTCATGGTAATACCAAAAACTCAAATGTTTATGTTTCGAGCTCTCCAAAATCGTTTCTAACTTATAATTGTGTACATTTGTAAGTTGTTCTTTAATTAAAATGAATTTAAATTGTAACACACTAATACCAAGTTGTTTAATTAACATAATATACGTTATGTATAGTAAATGTTTATTGTCATAACTCATAAGTAATAACTTTTTGCTAATAACTAATAAAGAGTATTAAGTAATGACTCTAAAACAGCTCTTATAACTAATAAGTTGTTTTCTGTAGGTCGGCAAAAAAGACAATGGGGGGGATATAACCCCTAACCTCCCCCATGAGCACGCCACTGGCTACTCGAAACGTCTGTGAAGAATCGTGAACCGCGCGATAACAGCCGTTCAATCACAAATCGCGTTGAGACGGAGATTTTTTTATGTATATAAACAAATACCAAAATACGAAAAGAAATTTAAAATGTTATTAGAGAAAATAACGACTATATATATATATATATATATATATATATAGGTATAAATCTATACGGGAAGCTTAAAACGCCCGGGTGCGATATAGAAATTCAATAGGAATAAATGCGGAACTCTTTCTCAAACGTTGTCTGCTGCAATAATCGAAAACTTATGACACGTACATACCGTGCGGATTAAATTCGAAACCGGTATTACTTAGGTACTCGACCTCTTTACGTTCCGCAGTACCATCTAAAAAATTTGAAAATTTTCACGTACCTAACACTTGAAAGAAACACCCTTTAAAATGAATAGTAAAGGGAAAAGCTTTATGATCAATAACTAAATAAAATTAAACGATGAGAATTTATCGCACAATCAGTTGGATCAAATATTCCATCGTTATTTTTCTACAAGCGGATTTATTATTTTTATTATTACGATTAATGTTTATTGGTCATATATATATATAATATATCAAACTTTAATGAGACTTTTGGTGTTTTGAACGAAATGCGAGGACGTGAAGTATCGAGATCGGTCACCTTTGTAGTCTCGTTATTGCGTGGTGTGTACGCAACGCCGTATATTTCATTTTCACTACTTCCAGCCAACAATATTTGAAAAATTGTTTGTTTTTAAAGGCGCTATTTATTGAGCAGAATCGCTGCGGATAAATCATTGAATTCAATAAATTGTTGAATTTTTTGCTGTTTGTATAATATATCATACACGACGCATTTTCACCGGTGACGTTATCTATGAGAGTTGATGATAATTAATACGTTCCATAAATTAAACGTTTATCAGATAACATTATTCAATTCTATTTAATCTACGGTCCCGAGCATTAACCCCATACCGAATGTATATTATATTGTTCGTGTATATAAACTATAACATCGTCATTACGTTAAAATTGTATTAAACAGTGTCATTTGTGCGTCGTAAATGCGTAAATGACTATAGGTATTCGTTTTCGGGAAGTGGACGAAATATTCGATGGATGAGAGTTTAGTTAAATTTACACCTAAATATTTAATCATGGCCTGTTGCACGAACGGTCGATAAAAACAGTTCAACAATATCGGCTCTATACGAACAAGTCGATAAACTTCTTTATTGAATCGATCAAGTAAAGCGGACTTTTCAACTATTGCACAAACATTCAAAGGGTTACATCACTAGTGATAAGATAAACGCCGAATAAGTCCCTTGTTGTTATTACAGTTTATTAATAGAACGCATTTCTGGTATTCAGTTACGGCAGGGCATTAGAACGACTCGCATTGAAACAATAAAGTGTACTTTTTTTTAGTTTATAAATATTATATTGTCGATGCATTAAATGTGGAGGGATTCCAAAGCCACGGAAGAGATGCGATTGAATACACAATTATAGTTCCTTACCTAACTAAAGCGGAATTTGTAACCGAAATCTCTTCGTATTTCCGAAGGGGTTTATAGCGCTATATACGGACGTTCTTCGTCAGAAGAAGACCTGCACATCGAATACTGCTGCAGCGACGCGATTAATTCGTAACAAAAAAAATTAATAATAAATGCGAACGAAATAAATAATATTGTTATCATCGAAATTGAAAAAAAAAACGATAAACCAATCGATACAATAGTTACTCTTTAACGAATCTATTGAACCGAAATCGAGCATGTATAATTTATTTCATCAAATTAATAAAAAACATAAAAAAACATCATTTGTGCAATCCGATTTCGTAGTTATTGATTCGATAACTATATACAGTATAGTTATATTGATGGTCTGTGCGACCGGGTGCATAAGTATATGGATGACGTTATACGGTGCGTATATCAAAATATGTAAATCTTGTACGTGTAATATTCGATAGTCACAGTTAAATCGACAGCAGCAAACTCGTTCGTTATCAGCGGGGCGCCGAAATTGAAAAATAAATTTAGGACGAACATACCGAAAAAATAATCAAACGACCGCCCGTCGATTATACGCTGGAATACGTTATGACGTTTAAAACGAAATCATAGAGATCTTAAGCACGTACGATCATTAATCATCTGCAATAATATGATATACGAGTATAGGACAAACGGACGGTCTTCGCTGGGTTTGTTTTATTTTTTAGGCTTTTCAAATCTTTTCACGCGATATTCACTGCAATCGAAAATCTTTTTTTTTTATTCCTGCTTCTTTCTATATTATTAGAAGAATACGAGTCCATTATTTTGGTTAGGTTAAGTAAAAAAAAAAAAATACACGAAAGAATACAACGAAGAAGAAGATTTATGCGCGCTTTATCAGTTAACAAAAAATATAGTAACAAATAAAAAACACTATAGACGATTCTACGATAGTACACAACAAATTAGTTTAAAACTCTATTAAAACCCGTCGCATCTTTTTTAAACGTATAAATTGTCATAATATCACTTGTTTCCCATATACCTACTAAAATTTTAACTTCCTTCAACAATCATGTTCAAATTGATTCCATTTATACAGACTTCCAAAAAGCATTCGATAAGGTTAATCATAAGTTACTTCTCATGAAATTAATTAATTTTGGTTTCAGTGGACAGTCTTTAAAATGGATAGAATCATATATTACTTGTCGTACCGAAGCAGTAAAATTATCTCTTTGTATTTCCAATTATTTTAGTGTGTGTTCAAGTGTACTGCAAGGTTCTCATTTAGGCCCTCTTTTGTTTATTTTGTTTATTAATGATTTACCCACTTTTCTCGATTCTTCGGTAAATTTGTTATTATTTGCCGACGATGCTAAAATATTTTCCCCAATTGAATCTCTCTCTGACGCATTACATTTACAGTCTAACCTGGACAAGCTTGTAGGCTGGAGTAAACAAAATTACTTACCATTAATCATCAATAAATGTAGTATCATTACTTTCACTCGCCGTCATAAACCAATTTTGTTTAACTACTCAATTGACCATACGTTGCTTATGAGAGTTAATTCTATTAGAGACTTAGGAATTTTATTTGACTGCAATATATCTTTATCCACACACATAAATTTCTTTACTAATAAATCCTTTAAAATGTTATGTTTCATCTACAGAAACACAAATAATTTCAAAAACATAAACTCTATGAAATTATTATAGGTACTTCTCTCGTGTTAGGTCTCACTTAGAATTTGGCTCTATAATTTGGTCACCTAATTATGCTCTCTGTATTAACCAGGTAGAAAATGTTCAATATAAATTCCTAAAATTAATTTGTAATAAATTAAATTTGGCTATTGACCGAGACTCATATCACCTGCAGGCTACACATCTGAGTATGGCTTTATGCGAATTAAGAAGAAAAGTGGCAGACTTGATGTTCTTGTTCGATTTACTGAATGGAAATATAAATTCATCCAAACTACTTTCTCTGGTTGGATTTAACTTTAATAATTATGGTACAAAGTCACAAACTTTGTTCTTCGTCCCGTTTTATAACAACAACTATAGTTCCGCATCATTTTTTTTCCAGAGTTTTTACTTCAGCCAACAATATTATTAATCACATCGATTTATTTTTTATGTCGCGCCATGTTTTTTAACACAATGTTTATTTAGCATTAAGTTCTGCTGTCAGTTAGTTGTAATATTATTATAATGTAAGTGTCTAATTTGTTATGTTTAATTATTAATTTTATAACGTTTGTTATTTGTGATCTATTTTAATTGTCATGCAATTATTATCACTTACTGTACTGTTGTTCTAAAGGGTTTTAACCCGTAAATTATATCAATAAAAATAAAATAAAAATACTATATATTCTTGATATAATCTTACCTCAATACCTCAATTAATCTTTGATTTATTTAATCTTGACCTTTATTATTAGGAAACAAAAAAATGTGGCTTAATACTTTGGAATCCGAACTTTATAATTAAATTGGCCATTATTATAAAATTAATCTTCCAAAAACAAAACTTTCTATCAACTTCTTTATTAATCAACAATATTATTAATAGATTATAGAACCGATACAATTGATTACATGTTTAGATAGTTAATAAATTATGTCTGATCATATTAAAAATAAATAATTAAATCGATGAATGTACATAACAACCGATAAACACTTTAATAATAATATAGTAAGTATTTTCAACCCAATTAACGCATGAAATGCGGCCCCGGAAAAAGTTCCCGGATTGTCCACTAGAGCGAGCGGTTTTCCGGTATATACGCACGGTGTCTATAGTCGCGGACAGCGGACTTATATCAAAACGAATACATAATGTTATATATATATACACGATTATGTACGAAATATTGTTTCGGTGTTCCAAAGTGAACGAGTAAGAACGCGGTCGGTCTACGACTGGTGTCTCGACGCCAGTGGCCTTAAGTGAATTACTTTGATAAAAGTTTTTGGATTTTATTTTATTATAAATTTATAAGCAATACGACAAATCATTGCGCACTCGGTAAAAAGATTCTGTGCGGAACTTCGGTGTAATAAAAATAAACGACAATCGATTAAGACGATATTGCATTTTTAGCGTTTTTATGTAATTTTTGCTAGTTTTTCCTGACTTTTGAAAAAAGTATTGAGAAAATCCCAAAAAAAAAAAATGTCCTCTTCAAAGTACAAACCAGATGCAGTTTGCAATCAGAAAAGGTGCTACGCGAATAGATCGGAACACTCCTTCTGGTAGAATTATCTGCTACAGACATAAAAAAATAAAGAAAAAACACATCGTTGTAAAACCATAATACATTCCTCGCTCCGCTCAGAATGTAAAAAAAAAAAAAGCAACACGACGAGATACGCGCGCGCGCGTTACGGACTCTGTACACCGCGGCGGAGAACGGTTTTTTTTTTTTCAATTAATTCTACAAACCGCGACTGTTGTCGTCCCCACCGCCGCTGCCGAAAACGAATATAATATCATATTGAACGTTAATCGATTCGATTAACACAACGCGACGATAACGTTCGAATAATAATAATAATAAGTGAGCGCGTTATACCGCAGCAGTAGTAGTAGGCCACCGTTTGGCGTACAGTGCGATTGTGTCGTTTTTTTTTTTTGCTTTTTTTAACTAATTTTTTTTTTAAAAAAAAAAATAGCGATATTATTTTTGACGCGTTTCGCCGGCGCACAATGTGGACGGGTCTGAACGCGTTTCGGCAACGGACGACGACCAGTCGCGCGCGACGATCAATCGCCGGTGAGTACACACGAAACCGCGCTAGCACACAAAAAAAAAATATATGTATATATATTTAATCCGTGAAAAGATTTCACAATCGTGTTAATAAAGTATATTATAATAATCGGTACGCGGGATCGGAGCTACGTATGGTTTTCTATTTTTCTGTTGAAGAAAAAAATGAACGCTACAGACTAAAAATATATTATAAGAAGGGGCCCACCGCGGCGGTATCCCCTCTACCACTTATTACCTAATCGCGCTGGTATACGATTGCCGGTTCGTGACGCTACGGAGAGGGAAATTCGGCTTCTCGAAACGAAATGTTCCGAGAGGAAAAAAAAACAATCCGAAACGGACGTCCTCGGAAAAAAAAAAATGATTTCTATAGCTTTTTACCCCCGGCGCATTAAAGACGATTTCGAATATCTCGAGGCCGGCGAGTTTTCGATAAGAAATTTAAAAAAAAAACTCTCGGTCATGGCGATATGACTGTACTATAATATATACACGATGACAGCGGGCCGTCATTTATTATTACGTCATACTTATTTTAGTGTATACCTCCTACTATCGTATATTGTTATTACTAGGGCAGATATTTATATGCCTTAAATATGTATGCAGTTATGCGCTAAAAATTACCAAAATATGCCCTTAAAATATGCTCTTAAAAAAAAAATTTTTTAAAAAACCTAAGAAAATTTAAAAATTTAATTTTATTACTATATTTTTAGTTATTACAGTTAATCTCAACAAAAATATTTTACATTTTTTGATAATATTATAATTTAAAATTTTCAATATGTTGAATTTAAATATTTATTTTAATTTGATGTGTTGAATGGTACTTTTTCACAATCCACGAAATAAACTGTAAAATGTATAGATTACATTATTTGTCATATCTCGTATTATTAATAAATTGAAAAACCATAAAAACCAAATTAATAATATTTTACCTAAAACACTGGTAATAAAGTTATCAATTCGCCTGTTAATATTTATAAAATTATAAATTTTAAACAATTATTTTGTAATTATCGATTTTTTTTTTAGTTGAAAATGACTTTAAAATGTACAAAATCCTAAAATATGCCCCAAAAATTCAAAAATAACAAAGTATGCAAAATATGCAAAATAAAAGTTTGTTTATAGAATCGTTAGGTCATGAAACACGTTTTGGTTAAACTAGCTATTTTTTTGACCTACCAATAACAATATGCAAAAGCATATAAATATCGGCCCTAGTTATTACATAATATGTTTTTCCACGCGTCGTCGTCGCCGTTGGAAATCCGAGCGTGCCACGCGCCCGACAAAAATCCGACGAATGTCCGTCCGCCGCGTTCAACAGCCGGCGCCGATTATATTGTAATAAATATTAAATAATAATAATAATAATAATAATAATAATAATAATAATATTGTCCGACCTACAACAACGGCAGTAAAGCACCGCGATGCAGCGAACGCAATGCGTTTTTTTTTTTTTGTTGTGTAAACATCTATTACGGCGGTATGAGGGTAAATCTCGGGAAATGAGACGGAAACGTGTAAGCTGTTGTCATGACAATTAATAATAATATTTATTAATATTAATAATATTAATTAATTAACACGCAATATTAATAATCAGTGCTCGAATTGGGGGGAGGCGCAGGGGGACGGAGCTCCTCTTCAAATTTTTCATATTTTGACAGCACCCATTCAAATTATTTTCATTAGAACTGGGGGACGGAACGTGTTGTTTTGTTAAAATAATATTGAAATTCGCGTTTTGTATAAAATTGCATCGAATAAGATAATACAAAAAACTATTTAAAGGATTATTTTTTGATAGTCCATATAACAAGAACAAAAGTCTTACCTATTTATCGTTGTTATTATAATTTATATTATAGGCATAATTTATGGTGTGTCAGCGTACGGTATTTTGTAAGACGTGAGATATGTTACCAACAGTTGTGGAAAATCATTTAAAATTAATTAGGTATACCAAATCAAGAAGAGTACATTTTTATGTAATTATTATTTTTTTAATATAAATAAATAATAACTTTTAAAAAATATATTCATTGTAATTGTTATAGTATATGTTATTATACTGTAATAATTTGATGAAAATGAATGATTGTGTAGTGTGGGGGGAGGCGAAGCTAGTTACGGTTCAAGAAATGAAATCAAGGAGCTACTTTTGAAAATGATTAAACCGTACGATTAATATAATATAGTAGTTACCCATACATAAACTATCGATATTCCGACGACAATAACACACTTTTTTTCGTGTAATTAATGTAGGTTGGAGGACGAATGGAATAAAAAAGACTTTAGTAATGCGTACAATTCCAATATCAAATTAATACATATCGCCCTAAATCAAGTAATGTTAAATTTAAAAAGAAAAATGGATTTTTTGCGCATAAAATTAAATAACGTGAAGACTGTTTTTGAATAGAACGACGTTAAGGAATCGTCAAAATATTGGTCAGAAATGCTATTACAGACCAAAGCTTTTATGGATTTCCTGTTGGAGTCGTTTCATGATATAAATATACGTATATATATATATTTTAGGTTTATATTACATGCAGAATATAGCGAGTATGACACAGAATAAAATAACGTTTTTAGAGGCATTGTTAAAGTCTGAAATCAACAAGTCGATACGGAACAGTGAAAATGAAAATGAATTTATCTCGTCCGTTGTATCGATGAATTCGGAACAAACGCTTTCCTCGGGAAATGTTCAATTTTTCGATTATTGCAAATCCTTTATCCAGCTCAAAACCATTGACAAACCCAGATTTTTGAACAGCACATTTTTGTCGATATTTCATTTTATATCGGAATCGCAAAAAAACGCTATGGTATAAGTATACAGTTGATTTTAGTTTACGCCAATTCATCTTATTTCGCACATACGCCTGCATAGGGCTTAGCGTCGACTCTGCAGTTGTCGACCAACCCTTGGATTGGTGGAGAACCAGACGCGACGCAGATATTCAACGAAATCGTGGAAGAAGCTTTAAGAATAAGTAAAGCGATCGTTTTGCGAGCAGAATTGATTTGGATTGTTACGCTGTCGGGTAAAAATTGAAACGCACTAAAAATAAACCGTCGTTAACTATGGGAAATGGTATTTTCAGATTTTTTCGATTTATTGAGCCACGAATATCATGCGATGGAGTCCGAGTTCAAAAACACGGTGTTAAAGACTTATCACGAGGAATCTGTAACGAAAATGGACGCGGTGTTCTCCGGGTTCGAAAGCGAAAGAATTCGGAGAAGGTACGCGAAGTATCCAGTTATATGTTGAAACCATCGCACGGACATCCTATGAACGCCGGGAAGCTGGAAAACTTATTTGCCTATTTTCGTCGAGTCTATTCCGAATGCCTCAACACGTTGACGAGCACCTGTACAGGAACAGAAGTATGCATAATAAAAATATATATATTACGGTATTCACCGATAAAATATGTTGTGTTTATCGTGGAAATCGTTGTCTTTATTTTTCAATTATCACCCCTTGGAACGTTCAGGCTAAACTGCAACAAACAGTCGAGAATTACGAGAAAGAGTGTCCGAGGAAAGTGTTCAAAGCGATCACATTGTCCGTCAAAAGCTATTCGAAACTCAAAACCAAACTTGACGGCATTAACGTAAAACTCGTTGAGGACGGTCAGTCGTAAACGACCATTTATTTAGTCGGTTTACGGTTAAATATTGAAGTGTGTTCTTAGGTAACGAATTTGATACCATATCGGAGACAGTGGATACCCGAATCACCGATAAAGATACCGTAGAACGGGCTTTGAATAACATAAAAAGTCATTTAAGGGACGGTGCCCGGAACCGTTTTTGGCCGAAAAACAAGGTGCTCTGGACTAACAACGTTAAAGTGAGTGAAATTCAAAAGAGAAAACGTTTTTTCCCTCCCGGAAGTATTAAATTTATAATATGCTAGTAACTTTTATTATAATAATATTATAACGTTAATCGCACGTATAAGTAGTACCTACAGTCGTGTGCACATAATCTGCAGCAGTTGGCCTTTGGGCGAAGTATATTTAATATACATATGTATATATATATTTTTTTTTTCATTTGAAAATTGGGATCGCGTTTGTAATTTTTAGACTATTTCGAAACTGTGTCGCGATCGGCGAGGCGACGTCCAAGTGTTCAGTGTTGTAGAAAAATCGAAACTAATCGACTGGGCGACGAGATTCGTCCGAGACGTAGAACGAGTAAAGAACATCTACCACTCCGACAATGATTGTCGTACACGACTGACTACAAGAAATAATTTTGAGCTACATACGGAGACTTATGATATCTATGAATAGGATAAACTAGTTTATCCTGAAATCGGATTTGGCCGGTAACATATATGTGTATATATAAATTATAAAAATATAATACGCGGATTCCCAATGAAGCACCCGTCCCGAAACGACTAATTATGTGTTTTATACACAAATTAACATAATTATTATTTTTACAAGCGATTCATAAACATATATACACAAATGAACGACCAAATAAACGCATTCATTTTTTTAATAACGTGAACGTGATCTTTTAAAAAAATATATGAACGTCAACGGGTTCCTTTTTTACGCTTTAAACGTGAACGTGAACGAATTCAATTTTTAAGTGAACGTTCCGAACACTGATATTGGTGTATAATACTGAAATACCTATATGTAAAATAATAATGATTTATTCCGCGATTCATGACTTCAAGTTTGGTATTGTCTTTTAAAAACATTATCAGTTTTAATATCGTTGAACATAAAAGTGATAATAAATTATATTGCCCGATCGTATATTTTTCCAAGGAATAATTTGTTATCCAATAGGCAAACAAATCGATTTTAAGTAATTATTAAAAAAAAAAAAGAACATAAAAATATTGAGTAGAACAAAAGTCATTGCATTCGTCAGACCTCCGTGGCACGTCCTGCGTATTTATTTAGAAACGCTGAGGAAGTATTATTTTATTGATCGATATATATATGTATATATATATATATATATATATATATACACACACAAGGACAGTGCAACAAAAAAATAATACTGTCCTAGGAAAAAGTGTATATAAGTCTGGTCACCATAAGCTGCGGTATACGTCCTCGTTGAAGGACATTATTATGCTACGGAACGTAGAATGCAGTACTTAATTTATTGTGTAGTAACGATTTGATACGATTAATTTAAATATAGTTTCCAACGAAATTCCCGTCCAGCTGTTCATTTATGCTAAATAGCTGAATAACGCCAATTTACGAAATGTAATTTGAATATTGTTTATAATGTAAATGGCCGAGACAATCCTATGGAAATATACACGAGACATAATAGTGTAATTCATATACAAAACCAACAAAGTTTTATTCAAATTACTACAACTTTGTGCCGCTTCTGTTTGTTTTTTTCTCTCTTCTTTTATACTTCTGCGCGTCATTCGATGTGCAGTTATTATTATCATTATTATTATTATTATTATTAAATTACACTGTTTTTGCGTATTTATAACGATTTCTGTAAAATTAACGAAATAATTGTTTTTTTTCAATATTTTTTTTTAAGTGCACGAAATAATTACAAAATAAATGGCAAAAGAATCAATAAAATCGTCGACACGCATATACGATGATTTTCACAAAAACCGATGTACGTTTTTTTCCCCGTTATCATTCCAAAAACAATATTTCGAAATGTTTGAAAAAAAAAATTGTTTTCTTAAATGAATAAGGTTTTTTTTACAAATTATAGGAAATTATATATTGCAGAAACGAAAGTCGGTGAACAATCTAAAACGATAATATAAATGTTCTCATTAGAACACAAAAAGTTTTTAGGAAGACTTATAGACTTCTCGAGACGCTCTCTCCTCCCCATTTCTGCAATCTGCAGTGATTGAACATAATAATATGTTTTTAGGGTTTTGAATGCCCGCGGTAAGTTCCACACCACTGTCGGTGACACTGCAATTCTTCATAAAAACATAATTACTATAATATAATAAACGTAATATTGTATATTTTATGCATAATATACGTATTATATTGAATTGATTGTGTGCGTGTGTATTTCAGAAACTAACAAACGTTGGAAATCGAACGTCGTCGGCTTCGTCGGACTGGGAAACATGGGACTACCGATGGCGAAAAACTTATTGAAAAACGTAAATACAATATTACATTATTATTTTTAATCGACAAAATTAAAGTAAAAATAAGCTCGTTCGTCACATGATATGTTCTTGCAAGTAGACGTATTATACTTGTATATACGTTCTAAATATAAATAAACGAACATAATAAATATAATAAATACACAATTATTAAAATAGTCACGAGTACAAGTATTATATTACTCGACTGTATTTGACTCGAGATGGTGCGTGCACTCTTGTTCCAGTAATGTAAATTATCTGCCGCGTGTACTCGAGAAATTGCAGTTAACAAATGTCGTCGCGGTCTCGTGTTTGTTATTTTATTCAAATTATTTTATTATATTTAATATTGAACTATATGAGGGCGAAATTATCATCGCGTTTCGATTATTCTTTTAGAATAATGTTTTTATTTTTTATTTTTTTATTCAAGTACTATATAGTATAAGCACTATAAGCACAGGTATTCAGAGTTCCCACTAACGTAATATTATGTAGTACTGTCTACATAATTTTCCAGTAGCAAACATTATTCAGAAATTTATTACGACACGTTTTTCGAGTTTCCCAGTTTTTTTTTCTGCATAAAGTTCCTCGTCCCGACGACGTTTTTTTATACCGATTTCGTCTATATTTCGTTCGTAAAAAGGTATGTTGCAGGAAACGATCAGTTCCTAAGGAGTTTTGTATAGGCAATTTAAAACACACAAGCACATGAGCCGTGATTAAGACGTACAATACTCATTAAGTCTTAAGCCAAAAAATTAAAAAATGTTTAGCAGAATACAACATTTCTGTTTCCGACGTTTTCTTATCAAGGAACCCCTATGGGATCTTTTTAGGTTTAAAATTTTCTTTAAAGGTTGTTATAAGTTAAAAACCAATCAATTTCCCAGAAAAGTGCATGACACAAAGCTCGTTGTGTCTCATTTTCAATACTATTATTACAAAAATACGCAACAATAATAAAATGTTACTGACGTAATACCGAATATGAGTTTAATTGTTTTTGAAATATATTTAAACATAATTGATAGATTAAGTTTTTTGAAATTGCCTATATTATAACGCGTTAAAACTGAGGAACGGAATCGGTACATATCTTTTTTTTTACTGGGACGGAAATAGTACACTTTATATTGCAACATTTGTGTTTGGGACGGAACTCGTATGCGACCGTTTTTCTTTCAATTTCAAAATTAAATCTCGTGAAATTATGAGTATTACACAAGTAATTCATTTTAAAGATGAACACGTATCGACACGTTTGAACATGTCTCGACAAGTTTGAACTTGTCGAGATAGGTCTCGACAAATTTGAAAATGTTTCGACGTGTCTCAACAAGTTTAAACGTGTTTCGAAATGTCAAAACTTATCGAAACATGTTTTGACATGTCTATTGATCGTGTATTTTATACGTATTAATTATAATAATATTTTTTTTTACACATAATACATTACTTCAACTGCATTAAAAAAAAAACCTTGACAATCCTAAGCCACAATTTTTTTCCCCCGACAAAGTGCGTATTGCACCGAATCAAAATCGTTTTATTGTATGCACAATATATATATTATAGTCTGATTACTTTCAAATTTATTAAACGCGCATAATAACAAAACTCTAAAACTTTAAGCAATACTTCACTCGAGCCACATCCACTCGAATTCGGGGACCACTACCCTTTTTTTTTTTTACAAAGCTCTGAGCCCGATGACGGGCTCGAGTCAAATTAGCGAATACGCGGGGACACTGCACAATAGACTGCGCGTAGTAGTCTATCGCCGCGATAGTTGACTCGTCGGAAAAAAAAAAGTGATAGCGACTACAGAATATAACGACGGAAAACTCCGGACACTCTAATTTGACAGGGAAATGAAAGGTCGCGGGAATTAACGGTGAAAAACGTTTAATATTGCAAACGCGCGTATATAAAAGTGTATATATATATATATATATACAATTTGTCGGCGACAACGACGGGTGCACTGCAGGGAAAACGACCGAAATCAACGTCATTGTCGGCTAGTATAGCACGGTGTACTCACGCAATACTCTGCAGTTATATATAGCCTGCAAGTACGCTCGTAGATACGTATATGTCACGTGGTGGTGGTGGTGGTGGTGGTGGTATGAAATCGTGAGTGCAAAAGTTTTCAAAGAATAACCGATGACGACCGAAATAAAAATTGAATGACCGCGAATAAAAGACTGTTTCCGAGTGTATAATAATATTCTCATTTTATCGCTGCAGTCTGCAAACAACCAGTGGCGTATATATTTACGGGTTGGGGGTCCAGTGTTACAGGCAGGCCCGTACTCAGCTTTTCCGGGCCTTGGGAAAACTAAATCTTCCGGGCACCTTATTAGGGTTAGGCCTGATTTTCAAACGAAAAATTTGTCTAATTATACATGAAAACTAATAATTAAATGATTCCGACATCAAAATATATCATTGCAACCGTACTGTTTTAATATGTTTTATTATGTTGGCCGTCTATAATATTAAAAAATTAGAATACGTGTAAGTATCATTATTATAGCATGATACATCGCATGTGATGTAAACAGTCAATCTCATTGCAATAGTATACGCGGATACGGGCCCGTTATCTAAGCTCCAGCCGGGACTCGTCAAGATTTTTAATTTTTTTTTTTTTCTGTAAGCCCGGGCCCCTTAAAAATAGGCTTAGGGCCGGGCCCCGGACGTATGACCCGAAAAAACCGATCTGAATACCACCATGGTTATTGGACCCCCCTAAAACCAAAAAAAAAGAAGATTTTATATACCTTTAATATTTGAAATGAGACAAGTATTCGAAGTAGGTACTATTAATTTTTATAGATAAAAAAAAAAATGTTTTGTCTCGCCTATACGTACGTGTTTTTTTAATTCTTAGTCCAAAAAGTACTGAAAAAAAAAATTTATATTGGTTACATAAAATTTGGTGAGTGGGTATATAATTGTATCTTATTGCATGTGCTGTTGTAAAATCCCTGCCTTTATGGAATAATCAGTTTTATTTCATGAATTTTTGGGTACAGACAATGGCGTATTTAGAGGGGGCAAGGAGGGCAATTGCCCCGGGCAGCACTTTTTTGGGGGCAGCAAATTTAACTGGGAGCTTTTTTTTTTTTTAACAGATTTATAATGATTTAAGCAGTTGCAATAAAGAATAATAAATGTTAGTTAGTTTTTTTTATAGGCAAATCAAATTTAAGAAAAATTGCCACTATAAAAAAACCGGTGAGAGGAAGAGGGCATAAAAAAATGTATACCCAGGGCAGCAAAATACTAAAAACGGCACTGGGTACAGACATAAAAAAAAACCACATCATTGCAAAAACAATACATTCCTCGCTCTGTACAGAAACTGAAAGGTCTTTATTTTAAAAAAAAAAAAAAGTGAGATAGAATCGCGCGTAAGTTTATAACAAACATTTGCTCACGAATTGTTCAGTTCGCGACAAGTACGATAGTATATCACGATGATTTTTATTTTATTTTTACCGCAAATTCTTTTTTAGATTCTGAACGGAACGAGAAATGTGTATTGGTTTTAAAATGTTGTGTTTTTTTATTTATTTTTTTATACGTCTGTACCCAAAAATTCTACCAGTAGAAGTGCTCCGATCTTTATACAGTCACAGTTTGTTTCCGGTAGAAAATTGCATCTATACTGGTACTTTAGAGAGATCATCTTTCGATTTTCTCAAAAATGCCTAAAAATATAGCTAAAAAACTACTGAAATATTACATAAAAACGGGTTTCTCGTCGAAATCGATTATTTCATTATTTCTTCGTAATTTTGAAACTAACGGTTACATAATAGAAACTTGAAATATTCATTAAAGATGTAACTTTTTATATTATATTAAGGGAAACAAATTTTCAAAAACTTTCTTTTAATTTTGGACTATTTATAGCAGTCACGTGTTTTGAGGTATTTAATTCATAAAAAGGGTTAGTTTTTGTCATGTGCTCAATATATTACACCAAAGCTCCGCCGCTCAGAATCGTTTTATCGAATGCAATTGATTTAACAAATTTTTAGTGATAACAATACGCACTAAAAGCTTTATCCAAGTAATTCACTTGAGCGACGTTCACAACATCCCGCGGCTCGCTAACTTTTTTTATGTAAGTATTCCTAAAAACCTATTAAAATTTTTACGTATTTAACAGTACAAATTTTTTTGTTTTTTTCAATAAAACCGCAACGCGTAAATATAATGATTTTTTTTTCCTCCCCCAAAAACCGCATTATTTTGTCAACAATTATATTATACTATATAATAATTACGTGTACTATTCAGGGTTGCACGGTGGTGGGTAACGACGTGTCCGCCGAAAGGATGGACTTGTTACGGGGACTGGACGGGGCTCGGACGGCGCGAACGTTGCAAGAAGTGGCCGCTTCTGCGGACGCGGTCGTAACTATGTTGCCAGAAAGCCAACACGTACTCACGGCGTACGCGACCATGCTCGAGTAAATCAAAAATCCACACGTTACGCGTCATACGTGAAGTGAAAACGATAAAACGGACTGAAATACATTTTTTCCAAATAGGTCATCGAAACCGGAACAAGTATTCGTGGACTGCAGCACGATCAGTCCGGAGAGTTCCAAGAGAGTGTCGGACATGGCCGAGCGGAAGGGTTGCACGTTCCTGGGAGCGCCCGTGTCCGGAGGTACGTCGTAGTAATACGCTAGAGACTTGCAGAGGAGCTTAACCGCTAAGCTATATAAGCAGATGTAATATAATGAATCGTATCGAATCGCCTAGAATTCGCCTATCGAATCGTAGGGCCTATATTTCTTTTTTCGTATCACACACACACACACGTTTCGATATTAAATACGTTAAAAACACGTGTACGTACGACCACGTAAGTGAAATGACACGCGAAACAACGAATTCATAATATAGATAAATAAGTATAAAATATATATAGTTATACTCAGTGCCGTCCTTACCATCAATAACGCCGTAGGACAATAATATTTGACGCCCCCACCCCCAAAAAAAAAAAAATTTACAACTAACTTAATATCTAATTACATAATTGTATATATTTTTATAGTAAATACACTCATCCTCGGAATCATCATATTATATAGATACAAGGGAAATTAATATTTAAAATAAAACAACACACTTTCTCTTTTTGTCATTCATTTTTATGACGCCCCCTGCATTCATAATACTTTAGACGCCCTAGGGCACTTGCCCCATTTGCTCTCCCCCTTGGGACGGTTATGGCTATACTCTATTCAGTTTAAGATTAAACCGGGGTGACGGACGAAAATTGGTTCATGTTCGCACGGGCGAGGTTCTATCGGTATTCTGATTGTCGGATATCGTCGTGTGCCGACTGCTGCCGACAGCAACAGCCAATGACGGAGCAGCTACTAGCCGCCTGGGGGAGAGGATCTAGCATCGCTCCGATCTTCATTCAGCGTTCGCGTTCCGGTATAAATCTTAAACTGCATAGAGTATACCTATACGATAATTCTTATTTTTCTCGAATATCGTTTTGGAACAATTAAAAAATGAAAATTAAATCAGACCACGGGCCAATAGTTAATGATAAAATTCACTGAAATCAATATGAAAAGTTTTTAACTAGTCCAATCCAGTTTAACTTGGTTATTAAAAAAAAAATGTATATAGGTACTTACCTATTTTTTTAAATATTTTTAATTATATATACGTGTCGCACACATAAAATGAAATATTACCTTTTCATTTAAAATTCGAAAAGAATAGACTAAAAGAAAAAAAAAATAAATAAATAAAATAAACTGCAATAATAAATAAAAATACCGTCTTTTAAATTTACCGTTACTGTTATAGAAGCAGTGGTTTTCGGTAAACAATATTTTATTTATTTATTTTTATTTTTTAATCGTATCTATAGTATTGGTGTGTACCTTATTTGAAACGTTTTTCGATTTTGTCAGTAATTTCTTTATACATAATTCAAAACAACACAAAAATTAGAAGAAAACCTATTTTCTCGATAGCTTTTAAACGCGGCACAAAAAAACTACTGAAAAAAATTGTATCAAAAACAGCAAAAACGCGATTTTGTCAAAAATTCATTATTGTACGAGTATATACTCGTATTAATAATAATATATTACAACCGCTCAGAATCGTTTTATTGAATGCAACGATCTATCGCATTACTTTCAAATCTATATAGTAATATGTACAATTTAATCAATACTTAATTTTTCGAGACAAAAATCGATTTAAAAATGCGATTATACACAAATCGATAAATTGTCGATGATCGTCGCATTATACCGAACACTTTTTACATATGTTTATTCGTTTTATTTTTTTAAAAATGCTTTTTATATAACTGGAGAAAAAAGTTTTCGTTTTCGAGTCGGTGCTGCATTTTTTTTTTTTAATATATTATTATTTTTTAACATTATAATGTTTTAACAGTAGCGAATGAGCGAACGTTGCGCTTAATTTATTTTAATTTTTTGTGTGGGGAAGGAGCTTAGTAGGGATATATTTTATTATAGAGACAATAATCTATACTCTATAGCGATAGAAATGAATCGTTTTATTTGCTGTGAGCAATTTATGATGCCTATTCGAATGCCCGCGCCGACGTCCGCGAGTAGGAACGAATGATTCGTTAAACGGGTGGTATAGGTACCAGCTTTATATACGCTATTTAGAATTCGAAATGCGCAGTCAGGAGCGAAAATAATGAAAAAAAAAAACGGCTATACCGATATAGAAACGTTCGAAGCTGTCTGGGACAAGTAATTAATGATTTCTTCTCATTTTTCTTTCGACTCCCGAGTCGACCGAATTGTTTTTACCGAGTTAAAAATTCATCGGTTTTATATAGTTAATTGTCGTCGTGACTTCTTGACTCGTCGAACGTTGGCCGCCGGCAACGTTGGATAAACGCGTGAAATGAAATAAATAATATGTTCTGTACCTGTATCTATATTATATATATATACGCAGGAGTGGTAGGCGCCGAAAACGGTACGTTGACGTTCATGGTGGGCGGTGACGAGAGCGCGCTGAAAGCGGCCGAACACCTGTTCGAGTCCATGGGCTCCAGATGGGTGTACTGCGGTCCGGCCGGTTCGGGTCTGATAGCGAAGATATGCAACAACATGATACTCGGCATGACCATGGTTGCCGTGTCCGAAGCTATGAACCTGGGCGTGAAGTACGAAGCGTCGGAACACTTTTTATAAATACTTTTTTTCGAAAGTATTCTGAATAAGCAGTATTTTAAATACTTTTTCTCGAAAGTATTTTCCGAATACGGTATTCCGAACACTTTTTAAAGCTCGACAATATTTTAAACAGTACAGGTACCCACATAAAAGTAAATTAGTACAAATTCGTTCTTTGTTCGTTGCACGATTCCTCGCGACTTTTGCCGAACGATCAATAGTGTTCAAAACGATGACGTCCCCGGAATTTCATTTTCAATGAACAAAACAAAATACGCTCACAGATCGTTTGGATCCGCCGTTTTTTCGGGTTAAATTCGACTTTTTCGCAGTGGCGGTTATAAGGGGGAGGCGATAGGTGGACCGCCCCCTCCCCCCATGGGATTTGACATTTTTAATTTTAGTATATCTCTGACCTAACAGCACCGACTTGTGTCATACAAGTGATGATCCAACTGTGTTATGGTTATACTCCATTTTCGCCCCACCCCCTTTGAACATCATGTATAAGACTGGAATTAGTGCTCGACCGACGACGATCAGCGCGTACGGTACGCGCTGAACATCGGTCGTGATCTAGTGTTTAGTGCTTAGCTGACGACAAACTCGGTCGGTCGTGTACAGTGTAAATTCGAATAAATGAGTAAACGTGTAAAATAAACGAGTGTGCAACGAGGAAAGATGAATTATACTTACGTTCATTGAAATTGAAATTGAAATACGCGAAATAATGTTATCAATAATATTAAGTAAATAACAAAGATTGCATACACGCATACGATCGGTCGCTCGGTCAGCGTCAAACTAAACACCCGCGTCCCGCATATACCGACATTGCGCGTCAGCGGACCGTAATAAAACGGGAAAAGAAAGTAGTCAACAGATAGCGCTACGACACAACATAGAGGGCGTGGCAGAGAGGCGCACATAAATATCGGTCCGAAACCATCGGACCGCTCAGTGTAGTCACGGCGATCAGGCGTGAACAACGTAGTTCGAGTCTGTTGCCGTGTGTATGTGTATTTATATGAGCCTTTGTGCCACGCCCTCTATATTGTGTTGTAGCGCTATCTGGTGAGTACTTTCTTTTCCCGTTTTATTGTTATTTCGTTCCATGCACGTTGTTCTTTCTTTTTCTACATCTACATTTCGTCTCGATACATTAATAGATTTTTCTTTTGGTTATTACTCGTCGATGTGAATATTTCATTGGCAGAGGGGGTTGGCTCCATTTTAGCCCCCCTTGAACATCATGTTTAACCACCACTGCCTTTTCAGTGTGTTAATTATCTAAGAAATAATCGATACAATATAAATTTTTAATAACTGCGAAAGCATTTTTTCAAATGTTATTACGAAAATTTTACTTTTTAAAAATTCTCCGTGCAAAATTGCCTATTTCTTAAATATATGCGCACGCTGTTCTAATAACGACGATTTTTTGCTATTTTTAATTTTATTTATTTATTTCTATATAGAAATATAAATAAAAAAATGTTCATAAACATCCGAATTGTACAAAATCCAAACACTGTAAATATTTTGTTTTTTTTTTTCTTTAGATTCCATGTGAACCAAAGAATGTATTGGTTTTACAACGATTTTTTCATTTATGTTTGTCTATTTTGTTGTATAGAAGAATGCTCGGTTGATCTCGACGTGCGTTATGTTTCGGAAGCTAATTGTGTCTATAGTGTCTATTTATATTTGATAAGTTTTTCGATTTTCGAGTTTCCTATAGTCAAAAACAATCCGAAAAAACTGTCGACATTCATTTAGGACACGGACAATTTTTGTATTCATTAATCTTAATAAACTACTATTTACTATAGAATATCGCTCCGAATATTTTTTTAGTACAATGATTTATCGTTGCTTTTAAATTCAAAATAAAAAATTCTAAAATCTTTGTCTAAGTAATTCGCTTATCCATATCGCGCACACACGTGGCTTTATTTATTTTATTTTATATCCGTTAAAAATAAATTGAAATTATTTTACGAGCATTTTTTAGCCCTACTTATTCTATGTATTGTATCCTTAGCTGAGCACATAGATAAAAAAAATTTAACTTTGGTTTTTAAATAAAATATAATTTGATATTTTTTTGGGCACCTTTGCATGCATATTTAATATGTTATTGGATTCTATGACCTAATTATCATTATAATATTATTATTATATTATATAATATAATTACTATTATACACATAACATTTTACCATCTATATTCTGCAGGTTGGGCATGGAACCGAAAATTTTAGCGTCGGTCATTAACACGAGTTCGGGGAGGTGTTGGGCTTCCGAGATCAACAATCCCGTGCCCGGAGCTATCGAAAAGAGTCCCAGCAACGACAACTATCAGGTGCGAATATCACGAAAGCGTGCGCAATGTGTAATAAAGATTCATTGTATTTTTTTTTTTTTTATACACAGAACGGTTTTAAAGCCGATTTGCTGTTGAAAGACATGAACTTGGGTAAGACGCTAGCCGACGAATCGGATGCGCCAACGCTCTTGACTCGTGAGACTGTGCGGCTATATGAACGAATAGCGGAAATGGGATGGGGTGACAAGGATTTCTCGATAGCTTATAAATATTTTAAAGAACTGCAATAGCCACCGCAGCACGTACAACCCGATCGCAACGACATCGCCATAAAATCACCTACATGGGCAGTGTAAAGTTGCAAGCACACAAAATAGTAACAATAAAACGACTCGGGCAAATAAACAATAGTAGCTTTGTTTATTTGTTTTTTTTTTAAATTTTTATTGTACATACATATTAAAAATAAAAACAAAGTTACGACCTACTAGTTTAAATGTTTGTTCACAATTATACAAAAAAAAAAAACATACACAAGAAAACAAAAAATGCAAGTTACCACGTTCCAATATTTACACGATTGTGGACGAGTTCGCTTAAACAATATAAAAAATTAATAATAGTAATAATAAATGATGTTAAGTATTGATGAAAAAAAAAAAATACAGTCGCAAATGGAATGTGCAACCGGTAAGAAATAAAAATATTTGCATTTATTATTTATATTGTTACACATAGAATAATTAATGAAATTAACATGTAATGTTAATATTCGACAAAAAGTAGTTTGACAAAATCGAGGCTGACAGTTTGTTTAGTCTTGAAAAATTGTTGAATATCAACAAAAAAAAAAAAATATATATATATATATATACACAAAGTATCTCACGGAAATCTAACGAATGCAATAACTTTTATTATTGAGATTTGTCTGATCACTGTGTGACACCCTGTATACATGTTTTGGATTTACAACGTTTATAAAATACACGCGTTTTATATAAACCCTAATTAATAAATTATTATATGAATGTTTTTTTTTTTTAATTTTTGAAAAAGTTATAAATTACGCCACGACTATGTTCTACAAAAAAAGCTTCTTAGCAGACTCGTATTGGAATACAATATTTTAAGTATTGCTCTCAAACTTAACAGTCTGTTGTTTAAATCTAATATCGTGTAATAAAACCGCCTAATCATAAGTGACTAACTATATTTTTTTAGCCTTTTTTTTGTTTTTTTAGTTATTATTATTAATTACTATTAATTCTCTTCTCACTAATCTGTGCACCTGTTTAAGTCTCTTATCTGAAACAATAAATGAAAATTGAATTGTTTTTAATGATTGATGCGAAACAAATATTATTTCAAACATGATATCATATTCATCTCGCCAATCACATGGGCATTGAACACAAAGCATAATGATTTTAATAATTCAACTATTTTCCTGAAATTACGTAATGCGTCTACAGTAGTGATGGGCAAACTGAAGAATTTGGACTACCGACTATTAGTCGAATAAAAATTTGCACTACCAACTAATCTAAAAAACTGTAAATTAGTCGACTAATGACTAACAACTAAATCAGTCGACTAATGACTAACGAATAAATAAGTCGATTAACAGATAAATTAGTCAACTAATGACTAATGACTAACGAATACATTACACGGCACTCACGATTACTACAAGCATATTACATACTCGTGAACCGGAAGCAACTTGGAATATATCATTTTTCTATAAATAATAAATAGTCAGGACTCAAGGAGGATATGAAAATTCGGTATCTCAGGCCCGGCTACACACGGCAAACTCCACACGGTGTTTTCCCCGCAGATATTTGTTGTATTTTTTGAAAAAAGTTAGTCTTTAGTCGTTAGTTGACTAATATTTAGTTATTAGTCATTTATTCAATAGGCGAATAATATTTATTTATAAGTCATTTAGTCATCAGTCGACTTAAATTTAGTCATTAGTCGACTAATATTTATTCATTAGTCCACTAATATTTAGTCATTAGTCATTAGTCAACTAATTTGTTAATGTTAGTTGACTAATTTACTTATCCACTACTACCGACTTAGTCGTTAGTCATTAGTCGGTAGTGCCCATCACTAGTCTACACTCTACAGCATATAAAATTATCGTTTAATAAACTTCGAAATGCAACTAACATAAGAATCTCAACAATAAAGTTAGTTAAGAAGAGCTAAACAAATTTTAGTATTTTTACGGCCATCAAGCGTGTATACAAATGATATTTATCTTATTTTTCAATTGTCATTATTAATTACAAATTGTATTATAATGAAGTGTTCCGATGTTTTTCGAAACAAAATTTAAATTATTTTGAAAGATAATCAAATTTTTCAAATTATTTCATATATTGAATTGATTAATTTTACAAACTGAATTTCGTTTTCATATTCATGCTATTTATATATTAAAATCAAACTTATCGAGACTATTGTAAAAATAATTTAACAAAATTTAAAACACTGAAAATTAATCGATAATTGTATAAACCACTGTATAATCCATTTAATATTAGATTAACTACTTAGATTAATTACTTATAATTTAATATTTGTTTACAGTTAACCACATAATAACATTAATAATAATAAAAAAAAATTGCACATCTGATTTTATTAATGAATTTAAACACAAATTTAATTTCGTTTTAAGCCACTAGCATTTTACAGACTTGATAATATGAATTAGGATTATTGTAGAAACACTGGGATGTATACGGTAAATTATGAATATATTATGTAGCTATTATTAATTTAAAACTGCACTGCGATTATACCAAATATTGTACAATTATCCATTTGACCAGACTAATCATTTGCCTATTATTCAGTAGACATAATTTAAATTAAATTTATCAATACTTTCACATCAATTTTAATTATAAAATAAAAATTATTAAGTTATGCACTAAACACGTACAAAATCCTTAAGAGGAAGTGATATCCACAAATTTACTTCCTCTGTCCATTTCTTACCAAAATTTTAACTATTCAAATAAGACTTATTCTAAAACACGAAATAAAAAGAGTCCCATTTGAAGTTTATCTGGACAACAGGACGTAATGCTAGAAAACAGGACCTATGGTATAGTCACCCTATATTAGATAGATGGAAACATTAACTGGTGGGTGTCATATCCTAGAAAAAAGAAATATATAGTACTAAATTTAAGCTGACTTTACGTAAAGAAAATTATGAAATCATAAAAACAAAAATTTGTATAATAATTAATCAGAATTAAGAACTGGTCAAATTTTAAATTAAGTTTAAATGTTTTGTAAGATCATAAATCATAGATTTTAAAATTTAACATTTATTATTTGTGTTATTGGCTTTTACTTTAAATAGAACAAAAGTATTAAAGTAGTCAATTTATTAAATAAATGGTAACAAATAAGATTCAATTTCTAATTGATATAACGCTCGAATGTTAATATGAATGAATTTTAAAATAAATAATTACGTAACTAATTTATATATATATAAAAAATCTTTATTTTTATCTTTAATATTATCTAATAACTTAACTATTTTATGTCAAGACTAATAAACATAAAATAAAGATTACTAAAAAGTTAAAACATTTCAAATTTATAATTGAACTAAATTGTATTAATTTTACATAAATAATAGGTTGTAAAATTATAGCTATCACATTATTCATTTGTCTGACAATAAAGTACTAATTTTTGGTTTGTTCTATTTTAAATTAGACAAATACAAATTTTCAAAAACGATTTTAATTACTTGTATAATATAATTGTATGATTTATACATTAATACTTTAACTGTAAAATACTGTTTAGTTTCCAACTTAACTAATTTTAATTTGAAGTTTAATATCACACATTTATCATTAAACAATTACAATTCATGAATAATTCAATTTTGCTTTATTTAAACTTTTTTTATTTAACAATTAATTCATATTGGGCCATGTGCTGGATTTATGTTTAATGTTGAACACACCTTAATGACGTATATATATATATATATTATACAATCACTGAAATTTTGTTATACTAAATGCTTATAGCTTATGTGCACAGGATAATGCTATACTATTAGCCAGCGATTATAATGGAGAAAAGATTCGTAATTACCCCATTAAAATGATTCATATAGTGAGCGAATCACATAATATAAAAAAATTTAATTTAGAAATCATAAAAATTTTACAATTAAAAAATGCATTTTGGATTTGTTTTTTTAAGATTTATTGACAATTTCAAATATAAAAAAATTTCAGGTAAATATTTTATATTGGAGAGGCAATTAATTTATACAAATTTATTTATAAAGACTAACTAAACTTTTAGTGATGAGATTTACCTTAGTTCTGTTAATAACTCGAATTTGCTATGAGCTGGAAAAAGGAGGTATCGGCAAATCTGCTAATAGTGACGCGGGATCCAAGATATTGGCCATATGAGACTGTGATAATCTTTCTAGCGATCGAACATCCATATCAACAGCCTCTAATGCTCGTTCTAATTCTTCGGTTTCCTCGCGGGAAGGCACATACTGTCCATTTTTATCAACTTGTTTAAAAAAAAAAAAAAAAAACGAAGTTATAAATCAAAACAGTCGAGTTCAACCACGCTTAACACTATATAAATATATACCAGTAAAGAGATCGTTAAAAGCATCTACAGGTATTTGACTGAACACGCTCGTAATGTCATCGTGATCATCTAACAACCGCGATGCATGACTTGCTAGATCAGCTGCATCTAGACCAGCAAGTACTTCGTCGTTCACTTCTACCTCGTTGTTTATAATATTACCACCTACTGTTAAACACGTTTTATTGGCATTATTATTCATTACAAATTTCAGATTTTTCAAGAACTTATAACTTTTATTTTTAAATTAAATTTTACCAGGATGGAGATAAATATCAGGATTAGCAACTGACGAGTATAACGATGTAACATCACAACCAATATTTTGAGGTAGATCATTAGTGCACGTTATTGGTTCAATAGTATTAGGTTCGATTGTTTCTGTGTATGGTGGGGGTTCGGGAGGGTATTTTGGTAGTTGTTTTTTCTTCTTATTGCGCTTTGATAGTTTGTTAAATGGAGTAGTTTTTGGCCTTTTACGTGGTTTAGACTTGACTGTAGACACTTCCTCGGCCTAAAAAAAATGTTTATAATTATCAAACATAATTGAATAAGTGACATGTGTATTTATTATTTACAACTTACCTGAATTATTATATCTTTGGTGTACAAATGTTCAAAGCATAGAGGTAGTACGTTGTGAACATTAAACACAGCATTGGTGCACGGACCTTGATTAGTCCGTGCGGAACAATGTTCAAAAAGGAGTTGGTCGACATTTCTTAGAATGTGCTTAAAACAATGACGAGTACACGGTATAGCGGGATAATGACATCTTTCCAAACAGCATTTTTGCTGAACCGTATATATATTAGCACCCCTAAAACACCAACAATAAAATATTTTATTCAAATAATTTTTTACTTTATAAAATGTTGATTAATTCTTTAAACGTATAAAGTTTACGATTAATTCACAAAATACAATTCATAAATTAAATATTACATAATACAGGCGAATGTAAATTAATCATAATGCAAAAAAAAAAAAATGGGTAAGATTTCTTTTTACATTTAATTTCGTTCTTTCACACAAACACATTTTCGTTAAGAAAAATGTCAATTTTTTATTATAAATCTATAATCTATTTATTACTATAAAATATTAATAATCATTATTGAAACGAATGATAGAATATCTACAGGTACATCATTTTATTATTCATTTCCATACAAACTATACAATTAAAAAGTATAAATTTAATATATGTAATGTATTTATAATCGTTGTTTAACTATCTACGCGCCAACCCATCCCCCTCTCTCCTGAACCCAATTAGTATCAATAATCAACTTCCGACTGCATAAAGAAAAACCGTTCAGTTATTACACAATTGATAACCAACCTTTTTAATTTAGTTTTAGAACTAGACTCTTCGCATATGAGCTTAGTGATGCTAACTGGGTTATGCCGTATAGCGTCCGTCATTGCTAATACTAAATCGGGTGATGGTGAATTATCAGGAAGGTTAGATATTTGGTGAAACCTTCGTCGGAGTACTGATCGTAAATTTTTTATTTTGGCATCTCGATCAGTAGGTTCGATTCGATCGGAAGGCAACCAAAATCGTTGATATGGTGCATCCTCAAACTCTAAATTCAAGGGGTTGTCACTACCGTCATCCGTATCAGACGATATTAAATCTATAAAAGTGGAATTGTCAACATTAAAATACAAAATTATTGGAAATGATTGAATATTGACTCACCGAACGGGTAAAGGTCTTCCCTCAATTTGGCTTCCTTTTCGCATTCCTTCAATATCCTTTGTAACGTTTCGTGTCGGGTGCCGCAATCTTTTTGCCAATTGGTCAACTTTGCATACTTTCTTTTGGGTGGAATAGTTATTACATTGCAACTTAACTGATTCTTATTATTTACACTCGAAGGATCTATCGTTTCGGGTTTTTTATTTACAGTCGCGCCGACTTTTTCAGCCTTATTTTTACTCCTCTTTTTGGCTGTAGTCTTTTTTGGTGGCGACTGAGTTGCAGCGGACAAAAGGTCTTCGACGTGTTCCGGGATAACGGGAGGAGGCGGTACAGGAGAAGACGTACGCAACAACTCTTTAAACTGCACACCACTGTCATCTTTCGCATTCGGTTTATTCGCTTTATTCGCCACAGGCTCAACAGTCACGTCGTTCTCTCCCGATTCAACACATTCAACAGGCTTGACGAGCTGGGCGGCTTTGCTTTTGACATTTATTTTGGTACCTAACTTGACCACGGGCGCCTTTGCTTTCGGAGAAGTAATCAATCGATTTTTTAGAACCGTTTCGATTTTTTCCTTTTTACACCCTTTACGGTCTTTTTTCGTTGTCCGTCCGGGCAACTGGACATGTCCATTGCATTTGACCCCGCCGTCGAATGGACCCATCGAAAACATGTCCCGGGAAAATACATTCTGCATCGCTTTTACTGTTGTAATTATTTGCCAGTTACCGCATTCCGTGTAAATTAACGACGACGAAGACCAAAACAACAGAACCGTCACTCTGGCCCATCAGTTCGATACGACGAATCTTTTTTTTGTAACGTACACACACACACATACGTGTGCTCGGACACTGACGACGTACGTTCGCAGGACAACAGCGTTCAAAGTCGGCCAGCACGCTTCTCGAACAAACCAGGAGCACTGAGCGAAAGCGAACGGAACGGAAACGCGTAATGATAAGGTTATCTGGCCAGTTATAAAATGAAAATAACGTGTCGTACGTGCTCTACGACGACCGACGAACGCGTTAACCGAATGCGATGACGGCCAGCACGGGAGACGCGCGTCCACTGGCAAACGGTAACTCACTAATAACGTCGTTGTCGTCTCCCTTCACTACCGTCTGCGGTTACGTTGTTGTTGTTGTTGTTGTTGTCGTTCGGTCTCGGCGCGCGCGAATAATATAACAATACACGACACATCGGTCGCGACCACACGAAAAGTCGCGCGTTTCCGTGCCGACGTGATTGTACGACAGAACCGTAGAAAAATAATAACGCGACGAAATTCGCAAAATTCCCTCACTATTAATCGTGAACATGAATTACAATATATTACATTATAATATTATATGTACATGGACATCGCATTCGTAGATACGTCCAGTTAACATTTGTAATTTTTTTTTTTCCTTTTATCAACACGAAAAATTGATATCGACGAACGTAAACAAAGCGTTATCAGCGCGGCGCACGAATACGGTGGCTTGGCCGTCCGCCGTCGGTACGATATTCGGGCCGGTGCGACTGGCCCGCGTGGACGCGGACCAAAAAGCGTGGCGAACGGTCGCGCCGCGGACGCATCGGTGCGCAACGGCGCCGACGGTTGGCGACACTGACGCGCGACGAAATTCCTTCGGCGGTAACTACTCACCTCGTAGCGCGGCGCACCGCCACATAAGGACGTGAAACCCTACGTAGACGTTGTTTTTTACAATTTCATTTTTTTACTTCTCCCCGGATCGTCGACTGGAAGTTTTTTACGCTCCTGGATATCCTCCAGCCATGGACGGACCGAAGGGTGGTCGTGGGAGATGTTACGCCCCCTTACTCGGCAATATTAGACTCTCAGTCGGTAAATTCGTTCGTCTGAAATATACTAATACTCCAATAATATTTCCGTATTATATGGTTTCATAACGATTAATCATAATTATTATTCTTGTCAACAAAAAATGAGGATTTTAAATTCTAATCGGCAATTTTAAAGACTACACCATGGTAGGATTTTTTTTTGTTTTAAGATCGTCCCTGCTTCCAGCCGCCGTCCCTATAACGTTTTTGAACGTTTAAATGGGGAAGTTTTTTTGGAAAATATAATACCCAACCGTCGGTGAAAATAAATATGAAAATATCGACACCAATAACAGAAATAACGATGCATTTCCATACTGTATAAAATCAAAACTTTTTCTTTTTATCGAGAAAAAAGATCATACCGGAAATATTTTTTTACCATTTCTTTTCCCCGACACCAGCTGTTCACAACCAGACACGGGTGAAAAAAATCGCCTCCTTTTTTACCAGCACCGTTTTATTGGAAACGAAATCGTTGTTTAAGTTCCTTAAAAAATGTATGATGTGTTGTTGATAGAGTGTGCTTCATCATGTAATTTACACATTAATCGTGTAGAACAATAATACAATGCATTTTCGTGTTGTTTACAATTAGCAAAGGAACGAAAAAAAATATTTTGAATAAAAAAATAGAAATTAATTTTATGGTTTTATTATTCAACGCATATTCATATTGTACATTTAAATACGAGAGTCTGGATCTCAGTAAGCTTTCTTCCTAAAAGAACAACCTGAAACATAAAAACAATAATAATTACAAATAAATTATATACTCTCGAGACATATTTAATAACATTGATAAACACATTACTACTTAATTCATTTATAAATACTTTATATTTCTTTTACAATTTTTCATCATAATTATAATTTACAAAAATATTAAATCATTATTATTAATTAAAAACGTGTAATATGCTCGTGCATTTAAAATGAGTTACAGTTTATATAAAAATGAATTAAAAGAACCAATCAGACTAAAAACATTATACAGAAAGAATCGATACAGGAAAATTTATATTTATACTTCTATGAAGTACTTATGATAAATCCTATATTCAAAATGTACATAAAAACATATTATTCAATTATTATAATAATTAAGGACATTAAGATTATTTCTCGTGTTTATATTAATATTTTAATTAAAATATCCAAGTCATAAAACAAAAATTTGATGAACACTATAGCAAGTATAGAATATTTGAAACGAGGAAATTTTTAAAGAAATACTTGAACATAATTATAGAGCATTTAGTTCAATTTAGTCAATAATTTTAAAACTTAAATAAACAACAACAAAATATAAGGTAGTTTTAAAGAAAAAACTAATTGAAAAATTAAATAAATCTACTTTGAAAAACATTATCAAAGTTTTTAAAGCAATATTGAATATACATAAAATATAAATTGATATTTAGTGTCTAATCAAAAATAAATTGTTTATATTTTAATTAAATATTTTACAAGTTTTTTTCATTAAGCCTGTATATAATAAACAGGTCTTATTGAAATATGCTGAAAATAAGCATATACATTTTATAAGAAATCGAGAGTTCAAAATATGACAAATCTGCAAATATTATTAATATATAACGAATAAAAATGAAATTGTATTTTTGTACAATAAAATCCCACAAGATATTATTAATGAAAATATTAGATATTTAAAACTAAATTCGATAATAACGACTCTATGTCGATATAGCTAACAAATATAATTCAAGTTAATTTTAACACAATACGTGCCACAACAGTCTGAAGTGAACACATTATAATGCACGAACCGAGAGAATATCGTATAAAAATTCCATTAAGGTCCATTAGCCGATACATAAGGTTTTTGGTTAGTAGTTATGCTTTCACGTTCTCTCTTAACGGACAGATTATAAACTATAAATCAAGTTCTTATTACAGTGACGATTATTTATACTATATTCTTTCAAAACATCCCATAGTTTATACATAATAACAGATGCTCCGAGACAGCGATACAATAAGGATTTTACGGTCCTACAATTACTGAACAATTAATTCAGAAAAATTAATGTTTAATAATAATAATAAAAAAAAGAAGAACCGTTGGCTAAAACTATGAGTTTACCTTCAGTTAATCTAGCTCGTCCTCCGGTCGGCTGGCATAAAATCGTTGAACATCCGGTACATATGACTACGCTCTGGGCGTGACTGAATACAGTTGTAATTTTATAACATCCGGGGCATTTGACGTCCATGAAGAAAGAATTGGGATGTTGGACAAGACGCTTTAACTTGTGTTTCCTGCGCTCTTCGGTAGCGGTCGGATGAAGCAAGTCTTTAGCTAACTGCAAGAACAACAAAGTACGCGATATAAAAACAAAAACGCATCGCACCCAACGACCGTTTCACTACTTACAGGCATATTGTCTTTCTATTTAGAAGTAATAGCGCAAAATCAAGTGTTATCTGAAACAAAAACGAAACATTATAACATCCGACGTACGATAACAATATAACGTTAATCGGTAAGACACTTGTAACGTTTTATGTACACGTTATTATTATTATTATTAAACATAATAATATTACGTTGTAAAACGACGGATTTAACGTAAGAAGATCCGATTCGGCGGTGGGAACGAGAAAACGACGATTTCGTCAACACGGCCGCGGAACAAATGTTCAGCGACAAACAAATTCGAAAAAAAACCACGAGCACCATAACCTAAAGACGGCTTACGCGGACATGTTTTTGATAAGCCGCGTTTCGCTCGGCGTCGGCCGAGAAAAATCGAACGTTTAGCACGGGACGCGGTTCGCCATTCGGATCTCCAGTTCTTTCTGACGACAATCGTCGTCCGAGCCGCTTAAAAATTAATGTAAAATAACAATACGAAACGAGTACTTACCAGTCGCCGTGAAAAGTGTCTCGAAGCACGTTTTCATGTGTAGACGGACCGAAACGTTAACACACGGAGAGAGAATGAGACGGTGTCCGATCGAGTGATGGTGAGGACGGAATTATTATTCCACGGTGTGGACGCCGCGTGCCGTGGAGGAAAAACCGTCGGCGGTCCGGGAAGAAAAACGGACGTGGGCCAACGGCAAATAAACGCGGTCGCGTTTGAAAATATTAAGGAATCGGTTTTTCGCAGCGGACGCGCGCGTATTTTCGTTATTGTTAATATTTTATTCACATAAAATGGAAATAATCGAACTCCTTATAAATATCAGGAGCACGAGGAAAAAGTAAAACAAAAAAATGTGTTCTTTCGAACAAATATAATCTAATACGATTTTTAGAACATTTTTAACAGCTATTTTCTAGTTTATGTACATATTTATAGGCGTACGTTTTACGAAATAAAATTGCAAATATATTTAAATAAATCAAAACGATTTATTTAATTAAAATAGGCTTATTATTATTAAAATTTTTTTTTTTTTTTTAATTTCTGTTCTCAAATCGAATTACACGGGTCAAATTTATTTATTTTATTCTTTTAAATAAATAAATAATTAATATTATTATACACACACACGCACATTATTTTTGAAAATAAAAAAATGCAATTGTTTAAAGTATTATTTCGGTAAAAACAATTTCGCACTCGCAAAACGATAAATGTCCTGTTATAAAGATACAATCAAATTACAAAATACACCGTATAAACATAATAATATTGTTACCAACAACTTTTTAATAATTTTTGTTTTTTTTTTTTTTTTTCTGTAAATAAAAAAAAATTGTTTTCGTTTTATTATAATTCGTTAAATCACTTTACAAACGACACGAAATGTATACATTTTCCAGAAAAAGTCAAAACAAAATCTATTAAACATAATTATAATTATAAGACAAAATTGACATCGATAATTAATATCCATATGTACTTGCCGAGATTATCGCTATACGGTTTAAAAACGAGTAAATACTTTTTTTTTAATTACTTGTAAATTGTGTTGTATCAATAGTTGACATCAGGCGCTACTATTATTTATATATAATAATAACGTGTGTATATATTTGTTATATTATATATTCTATATATTATTAACCTGTCATTTTTATTATTATTATTATTATTATTATTTTTTTTTTTATTTATTATATACGAGTATTAAATAACCGTAGCACTAATTTTTCAGCTTTTTAAATTAAAAAATGTCCAAAACGGACGACGAGATCAATTTTTTTTCGTTACAAATTTTCTATTATAAAACGACATTTAAATTTTTAAAGTGTTAGTATTATTTAAAAATTAAATTTTAATTTTTCTCAAAAGCATACGCAGAGAATAATATAATATTAAAATACGTATATTAATACTTTAATAATCAATTGTAAAATTGACGATCAAATTAAAATAATTTTATTTCGTTTGAAATTATTGATACCGAACGACTTTTAATGCAATATTTTAATCTTCAAAACGTATAGATTTTGTCGGCTTCTTTAAATTTCCATATAGATACACTTTAGTGAATATAAATCTGAATCTTTAGTGAATATATATATATATATTAGTTTATTACCGATTATAATTTGACACCAGCTACTGCAGGTGTGTCATTATCTGATCGCTGTTTTATCACGATTTATTATAGAACACCGATAATAATAAAAAAACTTTAAATATATTAGGTCTACCATAACCGCTGTTAAATAGTGATTTTTTTTTTTAAATTTATATTTTTCGCCGTCGTATATTTAATACGTACTTACGTAAATTATTGGCTTCTAAGTTTTCTAATCATATTTTTATATCAACTCGAATGAAATTTCGTTTTTTTTTTGTCGACACGGATATGTCTTATAGCTGGGGGTTCGTTCCGACAAATTTGTCCGACACCGAGAATGTTACCACGAAGACGTCACGAACAAAACCGTTGCTATGTAATCGTTGCTATTTTGACATTCTTATAAGTCGACTTAATTCAGTAGCCACGAGTGACAAGACATATCCATGTACCGATGTATCTGCATATGCAGTAGTGTAGTCGCGTGTAGATACTTCGATTTTTTTCATCTTGTCTGTATCGAAATAATTTTGAAAAAATCGAAGCATCTAAACTGCATGAAGATATATATCGGTACATGGATATGTCTTGTGGCTATTGAATTTAGTCAACATAGGAATATCAAAATAGCAGCGGTTACATAGCGACCGTTATGTTCATGATGTCATCGTGGTAACATTCTCGGTGTCGGACAAATTTTCGGAATGACTCCCAACCATAAGACATATCCGCGTACTATTATTATAAATTTTTGTTATCTCATCATCATCGTTTATTTATTTTTTAGTAATTTAAATCATATACACGCATTATTTTTGATATAGTGTCCGGGCTCGTGTAATAAGATTTTACGCTCCCGGCCTAAAACAGGAAATATTTAATTTTTCGGTGATTATGTGATGATTTCAAGCGAGTTATATATATATATATATTCAGCCATTCAAATACGAATCAAATAGGAACGGTCGATAACAACCGCGCTTTTCGATAACGACCAAATTTGATAACAACAAATAATGACGTCACGGATCATTTCAATCGTTCCTGCAATGTTCCATTCGTAATAATTTTCAGTTTTTCATAATCAACAAATAATGGAAAGATATAATTATTAATTCATCTCGTACGTATTTTTTATAATATTATAAACTTACCTACTTTTTAGACCCCCCCCCCCAGAAAAAATTTGAAAATACGCCACTGACAGTGAGTTTCTGCGACTCCTAATTTTGTTTCTCGTATACGAGAAAATCACGTGACCGTTGGAGTACGCATGCGCAGTATTCTCGGGTTTTGTTTGTCGTTCTCGTATACGACAACCAGTGGCGGATTCAAGGGGGGGGGGGGTCCGAGGGGCCCGGGCCCCCCCCCCTCGGTTTTATATTATATTCGTAGTTAATGACTGCAAGGCCGATGATTGTAAGGTATCGTTGCGATAATGTTGACTGTAATCTTATCTGTAATTTATAGTTTATGTTCATTGTTCAATAACTTAATAAGTAAATAATAGTATAATATACTCGTACTATATTATTTACTCTAAGGCCTTATATCAAATCCTAAATATTGTACTTATAGAATTATACATTTTTGGGACCCCCTCCCCAAAAAAAAAAATCTTAGATCCGCCAGACGACAACGATTGGTTTCGCGTAAACGGGAACGACAAATTTAATTAATAAACGTCGTATAAATAAATTATTTTGGGGAAATTTGTTACGTACAAAAATTTCAACAATAGAGACTTTCTTGCGACTCGTAAAAATCACAAGAACGAGAATGACAAACTTGTCGTAAAACGTGAAAAAACTGATTTCTGCGATCCGTGTACGAGAAACGTACTGGCTATTTTCGTTTTCATCGCGTAAAAGGCAGAATGCAATATTTCGTTTTTTTTTTTTTCGCATATTGCCAAACCCAACTCGATTTTTTGTTGAAGTTATTTTAAAACTTTTTAATTAAGTTGAAAAATTAACGAGACTGAATAGGAAATAGAAATCGAAATTCGCGAGCACACACACATACTTTATGCGATACAGTATACAATTTAAGACTTAGTAACGCGTAAAAATAGTTGAGTACCAACGATGCGATAATACGCAATGCATTTCTAATATAGCTAGTCATTGTTATAGCCGACAACAAATTAATAATGAGATCTAAAAAGCAATACTAAATTAATTTTAACTTATTTTGTAATTAAAGGTAGGTAAATACTGAATACAATTTGAAAAATTTAGTGTTTTCGACGAAACTTCAAGTGGGTACACGCTATTATAAAAGACGTGAAATTATTTTTCACTAGATTCGTGTAAATAATTAAATGGTTTATGAAAAAACAATTCTACTATTATTATTCGAAATTAAAATACAGAAATAAGTGTTAAAATTATAATTATTTTTGTTTTCTAATTGAAGACATATTTTTTTTTTTTTTTTTAAACATTTCAAGAGTTCAAAAATGATTCTTTATAGCGACCCGTAGTGTGTATTTTTTTTAGGTCGCCAAGGAACTATTGTCACGGATACCGGAACGATTTATTTATACGTAATGTATCAATATCTCCGAATAGGTAAGTACATTTTTTTCTCCTCCGCTAACACATCAGTTTGAAAATCACCCTCGACTTGCGCACTGCTTTACTAGATATCACAGAGTTTTGTAGCAGTACAATTTTGTTTTTATCAACCGTTTTCTATTGATTCCGTTAATTTTTTAATTTTTTGTTTTTATTTACATTACGAAATGAATTTGAATTTTGAATAAAAACAATATTGACGCAGGTATACTGCAGGAAATAGCGATTTTTTTTCCCGCAGATTTATATCGAAAATAGTGATTCGGAAAAGTACAACTATATTTTTGATCGTCGCGTTCGACCCAGCAGAGATATAGATTCCGGAATGCACTCGGTCTCTTCGTCTATCTCGTTTAGTTTTATAAAAAATACTTGCACGATGTCGGGGTTACGCCACTCTGTAATATGTCGTGCGGTATCTGCAGGAGACACTGGGGGGCGCTGCCACTGGAGAGAGACCGCCACTTGCCCCGTCTGCAGTGCCGCAACTACGAGATCTGAGGCCCGTGCGCTAGAAATCATTTTGATGATGTCCCTTCATTTTTGTTTCCACAGGTAAACGATTGAAATATAACCGCAGTTTTTTATTTACAAAACATTTTTTTGTATTTATACTGACATTATAGAATTTTTGATAATATTTTTTTACTGTACCCACAAGTGTTCTATAAAATTGCGCGACACATTTTTTTTTTGAAATTAATAATTTAATCCAACTGAATACGAAATCGTTTAACATATATAATATATATATATATTTTTTTTTTTGTACACTACAAATATTAAAATAAATAAAAATTTAGAAGCACTTCATTTCAGGAATAAAGTAATTTCTGAAAACAATTTCTTTTTCTTGTAAATTCATCTTTCGCAATCCTGAAATGTATAAGTCTTGCCGTTTTAACCCGAATAATTTTATTGTGGATTTACGCGGAAAAATTATGTTAGGACGACTGTCTAAAAGTGACTACGGCGCGCTATTGGTAATTTCGATTTGGAGGCGCTCGAGAGTTGAAGGCGTCAGACCGCAAATTCGTGCGGAAATTTCCGCTTTCGTAAAGCTAAAAGCTGTGAGCAAATCTTTTGACGAATATATAGGTACGCACGAAATCGGTGTGTTCTGAAGGGCGTATAAAACTGCCGCGATCACGTGAAAACGCGACAGGACTCTTATCCTTTTTAAGAACAAAGGAAATTATAGACCAGAATTGAAATATCGTTCACGGTCTTGTACAGGTACGTATTGAAATATACGGGAAGACATTGAAATGAAAAAAATAAATAAATAAGCACGGGAATGCGTCAAGCGCGTTGTCCCGATATTTTGTTCGTTCGAATAACGAGAAAATCGACTTTGGCATTATTATAATATAGTGTATAAGTATTACGACGAGACTGAGCGAGTTTTTAAGCAGTTTTTCTTTTTAACTCGCTAAAATGATTAAATCGAACATAATTCTGATTGTCGACGTTTATTTAATTTATCAATCGAGTAGTTCCAATATTACGCCTACTACACTCGACTTAGAACCACGATTTAAATTTTAAAGACGTATAATAGAAAGACGAGAGGTTCTACAAATGTCTGATGGAAGTAAATTTTTTTTTTTTTAATATTGTATAAAAAAAAATACGTATTTAGTGGAAGTACGTTTGTTTGGCTGTCGATTTCAATGAAATTAAAATATCGAAATTCGCAAGGTTTCCGTCAAACGTTCGTGTATTTTCCCCTGCTTTCAACGGGTATTTAAATCGCGGTGCTGTGTTGCGTATAGCAGACTATATAGCATTATTGGAACGACGAAAACCATATAAATTATAGTTTTAATAATAATTGTACGGTGCAGCGATAAACGACTTCTGAAATTTATAATTATCAGGTGTCGTCTGTTATTTTGGTGTGGAACTATTATTTGCGAACTATCGTTTTGCAGTGTGACCATAAAATTTTGTTCATCACAATTTTTCGATTAAATAAATAAACCACCGATATTCGATATTTACAATAATCATTTATTAGAAATTATACAATATAAAATTTTCATTTTTACTTTTTACCATAAAAGATTTTTATGGTAATTACAATAAAAAACCAGGTATACAAACACAAAATAATAATCAAAAAATATCGAAATGGAAAAATTGAAAACCAAGTGTTTACATCATTTCAAAAACAAAAACAGGCATATTTTTAAGACTTAATAAGTAAATTTAAAAAATTTAAAGTTATTAATTAAAAATGTAAATTTAAAAGTTAAAAAATAAATGAGACTTAATACGTAATTGCATAATTTAAAAAAAAACCAAAAATGCACATTTTTAAAGACTTAATAAATAAAAGTTAAAAAATAGATAAAACTTAATAAATAATTACAAAAAACCAAAAACATGCACATTTCTTAATAAAAAAAGGAAAAAAGATTAAATAAATAAAGAAGTTGACAGGTAAAAAAGAAAAAGAAGTGTACAAAAATCAATGAATATGTTAACATTTAAAAAAAAAAACTTAGGCGTATAGCGCAGGAGGCAGCCTGGCTACGGCAGTCATTTATGAGCATCCAATCGACTGCTATCGAGTCGTCATTCTAAATAGTCGAGCGAGACTTGCGATTAACGCAAAATGTCTGCGGCTGTGCTTCGACTAGTGTGTATGGATGCTGACGGCGGCCACATACATTTGTGGCTCTCATACTCCAGGCACGTGTGGACACGTACCGTATATTACGTTCCGTCAAGTCACGTCACGTGTACCGTAAGCTTTACTCACTCTTCTTCTTCTCCCTCGCCTCTATCACAACTATTTTGGGTCGGCTACCTCTGTCCTACTAAACCTTCACTTGACCCGATCTCCCACATCTTCCACGCGTACGCCAACAGTCCTCATATCACACTCAATCGCATTCTTCTTCGGTCTTCCTCTTCCTCTTTCTTCCTTCAACTTGCATTTCCACCCAAGTCTATTCTCTCTCGTCCTTTTGACGATCGCCGCTACACTCATTCATCCATCTAAGCATTCTCATCTCTGCTACACACGTTCCCCGCTCGCCTGTACATACGAATTCCTTCTTCGACGGAACACGCGACGTGAGGTGGTGTAAAGTGACGGAAGGAGTCCAAGGAGTGAAGGTCTGTCAAGACAATACTTTTTCGTGCTCTGGCCGCGCGCAGCCCGTTGGCTGCCGTGCAATCGTGCACGTTCTAAAATGGCTGCCGTGCAATAATGCACGTTCTAAAGCAGCTGCCGCAGAATTGTGCCAGAGATTATGCGCGTATCCGATAAGCCGTCATCAGTCGCGGATTGGTTTCCGCGACCTGGGGGGTGCGGCAGCCAGGTTGCCTAGTGCGCTACAGGCCTTATAATTAATAAAATAATTAAACAGGTAAAAAGACAAGTGTACAAAAATCAATAGAAATGTGCACAGTTACAAAAAAAACTAAAAAAAATAATTTAAACAGGTAAAACGACAAGTGTACAAAATCAATAAAATGTGCATAATTACAAAAAAAAAAAAAAAAACTTGAATAATAAAATAATTAAACAGGTAAAAGATAGATATACGGAAATAGAACAATGCGTACAATATTTAAGTTAATACAATAAAACAAGCAAAATATAAAAATAGTTTTAAAAGAAAAAAATTAAAAATCGAAAAATACGTATAGTATTAATAAAAAAATTATACAAAATAAATTTCGAAAAGTAAAAGAAAATTTAGGAAATTTTAAGTACAATTCAAAAGTAATTACGATAATCCTCGGTCCGGCGGCGGCGTCTTGATCCTCTGAGTCTTGCGTGTCTCGTTAAATTTTTAGACTGCAGAGATGTGTTCAGGTCGAACGTTCAAAGCAGTCTGACGATTGTTTCCGAATCGATTTAACAAGTCAACGTTCAGTTTTCGGTCGCTACGCGCGTGTTGTACCTAGCAACATAATAAACATATCACCGTGTTTTTATGTAAATATACTATTACGGCCAACCTAATAATTAAAATCATTTAATAAAATAATTTAAACAGGTAAAACGACAAGTGTACAAAAATCAATAAAAATGTGCATAATTACAAAAAAAAAAAAAAAAACTTGAATAATAAAATAATTAAACAGGTAAAAAGATAGATAAACGGAAATAGAACAATGCGTACAATATTTAAGTTAATACAATAAAACAAGCAAAATATAAAAATAGTTTTAAAAGAAAAAAATTAAAAATCGAAAAATACGTATAGTATTAATAAAAAAATTATACAAAATAAATTTCGAAAAAGATAATAAAAAGTAAAAGAAAATTTAGGAAATTTTAAGTACAATTCAAAAGTAATTACGATAATCCTCGGTCCGGCGGCGGCGTCTTGATCCTCGGAGTCTTGCGTGTCCCGTTACATTTTTAGACTGCAGAGATGTGTTCAGGTCGAACGCTCAAAGCAGTCTGACGATTGTTTCCGAATCGATTTAACAAGTCAACGTTCAGTTTTCGGTCGCTACGCGCGTGTTGTACCTAGCAACATAATAAACATATCACCGTGTTTTTATGTAAATATACTATTACGGCCAACATTCATTAATGTTCTCGACTATTATACAAAATTAATAACGACGACGACGATTATATACAAAATTAATAACGGGTACAGATTTACTATACTCATTTCCCTCCCCAATCTTATTATACGCTACAAACAAAAATGCAATAATATCGTGTCACTTTTTTTGAATCGTTTTGGTCAAGTTACTCTGTTTTTATTATTTTTATTTTTATAAATATCCAAAAGAATTTATCAGAAATTATTGTTCACACGACGCTCTAAACAGGCGACTGGGACACAATGTTCTGCTGACTGCTGTTAATATATGCGGTGGGCAGGTGTATTATATATATTGGCGACCGATCTGTACTTTATTATTCTCATAACATTGAACTTAAATGCATTTACGGAACGCGCAATAACAAAATAAAATAAAAGTAACGCTTTATTACCGCGTTTTGATATAAACATTTTTAAAACGGTGACAAATTCGTTAAATCCTCAGTGAACGTTTTTAATTTCTTTCGTACTTATTTTCCTCTAAAATGTGACTACCCCTACAGTGGCGCAACCGGGATTTTTTCAAGGGGGGTGTCCGCCAGAAGCATATACCGTAGTTCCCCCGATTATTTTTTGAAAAGTTAATGATTATAAAATTACGGGTGACTACTATTTTATTATCCTATTCAAACCGTTTCAATCAAACCTACCACCGTAATTATTTCTGAATACACTACTGGCATCCGGCGTTTAATAGACTGAACACTTATATCACATATGTTTAGACAAAAATCATATATCATTTTAGTAGTTGTCAAATTTAAAAGCATTTTACAAAATTATTGTACATATTACTACAATATTACAAATTTTAATAACGTGTTAATTTTTACAATGATAAATTTCCTAATTTGTCGGTATACTTACTATGTACAAAATACATTACAATTTATAACGTTTATACCACTAACACATATCCATTTTGTTATAACTTATGACAGTGTTTTAAACAATGCGTTCCAATAAACCTTACGAATAAATAATGACTGGCAGATAAACGTTAGAAATTAAAAAAAAAAAAAACATTTTTTTCAGTGGTCATCGTATGTAATTTCCATCAATACCGTTCAAAGTGGGTGTCCAGACACCCAAAACCTAACCCCTTGCAGGTCGCGCCACTGACTACCTATATTTTTAAATGTTGTACGCGTTAATCATTATTTTCTCGTAACGTATCGTTGACTCAGAAAAATTTCATCAGATTCGCACAGTGTAATATTAACACTTAAAAACGTTACGGAAGTATTGAAAAATGTTTTCGTTAAGTATACTATCTTAATTTTATAATATTTGTATTCTCGCACGGTACTCGTGTATTAATAAGGTGTTCTAAAACCGAGTTTCCCGCATTCGTTCTGTCACAATATCAATACATTCATCGAGATGGCTAATCGCAGCAAAGTGTTCTTATGGACCACAAAATGATAAGTCTATTCGACGCTCGTGAAATCAGAGTATGTATTAAACTACATTAGATCCCGAACATTGAATGGTCGAATTTGGCCGTAAAGTGATATTGTAAGGCTTGAAAAATTTAACTACGTTTTCCCGATACAAATCACTCGCTGAACGTGGCAGAATATATAAACGGGGTAAATTCGATTGATTTAATTACACGACAATAAGTTGAAAACGGAATTCGCGTGAAAATAGCGTTTTCAAAGAAGGAAAAAAACGCAAGATAGAGACGAAAGCGTGAGCGACGTAGCACTGATCGTTCGCAACACATAAACTTTCAGCAATGGAAATTCAAATTGTAATTATAATCGGTCTAAATAATAAAACCAACGAGTTAAAATCCGTCGAGTTAAAAAGTCAAGTGAATTTTAACTTTTTAACTTATTAATTCGTATTAACGGTCTAGGGTGACCGTATTTAAGAATTTAAAAATACGGGACTTATATTTTTCAACCAAAACAGCAATTTTTTTTTTTTTACACAAAAATCACAATAAACACGTAATATTATTAAAACGTTACACGAGTAATTATTTTTTTTATACATTACGACGGTTTATAATTTAAATTATACTCGCGTATTATTCGTATTTTCGTACTTACGTCACTCGATAATGCCGTGCGCTCAAAAGAAATTCACGAAAATATACGTAGGCGTTGAATTTCTTGAAATAATAATTATATCAATATTTAAGAGTTTTTATGAAAATATATATTCGTTTTTATTAATCCCGTTTATTCCGGGGACGAGTGAAGAATATTCGATGTTTTTTTTTTATTGAAATAATTTCTTTTTCTCTAACGTTTCAAGTGTTTCACACTGGACTTTAGTAGTTACTACTTTTTTCCCTTGCATTTCAATTTTTTATCCGAATTTCGTTTGACATTTTATTACGCGCGTTTTATAATAAAATAATAAAAATATTTTACACTTTCTTGTACGTCAGTACCACACGCGTCTAAAATTCTGTAATATTATTAATTGGTTTGCGTTTCTTTCGATATCATACACAAAAGTAAAAAAAAAAAAATGGAAAATAAACGGAACTTATTCAAAACAAAAAAAAAAAACCGCAACAAAAAACGTCCCGTTAGAAGTTTCTCGTTTTAAACGGGACGTATGGTCAGTGGTCACCCTAGCTCAGCGCCTCTAGTAAAGATAAGAATGTAAACATATATTACTTTGGAAAAAAAGAATCCGTCAGTGAATTTCTCTTTCTTCAAATGCCGTTCGCTTTTAGCAGAGATGATGGGCCTGATGTGGTACTTGTTCTGGTCGTGGTGTGCTTCTAAAAGCCGAGTCTTCATCCGACCATATCGTCAAGAGAATTGAAATATCGTCGCTAGGAGCCGTCAAACAAATTGTCAACACGCCCTGGAAAGAATTCTTCACCTCCACTCTTGTGTACGCGCGATCATAGTCACCAACTTTTCTGCCGGTCGTGGACCTTCTACCTGCTCGTATTGTTTCAAGCGCAGTACCTTCACTCGTTCAACTTCGAAGTGTCTGCGGTCTCAGTATGATAAAATCGTACTGTTGCATACCAGAATGATATGCGTTTTGGGCGAATCGTCCGCACAAAAAAAAATTACAATGTGCTTGGATGAGTTTTTTTTGAAAATGTTTTAACGCGATTCCATTACCTTATTTTTCACTGTAGAATATAGTAGAGAATCGTCATAATTTTTAATAAAATCATTTTACAAACTTGTAGTGGTATTCTGTTTTTACATTAAAATCTTAAGAATAAAAGCCGTAAAGCGATATCGTCGTGTTGACTCCTCAGATCCTTCTGAAACACAGCAGTCGTTATTTAAACTAAAAAAAAAAAATTGGTTTAGTCAAAATACGTGTACACGTTACAACCTAAAAATCATAATATTGTTCTAAACACGTTGCAGTTCTTCGGGGTTTTGCTCAAGTATTTTTTTCGATTCTGAGCGGAATGAGGAATGTATTAGTTATACAACGATATGTTCTTAGTATTTTTTATGACTATAACCAAAAATCAGTAGGAGTGCACCGATCTTTATATTCATACACGATTTTCGGTAGCGAATTCATTTGATCCAGTATTTTAGAAAGATGTTATTTTTCGAATTTCTCAATACTTTTTTCAAGCGTCAGAACAAAACTACCGAAACATTACATACAAAAACGGGGTAAAAACGGAGATTTCGTCAAAATCGATTACCGTTATTTCTTCGTAATTTTAAATCTAAACATCATAGAAAATTGAAATATTCACCAAATAAATAACTTTATACTGTGTTAATGAAAAGAACAAAAATTCCAAAAAATGTCTTTACATTTTGTGCTACTTATTGCAATTATAGATGTTGCCGTATTTAATTCATTAAAAGAGGCAATTTTTGGTTTTAATGTTTAAAAATTTAATACAATGTGTAACTCACGTTACTTCAACTCTGTATATTCAAAAAGAATTTTGAAAACAGTCACAATTTTTTTTTTAAATATCCATTTCAGATTTTATATTAATAACGATAAATAATATTACACACCGAAGCTCCGGTGTGTAATACAAAAATTCAAATTTTTCATCATATCATTGCTTTCGAATTTATAGTAATAACAAAACTCTAAAATCTTTATCTAAGTAATTTACTTAAGCGGCATCCACAACACCCTGCGGATCACTACTTTATTACGCTTTATGCCGAGTAGTCGGGGAACAGAAAAGCTATAGGTTTGAACAGAGTGTATGAAATCCCGGTTACAAAGTCAGATAGTGTCTGAGTCAGTCACATATTTTTCCAGAGCTAGCCCTTGAGGCTTGTGAATGCTAATAGCATAATAGTCAGATGACAAATGGAATTGTTTATAGAGTTGCATATCTTTTACAAGAACGCAAAGTGTTTACATTATGGTCTCCACGGTAGCATGATAACCGCCGTTAACAATGTTACGCGTATATAACACTTTTGACGACAACATTTCCGGTGTAAGCCAACACATTATTTGATAATTTGAAATTAGGATTTCGTCCCGATCAAAATTACGGAAAATTATGTGAAAACTTGTATGACAACCGCGGTGTAGTAGTTGCTGAGAAAAACAGAACGGATAATTTTCGCTTTTCGAAAGAAAAAAAGTTTCGACTTCGCTTCAATAAATATTTATTTTTGTATTTAGTATTTTGAAAATAAAAGAATCTCCGTGTTACGCTGTTGTGTAAAAAAAAAAAAAAACTGGCTTCAAGATATTATTCGGATTTTGAAAAGGCCAATTTTATTCATTGTCGTCCGAATGTTAATCGAGTCGTTGTTGTTTTATTACAAATTAAGAAATAGAAACAAACACGAAATGTAAAGACTATTGATCTATAGATAAAATATTATAGTGAACAGTCGACAAAAAGTTATCTTGGGTAAGTTTGAATATATTAAAAAATTTTGGGTCCAGTATAAATCTGTTTTGGAATTGAAGTGCCAAGCTAATGGAATTAAAAATATTATTTGCATCTTGTTGAGAAAAAAATGTAAGATAATAATACCGGATTTAAGAAAAACGTATGACTTTTTACAGCGTACATTTTTTGAACTGTCATCCTAAAATATTGGTCCTATTTTTTTTTTCAATTTTATTATTATAACATTTATTTGCCTTTAGTCTATTAATAATAATCTAAAATATAACTAACCGAAACCAAAAAAATTGTTCAGCACAACAGAAACAATAAGAATAAATCGATTCAGCAGTAAAGTAGTTAAACATATTTTAATCCAATTAGTTTTAGCAATGTATTATTAAGTAAGAATTCCTGTATTGATTAACAAACAATTAAAATGTGTTCAACGTACAATTTTTATCTAATGTGAAAAATCTTTCTTTTTTTATTTTGAATAAGTTTATACTTGTGCAAGTATGAACTTCAAAGTTTAAACACTTTACGCGGTTCTTAAATTGTAAGGTTTTGGGTTAAATTTAGAGATTAAAAAAATATTTACCAAATTTGAATTTTGAAGAATTGAATGTTTCCGAGTGGATCTCATCATAGCCTTTTCTGTAAAACATCGACTGGAAATGATGTTACTGTATGTTTCAATGAATTTTCTCTTCGTATTAGGTAAAAAGTGTTTAAACTCTACTAAATTCAACCGGAATTCCACAATTTAAGGACTGCGTAACGTGATATTGTTCGTCAGACAGACCGCGGGACGACAAATTCTGATATGGCATTATCTCTAAGTCATTAAAATGATTTAAAATAATTTTTTACAAAGTTCATCTTCGTAATAATCACTATTAATCGTACATATTTTTTCAGCCTTTCACTGTACATATTTCAACCGTGTTCATTTAAACATTTCACTGTTAATACCTTACTAACTGTCATTTTTCACTTAATTCGTTCCGAGATCTCGTATCACGATATTAAATTTTTTTTTACAGACCCGGTTACATCGGCGCTCTACCTCATCTGTTGAAGACCATAGTGGTTCCTCTCGGAGATATCTTGGCCGATTATTTGCGCAAACGACATACATTCCACGATGCGCTTCAGGAAGATTTTCAACTAATCCCATTTTCCTTTTTCTCCTTATTTTTGCCTTTTAATTTATTGTTACTATCTGTTTTCAACAAAAAACAAAAATAAAAACAAGCGTAACAAAAATGAAAAATTTAAAACAATATTGTCAGTGTATCAGTTGTAAAAATATAAAAAATTGAATAATGTTAATAAATGTATAAAGTATATAAAAAAAAGACAAAAAACGTTGTTGACAAATACAACAAAAACAGTACAAGAATCAAGGGTGAAATCGTTAGTTTCAAAAATTCAAATGAAATAAAATAATGTTATTATTACCGTATAAATATCTCCAACGGATAATTCGTCGTGTGAATCGTTAACGCGTAAATCCGCATATCGGCTTCGTTATTATTTTTTCTCTTGAACGTCGCCGGGTCCCAGTCCATAAACATCTCCAAATTATCTGCGCAAACGGCAATAAAAAGGTATGCAAATCGTGATACATACAATATTGTTCTGTGTTCTTTACGAACAGATGTTTTCACTCGATAGCGTCATTTTACTCGGCGCAGCGAGGAACGGCCACGGCTACTTTACCACACGAGGAGACCGAGGGGAGGACCGCATCATTTCATTTCACGCAGCGACCATCGATCTCGGCTGCAGCATCGTCATCTCCTAAGTATTCTGAATACGAAATTTCGACGATACCGTTAAGGAGATCGGAAGCGAGTGTTTTCTCTCGTTATCTTGCACACACGAATCATAGTAAAACAAACGTTTCGTACGTCCAACGTACCGATCGACCTAGTGATGCGATAAAGATTCTGAAAACAGATTTGAATTCGTCGCGAATTTTACTAATAGAATGACTTTCCCATATTTCTAATTTTTTTTCATAAATCCTTAAAAAAGTACTTGAAAAAATACAGATTTAAAATTGGTAATAATCAATTTCTGAAGGTCTTAAGATAAAAAAATTAAAAAAGTATATTTACGAAAAATATTTAATCGCTTTTTAATTGTATTGTACCCGTGGATTTTACTACTCTCTTAAACGAGATCCTCTTGTGACAGAGGCCACACCGTTTAAGAGAGCCCAATACGAACGATATTGCAGCATGCCCTCGGACGGACAACCTTCTCGTCTCGGATTTTGCCACCTCGCTATCTTTTTGGCACTTTCCAAACACGTTTAGAAAATTGCTTATAATATATCACGAAAATGTTTGACCTTGTGATTCGTCGGTAGCAAGCAACCTAATGAGAACAACGTTTACGTCACACGCTGGTCGCTAAGATCCACCGCGAACACATTTTATATATGATGATTACAGGGAATAAATATTGATTTTTCTTAGCAGCCACTCCGATCCATTCAAACGCATTTAAAATACGACGTCAATCAAACGTGTGGAAGGCGAACAATTTAAACGACTAGCTGGTGTATCGTTTTGAGTTTATTTTCAAATTTATTATGTGCGTATTTCATACTACAGGGAAAAAATCGTAATATATTTTATGTAAAAAAAAAAAAAAAACGGTAATTTTTAATCATCGCTATTTATAATGATAATATTCGGAATTCGAATTCAATAAATTTAAAAAAAAAATTTGAAATCCGTGATTTGTTCTGTTTTATAGTAACAAGTAGGACACAGTCGAAGAAAATCAAATTTCAAGGAAGCGCTTAGCACCAGTGGCGAATTTAAGATATTTTTGCGCGAGGGGGGGGGAGACACGATTAAAAATAATGTTCTCCTTTCACTTGAAATACATAGGTACCTAGTAGCTGTATTATCAACATGTTTAATTTCTAAAACCTTTAATTTTCATACATTTACAATGAATGTATACAGGGCCGCTCTCAAGATTTGCGAGGCCCGGGGCAGTATATTATTGTTAGGCCTTTCTACCTTAACCTATAACCTAAAATTATAATTACATTTTTTTTTCAGCTTTGTAACAAATAATTGAATCAAATAAATTCCTATATTTATAGTTTAAAACATTGCATGGTTCAAAATTTATTTTTAAAAAAAAATCATTATTGTTTAATATTACGATATAAAAAAAAAAAATTATATAATTTTCATGTAATTCAGTCTTTCTCAGTTTTCCGAATTCTGGAATAAACTTTTAAGCCAACTGCTGTAACTATGTACTGACCGACAATTATTATGGTTGTTGATTAATAATCAGATAATACAAAACATTTATCTAGTCACCGATAAATGTCTACATAAATAAAGACTTTATTATAAAGTGTATTTATTATATATGTTATATTAACTACAATCAAATGAATAAAAAAATATTTTTCATGTTTATGTAACTTGTTGTTATTTTTTGAGCGCGAGGCCCCTTTATAAAGCGAGGCCCGGGGCATGGGCTCCGTTAGCCCCCCTCCCCTAAGAGCGACCCTAAATATATATCATTTACGAAACAAACTCTATACTCTGTCCCAAATTACACGACTCGCGTTCGCGCACGGTGGGCGTGGTTAACAATCCACGCAACGGTATATATGCGCGTCCGACGCCATACGATCTATTCCGATCCGAAACGAACGTAATTATTGGTCGTTCGAGCACAAATCATCTACACTCTGTCCCGAATTACACGACTTGCGTTTATTAAAAATTGTAAAAAAATATAGACTGCGAAATGTACAAAAAAAAAAAAATAGCCAGAAACGATTCAGTGCATTTTCTCAGATACGTGGGACGTGGACTGTGACACTAAAAAAAAAAAAATCCACCTCGTATATGATATGACCCGCCGGCGTTTTCACACTGTGCGATTGTCGTGAACGTTTGTAATGTAATACGTCCGCGACGAGTCGTACAGCTAGTGCGCAGACACTCGGGGGAGGGTGGAGGTAAGCCGTCGTGGAGGTGCATGTACAAAGAAAGTTTCCGTAACCCACACTTGAGTAGTATTCGAATACTACATTCCGAATACTTTTTTAAGTATTCGAATACTTTTTGAAAGTATTCTGAATAGAGTATTTTAAATACTTTTAAAAGTATTTTGTATACGGTATTCGAATACTTTTAAAGACCAATCATATTTTGACATGACCAATGATAAGTCATTTAAACGTATGACCTACATAAAAATAATAAGTTGTTACTTAAATGTAAAAAATATATCGAAAAAAATATGAAAATAATACTTTTCAGTTATTATGTTAATATATAAACGCAGGATTAAAATTAATTAATTAATTAATTTAACACCCTAAATACATATTTGTGACGGTTTGTATTCGATTAAATATTAATATAATTACTATATTGGATATTCGTATACTGAAAACAGGTAAAAAAAAAAAAAAGTATACTAAAAGTATTTGGAATACTTTTTGTGAAGTATTCAAAATACTTAAGAAATACTATTGTCTCGAAGTATTCGGAAAATGTATTCCAAACACTTTTAAAAAGTATTTTACCTAAATATGTTTTACCCCTTCTCATCGCAGGGGAGACGAGAATTATGTCCAGTAAGTAAAGGGTGTCCAAGAAAGAACGTTTTTTTTTAAATATGCAATAACTTTTGAATTTTTAATCAGAATTTTAAAAAATCACATATTGCTGTGTTCAGGAGACCCTGACGTTTACGTACGGAAAACAATATCGAGCATATGGCCCATCCCCACTGCTAGCCGTACAGGCAATTGTTCTGTTCACAGAATTTGCGATAACGCGCTCATACATTTCGCCGTCCAGTTCTTTCCAGCATTCTCCTGATTTCTTGTATGAGTTGGGTGAAATCGCCGGGTTTATTCTCATAAACTTTTGACTTAGCGTAACCCCATAAAAAAAAGTCGCACGGGGTTAGCTCGCAAGACCACGATGGCCACCACTGGTCCCCACGCAACGAGATGAGCCTGTCCGGAAACTTTTCATGGGCAATCTTTCCATAGTTACTGACGCCCTCAAAACACTCGAAAATAAAAACAAACCATACCAAACGAAACTTCAGGTATTTGAAATAAGAAAATTTACGGAAACAGTGGTACTTACCCAAAAATTAGAAAATGCCGCACTTTCAAAAAAAAAAACGTTCTCTCTTGACCACTCTATAGTACGCCTTATACATCATCAAGTATCTACCTATACCTCCGTGTACGGGGTCAAGAACCCGTCAAGTGTTATATGAACATGTGTGCGCATACTGCAGTTGTGCTTATGATTTATTCGGCGCGACTGTTGCTAGGTGAACGTCCCAAGATACAAAACAAGCGCAGGCGTTCTCCGCCGACGGAACAACGGCGAAAACGGTAGTACAGGTAGCTCATGTACTTAGTCCCGCTCTGCGCAGAGGCACTATAGACAGCATAGTTAGACTCCGACACTCCCGGCCCCGTCGGGTCTTTGCCGCACGCGTCATGCAAACCGCCACGCTATTACATCCGGACATTCGGCTCACTCTAGATCCGGTTTCCATTTTGGAAAAATTCAGATTCAAATCCAACCATTGCCACCTGGAACTTACGTCCGTTTGGCAGTACGTGATCAAGAAGAACAGATTCCCGTCGACCGGCAAGAAGTGTTCTCCGAGCTAACGGTCAGACTGCAGCATCCCGAATGGCAGTTCAGTAATATACGAGCGCGTGTCTATATCGCGTTATATAACGTAGACAGTACTCGAACTGCAGACATGGCGTTGGGCCGAGAAAGGACAAAGAATAATAATAAAGCCCTTCCTAAATATTTCATTATATTTCAGTAAATACATGAACGATTTATTTATAACCGCAGGATAATAAAAAAAAAAAAATAATAACTAATTATAAAATATTAATGTTTTTGTAATTTTCAGTAGGCAATTTTACATATGCCCTATGGTTTTTATTTTTTACAGTGCTTTTTAGGCTGTACTCAAAAATCAGTAGTATATACGCCGTTTATAAATAAATATCCTATAGTAAGATAATAAAAAATAACAACGTATCTTAACTTTCGCCACGAATTTAAACCTTTACTGACTACTCCGCTACAATTTATACAATCGTCATAACATATACCTAAGTATAGGGCGTATATATCATCTAAATATCTAATTATATATTATACTGATTCGACTTCCGCGTGCAATATATACTTTTTTTTGTTTTTAACAAATATTTTTTTCTCCGCATTATTATATTACAAACGTACTTTGTGTATTAATAGAAATATGGGGCCCCAAAATATAGTTCGAGGCCCAGCTTGTCCCGGGGCGTTGCTCTGGCTGCTCGGGTGGAAATCAGTGGCGTCATTTCAGTTTTCGAAAGGGGCAGGCAAAATATTTAACCGGCCCATTTAACTATTTTCCACTTACATTTAACTCAATACGATTTCTGTTTTACATCATTTTGATATTTTCGTTATCATGGGCACGCGCGAATCGCCCGATATTTTTATTTTTTTTTGGGGGGGAGAAAATCATTACTTTGTCAACTATAATAAATGTATTATAAATGACTATATAGTACTTATGAGATTCAAATTTTGAAGTTTCCCTTGTCGTGACATTAAACATGTTAGAAATTACGTTTTGTGACATGTTCTGAGTATCTTGTTCAGTTATTTTCCTCTCTTTCTCGCCGTCTTGGTCACACAACCTTTAGCTTTTTTCATTTTTATTTTTTTACGCTTGCCACTCACAAATTATGTATACATAAAACATACGTTCGAAACGTTAAAGAACGGCTAAACAAATTCGTTTATGCCGTACGCGATACAGTCCATACAGATTTACAGGTACGTCGTCAACCGTCAAACGCACATCGTATATTCTTTATAATTTACGCACTGCCTTTAAGTAACGATAACCGTGTTTATCGAAAAAAATCCAAAACCGTGGTAAGCTGTAACCACGAATTAATCGCCTTTAATCGTGGTTATATGACCGGCATACTTTAAAATTTTATTGGTAATTTAATTTTAATCCACTGTTTGCCACGCGATTTGTTATTATTACTCATAACTCAAAAGTCATTACTACAGATTTGGTTAGAATAACTATTGTTCAACATCATCTCGGCACAAATCATATCGGCCCACAATTAACAGGGGGGCAAATGCCCACCCTGCCCCCCACCAAATGACGCCACTGTCAGCACGTCAAAACTCTCATAATATATGACTATAGTCTACTCTCTATATCGTTTTATATAATTATATATATATACTATCAAATAATACATAATTAGTAGCGGTTACTGCGCGGGAATAGACAAATAGAAAAAGATATTATGTATAATAACTACTGCAGTATGTACGAGTATGTGAATCTAATATTTAAATTTAGACGAGTTTCCGTTCAAAACGAACTCGAGTTTTTCATATTCGGTAAAATCGTCAGGAAATATATATATATTATTATATCTTATAAATTATATATTATAATATATAATTACATTATGTATAAAGTATATTATATATAATTGTACACACACACACACATATATATATATATATATATATATATATATGACGCACAATATTTCTCTTTTGGGTGGAAGTAATAGAAGTAGGCAACTACCACATTGCAGATTTGTATGTTGTACGCGAATTATTTTAAAGAAAGCAAGTATATTGGTACGAGTGAATGTACACTTTACATATTCGACGATAATTTTCCAAAACATAACACATTATACTGCAGGTCATAGAGTTACATAATATTAAATTACTTTAATATTTAGTCATTTTGTATCTTTGTACAGTATAAACAACCGTTTTTTTTAACATTTATAAAAACAAACGTTGTATACGCATTTATAACGTTATTTACGGCATAGGTTTAAAGCGGTTTTTTTTTTAATGAATTAACATAATATGTAAATATACTTTGTTCGGCACCATAAAATTATAACAATTAATCCTGGAAATTCTACGATTATATTAACGGTTATCGTATGAACTGGTTTGGAAATATTCTAAAATCACACAAACACACAAATTGTTGTATACAATAAACGCATTTTTGTGTCGTTTTTTTTTTTTTTTACAGTTTGTACGACCCGTGAATGGCCTCGGAGATCTCCGATAAAAAAAAAAGTTGGAATTTAAATTATGAACGTAAACCGACGGAAAAAAATATCGATTAGACTAAAAATAGTATAAACAAATTTGGCGTTTATCCGACAAAATAATATTATATTTATTAAAATAAATTAAATTTAAGTTAGATTAAACTGACCGCCTTTAGAATATTACATAGTGTACTTAAAAATTAAAATATGCGGAATACTTAGTATTTTCATCATCGTTATAATATAACGATGACAATCTGATAATTAAATTCAAAATTGTGGGAAAAAAATATCGATCCTGAACGTCATAATTATAGATCAAGATACATTATACATATGTACTTGCTTTTATACCTTTAACGGAAACAAAACGTTTATTATAACTAAATATTAATATATTTTACTAAAATATGGAATAAAAATTATTTTCTTTACAACAATCATATTATTCGCCTAACAGCATATTATTGTCCATTGATTATGATAATACGCACACACACGACAAACGCACATATATATAGCCATGTATAGGTATTTAGAGAATGTAATATTTTTCTTTATTGTTACGATTATGCTAATAACTTTATAGTATCATGTATAATATTATTTAATTAATTGCGAATAATAATGAAATACTCTGCACATATTATATAGATATTTGTTATTCAAACTAATCGGAAAAATGTATAAATTATAATAGTATATTCGTAATATATAATACACATATACAATTTACTAAAATTTAGCCGCAGGAAAACGATGAAAAGCTGTGCACGTGCAGCAGCGTATTGGCCTATTCCATAATATATTAGTCCAATATCATTCACGGATTTTTTTCGTGATATAAAAAAAACGACATGTATAAATAGATATTAATTTTATTATTTAAATATTAATTTTTTTTGTGTATAACACGCATAAATTCGGTAGCTATTACGTGACCGTCACATCATAACCAGCATCGTGTCCTGCGTCTTGAACACTGGTACATACGTATTATGACACACCCTTTAAAAGAAATCCTTGATATGCAATAGTTTGTATACTTATTCTATTTTAACAAACGGTAAAAAATCAATTTACAGTAATAACATAACGACAAAGTACGTCGAGGAAATCATTATTTATGCGCTATATAAGCGAGTCGGTGGCGGCGGCACGTTTTTTTCCCCCGTTAATTACAATACAATATAATATTAAACCGCGAGTATACAATAATCTTATTAATATTGCAATACTCGCCATTGTCTCATCAATATTTTCGTCTTAACTCTTATTATATAAATATAAAATATAATATTTATGTAGGTCGATATCGATCGTTATTACAATATATTATAATATATTATTAGCCACGGTAAAATGTGCAGGTGCGGTACCTATATATAAAATACGCATATATAGTATATATATATATATATATATATATGCTCGAAACTATCTTATATTAAATAAAAATGACCAAAGTACTTAACATTTTTATCGAATTTCTTTATTATATATTGCGCGTATATAAAATGTCAGTCCGTATATAAATATAAAATGTTATAAATTACCGTATAATATTTTTTATTTTCGTAGGTAGAAGATATTTTGAATATCTTATAGACTACGAGCGAAATTCATATAATATTTATCAATATATATACATATATACGTAAATACGTTAATATTATATATTTTATTATTATATGGGTATACTATATAATATAATATACAAGATTATAAGAACGATTTTTTTCCCGTTGTATTTCTTTTTTATTGAGTATTTTATTTTTATTTTTTACATAAAACTTAAACAATGTAAAGATAACAACTGGATCCTCAATATTAAATATATTATAATAAAATAGTATATATATATATATATATATATATATATATTTATATACGCAGTTCGAAACAATAGTAAATTTCTTTGCGCGCGTGAGGTTTTGCAGTGAAAGTCGAATTTCACACCAACTAAAAGACGATTAGTTGAGATGGATATTGATTGGAAGGAATTTGAAATGTGGCGAGATAAGATACTGACGCACGACTGACGTTTTTACATTCGAATTAATATTTGTATCAAAATAAATATTCGTTTAAATGTTTAATATTCATTTAATCATGCAAAACTACGAAAACAATTTCACAGACTACATAATATTATAATACGTAAATAACAAATTATTTTTCACGTAGTCATCATATATTTTTATTAGGCGTATATATTATCCTGTTATTCGCTATTATACGTCCTGACTGTTTATCGATAGAAAAACGATAGTCACGAAATATTAAAGTTCCGTCGTAATACTCGACCAAATCCAAAGTGAATCTATATAAGCTATTGCGTTTTATAGAATTTTCAAAACGCGTCATACCGTGCCCGAAAATTAATACAAATATTACGTTTACGGTTAAACGCGTATAAGACTTATATAAATTATAATAGAAAATACCTTACAAAGGGAGGGGGGAAAGAACTAATTGCATTAATAATAATATAAAACTCGGATAATCACCGAGGAATTTTTTCCCCTCGCGGGAAACAGTTCTATATAATTTATATTCATATAACTACTGAGTAGGTATATAAATATATTAAGCGACCGAGTGCGTCGTACGTATACTATTATTTTTTATGAAACCCTATAGACTATCGACAACAAATTATTATACTCGCATAACGAGTGTTTTGTTACTATAGCTATATATATATATTTGTTTCGTCCGAAGTCATTATTATTATTATTATTATTATTATTACTTTTTTTATTTTTTTTTACTAATAATTAATAAACGTATTGAAAAAAATCCAATTTCCAGATTGTAATTATTTGGAAAATTAAATTTACGAAACTCTTCGTATCGATATTTAAGTAGGTTATAAATTTGATTGTTGGGGAAGTATATATATATAGTGAAGTCAGTATATAAAGTCGTAAAAATCGAATTGAAGCGATGTTGAGCGCAAGTTAACAATTTTTTTCTTTTAATTCGTTAAGTTAATTTAAAATAATTAAGTTAAAATTGAACCAGTATTTTTTTTTTTTTGTTAATTTTATAAGTTATAAAATTTAACTTTGAAAAAAAGTAACTTAGCTTAGTTAAGAGTAAAAAATTCTCTGGACGAACCCTTCCCTTAAAAGAATCTCCCAATGTGTATGCCATATTTTAAAGTGGCAAAATATCATAATCAGCTTATACTAATACGCGTTAGGTCGACTTATAAAATATAAAGGAATAATCAAATTATAAACATATTTTATTAGCCCGTAATATTTTCAAAAAAAAAAAGAGTACAATTTCATGTACTTAACAAAATAAATACCGTATAAAAAATATATGTTAACACTTGCATATTGTTAAGGACAGCACTAGGATAACGTAAAGAAAAAAAGAGTACTGCCCTACGAAAAAGAGTAGGTACGACGCGTCTGATTACCAAAATGTGCAATATACCTCGTCGTATATATATTGTGTGTCGTTGATCAGTACAAATATTACATTTTATACTCAGTGTTTAACATTATTTCAGTCAATAATTATTATTTCACATATTTATTACGGTGGAAACGTTAAAAACAAAATATGATAAATGCGGCATCACTCCAATACGAGACACAACGGTCCGAGCGCGGAATTTTTTTTTCTCGTTTTATTTAATTTTTTTTTTTTGTCTCACGCGTATACTTGCACGGGGAACGCCTGAAAAAAACGTCCCGCGCGAGTCGGACCCGGAATTCGGAGAGACGGCAGCCCGAGGCACCACACACACACACACACACACGCGTGAATGAATCGTCGTCATTTATAAACCGTGCTGCAGCACATGGTCGAGAAGAAAACCCGTTATAAAACCACGACACCAATCATTTATTATTATTATTATTATTATTATTATTATTATTATTATTATTATTATTATTATTATTATTATTATTATTATTATTATTATTATTATTGTTATTGTTATAATATACCTACACACAGCATCTGCATATAGGATAGCTGAAATAACGAATAAGGGGAAAATAACACAAGGCGCGCTTATAAATTTACCGGTTAATATTATTATGTACAAACGTGCCGGAGGTTTTTTCTGGCCTTCCACTCTGGGCGACAGCACCTTCCGCGATGATACTTATCGAAACGCGCGTGAGTTGCGTGTGGTCCCCCCTTCTCTTCCCCCCCCCCGGCCGTAAACGCGTATCGTCGTCGTACACATTTTATACAAGGCACGGCAATAACGAGACCGAATTTTTTACCGTACTTTTTTAATCGTTAAAATGTATCGTTTTTAATATCGAATGCGATGAGCTGATGCTTGTGATACGAAAACGGGCGATATATTGACGTAAAATATACAATTTTCAGTCGTCGTCGTCGTCGTCAGGACCGGGCCTGGCAAGGTGGCGTTTGGCAAAGGCGCTGCGTATCGAGTGAGTGCGGAGGAACGCAACATTTTTGATACGTTTATCAAATTTAATATGTACTCGCAAGAGTCATATGTCGACGTCTGCAGTAATCGAGTAGAATTACTATATTACTGATGGAAATAATTTTTGTAAATTGTATAGTGCGGACATGTTTGCGGCGTTTTATATTGTATATAGGTACGCACTTTGCGCCGACAATAAATTTTTGTTTAAGAATTATGTAATTTTACTTTTTTTTTAAGTGATCATTTAACCATACAGATTTTGTTATCGAGGCCAAACGTTTTTAGTCATAATGAGTAAAATTTTTTGGGTACGGGGAGGGCGCAAAATTGTTATCTCGCCAGGACCGCTACTGTTGTTCAACGCTGTTGCTCACCACTGTTGAACAACGCGCGCTCGCGGGTGATCGAATTCCGTAAATCGAAGTGTAAAAACGCAACAGAAATTTGTTCTGATTTTTATGAGCACCGGCTGTCACAATCGCTGCAACAAATTTTTCTCTGATTACAATTTTTAACGTGTATCAACGAACGTTTCACACATCATAACGGCCCCGGTTATCCTTCGGTCTCTGTTTTATACGCACCTCAAGTCGCGTATATTTTTCGATCGTTTCTTCGTTTCGAACGACGGAAATCGGAGACGAGCACGTTATTTCTGTCGCATTTTCGCCTGAAAATTTAAAATTAAACGTGAAAAATTCAGTCTCGTTATTCAAACTGCCGTATTGCGCAGCAACAACATACTAATAATACACAGTCCGATCTATAAAGAAAAATTCGAAAATACAATGGCGCATTTAAGGGCGGGGACACATGGGGCTCAGTTCTAAAAAAAAAATTTCTAATTTATATATATATATTATATTATAATTTATAATATTTAAAATTATTACAATATTATACCAGTGACGCATCCAGGATTTTTTCAAGGGGGGTCTAAAAACTACATTATGAAAAACATAACTTTTAACAGATAACAGTGTCGTTGCCAGTCCATATTATCTTTGTTCATGGTTTTTAACAACCGGTGTTATCTATATCGTATTCGAAATGTTGACAGCAAAATACGAAAGTTGTATCAGAATTTGGATTTTCATCGATAAATTTAATAGTATTACACTAGCCAAGGGGGGGTCGGACCCGGAGTCCACCCCCTTGGGTGCGCCACTGTATTATACGTAATAAATAATTTTTAATGTTAAATAATATTATTAAATTGAATTTCGATTATTAGAAATGCCCCTTTATGTTACTGTTAATTTTTATATATATAAATGTGATTATATATGAATATCCTAATACTCATTTAAAATTTTGTTGGTGACTCCCTCTCCTCCCGGACCCCTATTACACATTTCTAAATACGCCTCTGCAAAAATACAAATAAAACTGGATTACGGTTAACGCGTACAGCGTTGATACGTGTATTATTTTCAGTCAATCGCCCGCCGTGGCAGAAATAATATTCCAAATCGCGAAACGAAAAACCTGCGCAGATATTTATCGTTGCCGGCGGCTGCTGTTACACGCCCATATAATAATTTATTAATAATAAGCAGTGTTCACGCGCGCGTACGACCGCGGTCGTGTCGTCGTTTCATTGTACATAAAAATTATGGTAATGCGAGCGCGCATTCTTTATCCTATACGAAAAAAAAAGAAGATCTCTACGACGACGATCTTCTCCGCATGACCTTCGACGACCTTCCAATATGAATAAAAAAATGTGTGTCAGCCTGCGATCCGCCGGGAAACGAAACGAGTATAATATATCGGACGCGAGAGGTAAATGAAATGATTTTCGATCTCGCCGCAGTAACGATTTATTCATATATAACACGCGCAAACGAAATCGTGCAACGACGGCCGGGAGAGAACGCGTTCTGTTGGCTGCGAAAATACAGAAAATGTTCAAAAATTGAAATGTTTACGATACGTTATAAAACCGTTTCACGGCGGGGGGAGGGGGGAAAGAACCCCGGAGACAATATTGTACTTGAGACACCTGCAAGTAATAAATTATAATATTATAGCAATAACAGAGCTTTTTTTAATATCTATATTCTTATAAGAAGTTATTTACAAAAAAAAAAAATTCCCAACTCTTTTCGGATCCCCCAACATTTTTGGATCTCTTAACTGTGTTAAGCCCCTCTACATTTTCGGTCTTCAAATTTTTCCGAACCCCTCCCCCAACTTTTTCGAATCACAAACTTTTTCAGCGGTTAGGTTAACCTTTCAAGCGGGTGGCGTAGAAATTCTCAATTTGATCGTACAAATTCATACTAATTGCGTGATAAATATTTGTAAAAAAAAAAAATTTTGAAATAAATCAATCGAGGAGGGCTGTGGGGTGACGTACGTGAACGCGCGGTGTTCGACCGTTCCAAACCGATACCCGTACGCGCAGAGATGTTTTCGCCGTAAAGAAACCGTAAAGAATTTCCGCGGAACAATACAGGCTCGTGCAGTTGGACGAAGAATCGAAAATTTCGCGTACTCGTCGTTGTAGTTGATGTGACAAAAAAAAAGTAGACAGAGCCTATATAAAAAGTGATTTGAAATTTTTTTTAAGACACGAAAAATACGATATTTTTTTACGATATTATTTCGGAATTGGTTATTCGAAATCAATATTTTTCGATATACTCTTAAACATATTCTGCACACACACACACACACACACACAAAAAATTTAAATTTTTTTTCTCTCGATTAAATATAACTATTCGTGAAATATATTTTGTAAGTATTTATACGCGAGAAAGATGAAACCATCGATAGTGTAAATTTTAAATTTTCTGATTTTTTTCTTTGTCCGTAAAATACACGCGTAAAACGAAATCAATTCATTTTTTTTTTTTTTATATATTTAATTATTAAAATAATAATTGAAGAGCTAAAATCGTTAGTACATAGAATTTCATAATTTAGGAAATCGTTCGTTTTACTATACTCGATTGGCATTTTTTTGTTTTATGTGTAAACATCTATTACGGCGGTATACGAGGGTAAATCTCGGAAATGAGACGGAAATGTGTAAATTGTTGTCAACGACAACTAGTGTTAAGACTTATCTAGATAATATTTGTTTATCTTTTATCTCATCTAGATGAAATTTTTTTTACTCATATGAAGGTTATCTTAGATAAAAAAAATCATTATCTTTCTTGTAATTATCTAGATAAAAATTTTTAACCAATTTACTTATTTTTTTTTAGTATTTCCGCAATAAATAAGAAAAAATGACTTGTATTCTGGGAATGTTCCCACGGAGACTTGGACACACACACACACACACATATATGTATATACATATATGTGTGTGTAATAATGTATACCTGTGTATTATATACCACTTGTAATAACTAATAACACGATTATTCAAATAATTTATAATTTTCATCTTAAATTTTATCTAGATAAATTTCACTCATCTATTATCTTATCCAAGATGATTTAGGTATAATGTCATCTTTATCTGTATCTAGATGATTTTTAGCAAACGATCTTTTATCTAGATAAATTTTCACTTATCTTGTCTCAACACCGACGACAACTAATAATAATATTTATTATCGAAATGACTTCGAATAAAGATACCGATATTCACGAGTCCCAATCAGTGGCATATTTGAGGGGGGCGATAGGGGCAATCGCCCCCCCCCCTGAGAGATTTAAAAAAATTATATTATTTTATATTATATTGGCTGAGATCAAAAATGGGGCAAGATCGCCTAACGGGTTTGGCATTGCTTAATATTCACCATACTATAACATTAAATGTAGATGATGTAATTGATACATTTGCTAATAGTAAAAAAAGAAATATAGACTTAGTTTTGTAAATTAAATAAATAAAATGATAATAAATAAAATGTGTTTCGTTCAATAATTATATTCCTACATATAATTTTTTTTATTGGTGGGAAGGGGGAGTTTTTTTACCATCGCCCCCCCCCCTGAGGTGAAGTCTCAAATACGCCACTGGTCCCAATCACAATACCGTTCCATTTTTACCGCACACGCGACGTTTACATGTCTCGAATATTGGCCGCCTCGTCATTTTCGTTTGCCACGGCGGCAATTATTGTCTGAGGACGCTATGCGAGTAGTGTGGTCCTTTACCGTCGTACGAATTACACGGGACCCAGTATCGTGTACGAGCCGACGCGGCCGATCCGTACGACCCGTTGATACGCGCGTATAGGTATGACCGAACAGTGGCCCGCACAGGTGCGGTGCAGCGTCCATTAGCGCGTTATTATCGTTATTATTATTCGTGACGCGTCATTTCTATACGGACACTGCGTATAAGCTATAAATATAGCGCACCCCGATAAAGTGCAGTGAAGTATTGTTTTTTTTTTTTTTTGGAAAATTCCCCGAACAAAAAGGAATTTGACACGGACACACACACCTCGTTCGTCCAGATGGCGGTGGCGGTGGTGGAGGGGCTGGCGAGAGTGGTGGTGCGGTGAAGACCGAACCGCGCGCGCCGAGGACTGACTACTGTACGGCCCGGTCCGACGACGACGACAAACGTTTCGCGCTGCCGGCTAGCAACAGACGTCACACGAGCGCGTTGTTCGCGCGTTTCCCGAAACGCGTGTGTGTGTGTGTGTGTGTGTACTTCCGTGTCGGTATATAAAGCGCGCCTCGTGTTTTTTTCGTCGTTATTTATTTTAAAAGAGAAATTCCCCCGCGCAATCGGTTTCAAATATCCCGTGTTTGCGCCGTTATAAGACAGATAAGTGAAAAAAATAAATACAAAAATTATGCATTTGCCGTTGAGCGACGGGTGCCGCCGTCGCCGTCGTTGACCCGACCGAAGTCGGTAGACACGTAGTATTATTATTATTATTTTTTTTTGCCGTAACAAAATCCGTTCGTGCGACCCGCCGAAGACTTCGGACCGCGTTACTCGCCGTTACTGCCGTTCGCGCGCGGCCGCAACACGACCACCGCCATGACGAGACCGTGGTGCCGGATGCTGCAGTTGCTGCTGTGCGCGGCCGCGCTTCGATCCACGGCAATGGTGGTCCACGGCCAGGACACGGACTCTCTGGCCAGCAGCTTTTTTTCCGGTAACTATATTATCGTTTCGACGATATTATACTATAGGTACGAGCGACGATGTATGTATATATATATATATACATACAGGTATCACACACATAATATCACACTCATCTGAACAACGAGGACACGCAACTATGTGTGTGTGTGTGTAACGGTACCGGGCAAAACAATCGGTGTGTGTGTGTGTTGTATATGACGTTTTGTAAAGAAAGCGTTTGACCCCGATCGGCCGCCGCCGTATACGTCGTCAGCCACTATATTCGTTGTCGTCGTCGTCGTCGTCAACTGCAGCGCGTATTTATTATATTATACACACATATCGTATATTAATACACAACTGTAGACGGAAACGCCTCTTATTATTATTATTATATTTTATAAGAAATCTCCAGTCGCGCGTACGCGTTAATTATTATTTATTCATTTGCACTCGTATAGTCACCGGGTATTGGCGGCTCGAGTCTCTGTCCCGCGTACGTTTTCTAGCTCCTCTCCAAAAAAGATTTCGATCCGTCGTCCGCGGACATTCGCCCGCACGTTAATACGACATTTTTGTGTTTCACGTGCCTGGAGGAATAATAAGGGGGGCGCGTTGATAAAATCAGTAATTGAAGAGGATCTCCGATGGGGAAAAAGACCGCTATAGGCAAAACTCGCCTTAGACGGGAAGACTGCGTGCGAAGAAGGAAGTTTAAAAAGTAGATCCAAGAGCCAACTGGAGGGAGGTGGCAGAAGACAGGGAGAAATGGAGGACAATTTGTTGTACGGGAGATGGTCTTAAAGGCCGGAACCTCCCTCCCCCCAAAAAAAAAAATGTTTATATTACATGTAATGTACGCAATATAGTGCGGTTAATATGACCGCGGTAAAAGTCCGCGCGACCTTGCCCCGGTTACTGGACGCGAAACAAAACGGGGAATAATCTCCCGAAATCGTCCTGTTCCCCCTCCCTCCAGAGTCTCGATGCGTTACTAGCAGTGCCGTCTTAACCACCAATAATGCCCTAGGGCGATAATATTTGACGCCCCCCTACAAAAAAAATTTACAACTAACGTAATATCTAATTACATAATTTTATATATTTTAATAGTAAATACACTCGTCCTCGAAATCGTCATATAGATACAAGGGAAATTAATATCTAAAATAAAACAACAAATTTTTTCTTTTTGTCATTCATTTTTTTGACGCCCCCTGCATTCACAATACTTTGGACGCCCTAGGGCACTTGCCCCATTTGCCCCCCCCCCTTGGGACGGCTGTGGTTATACTAGCCATGGTTTCGACGGATTTGCAGGTCTCCAGCAAACGGTATTCGAATTCATCGCGTAAAATACTATTTTATTGTATTTTATTATTGTATACAGCGCGATAACAGACGATATATACTTATAACGGTTCGCTCGAGTGCAGGCGCGTGTACGGCCGTGTGTGAAACGACTGTCGATTATTCCGAAACGTTCGTGCGAGATTAACGCGCGCTGCAGTCACGTCGAACACGATATTTATACATTCGTATTTATATTACCTAAATAATATATATTATAGAGATTATATATAGTTATTGAATTATTATAACGCGGTACGGCTTTGTTGCCACGGCGTTTTCGTGACTGGGACACATTTTTAGGAATAAAAAATAATTACTCGGGTGTGTACATGTATTTAGAAGAAGAAAGAAAAAAACGTTAATTTGAAAAACCTGTTCCGATCGAAACCCGTTTCCGTTATGTTTCCAATGTGTTACGCGCGCGCGCGCGCGTATAGAACGGACACGATTTGATTGACAAAATCAGCCGCTATATAGCGTGTTGACCGGGGATGGAGGAGGGGGAATTATCATATGAATTCGATCGTTCGGTCGATAATAACGGACGAAATAACGTATCGTTGTTATTATTGACAAATCACGTGCGAATTAATAACGAAAAATAATAATCCGCGAATTCCGCATATTAATAACGTAGTGAGATATTAAATACGGTTCATAATAATATTCAGCTACACGATAACGCGTTAAATAATAACGTTTTCAAATTTAATTAGATTTTTGTGCGCAATGCGCCTGCGTGTAATAATAATAATAATATAATAAATAAAATATTCGATTTATAAACCGCGTAATTCGGCGCTACTGACGAAACGCGCGGAACGCGGAAATCCTGCACGAGACGGTCGAAAACGCGTTATCCCTGCCGAAACGGAGCCGGGTGGCACGTCATCACACCGCACTGCAGCACCGCGGTACCGTTACGGAAACGTGCGCACGCCACACCGGACCGTTATATACGTTTGCGCGCGCGCGCGCGCTCGCACACAATATAAAGGAAATAACACGCATCGGCGTGTGACCCGAATACCTACTTTTAATACTATTTATTATTAACGTTACTTTGAAAAGAAACCAAAAAAAAGAAACCGATTTTTCCGACGCAGGTTTGCTGGACACGATCACGAGCACGGAGGACAGCAAAGACTGCCCGGGCGTTTGCGTGCACACGCTGGCCACGTTGATATGTTACGAAGTGCTGGAGAACGTCAAGTGCCCTAGCCCGACGATGCGGTGCTGCGTGGAACCGCCTCCGCTGCCGGTGAACGGTACGACGGCCGCCACCAACAAGGTGGACCAGACCACGCAGCCGTCTGTGGCGTCCAGCGCCAGACCGCAAGTGAGTCAGGCGTGACGGGCGCGTATGATTTATATATATATATATTTCGTCTTTCTTGCAGGTCTCCAGCAACAACCAGCAGCAGCAGCAGCAGCAGCATCAGAGGCCGGTAGCCGGAAATTCTTCGTCCACGAACAATCCGGGTAAGAAGGTAAAATAAAAATAATAACGGTAAACGCGCCCGCGTCGGGTCGCGGGTTTCTTTTGCGGGTCTCCGCCCAGGGGATTTCACACAGGAGAGGATAAACCGTTTCCCTCGCTTCTCCGGCTGCCGCGTCCGCCCGAAGACGACGATAACGCAATCGTGATTGTCGTTTGATTCGCGCGATCATAATATTATATACCTTTGTAACGTTCGCGCGCAATGATTGAACGTTTTTTTTTTTTTGTCTCGCGCACGCATTAGGCATCGTGTGTCCGGGAGTGTGCGTGGCCGAAAGGATAGCGGACTATTGCGAGGCCGTGCTGAACGTGACGGAAATGTGCAAAACGGGGCTGAGGTGTTGCGTGTCCAAGGACGCGTTCATCGGAGCCGAGCACTTGGTCGTGCTGGACAGGAACTCGACCAGGATCAGCGTGAACAACGCGCCGCATCGTCCGCCGCCGGCAACGAGCACGTCCACTACGACGGCCGCGCCGCCGCCGCCGCCGTCGCCGCAGTCGGCCGCGGCCGCAGCCACGCCGCCCGTGGGCAGCAAACAGTGTCGCGGCGAGTGCGTCAGCGGTCTGTTCGCGCTGTTCTGCGACGACGTGGACGCCGACGCGTACTGTCCCGGCGAGGACAGCAGCTGTTGCGTTACCGCGCCCGCGGAAAACGCCGCGCCGGAATCGAAACCGCCGCCGCCGCCGCCGCCGTCACGGCCGCCGTCCAAACAGCCGCAGCAGCCGCCGCCGTCGTCCCGGCCGACGGCCGCCCCGTCAACGACCACCGCCGGGCCGCCGTTGCCCAAGTGCCCGGGATTCTGTCTGCTGAACCTGATGGCCGCGTTCTGCGAACGGCCGTCCGTGCTCGTGTCGTACACGTCCACGTGCAAACGCGGTTCCGTGTGCTGCGACAACACGAAAGCGGCCGGCCCGTCGTCGTCGTCGGCGGTGCACGCGCAGAAACCGAGACCGCGGCCGCCCGCGCACACCACGACCACAACGACAATGCCGCCGCCGCCGCCCGACGGACGACCCGAGTGCCCGGGATCGTGTATCGTCCCGTACTTGTCGTTCACGTGTTTCAGTGAGTCTTCTGTTCGAATTCTCTTATACGTACACCTATATAGTTTAACTTTCGCGTCGATTTTATTTTTCGTCTCGTTTATCGAGAATATTCTCAAGGATTTTCGAATCAGCAGCAGCTGATCTATAGGATATATATATATATTTTTTTTTTTTTTTTTTTTTGGGGGGCAAAATTTTTCATAATAATTTTGTAAGCACGATATTTAGGATACGACGTAAGGGTCTATTCAAATAAAGTATTACTTAAATTTTTCTAACGTAAAAAATTGAGAAAATTATATTTATAGTTTTTGACGATTTGTAACTATACCAATGGGGGAAGGGGCTGGGTCCTTCGGGTTCCTCCCCACGAATTCGCCACCGGTGGGAAATATAGACGACGACAACGACGATATATCATATATATATATTAGATTCGGAGCGAAGCGAATTGGTTTTACAATGATTTTTATTTTTCTGTGTACAGTTTTTCGATTGGAATGACAGTGCTCCCCGATCATAACGTATACCGATTTTCCGGTAGAAAATTTTGCTGGGGTGATACGTTTTTCGATTTTCTCAATAGTTTTTAAAAGCCACTCAAAATGCTACAAAATACACAATAGTATAAATCATAATAAATTTATAAGGTTAAAAGCAACGGGGGAGGGGGGATTTAAACACCCAAATCTCCCCGGTTACGCCACTGAATATACTCTTTATACATTTGTTGTATTATAGGTAGCGACGTTGTTTATTCTTTAATTTTCAAATTAAAATTCTTTTTTTTATTCGAATTAAAAAAAAAAACACCAATTTTTACACCGCGGACCACCTGACCACATAAGGTCTGGGGACCACCAGTCGGAAACCGCTGAATATTTGAAAAAAAAGCGTTAAATTAACCGACACGTTTGTTTGTCCTGACGCTGCTGCAGGGAACGCCGAAATGACGGACGTGTACAAATGCCGGAAAACAGGAACACAGTGTTGTGCTTCGAAGACGCAAATCCGCGAAGTGTTGGAACAGAAAACTGGAGTTGTCAGTCACGGGCCTACTAGTCCGCAGCAATCCACACCGCAAAATTACGGCGGATTTGTCCAGAGGAACGACACAGTACCACCGCAGTATAGGCCACACGTACCGAGTTCATTGCAAGTGTACACACCGGCTCCCGGTAAGTATACCTGCGCACCTACAAAAAATGTATAAAATGTTTTTTTTTATACTGTTGGGATTATAAAAATCGCCTATGATTGCCTCCTTGACGTTTAAACAATATAGTTTTTATACGTGTGGTCACGTTAGTTGCATACAAACTTTTAGGTTGTAGAATAGTACATTTTCAACCGTGTCTGAATTTTGAAAAACGTTAAATCGAAAGAAAAACATAGAAATACATAAAAATTGTAATAATTTAAAGTGGAGTTAACGCTTCGGGCAAAACAGATAAAACCGTTTCAGAATTTGTTCTTAAAATATAATATTCGTAATTATAGCTGTAGAAATATTAAAAAAAATATATATATATATGCGATATATATAAGACGCGTATCAATACTACGTATATCGAATAAAATGCTTTTTAATTTAAACTAAATTAACGTTTTGAAAGTCTTCCGTGAACGGTCTCGATAAATACTGCCCGTTTCCGGTTTCTGGTAGTTATATTTGAAATACGTCGATTAAAATGCAAACGCGAAGAAAAATTATTCTTATTTTCGTTCGTCGATTCTGTTAGTGATAAAAATCGAAAAAACAAAAAAACAGTTAAAAAAAAATTGTATTCAATACGCATATTATATCATATTATAATTTATATTCAATATGCGGGATGTCGAATCCCGTTCTCGTGCAACGGATATTTCGTTCTGGACACCTGTCTGAACCTACTTGTATAAGTGGCCGTATATCATCGAGTATATAATGTATATTATATAGGTTTCGTTTTGATTTCATTAAAATGCGCGGAATGCGTGTGTCTAAAAATACTGTTAAATGCAAAATATTTTTTAGGACGCGTTTCAGAACACAACGATATTACGGTAATGAAATGTCTGTGCATATCACAATGTTATTATACGCTCGTTTAATAATTTATTTAAATGATACGCGTCGCGTTGACCATCTCATCACACGATCTCTTCGAACCGGCTTCTGGGACGTGTCCGAGATATTATTATTATTACTCAAATCGAAGTGGGCCACCTACATAATAATATAATGTCGTCGGTCGGTCGGTCGGTGGCTGTAACTAATTTTTACGTAAAATTTCAAACGGACAATCGAAGCCGAACTGTAAGAAAATTTCACGGTCAAATTCGTATCGTCTCCCCGTTTAAATCGAACAACTTATAGAGAAGGCGTATATCGATTTTGTTATTCGACCGGCATCAATTATGTTCGTTATTGATGTGATCATAATTTTTTTCGCGGTTGATGATGGAGGGGAGGGAGGGAGGTATTACAAACATATAATTATTACACCCGTTTCACGTAGTAATCTTTAATTATTCGTACACACACGGAATAAATCAGAATGGTAATAAATTACGCGCGGTGTTGTATATATAGGACGTCACCGTTTTTTATCGGCTCGCCAATTTATTGCGGAGTCCTCGTTATCATATTTGTTCTTTATTCTGTGTATTTGTACACTCGGATTTCTCAATCATACGGATCAAAACACCCGGGTTTAAATACGTGTTAATCATTTTGGTTCTTTTTTTTAATCAATCTCACCCGTGTATTTTATAAATAATTACAATTTTTTAGTAGAAGACAAAAAAAACCAAGTACAGTGTACTCTCGATTATCCGTGGGCGGATTATCCGTAGTGTTCCGCAGAATCAATACAAAAAAAAAAAAAAATATCTTTACAATGTACATTGTACATCGTTATCGGTTTAATTGGGTTGCGATAGCCGATTACTCGACAACGCGGATTGTACATTAATCGCGTTTGATCACTAATAACATGAAAATATATGTACACGTGTATCTTTTATTTTTTATTATAAAATTTAAATTAAATTTTTTATTAAATAACACATTTGTGTAATTATAACATTTTCGTTTGAATTTTAATTTTGTGGATTATCCGCGGAATTCGCTTGTCCGTGGATGCCAATAGCCACCCTATTCCGCGGATAATCGAGATAGTACACACTGTATATTACAATAGTAGAAACATTTACGTTAAACGTGCATTATTTATTTAACATAATATTAAAATAATAAGCGGTCACTAATAACGCTAAAACAAAAAAAAAAAATTGTTACGCGTTTAAATGACGAATTCTTTTGAAGTTTTCGTGGATTTCGTTGTTAAATAACCTATTGGATATTCGTCTCCTTAACAGCCCCCGCGCAATGCGCCACTGGATATGTTTCCACATATTCCGTATATTAATATTGTTTGCCATTTTCGCAGTGGATTTCTCGGCGAATCCGACGGTGTCCACGCTGACCACGTCCAATCCGGCCGTGCCGTCGAAACCACCGTCCACGTACAGCAAGTACGTGTGCGGCGTTAAAGGAACGTCCAGGACCCGAACGTCGAGAGTGGTCGGCGGCGAGGACGCGGACGCGGCCGAGTGGTGTTGGCAAGTGGCTTTAATCAATTCGCTGAACCAGTACCTGTGCGGCGGCGCCCTGATCGGCACCCAATGGGTGCTGACCGCAGCGCACTGCGTTACCAAGTGAGTGTTTTTCCTCCACACGTCTCGTGATTTTCAAAAAAAAAAAAATATTCTTATTCCCTAATTCTAAACGGCAATTTTCACGTGAAACGTGCCATAAAAAAATAGTCACAACAAGTGTCGAGTCGTAAAGGTGCGTATATAATACACGTTTCGTTAAAATCTGAACACGCGTTGTCATAATATTACATGATTGCGACCATAGGCGCCCGCAAGGGGAGGGGGGCAAGATGGGGCATTTGCCCCTCCCCCTGGCATTTTGATAATATTGTATTGTATAATAGAAGTTAATAAGTGATAATTTTTATGGTGAAATTGTTGATCGCTTTGGAAGAGATTCAAGGCGTTTACAATTTATTTTTCAAAAGTAATATATTTTTGATAATATTAATATACTATGTTAGAAAAGTATGTGCTTATATTTAATTAAATAAAGAGTTTAAAAATAATTTTTATTTTATTTTTATACATTTTTTTTAAATATTAAAAATTGTCTGAAATCATTCCTCTGCATGTATAGTATATTTTGAACGCTTACCCCCCCGCCCCCTAGAAATATTTCTGCGGGCGCCTATGATTGCGACTCGTATAATATTATAGTGCCGACGAGAATTCGCTTTAGAGTTTATGCGTTTTCTCCTCTCTGTCACCGCGATATCTGTCGTCGTCGTCGTCGAATAAATATGAATCGAGTTATACCAGTGGCGTAGCCAGGATTTTTATTCGGAGGGGCTGAGGCTTATAATTAATTAATTAATATGTTAATAATAAATATGTATAAACTGATAAAAAAACTGATTATTCATTCATTTCGGAGGGAGCTGCAGCCCTGCTCTGGCTACGCCACCGAGTTATAAGTCATATTATTATACGTATAACATGAACGCAGTACGCGTTTGTGCAGATTCGTCGTCTTGCAGTTTGGTTCGGGTATTAAACGCATTTCATACGACGCAGAACGAAAAAATAGTGTAATCTTATAAAAAGTACTGATTTATATAAAAGTAGGTATTACCGACGACATTTTCGCATGACGTCACTTCCTTGAAACGCCATTGTTTTATATTGAATTTCGACGAAGATTTTTTTTTTTTTTTTTGCTTTTCCCTCGACACCAATTTTTTTTATCTACCCTGTCCGGGACGACTATATTGTGTACAACGAGACAGTTAATTTTCGAACAAATAATACACGATAACATACGATCGGTTAATTATAATGATAATATTGTCCGCGTCGCAGCATCGTGAGATCCGGCGACGCCATCTACGTTCGAGTGGGCGACCACGATCTGACCAGGAAATACGGGAGCCCCGGCGCCCAGACACTCCGGGTGGCCACCACGTACATCCATCACAATCACAATTCGCAGACGCTGGACAACGACATCGCGCTGCTCAAGCTCCACGGTCAGGCCGAGCTCAAGGACGGCGTGTGCCTGGTGTGCCTGCCGGCCAGGGGCGTGAACCACGCGGCCGGCAAGAGGTGCACGGTGACCGGTTACGGGTACATGGGCGAGGCGGGACCGATCCCGTTGCGTATCAGGGAGGCCGACATACCGGTGGTCAGCGACGCCGAGTGCATACGCAAGATAAACGCCGTCACCGAGAAGATATTCATTTTGCCGGCCAGCAGCTTTTGCGCCGGCGGCGAAGCGGGCAACGACGCTTGTCAGGTGAGAGACGTCGATTAACAAAAAAAAAAAAAAATTTTCAGAAAAAATACCGGCTTAGTCGTACAAAAAAAAAAAAAAATTCGTATTACAAAAAACGTATTGGGTATATATATGGAGTGTAGATTTTTTTTTTTTTTTGTGGGAGGAGGATTTATATTATAATTAATTTGTTTTTAGACAGGAATTTGGAATAATAATAACGTTTATTTTATAGGGAGACGGCGGCGGACCTTTGGTGTGCCAAGACGACGGATTTTTCGAATTGGCTGGACTGGTGTCTTGGGGCTTCGGATGCGGCAGAATAGACGTGCCCGGGGTGTACGTGAAAGTGTCTTCGTTTATCGGTTGGATCAATCAGATTATAAGTGTAAACAATTTGTAATTTTCGGCACATGATTCGACGAATCAATTGAAATGGAAAGAGTCAAAAACCGGTGTATTATCGAATTTGATTTAATCGCGCGTTAATTAATTCATTTTTTTTTTTGTGTGTGCGTGTATCGTATACGCTTTTGCGAATTTTAACAAAAATTTTTAAAAAAAAAACAACAACGCCGTTTTGTTCTTTTAAATTTTTTATTGAAATTTCACGAAAGAATTTTGACGATAGGAATTAAATTGTGATTAAAGAACAGTTTTTTTTTTTTTTGTACATAAACTCTAAAAATTATTTTTTATGATTTAGATAAAAGACATTATGCGGATTGTTTAATTATTATTAATATATATATTTTTTTTATTTGTGTTTTTGATAACAAGATCGCATTTTTGTGTCTAATTATTATAGAAGAATTTTGTAAATATACAAAAATTTGGTATTTATATATATATATATATAATAAAAAAGTAACACTTACCTAATATAATAAACCTGCAATGACGTACCATATAATTCAATATTATTTGACCAATATTTGGTATAGTTAGTACAATAAAGAATATTGATTATTATATGTTCAGAATTACGAAATGTTATACGAATTATTTTAATCAAATGTCTATTAATGTTTTATATTTAAATAAATCGTTACATTAGATATTATTATATTGTATTATAATTATAATTATTATTTATCTCGATTAGAAAAATATTTTAATAATTATTTACTAAACATTTGAATAGTCAGTGCGCTGCAATTATATGTGGAATCGAATTTTTCATTGCGTATCAAACATATCGAAGACAAAATATATAACATACACATCGAATATTATTTATCGAAAATTATAACAGATATAGTTTTATGTATGTTCCTGTATATTGTAAAAATATATAATGTATTTAAAATGGATTTGACGGTTTACTAAATAATTAATTTCTCGGACGAGATGAATACTTAAATTACGCTATACGTATATATATATAGGTATATTATATTAACGTGTAAAATTAAATATTTTCTAAAAATAAATTATTATTATAAACGCCTATACAACAGTTGAAAATAAAATATGTAATATCAATATTTAGAAATAAAAGAAAATTGTATGAAACTAGTATAATAAAATACAAAGTAAGTGTGCTGTAAACATCAATGTGACTGCACAATCTTATTGAGGGTATATATTGATTATAATTTATAATACATTAATAATTACAAGTTATTGCATATTGAATTTGAATTTTACGCAGTATAACTCAGTATGCACGTATATGAGAAACCAACTGTTTTTTTTTAAAAATTTTTGTTAATGACATCCGTGTTAAATATGATACAATTTTCGTTTAAAAACATATTTCTATCCATAAATAGAAATATTAAAAAAAGATCTTATAATCGTTTTTGCCGTGTTTATACGTTTTGTTTATCAGCTATAGTCTATTTTAGAGGACGCCAAGTTGTAATAAAATAAAGTTGTTATAATAAAATTGTAACTTGTAAAAGTTTAAATGAAAAAGTCGCATGAACATTTTTTGTTTTTCATTAACTTGCAAACACGTTATAAATACGGAATAAAAAAACCAATAGTAGCTAACAATATTAACTAGCGTCCTATTTAACCGATTTTCGATTTTTTTTTTTTAACAATTTATAAAACGTTTAAAAACGCTCGTATCAAAAATCGGTCAGATAGAACGCTAGATAATGTTGTTTTAATTTTCTTTTTCTTTTATCATTCTACGATATTTTCAAGTTGATAAAAATAAAAAAGGCGAAAATATAATAGTTTGAAAAAAAATATATATATATATTAGTATCGTTTGACGTACGAAGACCAAAAATACGGATATAGTGTCTTCTTAAAGTAATTTTTGGAGGCACTTTCTACTTTCCACTAGCAGTGCTAATAGTTACAACACCAATAAGGAACGTGTATCAGACATTCATTCGATTTTCCATTTATCTACTCAAATTTTAAATATTTTGTAACAATTTTTTTTCGCCCAATACGAACTGGATAAATTTGAATTAAAATGCATAGCGAACGGAGTATATTATATTATGTTTGTTAGTACCAACCTCAAGCAAGAACCATCAGGGCTATAGTAGAGAATTCACAGGGCTCGTATACCTTCTGAGTTCTGGTTACCGGGATATTTTTATTATGTACTTAATTCTAAGATATTACACCTAATTAAGGCGTGTATAGTGTATCCTCCTCTGCACTTTTTTCTACTATGACACTACGGAGAACGATAATGTAAAATATTCACGTACACTGTCCGTTACGATAATCGATCGAGGTGATGAAGTAGGTTACTTTTGGAATGTCCTACACGTGCCAATTTTTTTTTTTCCGTGTCCTCAGTATGTCGTACAATTCGTATCTGTTTTTCCGTCTACTACGCGTTAAACGTTTAAAACTTTTACTGTATTAACAGCGCATTTATTAATGACACGTATAATAGATCATATTTTTATGTCTAAGACGTTGCGATGACATCAAAGGTCTCTTATCTACGTAGGCACTAAAACAAATATTGTAGAAATGACGAGGACAAAAGAGATTTATTATGAAAAAAAAAAAACTTTCTACTCTTGCGATACTATTATATTTTATATTATTACTGATTAGATAAATCAATGGGTATTACTGTATTAGAACAATAATGTAGGTTTTATGAAAATCATTGTGCGCAACTTTTGAATAGTGTCTCATATTGTCCGTTAAACAAATCTGATTTCTTTGAAATTATATTGCTGAGGTTAAAATTATTTCTTCGTAATTATATTTGCATATTTTTTTTCGACGATTCGTGATAGTAGAACGCTATAACGCGTAGAAACTTTATGAAAATAAAACGCAAACCGAGTGTTAGCATAAACGTTTGCGTAGTCGCGTAGGTTTATTGTCCGAGTCGACGACAATATTATTGAAAATAAAAACAAGTATGGGTCGATGTGTTACGACGATTTTGTTAAAAATTATTTATTAGAAACTTCTAAAGGCGTATTTTTTTTTTTTTTTAGTAAATCGCGGGTTTAACAATCGAATTTCTTACGTATATTTACTATCACAACAAAAACACTTCGCCTGTAGCTACGTGTAAAAAAACGGCTAAGTAAAAAAAAAAATCTATCACCAGTTATTACGTATCTCGTAAGTGTTTAACATCATAAAGTTGTGATATCATTTGTGATGCTAAGTAAAATTTTCGATTTACTTGGCGAGATCAAATAAACTTTCCTAATATAAAGTATTTTAAGTTTTTGTAAATTTATTGCAACCTAATTAATAATTATGTACCTATCATTATAAAAATACAGTAAATTGTACATTGTATAACTATGCACTCAATTATACCCTATAATAAGAAGTGATACTGTTATAACAACTGATTAGGAAAGTTTATTTGATCTCGCCAAGTAAATCGAAAATTTTACTTAGCATCACAAATGATATCACAACTTTATGATGTTAAACACTTACGAGATACGTATCATAACTGGTGATAGATTTTTTTTTTACTTAGCCGTTTTTTTACACGTAGCTGCAGGCGAAGTGTTTTTGTTGTGATATCACCTCTTTTTTGCAATTAACTGCAATATGCATCGCTGAGAAGATATTGTTTTTACAATAATTTCTTTCTCAGTAGTAAATAAATGTGGCAACAAACAACAACGACGATTGTCTAATGACTACGCGCCGCGCGACGCTCGGCCGCCGAGTTTACCCCCACCTATTATAATATTAAATCGTACCGAGAACGAAACAAAGTAGAGTGGGGGACCGGTAGGCGCGACAACGCGAGAAGCGGCCGCCGTGATTCCAGATTTCAGTATAATTTGTCATTAAAATGTTCGCACTTTTTTTTTAATAACTTCGTTTGTAATTACACGATTTCGATGATTTTTACAAAAGGATCATGTGCACAAGTTTTCTGATATTTTGACGTTAACTAGGTATTAATTGATTCAGTACATAATTAGTTATCACGAACTAAAAATAACACCAATATTTACACGGTTTAAATGGGTAACTCCTGCTTCGAGATAATATACACTGTCGTGCCGTAGCTATTATTTTTTTTTACTTAGCTCGCGCCACGACCGTGGCGCTGGATTAAATATTATAAATTATTTATTGACTAGATAACTATAGATATATTATAGGATACGTATGAAAGTAAAATGTTCAAACACTAACGGGTACACTCCTCGTGTATAATACGATTGAAAACAAAATATTAGTAAAAAAAAAAAAAAATTTAAACGATTTAATCGTTATTTCGTTTCGAATTAAATAACGCGATTCGTATTTTAATTTTCTATTTATAAGAGACACGCGTCAGAGCGTCATAAAATCACGAATATGATTAATGCAATAAAAAAATATTATCTCCTGAATAATCGTACACACACACACGTGACGACCGAGACTTGATGTCTCGTCGCGCCATAGTGCTCTGATTATTGTTGTTGGATCGCTACGGGACACCATACAGAATTGATCGTTCCGTACTCAACAGCTGGTAACATTATTTTTCAGACAACACGACCATCGTGTGTCATTTACTTTCATATACGGATCTAAACGCAACAGCGTTATTGTACATCGTAATTTAGTGAAAGTCAAATCGCGCGTTGAATTACACACGGTCGGTGTTACTACGGCGATTTAAAGGAGTTGAAAAAAAAAAAAAAAGGTAACGAGCCGCGGGCCCCGTTGTGGATATCGCTCAATTGAATTACTTGGATAAAGATTTTAGAGTTTTGTTTTTATTTTAAATTTGAAAGCAACGATATAAGTAACATTGCGTTCGACAAAACGATTCTGAGCGGAGCTTACTCTTCTCGTAAATATTTAAAGTTACATGTATTTGGTGAAAATTTCAGGTTTCTATAAGTTTGAAAATTACGAAGCAATAAACGACAACCGATCGAGACGAAATTGCATTTTTAGCCTTTTTGAGTTTGCGTTTTTAGGTGCTTTTGGAGAAAATCGAAAAATGACCTCTCTAAAGTATACCAAATAGATGCGAATCGCTGCCGGAAACAATGACTGTGACCGAAGAGATCGGAGCACTCCTTATGGTCGAAAATCTGAACACACAGTATAGAAAAAAATTAATAAAATAAACGTCATTGTAAAAACAATAGATTCATCGCTCCGCTCAGAATCTAAAAAAATACGGATTTTTTTTTTTTGCCGCGAGTCCTTCGTCCCGGCGGCCGTTACGCCACCGAATATCTCGTGTGTGTTTGTGTGTTTTTTCGACGTTTTTAAACCGGAGAAAAAGTTTTCGGTAATTGATATTCACCTGAGCAATCCCTATCTCAGGTTAATTTTAATAACTGAACATTCAACGATACGTGCGTGCACGATAATAATTCGTTTCGTTCTGAACGACGAAACGTAATTATATTGGACAAAAAACCGAAAAGGAGTGTTCACAATTTACCTATGCTTTAATCAAATCAAATACGCTTAATTGTTAATCACACAATTATTTATTAGGTACTTGTATAACATTGTCGGTCTATAATGTTTAACGAATTACTTACATAATTTTCTACGCGTGATTATTTTATACAATAATTATACAATTTCAGTTGCCTTTTCAAAAAAATAGAAATAAATAAAACATTTGTAAAAGAATAATATTGTCACGTGTTTAATGAAGAAGAAAAAAAAGTTTAAAATGATTTATTAATATTAAAACGTATAACTACAGGTACGTATAGCGAATTTTTTTTTTCTAAAATAACTTCTGTTGTGTATTTTAAAAGTATTTCCTACGTTAAACACTATATCCGCTATAATTTACTGTTAATAGTATTTTTTTTTTATTTTATTATTTTCACAGGTTGTCGGTTTTCTATATTACAACCTAATTACTGTAAAAGTTTTGTATATATATATATATATATAAAAAATTTTGTCTTCAAACTAATGAACGAGTGAAACTATTATCGAGACGTATTATTATTATTATTATTATTTCCTTGTAGAAATTAAATTTTTCTTCTAGTTTTTTTTTTTTTTTGTTATTAAAAAACAATATTTTTTCTTATTTTAACAAATCGAACAAATTTTATTTACTAAAAAAATTAATAAATTCAATTACAAACGGTTTTACTGTTTGTCTCTATTAATTGATACACAAATCGTCGAAACTTTCCAACTAATACAAAATATTTAAATTAAAAAGAAAACCCATGAAAATATCTATATTACTTTTTTATTATAATATAGTCGATTCAACCTTAACAGTAATTATGATAATTGGGTCTATATATACGTAATATATATAATAAAAATAATAGCATACGTCTATATAGCGTAATTATTAATGTTTATAGTATTAGAATTTAATCAATACCATTTATAAGAAATATACACAATACATTGTAGAATTGTTAACTTAATAATAGTAAATGTATGAACAAAATATTGTTTTAATTAACAGTTAACGTGTTTCATGAATCAAAATCAAATGTATCTCGAAATTCAAATCAATATCATTTCAGTTATGTTTAAAATTTGTAGGGTAGTAGAATGAAAACTATTTAAATAAATAAAAAAATTTAAAAAACGACTATTTATGTAAAATATGAAAGAGATTTATAGCGTATAAATTATGATAAATGTACTTCGTAAAGGATAAGTAATCGATATTCTAATATTTTACAATTATGTTAATATATTAGTATAACCAGATAATTGCCCGAGGAGACTTATACAATTTATTATAATATATACATGTATATTACCAATCAAACGGTTATAACAATTAATTAAAGTATGACTTATACTCACTATAAGTGCCGTTTAAATTTATAAATCTCAAATAAAAGCTACTTGATAATTTAAAAAATATATATATATATTTTATCGATTTGTATATGTTTAATGTTTATAATAAAACAAGCCGACGGGTTATATTTTGATTGAGTACCTATATTATTTTTCGTATAGGTATAACACAAAGCTAAAATGTACATTTTTTTTTTTTTTTAATAAGTACAGTAAACGTCAATTTGATTGAATGACTTAATCGGGTGTATTATTTAAAGTTCTGTTATTATTTATGATTTTAAAGCAACGATAAATCATTGAGAGTTTTCGTGAAAAAAAATGTGCGTAAAATAAGTTTTATTAAACATTAAATATACATTATTATTAAATATTAAATAAATATATGTATAATACATGTTTTACATTACAGCTATAGGTGACGGGCAACGTCAGAATTTTGCGATTTTTTTTCATTTTTTGTACGTGCCATGTAACGTATTCTACGTTCAAAATGATTTCTTTGACCCGATTCGATAAAGTAGATAAGCAATAGTATTCAACTATTTAGTATACTATGATAATAATGATGAATTTTTAAGAAACAAGAACTACAAGGAATTTGCACGAAAAATGAAAAATAATTTTTTTGTAGGTGTATACAGTCTTAGTTTAAAGTAGTAGTATTTTTCGTTAAATAAATGAGTTAAATTTCAAGATCAGAATATATAACTGCGAATACTTCTGAAACAGTTCTTATTAAAACAATACAAATATATGCTATACCCAACGGTACGTTACTCACATAATTTTATGCAATACGATTGTTCGAGAAAATAAAACACTAAATTTGTGGTATTCAAATAATTAAAATACTATTGTTTGCGACGGCTTACTACGTACATAAACGGTACTTGCGGTGGTAATGCGATAAAAATAGAAGTACCGTTTTCTGTCAATCCGTCGATACGCATTAAAAGTTTGAAACCAGTTATTTATCGCTGCAGCACTAGTTGTTTTTAAAATCTCCGTATTTACAATATGTCGTCGGTCAAACTATATATAATATAATATAATCAAAATTATTCGTATTTCGCAAAAGGGTACACACAGTACGATTGTTTACATTTCGTTTTTCTACTTTAATATTAATATTTATCGATTATTTAGCGTACTTAAATTTTAATTAAAAAATTTCTTACTGAACGCGTATTTCTTTACAGGTTTATTCGATTATTATAAACGTTCTTCTCGCATCTTTTACTTGTAATGCAGAGAACACTGTATTTTTGAATCATCAATTTATATTAATTATTTATTTTTTTTAAATAATTATTACCGTGTAAAATTAAACAATGAGATTAAAATGATTTTCAGCTGTACCTTCTCTAAAAACGTAATATTATATTCTATGTTGAAATTAAAATTTGACCAAGAACCCATTATTAAAAATATTATTAATAATAATAATAATAATAATAATAATATCTTCTAGACGGTCTTAATCATAATATGCAAAATAAAAAATGAATATAGTATGTAATTAAAATTAATTGTTGAATAACGAGATTTTATATATTGAACAGAAATTGATTCAAATTATTTCACTTGCGTAACAACAAACAGCTAAACGAGTTATCTGATATCTATATAATGTTAATATATTCAATAATATATATACAAAGTTATTCGTATACTGCAGTAATTTATGTAAGCGTATAAATAATAAAAATATTATACATTCCGGATCACAGATTTAATAAATAAAAACTATTTTTGAAAACAATTAATAATAATATTAAATATCGTGTTTAAAATTTTACTATACTAATCACATTTATCCAATTTTAATTTTCATTAATGTACTTTATGCACTTAAAATGAATTATATATTTATTAAATTATTAAAAAGTTTGTATAAAATAAAATATTTAAAACAAAATTAAGTAAAATGTCCGGAGATGAATTATTGTTAAATAATTATTATATAATAAAAAAAAATCAATATTATATTAAGATTTATATTTTCTGTAGTCTGCATAATGCGTATTTTTATTTGTCCAAATTAAATAGACGAATTTTTTTCGTGAAATTCTTTATTCAATTTTATGGTTCAAACTTATATTTTATCGTTATTACATCTGCTTTAACGACGAAAATTTTAAGTGCGTCACATTTATAACGAAAAGAATTATCGAGAGCTCGCAGGAAAAAGTTCGTAGTCATAAAATAGTTGGATACTTGGCAGCTTGTCGTAAGAAACCTCATTACTATAATGATATGTAAAAGGAACATACTGTTATTAACTTCCTAAAATACGGATTTTTTTTTTCAGTCTAAAAAATAATATAGAATTCCATAATGTAGTTTAAAATGTAATTGTTTTAGAACTTTCTTTATTTCTTTTGTACTCAATTTCATATTTATTCAAATAAAAAATGATACGAAACAGAAGAAGAATTAAACTATATAAATAATAAATACAAAATTGAAGAACGTTAACACCCGAAAAGCCGAACGTTTACAAACAATTGTAATTTGTGGGGACAATAATAATGACTATAATTTAACTACGCAGGCGTATTAAATACACGCCATACGTTTTAATTACATACTAATAAGCGACGTGTTTTAATTAATTATTTATTATACCTACTAACAACAATGTTGCTGGAGGACGTACATTAAGCAAACCCATTTTGTAATAAAACACAATTTGACGTAAAAATTTTACTTTATTTTTATAGTAAAAAATGAAATAAATAAGACGGTAAATTTGATTGTAAATGTTAAGCGATGCTCATTAAGTGCCAAATGTAGCAAAATATTAATACATTTCATAGGGTGAGTATTAATAACGTACTATTACAAAGCGACGTATTTTATTTAATCACAAATTCAAACTTGTATTGAACGTAAGTACATTTTTAAAAATTTATATTATGTACTTGAATATCCAACACGAATATATATTGTTTTCTTATTTAAAGACAGTAACGGTTCAGTTTAATGGTATATTTCTACCGGATAAATTATAATGCAGGAGCGTTTAAATATTCAATATTCGCAAACTTGTTGAACAAGTCCCAAAAATTGTTGACGAGTGTGTAAAATAATAATGTTCGAGTCAAACGCTATTATTGTATAAATCTATACAAAACACATCGATGAAACTATGATTGATTCACAAATATTGGCGGGGGAAATTGTAGAAAGAAGAACTGTTCATTATAAACCGACCAGTAGTCTGTGGATAGACATTGTTCGTAATCACGGTAGTTCGTTAGGTATTATTTTGTACTATCGTTCGAGTCTCTTGGAATGATGCACTGCAGCGGAAGGTAGGTATATAACGCACCTAAAAACAATATTATAACGTTTCAATTGAAATAATCGCTAAAATGTTCTCGTCGGCCAAAATAACCGTATAGATATAATTTTAATAAACATCTTAAGTTTCGACGGCATGTGGATACATTTATTTTAAAAATAAATCGATTCTAATTGTATACATTTTGTTTAATTAAAAAATTAATAAAATACACTTTTGTTAAATAATAAAGAGTGTTATAGGTAAGGGGATTATGGGGGGAAAAAATGTTTTCGAGTGTTTTAAAAAGTAGACGAAAAGATCGAATGAAAATTTGTACAGGCGTTGTGACAAGACCTTGACCTACAATACGTATGGTCTTGAACCTCAGCAGGAAATTGCATTTTGTATTCAACACAGATAAGCAGTCAACGTTCCCAAATATAAAGAATAGTACATGTATTATCCGTAGTAATGTACAAAAGAATACGTTTGTTTAAAATTCAACTCGGTAAAGAAGACTACACAAAATTTCTATTTCTCTCCATTTATTTCAGTATATTAATATTAAGGACTAACTGCTACTTTTTTTTTTTTTTTACTCTCAGTTAGTCGTAGGGAAAGTGACGTGTAACATTTAATTTTTGCAATATATATTGCAGGAAATACTGGAAATAGGGCGCAATAGGTTATTCATATCTATATACCTAAAACTTTTTGACAATATTTTCACCAAACCAATTCGTAATATTTATGATATTATATTTTGACCTTGTTCGGCATACGATTTTCATTGCGACACAATAATCGATAATTTAATATTGATTTTTTTTTTTTTATCTTGTACAATTTTTTACCGGTAAACGATAGTAACAATAATCGCGACAGTTGTACCGCGAGATCGTATAATGATATTCGGTGAAGTCGTGACAAACACGCGAACAGTAAAACGCTAAACACATTTGCCCTATAATTCGCGAATATTTTGTAGGCCAGTTCATTCGGGTCGTAGAACACATGCGCGTTGTTCACAATTAAAGTTACGGTACTCTCCAAGTACGTGTCCGTACGAATCGCACTGTACGTATCATGAATATTAATGTATGCCAACCAGAGCAGGCGTGTCTTAGGTTATATTTTTATTTTTTGACGCCACAAAACAAGAGTAAAATGACTCATCTGTATAACATTCCGGTATCTCACGGAGATGCGAAACTGCGAAACGGACTGAACACTTTGTCGACGAACGTCGCGCGACTTGTTACTTCCGCATTGAACGCACCATCAGCAGACTTGTATATTTTCTGTTTTAGGCCCGTCATCGTCATGTTACTCCTCACTACGATCGTATGCATCGTGACCTCGTTGCCGGCTTCAATGAACTTGCCACTAGTAGACCCGGGTAAGTGTACAAATATAAATATATATATATATATCAAAAATTCAACCTTTTTTTTTCACTGGAATACGTTATCGGGTAAAAGCCCGATCACGAGACAAAGTTAGTTTATACTAGCTTTTACTAACTCGATTCGTACATCCCAGGATGTACACGACGTGTTTAGTGAAAGCCCGAAAGAAATTACGGATTTCAGCATTTACTGAGTACAAACAGCGAATCCTAGCTTTAACTAGTTAAACCTAGATTCACCTAATGACCGAGCTTTTACGGTAACGTGCATGAGGTTCAAACACGTTTTTAGTCCGAAAAATTCGAACCGATTTTCCAGGATTGCTTCGGTAGTCAAAAATATCGATTCAAACTAATAATACAAATTAAACTAAGTACTTTGTATAACTAATAAATAATAATATTCATTACAGTTTTCTATACGATTATTTTTAATAATTTACTTATAAATCAGTTTATAGAATTACATCGTAACTTTTGAATTTAATTCGATATACTAAATTAAAAAAAAAAATTGTTTTTATTCAAAAATGAGTTAAACTATTTTCTCCGTATAATATATTATATTCTTGACTTTTTGTATTTTTATTGAACTTTCACGCAACCCGCGTTGTGCATTATTAGGTAACCAGTATTTAGGGTAACTGTTTTGTTGTTTTTTTGTTTCAAGGACTCTTTGTAATATCGGGCGTCAAAACTTGTGGCGACAGTTCTGGTTATTGTCTCCTGGGTAGTGACTGCACCGCGGACGACGATTTTTTGCCAGATCCGTCTGGTAACTGCGAAGGTTTGAAACGCGCGTTCACTCCAAGTGCTCCGTTCGTCTGTTGCAAATTCAGTAGAAGATCATTGCAAACGAGAGCGCCGACAATGGACACTGATATCAAAAAGGTTACTTCAACCGAAGTTTATAAAAATAAGCTGACGAGAAATACAAAGGAAACTATGGATTCGTCGAGAGTGGACAGTGATCACTTAGTGAAATTAAATCAAATCGAGTCGGTGGTAAAAAAAATTATCGAACAATTAATAAACGAAGCGGCAAACAATATTAAATCAGACGAAACTGTAATCATCAATGGAACAGAAATGAAAGAAAATACAAATAGAAACGATTTAAGAGAAGAAATACCAATGATCGACGATAGAACGATAGAGGCCCCGATGTATAACGATAGTACTGAGATAACGGAAACTACATCGAATCCTTTGACAAAAGCAGACGAAGCGATAGATAACGGATATCTGAGAACGGAAATTCCTCCAGAGAACAAGGAAGAAACCGGTACAAATAGTTCAGATACAAATGAGCCGGAAGAGTCTCAGTTTATTGATGACGATGAATTTAAAGCCGAAAGACAACGTTGTCAAAAAACTTGTAAAAGTGAGGTAACGTTCGCAGTCGACAAAAAGCCTATATGTTTCGGAACGCTTTTAGATGACATATGGATACTCACTTCCGCCACATGCGCTTCCAGGTATAATAAATCATGTTATAAGATTGTTCATTGCACGAAATCAATAATTAATATTAATCTTACGAGTTATTTAAATATTTCATCAAAAGTTTTTTTTTTTTATGCCAATCAATGTTTTTCAATATAATATGCGTTAGGTTATTTTGAGCGAATGAAAAGTTAAGGTCACAAATTTGTATTTTTGTACGCGTCTTATTGTAAAGCAATTTAATATTGTTTTTGAAAAGAAGAAAATGAAACGAAACAAACGATAGTCAGGAAACCGGATTTTCAGCATAAGACATAAGTTTAAAACGCAATGGTTACAGGTTAAACAAAGTAAATATAAGGAAAGTGGTTGCTAGTCGCAAGGACATGGCAGGAGCGACGTTGAGTATTTCGAATATCTTAGTGCACGAGAATTTCAAATGGCCGTCTTCCAAAAATTCACCGGAACATAACGATTTAGGTATTTTATTTTTAATACATTACGCTCATATTAGAAATTATTGAAATGTACGGAAAATTTAATAATCTAGCGCTAGTCAGTTTGACTCTGCCCCTTCAAGACGAAGAATGTGTTCCGTGTTTTAACCATAAAAAAAACATTACAAATGAAGTTTGTAGAAGCTTCCAGAACGACAACTATAAAAACACACTGAAAACAAGTCTGTAAAATACAAATTATTATTATTTTTTTTTTTAAATTATCGTACTTATCTTAAACGCGTTTTCAGCTGAAAACTGTGAAGGCAGAGTGCAACAACGGAATTCGGCCGTCAATTCGTATTTAATATTGCCGTGCAACCGTTGGAGAATGCAATATAACGTGAGTGTGCGCATATTTAGTGTACAGTGATTGGCAGGCGTTAAATTTTTTACACAGTAAAACCATAAAAGAATATTATTACTGTTAAAGTAAATAAATCGTATTTGTTTTATTTAAATTCAAATATCTTCTTATCGAATATACTGAGTGGTCGTACGTGAAATGTAAACAAATATCAAATACGCAGTAAAACGTTGTCAACAAAAGCGAACAAAATATATTATAGTATTGTCCGAGAAATTAAACGAATATAATTTTAAAAAACTGTATTTAAAATTTAAAAAAAAAGTGAAAAAAATATACAAGCGCCCGGGGATTCTTTAAAATCCAAATACGTCAAATTCGAAAGAAATCGATTTGAATTAGCGTAGAAATAGTTTTTTTTTATAAATAACTCTTATTATAGTCGCGAAGAAATGAAATATTAACCGGGGGGAAATTTTAGAATAATTATGATTTAACGTTTAAATAAACCGAAGGGATCGGCTCTGGCTATTATTCAATGCACAATATAAAGGAATCGTATTGAGGCGCAGAGAGAAAAATATAGTATGGGTAATACACCGAGTTGTAAGTATGGTATACGTACACGGAACGAGGCGGAGAAAGTAGCAAGGTAGATATTATATAGAAGAAGAAAAAAATATATGTATATAATGTAATAGAAAGAAAAAAACACGATAATAAAATATTATAAAATATTAATACTAGTATAATTAAGAAAAAAAAAAAAAATTATAAAATAATTTTTGACCGAATTAAATAAAGCCCGTGAGTAAAAAAAAAAATGTATATATTTATAATTAAACATAAAATCGTATAGGAGTCGATTTAATATATTATTTCATAAGAATCCGAGATTAAGAGAGAGAGAGAGATGTGCTCGATAAACAACTATGAAATGAAATGAAATGTGATATAATAACTGAAAACGAGTAATATACGCGTTTAAAAACGAAACTGCGTTGATTAAAACTCCTGAACGAGACGGTATAATATATTATTGATTGTTCGCATAAATGTCGACCGGGCATTTATATAATATGTACATGAACAATAAATATTATAAATAACCGTCTCGTTTCGGAGGAGTTTCCGTGTACACGCGGTAGAAAATATTTTCCGTCCATGCATTGCCCCCCACCCCGCCCTCTCACTATCACCTGCACGCGTAATGAAATGTTGTGTTGAAATTTTTGCAGCAAGAAGGGCGTTTGGGAAGCGGCCTGTGGTGCGACGGTAAGCTGGCCGGCGTCCAAACAGGCGTTGGCGTGGGGTCGTTGATTTATACGCCGGTGAACGAGCACGCCGAGTGGATATCCGATAACGCGAGGTAAAAAAAAAAAAAAACTCGTTGTGGATTTCCGGGTAGTCGCGAACGAGCTTGAGGTCGGGCAAAAAAAAAAAATTAAAATAATAACATTCGCTTTATCATGTCCAGAAAAGTCTCGGATCGAAATAGTAGCGAATTAAAAACTCGATTTTATTTGTTGTGTGCAGGGGCGCATTAAGTGGGGGGCAAAGGGTGCGTTTGCCCCGGGCGGCAATTTTTACAGGGCGGCACACTGATCATGGACATTTGGAATTATATGTTTTAGTCTGTTGGAATTTTAATCTGTACTGTAAATTTAGGGGCGGCAAATTATATTTGCCCCCCCCCCTCCCATCCCTAAATATTGATTCTTAATGCGCCCCTGGTTGTGTGTCATAATATGCAGTGTGTGATGTATACACGTTGCAGCATTACCGCGGTAAGCGAATACGTTTAATATCGCACGAAAATATCTCGTACCTAAAAAAAAAACGGCACGAGAAATCGTTTTTTTAACAGATAAGAACGTTTTAAATGAAAGTAGTAATAACGTTTTTTTTTTCTTCGTTTTCTTATTTAAAAAAAAATTAGATTTATTCGACAACTTTTTTTCTTTAATTACTCTAAAATACATTATATGTTCTTAAAAACAACGACGACGACGACGACGACAAAGTTCGAGTTTAAGTGCAAACAATATAGTGCACGAGTGAAAAAAGTTGATATTTAAAAACATATAAATACTTACGATAATTAATAAAGCATAGGCGAACCCAGAGTTTTACGGTTGAGTGTGCCCGTCCTTTTTTTTTTGTAGTCATTTTTTTATAATATAGAGGGGAGGCTATAAACAAATTCACCCATTTTATGCGTTTTTTTTTAGCTCATAATTTTCTTCCATACACTAAAGTCAAAATATCCAACACTTGTTTGCTAAACAAACTATATATTATACTAATTGTATAATATTTTTTTTTCTTTACGGGGCACACCCCGTAGATCCGCCTACGTAATAAAGTAAGAAATGAAATCGTCAAAATTAAAAAATTTACTTTTTTCTTTTTTTTTTTTGCAGAATTGAAAAAAGAAGATGAACGAGAAAGTATAACGATTTATCATTTTAAAAGACTGTGCCGACTTATCAAATTTGTTTAATTTATTTATTATAGAGACGATAAGTGGTTAAAAAAAAAAAAATTATATCGACCCTAGTGTAACGTTACTGCAGGAAACTCATTAAAAAACAGTAGACACACTCGAAATGCTTTAACCTCGGCCGATCTGTTTTCAATCTATTTTTCTGTTACACGCCGAGATGAGCTTGGGAAATATTATTTTCTAATTGGTTTAAAAACACTAACAAAAGATTGTCGCGATATGTTACGAAGGGGTCGGACGGCTGACTTGTCTACATCACGGGAAATAACTATCGTTGTATTTTAAAAGAACAGGTTATAATATACTGTACTATTAAACGTGTATCGTCCCAAAGAATATTATTCGTTATAGTTTACCACTGGACAAAGAATATTATATGGGGTCGAATTACAAGGCCGTAAAAGCAGGGAGAATTCTTCGGACGGGTTTCGTCACAATAATGATTTGAAGTTTTTTTTTTTTATCCTTAAAAATAAATATTATCAAATACATATTTAATTTATAATTTGTGTACAAAAAAATTATCGTATATAATATATATTATTAATATATACATATTGTAAGAACGTTATACACAAAAACGTTGTTATTCAGTGTACAATCAATATATTTATCCGTAATTTGTCAAATGCGTTTTTTATCCTACCGAAACATTATAATTTTATCGAATAGTTTAAACAAATATTTTTATTCTTATTTATTATTTGATATACACACCTATGTATATTACGCAACACATTAAATTTTCTTTTTTTTTAAGTTATTTATTCATTGTAATTTAACGAATTTAAGTGTGCCCTATTGTATTTTAAATAAATCTAAAATTTCCTTTTATTTATCAAAATGTGATTTTATCCTATGAAATGTATTGTTCACTTGTAATTATATTTATAAAATCTTTTAACTTTTAGTTTTACTAAATGTATTTATTTTATAAATACGCGATAATAATTTAATTCGAATTAATTACTCGTATTTTGCATATAACGAATAAAAAAAAAAAATAGCGATTCATCAATACGGATTAAAAATATTTTAAAGAAATACTATAGGCAAATGCGTTTAGAAATTAAAATTCTGTTCGCATAAAAAAAAAAAAACAAAATATAGAACAATGTCGCTTACATTACCTGCGTTTACACTTTCGAAAATTTTCAACTATATTTTACCGCGAATTTACCTATTTCGACATTTTTCAATAACACCTTCTCATAGCTGATCATTAAATTTCAATAAATTCTATAAATATTTAAATAATCGCATTGAGAATATACGTATATACATAGCGTAACATATTTTATTTTTTATATTATGTTTAGTTAAAAAAAATGCGCTCGTTGACCTCGTACGAATTTATTGTTTAACGAATTTATTTATTTATTATTTATTATATTGTTTAACGAATTTATTGTTTTATAATAAGTTAGTAAACGGTAAGTACATAAATGCGTTTTATAATATGTTTAGTTTATTGGATACGACATAAAAAAAAAATTTAAAATTTAAAACTGCGGATAACCGTATTCTACGCTTCTCGGAATCATTTAAAAAAGTTACATATATAAAATTCTGGCGAATTCTACACACCGAGTAGCTATAATCCGTAAGAATATAACGTTTAATGTATTTCGTATTGATTTTTAACGTTCATGGAATAATATTGGATATTTTACATTTCAATACTCGTTCCGAAAATGTTATTTAACGACTTACCTAAGAGGAGAAAAGAAAGTCATATTTGTTTTTATAACGCAGCCCGGTACCTGTATATACAATAAAATAAAATAATAATAATTGATGTAACGCGGTATAATAATATATACCTACTATGTAACTGTGTGTATATATATTATAAATATATATATATATATAGGAAAGTGAACATATGTTTTTACGTGTAATTTATGTTGGTCATTAAAGATACACCACTCAAATCGGGTCATCAAAAGCCATTAGGACGTATATAGCTGTACAGCTGATGTTGTTCATAAATTAGCAATTTATTCCCTCGCGTCTTACGGCAATTTGTTCTATAAATACATATATATATATATATATTATAAATACGTTTGGAAAGTGAACACGGCGCGTATTTTAGAAAAAACTGTTGCAAGAACGTATTATTTCGTGATTTTTCCGTAAAACACGCTATTATAATATACAAATAGACAGTATAGTATAGCATTTTTATTGGCGTTTCACTGCACACCCAGCAGTTCTTATTATATTACCGCCATTTGCGTATTTCTATACACGTATATAAAATAAAGTCGTGAGTCGAAACAAAAAGCCATACTAAAATGTAATTTCAATAGAAACAAAGTACGCGGAACGGCGTTAAGAACGTTGAAAAATAAGTGTAAACGCTGCAGTTGTCCCAACACGAGTATTCACCGATATTTTGAGAGTCCACCTCGTCGTATATACGTATATATATAAAAAATATAAAAAACGTGATAAAATTTCGGGGATAAACACTATTAATTCCTCTAATAATAATAATAATAATAATAATAATAATAATAATAAGAGCGTACAGAATAATATTGTATTTATACGTCGGCCGTTCGATTTTATTTCCGTTCACCGCTTTCTATCGAGAACAGCCTAATAGGTACACCTAATTATTATAGTATTTCAACTGGCCGATTTACTGCAATTTTTTTTTTTTGTTATATCACATTTTACTCGTAATAATCGATCTCGAATTTTCTCCGCGTACACGTTTTACACGAGTAAACGTAACGAATTCGCTGCAACTCGGACATAACACGCGCACCCCGATATTTATCCTTGGACGAAATCTAATTATTACAATGTTATAAAAATATAATAATTACAATTGTACGTGTATTGGGTCTAATACGAAACTTTGAATTCGTCTCATACTGCGAAAATTTTATTTCGCTTTTTTACGTTTTATTTTGATGAGAGAACGGGGCGGGGGCGTCTTTCACTTTTAAATCGCTGCTTTATTATTTATTTTTTTTTTTAATAGTTTTTATCATAACTTGTGGTACCTACGCTACAAATCGGTTTTATACGGTAATTTTTTATTTATTTATTGGTTTAATTCGATCGACGCGATCCGAACGTACGTGAAATTATGTGTTGTCGGTATACACAACATTATATTGCACGTCGTGTATATATAATATTTTCATTCGCAATAACTGCCGTCCAAACATATTTTCTAAATTTACTTGTTTAAATTGTATATATATTTTATATAATATACGTTTAATATAATTCATCGTTATTTGAAGTACGTTGTTTTCTTTAAAAAAAATTGTCCGTATATAACCGTAAATCGCGAACAATAAGACGAATAAAATATAATCAGAACGAAATAATAAGTGTTTCTTTTTTTTTTTATGAATTTCAAATCCTGTTCTAAAACGAATCCCGTCGTATTTTGCATACCTAATTGAAAAACGTACTTGAAAACACGGTTTTTGAAATGTAGAAATTGTTTACTTAATATTCATACATTCGTGTAGTACTACACGGCATTGCAATCGCATGTCGTAGGTTTTTGTCATTATCACATTATGTCATCATATATACACGTACACAGCTTTTTGAAAGTAATATTACATTTACGGGTATCGGAAAAAGGTTGATTTTTTTTTCACATCGTGCGATACTTAAAAACTAGACAAAAAAAAACTGAATTTAATTTTCAACTCGTTTTAATGGGAATCAGTTTTTGATATATTTAGTATTCCAATAAAAACTATATTTAAAAAAAAAAAAAAATTAATTTTTGATTATTAATTACATATATATATAATTTTTTTTATGATATAAAATAAATTCCTACTATAAACTAGAAAATACACCGACGAATTCGAATCTTCCATCTGGATTACATTTTAAGCGGTTAAATTTTCTTCTAACGTATAAAATGGTACTTACGAAAAAGCCCCGTTTCCGGTACCATTGAGTCAAAATCGATCAGGCGTATGCAATTATTTTTAAGTATTTTTCAGAAATAAAAAAAAACTATTTCGACCCACCACATTTAAATGACTGTAAACGTAAATGCGTTTCTTCGTCGATTGTTTTAATAACTGCACCTATCGCGATGCGTTTCCTTCGCGATTACGGATTTCACTATGATTACGCAATTTTTTTCTTCTTATTTTAAGTTAAGTACAATATATTTAACATTTCGTTAAAAATACTAGAAATCACGAAGTCGAGAAAAATCCTTCGAATAATGGATTCGTTTAAATAGATTTTTCTGGAAAAAAAAAATTATGTTACTTTTTTTCACAAGTGCTTTTGTGTAAAATATCGTACACAGCACGATATATCAATACAAATAAATAAATCGAATACAAATACAACGTAAATTATAATATACCATTCGAATTTCATACCGATAAGTGTAAGGATATATACGTATAAGCAGAGCCGTCTTAATACGTTGTGCAGTGAAGGGCTGAAAATATTCGGGGGCCTTTAAATATACACGTACCCAGTGGCGTACATTCAAATTTGCTCTGGGGGGGGGGGGTTTAAAAAATAACCAACACTAAAACCATCCCTTTAAACGGCGCATGAAGGAATTTATGAGTAGGAGCCGATAGTGCACACAATACCTGTGCACCGTTGTACAGTGTAAAAATTAAAACATGTTATAACGCGCAACGGGCCTTATAATAATATCACAATTTTTTTTTTTTTTGGTCCTGCGGGGGATTTGAACCCGAAACCCCCCGTATGTACGCCACTGCACGTGCCTAATACACTATATATATATTATATAAAAATCTATACTTTATTAATAAAAAATTAAAATGCCAATTTTTATTTAGAATCTCTGTTACTTTATTGTTTGTTGTGATAATTTCAAAATGTTAATATTTTAAAATTTAAATATATATATATATATATTTTATCATTCGAGATTTATTAATTTTATTTTCTAAATATCTAAAAAATAAATAATAACACACGGTATTTTGTAAATAAATCGGCGGCCCTCCAGGCCTCAAGACGGCACTGCGTATATGTATAAGCAATACTAAACGCATTATAATATTATACGAGACCGGTGTACTCGTGTGTGACGTCACCTTTGGGCGTCCTTGCCCACGGTCGTCCGGGGGATTCACTTTCTTTCGAGCGCGCGCACACGGACGCGGTGCGCAGGTACACCGCAGTGTATTAAAGTGTACGTACGAGCGCTCTTTCTCCCGCCCGTTCCGCTTGCCGCCCCCCTCGCCGGCGCTTACTCGTGGCACAGGGGAAACCTAACCGTCCGTGGCGGACGGGCGGGGGCGGCGATTCACTACTCCCACGACGCGGCCGTGGCGACGGTGGCCGCGCGGTCGTAGAGATCCCGCGCGGCGGACGCGCGCAGTGCCGCAGTATCCGTGGGCCCCGAAATACTTACGGTCCGCTCCGGTTCGCGTCTGTTATGTGCGTTAATGTGCGTCTGCACCGTCAGCACCAGCACTACTCCGCCTGCAGGGACACGCTTGGAACATGTGGTCGAGATGCGTGCTGATATTAGGTAAGTCGGTGCACCGCGCGGTAACCGAGACACGCAAACGGTGTTTACCAAAAGGATTTTATAAATAATAATAATTTTTTTTTGTAAACGTTCTTTTTTGTCGAGACGTTTTTTTTTTTTCATCACGAGGCTTCGGAATTGTTTCTGTTAATTAAAAAACAACCGACTTGGAGTCTCGTTCTGGATCGTGTACGAAACCCATCGTCTGCATATTATAATACATATAGACGAATATATCATTAGTTTGCCAAACGATTCACTACGATCAATCCGCCGTATAGAACTTTTATCTAAGAATATTATTCTATTTTTTTTTTTTGTGCATATTTAATACGCGATATTTCGAGAAATAGCTTAACCGATAAAGGCGATTCGATAGTTAGCAAAAATTAATTTTTTTATAATATATAATCCATACGCGGATAACAATTTCCGTAATACATATTATTATCTCACGGCCAATGATTTCATTAAAATAATAAATTATAATAACGAGCTCATCGTTTTCTTCAGAAAAAAAAAAAAAAATCGTTCTACGATAACGCGTATACGTATAAAATTTCTAGCCGACGAAAAGACTTTAACAGCGGTGCATAAACCACCTGAAATCGTTCGGATAAAACAATAAATAATTAATTTGTGTATATTATGTACACTCAAATATACGTTAAAGCCAAAGAGTATTACTACGTAAAATATAGGAAAAATATAATATTAGTTGTACTGAGTATATATGCTTATTTACCTTTTTATTCTTTATTTATTTTCTGTTTTTGTTCTCACTACTTTATTATTTAATAAAAAAAAAAAATTGTTTGACGCGTTCATATGTATTATATATATATATATAATATTTTCAAAGAAATTAGTGTAATCGATTTGAGGAATAAAAAAAAAAAAATCAAAAATCGTATATGTACATTTACTCGTGTAACTGCATTAGAAAATAAAAGTCCTATTATCGGATTTTTTTTTAAACATACTTAATAATTTAAAAATTCGAGCGATTGTCGTCGACACACATTACAATATTATTATTGAAATAATTCGCGTTGGAAACGTATTGTTGGAATCCAGCGCATTATAAAACGTTACCTTACACACATCGTGCACGGTTAGTCTACACTCTATAATACCGTCTGCGCACTATATACGATATATATATATATATAATTATAATATTGTAACGTTTGTGATTTTTTTTTTTTTTTCGATAACCCAGAATCATAAACGGCGCACTCGACCGTGAAAGATATGCGCGCATTCAAACCCATCACGAATCGAATTCTTCGTACGTGTAATGTTTATTGTATAAAATGTTAATAAATATTTTTTGAAACATGTCTGTATTCGTTGTAATCGCGTTGTATTATTAATAAGACTTGTCATTGCAGTACGTTCATTAAAAAACGACGATTTCTCGCGTATTCGTATCCCCCTCGATTCGCGTGCGTTTCGCGCGTATAGTAAAGAAAAACTGTCTTAAAAATCCATAAAAATTTATAATTAAATGCACAGTTATTTTCAAAACGTATTATTTAAAAAAACCATCACGCTCGTTGGTAATAATTTATAAAGAAATAAATGATATCGTACTTAATTAATTACATGTAAATGTATAGCCGTCCTAAATTCCCAAATGAATTCAATTGCTAGACGTCGTTACGTGTATATCCGTTTGCGTTCGAGTATCCGATTCGAAATTCAATACTGATGTTGTATCTCAAAACGAAATATGAATTCGCCCTGCCTTAAACTCGAGGTTTTCGGCGCACCAGTGAAACTGTTTAACGCGTACATAACAATAACCATTAAACAATATCGTTGTATATCAAGACGATTGAGGCAGGGGCGTATTTATCGGGAGGAGGGGGCTGATGGGGCTCCAGCCCTCCCCCCATAGGCGGAAATCTATTAAATTTTCTGGGGGGGCTAACATTTTTAACAACAGTCATAATCAGTCAAATATCCAAAATACATACAAATTATAAGATATTTGGGGGGGCTTAGCCCCCCTAAGCCTCCCTTATTTCCGCCTATGCCTCCCCCCGAAATTTCTTTACTTATTCCTATGCCCTATGGCTATAGGACGCATAGCCGTTCCAAGGGGGTGGCAAATGGGGCAATTGCCCTAGGGCGTCCAAAGTATTATGAATGCAGGGGGCGTCATAAAAATGAATGACAAAAAGAAAAAATTTCTTGTTTTATTTTAGACATTAATTTCTTTTGTATCTATATACGATGATTTCGAGGATGAGTGTATTTACCATAAAAATATATAAAATTATGTAATTAGGTATTACGTTAGTTGTTAATTTTTTTTTGGGGGAGGGGCGTCAAATATTATTGCCCTAGGGCGTTATTGGTGGTAAGAACGGCACTGATAGGATGTAATATTTTTAATAAATTCCTAATAATATGTAGTTGTTTTTAAAATGCTGAGAATTTGTCCTATTTTTAAGATTTAGTCTTGGATTAGAATTTAGAAATAATTCAACAATGATATTTACTCAATGCCTCAGCCCCCCAAAAAAAAAAAAAATTCTAAATACGCCCCTGGATTGAGGCGTGTAGGCGGTCCGAACAACTGAGTACATAATATCGCGTATACGTAAAGCGAAATCCGATTCGTTTCGTAGAAGATCAATATACAAATTACCGGAGTTGGCATATTATTTTCTCCGGTCTGAGACGACACGGCGCAAAGTCCAGTAATAATTTTCGTCCATTATTTTATTACCGTCTTAACATCCATCAGAAAAACGTTACGACGTGGTCCGTTAAATTGTCTTCCGGTCATGTCGCGGTCTTCCCGTTAAAAGAGCGTTCGGAACAAAAAAAAAAAAAAACTCGAAAAAAAATAACCACGGTCCGTTATGTAAAACTGTACTATAGGTAGACTAGGTGGAAAATCGTCTTCGAGAATTATTCACAATGATTATTTTACTGGACTCGTTCGAGGGAGACGAGTGGATGTGACTATTTTGTTTTTCTCGCAAATTCTTCAATTTTAACATCCAAAAACAATGGCCTCCGTCGGCTTCCAACGTATATAGTTTACGTGCCGAAACTATCGCACGAGGGTATAATATAACGATAATGATTCATTGAAAACACAATATATACTTGCGGTCCATTGTTTCAAGTATCATATTGTTTCTTTTTTTTTTCATACTTGACACTGTCTATCGTCAGTCTTTATACGGTTTTATACTTTTGTTTTTTTACAAAAAAAAATAATAAAAAATTTCACTCCCACCGTACTCGACTATACGAGTGAATTAAAACGGTATTTTTTTTTTTTGCCGCGAAATTCAATCGACAAGATGGTTATGACTTTTGAAAATATACACTGACCAAGGAACCGTATTATATAGTAGACATCTCATTAATTTTAATTCGGCAAAATCTTACCGTACACAAAATACCGTCTTTTCAGAACAGTCCTGAATTAATCTTAAAGTATTCATTTTTTATTTTTTTCTATTTTGTGTACAGATTTTTGACCAAAAGGAGTGCTCCGATCTCTTCGGTCACAGTTTGTTTCCGGCAGCAATTCGCATCTAGTTGGTACTTTAGAGAGGTCATTTTTCGATTTTCTCAAAAGCACCTAAAAATGCAAACTCAAAAACGCTAAAAATGCAATTTCGTCTCGATCGACTGTTGTTCATTTCTTCGTCATTTTGAAACTAATAGTCATAGAAACCTGAAATTTTCACCAAATATATGTAATTTTAGACTATATTTACGAGAAAAGTTAGCTCCGCTCCGAATCGTTTTTTCGAATACAATGACTTTATCATTGCTTTCAAATTTAAAATAAAAACAAAACTCTAAAATCTTTATCCAAGTAATTCACCTAATCGTTATTTATTTATTAAAGCTTTACATTAAAGCTTGACGATCGATAAACATTACGAAATTATTCATCATCTAGAAAAAAATTTTCTTCAAAATATATATATATTTTTTTTTTACATTTTAACGATTAAACAGTTTTCACTGCAGATGACGCTTGGAATTGCATCTTTTAGAGGCCGCTCAACGAAAACACTGATAGTATAAACGACATAATATGTGGTATATACCGCGGTCTTGTGTGTATATATATAATATTCGGATTTTAACATTTTTCGACTCTTTGATAAATTAGGCGGTCGCCTTAACTCCGTTTCGTTGACGACTTACCGAGAGATTTAATACGCACTGTAACCGAACTAAATACCCGGAAATGTTTAACGACCAACTGCAGACTCGCGCACGTATTCAAATGCGCGCGAAACAACAACAATAATAATAATAATTGACCCACTTGTCGCGGTTAGGTTTTTGACTCTTTTTATATTTTTTTATGGTCGCCCTTTTGTCTCGGGCTGAAGCGAAAGCCAGACGAAACAATAAATCGGGATTTATGACGATCTGTATGCGTGCACCGGTCGCGTACACTCGCGTATGTTGTCCGAACGCGGAGAGACCGTATTAAACACCTACATCTTCATGCAGCCAGCGTCCAATGGCCCGAAAGAATCTGCGAAATAGCGATCGACGTTATCGGAGATCAGTGACGAGATTCAAAGAGAGAAAAAGAAATTAAGTTTTTTTTTTTTTTTATGATTACTATGATTACAAGACAAACGATGATAATAATACGCTACGACATAACTGGTAATGTGTCATGTCAACTTGACCTGATTCCGCCGAGTTGTGTCATGGGTGAAACCATATACGCATTGTGTACATACAATTTTTTTTCTCTCGCATACCGTTGCACAATAATGTCAAAACGCCTATGTTACATCTGCTGTCAGTGGGAGGAAGTAAAGTCCGCGCGACAAGATAGAAAATAACAACGTGTCATCGCTTCATTTCAATAATTTCAAGGAAAAGGCGTTTTCGAACAAAATTTAATGTAAGCGGATTCGCGATGGTTTTTTTTTTATTTTCAAAACGTAAACTTGACGTTTTTTTCTCCACACTAAAATTTTGTCCGCCAAATAAAAATATCCGCAATACTCGTAATAGATTTTTTTTTATGTTTTTTTTATTTACGATTTAACAAGAATTTACTTGTTAAAAATATTTACAATAGAACAATCACTAAATATATAATGTATTTCATTAATATTATAAAATTAAATATATTACACGCGATACGAGCGTATTCAATATGCAGTGTAATACGATTTATTTACGTGTGTGTTTATGACTTTTAAAATATGTCAACTTAAACTTAGAAAACGGAAGGAGAAAAGTCGGTTTGTAAAACCTGTCGGTATACGTGCACGTAGTGTTGGATCTCATATTTCTCGAACGACCGGAGTTTCTTGTTCTTTGTGTTCGAACGACAGAATCTGAATAAGAATAAAAGAAAAAAAGTATATAATAGCCACGTTACGTATTCATATTCAGATCTTCTGTTCAGTCTGTTCATTTTTTCTTTGTAATTATCGAGAATTAAAGTCGTATGTTATAAACGAAAAGATATTAATATTGAAAATATGGACGATTTTGAAAATCATATCGAATTAATAAATGAATAAATAATTTATCGTAATACGACAAAAAAAAATATATATATATGAAAAACATTTTAAGGCATTCCACGTGATTTGGACTAAAAAAAAAATATTAATTTACAATAAGGTGCGATACACAATAGTAAAAATAACAATAAAAAAAAAACAGTTAAAGAAATAATATTCATATATACCGCGTTGTTCAAAATTACCACGTGACAAGTGCCTAACCGTTGTTATTTGGGGGAAAAAAAATCGATTATTACGTGTTAAATTGTATTATTTTGTATATTATAGTAATCCAAGTAACATAATCTACTAGTTCTACGAAATAAATAGTTTTATTTTCAGTCAAAACTATCAAGGATTTCGTCGACTTTGCTCGGTTAAATTTTTTTTTATTATTATTGGTAGACTGTTATTACGGCAATCATTACTTTTAAATACGTATGTACCTACGTACATTTAGAACGAATAACATCTTAAATCATATTTCTATTCCATATAAGATTTGAATATTTATAAAACGATTTTTAACGATGCAATATTATTGTACAGTTTAATAATAATAAAAAAAATTGTTTCTATTAAAAATATTTAATTTTCTACAAAAAAAAAAAAAAATTAATATGATATTTCGTATACATACCTCCTAATGAGAAATCGTTCGCGGTAATTTCCCCGAACACGGTTATAACGGTTATTGTGGTGTTCGGCAAATAACAATTAAAACCCTGTTACCATAGAAGAAAGTATAGACATTGTAGAAAAAAAAAATCACAAGACAACAAGTGTCAACTATCACTGTACAGCAGTATACGCTTACTCATACGAAAACGTGTCTGAGGTTTTCCGGTTGATTTTCCAATTATAAGGACTTGCGGGTTTGTGTCAAAGGTATAGTTTCACCAACACGCGAGTAATTATTAAGGTCCGAATATTGATTTTTTTTTTTTTTTGAAAGTAGATGATGCTTTCCTAGCCAAAAATATGAATAATCATCATACACATCTAAATAACTAATTTAGCGTTTTTGGCTTTTTGACATTTTAAGATAATTTTTAAAAACTTTTTTTCAATAATCAACCGAAACATCACGAGTTTGCTATTATTATTATTATTTTAGGCAATTTTTTTTTTCACTTATAATTTAACATTTTGCACGAAATTTAATTTTAAAAATGTAAATTACACCGTACAAAGTCTGAGAAAAATTGTGAATAAAAAACATAAAACACGTGGTACGAATATAATACATATATATACCTAATACTACATAATTATTCGATCATTAGTTGTTTAATATGCATGCACATACATTTGAAATTAACAAAATATAATAACTAAAAAAAAAATAAATAAATAATTGAAGTAATTTAAACAATAATTTTAAAGGGGGTTTTTTTTTTTGTTATAAATTAAAGTTTTTAAATGCATTTTTGTATGATATATATAGTGTATTTTTGTATTTTTTAAATAATAAATGCATTTGTATAGGTTTTTTTTTAGGACAATATCCGGGTCCAAACTATCACGTACGAAAACGCGCAAAAAATGAATAAAATGCGAAAAATACAGCACTGAAAACAGTGAAAACCGCAAAAATTAGAAATTTCACTTTTGAAATCCCTGCAGAATGTTACGCGAATCGAATTATCAAATACTCGGAGCTCACAAAACCCATTTTATTTTATAAAAAAATATTACATTCTCGTATCGATAATTTTTTGTCTATAAAAACAATAATAGATGTTATCGAAAAATATGAGAAACAACGTGTTCAGTTAGTAAATAAAGATTTGATAAATATCAATTTTTTTTTTTTTACCGAAAATTATTATTTATTGGATTGAATACGAATGCAGCGTATTGTTTTGCAGACTGTATAGAAATTTTTTTTTTTTTTGATCGGGGACACTTTTATAGTCGCGGTCAAAATTCTAGAAATTGCGGTGTATCACAGAGGTTTCAATTTATTGTCATACAAAGCGAAAGCGTTTAATAAGTCGAGTGCGAAAATCGTACGGCGAGCAACAACGAGAAATCAAACACATTTCCACGGTATAGATAAATGAGAAGAAAAATACGAAATGATTACGTTTGAAAACGCGTATTTCGTATCTCAGAGCACATTTTAAGGGATTTCTAATGGGGTGGCACTATGACAAATGGGACTAAGTCAAGTTCCTATGCTCAGGTATCTTGTTAGTTTATGATTTAAAAAAAATTATTCACACACCCGTGCTCGTGTCTATTTCCCCTGGGATAATTTGCGACGTAATACTATAATAAATATTTTAAATAGTGACGGGCTAGGTTATTCTATAAGAGAAAAAAAAAAATCTAGAAATTATAATTTTTTTTTTTTTTTGTTTTTAAATTCTATAAAAATAATTACAAGTCAGTATCGTTTGAAACTGTTTTTTTTCTTCTTCTACATGTTCGTATAAAAATTAATATTTAATAATAATTTTTTGTTTTTTTTTTTGCTTTTATTTGCCACGCTTTATATAAAATAATATAATAATACGCGTGGCGCGCGCACCAAACACTGGGCGGCACTAATTCTTTATACTAGGCGGCACTAGTGCCACTTATACTTTATATGTTAAAATACGCGCTGCCGTATCTATTAGGAAGCGTGTTGTTTCTGCAAAAGGACTTTATTTAAAACTCGGAGTTATAATTTTTCAATTTAATTTCTAAACTACAAGATCTTGCCGTCGTCTGCAGCAGACGGAGAATCGTATTGGCCCGTCAAAAAATTTGGCATTTTTTTTTTTTTTGTTAACTGAAACGGACGCACCGGACAATTGGACAATATATTTCGCTGGTCGACGGATCGTTTGCCGAAAAATCGTTATTGGCGTTCAATAAACGATCTAAGAAAAAAAATAAAAAATCTCTGCGCGCGAACCGTATCTTTATATATAGTATATTATCTCGTATATTTTACAGCCCGCGGCTCGCCGCGCCGTCGTCGTTATTATTTTCTAAACGTCATAGGCCGTACGGAAATGCGCGGCGACCTGCACACTGTTCGGTGTGTATAAAAAAAAAAAAAATATGTATTCGTATTTTTTTTTTTTTTGATTATAAAATAAACGCTCGTGTTTATTTTCGACCCGAAATACGTCGTCGCCGTAAGCGGTTTTTTTTTTTTGTTTCGTTCGTAATAGAAACCGATACCTACGCCGAGCGCACAAGCGCGAGCGGACTGGCAGCAGCAGCAGCAGCAGCAGACGCGCGCGAGCCGCCCGGAACGCCCGGCGCCGACGGTGCAGTTTGCGCGATAAAAACCGCGCTGTCGTCCGGTGCCGGAGACGTCACCCGAGGGATATTTTCACTGGCGCGCGGAAACCGAAGAGAGCGAACGGAGGGAAAGATTGGCTGCGGCGGCGGCGGCGGCGGTGGAAGAGAAGGAGAGTGGGGAAAAAAACACGAAAAAAAAAAAATTAAATATTTATACGAAATAAAACGCGTTATTATTGTTCGTATAACCACCAATTAATAATAATAATAATAATAATCTGTTCGACGCGATTATTCACGTCTGAACGCCGTACGCGTGTGTGTGTGTGTGTGTGTGCAGCCGATCTTGGTCACGACCTTCGGAGTATCCGTGAACGGCCTTGTTGGAGGACCGACGCGAAGAGAGCGAGTCGCGCGCAGACGGCCGGCGGAGATACGTATAAACGTAATGACTTTACGAGACGTGTGTTATATTTTTACTAGTTTTCTATTTCGACACAATATGTGCCGGCGCGCGTTTTTATGTATTATAGGCTTACACCGCTGTAAGCCGTACGCACGAATCGCATGTAAATATTGAAAAAATAAATAAAAATGCACTTGTGTGTGGAACACTTTTGTACACCACTTTTGCAAAACGAAATAAAAAAAAGTATTCGCAATAGTATATATATTATACAGTGGTCGGTGGCGTATTTATACAAGACGAGCAAAAATTTTCCCGGGGGCTGAGAGTATAAAATATATGAAATAAATGTTATTGTTAGCCGTCGTGACAACAGCTCTCGGTGGCGGCGCGAAGTTTTTTTTCCCTCGAATCACAAATCGTACGTGTAACACGCCTACGCGTACCAAATTCAATACTTTCGATATCAGTGTTATATTCGCGAACACTATTTTACAGGACTGTTCATAAATGTAGAAAAATAATACGTGATATTTTTAGATTTATTTTGTAAATAACAAGTATAAAGTATTACATTTAAGATTTCAAATAAAATCGAACACTTACGAATACGTTTACAATTAATTGATAAAAACTCAAATCGCAAAAATTGATACTTTATATTATCGTATACGTATTTCGACAACAAAGTTGTCGTATTTTTTTCTTGAATCGCGGTGATTCAAATTTACCCCTTTGCGCCGCCACTGCAACAGCTCACACATTACGCGCGCAATTTATAATTGCGCGTAAATTAATTAAGGGGATTGAAAGCGGGTATTTTCTCTCTTTGTCTTACACACATGAAACATAGCAAAATAGACGTTTCGTACTTCCAGCGTACCGATCGATCTATTGGTGCGATAAGAAATTTGAAAACAGATTTGAATTCCTCTTGAATTTTACTACTAAACGACTCTCCCACTTTTTTATTTCTTTTTTTTTAAGACCTTCAAAAATGAATTATTAACAATTTTTTTTTTAATTTGTTCGGTTAATTTTTTTAAGGGTTTATGAAAAAAAAAATGAAAAAAATGGGAAAATCGTTTTGTAGTAAAATTCACGAGGAATTCAAATCTGTTTTCAAATTTCTTATCGCACCAATAGATCGATCGGTACGTTGGAAGTACGAAACGTCTATTTTGCTATGATGTTTCATGTGTGTAAGACAAAGAGAGAAAATACTCGCTTTCAATCCCCTTAATAAATATTATTATTAGTCGTCACGACAACAGCTTACACGTTTTCGTCCCGTTTCCCGAGATTTACCCTCATACCGCCGTAATAGATATTTACACGTCAATAAAAATAATAAACTAATAATAGAATTTAAATCTTCAAATTTTATTTTAAGAAAAAATTTCGACGGCGTCTGAACCCTATAAAACCCTCCTGGCTACGGCCTCGCGTATTTATATGGGGAGAGAGGGGTTAAATTTGTTTTTTTAACATCTATACACAACACGTGTTTTTCTCTTATCACTTTATCTGTAATAAAAACAACACAATTTTTTTTTTTTTTGAAAACATTTTATTGCTCGGACGCAAATATTTAATAATAGATTAAAAACATATTATTCACTATTATTATTATCATTATGAAATAAACTTTTTTCGTATTTAATAATCGATTTAAATTTTAGAGTATTATTTTAGAGTAGATCGAATGAGCTTTCGATGTTAACCGCGTATCCGCGCAATAACGACATTATGAATCGGACGTTGAGGAAATAATCGGTCGAGTCGTCAAAAAACCTGTAGGAGACTAGAGTTCGTTACGTATAAATGATACGAAATTCAGTGCATGAAAATTAAAGGTTTACGCGTACATATGTACCTGTGTATTTCGAGTGGAGAAAAAGAACGTTTTTGTAGTCATCTGCCTACTCGAAAAAATCCTAAATACGCCACTGACGGTAACGGCGTATTCGAATAGTTAAAAAAAAAAAAACCTTCCAATCGTTTTTAGTTTATTATCGACAGTTTATTCGCTTCTCAAATTGTACACCGTTTACGTGGTTCATTTTGAAACCACGATTGTTGATGATAATTTATTATCGGCGGCAAAACAATCGTGGGAAGTTTTTTTCCAAATATATTTCATTTGTATAATTGGTCGCGACAATTTATAAAAAAGAAAATATATATTTATAAAAACTTGAAACGTACTGTTCCCCCAAGCGAATCGATAATTTTTATTCGCGGTCGATATAGGAAGTAAAAAAAAGTATTTTTTTTTATTTTTTTTATCGAATACAAGCACAAGCACACCGGTAATTCGCAATACTTATATAAATTAACACTACAAGTCTGAATTAAATGTAACAAATTTTTTTTTCTTCTTATAGTTATCGTCGTTTTAGAATATACTCTGGTACGCTATTTACGTTTAAACAACGCGTAAACTCCAAGCGTATAGAGAGTGCAGTGTTCGAGAAACGAATGTGTCAATAAACTGAAAACGACTGGAATACATTTTTGTTTTTTAAATATTCCACGAATATGTTTGTTTTTTTTAAACATTCGAATACCCGTTCCTCCGCATATTATATTGAATTTTATTTAGATAAATAAATAAATATTTATAGATATTATATATATATTTGTCGAAAGAGAAGACTGCAGAGAGAGAGAGAGAGAGAGAGAGACAATATTGATGAGTATATAGTAGTCGTTACATCGGTGCAAAACGATATTTTAGTGGGCGGACGCGTATCTCCCGGATATATTGTTTACTTCGGACTTTCAGACGTTCTCGTTTTCACCGACAATATATTTTCAACCGCACACAATGCGATAAACATCACTTTCGGCCAAAAAGAGATTTTTATTTTCTTTTTAAGTCGTCCCGATATCGTCATTAATAATAGGTTTTTTTTTTTTTTTTATCAAATCAAATTTTTAATAACATAATAATATCAGCTGTTAGGTTTTTATAAGAATTTCGTTATAACGCCATTATACTTCTGCTCGCAATCGTGATAATATTTATATAACAAATAATATTATTTAGTGGCTATTATATAGTGTTATATTATTATTAATATTATGTAACCCTTTTTTTTACTTTATATATATATATATATATATATATATTGAATAAAGCAAAAGAGTATATTTATGAAAAATATAGAAATATATTAGATAGGACTCGTTGTATGAAATTTGTTTATTTATTATCACGGTCGTCGGCGAAAAAAATGTCATTATCGGATATTAAGCGTAAAAGAAAAATACGAGACAACAGAATAACAAATAAAAAAATTACACATAGAGAAAATTATGAATATTACAAATAAAAAAGACGTAAAATAAAAAACAGCAAAGACATTGTGCGCATAGTGAATTAAATTGTTTAGAAAAAACAACTACGGCGCGTTTTTTTAATATTATCTAATATAATTTTTTTTTTTTTCAAATCTGTTTGTATATTTAAAATATTTTCAAATTTATTACGTTTAATTTCTTTATATATATATATATATATATATATATATATATATAGTAATTCTTCCAAAACGGAATTTATTTGAATATCAATGTAGTGTATGTTTAAAATTTCAATTCGTATTACCGATATAAAATTTATTACAACTACATTTAAGTTTGTAGAATAATTAAATTCATTAAAATCATTATTTGAAAATTGTATTATTTTATAATTTATTAATTTTTTTAATTAAATTATTTTTAGTATAGAACGCCATTCAATCCTACAATAATTAATTACATTATTATTTGTTTAGATTTTCTTTAATTTTTCTATGCACTCTATATTGATTGTGATCATATTTATTTTTAAGAACGGTATATTTTTTTTTTCTAATGAATTATCCTTTGAATTTAATAGTAATATTATATGATATATACAAGAGTCCTGTATTGTTTTAAAAGCGGATTTAAAATGGTCGATGAAAAACGGTTGAATTTTCGAGGACGAGAAAGTCGTACAAATTTAAGAAGAAAATCATTGATGCTGTTTTTAATATTAGAAAATTTTTATTAGATACAGATTATAAATAGCATAAAAATTTTAATGAACGGTAAACGTGAGTTTAATTTATTGTTTAAAGTTCAATTTTTAAAGCTCATTAATATAAAAATATTGATTTCGTTTTGCGTCTTGGATTTTGCAATTTAAAAGTAAGCGGAGCAAGGCCCAAGCCTTGTAATGCCATTTAAAAACGTCATCATATAGAGTGTAAATCATTTAGGCACTCTTTAACGATCAATTTTATTCGTATGACTCTTGCTTTAATTAGCTGCGTTACTATTTGAAACGAATTTATTCGACATTTCATAACTCGTTAAGTCACGTTGTACGCAGCTCGTATGGTATTAAGAACCGTATGGACGATTCGTGTAAACATGCGATTACGTATTATTATTATAATATTTATAATAGTATCAAACATAATCGATACTCATTAATTCGTAAATTCAAAGCAAACAAAATATATTCTGAAAAAAAAAGAAACACTTCTCTGAATTTCAAAAAATATTATATTGGCGACATAAATCTTACGAAGAATATTTCTCAATACGCGTAAAAAAAAAACCACTCCGAGGCGGTTGAATATGTTTAACTGTGAACAAAACTATCACTACTGATAATAATAATAATAAAAAAATCCATAAGTCATTGGTAAATCCTATCCTTCGCAGTAATTCACATTTTCAGGGTCAACAAAAGTCCGCACACGCGATATACATACCTATACACGTCATATAATATGAACACATCGTTTCGGAGAATATTTTTTAGTAGAATTTTACGCGCATTTTGTTCTTTGACACATATATTATAACGCGATGCTGCAGTGCACAGCGGTACACAGTACGTCTTAACAACAACGTGTTGTCATATCATATAAAATAACAGAAACGAAATGGAAACTCTGAATACGTTTCTTTTTCGTGCGTGTATACCTATACACCTACCGCGTTTTCCAGTGAACTATTTTATTGTTTCCATCTTATAATATTGTCATAAAATATTATATGAGACGCATATAAAATATTATTACAACGTGTTATAGTCGTTTTAAATCGGTGTGACAAAGTTTAATTATTCGTACACACACGATTGTATATTTCAAATAATATATATTTATTTATATTTCTAAACCACTATACCGTGTGTAGGTACAACGCACGTACATATACGTACACGAGTTTCGGGTACGCGTCGTTCTATTTATTCTAATTTTACATTAACGTGTCATTCATCACGCATTATAATATATTCATACCGGATTTTCGGATCATTCTCGCTGTTCCATAAATTAAATTGTACGTGTGTGTGTGTGTGTGTGTGTTTTTTTTTTTACAGTATATTATTCGCTTTCATCGTTATTTTTTCACTTTAATTATATTATTATTATCTATAGAAGAGACCGAAGAAACGCGGAGATTTCGATTATAAACGTTTTATATTTCACCTACAAATGTGTGTCGTGTGTGCAGTGGTCTTACGACGAATAATCGCGTTTAAGTATCATTATAGTTTCGAAATTTATGATCGATTACACTTAATATTATTATTATTATAGTACATATACGTGTATAATATATATATAGTAAACCAATCATTACAAACTATATATATATATATATATATATATCTACCAGAACTCGTATAAACACTGTAATAGTGTTATATTGTTGGTACAATAAGTATATATTGAAATTTTGAAAATAATTTGCGACGAGTAGCTATGAACTTTCGTATCGTTATAATGTGTGTTATTCGAATCATAATTTATGTATATTATATCGTAAAGAAACTAAAAAAAAATCGTTAAACTTTCATTTTTTTTTTTTTATATTTATGATAATTAAACTTTTCGCGTAATATGCTTAATTGTTTTAATTTTATATAAACATACTATTTTTTTTTGTACATTACAATACTCGTACTCAAACTTATTAAAAAAAAAAATTTTTATTATACTTTTTTAACAGATATTACTATTATAATAAAGATCGCGTTTGGATATATAATTATTATATCTTAACGCAATATTTAATTATTATACGAGATGTGTAATATAGATATCAACAATGATTTTGTAAAATAATCACGTATATGAACTGTGACTTTTGTAATAGTCGTCAGTCGATGCATTCTAATGAATACGTCGAAGCAGAATAGAAATATATAGGAGTTATATAATGCGAAATATATTATCTAACAAATGTACACAATATTGAATTTTGCAGGATGACTGCGCGTATGAAACGTGTATAGAATACGATGATTAGCTATAGGTGCAGAGTTATGCGTATATATATATATTGTGTTATTCGTACCAATTTTCTTAATTATTTACATATTTATAGAATTTTAATAGTTTAATATTTTAACCGTCGTTCGATCAATTTCAATATTGAATAGAATTATTTTATAAAAATATTATTGCTTTAACAATAGTTACCGCATATAACTAGACTTAAATAACAAAAAAAAAAAAAATTATTCTCAAGTAAAATAAAACTGTACGATTATAACAGTATTTCGCGTTGCAACTGCGCGGTATAATAATAATTATTATTCGTATATTTGATTTAACAAACCGGTATACGGACGTTTTCCCCGCGGATATATATGCATATTATTCCAGTACCAAATAATCGTTCCTTTACTAATTGAATGTATTTTAAACGAAATACTTCTCTTATTCGTACGAATTCGGATACAAATATTCTATAAGAATCCGTTAATTATCGGGTTATTCGATAATATTGGTGAATACATATTTTTAAATTTCTTTTCGTATTCGTTCGTTTTTCCGAATCGACTGAACCTGCAGTCCCCGACCGAATACGTAATAACTATGGCAGATATTTATTGATGCCTTAAAAACCTATCAAATATGTATGCAGTTATGCGCTAAAAATTACCGAAATATGCCCTTAAAATATGCTCTAAAAAAATTTTTTTAAAAATCTAAGAAAATTTAAAAATTGTATTTTATTACTATTTTTAGTTATTAGTAATAACTTTATACGAATTTACACGTATATAAATAAAAATTTTACGATACGAATATATTGCATTTGTTTTATTAAATGTCCGATGGGAGGATATGTAAACGGTGCCAAAAAATAGCCGGGAGAAAAATATCCTAAAAAAAAAACGCGCTAAAAATCAGCGACAGACTTCAAATAGTCTTTTCAATAAGTATGCCCCAACACCGCGATTGTGTTTTGAAACACGAATTTACAAAACTCATTTAAAAAAAAAAAAACGACGCGAACATTCCGAATTTATGAAAACGTCTAAACATGAATATTATAATTATATAAATGTTACGTAAATCCGAAAACGTTGGACTAACCGCGCGTGTAAAAAGAACGGGTTTAAATATCAAAAAATAAAAAATCTCGACGCAATTATTTTAAGCGATAAGAATTTTTTTTTTGTTTCTCTTTTCTAACGTACACCGCAGCAGCACTCGCCTCCTGTACGTGTTACGAGCGAGGCCGTAGCCTGCAGTGGGGGCATTTCAGGATTCAAACCCCCTCCCCGAAATTTTTTCTTAAAATAAAAGTTTATGATTAATATATTCCATTATTAGTTTAATATGTTTATTTTATTTCTCTCAGCCACCCATCAAAATTGTTTTTTTTCCTTGCTACGGTCTTACGAGTGAACAAAACGCGTAAAATTGTAAAACTATAAAAAAAAAAACCGTAATTTATTTATTTCGTTTTGTTCCAGGGATATGTTACTTAACCGTAAGAGATGGCGGCTTGGCAGTTCGTCACTTCGAAAACAGTCATTGGCAAGGTAATTCCACAGAAACAAAAACAAAAAATAGTGATTCACGACCGGAGCGCAACGACGCGATATCGTAATTACACACTTTGCACCGTGCGATCGATGCGTCCGTCCGGCTCATTATTATTCCACAACTTATCGTCCCGTTCGGTGACTTCGAAAACGTATCAAAATAATGCGCACAAAGAGTTGCGCAACACGCGCACACACAATAATAATATTTACCTCTAATATAAACACTTTCACCGGACGACGACAAAAACGGTGCGCGTGTGTGTGTGTGTGTGTGTGTGTGTGTAAAGAGAAAAAAAAACCGGACAACAAATTTTTATCGTCCACGCCTATCCGGCGCGCGTCGCGTTATATTTTTATTTTCACGAGTTGCACAACCGCGGTGTGTTACGACATTACCGTAACGGACGTGTCGCGGACGAGTGAAAAAAAGTATGGGGAGAAAAAAAAGCAAACGCGCGCGCGCGCGCACGAGACAGGAAAGAAAAACAATCGCGTCCGATTTCGGCTTATTACAATATACTTGGCCGCGCGCGTCACACGCGGGAATCGCGTTTCGGATTTTTATCCGGTCCGTCTCGCGCTTTCTCCTCTACCCGCCCCTGCCACCCCCCCACGGCCGGTCTGTCTCTCGGCGTCCGGTCGTCCGCGAATTCTGCAACGGTTGCCGCCCATTTATTTATTATCGCGTTCGGTCGAAAAGTCCTCCTGTACAGCAACTGCAGCAGCAACGTTTTCCGTTTGTTTTATTATTAGGTATATTACCTATTAAAGCGTAGCGTATTTTTTAACATATAAAATACACGGCACTTGGCGAAGAATTTTTATTGCCAACCACCAGTGGACGTGCCACATATATTATTTTATACGAATGCGTTTGTATTCAAGACTTGAGTAAATCATAAACTAAAAAAAAGTTCCTGAGGATAGGCTTAGTCCTTAAATCGCATAGTGCCGCCCAGTACAAATTCCTTAAAATATATATGCTCCGCTGTGAAGCGGTAAAAGAAAAACTAAACCGTAAACGTATACGCATAAATATATGTTTAAAAAAAAAAAAAAAAATTGTCAATGAGACACAGAGACGGGTAACATTTACATTGGGCCACTTGTACGCTTTTATTTTGGGTATAATCGATTTATATGTTATCGGTTTAAATAATTATAATGATTTCTATTCGTTTCGACCTCTCTAATGGAAAGTTTGATAAATTCGGTTCTTCTACGTACACCATATTTTAAAAGTATTATGAAAAAAAAAAATCGATATTTTTTGCGATTTTCTCCTTCTCCCTCGCCTGAGATCCGCCATCTGTTTGGGGTCGGCCAAAAATAACGCAATACTTACACGATATTTTTTTTTTTCATGGCGGTTATAACGTAAAGCCAATAAGACTATATGTTTCGGGGGAGAAATTCGTGTGTTATAATAATTAAACAGTGTAGTGAGTTTTTTTTTTACGATTGAAAAATCATTAGAAGTTTGGAGGACAGGCACCTACTATAAATTAGTTAATTTTTAATTAAAAAAAAAGGAAAGCGCGAAGAAATTGTAAATATTTTTGGCGAGGAAAACGAAATCACCGCGCGGCAATCCACGTTTTTTTTTCTGTGGGGGGGGGACGTTTTTGTACGCATACCGCCGTGGTAACACCGCACTCGGGTACTTTTTATTTAAATAATTCTAAGTATAAAAATATATTGTACGCAACACGGTGTCACAACGTAAAAATTAAGTTATATTTATATATTAATTTGTATTTTGTACATGAACTTGAAAATTTAATATTTCCACTGCGATAATAACAGAACGCATTACAATACTTACGAGTGAATGACGGTACGCAGGGTCGGTGAAAGCTATATGGGCGATCTGGGCGACCGCCAAAGGAGCGCCACACTGACAAGAATAAGACTGATATTTTTTTTATTAAAAATTACTGGTGTTTAAAAAAAAGAGGGAATTTTAACTTTACTCGTGCTGCCATTGATTCGTATTTGTGTGCGTGTGTGTGTGTGTGTGTGTGTTATATAGAATATTTGTAAAAAGAGTTCAAAAATAAATTGATAAATAACCGATATTTAATTTAAATATGTTGAACGAATCGATTTGTAATAAAATAATATAATTTCGATTACTTATTCATTACAATGACGGTTTTTCATTTTCAATCAGGTACATTGTGTTTTTACAACAGTTCGTAACAGTAACAGTTTAGTACAGTGGTTCTTAACGGGGGCTGTACCGCCCCCTTGTGGGCATTTCGGTCTCTCCGGGAGGCGATAGTTTTGAAGGGGCCGTTGAGGAGGCGGTGAGCTTTTTCAAACTCGGAGATTAGAAATAATACAATTTACTAATATTATTAATTTGCATGAAAATTCGATTTTTCATGAGGGGAACGTTAGCAGTTAGTTATTACGATAAAGGAGCGCTGAACCAAAAAAGGTTAAGAACCACTGGTTTAGTAGCAGCGTACGAAAGGTGAGTGTACAACGATGTTTTATAAATACCTGTGGAAACGAAAATGTACAAAACGATTTTTCCGTAAGGCTGCCTGACGGCGGTTACGGCCGTGCAGGGCGCTGGTATGAGAAGAAGCCCCCGGCCCCGATGGTATTGTGCATAGGCCACGGAGAGTTTATTATTAAACCAATGGCGGTAAGGTAGGTATATCCGCTCGGATTGAGACAGACTGGATGCCGAACGAAAACGATAAGCGCGTGAATCACGGTAATGCTTTGATGTGTCACCGCTACTATAGCGTCATATTCCAGCACTAGCGGATTCTTTATATTATGCATATTTATTACTACTACTACTACTACTTTTACCTTATTTACCGAGTACTGACGCATCTATATTATCAAATGTGCCGTATGGGTAATCGCCAATAAAATCCATGGTAAACGAATAGCATTAGCGACAGTTTTTAAATAAGAGCGGTAAAATAATTCGGTACGAGAGCGCCTACAGACACGACTGCAGCCGACCGCTTTAGCGCTTTTGGCTTTCAATATTTTGTGTACATTTCTGCGTCGTCCAGTGCGTCTCGATCCGTCGGTATCCGGACAAAATCGAAACCGCCGTTACCGGCGATAAAAATTATTGGTAAAAATATCGAGGACGTATGGAGTCCAAAATTAAGGGCTCAGCTAAACATTCAAACCTCACAAAAAATACAAGTCTCTCAAAACAAAATATTCCGTCTTATCACCAACGCACCTAACCGCCTTACATATCAAAATCACACGTTACACACAGACCTACGAATGAAAACCGTAACACGAGTTGCCAACGAGTATTACAGTCGCTTTCGTAACTCTCCGCAAAACCATCCAAACCCTGTTGTAAAAGATCTTCCGTTACCCCATACGGCCAACAATCCGCTCAAACGTTTAAAAAGGAAGTGGTGCAGAGACCTCCTCTCTCTCTCTCTCTCTTTGATTAAAAAATCAAATTAATAAGAGTGCCGTCAGTGGGGCGGCTTCTCTTTTCGAGCTCACACCGCGTGTTAATAGTCGACTCGTAATTAACCACTTACACTTATTTGTATAGATCGTATAATTTTAAAAAATATATATACGTATATCGAAATATTTTTTTCAATACGTTAATTAAGAGCGCGAACAAATTTGAAATAATAAACCCCCGTCCCCCTTAATCCGGGTTTGCTACGCGCGATTTCCGAATAAATGTTCCCAGCGTATAATTCATTTGTTTTTTTTACCGCTATACTCGCGCGTTGGCCGTACGGAGATTTTTGACGATTTTTGAAAATATTCGTTTTTCGTGACGGACGGGAAAAAAGTAGCAAAAAAAAAAAAAAAATTACGTCTGCGACCGACCGACGGTAAAGCACCCGGATACCACCGTGCGGCGCAAAATGGAAAGTGAACGGCGTCGTGTATTATTGCCTTTTTGAAACACCGCGTCGATTTGCATATATATAAGAACGCGCGGTTTTGTCGGCCGGCCGGTCACAAATATTATTATAATGAAACACGTATAATATCGTCGCGCACTGCACCAATAAGCTGTACACGCGCGTTCCGAAAATGTCCATCGGCTGCGAGTTCGGTTGTTATTGTATTATATATTACAGACATGGGCGGATCTACGGGGTGTGCCGCCGCGGGTGTGCCAAGGCACCTGCAGTGTCGGCCTGGCACACCATAGGCCCCTGGATCTTTTTTATTCTGGGGCGCCCTGCCCCTTGGTTTAATACGAAGTTAAAAAATACATATATCGATAAAAAAAAAACAATTCATTATATAGGCTGTCCCAGATCCAAGGGCGGAGTGACTCTAAAATTCTTACCGGGCAAATAAGATTTTTCCGGGCCACTCATGAAAAAAAATTAATTTTTTTTTTTTTTTTTGACTAGCGCCTTCTGTTTCTATATTATAGAGTTAATACAGGTTATTAATATAAGGAACCTGTGTCGAAGTTAGAATTCGGTGGTCGGATTTAGTTTTTAAGTTTTTGAGCAATTTGAAATTTGACGATTTTACCGTGTTTCTTTAATAGGTTTAGTTTTTCCGTCTTTCGGCTCGTACTATAATAGTCCAGTGGTTAAATACCACGATTTGATGTGTTCGGTTCGAACCTCTGTTCTCAAATGAATTTTTGCGTTAATTTTTTTTTAGTTTTTTTTTATACATTATAATAATACAAGGCGAAGATTTCAAAACTGGTGGAGACATAGCGTTCAGAAATATTGGTATATAAAAAAAAAATGGGGCCCCGGCCGCATTTGCGGCCATGGTGGCCATGGTGGCCAGGCCGACCCTGCAAGGCACACCCTAAAGCAAAAAAATATATATATATAATACAATTAGTATAATACAGTTTGTTTAGTAAACAAGTGTTGGACACTTAGAATATTTTGACTTTAGAGTATGGAAGAAAATGATGAGCTGAAAAAAACGCATAAAATGGGTGAATTTGTTTATAGCCTCCCCTCTGTATTATAGAAAAATGACTGCAAAAAAAGGGACGGGCACGCTCAAACGTAAAACTCTGGGTTCGCCTATGAATTTACAGAAAAACGTTCACTCCGAACAACGACGACGGCGAAAAATTTCTCTGGACGGCCGCCGAAACCGAGTTGATTTTTTTTTTTATTTTCTTGTTTCCGCAACACATTTGGTTTACGTAGGTTTAAAAATAACTCGACGGTTTTTTTTTTTTTTTAATACGTTAAAACCTACACACGCGCGTTCGTTTTGTTTCGTTTTTTTTTTTTTTGAGTCATTGCACTCTATATATGCGTGTGTAGAAAGTAACGTAGTCGCATCTCTGACTACGAAACGTATGTATTATTTATAAACTGTTATTTTTTTATATTATATATATATTTTTTTTTTTTTATAAGAGTATTACAATTTTTTTCATTTTAAATTTATTTAGGAAATGTGTGTGTGTGTTTTTTTTTTTGACAACTCGTAATAAACACACGTTATTTATGCGTTAAACGTATTGGAAATCGATCGAACGCCGCACTGTTATCGAATGAAAAACGATTTGTCGACGGTGAAGAACACTCCGTTTACTTCGGGGAATGTTTAACGTTTGCGTTGAATTTAACAACATTACTACATTGAACTTATACACACAGTATTATAGAAATAAATTTTTTTAAATTACAACGACATTACGGATCGATTTATAAATTAGAATTCACATTATAGTGTTTCCTGTACGGTGGTCGCAGTATATTTTTACAGGTGAACGTTGTAAAATATGTTTTGCAAAAACATTTTTTTTTTTTTTTATGGAAACAATTCTTCTCTCTTGTTACGAGGTCGACTTACCCAGTTTGAATTCAAAAGACGGAAAACGTCGTTTTTGAACGGCTTCGAGTTTTTGAACCGTACAAAACACATATATTATTTGACGACCAGAGAGGAGCCGTGTACTCTCGTAGTGCAAAAATATACGTACATTTTTTTTTTAGAAAACTAAGATTATTAAAATTATACGCGTGCGAGTAATGGAATCCCAAATTCGAATAATATATTATACGATGTCCGAGTAGATTTATTGTAATGTAATATTGAATTAATTAAAAACGAAAAATCAAATATAAATAAATGAACAAAAATGAAATAAAAAAACAAATATAATTTATAATGTCCGTAAATACTGAATTCCTATACGTTAATGTATACAATCGAGTCAGAGAGTGTTATGTAAAATAAAGAAACGTGTAGAAGTCGTTGTGCACATATTAAATTTGTTTATTATTACCAGACCGGTTTCGACGAAAAATGTCATCATCGGCTACATTAATAGCGAAAGAGAAAAATACAACAGCGACAGAATAAAAAATAAAAACGAACAAATTACGCGGAGAAAATCACGAAGAATATTACGATAAAAAGACATTGTAATATATCGTTATTTATTTACTATTATTTCGTTATAAATTACACTATTGCAGCATATACATACTATATAGTACATATTATAAATTTTCTCGTATTATCTTTATATTATTATTACATATTATAGTATTATTCTGTAAAAACAAAACAATACAATATTATTTTGTAAATATTCACGAATTCGACATACTCGACTGCAATATTTCGGTCAAACACTCCGATATAATATGTTTCAATGACTTGTTTAAATTTAGTTAATTTTTTTTTAGATTTGGTCCAATCGTTACGCGACAATTTATTTTCCCGTCGATTAATTGTTTCTTTCGTTTTAAACGATATTTCGTTCGATGAATCGTTAGTTTTAAATATTTCAAATAATAACGACGATAATAATTCATCCATTTCAAACACTTTCTAGTTATTATATATATATATATATATATATATATAGTTCAAGTCTAATCAATAATTTTTGAACGTATAATACAAATCGGTAATTTATCGATCGACTGAAAAGACACTCCTCGAAAACAATTAGGATTATAAGAAGGAAAGACACAATATAATACATACGTATATATATATATAAATATTATACTGTTACCTGTATACCCGCAACAACACTTAACGAGTCGAACTGTGTCATGATTAATGTTGTAACAATCTATTTATGAGAGTATAAATACAGTAGCGATGAATGATCGCTACCAAACAGGACGCATTTAAATAAATGATTAATCGGAAATTTACGTATACTATAATGTAGAAATTTTTGTATCATTTAATATTGGACGAAATATTTCTGACAAGAGCGTGTCTAGTGCTGTTGTATTATTGAAAACTGCAAAAAAAAAATATATATTTTTTTTAAAACGAAAAATGTAGTTTCGAAATAAAAATAATACAGAATAATATTAAAATAACGACTTAATAACGTTTCTAGCGTTTTTTTTTTTTTTTAAATTAATTCATTCTCCCTAATATCGCCGCGCGAATTAAATTAGTCATTTTACGATTTTTATTATATTATTTACACGTGAGAATATAATGCAACTGGCTATACTAATTAGTGTGGGTTGTTGTTATTTTATTTCATTTTTTTCTTCTTTTTTTTTTTTTTTTAGAAAGAAAACGTACTACCACGCCTCAAATGTGACCAAACGAGTGAAAGTTTTTCAGGTGTAAATATCGTTTATTTCTGAGCAATATTATTCCAGTCATACTACGCACCTAATAATCCGAATAATACCTATTTTTAAAAATAAATTATAGTCGCGAGTTCACGTATGATATTAAAAATTATTTATTTTTACTATACACTGTCTCTTAGACATAAAAAAAACAAAATCGTAAACTCGTGTTCGCATTTAATTAGAATTGTGTAATAAACTGTATATAATATTATTTATACCGTTACAATTTTTTATTTGTTTTATAATAAAATATTGCCTAAACAATTTTACAATATAAAAACTACTTTACGATAATTGACACGGAATTACCATCGATTAATAACAATAATTATTATTGTTAAACTATAATAAAAATATACTTTTAAAAAAATTAAAATTTTTTTTTTTTTTTTTGACCAAGTTCTGGCGTAATTGAAATACATTAGATTTATAAGACTTTATACACTCTTTACTCTCGACACACGAATAATACGAAGTGCTAATACGATGTGAAAATGTATTTTATCGTTTACGCATTGTATTATGTATACCTACTGCAGCACTTCAATTAAAAGTTAAAACTGTTTTCCCTATAGCTGTTACGACGACGGTACTGTACTATATAGCGCCTACATAGAAGTGAAATCAGAATATTTCAACTAATAAGGAGGTAATATTATGTACCTATAGATACTATTATAATAGTGTCCTTTACTTGGTTTCTTGTACGTATAGGTAATAGATACGGATTAATATTGTGATAAAACGAAGGTACACACAACTTTTGTTTACAGCTGTTTTCTCATTTCCCAATTGGGGTCTATAAGTCCTCGATGTAAAATTTCACCAAAACATATAACTTATCAAGCATAGGTAATAGGCGTCTCCTTGATACTGCGTAGAGCTCAACCTGCTCTTTACCATCTCTGATAATTATCGCTGTTACGTTTTTTTTTTTTTCATTAGTGTCGTTATTGAGTATTAGTTTCGGTTTTAAATATTATTGTCGTTCGATTTCATAACCAACTATAGCCGAATGTCATATGCATAAATAAATAAATGTATAAACAAGTCATTGTACGGACTATCACGAAAATTACCAAGCACGAAAGAGTAATACTGTCGATGAATAGATGAAATAAAATTATCTACCTATATGTTTGAATGACAAAAAAAAAAACAAACAAACAAAATAATCCAAGAAACCTTCCCAGAGAACTGATTAGTTATAGTTATCCTGCAGGTTTTGATAATTTACACGTTAACATCAAAGTAGGCCGACGTTATCTTATCGACGACGATCGAATTCACTCTCACACTATATAGATTTCCATCTAATTTTTTTTTTTTCTATTCTTCGTCGGTTTTGCGGTTGCTACGCACTATAGGAAGTCAGAAATCGTCTAATGATATCTACGTCGTCGTATACATGTGTATATGTGTGTGTGTGGGCACAAAAAAAGGATAACTTTCTATATATGCTAAACGCGTATTACTTGGTTGTATAAAATTTGTTTTTATTTACGATTATTATAATTATCTATTATTATATTCTCGTTCATACCGCCCGATGTGAACGAAAATTTATAACCGTTGACACCTACGTACTTTTCATTTACATATAATTGGTTTAATGTACAAAGTTAAAACAGAAGCTCTCTCGAAAATTATTACAGATCGAGAGAGTAATCGTTTTTATTACACCGACACGTGTCATTTCTAAACGTATTTAATACATACTCGAATGTTATTTAGTACGATAATCGGTATGGTCATATAATTTTTTTAATTATAAATATATGTATATTAAAAAAAAAAAAAAAAATGTTCTTATTTATTCTGACAAGCAAAAACATTATAATATCGTGTAGATACCAGCTATTGAACAACAATTTTTTATTTTACTCACTTGGAAATTGTTCGTTTAGAGACTTTAACGCTAGATACAGTTATTAAAATAACGAACCCGTTTGTTTGGTACGAAATATATATAAAAAAAAAAAATAGTTTTTTTAAACATGTTTTTTATACTGTTACCATTAGTATTTAATAAAAACCTCATTAGACTTTTAAACAAATAAACATGTTTATTGTTATAGTGTATTACAATGAATTTGAACTTTACTTTACATCCTACAATAAATACGATTACTACGAGAAAACCATTCAACGATGTCTTTTGTAGTTTATAACAATCCCGATTACACATTATTTTACTTCGTTACGACTACTAAATAATTATACTGTCAATATCTGTACTATAATCTTCTCTAGAAAAGGAATAATGGTCGACTAATTAATTCCTACTGCACAAACCCGCCTGAGGCACTGGATTGTTAGAATAATGTATAGAATGTCACATGTATAACACTATAACGTAAATGCATAATATATTGTACAAGTCATAAAAAAACCGTAAGCGGTCTTCTACGTAACTATACGATTTACCAACAAATTATAATACTTATTTTATTTTAACAGCGTATTAATGCTTATTAGTGATCTCAGTATTTTCATAAAATAGTATATAAACAAACTGTAAGTGAAAGAGATAACAATAATACAGGGGTTTTGATTAGACACTACTCAAATTACGTAATATTTCTATTTGAAAAAATTATAATTAAACTAAATTTTTAATAAACGGTTTAACTCAAATTGTGGTCAAATCGTGAATATTCTAAAATACTGAATTTTACTATTCATTAAACAAACACCTCGTAGCCCCTTCTATATAAAATGTATTTTAATTTTTCATTGTCCTGTAAAATGGTCGTATATAGTAAAACGTGAGGAGAAAGTGATGAGTTATGAGTTACGAATGTGAATTGTTACCATTATTATTTTGTTTTATTATTTATTATTATTATTATTATTACTATGTGGAACCAGTCTAATTGGCTAAACGAATTAAATTACTAAAATATCCCACCTTTTATTAAAGAGTGTAAGTATTTTAAATGAATATATAATAATTATATTTTTAATTTTTCTAAAAATTCATTTTTTATTTTACAATTTTTTGCCCAGGAAAACTAGCGGAATCATCTTAAAGTAAATTCATTTAAAATCGTTTTTGAAATAAAATACAGTTATCAAATTTAAATATACCAGCCGACTTTCATAGAATGCGATGATTTAAATTTTTTTAAGTACATTTATTAAAGGGGTTGGGAGATAGTTTTTTCCTAGTAATTCATTTTTCCAATACAATTTTTCTCAATAATGGTGTGAAGTTATCTAAGATTTGAAATTATAACGTTGTTATCAACGAATTCGCGTTTTCATATTGTATTGTTATACATAAAAAATAAATAAATATCATTATGAAATAAAATATGCAATATTATTAATAAAATGTGAGTAATACTTGACACTACTTTATGGGTATTTTCAATATACAATTTTCATCTGATCTCGTGATTTAATAGAACGATGCGGCGCGTATAGTTATAAAAGTATAATTAGTTTAACTTTAAATAAAGTCATTTCAACAACATATATTTTTTCCAGTTTTTTTTTTTTTGAAAAATTAAATTATAAAAATTAGATTGAGAATATTTTTTTGTGAAAATGTATGGGGATTAAATTGGGAAAAATGTTATACAACCCTGTGTAGTTTCAAAACAAAAAATTTATTTATTTCTGTATTAAAGCGTATTTACACCCGACACCAAAAACGTATAAAACAAATATTGAACACATATTTTAATCATTTAAGTGTCTAATTTAAATGATTTTTGTTTAAGCAGCTTACGACTTTACCGGTAGACAACAGTACCATATTTCTCGACCAGCTAGACAAACTGTTCGAGAATCTTTTCACTTCCCTACAAGCGATTATCGTGATAATACAGAAAATACAGATGTTACATATCCGGAAGGTAGAAATGCCAAATCGGGTAGACGTGCCAAACTACCATCGGAGTTCCAAGGAACTGTACCTGAGGAACAGACTGAATATCCGCCGGCCGGGTCGGAAGAAGCCCGATATTTGTCGCCACAAGCCATAGCCAAAATTTCGGAGACGCTTGGCGCTATCAACACTGTAGGCAGGTACCTGGTTAATTACACGAGAGGAACGACGGATGATAGGCTTGACAGCCCACAGAATTATCCAGTAAGTAAGTATATATTTATAGAGAATAACATATATGCACACTAATGTGTTAGTTGCACGACGATCCGAATGATTCGACTGAACGGACTTACACATATTAACCAATATTACAATTATTTCTTTTTTCACGTATACATTTCAAAAGATGTAATTCATGCAAATATTTTGTGAAACGCCATTACGTTTTTAAAATATTAACATACAGTATAATTTTCAACAACGCGTCATACGCGTATTTATAATAATTACTCTAAATTCAATATCAATAATTCACTGTTATTATTAATGAAACTATTTTGCGACAACTTTTCGACCTTTGACGAATCAGAGTAGTTTAACTAATTTATAAAAGTTTAATATCAATTGCATATAATAATAATAATAATAATAATAAAAGAAACAACACCAACGAATTGACTTCCGCGTATTAACCGGATGGGTCAGCTCGAAACATTTGACCAGTATACTAATGTGGGAGAAGGTTTGCAGAAACCAGGCGACTTGCCGTCTGCCATATTCACTATCAGCAAGAACGTGCTCGGTCGAAACATGACCGACATGGTGGTGAAACCACTAGTGAGTCTGGGCTCGGGTAAAGTGGTGTCGCAGGACAACAGACCGTGCTCAACACCGGACAGCACTCAAGGCAATTGCGAAGACCTTAGCAACTGCCCGCAGCTGTTGCTCAACTTGGGTCACCTTAGACAATCCATATGCTTTAAGAATCTGTTCGTGCCAGGCGTGTGTTGTCCGAAAAAGATACCCGAACAGTAAGTATATACATCTATCTATCAAGTAATCTAATTTTATAGGTACGTATAAAATGAAATCAGATTTCGAAAGCGTATATATATATATATATTGTCAACGAGTTATTAAACCATTGTACCGAAATTAAAATCGCTATCAAAATATTACTGCGTGCCGAGAAAATACAAAACTGCAACGACTGAAATAAATGTCATTTGTCAGTTTTTTTTTTTTTTTTTGTTTCTTTTTATTATCATCACCAAAATTTGTCGGTATACATATATATATATATATATATATATATATATATATAGGTTAATTTTCCTGCGTACAACTTATAATATTATTTATTTAATTTCTATTTATAGATTATTTTAGGGGTTATTTTTCAGAAATTCGAAATTTCCAACGATTACGTGTATTTTATTAACGTATACTAAAGTGTGATGAATTTTTTTCCCTCTATAGTTTTTTTCCGATTCCGAGCTATTTAAATTAAAAAATTATTTATAGATTTTGACGTTTTTATTCGATAAAAACGGCGATTTCAATATGTATTATACACACTACTATATACAAGTAAATACGCGCGTATTCGGTATAACACCGCGGGATTCCGTCGCAGGGAATCGCGTTTTTTCTAATGTCGAATTTCTATGTATTAAATATATATTCTTAATTATTCTACGAGTATATATTAATTTCGGTACTTGTCGGTTATCGCGACTACCGTAAAAATTATAAAAAAAACTGTTATAAAAACTAGAAATAATTAATAATTCGCTGTAGGAGGAAAATGCTCAGACATGCAATTTAAAATTCCTATAAATTGGTTTTCATGCTTTTGACGCCACATGAATATCTGTCATAAATAACTGTCCAAATGTTGACGAGCAGTGCCTCTATGTTTTTTGTTGCGCCATTTAGAGGATCCCCATAACCTTTCGATGTTCTCTGTGTGAGCACCACTTTGAGGATCGACAAAATTATAAGTGTGGTTAACGGTTAAATGCTGAAGCGTTCTGTAGTTCATCTGTTTTATAACCACGCCAACAATCAGAATAAATAAACTGCGTTGGAAAATGGCAAGTAAAAGGTCATATTATTACCTATCTAAAAAAAATCCCCACACTAATGCTAATAATAACCACCATTCAATACGTCTCGCTAGGTAGTCGCGATAACCGACAAGTACCTTAATTTCTATATTGTAATAAAAAAAAAAAACTAAAAATCTTTATCCGCGACTTGACCAGCGACATCCTGCACTGTACCGACCGCGCGGCTCGCTACCGCGTTTTTTTTTCTCCTCTAAATGAATTATTCGCGTATACATATCGTTATTTTTTTTTTTTTGGAAATCGCCGATAGACATATTATTTTTATTATTATTTTTTTTTATCGCGTATACGTATAGTTAGAAAGTAATCGACGATTTGGAAGGGAAAAACGATTTTTTTTTTTAAATAATATTCTTCTTTGGACTATACACAACAATCGTCCGTTTGTCTTTCAACACGCGTAAAACTCTTAATTGCCGGTGACCTTGCCCGCACCACATTCACCGTGTCCACACGATCGCCGCGCGCGCGCGCGCTTTCTTGCAGCGCGATTACGATATACACGAACGTGTGTGTGTGTGTGTGTGTGTGTGTGTGTGTGTGTGTGTACCGTATAGAGTCGCGTACGTTTTAATATTAAAAAATAATAATAATAATAATAATAATACGCGCACGACGCCACGACGACGACATGTCGAAGAACATTACCGAAAGGATAAAGAAAGGATGAAGAGAGAAAGAAAGAAAGAAAGAAAGAAAGAAAAAAACCCGATATGCGCGCGCGGCCATTCGATTTGCGCGGTAACCGCCGCCGCCGCTATTGTACATTATAATATATATAATATATATGTATACTGCAGCGCCGCTCTATTTAACGCGCTCGCTCTACGAATTTCATTCGATTTTATTGTATTAAACACGGCTGTCTATACGCTATAATACACTATACGGCTTAATACGTGCGTTCGGCTGGTAAATCGAAACACTGCGGTTTTCACTTTTCATTTTCACAAACGCGCTCGCGTTATTTTATGTGCGTACGCGCACAACGCACAAAAGCGGCGAGCGAGCACAAAGAAAACGGTAAATTATTCCGATAAATTGGGAAACGCTTAACTACAGCGCTGTTGCGTGTTCTGCAGGCGAGCGAATAATTATAAGCGCGTACGCGCACTAAGTGCACGGCGAAAACCTGCAGCGCCGGTGTTTTGTAAACATTCAACACTTCCGCGCTAGAGCGATTATACGGTAACGCGCGCGGTTTTCACTCTTATGGTGTCGTAAACTGCAGAAGGGGACGCGTTCAGGATACAGTGACCGAGGCGCTCTAATTCCAAGAAAGTCATCACGGAAATGGGTTTAACACGGAGAAAAGGCAAAGTTCGTGCGATTATAATATATACCTAGCGGAAAACTCCTACACGCCGTAATCTGAAAAAGTATGTGGAAAACTTTATAGCGGTACAAGTAATGAACGCGCTGGCGGGCGACAACCGTAAAGAAATCCGGAAGAGAACGAATTCGGGGCTAATAAATGTTTTTTTTTTTTGGTTTGCCTTAAATAGACAATATTTAAATCCAAACTCGTCTCGGTCAGCACTAAACGGACGCCGTATGAAGTGACACGTGGAACAACGATAAAAACTGCTGATGAACAAAACCCGTCGAGATTCGAATAGAAAGGTATTGTGGCCGCGAAAGAAACCAGAACTGCGCGGGAGAATACGGACGAAGAAAGAACGGGCGAGTAACGATATGTAGTGTGCGTTAGACGATGCGCGCGTAACGACAACAATGAAAAGTAGAAGGATTTACTGCGGGCAGGACACGTATGAACAGATAATCAGGCAATAGTTACAAAATGGATATCAGAGAGCAAAAGACCGTTAGGCCGCCCAAGACAAAGATGGAGTTCAAAAGGACCTTACCGTGCTACGAATACATAATAATGAAGAGATGGCTGCGGACGGAGAGGAGTGGTGGTTTCGGCGAAGCACCTAAATGGTCTGTATTGAGCGAAAAAGAAAAACGCGCAGACAATCGCCGCACAGTATTTACTCGAAGGTCCTGCGCGGTGCCGTTTTCAAATAGTCTCGTAAATGACTTGAAAAATAAATAAACGGCGTTTATGCCTCCCTCATACCGTTTCGAGACATATGGACCTCTTTGCGTGGAGTCGCTCGTTAAGTGTCCACGTTATTATAAGATTATATACTTTCTTCGCATATTTTTTTCTTCCACGTGTCATCCGTCTTGTCATCAGTACGTATTCTTCCACGTACCAAATCGAATGTTAGGTTAGGTTAGGTTAGGTTACGTTGTTTATGTCGTTGTGAAATGGGAGTTTCGTCGCATTTTTAGTATTCTGCGACGCGGCGCTTACCGTCATTGTCCGGATCGTGCGCGCCGTTCCAGAAGAAAACGACGGATTCGACAGTGAAACTGCGCGCGTAAATTGCGTGTCGACCTAGCCTTGTACGCTTTGGTCACTGCGTGTATAATATTAGAATTCGATCGACTGTTTTCGCGAAAACCGAATGTAAAATAAAATATAGGTCGTATTCGATTTAAACGATATTTGGTGGACGGCCGGGTATCGATTTTGGAAACGCGCTAGAGTGGCGGGGATTGACTCGGACATTCTAAAAACCGACGTACAAATGAAGCTCTATTTTTTTTTTTTTTTTTTTAGTTGAAATATTAAATCGCTTTATGCGCAGAACATTTCAAAACCGTAAAAATTACCTATACAATCGCATTGAACACGTTTTTTTTTCTTCTAAGCGACTGTGTAGAATTCTAATAGTCGATAGAACTGAGTAAAACTCTACCTAAAGTAATAGACAGGCAATATAAAATTGAGTTTAAAAAATACCTACTATTGTGGAACGTATCTCCGTTCCTTTCCTCCCACAACGGGAAATTGAAGAAATAAATATTCCATCTCAAATCATTTAGCGGTCGATTTTCGGTTAGTAAAAAGTTTTAAAGTCCACACTACCTCGGCGCTTGTGCTCCCCAGCAAAGAAAACATGCGAGCGTTTGTGATATATAAATACTCGAAAGCACTTCAAAAATACATATTATATTTTAAAGTATTATTAATTTTGAGTCGAAAAAATTAATTTTTACATTAAAACTACGTTTGAAACATATTATAACACTGTATCCAAGTGTAAACAAAAGTTTTAAAAAAAAAAAAGAGAAAATATACCGTAGCGCTTGAAATTTACATTTAACACACCGTTATGATGACTACGTTATTCGTAAATAACTATTACTGTGTACGTCATTTATTCAAACATGTCCACGCATAACGAATAACCACAATCCATTCTCCTTAGAAGAGGGGAGGGAAAATATTTTAAATATTATTCTTGGTTTATAAACTCGTGGGATGAGGGGTAGGTATGTGCCTCTCCTCCACCGCGTTAAGTCACATTACGTATGTCAACTCATAAATATTATATTAAAGTATTCAAGTAAAATCATTTTATACATATATACAATAAATAAATATGATAAATACGTCTTCGTTTGAATATTATTCTTAGGCTTGCAACTGAAAAACCGACGAAACCCGAACATTTCGTGACGCAACAGTCACAAGGTACAGTCACTCGACCGCCCGCGATAAATACACGGCCTCCGACAGCCACTCGACCGCCGCCACCGGCCAACATCATCACGTTGTCCACTAAAGCACCAGTACAGTTAGCGACCAAACCGACAATAAGTTCTGCTGTGTCTTCTAACTCGATCGACGAAGGTATGTTTCGTATAAATAAATAAATTTTTTTTTAGAAATCATCGGGTTAATCATAATTCATAACTCTGGTGACATTCAGAAAAACGGATTATAACCCAATAAGTTTACATACGCTCCACCAAACTACGGGTCAGGCGAGTCAGGCCATGGCTTGATCTAATACTGAAGCGGATAGAATTTAAAATTAAAATTAAAAACTTAATTTCTCCATCTTAAATGCCTACAGTATTCTGTTTAAATAAATATTTATATACCATTCGTACAAAAAAATTGGTACCATTTAATCGTCACCAATTATTATAAACTTACATTTTGTTATTTATATTTAATATTAAATAATTGACTTGTTAAAGAACTTTCATTACGTTTAAAAAAAAAAAGTAAATTTTACGGTGTAGAGTTTTGATTAGAATTTTTTTTCATATTTATCATTTAACCCGTACTAATAAAATTGTCTAGTTTTGCTTATACGCTACACCACAATCGCGTACTATGTAAATGTATTCATAAATCAGATGAAATAAAAGTAGAAAAATACTTTATATCGGTCCTTTTTTTTTTACAGTAATTTTTCCAATAGTTGTACGTATATAATACACAAAAACGTTACATCTACGAACTTTAGAAAATTAACTATAAAAATTTGTTCGTAAAACAATTTACTCGGACTAAATATATAATATACGCTTGACGTTTTATATAAACTTAGATTGTGGACGTCCAGAAATACCGAAATTCCGAGTAGTCGGTGGAGACGAGGCATTGCCAGGTCGGTGGCCGTGGATGGCTGCTATTTTCTTACACGGACCCAGAAGAACAGAATTCTGGTGTGGAGGTTCATTGATCGGGTCCAGATATATCCTGACGGCGGCACATTGCACGAGGGACAACAGGCAAATGCCGTAAGTCGTGCACCACCATTAAGCGACGACAGATCACGTGCAGTCATTTCAGCGCAGTCAATATTATAATTCGTTTTTTTTTTTTTGTCTTCAGTTTTAACGCCAGACAATTTACGGTTAGACTCGGCGACGTGGACCTGCGAAGAGACGACGAACCATCGTCTCCCGAAACGTATTACGTAGTCGAAGTCCGTGGACACAATAAATTCTCTCGAGTCGGTTTTTACAACGACATTGCAATACTCGTGTTGGACAGGCCGGTAAAACGGAGCAAGTACATAATACCCTTGTGTTTGCCGCCTAAAAGTTCTAGGTCGGACACTTTTATCGGACAAAGCCCAACGGTTGTCGGTTGGGGCACGACTTACTACGGTAAGCGCAAGATATTTAAGAAAAACATATTTTATACCACTGCACCGCAATAATATTGATATGACTATATTCCGTTGCGCGTACTGTACCTTATATAGGCGGCAAAGAGAGTACTGTACAGAGACAGGTCGACCTTCCCGTATGGAACAACAACGACTGTGACAGGACTTACTTCCAACCGATCAACGAAGATTTCATTTGTGCGGGATTAAAAGAAGGCGGAAAAGACGCTTGTCAGGTAATTCGAAACTAATTCGAAACGCGCGTTATCCGTTGAAAACGCGTATATACCAATATTTTTATTATTATATTCCAGGGAGATTCCGGAGGTCCGTTAATGTTGAAGAAAGAAGGCAGATGGATGCAAATCGGCATCGTTTCGTTCGGTAACAAATGTGGTGAACCTGGATATCCAGGAGTGTACACGAGGGTCACCCGATACATAGATTGGATTAATGACAATATAAAGTGAACGCGAACGTTTAACGGAAGACCGTCGAAGAATTATGCAATGTAATACCGTCCACATCGAAACATTGTGTGTATAATATACACGCGTACATAATAGACATATTTATAGTGTTTAAAAAAAAAAAAAAATTCGCTATCGACATTATTGTCGTTAACAAATCGAAACTATTCGAATTGTTGTAAATCATATTGTAAATTATATATAGTATATTATTTTAACATGAGGATAGAATGGCTCATGCAGAAAAAAGTATTCTTTTTTATGATGGTAAAGAAATATATTATTATTATTATTATTATCATATTAACTATTTATTTATCGTATCGTAACCAAGACTATTAGGAATGTAAGTAGCATATTATACGATTTGTAAAATATTATAAATAAGCAATCGCGATTTAAATATAGTATTTTACAGAAAATCAGGAAAATCACGTGTACGCGTCTTGTGAAATGTACAATTATATGAAATTAAATTATTATTATTATTTGTATATTATTTAATTATATTCATTATTTATAAATCGATTTTCAAGCAATATGTATTTAAATGAACGTGTAAACATATTATTATAACCTTTTTACGATATTTCGATTTTCCCCTGTAATATTCGATGTTTCGAAAATGTACGTACGATTTTATGCATAGTACTTGTTTTGTATACACACCTAACTATTATTAAGTGAATAATGTAATTAATTTTTTTTATACGCCTATAACGTGCACAAGCGATTATCTTAATGCAGTTTAGTGTACTCATCACATGAAATAGTGTTACGTCCAAATAAACGTATAACAAATTCTTAAAAATATATATTCATATGGAAATTCTCTAGTTTTTGTATATACATACGTATATTATTGATTGCATCGTTATTGCTTCAAAGGTATTAATATATTATTGGGAAAAATTCAACAAATACCCACTATCACATAATAACTTTATTGAAATACGGACGTACTGTATCAGTGTAATACTCGGTGAAAAAATAATAAAAACGCAACGTTTAGGTGGTTCTAGTGGGATCATTTTCTAAGGAGGACTGTGTATAGGCAACTCATCCTGCCTCGTGCAATAGGAATTGTTAGTGTGTGCAAAGTAAACCAGTTAAACACGTGACAGCAGCAGCGTTTTGTATCGTTTTGATGAGCTATTTTTAATTTTATACATAAGCAAATCAAACAATAATTGAATAATACATATAGTAATAAATTAGTAGTTACTATTATATTATAACACGAGTTTGGTATATAACACGGACTATAGTGAGTATGTCTTAAGGTATGTATACACAGGGCAAAAAGATGTTGGCAACAAATTTGTTGGATACAGATACTGTTGTATCTCAATACATGGTGTCAACAGTATGTGGCGCACCCAAACCAGAATAAGTTGCGCGTTCACAGTTCATACCGGAGTCATTTAGGAAGTAATAGTTCATCATAACTATACCCATGAAAAAAAAGAAAAAGAAAAGGGTGGCAAAACAAACTTTTAAGAATGGGATAAGCTTAATGTCTGATTTACTTTTAAACGATGGCAGTTCGTTCCGCAATTTCGTCAGACTAACGAAATCTGATTTTGGAAAACATTTTTGTTTGGTAATTCCTAAAATCTCAAAGAAAAATACAAAATAACGTACCGCTATTTCGCCATCAACGGGGACTGCTTTGCGATATTTAACCACGGGATCTGTTTACAAGTCATCAAACTTCAGGTTCCTATCCCGATATTCTTCGGTCTGTACCGTCCCACAAGGCGGGAGCAGCTTTCAGAATTTCTATAAGTTCTATTACGAGTTCTTTTTGCCACAAAAGACGATGCAACGATTTTAAAAAAATGATGCAAACAGCAGTGGCGTATTTAGGCCGGGCCCATCGGGGCCCGCAATGTATGTCCAAGTTGAAGGGCCACAGGAGGATCTTAATTATTACATTAAGAAGAACTCTGAACATTTTTTTTATATAATATTTATGTTGAAACCTATTTGATTGAAAATACGAAAAAAAATATTTATTATTTTTTAATTATTATTATATTATTATTATTATTATTATTTTGTTCTGGCGTTTATCATCTTACACGCGTTACTAGTTTTTCAAACGGGCAGTTATAAAAATGAACTATTAAAGCTTTTACGCGGTAATTGCAGCATCACTATTCTAGGATAACTGATAACGATTATGTGATGGGTTTGAGTTCTATTGGTGAAAAAAATAAAAAAATAAAAAACATATTGTGGTTTAGGTACGTCGTCATCTCCTTACATAGGTACATATTTTATATTTACATTTAATATTTTGTCTATTAATAATGTTTTAACGTGTACATTTAAGTGGAAGTCTTAAAAGGAAATTATAAAAACACAACGCATTGAAGAAGACAAATTACTACCTCGAATAAATCTTTTTTTCAATAGAGATGCTACTGAAAATAATTCAAGTTTAAATACAACGTCTATGAAATCAGCTATGCCTACGGAAACAACTGATATTGTTAAGTAGATTAATTTTTCATGTCTATAACAGTTCAAATAAAATAAAAGTAGTACTAAATTTTAAAACGAAAATGTTGTATATTTATAGTGCCATTTTACATTGGAATTTATCTAATACTATTAATACCTTCAAATGACATGTTTACAAATACTTACAAAAATAAATTATAGCGCTATTTGTCGTTCCCGAATAGTAAGTAATATAAAATAATAATGATATTCGTGTAATGTGTGTACCAACGACAGAGTTGAGAAATGAATATAAAAATAAGTGAGCACGGGAATTAAATTTGAAAGAAGTACGAGTACGTAATTGACAAATTTGCTCAAAAGAAGAAAATTAATTTTTAAGTAAGTATATATTAAACATCAAATTACAATGTAATTGTTTTTATATATATATAAGTAATAAAATAATATATATATATATATATATATATTATAAAAAAAATTTTTATTCTGCTTTTATAATCACTGTTTAATAATTTATATTTTTATTATAATTTAATTTCTGTGTTAAGAGGGCCTTCGTCTTTTATAGGCCCTAAAGCCACCAAGTTCTACGCTACGCCACTGGCAAACAGTAGGTACGTACATACAAGTGTGGTCAACGTCAATAACTGTTGACAACACCGTCCAAACTGAGCGATGGTTTGTATTTGGAATAGAAAACACAGTTACAAGCAACACGCAATAAATTTCTTTGATGTCATACCCCCCAATGTTCACGAGTATCCATCGACCAGTTGATGGGATACATGTTGACCATTACTCCATTGCAATGGCGCCGAACAATTTTTAAGTATGTGGTGCAAAAACAAATTTTTACCACCACCCACCCCTTTCTAGGCACCCTCGAAAATGTTTATTACCATTTAGGTTCAAGTCCAAAGGCCAAAAAAAAATTTCATAAAATATTGTTTTATACATACATACATCTAATCAAGGGTGGGCAAGTCAATGATTTTTTTTAACTTCAGAAAATTTTTAAATGAAATTAACAGTTAAAATTAATTTTTAAAAAATGTACCTGATCTGTTAAGTAAACAAAAAAAATTAACCTAAGTTAATTATTAATTAATTAATTTTTTTTTTATTATTATTATTATTTAACTTTTTTTTCTTTCAAAGCAATACGCATCTTTTCAATGAATAACACACTATATAAACTTTGTTTTGGTTATTATAAAATGATTAGTCTAGAAAATCCAATATACACTTTTTAGTGTGTTAAAATTAGAAATTATTAAAGAGTAAATGTTTCAAGAAATCTAGCCCAGATCATTAGCCATCATATATAATAATAAATTAATTGAAATATTTGTAATAAATTGCTTATATTAAATAATAAATATTATTCCGGCCATATAAGGATCTAAATTTGATTTAAATGAAATGTCAAAAAAACGTTATTAAATCATACCAAATACTATATTGGCAACACGTTGCCAACAGAACGTTGCTTGGTCTGTATCCATCCTAATCCGTGGTACCTATATAATCTCGGCAATGTTGTTATCGTCTTAATATTTTTTTTTTTTTTTTTGAGTAGTGAACGTATGAAACCAAATTTGCAATCATGTTGTATATTTTTATTTTTTTGCATTTCGTGTGTCATAAAGGTCTATCTACTGTTCTCGTATAATAGTGTATTATCATTATTTACATAATATTATGTACACAACCCATTATTTCATAATATGTAAAATTAAAAATAAATTGGAAAACATAATATCTAATTTTTTTTTTTATATGTTCAATAGAAATTTGAAAGAAAACGAACGATACCTTTACAAAGAAAATAATTTGTTGTTTGCAGTTTCGCCAATCACTTTTATTGTTTGTTTTTTTCAAATATAGAGAAACAAAAAAGACAAAAAGGAAAAAGGAAACTTGTATAATTATAAAAACAATTCAAACAACAGACACAAGCACGCGAGCGTTTACCGTTTAGTCATTCGAATCGACAAAAATAGTATTTTAATGGAATACAATTATTTTATAATGCAACACACGACACACAGAAATGTCATTTGTTACTGATATACGCCAACGCCATAGAACCATATATTACCCTTGTTGTTATCTATATTTACTTTTAAATATCCATCGCGTGACTGAAGGTGAAGTCAGTCGAACTAGAAACGCAAAGGCAAAGCACACAACGTTCTTGCACGCGCGCACACACCATGTCATTCAATGAGAAAACACTCCTACAAAACCACTTTTTCAACAGAAAAATGTTTTCGTTGTTACGGAATTATGAGTGTTTGATTAGACCGATTTTAATTAGGTAAAAACCTCGACATCTCTTATCTTCTAGAATTTAATCGAAGCGTTTTTTAAAAATATGAATTTCCGCATTAAATATACACACCAGTAAAAAATGTTAAGAATATGGACATTTTGTTTGATCACACCGAGACAAAAAATTCGTATTAAAACGTCTCGATTAAATTCTAGGAGAAATGTCTAGCAATCTTGAGGTTTTTACAGGATTGAAATCGGACCAACTAAAATGCCACAACATTGTCACAGCGGAAAGCGTGAAAACGATATAATCGAAAAATGCGTGCATAGTATCGACATTGTACAATCATGCGTATAATCTATTAATAAATAAAAATAAACGATTAATTATTATTATTTAACACGCGCGTTTGGAAAATGATTAAAATTTCAAAATTATTTGCTTATGTATAGGAATAGGAAATAAAATAATAAAAATAAATGTATGTTAAAATCAATATTACTTTATGGTAGGTAGGTATACGAATATATAAAAAAAAACATAATACTCGTATATACGTTATTTCTTGTATATTATATATTTAAATGAGGTTTGACTCGTAGAATTGTAAGAGTAAAAGTTGTACAGTGTTACATATTCATATAAACAAAGAATTAATATATTCATTAAAAATTTCGCATAAAATTCAATATTACGTTATACGATTTAAAATCAAACGGAAATGTTTCGAAAACGTATCGTGAAATAGTGACACTATAACAATATACATTGAGTAGGCATAATACCCTATTGTAAAAATAATAATAGCAACAGTGAAAAGGGGCTGTTCACTGTTTAGTATAATTTATCATTTTTCGAATTACGAGCTTTTGCTTTTACTACTGTTATAATATTATATGTACCATTTCAGTACTATACTATATACCTACCTACTCGGTTAACACTTTGAAATCTTAAATTTTTTTTTTTTTTGTTTCTTGAACATAAAAATACATTTACCAGGATGGCATCGAAAAATCAATTTGTTACGTTTAATAATGGTAAAAAATATCCGATTTTAGGATTTGGAACTTGGAAGGTAATTAACTATACTATACACTATATATATCAACTTATAATCATTAATAAATGTTTTATTTTAAATAGTATGTGCACGTAATATAATAATATCGTGTTATTTGTGGTATTTATTACCTGAAACAGATCGGTATTTTCGTGGTATAGGTGAAGGGGTGGTTACGTATAAAATACTTATGTTTTGCCACTTTATTTCCAAAGATACAGCATATTATCGAAATTACTATGATTCGTGTTTTACGCATTTGTTTTATTATTCGAGACTTAAATTCGTATTATTTTAAAGAAAAAAAAATTCATTTACGTATATAGTTATAAGTAAATAAATAGTCTGGGAAATTAATTCGTATTAGTACATAAACCAATCTTATTAGTTACACTTAAATGAGTTTTCTAAATGTCAAAATCAATAACTAGATTAATGCTTTTTAACATCAAAAGACTGTAACTCCCCAAAATTGTATCATATTATATTAATAAAATATTTAATATGGTTTATACCCCAAATACCCAATAATTCGTATGATAATTATATTTGTTTTTGAGTTTTGTAACCCTATAGTTAAAACGTTAAAAAAACATGAATCGTTACGTTGATACACGCTTAAAATTATAAAAACATTTAATCTTGTATGTATTAAAAATAATTAATAAATTACCTGTAACAATAATAATAATAATAATAATAATAATATAGATATACCTATAATTTAGTAATTAATATTAGATTTGTACGTATAATATATTTTATATAACAAAATGTGTTTTGTATAATATTATAAAACTAAAATTCTCCAAATGATCATAATCATTTAATAAATAAATAATATACGTATCATCTACTGCATTACTATTAAAACAGCGTACTTAGGTAATATTTTGAAATTCACAATTTTCTAATATATATATATATATGTAGGTACATATAACTCTATACACACATATCAGATAAAATATAATTAACTAGCTACATAATGATACAATAACAATATTTTTCAAAGATAACATTATAATAATATTTATATGCTACGTTTTTCATGGTTAATTTTCATTCATCGTATTTTATATATTCGATAATCATTAATCAATGTATACAAATATACAAATATTATATTTTATATACATATAAGACCAGTGGCGCACAGAGGTTTTACAACAGCACATGCAGTTAGGTAAAATTATACCCACCCACCAAATTTTACTACCTAATTAGTACCTAATACCTAAATATGCATAATGTTTATTGCATTGTATTTTATTGTACACACTATTTCCTACAATACTTTTATAGACACTAGATGACAGTATAACAATATATGATAGGTATGACATACTATAACCCACGGCCACACCCACCCACTACTGAGTGGACATGCAGTTGCATTACATGGTTAGCTCGATGGGCGCCACTGTATAAGACAAGTAGATGTAAAAACCGCTCCTTTTTTTTATTGATAACAATTAATTATCAACAAATACGTCCAACTATAATAATAAATAATATATTACATTTATTATATTTACATCTGCACAAATATTTTACCGAAATAAAATTATAGCATTATATATATATATATGTAAGTGTGTGTGTGTGTGTGTGTGTGTGTGTGTGTGTGTGTGTATATCGTATATGTATATATATACAAATATGTATACACTGTACGAGTATTATACGCATTGACGAAATAAATTACTATTAGCGTAAAAATGTTTAAAAAAGTATAGTATATAATTTTTTTAAAGAAAATTAAACGTACTTAGGTTGGTACATCATGGAAATGTATTATGTATGTAATTTTGTATATAATATGATGTGAACTTTGAGGTCACGTCAAAACAAATCAAGTTGATTATATATAATATAGCTATAACAAGAATGTCTTATGTACGTAAATCACCGACTAAATATATATATATATATATATAGTCAAAACCTGGCGATGTAGAAGAAGCTGTGAAAGTAGCAATTGATACAGGCTACAGACATTTTGATTGCGCAATGTTCTATGGGAATGAAAAAGAAATAGGCAATGCTGTTAATCAGAAAATAGATGAAGGTGTTGTAACTCGAGAAGATTTATATATAACTAGTAAAGTAAATACATTTTGATTTCAATAAATCGATATGCAAAGGAGATGTATTCACAAATTTTATTTTTTGTTTTAGTTATGGAATATTTTTCATCAACCTGATATGGTTGAAACCGTGTTCAAAAAAACTTTAGCAGATTTACAAGTCGACTATTTGGATTTATACTTAATGCACTGGCCTATGGCTTTTAAAGTACGTATTATGTATATTCTCACTAATAAGAACTGTCCCACTGCAACTGTACGAATGTATGTGAGGTAATAAATCAATAAGTGTATAACGCATTTTAAATGAAATAATTTTAGGAAGGTGGATTGAATAACGACTTTATTCCTAAAGACGACAATGGTGTTACGATTGAGGGTAGTGGTTCGTATATCGAAACATGGAAAGCAATGGAAACATTAGTAGATAATGGACTTGCAAAATCAATAGGAGTGGCAAACTTTAATAGTAAACAAATAGAAGAAATATTATGTGTAGCCACAGTAAAACCAGTAAACAATCAAGTACGGATTTTCAACGTATCCGCGGATCGGGTAGTCTCAGAGCTCATAAAAACGTTTTATTATTTATAGGTCGAGTGTCATCCGTATTTAAATCAAAACAAATTAAAAGCATTTTGCGAAGAACACGAAATTGCATTAACGGCATATAGTCCACTTGGAAGTCCAGATAATCCGTGGAGAAAACCGGAAGATCCATCTCTTTTAGAAGACCCGAAGGTTTTAGATATCGCGGACAAATACAATAAAAGTGCTGCTCAGATATTAATAAAATACCAGATTCAAAGAGGTGTTATGGTCATTCCAAAATCTGTAACTAAGAGTCGTATCGAGTCAAACTTTGATGTGTGGGACTTCGAACTTGAACAAGAAGACGTAGATGAAATCGATACACTCGATTGCAACGGTCGTTTCGTGCATATGAAAGGGTATAATAATAGCTATTAATTTAATTATTAAATTCTGTGTATTCTTATATATTATACAATATATACGTATTTCCAGGAATGCGCATTTTAAGGACTATCCATTTAATGAAGAATATTAAATGTATAAATATTTACAGAATTTAAAACTCGAATTACAACATTTCACGTTATACGAGTAGAAAAATATATGTATATATATACTCGTATACATTATAATATCCAATAGTTTATTTAAACGTACATATATTTTCTTCAAAAATTATAGTGATTTAAAATAAATTAATATATTTCGTTTCCTGGTTTAGAAAGGTATTTTCCGGTAATTCCATCTCATCCTTGGTTTCATAATTTTCCTCTTTCCAGGGCTCAAATTATACTGTTTTCGAGGCTTAGATCTAGGCATAATTTGCTCCCAGCGCATGCATTCTGTTTTTCCGAAATTATCCTACTTTTCGCGGTACACGTCATAAGGGTGAAGTCTTATGTGACTTCACTCATATTATTATGGACTACAGTCTGCAGTCCATCTATCACTACCTCACTACCTCACGCTGTCGATTTTTCCATTTTCTCTGTAATAACAGCTTTTCTATAATAAATCCTTTTAATATATTAAATTGTAAATCTCCTCCTCTAATTGTCAGGTAGTTAAAATTTATTCGCGCTGCTGACTTCTTAGTGTAATATACGTACTGTCTCAAATAAACTTTAATTTATTTTGTTGCTTTTTACTTATTTATTTTTCTACCTATTTTATTTATTTATTATTTTAATAATATTTATTTTTTTAACTAATGTTTAATAATCGTCGAGCTATTATAATTTAAGTACTTATAGCTAATAAAAAAAGAACTTTAATTAAATTATGTATAGTTACCTACATAAGTACGTGTATATATACTATATACATTATGATATATTATACATAATTTTAATTAGAATTTAGAACTAATACAATTTGTTTCATAATTTAAAGTTTAAATATATACTAATAGCTACATTAATAATTAATACATTTTAAATTATACTATATAAATAATAATACAACCACGATTATATGTATACGGCATGTTAAAAACCTAATTAGTGATATTTTATCTTGACATAAAAATTAATAAATGAATAATTATAGTATGATCTCCTTGATTAATTTTCACCTTTTAAGTTTTAAATACCCATTTATAAAAATAAAACCAGATAGTATTTCAGGGCAGAGCTCGTAGATTTACAAATGTTTGTTTCGAAAGCAAATAATGATAAATTATTATCGTATAACATTAAATATTAGACCAAATTACTTTTTTTAAATGCTATTATTAGATATATAAGTGCATAGAAAAGTATGACTGTTTATGACGGCATTAAAATTTTAGGTGCATTAAAAATTAATTATTATATACTTAAGAAATGATGACGTTTAAACTAACCGTTTTACTTGAAAACGTATACATATTTTTAAAATTGAATAAGTACAAATCCCAGAATCCCAGGGAAAAAAGTTTTGGAGACCAACTCATCAATAATTATGAAAAGTGAATACGGAAACAATGGTTTAGTAAATGGAAATTATTCGGCTTAGATTCTTGTGAAAAATATTCAGAAAAATTCTATTGATGTTTTATAATAGAATTTGAAAAAAAATGAATTTTCTACAGTAAGTATGTTTTTTTTCAAAACTATTATGTACCATAATATTATACCTGCAATTATTACTACTGCAGAGAATATAGAAGTCTTTCAACACTTAATAGATACATAATAGGTATCTGTGAATTTTGCCCGAAGTACTGCTTCACGGCTTTCTGGGCAGTGGGTGTATTGCCGATTCAAATGAAAAAAAAAAAAAAAAGGTATCTGTGAATTTAACAATAGCTAATATTTGCCTGACTGCGGACTTGCGCTTATGTAACAATTAATCGTAATATCAATTCAAACATCGATAATATTATAATATAGTTGCCAATTTTATGAAAACAAATTTATATATTTCATTAATTTTTTTTATGTATAACTATTGGTAAGTATACCAATAATTATGATATTTACAAATATTGTGCTGTTATTGTGATATTTACAAATTTTCATTTCTTTTTAAAAATAAAAATAAATCTATATAGGCGATTTGTTATTCTTATCTTTAAAGATTACCATATATTCTTACTGCATGCATATCTTAAGATCAATAATGAAACACCGAGTAAGTAGCTGTGCAGGACTCTACGAGTTTTTTCATAACACTTTTAATAAGTTGTTCGCATGTTTTTATTATTTATTAAACCATATATATATATATATATATATATATATATATATATATATATTGATGAACGTATACAAATATTGCCATATTAATACTCGTAACTTCTGGTTAATTCCAACTATTTGGTTTATTCCAAAAAAAAAAAAAAATTCTCGATAATATTGTAAATTTATATGTGTGGTGGGAGAGGGGTGTATAAGTTACTATGACAGTATGACGAACAAATTCATCCATTAATCCGGCCGTATATGATTGGTCCAACATAAATTCCTCAACTATCACTTTAGGAACACAATTCGAAAAAAAAATTAAATTAATAAATCTTTCTCATCTCCGACCACTTATCAAAGGCTATTACGTATACGCTTGAAACAAGGAAATAGGCCCACGGCCGTCCCCCAAGCAATAGCATTATATAAAATGCGTGAAAATATACTCTTTAGAGAAATTTTTCTTTTTTCCTTTAGAGAAAGAGAAAATTACCTCTTTAAATGTAATACACTTTAATACACTTTGAAATATTTCCGTTGAACTAACCTAACGTTTTATTCGAATAAAATTATTCGAACGCGCATTGCAACACCGATGTACGTTATAAACGTATAATGTAAATTCCATAAAGGAGTTAGGTTCGGTAGATTAGATTTGGTTCTTTCATATAAACCGTGCCAGACCGATGAAGTTTAACTATAAGACCAGGACCGGACGGGATCGATGAAATTAATATTGAAACCGAAAGGGATTAGGTACGTTCAATATTTAGTATTTAAATAAAATTATATTTTTTTTAATTGGAAAATAATTGCAGATAACCCGTGTCGCTCAGCGCAGATTTAAATATTTAAACGTCAATGTTGGCGATACTCAAGTTTTCGTCGTTCTCGTGCACAGAGTTTTATTACACACAATTGTTTGTAATTTGTTTATTTAGGTACTACCAGTTTTGACAATAAGTCGTCGTCAGATAACAAGTGAAAAAAAAGTACAACAATTTGTACCTGATGATAATGGTTTTGTCAAAACCCGTACGCCTAGAAAATAAACAATAACTTTTATATTTGTATTTTCTTTATTTTACACATAATACTCTTTGGCTTAGTAGTATATTCACATATACATGTAAATATATTTTTTTAATCTATTTATATATACAAATTTGTTCGTTTTTTTAATAAATCGCTGAATTTTTTAACGTCAACGTGCGTATTTCAAAAATATTTCAAAAGTAATATTGTCAAAAGCCACACAATTAATATAGCGGCACATATCTGATATGTTAAAAAAATTAAATTGTTCAATGCAGTAGTGTATAGACATCTGTGTTCTCGTGCATAGGTACTCATGAGCGTCGCCGCCACGGAATAGAACCAGATAAGAAAAAGAGTAGGTGGTAAGACGTGGCAGGCACATGCCTCTTAAGACACACCAACTATTAATCATCGAATTGTCACAGAATCGACTCCGTACAAGTAGTACCTAATCCACCGTCGATCCACTACTAGACGGTGTTTACTGTTCTTTGTATCTTTACACAAGTTTAACGAATATTGGACTTACCGCTATAAATAGTCTACTGTTTAGACGGAAAATGGCTTCAAAAAATCAATTCGTCACGTTCAACAATGGACAGAAATATCCGATTTTAGGATTTGGCACTTGGAAGGTAAAATCGACAATAACATTTAACGTAATAATATACACCTATCTAAATATAAATAATAACTGTATTGAAAAAAGCAATCGAAACTTGAGTGTTATTATATAATCAGTTGATTTTAATTTTTAAAATACCATATATGATCTATAGGTAAACAGATGCGTGTAGACTATACTTCAGCGCGACGTACACTAGACAATAATATTACGTGTACAAACTACAAATACTATAAAAATCAATAATACTACAAATACTCTAAAATAGTGTACCTACTACATTTTCGAAATTTAAAAACATTTTGACTAGCTTATTTCAATCGCTTTAAGTGTTTAGTCTTCTTAAGCGCGTAGACTGTAGACATCTAGGTGAGTTACGCCACGATGTCCAAACGATACAATTTTATTCCCCTTAACAAATCGTCGGTAAAGTCGTCGTACGAATAGGTGTCGGTTTCCTAAGGTTTATTTTTTTTTCACACATTCGAGTTCGACTGAGTATTTCGTTGGTCCGCCCCTGGAAGTATATATACGCACTCGACGTCAGGATATATAGATATAACAGTGCATTATACGCCTTCGACGAATAATGAATACCGTATGTCTAAACGTCGTTCTTCGTCGTGTAAATCGTTTAAAACACCTAACGTCTAGATGGTAGTAGCGCGCGCTGTAATTTGAATTTATGTATTTTTTTGTATTTTGATAGTGTTATGAAGTTGATAATCAAGTTTGGACCGTGATCTAGTCATTACCGATAAGGGTCCGAAACAGCTGGTCGCATACGATATCCGATGATAACATTTTAAGAACACTGTGCGTACTGCGTTTCTTGTAAAATATAAAAAAAATGGCTTCCAACGTCTAGGCACAGATTAGATGAATATTCATCTAATCTGTGGTCTAGGCGTCTTGACGTGTGTTTTCTGAGGTTAAAGTAAAAACATTCTATTGTCACGTCACGTGAATTCACGTGATTTCACATTGACAAAAAATAAAACACCATGAGATATCACGCTCAGAAACTACCTTATTGTCACGTCCCCAATTTTCTTCTCGCAACACTACCATCTAACGTCTTCTAGAGTCATCCGATTTCGATCATTTCTTTTTTCTGCTGGAAAATGCAAGATTTTCTACATGGCGCATTGGATTTTGATTTTAGTTTACCTTATACTCGTAAAAAACTATAAAAAAATTATGGAAATTGTTCAAGTCTAATGCATCCTTTCTTTTAAGTAAGAAGTTTTCCTCTTTACAACAAAAAAATATCGAAATCGGATCACTCTACGAGAAGGCGTAAGAGTTTTCCTCGTAATATATGTGTTTAAACTTAATTACAGGTCGCGTGCAAGCACCTTAAAGGTTGGGTTAAATAGTTTTTTTCCACACGTGTACAGATATCTTCTACGGATAATCATATTTTAAGATAATCTGTATCGCAAAAACAGTTTGGCCATTTCCTTCATTTTTCTCTTCAATAACACACAAAACCAAAAGTACATAATATTATTTACACTAAAGTAGATAGGTACTTTTTACAACGATTTACCTACATAATGTATGTACATTATTACAAATGTAATTTACAGATATCACTTATTACTCTTAATTTGATGAATAACAAAAACTATTTAGGATTTAAATAAAAATTTGTAAAACAAAGATGTCAAATATATTTACCCATATTAATAATACCTGTGTACCTGTTGATTTACAGTCAAAGCCTGGTGAAGTTGAAGAAGCAGTGAAAAATTCGATAGATGCAGGGTATAGACATATTGATTGTGCTATGGTTTATGACAATGAAAAAGAGATAGGGAAAGCTATAAAACAAAAAATTGATGAAGGCGTTGTTAAACGTGAAGATTTATTCATTACTAGTAAAGTAAGAACGTTTACCAATTTATATTAAATAAATGGCTATCACATTTTAAACGTGAATAACATATAATATTTTTCAGTTGTGGAATACCTTTCATCAACCCGATTATGTCGAAACAATATTAAAAAAAACGTTATCCGATTTGCAAATCGACTATTTGGATCTATACTTAATACACTGGTCGATGGCTTTTAAAGTTTGTTCAAATTTAAAATATTGAAATGTATTTGTAGTACCTAATAGTGGTAGTACGATAATTAATTTCTTATAATATTAGGAAGGTTTATTGGAAGAAGAATGGTTCCCAAAAGATGCCAATGGAGTTACTACCGAAGGAAATGGTTCTTACATAGAAACCTATAAAGCAATGGAAAAATTGGTTGAAAAAGGTCTTGTTAAGTCAATAGGTGTATCTAACTTTAACAGAAAACAAATCGAAAACATAATCAATGTAGCTACAGTGAAACCAGTAACTAATCAAGTACGAAATTATTATAAACTATATCTTCGTTAATTGTGGTAACGATAGATATGCATCGTAAATTGTATTAATTGTTTTGTATTTAGGTCGAATGCCATCCCTATTTGAATCAGAAAAAGTTACAGGAGTTTTGTGCACAACACAATATCATTTTAACTGCATACAGTCCTTTGGGATCTCCGGACAGACCTTGGGCTAAACCGGAAGATCCATCTCTTTTGGAAGACCCAAAGATTGTAGCCATTGCAAAAAAGTATAACAAGAGTAGTGCTCAAATTTTGATAAAATATCAGTTACAAAGAGGCAACATGGTCATTCCGAAATCTGTGACTAAAAGTCGTATTGAATCAAACTTTGATGTATGGGACTTTGCATTGGAACAAGACGATATAAAAGAAATTGATACTTTCGATTGTAACTGGCGTATTATTCATTTCAACTGGTATGTTACTTATTTATTTATTTATTTATTTATTAACATAATTACGGGGCGAGCCCAAGTTTACACAATAGAACATGAAGAAGAAGAACAAACAACAACAACAAAAAAGAGTGACAGAAAATATATATATGTATACATATACACATACACACACACACACACACACACACACACACACACACACACACACACACACATATAACAAACAAAAGAGAAAAAAAGAAAAAAAGAAATCATTAGAAACAAGGTTTAAATAGAAAAGAAGTGATCGTTATTCGCGATACGCATGAGACGGAGGATAGGCGAATTGTTAACAAAATTAGAAGAAGAGCGAGGAGTACTTATTTTATCGTATTCATTGAAACAAAACAAATTATAGAATTCTACAATTATCTTATATTTTAAATTTTGCAGGATCCAACATTTCAAAGATTATCCATTCCACGATGAATATTGATTTTAATATACAATATTATATTCGATTTTAAAATATTTATGCCATCACCTTTGTACATTTAAAATACATTTTTATTTCAACATTAATTATACCTGTTATTTATTTATTAATTACTTTTAAATGAATCGAATAAATACGTTTTTTCCTTACCGTGTAAAACATTATTGTCTTTATACAACGAATAACAATAAATCTTTTATTCAATACATAATTATATATGTAAAATTGAACTCAATTATAAACAATATAATAGTAATAGTTATTTGAGTTAATAGGTTTTTAAAAATCAGTGTAACCTTAAAATATTCGTCGATAAACTCATCGCATATATACGAGTATATAGTATATTAATAGTTTATATCATTTACTAACTGCATTGTATAAGAGATCTTGCAGTGTTTAATAACACGTCATTCTTTTTAATAATTTTTCTGTTATTAACTTTATAATATAACACATTTGATGCCCAAGTTATCGCATTGAATTACGTGTACACATAGTCAATACAATTTATTCCGTATTATCCGTGTGTATAAAGATCACTGCGTGAATTATAAAATCATAAAGGTCGGAAGGCTATATTCGCGTTAATATTCTAAAAATCAGCAATTCGTATTTCATATAAAATTTAATAGATATAATAATCGATTAAAATATATTTTTACGAACCATAAAAACCGAGAACAGTTCAGTGCGTACGATAACGTGCTACCTATTATACATAGTACATATACATTACATAGAGACAAGAATTAACGATTTAAAATCAATTCAGTTGCAGATTATTCTTATGGTTTAATTTTTTTCTACCCGCGCTTTAGGTAACGACAAACTTTTTTTCGTGCGTTTTTATTTGTAACGATTACCCGATTTAATTTTGAATTTTCATAGTCGAAAGATATTTCATGTAAACACATTTGAAGAAGTAGATACCAATAGGCTATTCACTGTACGCAGAATTTTCCAGTGGAGGGGGGGCATAGGCGCAACTAGGGGGTGCTAAGGGGGACTTTAGCACCCCCATACTCAATATAGTAGCACCCCCAAAGTATTCAGATTTAAATTTTTAATGAAAAAAAAAAGCAATTCGAAACGAGGTTTTTCCTAACTTGTACAAGTAATTTCAAATTTAACGCTTTACTGACGTGTTCACTTTAAATATTGAAAGGCATGTTGCAAATATAATATGAAAACAGGAATACTTAATCAGTTAGATAATTATACTACAATACAAATACAGTTTTAAAATAGTAAATTTTATAATTCATATTTTTATTATCTAATATCAAACGTACGTTTTTTGTATTTATTGTATCGGATGTAAATTGTAAAAAAATATTATATTGTAATAATATAATTTACAATTGTTTACCTATTTTCTAAGTGCAATATACCAGTAAATATTCAAATCAATAATAATGTCGAAGTTGTGTTATTAACGGGTTTGAAATGTATATGTTTGGGGTGGGGGAGGTGGTGTAATGAGTGTTTTAGTCAGTGACGTATACATAATTTTAGTACCCTCTAAAATTTAGGTCTAATCGCGCCAATGGGGGGTTGAAAATAAATAAATATTCAGTAGACATAAGATTTTTACCTTAATTTACTATAACATATAATTACATAAATAATTGAAAAAATGATGAGCATTAAAATAGTTTTGTTGCGTAATAAATTGTTTTTTTTTTTTTTTGTTAATCGTTAAACGTCGTGTTATTTTTTTCAACTTTGAAGTCAAAACAATCAACCAAAAACCGTTCACCTTACCAATCGTAAATGTGACGTTACCTTATACAGGGTCTGTCAGAACAAACGCATGGTTTTCAAAATATTAATACTTCGAGTGGGAAAGTCCGATCGGAGTGGGAGATGGCTCGTTAGAAAGCTGATAAGATGCAGTTTTAGTCGGCAAAATGGTGTGGAGTGTGGAACAACGTGCGTTTTGCACAGCTCACGATGGAATTAATGGACAACAGTGACAACATGATTTTGTTTATGAGTGACGAGGCTCATTTCCACTCGAATGGTTATGTCAATAAGCAAAATTATCGCTATTGGTCCCCAGTGAACCCACAACAATTACACGAGGAGCCCCCGCATACCCCAAAAGTCACAGTTTGGTATGCAATGGGTCCAACGCAAATTATTGACCCTTATTTTTTCGAAGACAACGGGCATACGACCACTGTGAAATCAGAGCATTACACCGAAATGCTGACCCAATTTTTTTTCCTGAGCTTCGACGTCGTCGTGTCTGTGTCAGAAAAGTGTGGTTTCAACAAGACGGGGCAACATCACACACAGCTCGTGCCTCAATTGAAATTCTTCGCTAAAAATTCCCTGGACGTCTGATTTCGCACTATGGGAACGTTCCGTGGCCCTTCCGCTCCCCTGACTCGACAACATGTGATTTTTTCTTGTGGGGTCACTCAAAATCAAAGGTCTATCAACACAAGCCACGAGCCCTTGATAAACTGAAGGACGAGATCACACGAGTGGTGAGAGAATTCCCAGTACAGATGCTGACTGACGCGATTGGCTCCTTCCGCGAGCGCCTGGATTCCTGCGTTGCGGCTCAAGGGCGCCATATGACTGACGTTATTTTTAAAACCTAAATTTTGTTACGTATAAAAAACTGCATATGTTTCTGTATTTTTTGGTACAATAAAATTCTTTTTACTGCAATTACTTTTGGCGTTGCATCGTTTTGAAAAACATGCGTTTGTTCTGACAGACCCTGTACTAAGGTCTATGGACGTTACACTATTTGTGTCTATTTTGTGCTAAACGATTGGAAAGGAAAAACTTGTATACATCACTGCGCATTCCATTGGTTCCCCGACAGGCGACTACAGTCTTATCAACATCATAAAATAAATAAAACTGTTTACGACCACTATAATCATTAGTAATATTGGTAATATGAAACATAAAAAAAATAGAATTATAGGTCAATGGGGGGCTTCAGCCCTTTAGCCCCCCTGCGTACGCCACTGCAATAGGCAATAGCTACGAGAATGATCGGAGAAAAATAATTTTAGGTTTTTTTTTTTAAAAATTTATTAGAGACATAAATTTATAAATATTTGCATCGACAATTAAATAAGTACGAGAAATAAAATATAAAATGATAAAAATAATAAATTAAAACAGAAAGAGAATTTACAACACAGAACCCTCAGAAAGGAAAAAATTTAAAACGGAATGAATAAGGAAAACATTGGAGGTTTGAAAGGTATGGGGAAAAGTAAAAGGAATGTTATTAGAAGCGAATAAATTTGCAAGAATGAGCCGCTTGTGGGAAAGGAAAGGACAGTTGAAGAGGAGATGAGAGGAATTGCAAACAAAGGATCCATCATGCAGGAATTTCGGGTATAATATTGTTATGAATTGTTGATAAATGTACTTGTAGAACCGTAGAAGTAACGAATAATTAAATTTCTTTTTTTTTATAAAAAAAATTTGACCGACAATAAATTTTTGCGATAACCAAAGACCATGATTTTTTTAAGCAGTGACATTAAAAATACTATGTGGAAATGATAGCACATACAAATGTAACAGGACCTGGTAAAAAAAAAAAAGCTAACCAGTAACCGTCCATGGTGGCGAGTTTATGTTATCACAAAATATTGTCCTCTTATTGATAACAGTAAAACTCGCCGACTATGTTCGACGCCCGCGCCGATGTTCATTCTCGTTTCTTCGTGTTTCGCGTCGCGAATTAGTCTGATTTATCGGTTCGTCTCGTTTTCAAAGGCGTTCCATAAAACTTTGATTTACATTTTTTCGGATATTCAGATATTATTATTTGGTCGAGCTCGTGTATTTGTTAGTGTTAGGAATTTTTAATTTTTACGTTCTTATACAAAAATGTCAAATTTATCTAAACTGGTGAAAACAGTGACGTTCAACAACGGTCAATTATACCCGATTTTGGGTTTAGGAACTTGGCAGGTAATACGAATATATTTACATATTACGTTTTAGGATCAAAAGTGACACGAGAGCAAAATAATAATTTACTTGTTTCTCCAGGCTTCAGCTGTCCTTGACGATTCTCAACAGAAGTTAATTGTTGACTCTGTAAAAACAGCAATTGACATAGGTTATCGTCACTTTGATTGTGCTGCCATTTATAACAATGAAAAATCTGTTGGCAAAGCTATAAACGATAAAATTACTGAAGAAGTTATTAAAAGAGATGATGTGTACATCACTAGTAAAGTATGTTTTAATTACACGGGACTATGACGTGTCTTGATATTAAAATATATATTTATGTAATCGCGTTTAACAGTTAATTATAAGTCGATGTTTGAAACTAGAGAACTGTAACTAATATGTTTACATTAATTATTTCAATACTCTTGTGAAACGCATTGCACAAATACAACTATTTCAAAATATTTTTCAGTAATTATGCAAGATTATTAAAACTTTATTAATGATGATGTACGTGGATAATATACTTATGAGCGTAATACAGTTTTTATTTTTTAGCTTTGGAACGATAAACATAGATTTGAACTGGTTGAAGAAGCGTTGAAGAACACTTTGAACGATTTGAATGTGAATTACGTAGATTTATATCTTATCCATTGGCCATTTGCTACGAGTGTAATTACTACATTAAAATAAAGAAAAACGATTTTTGAATCGAAATTTGTTCGTCTTTTAATAAAACCATTTATTTTATAGGAAGATCCAGATGCTGTTGACAATGAAGGACGTTTATTAGGCTCGGGTGTCTCTTATTTAGACACGTGGAAAGCAATGGAACGGTGTGTCCAGTTAGGACTTACAAAATCAATTGGAGTATCGAATTTCAATATTAACCAGTTGAAAGAAATTTTAAAAGTAGCAAAAATTAAACCAGTTGTTAATCAGGTTAGGTTATAACTGTCATAAGCGTATTGTAAAGGTTTTGTGGTATACATTTTTGAAAAGACTGTTACTTTAATAAATGAATATAAAACCCGCACAGTTATGTCGTAATCAATTAGAGCAGCATATTCACACGGGTCACAAGCGAATGTAGCATTTTGCCCTAAGACTGTAATTGCGTTCTCTCGTGAGTGACATAATGTACTATTTTTTGTCACACCTCTCATCAAGTAGAAATACAGGAAAAAAACCAGTGAATGAGGCAGATTTATATTTTTATTATATTAGAAAAACAAGCCTAGTACCTACACACGTATTAAATCTATTAATTTGGTTTGAACAATAATTTTTCTAAAACCGACGCATGCGAACGGGTGAAAAAAATTTGTCTGCGTGTACAGCGGACAATAAAAACATTATTTTTTCCACCGCTCCTAGTAGTATAGAAAATTAAACTTTCTGTGCAGGTGTGATAAAAAATACATTAATTATTATTGTTTAAGTTTTTAAAACAATATCGATAGCTTTGTGTTTATTTAATATTTTATTTTGAATGTTATTATTATAGGTCGAATGCCATCCCTATTTAACACAAGTTGAACTTAAGAAATTTTGCGACACTTGTAATATACAATTAATCGGTTATGCGCCATTAGGATCGCCTAAGAGGTCATGGGCAGGACCAGAAGAAGATGCTATTTTAGATGAACCGATTGTAAAAAAACTGGCTGATAAATATAAGAAAACCAATGCCCAAGTATTAATAAAGTTCCAGGTAATAATCTTGTTTATTTTAAATCGTTCTGAGCTAATTTCAGTTGCATTGAAAACCTTTAGATCCAACGAGGCATTATAGTCATACCAAAGTCGTCTAATTCGGAAAGACAAAAAGAAAACTTTGATATTTGGGACTTTGATTTAACCCAGGAAGAAATAGGTCTACTCGAATCGTTGAACAGAAACTATCGTTATTTCAAATTTGTTACGTAAGTTAAAAATTAGTTCTTTTATTTCGCATTTTTAAGTGAAAAATATTTATAAACACCATTTTTTCAGCGCAAGTCATTTAAAAGATTATCCATTCGTCGATGAAGTATAATTCAAACGTCGAGGTTAAGAACATTTTGTAGTATTTTTCATGATTGTTTTCTAAAGATTTAATTTTTACAAATTTATTTTATACGTACACTTAATTATTTATGTTTAAAATAAAATTACTCTCAACTTAAAAATAATATAGCCTTCTATTTTTATGTAATTATTTTATTGCTGTTATATTTTCTACGGAAGTTAGATTTATAAATAAAATGCAGGTAGATTTGATACGTTTTGTTTGTGAAAAAAGTTGCGTCACTCCCCCCGAGACATTTGTTTAACATATAATCCATGTTATCCTAGTTACTGGTATCGTATGTATTGCGCTTTTAATTATTTACTGACCAATATTTTTTTTCTCATAACTTGATTGTTCAATGTATTCACTCCGTAACATTTTGATATTGCGTAGTGGTATTATTATTATTATTTCCAGTGTTGGGTAGTAGTTACTCATTCTCTAACTTTTGTACTAATATAATAGTAAATTAATTAGGTTTCATATAGTTTATTTGCTTAACTTGCGTAAGGCCTTTACACCACCACCCCTCCCCCATAGCACGGCTACTATATAATATATATTATATATATATATATACGAATTTGTTGCTACATTTATTAAATTGTTAGATTTTTTACGCAGACGCGGGTATTTCAGAGATACTTTCAGTAGTAATATTGTCAAAAGCGACACAATTTTAATACAGCGGCATATATTGTGATGAAGAAATTGAATTTTTCAATAACATCCGTGAGTAAACGAATAATTAATTAAAAATTTCGTTTTTATTGACTTATATTTTATTTTACTCTAATAATATAATATAATCCACAACAAGTAATCACATTTTGCCAACCAATGTTGGAACTGATAACGAGTCGTTATCTAGTGTATAGAAATCTGTGTGTTCTGGTGAGCGCCGCTGCCACGAAATCGAACCAGATAAGACAAAAAGAGTGGACTGTAGGACGTGGCCGGCACGAACCTCGTAAGACGCGCGGAATCGTCGTATTGTTATTTGTTACGGAGTCGATTCCGTACGAGTAGTGCCTAAGCCACCGTCGATCAATTACTGTTGTGTGTTGTTCTTTTTATCTTCACACGAGTGGTCTTGTTTGTATCGCGGGTTTCGTTTTAATAATAAAATATATCTATCACTATAAATAGTCTACTGTTTGGACGGAAAATGGCATCAAAAATCAATTCGTCACGTTTAACAATGGACAGAAATATCCGATTTTAGGGTTTGGCACTTGGAAGGTAAAACATTTAGCATAATAATGTACACCTACCTACCTGTATCCATATAATTGAAAAAAGCGATTTACCTGAAACTGTTGTTATACGGCCGATTAGTTGATTTTAATTTTTAAAACGTTACAATCACGGTTAAATGAATGCGTATGGACAGTAATTATGCGTCATAAAATGTACAAATACTAAATAGGGTAAAACATTATCGAAATTTATAAACGTTTTAATATGAAATATTTATAACTTTACTGTCGTGCCTCATTTTTTTTTTCTTTTGGAAAATGGAATACTTTCTACATAGTGTATTGGACTATGATTCTGTATTACCTTATTAAAAGCTATTAAAAAAAAAAAAAATTCAAGTCCAGTATGTCCTGTAAGACGCGTTTTCCTCTTTCCAACAAAATAAAATATCAAAATCGGATTACTGTGTGAAGAGGCGTGCGAGCTTTTCCCTTAACGTACGTAATTAAGCTAAACTGTAGGTCGTGCGAATGCCCCTTAAAGGTTAATAGTTTTTTTTTATTTGTGTAAGTCTTCTACGGAGAATTATATTCTAAGACAATCTGTATCGCAAAAACAGTTTGGCCATTCCTTCTTTTTCTCTTCAGTATAACACAAAACCACACGTACATAATATTATTTACACTAAAGCGGATAGATACTTTTTAAAACGGTTTACATACATAATTTATGTAAACTATTACAAATATAGTTTACAGATACCAGTTATTACTGTTAATTTGATAAATGACAAAAATTGTTTAGGATTTAAATAAAAATTTGTAAAACAAAGATATCAAATATATTTACCCGTATTAATAATACCTGTCTACCTGTTGATTTACAGTCAAAGCCTGGTGAAGTTGAAGAAGCAGTGAAAAATGCGATAGATGCAGGGTATAGACATATTGATTGTGCTATGGTTTATGGCAATGAAAAAGAGATAGGGAAAGCTATAAAACAAAAAATTGATGAAGGCGTTGTTAAACGCGAAGATCTGTTCATTACTAGTAAAGTAAGTACGTTTATATTGAATAAATAGCTTTACGTTTTAAGTGTGAATAATAACGCGTAATATTTTTCAGTTGTGGAACACCTTCCATCAACCCGATTATGTCGAAACAGTATTAAAAAAAACGTTATCCGATCTGCAAATCGATTATTTGGATCTGTACTTAATACACTGGCCGATGGCTTTTAAAGTTTGTTTAAATTTAAAATATTGAAATATATATATATGTAGTACCTAATAGTGGTAGTACGATAATTATATTTCTTATAATATTAGGAAGGTTTATTGGAAGAAGAATGGTTCCCAAAAGATGCCAATGGAGTTACTATCGAAGGAAATGGTTCTTACATAGAAACCTATAAAGCAATGGAAAAATTGGTTGAAAAAGGTCTTGTTAAGTCAATAGGTGTATCTAACTTTAACAGAAAACAAATCGAAAACATAATCAATGTAGCTACAGTGAAACCAGTTACTAATCAAGTACGAAATTATTATAAACTATATCTTCGTTAATTGTGGTAACGATAGATATGCATCGTAAATTGTATTAATTGTTTTGTATTTAGGTCGAATGCCATCCCTATTTGAATCAGAAAAAGTTACGGGAGTTTTGTGCACAACACAATATCATTTTAACTGCATACAGTCCTTTGGGATCTCCGGACAGACCTTGGGCTAAACCGGAAGATCCATCTCTTTTGGAAGACCCAAAGATTGTAGCCATTGCAAAAAAGTATAACAAGAGTAGTGCTCAAATTTTGATAAAATATCAGTTACAAAGAGGCAACATGGTCATTCCGAAATCTGTGACTAAAAGTCGTATTGAATCAAACTTTGATGTATGGGACTTTGCATTGGAACAAGACGATATAAAAGAAATTGATACTTTCGATTGTAATGGCCGTGTTCTTCACCTCAACTGGTGTGTTACTTATTTTATCGCGTTCATTGAAACAAAATAAATTATAGAATTCTACAATTAATTTATATTTTAATTTTTGCAGGAATCAACATTTCAAAGATTATCCATTCCACGATGAATATTGATTTTAAAATACAATACTATATTCGGTTTCAAAATATTTATGTAATGACATATGTATATTTAAAGTACATTTTATAATATTACACATTAATATTATGCATAATTATTTTAAATGAATTGAGTAAATAAATTTTTCCTTACGAGATAAGACATACAATGAATAATAATAAATCTTTTCTTTTAATACAAAATTATATGTATAATTAAACTCAATTATAAACAGGAATAATAGTAATTATTAAATGAGTTCAAAGGTTTTTTAAAAAAAGTATAACCTTAATATAATCATCGATAAACTCATCACAGATATGTAATGTTAATAGTTTATATCATTTACTAACAGCGTAGTATAAGAGCACAGTAAAGAGAGCATCAAAATTACCATAATCATAGATATAAATTAAAAATTAACATTAAAAACTTTCGATTTTGTTAGCTGTTTTAAAATATTTAATGATTATTGACCAGACACTAGGTTATCTAATGTAAATTTTAGGAAAATATTATGTATTATACATATTATAATACTTTTAAAACGTTATTTGAAGTTACGAAACTTGCGTGTAATCATTTCAATTCAAGGTCAAGTTGATAACTGCGATGGTGATCAAAGACAACTTTCCATCACTGAATTCGATAGAACAATGTTCTATGGTGCAGGAGCGTATTTATGGTGGGTGGCGGGCTAATGGGGCGAACCCGTCCATATCGCCGTCATACACATGTGAAAAAAAAGCGTTGATTTAACACCTAACATAATGTTGAATTGAAACAAAAACTAGTTATTTTTAGAATGTTATTTGACAATTCAATTATGTTCGAGTAACAATATCAGTATTTTCATAATGAAATAATTTAGTTAATTTGAAAATAACACTCTGGGAAGTATTTGGAACAACTCTGTGAAGAAAAAATCGTAAAACAGTTCAATAGCGTCGTCTTTCATAAGGAAGGATGTGTATTATGAGCACCTAGTGAGTTTATGATATTAAACATACCTAAAATAAATATTGTATAATGTCCACCATATACAGTTGTATTGACAAATTGCCATATATTGTAAACTTGTAATTATAAATGGAAAAGAAAAGTTTTAATTTAACGGAGGCTATTCAAGTGTAGTTAATACTGATTGACAGATATTTTAATAAAGGTAGTAGTTATATCTACATTAATAGCTTATTATGGTCATTTTATATTATCATGTATAATTTATTTTATAACTAAATAAATTATAGAGTTTGGTAGTAAATAATACCCCATAAATAAAGTAAAAACACTGAAACTTTTGATTGAGAAAAATACAACGAATGGATGGCAGCGAAACAGTGGCGGCGAAATGTCCTAAACCCCTAATGCGTAGACCTAATAACTAACCTAGTTATTAGGTCTATACCCTAATGGGGATCCAGCCCCCTGCCGGAAATTTCGGGACATTTTTTTTATGCATTCCTTCGCCGCATAGGATGTAATATTTTTGTTACAACAATTATTACAACAACGTTTTATCGTTTACACGACGCTTTAAGGGAAATACCGCCAAAACGTGTACTAAATTCCTATTGGTTGTTTTTAATATATTGAGAATTTTATAATTTTTTTCTAATTTTAAGATTTTGGATTAAAATTTAGGAATAACACAACGATGATACCTAGTGCCCCCGCCCAAAAAAAAAATTTAATAATAAATATTAAATACGCTCCTTAGATGAATATAGAAGATGATATTACTCACTTTTCTATGATGATATTCATCTAATTTGTGATAATAGTGTGTTCACTATTTTTATAAGTAAATCTATTTTCGTCAACCAAACGTTTCAATCCAATTTTGGTAACAGGAGGTACACCTAAATATTTAGAGGCTAAATGGGTAAAAACTGACACCACTGAAATTCATTTGCGTCTGACGAAAAAACGACGTTTTGAAGAATACACAAAAAAAAAAAGAATTCTTATCGAGCTGGTGTCTTGTAAACACAGTGTTATCGATGGGTTTTTATTCCTCGAAGAATTGAAAACTACTCGTCACTCGTCAGTAGTGGTAAAAGTACAGTGAAAATAATGCTAAATAAAATCTTGTAGATTTAAAAATTGTTGAAAATCGCCGGAATATTGTGTCGTTTTTTTTTCGTACAGGCAGCCCAACGTACACAATTGCCGCCAATATTTTTTCTTATCACTCGATAGCTTCACCACAGAACAACTGTGGCTTCACAATGATATTTCACACGCTTTGGCATTTGTTTACTGTCTTTCTTTGAACGGTTCGTTTTGTGCCTGTTTCGAAGGATTTTTAAAATGTGTAAGTACTAGTTTTGTGTATTGTATTACTGGCAATTCAGTTTTTTTTTTGCTTTTAAATCGTTTAAAACGTAAGTGAAACTGTGGGTGGTGAGGTCTTAGTCACGTCTAACGAGAAATTAAGTATTTAATTAAATATGACAATCCTCCGAGTATTTGTAAATTCCACCGACTACATTTCGAGATAAATTTGAAAATAAGTAATCGCGTTTTTCTTGAGAAAATTCGTGCTTTTTGTACAATATTATTAAAATCACAGGTCGGTCGAACGAAACGTTGACGTCAAATATTTTTCGTCGTCGCCCAAAGGCGCTCGGTTGTCCGCGAGTTTTTCAACGTCTGTGTAATATAACACATTCTAACGGTAATCATTATGTGTTGTAAAGTCTAACGTTTTACCTCGTTCGTTGAACGTTTCAACCTCCACAAACAAAGCCGTTTTAAAGCTAAATACGTGTCTGTACAAGTGTTACTGTTTAAAAACATTAAACAGTAATCGGTACCAATTGAATAATATCATTTCGTGAATGTCTGATCGACCGACCGTAGTAAAAATTACGCATCGAGAAAAAAAAACGTTTAAACGTAATGGATTTTCTTGTCTTTACAATGATAATGTGCAAAGTGGTGAATTCCCATTCTGCCTTTCAATTTCACCGCCAGGTATTTTACTTTCAGATTTTTTTTTATTTCATAACATAATCGTAGATGCGTGTTTAATGGGCAAATATCAGATATTTCAAAGGACGATTTGAATTTTTTATTCGAAAAAATTATTAAATTACGATGCGAAATGGGATAGTAAAAAATTGAAATCGTGCGGTTCTCAATGAAACTTAATTGGAAATTAAATGTAAAATTTCAAAATTATTAAATATTTTACTTCCCCCCAGGGAAGGGGGTCTTCAAATGTCTACCCCTAGTAGTATTATTGCTGTTCATGAATTATGTGTTAAAACTTAACGTTGCAAACGTATTTCTTAAACTGTGTCATCAGTGAGATTAATTGAAAAAATCTTGTATTTCAAAAAAAATCCTTATGTACTTATTGTTAATATCATCGACTCGTCATTGTGATTAGTCAGTGTTAATGTAGGTACTCGAAATTTCTATACGAGAAGTATTTTGTAGTTATCTGATGCAAATGCGTTAAAATCCAGCATTATTTTGCATTACTCGTTTGACCGATTTCAAGTATTCATATATATACTCTTAGATTATTTATTATAGATAAGTTATTTCACGCAATATAACTACATAATTACTAATCGGTTATTGTTTTTTTCAGCGTGGTGAAATAAATTATTTTATATAATCTTATTCAACTAATCATAATCAAAGTAATCGAGTTACGCGCAGCACTTCAACATATTATTTAGATAACACAGAAGTAAGTTAAATATCTATATCTGTTATGACTGCGTGATTGCGCATGGTTTTTAATAAATTGCAAATTTATTTCTTATGTTATAGGATGGATTCTTTTCTTAAGACTGGAAAAATCAACCAGGACGAACAACCTACTGGTAATGGTGTGAAGAGTAAAAATGTGTTGCGTGGAATCTCTGATAGTACTACGCCTTGGGTCGAAAAGTATCGACCTCGCACTGTCGATGAAGTATCCGAACAGTCCGAAATCGTAGCTGTACTGAAGCAGTGTTTAGAACAAGGCGCCGATATGCCTCACCTGTTGTTTTACGGACCTCCTGGTACCGGTAAAACTAGTACTATAATTGCAGCTGCGCGTCAGTTATTCGGAGACATGTACAAGGAACGCATGTTAGAACTAAACGCTTCTGATGACCGTGGTATTCAAGTGATTCGGGATAAAGTCAAAACTTTTGCCCAGCTTACAGCTTCTGACAGAAGACCGGATGGTAAACCATGTCCGCCGTTCAAAATTGTCGTCCTGGACGAAGCAGACTCGATGACGGCGCCGGCTCAAGCAGCGCTCAGACGTACCATTGAGCGCGAGACCAAGACTACTCGATTCTGTCTTATTTGTAATTATGTGAGTTGCATTATTGATCCGTTGACGTCCCGTTGCTCCAAGTTCAGATTCAAACCTCTGTCGCACGATATCATGCTGATTCGCCTCGAGCACATTTGTAAAGAAGAAAAAGTGAAGTGTGCGCCACGAGTGCTGGCACGATTAGTCGACGCATCTGGAGGTGATATGCGTAGGGCGATCACGTCTCTCCAGAGTACAGCTAGATTGAAGGGCGAAGAAGGTATTGAAGAAGTAGACGTGCTCGAGGTCATTGGCACTGTGCCTGACGTCTGGTTAGACCGTATGATGGACATTGGTCGTACATACGACTATCAAAAAATGGACGGTTTCGTGGAGGAACTAATATTCGAGGCGTATTCAGCAGCTCAAATTTTAGAACAGTTACACGATAAAATTGTGTTTGCTACGGATTTAAAAGACAAACAAAAGGCATTAATTTGTAAATCCATAAGTATTTGCGCCTACAGACTGCAAGAAGGCTGTAGCGAGTATGTCACCCTTTTAAATCTAATATGTTCGATCGCTAAAGCGCTAAAGAATTAAAGTTTTTTTTTCAAATAAATCTTACGTTTTTCTTTTCTCACTAATTTTTGTATTTATATATTTTTTTTTTTTTTTTAGCATTAAAAATATGTATATTACACTGGTATTCTTGTCTTTATATACGTATTGTATACCTCTTAAAAAAAAAAAAAAAATGTATGTATAGGCCCTTGACTTTTTACCACAGAATTATACGATGTCGTATGGTATTATAACATAGTGACCGTTACATTTAAAACAGAAGAAAGACATTACTGAATAATATTAAACATTAATACACGAATGCGTATAGTGATTATATTGTTGTTTATTGGTATATAGTTAATTTTTCAGTCATTTAACGTATTATAATAATACGTTCTTGTATGCTAACACTTGTACTGTACGTTATAAATCTATGTAGAAATTAGAAAGCGCATAGAAACATATCGCGTTTCGCCCCGGGAGTACCATGTAAAATAGTATGACGTTTCAGAAACGGTGGACTAATTTTTTAGGATACTTTTATTCCTCGAATTTCACCATTTTATCCCAATTTTATTAGATATTATATATTATATTAGATCGCTCTCGCGTGAAACCTCTACTCGCAATCCAACGGTTCAGTTCCACCCGGTTCCCAGGGTCACGTCGTTATTTCGGGCGACGAAATCTTGGACACTTAAGCCAATTTCTCAAGGTCTTTTCTCTGTCTTGTTCAACTCAAGGTTCCTTCGTTTCTGATTTATTGCAATTGCATCGCTCCACTAATATTGTATTCAAACTTGGCAGCGTGTTCACTCCCCTTTCCGCGTTTGCCAAATGGCACAGGAAAATCTGCCGCTTTCCGCGGCTCGTATCGCCTTTGCGATAGGTTCTCAGCAGGGTCGTAGCAAGACCCAATAGCGTCCCTGGCAATGTAGAGAATTTGAGCTCCCCCAATCACCGTCATTCCTATGAATTAATTTGTGGTAGAGTAATAAGAAAAAAAAAAAGGCTTTTCACAAATTTGTCAATTGAATTGTCCAAATAATTGCCAGTCCAAAAATTTTTTTTCTAAGTGAGACAATACCCCCTCTCCGGCCCCTTTTCTGACCCAATTTGTTTTTTTATTACATTAAAAAAATATCATTAAAAAAAAACCGATCTTTAACATAAATATCTCCTTTTTTATTGAATATTAACGTAGTTACACATGAAAATAATAATAAAATTATCATCAGTAAATTGAGGCGGACTCTCGTTGAAATTGCGCCTTTGGTATTATTGCGCCCCTGGCAAAAGTCCTCTTGACAGTGCCTAGATACGGCCCTGGGGTTCTGGAATGATGTGAAACTCCCCGGAAAAATCATTCGCTCCTCGCGTTTAAGATCCTCTGCCACTCGCGCACGCCCATCATAACTCGTACGAGTCGATGAGTCTGAACACTTCTCCTTTACGTACATTTCGTCGTGATATAAAATCATTTGCGATTTTTCGTATTATGTCCACGTAATTTTCAATTGTCTATAATTCACTTTCTCTTCGTGGCCTCCTCCTTCCCCGTTCCGTATTCTCGACTCTCGATAAATCCATTCCAATAGTTTGCATCGTCATCATCGTCTCGTTCGTTTTCATCTCCGGATTTAGCGTTATAATTGCTGTATCGCAGCAGGGGCGTAATTAAGAGGGGGATAGATCCCCCCCAGAGCCTTTTTTTTAATCATGTATAAAAAAAAATAACTGAAAACTGTCATCATCTATTGTAGAGTAAAAATTTTTCTTATTTTTTCCTATTTTTATACCTTACTTAAAATCGCTTTTTTATTATAATGTTTAAATTTATAGGCCTCGGAAATTGGATTTAATTTTATAATTTACCAGTTAAAAATAATAGTAAATATACGAGTAGTAATCAAATTTAAATACTTGAATAATATTAACTTAGTTAGATTACAAGTAAAATTTTTTTTTTTTTTTTTTACTGATTTCTAGTATAGTATGTACATAAGAAGAAAATTTATAGTATGAAGGGTGTGTGTGAAGTTTCCCATTGCACTGTAACGAAAAACGAGGGAAAAAAGTCATCGCCCCCTCCCCAGAACAAATTTCTAATTACGCCACTGTATCGCAGCTGCGCGCGTTGTGCGCGTTTTCTTCTTTTATAATTTAACGTCATTATCCGCAGTTCTCCCGTTACATTCACCTATTGCTCTTTTTTCCCTTAAAGTACATTTAGCCGTTTGTAATGGGCGGCTGGTATAAAAATTCGTTCGCCGAACGCGACCAAAAACGCGCGTTTGTATTGTGTTAAAAGCGGTTTAACCGCGTTCGCGAGCGAAACCAATCCGCAGCTGGTAGGTATGAAGAAATACTGTGATTTTTTTTTTTTTTTTGAAAGGAGTTTTGGGCTGCGGAGTGCTTTTCGTCTCCCATCAATTTTTCGTGAGATCGACGCCTCAAGATTATATTTATCACCAGACACGTCTTCGCCGTAATCTGCATATTGTACAAATTGCTACGTACAAAAAATAATAATAATAATAATAATAATATTCTCGTCGATTTATCGCGGTCCGTCGTCCTTATAATATATTGTAACAATAGTCGTTTGCAACGGCGGCAAATTTCTACGCGCGATCCCGTCGCGGCTCCGTCCCGTCCCGTCACGCTTTTTGTTTTTTTAATGACGCGCTGGGCATTTTTTCCTCGGTTCCCGCGATAACGTCGCGGCGTCCGACTAACGGAAAGGAGACGCACTTATTGGAACGCGCGTCGGATTTGAAGTTTTTTCCTTCTCTATACGCGTATACTCCTCGACACTCGCGCGGTTCTTTTATTTTTCGCGACGCGTTTTACCGACAAAAAAAAGTACTTTTACGATATTATAATTACAGAACTGTGGGCATTTCGACGTAAAATTCATTTTATTATGTAACGTCCCCTCTCCCTCGCTCCCGTCGGGGGAGTTTTGTTTATTTTTTACGAGGGACTCGACCTCGGTGCGTGTAATACCTATAATTATTGTAGGAAAGGCTACCACCTCATGTGGAATAAAACAACTTGTTAAAATATAAACGTTTTTATTCCTTACCAATGGTGCAAAGGTGAGCGGAGGTCGGTGGTAAGTAAAAATGTTTCACCGGGGCCGCGGATTGACTTCCAACACTGCCACTGCTACGCTCGTCCCGCCACACACTCCCGTCTCCTCACTACTTACTGTCTTTTTATATGCTTCATTATTTTTTGGTCACGACCGAAAACCCTTAGTCGGCATTTCACTCGCCCCACCATAGGAGCAATGTACGACGTCGCATATGCCAATATGCATATACGCAATCGTTACAATTATTATTATTATTATTATTGTTATTAAGGACGTAGGTATATATTATTTATGGGGGGGGGAGGGTTGATTTTTTCAATTATTAGTAATAGGCTGACACGGAAAGAAAAGTTGTAATTAGGACGAGTGAATCGGGAATTGAAAAAAATATTGAGTAAATAATTGTGCAACACGTACAATAATTAATGTATCGATTAAAGACTTTTGAAGAAAAGGTTACGCGATTTCGTAGTTAATACATTATCGCTCTTTTATAATTAACGCTCGCATAGTTGTATATTATATCGTATACGATATACCATCCTATATAATACGATAATAATAACTACCACGATATACCTAATATTATAGGTACCTACTTACAGAAACGTATTTATAGGAATTTAGCGCCCGGATGCTAATGTTTTTTCGCCGCCCCCCTCCCACCGAAAATTTTTTCACTGTTTTCGTTTTCGCATTTATTTTTACAACCTCTTTTCTTTTTTTTTTTTTTGCTTATTTGGATTTTGGCGAGTAGGTGGTGGTAAAAATTTGTGTTTGCACCACAATACTTAAAAGTAGTTCGGTGCCACTGAAAATAATAATGCCGCCCGAGGCGATCGCCCCCTCTAGCCCCCCTAAATACGTCTCTGGGTACCTATCTAGAGAATTGTACATATCAAACGTATTTTCGTAAAATTGTATCACAAAAACATTCATTTTCAGTCTACAATTAGGAATATATTTATTTTTTTTTTCTTGAAAAATATTTAACTGAAAAGTCCTTTTTGTACTTTGTATATAGTGCCCACTTACGTCGAAATTTTAAAAATTATTTTTATTATTATTTATTATTACTAATTGGTATTTTTGAAATAAGGGGTTTGAACCCCGTCCCTTATCCACGCCATACTGATTATTATTATTTTACATTATTCTTTTGATTTTTTTATTTATGATTAATTTCAAAGCGCTGTAGGTACCGTAAGAAAACGTCGCAGTAACCGGTCAGCTATCCCTGCGCGTTGCGGAACATGGCGAAACGAATAAGTCGCATACATTAGGAACTCGCAGGAGTGGCAGGACACGTTCAAATTCAAACGGACATAATAGACCATCGGCGGGTTTAATAATCGTCGTAGTACACTGGGAATTTAAAAAAAAACGTGACTTCGGGCTGAATTTTCGCAAAAAAAAAAAACACTGAATTTTTAATTGATAATAAGGATTGAAAACACTTTTAAAGCTCGATGTACTATATATATATAGATATATATTTTTACTAAATAACGATTGGATAAATATATACAGTTTCAGAACCAACCCGTCATTTTCATTTTTATGTAAATAGACGCGAGAATATCGTCGAAATCTCAAACGTACCACCGTGCCGCCGTCCGGATTTCGCTTCCAGCAAAAACAATATAAACGGACGAGAACGTGCGCGATTCATCACCCGTTGAATTATTCATCATTGGCAACTCTTTGTCGCGATCATTTTTCCCTACGGATTTTTCCTCCGAACACCAACCGCTCGTGATGTTAATATTCTATATTTTCGCGCAATATCATACAGTGTTATCTATTTTATATTTCAATTTTAATCAAAATTATTATATAGAAACGCGTCTCTCGAAATTCATCCGAAATAGTTGGTAAATATGAATAGAACAACATTTTCGGGGGGGGGTGTGATTTTTAAGATTTTTTATGTAATTATTTCGATGTTTCCGAATTGCGTGCGAAAATCATTATTCAGGTTGAATTACATGCGCGGTTTCCTCGCATCAAAACAGCCGTGACTACACTGAGCGGTCCGATGGTTTCGGACCGCTATTTATAAGCGCTTTTGTGCCACGCCCTCTGTGTTGTGTCGTAGCGCTATCTGGTGACTACTTTCTTTTTCCGTTTTTTTACGGTCGGTTGACGCGCTACGCCGGTATATGCGGGTGTTTAATTTGACGCTGACCGAGCGACCGATCGTACGCAATCTTTATTATTTATTTATTTTTATTATTATTATTAATAATAATACTATTTCGTCGGTCGAGCATTAATTCCAGCCTTATACATATGATGTTCAAAGGGAGAGGGAGCGAAAATGGAGTATAACCATAACATAATTGAACCGACGTCCAACTTACATGACACAAGTCGGTGCTGTTATGTCAGAGATATACTATATTTAAAAATATCAAATCCAATGGGGGTGGGCGATCCACCTATCGGCCCACCCTTATAAGTTATAACCGCCACTGTGAACTGGGTATTATTTTTTTTACCGATATTATTAATCCGTGTTCGTCATTAAATGAATCGGGCCTGCATTTTGATGGATCCTCGAGATATCCAGTATTAAAAATACTTTCATCAGAGATGATAATATAATATATTCTATTTCGAATACTATTATATTTACTTGATACCCACTATATTGACACGACTGTTCGAGTTAATACTTTATTATTGTACACAACAATATTTTAATATATATATGTAGCCAGGTTTAACTGGTTAATTAAAAAAAATTTTTTTTTCTAATACGTTGATAAAATTCTTAAATAAATTTAAGGATAATTTTTTTGGAAAATGCCTCTCTAGGCGAGTGCCTGGCGCTTATACCTTGAGCCGGCCCGGGAACCCGCGAATTTTTAAGATATTTTTTTGAACGTACGTATTGGCCCTCGGTGGTATTTATGTAAACGAGTACATATTAAGGCCGAGCGAAACGTATGTTATTGTTTTATAAAAACACTGGGTAGCAAAAATTAATGGATACACAATAAGGAACGTTATGTGCAGAAAACATTTCATGAACGTCGACTATGTGACTATACACGGGGTCAGCAGTGCGTTTGCTGTTCCCGGCAGGGGTTCGGTCGCATCATTTGAATAGAAAAACCGCGACCACGGTAAAGCATTCGGGCCGGTCGATAATAATTGAATCCCGCGGTGTCCGGTGAAAGGCGTTATTTACACGCATTCATATGCATATTGCATATATATATATATATATATGATTTTATTGGAGATTTCAGTGGACAAATGCGTGGTTGAAAAACAGTATCACTCGTAGCAAAACAAATGGTGAAATATAAAAATACGAGTTACGATTAAACAGCTGTCTGCGAGCTATATTTTATAGTAAGAGTTCTGGTAAAATCGCGCGTTCGCTGAATTCGATCGAAAACTCTGCGCAAGTCTATACTATATGTCGACCACAATATACACGCGGTAAAAACAATATTACACTGTGCTTTGTGTATGTGTTTTTTTTTTAATGTGTGTGCGGAATAATAACGCATAATAACGCGGTTATTTCACGTTTTTACCGTCTATTGTTGTTCGGGAAAAATTACAATTCAAACTAAACCTTACCAGCTATATAACTACTATTATTGTAATGTATACAATACGACGCGCGCGTGTTTATTATAATATACGAGTATACCACTAAAATTCGACCGAATAGGGAAATATTTGTTTGTTTTTCGCTTATTCGAAGCCGTTTAGACCTAACGTCCTAACAGCAACGACTTGTGTCATGTAAGTTGGTCCAATCGTGTTATGATTATGCTCCGTTTTCGCCCCACCCCCCATTTGAACATCATGTATAAGGTTGGAATTAGCGCTTGACCGACGATCAGCGCGTACGGTACGAGTTGATCATCGGTCTTGATCGAGCGTTTAGTGTTCAATTGACGACAAACTCGGTCGGTCGTGTACAGCGTGTAAACGAGCGAACGTGTAAATGTGAGTAAATTGAGTAAACGTTAAATAAACAGTAAACGAGTAAACGAGTGTACAACGAGGAAAGATGAATCCTTCGTTTCATTTCATTAAAATACGCGAAATAATATTATTATAAATAATAATAATAAAGATTACGTACACGCATACGGTTGTTCGGTCAGCGTCAAACTAAACAATCGCATATACCGGATATAGCGCGTCAGCCGACCGTAATAAAACGGGAAAAGAAAGTAGTCACCTGCAGATGGCGCTACGACACAACATAGAGGGCGTGGCAAAAAGGCGCATATAAATAGCAGTTTGAAACCATCGGACCGCTCAGTATAGTCACGGCGGTCAGGCGTGAACAAAGCAGTTCGCGTCTGACTGCGGTGTATGTGTGTGTGTGTGTGTGGTGTGGTGTTCGAGACTGACAGCTATTTATGCCCTGTATGTTGTGTCGTAGCGCAATCTGGTGATTACTTTCTTTTCCCGTTTTATCGTTATTTCGTTTACGTTCCATGCACGTTGTTCTTCCTTTTCTATACATCTGCATTTCATAGATCTTTCTTCTTGGTCATATTACTCGTCGATTTGGATATTTCATTGGCAAAGGGGTTGGCTACATTTTGCCCCCCCTTGAACATCATGTATAACCGCTACTGATTTTACTGTATTTGATTATATTTTATAAAAATAATTTTTACAATATTTATACACTAATTTAATGATAAAACCTCGTACATTTTACTACGTGTATATATACACGCGCATAAAATTAATTTTTCTCCTACCTTAGAAATTAATTTCGCCTTCACCCACCCGATTGAAAATGTAGCTACGCCCGTGCGCACGATCGTATATGTATATATTATTACGCGGATTGCGGGAAACGCTCGATTTATAAAGAGTTCTTATATATAACGGGAAGGGATTTTTTTTTTCTTTATCGTGTTGTGCGCAGGCACAATAATCATAATTCTCTCCCTCGCCGCAAGGCTCGGATTTACATACGCACTCGAACGCCAAAAATTATTTCAAACTAAAAAACAAAAAAACGTGAGATACGCGCTTAAAAAAAAAAGTTATTTATATAAGTACGTAGAGATAAAAAAAACGTTCGATTAATTTAGAAAAATGAAAAAAATCAGAGCGCGGGTAAATACGAATAATTAAAAAATAATAATAATAACGTATCGTGATATTATTTGGCACGCACCATAAGCGCGGGGTATCGTCGCAAATATAGCGGGAAACCGCTGTGCGTAAATCAATAAGTAAACTGGAAATTTATCGTAAAATATAGACGTAGAAATAGTTACAACAAAATATTATAATATACGCTTTATACAAAAACGGAATATAAATATACCTTATAATATATAAAAAACGATTTTTTTTCCACACTTCAGTTGTTTCAAACACTTCTCCGAGTGTCTCCATCACGTATAGGCCCATTCCCTTCATTTTTCTGTCTGAGTAGGGATGTATTGTACTTAAATGTTACGGTTTTACTTATAAATAAATACGCGAGACCTATTAACGGGAGATGTACGCGCAGAGGGTATATGTTCTATAAATTATTCCTAAAAATTAGTAGTGGAACTTTAAACGATAAGGATCGGTACATCACGCATTTGTAAAAATAATTATCGACGAATTCATCCGAAATCGTGCGTGCATTTTTCGAATGTTAGAATGAAAGTTCGTAGATACCTGACAGTAGCTGTGTATAGAATCATTATATTAGATAATAATAATAATTGTTTCAAAAAAAAATATAAATATTTACATTTTCGTTCGAAATTGCGCGCGGGCGAAACCCGGGCATTTCAGCTAGTTTATATCTTATAAAATATTGTAAAATGTGCTTCGAAAACCAGAAGACAAAAAAAGTAAAAAAATTGTTCGTGTTTCTATATTCATTATACATGCGCGCGTTAAGCTGATATACGAAACGCGTTTTGCTGAACGCATACAATAGACATTACTACAAGACGTATAGATTAACCAGACAAAATATGCAAATGCATATGTATATACGAGTCATTCGTATGATTTTAAACGTCCGCAATTATATTATTACAATAGTATATATAATGCTTTTAAATTTATTTCTCGCGCCCGATTTCCATTTAATACATAGACGGTTTTCGAACAAAATATGTGCAGATACGAGATATTGGTCTTAAAAAAAAAAAAAAAAAAATTTTACCGAAAAAATTAAACAGTAACTGTTATAAAATCGAATACGGATTAATTAAATACCGCGGCGATCATATTGATAAAAATCAAAAAAACCGAAATAATTTTTGATTTCGGAAAAAATCTTAGAACAAAAGCCCCGGCAATGTGCAGCGTCCTCTAAAAACGGCTGCGTATAAGCGAGTCTGTGACTTGCATATTAATTCGAGTGTGTACAATGAAAACCATTTAGACGGTCCCATTGTCCGTGAAAATCAAATTGCCGCGAGTACTTATATTACATATGTGTATATATTATGTTAAGTATAGTCGTCGTATTATGTTTTTGCATTTATCGTTGTAAAACTTACAATACTGTGTAAAACAGCCGTCAATAGCGTTTTCGTTACAGACAAAAAAAAAAAAAATTTTTTTAATATGTATATATATATATAAATACATTATTTCGCGTAGTAAATTTTACGAAATTTTCATAACCAACCCTCTGCTATAATAGTGCGGGGAAAATTATTTATTTATTGATATTTCTTACCGTTGTTTAAACGTAACTCTTTACGAACGATATATACGCTGGAAGCATATCATTTTTATGTTCGGACCGGTAATCTCTGAAATCACTACTTAGATCGATTCACATGGACGCGGACGTGTATTAATTGGCCAGCAATAAATGTCAATAAATATTGTACTCAAGCGGCAGCTAACGCCGTCATCGTGTTCGTATAGATTATATACTTTTTAAAAAAAACACGGTGAAAGTGCCGAAACGTATATATATATATATAAAGTGTGTATAATAGTGATAATTTATTTGCACAATTTTATACTCGTTCGAAAAAAAATCAATTTGTCGCGTCCGTTCGGTTTTTTTCAGTACCTACTCGTAACGCCACAAAAGGAATCTACTACAGTATATAGTTCTTATTATATGTCTAAAGATGCTAAAAGAATGCGCGTTTAGTTTATGGATCATAAGTCCTGATTGACTCGTCGACTAACTGCGTATAGAAAGCAGCAGACACGTTCAGAAAATTTCACGTTCACGTTATAGGAAACGTTCTTTTTTTGGAAATTCGATCTTTATAAGAAGGCAAAGAGGATTTCCTCCAGTCCAAACCGCAAAATAATTCCAGTACACGTTTTGAATAATTTTCATCACAAGCATTATATTACGTTGTACGGACAACAGCTATATATCGGTATGAATAAATAAAAAAATCGATACGCATTATAATAAAATAATATACGCGGCGGTGAATATCACATTTAAAACGGTAAAACTGTTCACGGGCAAAGCCATGTACAGTATTTTATATTATACATATTATTATTATAATAGCGTACCTATAATAATAAATAATATCTATAATGTATCTAAGTATCAGCTGTTATTACCCATTATTTCGGTTGGCCGCGTTATGCGTGTATGTTATACACACGTACCTATATATAATTTCTTATTATTATTATTATTTTTTTTTTAACGTCTTTAATGACAGAAAATTACTTTCGACGTTAATTACCTCGCTAATTATGCGCGTCTTGACTTTTATTTTAACCTTGAATAACGATTTATTTACCTAAAAGCATTACGAGCGCATTACACGTGAGACCGCACGTATTATTATTATTTATATAATATTGTACCGTATTGTACTTACGAACACAATAAATTAATAACACTACTAATAGCTGTGGCTGGCGGTAGGAGTACATACATACGACATGTTTGTACGTTATACGCAAGCTTTATGTCCCGGAATAATAATTATTGGAAAGCCACTTATTTGTAGTCGTGATTTAACGCGTTAGAAATCAATAGTTTAAGTACGGGTAAAACTGCATACAACTGTTAATAAATACGTTTTATTTGAACGCCGCATAACGCCCTGCTTTGTGCGTGTTACAGGGTAATCGAGTACATAAAACAGAATTTACATATACTATATATATATATATATATATATATAGGCTGGTGAAAAGATCACTAATTTTCATTTCTATTGAACGAACCGTAGCAGCAAAGGCCGAACATTTATACTAATATATCACACAAGTCAGAGTTACAACAGACCGAGTATAAACGCGTATGGTATAGGTACAATGTACGTAGATACAAATATAAAGGTACTTGCATATTGAATAAGTGTATATATTTTACACGTTTTAAGGAAAAAAATGTATTTGTCGATGCGGCGGATCTTAAAGTTTCCGCTATAGCTGGTCGACCGATGATAGGTTTTCCTAGCCTCTTGGAAATCTCGACGGTCGACTATAATATATATGTTTATCCGGTCACTACTGATTTGTCATTGAGTATTGAGCCGTGGATTAGCCATCTGGTGTGACCAATAATCCGTAATCGGTTTAAAACGGCTTTTTTCCCCTCTCGGACGGTAAAGGCCACGGAAATATTGTTGTTTAGATGTACAGTGATAGACGCTGCTGTTATTTTGGCCAGTTTATCGGGGCGGGGGGGGTTATTGAGAAAATTGTCTCGAAATCCAGACAAACCAGCTATATTATCTTTTTCATAATGCAAATGATGAATACATAAGTCACGTCTGACGGACTATTATGAACGTTATGTTATTGACGCTGGTTATTGTATTATTGAGGAGATTCGTTTCGAATAGCTGAGAAAATCGTTAAAAATTTTTGTTTATGGTAGGTATATATTTCTAACGTTTTAAACACGGCGAGAGCCTTTACAAACGTAGTAAACGGAGCACTTCCGTGGCAGAGTCGTGTAAGTTCACGACGATTCTTCCACGTATGATGGATGCAGATGGGGCCATCACGAACGGAGAAAAACGAACGATTCTGTGGAAATCTCAAAGAAAACCATGAAGCTATTATCGACAACGCATAGTTGTTGAGAAAATATATAGGTACGTATATATAAGTTTTATACGGACATCTCGATCGCAATGAAATATAATCAATTGCACGTTTTCAGTTCTGCAGGTCGCCGATTGTGGAATTTTCGGCCAAAACTTCGCGTACAGTGTACAACGTATAGGACTTCTGCTGACCACGTAAAACGTATATAATATAGTACCGTAGCCCACGAATAAGGGTGTGTGTGTACGCGCGCGCGTTATATATTATTCAATGGGCATCGATCCTTACCGCGTCCGCATGAATCTATATTGCCGAGTGAGCTCGGTCATTGCCGGGCAGTCGAGTTAAAACCGAAAATCCATATGAACGTATACCAGGACGAGCACCACGCAGTCGGGTATTATTATAGAGGATCCAGCACTTCCTACGGGTAACAGCCAGTGCCGTAGATTCTTGATTCGTGCATTATAATCGTGTACCGTAATGATTTATCAGCACAAAAATCTATAATCATGTTTATCAATGTTTATAATGGCACAGACCAAATTAAACATTTATACATAATGTTATTATACACATCGTTATTAGGTACTTATTTTTCATAAATAACAAATCTACTTAACATCAAGATATTGGTAAAATCTAAATATGAACATACATTTTACTGTAACGTCTGCAATGCTGTTGTGCGTAAAAAAAAAAAATTGAAATTTCTACTTTTCCGATGTTCAAGGGGGGGGGGGTTTGAACCCCCTAAACCCCTCCCGTGTCAACGGCCCTGGTAACAGCAGGTGCCGTAATAGTACATCGTGTGCAAATGAATAATAATTCTGAAAAATGATCTTCGCGAAATATCTATTATCGTTGTACTTAATATTTACGTTTTTTCAATTAGGTATAAATAACTATCACCATGCAGGGTCTTGAAAAACAAAAATAATTATAAATTAAAAACAACAATTTACGAATATTTAATTTTAATTAATTAATTTTTGTACAATGAAGAATTTAAATAACTGCCAGTATATAGTTTGTTTTAATAACACACGTATAATTATAATTTTTACGTACCTACCTAGCTAATCGTTTAAATTTTACGTGTCGCGTGCGTATTAATCGACTTTTACTAACTCGGTTTGTACATCCTAGGATGTACACAACGTGTTTAGTAAAAGCCCGAATAAAATTTTGAAGTTCGGCTTTTATTGCAGAGTACAAACAGTAAATCCCTAGCATTAACTACATAGTAAAACCTCTAGCTTTACCCAGTGATCGGGCTTTTACGGTAACATATATAATATAATTGTTTATATCGATGTTGTCCGGTAGACCAACTTTTAGGTCGCCAAATATTACCGCAATACATTATTGTTATATGTGTATTTTTATGATTTTCAATATTGATTTGTGTTTTGGTTAATGTCGCAACGGTATTGAAAATTGACATTGGCACTACGTTCGGTTCTTCACATTTTATTTGGGTTACACAAAATATATACTTGAAACAAACGCATATAATTTTATACAATATTACATCATACATTATATGATAAAAATTGTAATCTATATAAACTACGTGCACCCATATTATGTTTTTACTAGCCTTGTCATTCAATGAACACGCTCCTCAGATTTTCTTCGATTTTCCTATAATATATGTGTCTTCCATTCCTCCCGATCTTCCGCTAGCCGTAGTTTTAGTTAATCGCGTAAGTACATTAAGCCCTGCAACCATTTTCAGCCGAATTTCTCGGTCTCCCAGCAGTTTTTTCCTATCCTTCCTGCACGGTTTCCTCAATTATTATTATTATTATGACGCGTGATAGTTCTTCCCCGCAAGACGTAGAAAACGGCCAATAATTTCTCATCGTATTTTGTTTTTATTGCCGCAGTTATATTTTGTAAGTATAGCACTTCGCAGCATTAGTTTTCCTATCTGTCCATCTATATCATTTTCACCGTGCGTCTCCAGCACCACATTCTCAAATGCCTCTAGAGATCGTTTTTTTTCTCTTTCATTTATCACCCTGTACGTCTCACAAAATTATACTTCGTATACATACGAGCGCGCGTTCTCACAACATTTTTCTTAATTTTTTTTTTTTTTTGATTCAATTCGTCTTTAATAAACCAATTTTTCATCCAACCGTTAATTCATAATATAATGAGTTAAAAATTCGTTTAAGTCTTTTTCATATAAATACAAAAAAAAAAATGTATGTTCAATATGAAAATATACGTATATTAGCCATAATAATCATTGGATTACTCTTTTAAAAATCGGATCCATACAAATATTATCGTGTAGAATATGAGGACTGCGCGTATTCGGACAACTAAACCCCAAATATACACGCATTTATTACGCGAAAATAATAAATATAAATTGCTATTAAAAATTTCACATTATATATAAAAAAAAATATATGTATCAATAACGTTTGTTTTAACGTAGTATTTATTATTATCGTATAATTTCGTTTAACTTTATGTTGTTTTAATATTATAAACTTTAGTTTAGTCGTTCTCTCGTTCCTCTCGCACAGCCATATACTCATATATATATAGGCTTTACGAGGAGATCCGTTTCGTTACATATAATTGTTAAATTTCGTCGATGGAAACAAATATTATTGTTTTTTTTTTTATGTTTATTGAATCGGACAACACTCCTTGCCCGTAAGTCTTATTATTTATTTTATAGGCGAACGTTCTTTTTTTTTTTCATCTAAGAATTTACGGAAAACAAGCCGAACGAGTTTTAAGAAATAAAAAAACTGTTTTTTCCCCAGCGATAAAGTACATAATATAATGTACATTTCTATATCGTAGTACAAGCTACGTACAATATATACACACACACACGAGTACACTTACGAGTAAGAAGCAGTCTACGACAATTACTCTACTTGAAGATGTCTGGTTGACCACCACCATCACCGCGCATTATAAATTCGTTTAATTAGTTATTTATTTAAATACCTAGTCAATTGTTACATTGACTCGGGCGGGGGCCGGGCGTTGCCGCCGACACAATTGGGCTGCAGTATACCGCGGATATTAATAAATGCTACTGCGATTACTATTGTATACGGCGCGTCTCGGTCATACAGCGCGTTATAATATGGCTTACACCAGAGGTTCTCAAAGTGTGGGGCGCGACCCTCCAGGGGGGCGCAAAAATTTTATAGGGGGGGCGCAAGACAATTTTAAAAATCAACATTGCATTGGTAGAAAAAATTAAAAAAATTGTGAAATGTCCGTAATAATAATCGCGTTTTGCATTGTATACAATTCGGTATATTTATACATCACATACAGGCAGCAACAATCAACACGAGCCATTATCTATAAAAGGTTTGTTGTTTCATCGATAAACCATTATTGTCCGTCATTCTATTTTTAAACATTCGCAATTCTACGTGTTCAACTATGACAAGGTTGCGATAGTATAACGTTGTCAGTTCGATATCGTGTTTGCTCCCTAGTGCGTGTGAGTACGTCTGTGTGAATACGTTTTGTTTAATTCTATTATTCTGGTATTAGACCTACTTGTTATTCGTAATACGCGGAGTAGTACGTTTAATAATGAAGAGATTTTTGATAATTGATCAAACTAGTCCTCGTTTCACCAAACTTTGTGATGAAAAAAAACAAGCCCACCCATCACATTAAAATTGGCCTATTAATTAAAATATTTTATAAAAAATACATTTTATTTTAAAATAAATTTGTAATATTAATATTTATCAATATTTGTTGTTTGTTTTTAACATTTTTTTACTCTAAACATGACTATTAAAATTATTTTTATGAGGGGGGGCTCAGGTCTGGGGTTAACTAAAAGGGGGGCCTGGCCTGAAAAGTTTGAGAACCTCTGGCTTACACCATAATCATATTCGTACAGTAGTGGTGTATAGCCAGAATTTTTATTTGTGGGGAGGGAGGGCTGAGGCTGATAATAATTAATTAATTTATATGTTAATTATTAATATGTATAGACCACAGATATATATATATATATATATTAACTAGATAGCCGTCTTGTATTATAAACTAATGTATTGTATTGAAGCCTGAAATTCGTTATCAAAGAGGTGAATGTTTACAATATGTATATGATAACAACACGATAGCAAAACGATTTTTTTAAATCGTGCTACGTGATTAACGGTATACGGTAATTAATATAATATATTATAATATAAATTTGTGACATATACATATACATAAATTATATATATTATATTATATACATAACTATTATATATTAGCCAGTTATGGTTTGCTTTTGTTGCGCTTTTAATTGCTCAAACAAACGGGTTAGTGGCAGTGGGATTCATTTTTTTTCGTAAGTACCTACCTATAATTAAACAAAATATATGTAATATAGTTTTTATATGAATATTAAAATATTTTTCATTAGTATGTATTTTGTAAACATTCACCTCTTTGATAATGAATTTTATGCCTCAATGATAACATGAAGACGGCTATCTAGTTAATATATGTATATATCTGTGGTATAGACGGTACGCACTAAAAAACTGATTATTTATTCATTTCGGGGATGGGGCGGGGGCTGCAGCCCCATCAGCACCCCCTCCCCTCCTCCTGGCTACGCCACTGTATTCGTACACTATTAATTATTATACACTATATACACGTCCCGGAGTCGTTTTAACATTATTAATGCATATACGCGCACGCGCGAGGTTTGTCAAATGTATTTCCGGCTGGAAACAAACATTTTAATCGATTTTACTCCGATATGTATTTGAACGGAATAGTTTCGCGAACAGTGTTAAAAATCGAGATTAAAAAAAAAGGGGGGGGGGAAAGGTTTGGCGAATATATGGACGAATACTATAATATATACCCCGCATCAGGAAAAAAAAAAAAAAACTCACTTGAAAAATATCGAACCGACGTTTTATTTTTGGGGAGTAATGAAAAACAAAAAATATATCAGATAATAAACTATACACGTACGGCACAGAGCGAACGCGTGTCGCCGTTATACAGGAGGAAAATCGAATGAAAAAAAATACATATATATATATATATAACGCGAGAAAAAAAAGAAAAAGCCTTTGCGATTAAAAAAAAAAAAAGAGAGAGAAAGCGTGTCACTATTATGTTATTGCCATTTGCAGTTATGCGCGATGGAGAAAAACAGATTTTGAAAAAATTCGACTGGACGTCGTGTATGTTGTATATGTGGCATGGCGATTTACGTATTGCGCTGCAGAGAGCAAGTGAGATGCTGCAACGCGCGGTTTAATGAAAAGAATTTTTGAAATTTCTCTAACAACTATATTATTAGGACGTTTTATGAAAATCAGAAAAATATTAATAATATATTATTATAGTTGGGCCGCTGCGAGCGAGGGAAATAATTGCTCTCGGCGTTTGTCTCGTGAAAATCTCTGTATTGCAGCAGTGGCGGATAGTTATGGGAAGGGGGATGTGGGGATAGATCCCCCCCCAAGGCCTTTTTTTTACGCTAAATGTATGTACTTTTGTATATATAGTATATAGTAAATACATAATACCTTTAACCCAGTACATCCTTATAAGCAGTGATGTTTCCATCAAATTTGTTGAGGGTATACGCTGCACCAACCCCTAATTTTTTTTCTTATGTGTAACCCCCTCCCAGTTTTTTTCATAAATACCCCCCCCCACCAGAAAAAAAAGTCATCAAATTTCTGTTTTTCCTGTGACACCTCCACACCACCATAGTCTCGTCCCTGCCGTTAAGTACCCAAGTCCAAAACATGAACATTCAATATTATGCATATATTTTTCTTGCGATTTACAGGAGTAGATGCGAGGATAGAGGTGATTTCGATCGTATGAAAAATAATGAAATAATTAAAAGTAATTATATTTCTTCTTAAATCCATACAAGTATCAAAGAAATTAATTAAATAAATTAGTGAAAAAAATTGTCTGGAATTTAGTTTCTTCGTTTGTTTCTTTTTGTTTTTTGCCACGCGTGGAGCTGAGATTATATTATATACATTTTATATTAGATTTATTATATTATTATATTGTGTATATATACGCAGTGTTTACCCATGATTTTTCAAAAAAATCATGAGAGTATAATACGGCGTATACGGAGTATACCCTATGGGAACACCACTGCTTATAAGCAAAAAAAGAAGAATACGAATTACCGTTCTTTTTTTTAATAATAATAAAAAAAAAAACGAATGTTAACAATAAAGAATTTGAATTCGTCGTTAAGAAATTTAGGCATTTAGGCGTGTTATTCCGATCTCGTTTCAATCGATATACGACCACATAATAATACTTATTATTTTTTTTTTTTTTAGTAACTGCAGCAAGTCAACATTTTTTTCCTCCGATTTTAAACTTTACTCGTAAAATGTATTTCTTTGTTAACTTTTTTAACCGCGCGAATTTAACTTAACTTTTTTGCGACGTCCTTCGGAAATATTACCCCGCCTCCCTCACCTCAATAAGGTTATCCTGTTACAGCGATTATCCTCGTTGGCACAACGTCGGCAGGACAAGGCGCGGTGTGTAATTTATACCCGAGTCACCCGACACGGCCGTCGGAACGGCGTATAATAATAAAATATATTGCGTGTTAGATAGGTATATCGAACAATCGCGGCTCACCGTCGCTATGGCAAGAAAAAAAAAAAAATAGAGAAAAATAATTTTTTTCAAATATCGGTCGGCTATAATATATAGGTTTTTTTTTTTTTTAGTCGTAACAGCTGTACGCACCGCGTTAGTTAAAACGGTTTTCTATATATATAAGAATTTTAATTGAAAGTTTTCGACTAATATTTACAATCAGAGTCGTCTTAAAGTTATGTGAGGAGGCCCAAAATATTTGGGGGATCTTTAAATACTAAGTATTCAAGTCTTAAATTATGATATATTCGTATATATTTTTAACACATAATGGCCCGGTTTCACCAATTATTGTTAAATACACTGGTAACACCGCGTTAGTCAACAATTTGTTTAAATTTAACATCTCGTTAAATCATATAAGTTTAACCGTTACATTATTATTGTTAAATTCTATTTGTTAAGTAACAAAATGTAAGTCGGGTCACCAAAACGGTTACCTTGATTCTAACGTTCTCATTGGTTATCACGAAATGTGATAACTGATAAGTGATAATATAGTATTAAAAATTGGCGATTATAACCCAATTTACTATAGTGGCTTTTTAAAATGCCGATTAAATTTTAACAAGCCGATTTCGGGTGGTTAACTTAACAACGTGTTCAGGTTAACAAATCTCGATGAAACCTGATTTTCACTAATTGATTGTTAAATACAATTAACAAAATGTTAAATCGTTAACAAATTATGTTGGTGAAACCGGCCCATTATATATTATATTAGCTAATAAAAATTATACTTTATTAATATAAAAACTTAAAATGCCTATTATTTTAAAAATTAGAATCTCTGTCACTTTATTGTTTATTACGATATAATTTCAAATTGTTAATATTTCAAAATTTAAATATTTTTTTTTTATCATTCGAGATTTATTTTTATTTTTTTAAATAACTAATTAAAAAAAAAATGTAAATATGGTATTTTGTAAATAAATTGGGGGCCCCGAGCCCGGTCCCTCCGGGCCCATGCCTTAAGACGGTACTGAATACGATATTATTAAGCGTACAGGATATACTCGGATATAGTCATATAATTTTAACATTAATAGGCGTAACATATATAATAATAACGCGTTTAATTTGTATTTTAATTAAATATAAAAAAAGAAAATAATACGAAAAGTACTTTTCAAGCGACCACGTGTCGAGTTATATACCTATTTATTCCGAGTAAAAAAAAAAAAAAAATAATTGCGAATGATAATTAAAAATTAAAAACGTTATCGTATTATGTAGGTCAACGAGTTATGTATAAATCAAAATGCATTTCCACGATATCCACTTCTCAGTTGTGTGTATTATATATATATATATACTAATACCCAACTGGCAACTGGCTCGTTTGTGTACATATTATAATTTATCAAAACTGAATAAGCTAAATATCTTTTTAATACATCAACTTGGATTATGCGGAATGAATCACTGGTTGAAATATTTAATTACACAATTTAATTAGACGAATATTATTAGTATATCATAACAGTTTCGGGACTCTACGCGAAAGTTATATATCCGAGGGATTTATAAAATGTGTGTGTGTATATTTATATATATATATATATATACATCGTTTAAATACTGCACTGCGCCTCGGTGTTATTATTGTTATTATTCATATTAATAAAAATATTAATACGCATTATAATTTTTAATAACTGTTATTATACCTATTTATTATTGTGCAACGAGTGTACATTTTATATTTCTGACGATATAAATTATATTGTAACATATTATACATACCTATATATACCTATATACAGGTGTCGCCTTGTTTTATAACCAATAATAGTTCACGTATAATAGGACTTGCAGTTCGTATTGTAATATATTTCGCGTAGCGAGTGATAAATATATATCTATTTTTTTTAAACATTCATTTTCCACGATAGTATATAAAAAAATTAGAAAGTACATAACACACACACACCTGTACACACCTTGCAGTTGCTCATATCTTATACTATTGTAGACGCCTATATCCATTCAAATTATATTGTATCACATTCGATTTATTGTAAAGTTTGATTTAAAAATAGAAAATAATAATAATTAGTTCGAATCGTTTACACTTTTGTACGCTAAAAATATTATAATTTTAAACGCATTAAAAAAAAAAAAAATGAAAAACATACGATTTATACTTTATTTTTTTTTACGGAAAACTTAAATTCTTCTCAGTATGTATATATATTTAAAAAAAATTATAAATTTCAACGATTCGAATTCGGTCGGAATTCACATATGTATATATAAGTTTCACGGCGATTACGTTCTTGGATAAAACGGACGTGATAATAGTATACATAAAAAAACGCCTTAAACTTAATACATTTAATGATATTTAACCGGAACTTCGAACCGGAGTCTGTTGTTCAGGGTCGTTCGTAGGAGGTGGCGAACTTGAAAAAAAAAAAAAAAAGACGGAAAGATTTTAGAAATCGTTTTTTTTTCCTGCAGATCTGTACATTCGACTCTTTAGCCACACGAGTCAATCTGCAGTATATATATATATATATATATATATAGTCGCCTATACATTTGAAAACGAAAAATTCATGCCAAGCTTCATTATTATTATATTAAATTTTTTTTTTTTTTTTTTATAACGCGCCGACAATCAACACGATTTTTTTGAGTCAATAAATCGTATGGGGGAAAAAAAGCGAAAATTAAGCCTTATATTGTGGTTATAGTTTTCTTATATTATATTCTTTGCGGTATTCGATAAAAAAAAAAAGAAGTTTTAACGCTTAATTAATACGTTTTTTTTTTTCTTACCGTTACATGGAACTCCAGTAATTTCCAATAACGATCAACACGGAACGGTAAAAACATAAAGTAGACAGTATATAAACTATAATATTCTGTTCGCAGAAAAATCGTTTTTTTTTCTTCTGTATTTTCACAAGTAAATAAAAATCAATACAAGGCTTGGCGAATTTCAAGGCTATTACCTTATTATCGTATCGTTACGTCCTTGGGATTCAACGAGTCGAATGACGTTTTATAGACACGAATATAGATATCACACACGCGTCTCATTTCCGAATCGGTGTGCAAAGGCTGGCCGAAACGTGTATTCGAAAAGCGTTTACTTATAATTTATTATAAGAAAATAAAAATAATATTTATTAGACCCAAAAAATAATAATAATTTCACACGCGCACTCGAATCGATAGCGCGGGGGAGGGTGGCTTACTAGTCGCGCACCAGCTGCACAGCAAAAGCAGACGACGGGCGTTTACCGATCTTAACGGAATTTCTTCGTAGAAAAAAAAAATTAAATAAACGTTTACCACGACCAAAACCCGACTGTGCGCTGCATACAGTGACGGTTAAAAACGTAAATCGTATTCTATAAATTTGTATATTAAAAACGCGCGGAGAGACTAAAACAAAAAAAAAAAAGGTAGCGAGCCGCGGGGTGTCTCGTGAATTACTTGGATAAAGATCTTAAGAGTTTTGTTTTTATTATAAATTTGAAAGCAATGACAAATCATTTCATTCGATAAAACGATTCTGAGCGGATCTTCGGTGTAATACACTTTGTCTATTTTTTTTATACAAAATTAAAGTAATATATGTCTGACGTTGTGTCCAAATTTCAAGTGGAAAAACTCGAAATTAACTGTTTTACGAGTGAAAAAACCTCAAAATATAAAAATAGCCTAAAATTGCCTTAAAGTTGTATAGTACAAAGATACAGTTTTGTTGAAAATTTCAATAGAATGATTATTTTCGAAATTATAGCGAAAAAACTATATGCGATATTGACGAAATCCCATTTTTAGCGGTTTTTCGTAATTTTTCAAGTAATTTATCGCGTCGCGTTAAAAAAACTATTGAAAAAAATCGATAAACGATCCATCTAAAGTATCAACTAGATGCGAATTGCTGCCGGAAACAAAGTGCGACCGAAGAGATCGGAGCACTCCTTCAGGTCGAAAATCTGTACACGGGATAGAAAAAAATAAAATAAACATCATTGTAAAACCACTAGATCCCCTCGCTCCGCTCAGAATCTAAAAAATTTCCGTTTTTCCGTCACTTTGCACGCTCCCGAGATTTTCTTTTTTTTTAATATCGACAGCTTGTTAAAAATAACATTTTTATTTTTTAACGTTTACGAGTATACCTGTGCTACGCACCAGGGCCGGATTGGCCCATCGGGATACCGCGGGAAACTTCCCGGTGGGCCGGTATCCTCGAGGGCTGCGCTACGGCCGCAAACAATTTTTAATTTTGCTATAAATTATTACGAATTTTTAAACTGTAAATTATACTGACACAGAAGAATCATTGATAAGTTAAAAAATAAAAGTGCATTACCCCCCAATGAAGAACTTTCACATTAAATTGTTTTTGCTATATTATTTATGGTGCATATTTTATTTTAATAAATATAAAAGTCAATAAACTAAATTGTAATTTTTAAAATTGTATATGGGGGTGGTTGAAACGCAGATTGCCTTAAAAAAACCACGTGTTTTTATGTATAATATATTAGACATTATTATAATACGGAGGGTTGGTCTAAATAATTTTCCCGGGCCGAAAAATTCTTTCAATCCGTCCCTGCTAAACGCACACACTCGTTTCGAAAAATCGTTATGCACTCCTCTGCTGCGAGTATATTATACAACGAGAAATAACCAAAAAAAAACATAAACTCGAGACGTTTGGAATATTGCGCGTTATAATAATAATAATAATAATTATCATTATCGCGTATACACGCTCGGCGTAAATATATAATACCGTATTACACTACAACACGCACTTTCCGTTTCCCCGGTACAATAATATCGTTTTGCATCGGTTTTATTATTTTTGACTTTTCGTCAAACGTGCAGCAGTACACGATTTTAAAACGACGGAAACGTTGTGGATTTATGTTGTTGCGACGCAGAAAAACGGAGAAACGATTCGTATTAACGCGTCGCCAAAACGAAGAAAAGTTCGTTTTTAAGTACAGGTGTATAATCAAATTACAATGCAATTGTTTTTAATACGTGTACATAAGCAGTGGCGCGTACTTTCAATTTTTCAATTTCGTCCCCGTAATATTTCGACCGTACTGTATTAAAATAAATCAAATGAAAAAAAAAATATATATATATATTTGTCGAAAAATCTGAATCGGTTAGAAATTGTAACTTAACGATAATCAAGATTTTTTTTTTGAAAAATTTCTCTCGTTAACACAGTCTACATAGTTACGTATGTGGTGAAAACGTCAAGTTTCTATATGACGGTTAGTTTTAAAATCACGAAGAAAAAAAAGGATAATCTGCGATTTCGACGAGAAACTGCGTTTTTTTTTTTGTCAATTTTCCGGTAGTTTTTTCTGACGTTAATAAAAAAAAATATTGAGAAAATCGAAAAATGACCTGTTTAATTATAAGTACCGACTGGACGCGATTTACTACCGGAAAACGGTGCTACGCGCGTATAAAGAAGATCGGAACACTCCTTCTGGTAGAATTTTTGGATACAGACACACAAAAAAAAAAACGTTTTATCGTTACAACTATATAATTTTTAATTTTTTTTTTTGCTTTTAGTATCACTATTTAATAACAAATATTTTTATTATAATTTAATTTCTGTGTTAAAAAAGAAGGCCTTCGTCTTTTACAGGCCGTAATGGGCCCGAAGGTCCCACGTTTGTGCTAGCCCCCCTTCCACAGTTATTCGATGGGGGGCCAACGAAACGGGAGCCCCCCTACATGGGAATTTCCAAATTCTGACAACGCACATCGTTTGTGCTCCGTTTGTGCCCGAAGATCCCACGTTTGTGCTAGCCCCCCTTCCACAGTTATTCGATGAGGGGCCAACAAAACTGGAGCGCCCTTAACTATTTTACACCCAGTGTCCCCCTTTAGGAGATACAATAATATTTTATTATAACTTACTTAAATATTATCTGTAGCTAAAACAAAGAATAAGAAAAATTGAAAAAAATGTAACTTACCTTTTTAAACTCCAACTTCAAAGCAAATTAGGGGGTTATATAATTTGTTATTATACGATAACATGGCATAAAACTATACGAAAAAATTAAATAAAAAACTACATTTCATTATTTTATTGTAAAAAAAAAGTGTAGTTAAAACCAAACCTATCATAATTAAAAACGAGACTAACAAATAGAAAATTTCTAAAATCTGGAAATTAATGTCAGGTTTTCTCTTCGTCTATATTATACATGGTCGAAAAAACAAACGATGTGCGATGTCAGAATTTGAAATTCCCATGTAGGGGCTCCGTTTCGTTGGCCCCCATCGAATAACTGTGGAAGGGGCTAGCACAAACGTGGGACCTTCGGGCACAAACGGCACAAACGGAGCACAAACGATGTGCGTTGTCAGAATTTGAAATTCCCATGTAGGGGCTCCCGTTTCGTTGGCCCCCATCGACGTTGTCAGAATTTGGAATTTCCCAAATAGGGGGGCCGTGGAAATGCACCTGTAATAGGGCCACCGAGTTTCACGCTACGCCACTGTAACGCGAGTACGGTATAGTAATGTGTTTTTCGATTTCGAAACGATGGACGGACGATCGGCACAAAACGCGCAGAACTTTTTTTAATCGGTTTTCAATCGCTAATACGACGTCATACACTCGTTGCCAAAACGCCAAGTCTATGCCGACCATTACAGTGGAGGATTCAAGAGGGGAGGAGGAGGCCCGAATTTAATATATATTCTTATAATTAATAATGGTTATAAGTCGTCGTAATCTCATCTGTATTTCATAGTTTTTACGTTCATTGTTCAATAACTTTTACTATAATAATATATATATATATACATGATATTATTTTCTACGTATAAAAACGTATTTGAGAAGTACAATGGGGGAGGATCGTTCAAATGGATTATAGCGTTACTTAATATTGGTAAAGAAATTAATGTAATACTAGGAAATGTTTTAAAAACAACAATCCAGGCGTTTACAGTTTTCTTAACAATAAAATATATAAATTAGTTTAATATAATATACGTTTTAATGTTTTTTTTTTTTTTCTGTAATAGTTTGACTAGAAGCTAATAAAAAAAAAAAAATGTTTTTTTTCTTTAGTTTATTGAGCTCTTTTTTTAGAAATTAAATATATTTTTCGATTTTTCATGTTATAAAAATACTTTATTTCAAAGTCTAACATCAAATCCTAAATATTCTACATATTTATAAAATTATTACGAAAAATTTTGAGCCCTCCTCTATCCCTCCCCCAAAAAAATCCTAGATCCGCCACTGCCGATCAATTATAATAATTAAAAATATTACGCTTACGAGTTATTATAATTAATGAGTTTACCGCAAGAATGTTATCTTATTTCTAAAAAATGTACCTACAAATAATTGTTTTTTTTTTAATCATCCCGCTTACACGGTCCAACGAATATTTTTGTCAATATACGATATAAATTCAAATATATCGCGTGTGTAAAACCGGCTGCAGCAGCAACGCGTATCGCCTGGATTTTATCTCTCGTTTCTCGTTTTTGAAAAAAGCGCGAAATCGTTTTTAATTTATACAGTGTCGACGTGATATTGAGAGATATACTCCAAAAAAAAAAAAAAAACATACCGACAGACTGCACATCGGGGGGAGTATGTAAAATACAATATTTATCGCGTATAAAAGAGTCTGTTTTAGGCGTGCGGCGAACGACGCATTTTTTTTTTTTTGATAAAGTGATACGATATTTTTTGGATTGCAATACTACGCGAGCGCGGTTAAAATTATATATAGAAAAAAAAATTGAGGAGATTTTCAAATATTTCACTGCAATTACGAAAGTTTTATTAAAATATTTTATTAATTTTTTTTTTTGTACAAAAACGGACGTTATATAGTAATATGTACACAAAAGTCTTGTCGTTACAGTGTAATATTTTTTTTTATCTCTTGTGGAACGGCCGTGTAAAATTTAACTCCCGGCGGACGCGTTAAAAAGCCAATTTCTTCATCAGCAAGTACACGCATTGATCCACTTCGAAACCGTGTAAATTGTTCGGATCGCCCAAAAGTCGCATCAATAATCCGCCAAACGATACGTAAGCGGCGCTGTAACAAAAATTACAAAAAAAAAATTAAAATGTATTTTCCGCGACAATATAAACTGTCTTTGCGCAGCGCGTGAAATACTATTAATTATCATATTTATACTGCAGTAATAAACGCTCGAAATCAGGCTCTGAATATGCTCTTAAAACGTACCGGTGGTATGTTTTATTAAAAATATGCACTTATAACATATATATTTTTATAAATATATATATATATATATTATTAAATACATTTTTTTAAATTTATACAAAAAAAAATATATATATATATAAAATGTAGTACACATATTTTCGTTATATAAAAATTAACATTGCATTGGTTTTAAAAACGAAACAATATTTTTGTTCTTATATTAAATGCACAATACGATCACGAAGAAATAAAACGGTTTATAATAATAATAATAATAATAATAATAATAATAATAATAATAATAATAATAATACTTCATGTTTGTAACAACGAAATCGAACTAATAGAATACGCGTTATACAATTTTTTTAAACATGTACCGCGTTTAAAACGAAACAAATTTTTTTTTTTAGTTTTCGATGTAGGAATTCGTAAAAAAAAAAAAAAAAAACGAACTCGTAGCTCACAGCAATGATTAATATTATATAATAAACCGTACAAACGCAACAACCTCGGGATAAAACATTTTAATTATTATTATTCGTAATATTATATTGAAAATAATACTCGTATTATACGTATAATACATACGTACATGGTAATAGCGAACGTCGTTTCGGTAATTGACCGGTGTGATATTTCCATCCGTTACTACGGATTTTTTAAATATTTTTTTTCTTTAATTCGATAATAATTACCGCGTGAACGCGAGACAGCGAAAGACCTGTAAAACCTTCGGATCCGGTAAGTCGGGACGACAGTGTATAGTAGTCGACCGCTGCAGATGTATGAAATAATAATAACCGGCGAGTCCGGATATTCGAGTTTTTCGGTTTTTCGACTGGCGTCGTCATCTGTCACATTACAGCCAGTCGTATTACATGTAGTAATAATCAATGAATAATAATAATTTATTATTTTTATTTTAACATGCGAGAACGGCCGCCGGGCGGGACACAATATACGTATTTTCCCGCGAGAATTTTCTACTTAAAAATACAAAAAAAAAAAATAAATTCAGTCCTCCGTCGACACTTAAAAATCCCACACATACAGACTATTAAACATCGATTACAATAATGGATCATTTTACACTGGGCAGTATATAATAATATACATACGATTATTACTGTGTACCGTTTAAAACGATTCGATACCTCTTGTACAACACTACTGCACGCTGAAACGGCGGCAGGGCCGAATTCGCTTCTTATTTACCGTATAAGTTATGATGGCAATATTATAGTTTGTCGATAATACGCATGGACACGAAAACGAGCATCGAATGCCGATGCGAGCATAAGAACTACGATGATATCGGTTTATTGTTTAAAGATCGCTTATAAGAAAAAAATCATCGGGATTTTATAATTCTCCGCGCGCCGTCTCGTATTTTACTGATATATTTTCCGGTATAAAAATTTCCAAAAATTCATAGAATTTCTCGGATTTTTGTTTTCCACACTAACGTATATAACATTATCATCGGGTTCTTCAACGCACTCTTGAAAAATATTTTGTGTAAAATCATTTCCCGAGTTGCATTTCTTTTCCCCCAGGCGATATATCCATCCAGAGAATAATTTCCGCAAAACACGCGTTTCCCGCGTATATAGAATATTTTTGTTTCCTATATACTAATATATATATACTATTTTCTGTTCGTATTATACACGGTTCTCGCGTTTTGTTTTCCCGAGATTTATACGGTTTTTCATAAAAAAAAAAAATTATAAGCGCGCAGAATGCACGGAATATATTTATTAAAAATTTTTTTTTAATCGGTCCCCCCCCCCTCCTTGTTTATATTTTCATTATAGTGAAGCGAAAATCGCACGGTAAATATCATAATACATGAGACACGCGACGTAAAAAGTGTAGTTTAGTGTATAACGATCATAGCTCGAAATTTCGGTACATATACATAATAATAATAGTCTCGAGGGAGAGGAAATGATCGAAAACATATATAATTAAGTTAAAATTGATTGTAATATATTATTATTATTGCTGTGTGAGGACGAGTGTAATATATCGTTTTCTCGTTCGTTCTAACGGGTTGGGCAATTAATCGTAATTACAACCGTTTCATATAGGCTGCAGTTATTTTGATAAATTAAAATCGTATAACACATATCGATTTATTAAAGCTGACACAAAGGCGATAATATTTGTTTTAAATTAAATTTAACTATAAATTAACGTTTTTTTTTTCTTCTCCCAATCACACGGTTCTGTTAAATATATAGTATTAAAAAATATTAATTAGTTTTTTTTGTTCGTGTTACTTTACGAGACACAGTAATATACAATGATAATAATAATAATAATAATAACAATAAAAATACCATATGATATCACTCGTGCTCGACGTGATTTAAGATGAGAAAATAAAAATAAAACGACTTTTAAAAAAAAAATTTGGTTGACAGAGAGAGAGAAGATACTAATATACTAATTAATAAAAAATTAATTATATTATACAAATTTAATTACTCGACTTTACAGTATAGTATACGTAGGTACGTACAGTGTAAATTGTATTTAAAACGCCGTGGCGTCCTTGTATTTAAGCGGCGTTATTTTATTATATTTTTTTTAATTGCTCACAGTGCGTATAAAATATAATACCTACATATAGAGAGGCAGCACGTGCAAAAAACAATAATAATCTAATAATAATAATAATAATAATAATGCGACGCTCGTGTATATATATATATATATACAGTCGTACATAGCTTATCTCTATAGGTTTTTAAAATCGTTCACAACGCGTTGTCGTAAGTCTTTCTAATGCCGACGATAAACGTCGATAAAACGACTTTTTATTGCCCGAGTCCTCTCTTGGTCGTCGCGCACACTATACGGATTCTTGTCCTATATATATATATATCAGGTTTTATTTTTATTTTTTTCCCTCCCTCCTCGCTCGTAATTGCATTTGAAAAAAACTCGACTCTGACCCAAAATTCGAACTTTTTCTTCCCAATTTTCAGCACAAAAATATTAACGCTTCCATACGCACACATATGAAAATACGCGTAAATAACATATTTTAATAATATATTGTGCGCGACTAATAATATTTGCAGGTTACACGTTTATTTTATTGGCATTTTTACACAAGCAGCATAAATACTGCGTAGCGTTGTTAAAAGTACACAATGAAAATTCGCGCACGTTGGTAACGTGATAATAAATAACGCGTCATTATTGATTGCGATTTACGACGGCGGAAAACAGCGTACCGAAGGGATTATGATCTACAGGTATATTATATTATAATATGATCTGTACGCGATACGCAGCACCGTAAATCCGAGATAATCGATAAATATAACAGCGTTATTATACAATATACAACAATAGGACTATAAATATTAACGATATAATTAATCTACTACTATTATTATTATTAATACATACATAAGATAAACGCCATTGTCGAGTGCGTGTGTAGATCTAAAAATATTTTTACAATGTTTAAAATATTGTTGTACGTTTCGCTGCGCAGCGGATAACTTCTCAGCTGGTACTCGTGTCGGACGACGCCGTGCGAGCCCCGGACGCCCAGTGGAATGTGCTTAGTGGCCGTGAGTATCGTATCGAATTTGTACACAACCAGCTAATCACACTGCCACTGTGCGAAAATCCGGTACAGAACGTTGGTCGGAAAGGAAAAAAAAATATATTTACAATAATAATAATAATAATAACACGTATTTATTTATGTAATAATATTATATAGTGTGTGTATCAGTGGCGCGCCCAGGAGGGGGGGGTTGATAGAGGTCAAACCCCCCTCCCCATAATAATATTTATAGTATTTGATATTATAATTATTATACATCATAATTATCATTCATAGTTCATAATAATTTGAAACTCTGAACCGCCCCCCATCCATTTCAAAATCCTGGGCACGCCACTGGTGTGTATAATAATATATATATATATATATAGTGTGTCTCTCTACGAGGACACAGAACACGGCGATTCTCCGATTACAATATTATTTTATATTTACTTACTTACTATATACTTAATCTAATATCGCGTATTGTACAGTTGTACGTATTTTAAGTATTTTATAATGAAAAAAAAAAAACCAAAAACAACCGAAAAACCCGCGGATATTCATCGAAAATATTGTAATAATACATATATAATATGTATACATACAGGGCTTAGAGTGGAAAAAAATTCGCGAGGGGACTGATGTCCCCATACATGATTTTAAACGTTCCATATTATGTGAAATGTATATACAGAGTGATTTTTTTAAAGCATGCTCACCCCATGCTTTTAACCCTGAAAAATTAACGTATCTGAAATGTATTTCGCGTAAAATTTAAAATTCAATATTACGTTTTTATGAAATAAATCATTTTTTTTTTTACGAAAATCGGTAGATTTAGCGAAAGAAAGTGTTGGGTTGGTACCCAAGTCAATTTCTGAATAAACTGTACCGCGAGTAACTTAATTATTTGAATTATATAATGTTGATTACTATTCGGTTATGATTCCAGCGTTCCGGCGTACCTTACGGAGAAATTGTTAAAGGAGACGCTTTTTAACCACCGTCACATGTAAGGGCACTGAGTCCCCCTGCATCTCATCACACCCCACTTTAATATGTATATATACAGTGTAATCCTTGTTTAGATTTTTTAATCACTCGACTCTTGTAAAACGCGATTTTGTCGTCATGGACAGCTTTTTAATAATTAGGCTACAAATTTTTGTTCACCAGCTTTTAATATTGTTGTAATTATTACAACGCGTCTTTCTTAAAAAAAAATTATCGGAGAAATTAAAGTAAAATAAAAAAATATACCCCTCTCGAAACAAAATAGTAACAGTAAAACAAATGTGTAAAAATATACATTTTATGTCATTATTATTATGATTATAATTTATTCGAGAATATATTACTATATGTTACGTGGTACAATATAATATGAACGTTTGATAACAAATATACGCATATTTACGTTTCACACGACGGAGGAGAGTATCCAGTGATAAAACTGGACGCGTTTTTTTTTCTTATTACATATTACTTTCACTGTTTCATCATTATTATAGTAAATTATGATTTATTTTAAGTGATCTCTATACCGGTGTCTTTTGGGACGGCGCGTATTGGATTTCTGGACGTTTTTTTAAAGGGAGAGCAGTGAAATTAAATGTGTATTTATGTATAATATAGTACGGAGTGAAATGTTTTTTTTTTTTTTAGTGGTCACAATAGTTTTAGTTTCAACTTTTAGATAATCGTGTTAAGATACGATACCTGCAAGGTGTGGTTGTGACAAGGCGGAGACGGACTGGACTATTGCGGATCAGAAACGGTTAGTTTGGCACGTATCTATAATTGAATATTGTATAAACCCAAATAGACCTGAAGAGAGATTCGATTATAATACTTTTAAAAAAGGATCGAATTTCGATTTTAATATTGAACGAAGTGAATGCGCCAATGTGCTGTCGGGTGTTTCGTTTTTATACATGTGGACTCCAAATCAACCTTTTCATGAAGTGTAATACCAATAATTTACTTCCGAGGAAATCAGGTATCCCTTGAAAATGAAGAGGAAGGAGTTTTGACTTTTTTTTTTTGTGTCGAGTGTACACGAATTTCGGTATTTATTTTAATTCGCCAACTCGGACGACCTGCACAATAGCCAATTAGATTTAGACGATTTTGTAACGAATCAGAGGACACTTTCGGATTATTTCCAGGAGACGTAACTGCAGTCATCTACAGTAGTTGTTTTTTTTGGTATTTCAGCGGTATAAAAATGTTAAGTAAGACAGGGGAGAGGCCAAAATCAACTATAACGACGTACCACGATCGTCACTGCAGGACGTCTCCTCTTGTCTGAAACGTATTTTCGTGTTCTGGCAATTTAGATTACTATTTTAATATTGAACGCCAATAGGTACGTATATAGATAGTGTTGTTCTAACCGTTCGAACGAACGATATTATTATAGTTTCTTTCTTTTTACAGAAATTATTGTACACTACTACCGTCGCTTATTTTACTATTTTATAATTACATAATTATATAAACGTACGTAAAAGGTGCAAGACAAAACGCGAGAAATATATCCGTTTATATGTGAAACAAATCGAGAAATTCAGTGTATATACATTCCATAGTTCGTATTGTACGACGAGACATAATATTTATATTAGATAATATTTTAATGTATTGTCGAATTATTTACCCGATTAATTATAATACGTCGTTATTATTACCAATATTAAATTATTTGTTCTACACGGACGCGCGTATTTGACGGTAAACAATTAACTACACAATATCATAGCGTAAGATAAATTTCAATAACCGCAGCATTAGACAATTTCGAAATTAAACGCGTAACTTTAGAGTTTTCAATCGCAGAATACACCGTCGTATTTTTTTTAGAACGGCTCTCCCGCCAAGTCCCAATCGAATTCGGCCTATGTAACAAAAGCTTAACGAAAAACGATTTATGTGCCCAATAAATACGATAAACTCAAATATTATTGTGAGTCGAGTCTTAATTTTTTTTTTTTTTTACACTGTCACATAGTGAAAATTTCATAAAAACATTATCCGTTTCAAAACGATTGTGTAAAATAATAATAATGAAGAGTACTGCAGGCAGTACATCAAATATCGCGCTTGCACTTGACGTGTTCCCACCACCTTCGACGAGCATATCCCTCTTACGCGATCGTTGACCTACTTGCCACCCTCACATATACTCCAGTTAATATTTTCAAATAATCAACTGGAAGAAATATTTAAAAAAAAAAAACGATTTTCATATATATATATATATTTATATGTCAATGTTGCGAAAAGTCGGAACAGTGCGAATTACAGTTTTTTTTTGGGGCTGTTAATATTTTTCCAAGTCCGGTTATCGGCTCCAATATACACGCATATATATTCGAAGGTGTTTTTAAACACTTACCGTCCCTTATTTTAGAGTGTACGAAGGTATATTATACTCGAAACGAGTACGGACAAATATTTAAGGGTGCATATTTTTTAACAACCCCTCTGTACGCACTCAAAAGTATATAAATAATAATGATAATAATATCGATCGAGCGTGCGTGCACAGAAATAAGTCGAACGGTAATTATAATATTATAAATAATTTTTCTTTTTTTCGACACAATATTGTTATTGTGGCGTTACTGTATTATACCACGACCCCGCGTACTGAAGACCGAAGTGATTTGTCGTTTGAAATATGGAAAATAGATGTTAATTCTCGGCGTTTCGCGTTGAACACGTTTATTTAAACTAATTGTACGTTAAAATAACATTAAATATATATTTAAATTGTATTTAAACGATAATAGATGTTTTCGTTTACCACATGGTGAAGTGCAGAATACGCAAAACGTTTTACCAGCTAAGTATTTTATTACAATTAAGAGCCGTACATAATTTAAATATTATACATTTTATACGCCTAAACGAGCGTGTTATTTACATTCCGTAAAAACGGAAAAAATTTTTCCGTTAAATTAAAATTACTGCCGAGGTATACGACGACGCACGACAGCGAATTTCCGATATCGAAATGTACAAAAAACTAATTCGTCGTGCGTACATATACGTTACCAGAACCGTTGAAAATTCAGGAAATTATAACGATTCCTCGGAAACGATCACTCAATTGAGTTATGGACCGAAAAAAAGGTATCATTGTCTCGTACTCGTCGCCATTTCCGCAATACGTTATTTACAAGCGGATTCGCAATCCCACGTCAAAAAGTAAAAATGCAAGACAAACCGGTGTGCTTGCGGATCTAAACGTCACGAAGGTTTTTATTAACCGGATAATTTTAAATTTCGACGTTATAATTACAAAAAATTATAACTATATTGATTATGTAATATATTACATATATAATAATCATTGTGTGAATAATTATTATAATGATCGTGACACTATATTGTACGCACGATCGTTTCCTATACGCTATCGGTACGAAACAACGATACTAGGCAATAATATAAATGATTTATCATTTCCTCGCCGCATTAGTAATGGCCGTGGTTTCCTTCTGTAAAAGAACCCAGACGGAAAGAGGCCACTATAGGAAGACGTGTATATACTACACACAAAGGCGCTTTGGGTGGAGGTCCGGACTGAAAGGAACGAGCGTCCGACAGAAGCGACCTATAGGGAACGGGACGGTCCTATATAGCGGCCGTTTACCCGAAAGCAATTATGTGTGAAGCTGATGGAACGATCCGGACTATGAAACACCTCGTTGAAGAGTGCCCGGTACACCTTTTCCCTGAAGGTATGAAAAGCTTGCATGCATTGGAAGGGGACGCCGTATACGCTGGCTGTCCAAATTGGAAAAAAAAGTGTAAATTTGTATTAGTTACTATCTTTATCTTTTTTTTATATCATATTTTATAATTGTTGTCATTTAAACCTTAAGTTTATATTTGTTAGGGTTTGTTAAATATTTGTGTTACTACTTGGATTATACCATACGAATATATATATATATATCCGAAAGCGGAAGAAGTCATCGTTTCCTAACCGTCGACCTCGGCCGGTAGCACACAAATTTGTTGACGGCACGCGTATCGATCCGTGTAGTTTAAAATACAATTTTTTTTTTACGTTTGGTTATGTACAGAAAAAATAATAATAAATGACTTGTGCGCATTGTATCCTATGTGTGTGTGTGTGTGTGTACATTGTAAACGGGGCGAACGTCAATCCGAATAGCGATTATCGCGTGTGTTTGAGCGTATATTTTACCTACCCTATTGGCGAGCAGCAACGCGCATAGAAATTAAATAACGACGTCGCGTGCGTTCACGCTAGCGCGTATTTCGTGCAACGTCTCCACAGCCCGTAACCTCAATCGGCAGCGAATATATATATATATACGCGTACGAAGTCAGGGCTGATATAGGGCAGGAAAAAAAAAACATCATGCCGAGCGGAATGGAAGAGGAGACGGTGTTTTAAATACACCGAGTGACGATGACGCGACGACAGTACATAAAAACGCGTTTCGACGCGTTAGCGGCGCCTTTCCTTTATACACGTTCGAGATTTCGATAATAAAAGATTTTAGCATAACCGCCGAGTCGAAAAAGTTATTATTATTATTATTTTTTTTAATTAAATCATTAATATTTACATAAATGTTTTAAAATTTATATGAAATCTAAAAGTCGTTCGTCATTGTATACAGGCGTTTCGCTATTACGTTCGTATCGTACGCTATACAGTTTAGACAACATAATAATATATTATAATGTCGGTAAATAAACTAAATTTAATACTCCGATTTTTGTCCAAATAAAACATTTGAAAAAAAAAAAAACGTTAAATTGACGTAAGTGCAAGAGAGAAAATATAAATACTATAAAGTCGATTTTTAACTTTTTTCACTACTGAAGTACATTATTTGAATTTAAGAAAGAAAAAAAATCTTATTTTTAAAATCTATCGAAATAAGTATATGTAGGTAACTCGTTATATAATATAGTTGTACGAGTTACTAATAAAAATGTTTTTTTTTTTTTTTGTATAACTATATACAGTAATGCTGTCCGTCAGAGGCGTGGCCAAGCATTAAACGACATTTATAGGACAGATACGATTCGATATATATGTATATGAGAAGGCTAATTTAAAAAAAATATATATATTGAAAACGCGTCGATCAATTAAAATTATAATATATTTAAAATCATAATTTATAGATATCATTACATTAAAAAAATCGTATTGTAAATTAATTTTCTATACGCGAAAATACGTCATTTCGCGATGATTGTAAACGACGTTTTTTTTTTTGGAATATTTTCCATAAACTCGGAACACCTAAAATAACGTGCAATACACGTGCACTAAACATAATACGTTGCGTATTATAGTCAAACAGAAAAATAAAAAATCACTCCGACGACGACGACGACGACCTTTCGAACACTGCACATACGAATCGCGTCTGCTGCAATGGAATTTCGACCAGCTCTACTTATATATAAGTATTTGTTATATGTAAATAGGTTATAGGTTATGTATTGCGCCAGCATATATAACATAATATACTGAATACAGGGTATATCACGAAGAACTCACAAATAAAATTTGTTTTTTTTTATATATATATATATATTATCGTAGTTCGAAATTTTTAGTTTTTTGCAAATAAAAAAATAGTTTTTTTTTTTCACTTTAAATTATTTTTACTAAACTAAACGTAGCCATATTGCGAGGATTTTTAAAATATCGGTATCGACAATTTTTTCGAGTTCGTAAAAAAAGTCTATTTCTAATGTATTTCGCCGGGGAAAAAAATCGGCATTATAATTCCTTCCAAGCATATTGAACGGAACAATAAAAGTTGTATTACGCACAAAACTCCGTACAGAACAACTGCAGCATGAAGTTATATTGTATACAGAGGATTTGCTAATTACAGAATACAACACATAATAAAAAGAGCAGACGAGTATAAAACTATAACGAATTCGTTTTATGCGCGTCAATAATAATAGGACGATTCCAAACGTGTATATTTTTTTCTTCATAAATCTCCTATATTGGAACTTTAAAGAAGACGAGGAGAAAAATACCCACCTGCACGTTTCCCCGTTTCGTTACACAGACATTTTAACATCGTTATTATTATTTTTTACTTCTCGTTTCTAAAGGCATATTTTAGAGATACTTTATTTTATTTCTAGGTCGTACGTATATTTCAATACTTTTAAACGCTGTAAAATCCTAGCCCCGTACGCATCGTAGTATACACACAGCGTGTTACAATGACGATCATACCGTATATATATATATATATAATAATTGCAATTGGAGCATAGGTCGACCTCTACTCCCGTACCCCCGTGTATACACTGTAAAACGTAAACGTCGTCAAATTGTAATAAATTGCTCGTTATTAAAACACACACACACGGACTGCACCATATTATAATATAACATGATATGTAGCCGCGCGTTGCAGCGGTGGGGTCTCGTCGTTTACTCATTTAACATTTCTGCTCCGCGACTGGTTTTCGTATATTATAATATACGACGATGACGTCGTACACAACGATGACCTGTCGTCGTCGACTGCGGTGCTCGGTGACTTGTACACGCGCTGTTAATATAGTCGAATTGAATTCCAAAAAAAAAAATTATTATTATTAGCAGAGCGTTAAATTTCGTTCTTCGAATATTTGACTTTTGCCAATTTTTTTTTTCCAAAATCATAACGGAAACGGAACACCGCGAACATTTTATCGATATAATACAATTACACCTCCTATAAAAAAAAAACCGTTGATTTTCTATACGGATTTTTTTACATCGGTTTCGATAATAATTATACATAACACGTTACGGTTCGATTCGATTTGAATACACATACACCGATTCATTATTATTATTGCGCACCACCATCAAAAAGTGCAGTGGTGGCACGACAAACGGTTATTTTATACGCTCCGAATTTTTTTTTTATTATTACTATTGACAGTCGATTTGAAATAATTATTACACTAACGCGGTTAGTTGGTTGGACAGGTTAAACGCGGTGTCCCCGCCGCTTCAGATTATATAATATAATATAACGAGGCGACGTACAACGAAAATTATCGGAATTTATTATAATATATTATAATATATATATAGACGTGTAGTACGCATTTTATTTGTCGAGAGAGGGGAGGGAGAAATAGTCGAAAACCTCTCCATCACCCGACCGCCGATCGCGTAATTAGTGAGTTTCCCAGTGATTTTACAACACACACTATACCTACCTATATACAAAAACCGATCGATATGCAAACTAGAATATGGTTTTTATATATACGCGCGCGAGCGTTCTTTTTTTTTTTTGTAATGAAAAACCACTTTTCTAAAATTGATTATATAAAATCATATAAATATGTATATATATATATATATATAAAACGATATTATTACACACAGTTCCATCGTATATACGTTTGAATATATACATAAACGATAATTTATAAATGTACATAACGTATGTACACATGATGTCTATATTATTAAAAAAAAACGTACATACTCATTTTATACAAAACGAAATATTACTAAAATACACATATAAAATCGTGATAACAATAATATTATTATTATTATAACAATAAAATATACAATATATTATTTAATAAAATTATACTAAAAAAAAAAAATACGCAAATTTCTCTCTTTGTCTTGCACAAGAACGTATATATGACGCGTTTCCTACTTCCTATAATAGTAGAGTTCCGATCGACCCGCGTACACGGTATAGCGCGGTAAGGATTTATTGAAAACGCGTTTTGAAGATTCGTCGTGCAGAATTTCACTGTGTATATAAACGGAAAGTCTCATTTTTTTTTTTTTGCCTTAAGATATTTAGGAAAAAAATTTTTTTTAATGTTTAAATCAAATATATACATATATAAATAACAATAATATAATCAAATATATAAAAGGAGTCTTAATTTCTTTTTTTAAATGTAATATCTTTAATAATATTAAAAAAAAAATTTTTTAAGTTTAAATCAGTTAACGTGAAAAAGTCGACGTCGAATACCGCGACTACAAATCCTTTTTTTTTTTTGGAATTTCTCGTTTCGTGCAAGACAAATACAGAGACCTAAGAGCAGAGGGAATAAAAAAAAAAACACACCGCGTTTGATTCCTCCTATATATAATAATCGTCGTCGAGAATATATTAACACAAACGCGTGTATATATAATATACAATTAAGGCCGCAGCAGCTCGTTATAACGTGTTACAACTGTTTTACATACAAGTACGCGTTTCCGAAACGATCGATTTAATAAAATATAATTTACTATACAGTGTGTATGTAGTAGTGGCCTATCTAAAATAAAATATTTCGTTTCGCGCGCGTCGAACTCTTGGAATCGATACTTTTTTTTTTTTGTTATTATTATTATTATTAAATTTCTCTTCAAACGAACGTTTTTAAAATTATATACCGATAAAAAAAAAAAAAAACTGCGCCAACTCTTATAAGCACCGCAAATGCGCCGCAAATTATTATAATTACGATTTATTGCGCGTGCAAACACTGCAGATACGCGTGCAGGTAAGTAAATAAGACAGGGAGGGGGAGGGGAGGAAACGAATTGCGTTCAATAATAATCTACAGCTATGTACATGTACGATAACGGACAACGACGCTCTATTATAGTATTACACACAAATAATAATTAATATAATATATTATACAATAATAATAATAATAATATATCGTTTGATTATTGCAAATTCGGCGGTGGCGTCTTAATAATATTATCGTTTTTTTTTTATATACTATACGACCGGACGAATAATAAAAATAGACCGACCCAATTCGCGGATGCGGCGGCGACGGCGCGCAAAACGACTTTATGGTATTGTAAAAGAAAAGAAAAATCTCCGCGAAAAATTAGCCGAGAAATTCCGCGCAGCAATTAAAACACCGCTCGAAGTGTCGACGCGCGCGCGGACGGACATAAATAGTTGCAACAATTTTTTCGCTTAATTTATACACATTTATTTATAAAAATAATAATAATTATACGTGTACAATAATAATAATAATAATAATAATAATAATAATAATAATAATAATAATAATAATAATAATAATAATAACAAGAAAATCGGGGCCGGATTTCAGGCGGGAGGACGTATATAGAAAAATTCTAAACGATATATATATATTTTTTTTCTTTAATTTTCCAAAGTATTTCAAGAATACGTCGCGGCAGCGACATACGGAATCGTTATTATATTTAATAAATTAAGACGAGCCATCTGAAGAATAATCAGACGATAGTGCACGACGGCGGCGAGGGGGGAGAAGAGACTGTAATTTTTGTACGCGATACAATATTTTTTTCGATCCCTCCCGCCGATAAAAAAAATGTTTGTCTAAATCCGGCCCTTGGCAGATACATTCACAAAAAAAAAAAAAAAAAGTAAATTACTATAAGGCGCGATAAGGCGAGACGAAAGTGGTGGTGCGCTAACGAGAGAAAAACGGACAAAACACACACCGGTGCAGCAACACGGGGAAACAGATACGTAGAGAGAGAGAGAGAGAGAGACAAAGAGAGACAGACAGAGAAAAGGCGCCGAAGTGTCGTACCAGATAGTGCATTTACATGATTTTAGAACAGAGAAAAAAACTATTGTTTCCATGTCAAAAACACTTCTGGTACGGTCTTCGAGCACCCTCGAAACGACGAAGACGTTGGCGGCGGCGGCGGCGGCGGCGTTTGGACGGCGCGTGGCACGACAACGACTGCAAACGCGTTTGACCACCGAACGGGGACCGGAACCGTCGAAAACGGATTCCGGACGAGAATCGCGACGGAAAACCGAAACAAATAACGGACTTGTAAACAAAATAAATAAATAAAATAACGCGAAACGGACGGCACTGTACCGGCGACGAGCCAGCACCGCGCGCGAACGACACGAGACCGCGACACGGCGGCCACGAGCGTTCCGCCGCGGCCCGTACGCCACCGACTGAAGAATCGGTTGCGACGACGGCGCGGTGACGGGCGCGCCGCGCGCTATCTCTGCCGCGGCGAACGATCGAATGAACGTGTACGCGACGGCGGCGGCGGCGGCGGCGGCCGGTGGTGGGCGCGAGCCAAAGCCGTACGCGGCGGCGCGACGGAGTGCCACACGACGACGTTGCACAATTGCGTGTTTACCGCGGTGCTTTAAAGCGGCGGCCGTTATCGTTACACGAGGCAGAGGACTTGATGTCACACGAAAAAAAAAAAACGCCAAGGCGACGGCCCTGTCCCGTAAACCCGCGCCCCGGCAATAATATCGCCGCGTTAGGGCTGGGATTTGCAAAAAAAAAAAAAATCCATTTGTATGACTTAAAAAAAAAAATTCCGAAAAAAGTGTTCGAATTTGATAATTTCAAAACAAAACCATTTATTCACACGACATAAAAATTGCGAAAAATACAAAAGTTTAAAGAAAAATTCGGGCGAATCTGTTTTTTTTTCTTCTTCTTCTTCAGATTTCTACGAAACGCGAGTAAAAACGACTCGAAAACGAGAAACGCTAAAAAAAAAAACAAAATTTGATATTAAACGAACGCGTGATTTGGAAAACATAGTCGTGATAAAAACGCGAATGCATTCGAAATCCGAGCCATAAATATCACATACCGGCTATGGTCGCCAAAACTATATAGATTCAACGGCTAAGCAGCCAAAACCCATTGTTTTTTTTTTTTTTTTGGCGCGACTAAAACGAATTCTCGTGTACAGGCGCGTATACGAACAAATGCCACGGATCATCGCGAGGGCGAGAATAATCGTTATGATGACATATTATATAGTCGAAGAAATGGCAAAAAAAAAAAAATCGTTTGTGTTATATATATATGAAAAACACCTTATCGGATTTTAATCGTGGACTACGCAGTCAAGTGTATATTAAACGAAGAGTATTGATTATTGACCGAACAGACTTTCAAAGTGAACGTTTTCTATCCTGCACAAGACGTCGCATTATTTCTAACGATTTAAAAGTCTGTACACAAAAATAATGCGTAACGAATAATTGTTTTTTTTTTTTAAAGTCAATTAATTTTTTATACGAATTAAAATTTCTTAAGACGTACGCGTATACCGGAAATATTCTAATGAGATTGATAAGGTCAACATTTATTATATACGAGTCTATATACTCTCGTATGTTTTTCGTCTCTGCACCTGTAACACCGACGTGTTACACGCGGTATTAAGGATCCGACAGTTTTTTTTTGATCGAACATAATTTATCGTCGACTTTTTATGTCATTCTAACATTGTGCTTAACTGATCTTATTTTTTAGAATTTTAAACGCGCATAAATCCGGTCATGACTATACTACACTGGAGTACCATATACTCAGCCAATACCGTTGTGTGTTGCAGTACTCGAGGTTTTCGCGTCGACAAGTACCTGTGCAAACTTTCGAATTATATATTCACCGGGGGGATTTTTTTTGTCGTCTTTTCAACGTGCCTCTTTCAAAGGAGAAAAGGGTCGTTCGATCTACAGAGTCACGAGTCCCTGAATACTCTAACGTGAAAATCACAAAACTATCGTATCAGCCTTTTCGGGTCGGTTGATTTGAACCGATATCGATATTATTCAAAATTAATCGTCTGCACGGGTTTCACCTATATCTGAAGACGATTAAATATACGAAAATCACGTCCTCCTCCTCCTACGACACTCTATACGGGTTCTGACGGATCCTCCGCGTCCGTTGTGACTGTGTGTGTATCATTAAAATCGATCAAACTGTTTTTGAATTCCATCGAAAAATGTTTTATTTCCTTTTTATAGTCTGTGTTCATTATTATAATAAACGCAATAAACCAACGATTATTACACAATACACGGCCAACATCGAACGAAGGCTTAAAATATTATCATTTGAAATCTCGTCTCTCTCTATATATACACACATATATATATATATATATATACCGTTGTCGACACCGTGCAATTTTTTCTTCTTCTTTTATTTATACGCGCGTAGTGAAATACTGTTGCGACATCGCGGGCATTCGATGGCTGCAGCGAAATCAGGAAACGGCTCGCCGATCGTCGTCGGCGGTGTCGACCAATCTATTAATAATTATTATTTAAATACCGTGAACGGACAAACGGTTTAAAACGTTTGAAATGTCAAACGGCCGCGTAACGTCCACATCTGAATGTAAAAACGTATAAATTTCGGATCGATATTTAAGACCAGAAACAATAGTATTGAAACGACGACGTTGTCGACTGTTGTACACGAAAAATAATAACGTTTCAACGCGCACTGAACACCGGCAACGACGCGTTAATTTACATTTTTATTCCGGCAATACGTGCCGTATGTGTAAAACAACAGTGTCTTTCATAAACGACAACGAATAAAAGCCAGTGAAATACATAATATTATATATATATATATAACGTGTAATATATACGATATTTGATAAGAATTATCTGTGACGCGTTAATAATTTTTTCGTCCGATATATTTTTGAAATATATTTCATTTCTCTCGTATATTCCTCACGCAACGGTTCCATACCAGTTCGGTAATTATTTCTTCTATACATTATGCGTTTATAAAAAAAAAATTTTTTTTTTACGGAGCAATAGCGGAGAAACACGCTGTTATACAATATAGCGTCCTGCAAAACTCGATTCTCGCGTCTATTATACATATCAATGGCCTAACCTAACCGCAGCCCCCCTCCCCCAAATGAATAAATAATCAGTTTTTTTTTTAGTAGATACCGTCTATAAATATTAATTGATTAATTATCAGCCTCAGACCCTCCCCTCCCACCCCCCATCAAATAAAAATCCTGGCCATTGTTACATATATTCGTTTTCGAATTGGCATTTATTACCTCGCGGCCTTCTACAATAATAGTCCGTATTAAATTAGATACGAGGAAAATTTTGCGTGGCGACAACGAGAAATTTGGCAACTGCAGGCGCGCGTACGACGACTGGAAGGGAGGGGGTGACGGCTATCAATAAACGTCCTAATCGAACGCGGCCCACTTGGCAAAAGGGTTTCGCACACAAAGTATGCGCGCGAGAGTAAGCCGACCTATTAGAATTATTATTACATTCACCCGTCTCTCTCTCTCTTGTTTTTGCTCTCTTCCTTTTCTATTATCTTACGATGCACAATGGATTTTCTGACAAGCCAGCAGTATGAAAAAAAAAAAGGAGGGGAAAAAAAAAGGTTAAGAGCCGAGATAGAAGAGAGAAATGTGCACGTAGCGGTGAAAAGCCGAGTATACATAGTTCGTGTACGGCCGTGCGACGGAGAAAAAAGGGATTGAAGAAGAGACATTATTAAGTGTATACGCCGCAATGCACCACTGACCCAGTTCGGCCGCGTGGGGTTTCGTGCCACACGACTGTTATACATTTTCTTGGCCCCGTTAACCGTATCATATCATATTATCGTTTCTCTCCGACTACTGCCGCGGCGCTTTATTTTATACTTTATTTATTTATTTATTATTATTATTATTATTATTATTACGTCCGTGATATTTTCCAAAGGTCTCTTATACACTCGCGTTTTTCGCGCAGGTACGTCCCCCGTCACGTTTATATATACATCGTAGTGCATGCGCGCGTTTCGTTCATTATCGTTTTTTTTTTAACAGCGGTTTTCGAGCCAAAACGCGTCGACGAAATGGACAAATATCCGCAACGACATTATACAGTTTAAATAGGGTTGCCAACCGGGTTTACTACGGGTTTCGTCGACTGGACGAGTAAACGAATCGTTGCCGGATGTACACAAGAGTGCCTCGAAGTCACAGGAACAGACGATTAATACGCGTTCTGTGGGATTGCGCCCCGAGCATACATATGCAGACTAACGAAGACGAACGTAAAAAGAACCAGGCAATAAGAACGACAACGAGCACTTGATGGGTGATCACACGCTCCTTAAGAAGAACGCTAAAATCGAGAAACGGTTTTTTGCCCCCGGGAAATAAACTGATTTTGGAAAGCTTTAAACCGGTTAGGACCAAGGTAGCCAGAACCAAAAAGAATCTGGTACGTTGGGGAAACGGTATAGATAGTATAGACGTGAATGTGGAGAGGAACAACCGCACGATGAAGTGCGATCTATAGTAGGAGTCTCGTGAACAAAAAACGATCTCTTCGGACCGTCAAACGACGATGTCGTTAGACTGACCAAGTGTTGGCTGGAAAAAGGAGTCTGACAAGCGAACAAAGCGCGGAAAAATGATGTGTACGACATACCGCAGCTTCCTTTTGTTGTAGTCTTATATGTACACTTGAACGGTGTGTATAACCTTCACATTCAAATTGAAACTGACAACTCGCAAAAAGTCCGACGATACTATACTTCTGCAGATATTAATCCGCCAAGGTCTATTACATATTAGTATACGTGTGGATAAGTTGTCGGGATAAAGGGAGGTGGAGACCGCACTCTAACGCGTTATAAGTTATTTTTATTCAATCGATAACACGGTATTTTACGATATTATAATATGTATATATAAAAGAGAAAAGGCGATTTCCGACATCCGAAGCCCACGCGAGTAACACATCGTTTCGTGCTAGAAGCACAGAAACACACAAAAACCGCCTGAACTGCCTACTCAAAACACATGCCGTACCTATATGCGTTATATAAATGTGTTGTGTAACGGAGAATATCGTGCGTGTTTAATTCATTTTTTTTTTTGTACTTTTAAGGCGTTGTGCGTGGTTTCGAAACAAGCAATTTTCTCGAAAATAAATGAGGTTTTTTTTTTATAAACATAATAAAAATATTTTTAGCACAAAAAACGTTCAAACGTTGCGTTTTGAGTGTTGTACTTTTTTACAAACAAAACTGGAAGTATTTTTTTTATGTTTTATAAAACATACGCCTCTCGCACATATCATATTATATTGTACACAAACTATGTATTTCAAATTGTTATTATTACGATTTAAATTATGTACGATAACGACGGAACTGGCTACTTACTTATTTATTTATATCGATGACGCGTATAAGAGTCACGAAATATGTTAATTCAATTTAAACCCAAGTCGGTTTGGAAAACGGCGAGAAATCGATAACTTTCGACAAATTATACAAGCATTTTATCCAGTAGGTCGGTGTGTGTATATATGTATATGTATATATAATATTTTATTATTCGCCGTTTTAAAATATTATACGTGGAATTAAAAAAGTTAAATCGCGGTATACCTATATAATTGTTTAATTAGTGAATGTCATCGAGGTAATTGGAACAGAAAATTTGATCAGAAGACAATACCACGATGACGATGACCAATATAAGCCGCACCTTTTAACCACAACCTTGAACCATATACGTATTTTTAATACCATTTACGACACACGATTGAATCACCAATCAAAAAATATATATTATATAGACAGCGCCTACACTTTTAATTCGGCTCAATATCCTGCTGCTATGCTGCACGTAGGCGAACGGAGTAATATAAAAACAATTTATTATTATATTGTCTATATATATATATATACGCGCAGTCCATCATCGTTATATAAAACTTAAATGAAATCCATAGAGTTTAATACACAAAATTTATAGTATTTTATCTCTCGATATATATTTCGCACGTACGTTTAAGAATCGCATTAAAAAAAAAAATATTTAAATCCCGTAGGATTAATTTAATTTTTTAAAAACCCCGCAAAATACCTTACAGAAATAATGGCAGCCAACAGAAATGTATCTCTCTACAGTCGTTTTTATTCAGGGATATTCACTGTTGTTTTACTGAACTATTACACCCTAAACGCGATAAATTAAAAACAATTTATCGCCTCGATCTCGAGATATACGCAGTCTTATACTCAACGACAAGCCACGCGCGGTTACTATAGTCTCATAATAAATTTTCTAAACATTTAATTTAAACGCCGGTATTTAAGAGAGAAAAAATAATTCGCTCCGAGTAGAAATAAACTGTATAATATTATACCTAGTGTATTATATCTATTTTTTTTAAAACAATTTTAGCGCTAATTAAAAAATCATAACTTTTAACTAATTTCAGTTCCTTTATTAAAGTTGAAAAGAAAAATATAAGTGACTAACATTTTTTTTTAATATTAATATTATTAACGCCGACAGAGTGTATAATATGATCTATACGTCTGAATACTAAATTCAGAAAAATTCCATCATAAAAAATATATAGCAACCGTTTACATTCATTTAGGATATGACTATATAACAAAACAATTTGTTATTTTTATTAAGATAATCATTTAAAAATACTCAACGTACTTGCATCGTAATAGTGTAATATAGAACAATATAAACTATTTTATCTAGAAAAAAAAAAATACGCAATAAAGTCATACAAGCAAAACATTCGATATATTTTATTATTATTTTACGTCAGTAAAAATTTTTATTGTTCGTTTTTCTACTATCGATTTCATATTAACGATATTATTATATATAGTTTATGAATAAAAATAAAAAAGGAAGTATTTAATGATTCTGAAAACCGTATTATAAAAAAAAAAAATGTTATAGTTTTTACATTATACGGTTTCAATATTATAAAACGGTTTCTTCCTTCCCCCCCACATAATATTAAAGGCGTGAGAGGCCACCGCGGCAACCAAAACGTTCATATTGCTATAAAAGGATTGAAAAACTATAATCACGCCACTGGCACTTCTGCAGTGAATGGTGTACAGTATAATAATATAATATGATTGTTATTTACCGGATTTATTTTGAAACGTGTACATTTTAATGAAACTGAGATTTTACTACATACGTAAGGCGCCGAATAAGAATACTATACGTGTTGTACATATCAGATGATCTCGACTCGGTCCGACAGACAGGATAAAGAAATAAGAAACAAATGAGAATATCATCGCGTTGTTTTTTCTCTCTCAATTACATATACGAACTCGACACGGACAATACGTACACGGGGATTTTGTTTTTAATTAAGAAACCTCCCATTTATTACAACTGTAATATTATAACGTTCCGGACGGATATCGATTTCGTGTAAATAAAAACGCGAGAGACGGCGAAAGGATAAGACCAATTTTTTTTTTCCACAAACCTACGTATAATATTTCATTTCTAATCTCTCTCTCTCTCTCTCTCTAAAACTGACCGTCCTGCGCGCGTGTTACTATCTCGCCTTTCTCTAAATGTCCCTTTCCAAAACACCGACCCTTCTTTTTCTTTTTTTTACAATATACAATTATTATATAATATTGTGTAGTCAGCAGTCGCCGCGTGTTTTTATTCTATTAAATTATAATTAATCGTATAATATGAGTGTAAATAATCGAACAGAATAAAATTAAACATAATAATATTATTTCGTTTTGGTGCGACGACGACCACAACGAGGCAATTCGCTTACAACATATCAGGTACATACAGGTAAGAGTTAACTCGGCGGAACCCGAATCAGGCACGCATACACAACGAAATATTTCTAATGGAGTTGAGAGAGGAATTCGTATATGTATACTCACATGTATCTATAATAATTTCTATTTTTTTTTTGGATGGAAAGGATGGAAATTCGAACCCTTTCTTTACAAGCGTATTATATCCGTCTGTATGCGCAGTGCCTGACTCGGGCGTTGTTTAATTATCGTACATTATTAGATTCGTATACAAAGTTCGCGAACACAATACATACCAAATATGTGAATACGTGAATCAAGCCGCAAAGAGTATTACGTACAACAAATGCTAGGATGCATTAAATTTGTTTATTTACTACGGATTTCGACAAAAAAAAAGTCATCGTCCGATGAATATTACAATAAAAAGACATAAATAGTGAAAAAAAAAAACACCGAAGAAATTGCGTACGTATATGGTGAATTATAAATTGTTAAAAACACAATTGAATTTTTAAAAAAACAACTACGGCACGTTTAATTGTATATTTTTAACAATTTTCAATTCACTATAATGTATGTACAAAAATTTAATCGCCGTTCCGCTGTTGTACTTTTATTTTTCGCTTAACACCACCTGCAGATGATGAAGAATTTTTGTCGAAACCGGTAATAATATTCAAAATTAGATTTCTAATACTCTTTGCGGCTTCATCGTATATTCACACGTACACATACATTTTATTCTATATATACACAAAAACGTATGATTATAATTTATACATTTTAATTTCTATTTTTTTTCTACATATATTCTTAATTCATTATTTTTACTATCTTATACACATAATATTTGTAAATACGTATTATTATATATACAGACGTTTAAAAATAATATAGGCGTAGTGCGTGCGATCTATACGTTGCAATGCGCTTGGATTGCAGACGGTATAAAAGGTAGTTTCGAATTAATTAATTTTAATCGTAGTAATTTCCCCCACCCCATTTCAGCTCTCCAAAAAGTATTTTAAACGTACGCGTATATGGACTTTTTTCACTCGTATAATATTTTATTACATATATATCGGAACTGCTAAAGAATTGGTGCGAACAGGGTTTGAAATTGCTAAAGAATGACGCGATGAATGGAATAATTCTTCTGCATTAAACGAAAATCTGGCGCTAGGCCCCGATCAAGGAGTTAAAAGGAATGCCTATATAGAAACGATTGGTCAGTATAATAAACCGTCTGCGGTGACACGATGTACACATATGGCGGCTTAAAGACAACCCACAATGTAACTGCGGAAATGAACGACAAACTGTATCTCGTATATCATAACGGAATGCCTGGCGAGAAAATTCAGTCAGGATATCGAAGGGATAATCGTGCGCGATTACACCAGATAAAATGGATCATCAAAGATTTGGACGTGTCTTTATGAATTACACCGGTATTTATATTTAAAACGTTTTAGTTGCCATTACTCGTCACTGGACGATTAAGAGTTTAAAAAAAAAATTTTCTGACTTATTTACTATCTATTTTACGTCATCATCATCATTTTCATTAACTCGTTACGTTCATTTAATTTATTATTAAGACCCTGTTGCAACGTCGATTTGTTTATTAGCCACGCGAATTAAATTAAAAACGGGTGGTATATAGAGGAAACGACAGATCGCACACCACACACACACATTGGAATTACAAATATCGACTTATATAGGTATATATTACAAAAAAAAAAAAACCGTTGCGCGGAGTCCGCCTGCAACAACAACAGCTCTGCTCCGGTCCGTCAGTGTCTCTTCAGAAGCTATTGTTCTGCGATGGGACTGAGATACCACCAGCTGTGTTCACTCTGATTTCATCGAATAAACATCGAAACGACATGACAAGTTAACACAGCGAGGTTCCCAGTCCCACACGACAGAAATACCGACGAAGGAGCGCGGCGCCCGGTCGTCGTCCGCCGACGGGGGATTCGGCGTCGTCGTCGTTACCGGCAGCGCCACCTGTCCGTCAATGGTCCGCGCGCCGAGCAGCGTTATCGTTGCGCCTACAGGTGGCGCTAAATAAAATAATCGCGCTCCGTGTACGGAAAAATTCGCGCACAAACTTGTTGTAAACTTTTTTTTTTTTTTCAAAATCCTAAACACGAATGAAAAGACTTTCGTCTTCTCAGGTACTGGGGACGGGAGAGAGATTTATTATCAACGCGAAAATTTCCCCTTTATTTTCACGGTTCATTTTTCCCCCGTCGACCGTTTCTTCGGTCCGCGTTCAAAAATTTCAAAAAAATAATAAATAAATTTTCTAATAATAATAATAATTAGACGTGGTACGCTATATTTTATACGTGTTATTTGTAGTACACTCACAGTTTGTTTTTGTGCGATTCTTTCACCTTGTCGTCGCCTTCGATCCGATAGATCTTGCCGTACATCACGTACTCGAAACTGTCGGCCCGACTGCTGTTCGATTCCATTTCGATCGGGTTCCAGTCGCCCGCGTCCGGTTGACCGTCCTCGCGCAACGTGGTGGCCAACACCAGACGGAATTTATCACCTGAAAAACGCGAAACGCGAAAATCGTTTTTTAATTGGGGGAAAAAAAAAACAAATTTTTCGCCAAAGGGGAGAGACGACGGGGGAGGGGGAGGCATTTTTTTTTTTTGTTTTTCGAATTTCCGCGTGTTTCCGACCGTGAAAAACTTACGTAAGTACGCGAAAAAAAAAAAACGGTCGGCGGACGACGGCACACGCGCGTCGTCTGCTGCTGCGCACGGCTCGTACAACAACGGGAAACCGGTCGGTCGGAAAATAAAATCGAAAAAATAAAATAAATATAAAAAATAACGTACTGGAGCAGCAGCAGGAGACGCGGTAAAAACGAAAGAAACCGGTTCGAATTTTTTTTTTTTGTTTTCTACAATATACTTACACTAACGACCACTGCACACGAGCGCGTTGTAGTATATATAAAATATTATACTCGTTGTCTTTGGTCGCACGATTAAAAAAAAAAAAAATTAAAAAAACATTACTCAATTCGGACACGCCGGTAATTTTCGGAATTAATATATCGCTGTGCACAATATTTTATACTCGCCTAGCTGTTTAAATAAACTTCCTCGACAGTTAATAATACATTTCGGTGGAATCGACGTTCGGCGTTTACAAGTAAGTCTGCACACGCGCGCGCGGTGCGCGATTTCGCAAATTTTAATCGACTGCCTTGACAATTATTTTATTGTAATAAAATATGACGTGTTTCGTTACAGTCAATCGTAACGCGATTGGTTTCTCGGGCAAAAAAAAAAAATCAGTCAGTCATAACGTATTAGGGCCAGGATTTATGATGTTATACGCAATAAAAAAACGGTTAAATTCGATTCATTAAAAATACGCAACGACGTGAAAAATATGGCTCGAAATACAAAGACAACACTTTTAAATTCTAAAATATTATCATAATAACTATATGAATTTTATTCGAAAGCAATACCGCAACGGCGTGGTGTTTAAACATTTTTTTTAAATAAAAGTTCTTCTGTTACGTATAGATCTTATAAAGTATGTTTCTATACTTTTTTTTTTTTTTATAGGGGTACTCGTAATAATTTCTTTTATCAACCGCCACGGCTAAAATACACCGTATATAAAACACGCATTTCAGGTGTTGTTATTGTTGAAATATGCGAAATAAAATAACCGCGCCATTTGCTTCGTCGTGACGTAATTCGTGGACATTTCAAACAAAAACAGTAATCTCGGAAGTCGCAAAAAAAAAAAATATATATATATACCGGTGCACATAAATCCTAGTCCCAGTCATAATAATATATAAATTTTTGCGAAAAAGTCTGATATTTAAACGAGAATTTAAACGAATCCACCGTGTTTTTCTCTTCTCTCTCTCTCTCTCTCTATATATATATATATAGAAAATCGAACGTCGTACACCAATATAATAACGAAAATAATAAAATATAATTCGAAAACAACAATAGTCGGCGAAAAATTTTAAATATTCTCGTTATATATAAATATATGTACATACACTGCTGCAGATTACGACGACGCGATTGCGGTAATTACTTATACACGGTAGTAATTCTATATAGTGATAACCAGCACACACAAATTTAAATGTATATATATATATATATATTCCGTAGGAAAACGTGTATTTTTTTACATATTTTATTCCTCGTATACCAATGTAAAACGTATTGAACACACACTGCGCGTTTATAGAGAATTTTTTATTTTTTTTTTCAAAATTATTACATTTTATTATTATTATTATTATTAACTGATGAAAAATACGTATATTACAAGGAGCAATAGACGTTCACGTTTTCAGCACAACCTGTTTATACACACATACACACACGAGCGTATTATATGTAGGTACGCGAGAAGAAAAAAAAGTCTAATACTCGTTATTATTATTAACGCGATTATATACATTTTAAGTGGAATTTCATATCGTTTATAGGCATATAATTTTGTATATACCGCGACGAATTTAATACAATATATATATATATATATATATATATATACTCGCGCAGTATTTAAAACGAGTTTTTTTTTAATATTTCGTTATAAAATGAGTTCAGACCGGGCAAAACAAATTATATATTATATTAGCGTTTCGTTTAAAATAATTCGTATCATCGATATAAAATATAGCAATTGCGGAAAATATAATTCGACAGAAACGGATTAACGAATTATCTTTTCGAGTTTACTTTATTTGCGCGTTTAATGGAAAAGCAAAAAAAAAAAAAATAATCGAAAAATTATTATATATACCTACGTCGTATGTAGAATACGCGAGTAATTAATCGCACACGTATATATATTTAAAAAATTGTTTTTATAATTACATAACACAAGCGAATTTATATGCGATTACCTCTCGCTCAGAATCTATCGCAACAATCGAGAATTCATTTGTGTACACAAATTTCTGTTTGTACGAAATTCACTCGTCTGCAGTATATAAAATAAATTATTCGAAAGTTTACACGTTATAATATATAGGGTGGCGGTGGTGCAGGATAAATGCGGAGGTCGACCAGGAATCGTGCAAAATCAATAATAATTTCACGTGTTACGCGGCGTTTCGGCGGTTAAACGTACGTTATTAATATAAATTAAAATTTGTTTTATGTTTAAAAAAAAAAAAAAAGACTTTTTCAACAGAATAAAAATTTAAAACATAAAATAATAAAACGCGCGATACTGCTGCACGTATCCGCGTTAGATATCTAAAATATATTTGTACATTTTTTTTTTTTTTTTTAATTTTCTACACGTATAACGCGCACAATATTCTTATACGTTATATTTTAAATTATCAATCGGCGTGTTACGCGGTATTTCGAATAAAAAAAAAAAAAATAACGACAAAATACTATTACAATTTATCAAACTATATATATATATACAAACACACACACATTTACCGACGAATTGTTTTGGCAATATAACAGGATTTTTGTTTTTATCTGTGTTTTTTTTTTTTTATAGAGAATTACACAATCGGACCATAGGTCATTAGTGTAAATATCCAAAATAAATAATAATACGCGTTGTTATACGAAACACGTAATATAATATCAAATTATATAATAATATATTTCTATCGATGTACATATAATTTTATATTTAAAACACGGATATACGTACACGTAGTAGCGATGTCTCGTCGGTATATATATATCATTAATAAATGTGTGCAAAAATTATTTCGTTCGTATAGTCTTAAAACGAATATTCTTGGACGCGAAAACGGCGTGCCGCGGATAAAATGAAAATCGTTTGATGTTAATCGATTTTTTTTTTTCAATTCGGTGTTCGATTTTCAATCTATCGCCTCTGTCCAGCAATATAACAGTAGCGTATAATTCCTATAATATAATTTATAGTTATCTATGCGTGTACTGTAAACTCATTACCGACCGAAGGGATACGTATATAATCGTATTGTACTCTCATTACAAAACACTTGGTTTTCGTCAGAAATGTATGTGTCATACATTTTACTCCTCAGAAAATTTTATTATTACTCGGCAACTTTAAACGGTATATAAGTACTTATAATATATAATATTATTACACGTAACTTGACGACGTTATATAGTTTAAACGATTTATTAAATTCGATTACAAAACGACGTTCGGTTACAAATATCGTAATGAAGTGACAGCTATTTTACACGATTATACACGTATTCGGGCAACAAAATTGGATAGAATACCAACTATAATATATACGTGACGTTTTATTTCAAACGAGAACTCTGAAAAATCGTTATACGTTTAAAATTCAATAAATAATAAATTTAACCGGATTTAGGTCGACGGCGCCAGCGGAGTCACGGCCTCCACCAACGCGACTAATTTAATGGAAATAAATATGCAATAAGACGCCTTTTTTTTTTTTTTTTTTATTAAGTCCGCGAATTAAAAAAACGAATAACGTAAAAAAAAATACAGTACCTTCTTTGGTCGAGAAAAAAAAATGTTTTCTATACGTTTTAAAAAATATATAATTATATATATATAGTTTAATACTGGCTGCTAACACTGACTATACTGACGTACTCAGCAAGTCCATATTTGTAGAAAATTATAGTTTTCAATCCAGATATGTATAGTATAATACGTAGTACATACATATATCTGTCTTTTGCTATCACGTGGGAAAGAAACAGATGACGTCTTCAATAGCCCATGTACATATATAATATATTTCATTTCAATATTTATAATTTATTTTAAGTACCTATACTCATATCATTATATATATATACTTTTCAATATACACGTATGCATATATGATTTTTTCCTGTTTAACAAGTCATAAATAAAAATGAAAATTGTTGGAAAACGCAGTATATAAATATAGACACACCACGCATATAATATCTGCCTAATAATTTGTTCGGATAATAATTAAAATGACGGAATAAAATTTAAAATATATATACATACATCGTATAAAAAGTTATGTATATATATATATATATATTATTATTATTAAAGAGCCGTTGACAAATTTTAGATTCTGAGCTGAGCGATGAATCTATTGTTTTTACAATGATGTTTATTTTTTTATTTATTTATTTTTTTTATCCTGTGTACAGATTTTCGACCAGAAGGAGTGCTCCGATCTCTTCGGTCACAGTTTCTTTCCGGCATCAATTCGCATCTAGTTGGTACTTTAGAGAGGTCATTTTTCGACTTTCTCAAAAGCACCTAAAAATATAACTCAAAAACGCTAAAAATGCAATTTCGTCTTAATCGATTGTTGTTTATTTCTTCGTAAATTTCAAACTAATAGTCATAGAAACCTGAAATTTTCATCAAATATATGTAACTTTAGACTATATATTTACGAGAAAAGTAAGCTCCGCTCAGAATCGTTTTATCGAACGCAATGACTTATCATTGCTTTCAAATTTATAATAAAAACAAAAACTCTAAAATCTTTATCCAAGTAATTCACTTAAGCGATATCCACAACACCCCGCGGCTCGTTACCTTTTTTTAAATCTTAAAAATTTTTTCGAAAAAAAAAATTATTATTTCTATAATATATAATAATTACTACACAGAAATATTATTTCCTAAGTAAATTAACGATTAATATTTTCTCGTATTTAATTAGTGACCGTACAGTACGCGATACAATAAAATAATAAAATCGCATTTTATTTCAGTTTAATACCACAATATTACACAGTTTCGTTTTTTTTAATTAATTATTGTGTTTTTATTAATTTTTAAACAATTTACGAGTGCTTCATAAATACGTTTAAATCCGCCACTGTATAATTTCTAACCGAATAACTTTTCACCGACTTGGTTGGTTTTTTCTTATATACCAAGTTAATTACTTTATTATTCATTAAAAAAAATAATAATAATAATAAAAAACATAATATAAAATATTCAATAAAAAATGTTAAATATTCATATTTTTATTTTAATATTCTAATTTTAACCATACAATTAGATACAATTCGACCGAATTGCCCGCTACACATATTTACAAATTAAATTATTATCAATACACGTCTCTTCTACCAACCGCACCGTTTCTAAACAACGTCGCGAATACGCGAGTTATTACGTTATTTATTACACGTTTATTGAAAATAAAAAAAAAATTGCAAAAAAAACACACTTCGCCGCCGTTTATACCGCACGGGCGTGACGCGCAAATAGTTTTTCGTCGTGCGAACGTATTATTACAACACTGACGTGCAAATAAGTGGTATTATTATGTTTTGGTAACATTTTTAAGTTTTTAAATACCGCAGTGCTCGACATTTGCAGGTTACCCCTAATAATATTTTGAAAACGTTTCAGAGTGCAGCCTCTTCTGATTTTCTAAACGAGTTTATGTCAGCTGCAGTGAAAACGCATGACAGTAAAATCCAAACGAAATGCTTTAACGACGTCTGAGCATTTGTTATTTTATAGCCGTGTCGAGAACTTTTTGTTCAATTATGTCATTATTTGCGGCAAGCCGATGTGGAAAGACTGCGCGCGATATCTCGTTCGTATAACATATAAATAATATAATATTAAATATATTGTTTTTATTATCGATTATATTTTTAAATAAGAAAACAATAATAATATTCTTTTTATTGGGTTGTAAGACGATTTATGAAAACCATGACGATTTCAAAAATAAATATATAATTTTATATAGTCTTTCGGAACACGAACTTTTATCCTCTACAAATCTGCTACTCTCAATTCGAGCACTGTGAAAAACGTTTTTCGAAAAACGCGTATTAACAAAAAAATTCTCCTCCGTTCGACCACGCGTCGGTTATACAGAACGGTTTATTTATAGCATTTATTGCGCGTATTTTATTGTTTTATCAGCGGCGGCGTGGCCAGGAAAAGGGACCGCGTGTGTAGACACTGCAGTCCCCACCGAAGAGTTTCAGAAATATTTTTAAACTGGCGATTTTTGTAGTATATTCGAAACGGTCGTGACTCGTGCCACGTCTTTCGCTGACATTTTTTTTTTTTACACTTGCGCGATTCGTATTTTTAATTCACTGCTAAACGCACTCCGCTTATTTCTGGATATATATATACAATTTGTATTTGATTTTCATTAATTTTCCTATATATATATATATGTACTTTTAAATCACACGCAGATCCAATAACATATTTGGTACAATAACATTTTAACTTTTGAACAAAACAACGTGTATGCACGTTAATATTTGTGTTAACTATTGACATACGATGAGATGACAAGAAAAAAAGTGAACTAGAAATTCGTAAATTAGCCCACGCCTCGTTTTATATCACAGCGCGACACAAAAATCACAGGGATACAGCGGATCGCGGACATTTTACAAATAACTTTCGGATCGCGGCCACGCGAATCGAACACGAAACAGACAGAGCGAGTATAAAACGGCTAAAATTCACGGATAATAATAACAGGTGTAGAGAGGTTAAAAAAAAAAACAAAAAATTATTATAATATAAGCGACGCGAAGAAAATACGCATGTACGGGAGATCGTTTGACCAATCTTAACATCGAGAAAATCGAAAAAAAAAAAAATCAAAATTCTTCTGTAATAAATTATAATCCGCGTTTCGTATATAATTACATCGTGACCGACGACGCACGGGGGGCGCGATTTCGATTCGGTGCTGCGGGAGGAACGCGCGCGCACGACGAGACGGCGGCGGCCGGGGATATAATGGCGCGGGGCGGGAGGGATAGTGGAGCGCAGCAGCAGCAGCAGTGTACCTTGGCACACAACCTTGGCACTGAGAATCGCCGCCGTCTGCGTGCGCCGCCGCTCTTCTAACCTTGGCAGTGAAAACGACAACACCGGCGGCGGCGGCGGCGGCGGCCGTGGGTCGTGTAATAAAATACACATAAATTATATAGGAAGCGTGTGTGTGTGTGTGTGTGTGAGAACGGCTCGAAAAATTGCGATGGAAACGCTCGGGGGGTCGGCGCGACGCGGACCGTCGGCCGGTGGCGGCGACACAGCGGTCGAGGGAGAGGAACGTTGTGTCGTCGGCCGGCGGGGATAGAAGCGGAAAAACGGTCGGGTCGGACCGGCGCGCCAGAGACCTGACACACTACGCCGGGTGTTGCGTACTTGCGTCATTCGCCGTTGGCGCGCGCGGTGGCGGTGGCGGTGGCGGTGGCGGTGGCGGCGGCGGCGGCGGCGGCCGAAACGAAGTGGCGCGGATCGGTGGGAGCAGCGGTACGGGTGGAGGGGGAATTCGGAATCGATCCGACCGTGTACTCGTCGAGGGGAGGGATCGGTGTAGGGAGGGACACACACCACGCAGCGACAGCTGACGGCGGCGGCAACCTTGGATAATATTATTTTCTTTTCGGGAGTGCGCGCTGCGGAAAAAAAAATGTATACATAATCGGAGGGGAGAAAGTGTGTATTTATTCTACCCGGATCGATATTACTATTTGAAAATTTCGCCACGTCCCGCGGTTTCCGCCTGCAGCAGCACCGCGTGTTTCTTCGGTTTTACACAAAGTTTTCTTTTACTCAGCGCGTACTAAAAAATAACGTTTAACGAAAAAACAACATCGAATTTTTATTCGAAATCTTCTACTCTATTCCATACACGCGGACAACACATACGGATAAAAAGGAAACTGTATATTGTATAGACGATGCTGGCGGCGAGTTTTATGAAAAATCTCCTGCAGCGGGACGAAAACGAAGAGCGTGGAAACGACAATAGAGAACTCTAATGCGTATACGAGTCGGGAGTACACCGCGTGTAGCAGAGAATCATAACGATTATTGCGGTATTTGAACGCGTATACTGCAAAAAGGAATTGAAGAAGAATAAAAGAAGAGAAGAGCGGAGGATTAAACCGATCTCTGACGGATTGCAAAAAAAAAAAGATTTTATTTCCATTTTTCCGTCGCGAATCCGAATAACCGTAATAAAATTTCGGGGTACAAAGGCGAATTTTAAATTTTAATTATAAAAAAGGAATGTCGGAAATGTTTGCAATTTTAATATTAAAATATTATTTAATCTAACCGTTTGGATGTACACAACACACACACACACAAATACAGATTACAATATCTATATTATACACGAATATACTGTACATACGCTCAAAACTAACTGCAATTATTATTCGATTTAATTATGATTATCTAGCATAGAGAACCGCGTATTTTGTTACAGTTATTTGAACAATAATAATAATAATAATAATATTATATATACAAATATTACGCGTTTGAAATATCTAAAGTATTTTATGAAATTTTCACGAAATCTTATCAATGTTTTTCGCAATATTATATTCTTGTCGTCTATACGCGCGCGTACCTATAGGTATAAATATAAATATATTTATTACAAAACGATTACATAAAAAGCAACAATTTACCTATATACGCGTTCTTACCACTATAACTACTACGTATTTAATAGTAATAATATTAATATTAATATAGCAAAAAAAAAAACACAAGGCTGTAGGAGTTATTTTTTTAAGTCACGTTATTAAAAAAAAAAAATCTTTTGAAAATTACACGGGGGACGGGGAAAAATTGTAATTTCGTCGATAAATTTTTTTAACGAATAACGACGGCGGTCGTTTCTCGTGCGAGCAAACTCTATAATATACTGCGATAATTGTATATACGAGGAGGAGAAAAACTTATGAAAATTAATGATAGGTACACGTCGGAAGAAATTATTATATTTATTTCTATAAATAATAAGTGAATATTCGTAATAATTACGAATAACGAATTCGTTACGCGCCGCAGAAGTAAAAAAAAAAAATAAAATAAAAACGCGTTATACGCGTACAATTTATTTAAGAAAAAAATAATAAAAAAAAATTTCAATTCGGCTTCGCGGCCCTCGTACACACACACAATAAAAATATTTACGAGCCGTCGTCTGTGCAGCAGGTATAACGTGCAAAATAAAATTATTATTTTGCGCGTCAAATCGGTATATATATATATTATAATATACAGTTGTTGTTTTTTTTTTTTTTTTTTTAACGTAGAGAATTCGCGTTATTCGTTATTATCATCTCGTCGAGACCGACGAATATACGCGCGTATTATATATTTATACAGATATAATATAATATTATAAACCGAGTGAAAACGTTTTGATTTTGGCCACGGTTCAATCTCGTACATACCTATATACACTGCAGCAATACATAATATTAGACCGCGGAATAATAATAATAATAAAAAAAAATTATAGAAATTGTATTTTTAGTCTCCTATATAATACGTATATATACATATATATATATATATATACGCGCGTTTTCAATATATACATACATGTGTATAATATACACATAAACAAGCGAAAAAGAATTTAAGTTATTATTAACGAGTCACTTTTTTTACATCCTATCCGCATATAAATATACAACAATCACGTTTTCTTTTTCTAAAATTCCATTTAAATAATATACATCTGCAACAGCGACGGAGTATTGTCGACGATTTAAAAATTGAATTTTACCTCTTCCCCGGTGGTAGTAACAGTGCAAAATCACTATAAGTTTCTTTTTTTTTTTTTTTGTAAATTTTCAAAAGTATCGATGTGAATTATTATTTATCAAATTATAGAAAACTATAATAGCGTTGAATTAATACGCGCGCGAGCAACCACGTCATCGCGTGACGTTTTCGAGAGAGAGAGAGAGAGAGAGAGAGACCGTACATTAATACAGAACTATTAAAATATTATTATTATTATAATAATCGAATATTACTTTCGCGCAGTGTATTGCAATGCGTATAAAAGTATGGCAAGAAGAAAAAAAAAGCAGAAAAATTTTGTAATCGCGCGTTCGTACACGCGTAAAACGTGTACATATAGTTTTATAAAATTATTATATATTATTAATATACCTATACTTACGTATATACTGTAGTCAGTATCGTTTTACAATATATAATATATATATAGTTTGGATTATTCGTATACGCGTATTCGCGACAAATTATTATAAATCATTATGTTCCCCCCAATTATCTAGTATTTATACATATATACGGACTTACTTATAACTGCAGAATGTATTATATACACCAATATAGCCGTTTTTGGAGAAACGTATTAAATATTACGCGATATATATATATATGTATATAGTATCGAATAAATAATACGTTTAAGAGAACGCGTTGAAATAAAAATTATTTAACTCTCCCTCGGAAAAAAATTTCTAGGCGCGCCTCTGGACACCACATAATATCGTAACACACTGGCAGCGGCGTATTTGCACCCGGGGAGAGGAGCGTTTCCTGGTCCTGACTCCCCAAAACAAAAAAAAAAACTATATTAATTTTAATACTTTTTTTATAGAATATATACACAAGGTTATAATATAGTAATACAATATATACGAGTATAATAAAAATCCGTTTTCCGCTATACATATATATTTTAATAATAATAATAATAAAAAAGAAATATTCATCGCTCTCGGGCGCGCGTATAATCGTATAATACTATTCATTATTTTATAACAGTTATAACGGATTGTTTCTTTTCTCGACTTTCTCATACGCCAAAAAAAAAAAAAATGTTTGGACATATTTTTTAATAATTATTACATTATACAAAACGCGCGTCCACGAAAATCAGCAGCACGCACGGTGAGTACAAGAAAGAGAGAGAGAGATTTACACCGCACACTATACGCGTATACTCGTATATATATATATATATATATATATAATTTATTAAAAAAAAAATAAAAAATGTACGCGGCGTCGCGGTCGGGGAAGGAGGGGGATTATAATATTATGTACGATCGGATTAAATGATTTATTTTCGGTTTAAATCGGATAATCGAAACGGGAAATTTTTGGCAGTACGGTGTGTCATGAAATTCCTTTAAGTGATTAAAAATATACGCGTATTATTATTATTATTACTAAACGCACGAACATCTGCCAGACGAGGCGTGTTCGATCTTCGAGCGAAAAAATAAAAATAATAAAAAAAAATCTCCGAAAAGCGCGTCGTGTACAAAAAAAAAAAAAAACGAGCGTATGGCGACAATAAGAATATTTTATAAATACAGCAACAGATACAGTGTCCGATTAAAAAAATAATAATATAATATAATTTGTCGTTGGCATGTAAATTACATGTATTTCGTAGTAAAAAAAAAAATTACTCGTCGTCGATTTTCTACGATTTCTCTTTAAAGTCAATATTTTGTCCACGAATCGACCATCCGCGCGTTTTCACATTTTTGATATAATAACGAAAAAAAAAAAACAATATTTTCCATCGATTTATATCGCGTGTAAATAATAATACGAAAAAACGACGCGGAAATCTCTCTCCTCTTTTCCAGAAATACGTTATATATTTTCAACGCTGCGCCGGGCTGCAATATCATAAGTCCGATGTTATTTTTTCGTTTACTTCAAACATTACTACAACTATACGTTTTGGTTGTTAAATTTTAGCGATAAATAAATATGTAAATTATAGAGATACGTTTAATTTTTACAATACCTACTTGCAGTATTAATAATATCGATAATTTTTCTGCGCAGACAGCGGCGTTGAATCGTATATGGAACGGACGTGCAAAAAAATTCGGAAACCTTATATTAAAAAAATATTTATCGCAACTATAGGCGATACTACGAGGGACGGGGACGGGGGGCCCGGACAGATTATGTAGTTGCCCCCTCCCTTTCGGATTTTTGTTTTCCCTATAGATATTATAAATATTTAATATTGGATCAAAATTGTTTTATTCTAAAAAAAAAAAATGTATTGTGCGTCGTTATAATATTACTATAATTATAGTAATTATAATGATTATCATTGAATGCGTTAATTTTACGCTAATAAGTAGCTAACCGTTAGTTTATTATAAAAAAAATGTATTCGCGTTCATTTCGACTTTTAAACGATCAAATTATATTATACAATTATTATAAATTCGTGAAATTTTTTGATTTTCTCGTTTTGAATAATTTAAATTTTCCAGCCGTAACAAATAAAACAAATAAAAACTGTATTTTTTTTTTAGTTAAAACTATTTTAGCTCAACAATTAACTACATAATTACAAAAATAAAAAAAATAGTATTTTTTTTTTTTTTTTTACACGTTGAGAGTAATTCCTTCTGATTTCATCTGTTCCGTTTCGTTTGTAACTATAGCCTATAGATTTGAACCAAATAGTGTTTAAAAATTTACCAGCAATAGTGGACACAAAACCGACCTTGACCGGTGGTGCACTAACAAAATATAACTAACGAAATAAATGCGCGTTATTACCCGTATGAGCGTAGATCGGGCGGCGGCTGCCGAAGGTCTCGTCTCCGCTTAGTGGAACGGTGATAACGGCGTAGGCCGGCAAAGCGTCAGGAGACAAAAAAAAAAAAGCCTACCGGCTCGCTTCAACCACCGACGACGACGACGCACCGTACCGCGGCGGTCGGCACGGAGGACTACTATACAGCACGCGGCGTACCGTACCGACGGAGGACGAGGCCGCGAGCGGCGGACGGTGTTTTTGGGAAAAAAAAAAAAACCCCCCGCGCCCGCGGCGGTCGGCCTACGATATACGACGACGTGTCGAAAACTTTGGCGTCCACCCATCTCAGGCCTCACGTTCGGCCGCGCGCGCAAGTACACAACGCGCGCGCGCGCGCACGCACGTTTTGCCAAATATACGTGGATTGGCGGCCGTACGAGCGTGTGTGTGTGTGTGTGTGTGTGCGTGTACGGTCGACCTATACACGCGCAACATTGTGTTTTCACAACGCGTCGTCGTCGTACTCTCTCAGAGGCGCCTCGGCTGCTGCCGCCATCCGCCGCCGGCGCCGCCAATATTGTACGAACGAACGGGAGCGCGTGCGCGTGCAAACTATCTTTTCGTTAATTCGCCACCGTCTATATCAGTGTTTCCCAACATGGGGTCGCGCCCCCTGGGGGGGAAGGGACTTATTTAAGGAGGCTATGGGGCTTAGCCCCCATGGACCTACTCTAGCCCCACCCCCCTCAATCGATCATTATATTATATTATTATATATTAGCTTTTTTAAATTAATAGTTACATTATTCGTTTGTTTAAGTTTTTAATATTATCTATTTAATAATTTACGGCATGAAATATTTCTTGGGGTTTCAGCCCCCCCCCCTGTATTACTCCTTTAAATACGTCCCTGGAGGGGGCGTGAACACATTGATGGGGAGACGCAAGCGATCGTCACTAAGTAAAATTTTGGATTCATTAAATAATAGAATGTTTAACGGCTAAACACTCATAATATCTATATAAAGTATACAACAACAACAAAAGTGTTCGATTTTTTCAATTTACAGGAGGGGGGCGTGAGATTTTTTCAAAATCTACAAAGGGGGTGTAGAATAGAAGAGGTTAGGAACCGCTGGTCTGTATTGTAATATTATTATTATTATTATACCAGACGGATTACGCACCGTCACAGCTGGTTACGACGATGCCGCAAAAGTGTTGTGTGGATTTGGGATTTCTTTTTTATACGCGAGAAATAAATATCATTTTTTTTTTTTTACATTTTATAGTGTTTCCGAGTCCGCCGAACGACACGAGACGAAGAAACGTTCGAACTCCAAAACTTATTTGGAACGTTCATACTATAATATCTTATAGACGTTACAACGGACTTCAAAAATACACCTTAGTAGAACTCGGCCGATTTGTAATCAAAAAAAAAACCACCTCGTGTAGACAACTGCATGCAGGGGAGGGGGGAATACGTTTAATTACTAAACACAAAACGTGTATATCTATATAGAAATTATACAAAGGGGATGTGGATTTTTTATTACTGGGACGGAATTTTGAAACAAAATATTTCCATCGAATTTGTACTAACAGATGACCAAAAAAAAAAAGCGCTGTTAATAAAATTTTGTTAAAAAAAAAAAAAACGGGGACCGCGCGAGTATAATATGTCAACAGATGGCGAACACGAGACGCAGTTTTGGCTGACGACGAGCCTTAGCAGTAGTAAACGCTGAATGTTCATTGGAACCGATTAAGCCGAATTGTCTGGAGGTAAATAAAAATGCGCAGCCGCATACAATATCTCGAGGATACGTACGCGACGAAATGGGCTTCTGAAGCCAAGCAATAATAGATCTGAAATATGAAGTACAATTTTTTTATAGCTATACTGTCTTGTTTTTAATGAATTTATTTCGAAACAAATTTTTGTATTTGTTCTTATGACAAAAAATACTGATCTAACCCTAAATATACGTCACTGGAATTACACTATCCAGTAATTTTTCTATATGTTTCATTCTGGGATACACTGCAATTAGACTGTTGACGACTCGATCCAAAGTATCTCGTCTAACCCCTCATACGCCCTTCGTCTACACGAATTCCTCGGACTGATTTCACACCAATTCCATATACCGGCGTCACGCATAATCTTCGTTTGCTCCGCTCACTGGACCAATCTGCTCGCCGACTTTGCTTGTAAATTCAAAAACACTGTCTCTATATATCGTAATGTTTTGAATGAGACTCGATTCAAAACGTTCAAATTTATCTCGATCCTCTATTATTCAATTTAATCGACGTATGTATCGCCACCACCAATCGCATTATTACCGTACCCCGCTTATATATATACATTTGACCTTAACATACTACAGTATACCGTACACCTAAATAAACGCGTTTGTGACCTCTCCCTCATATCTTATTCAGTTATTGTTCTTCCTTGTCCACCAAACGTTGTTATTCAACACTCCCGTCGATCTCTCCTTCTATACGTATCAGCTACGGGCCCCAAACCTTCTTTTTTAAATGGTTTTACAAGTCTAGGTGGTTAAAACATTGAACACACCGATGACGAGAGGAGATTTTTTTTTAATTCGATAAACCTATACAATATAGGTTTGATTTCAATTGACCTCCTTATCTGGAAGAAGTCGGCCCTCCATGTCATCCAATCCAATCCAAATCAATCTAAACATTTTACAAATTACTTGCAAACTGTGTTTTTGAAATTTGCAAATCACTCGCAAATTACAAAAACACTTACGACAAATTATTACTCGGTCAACTTCACGCGTAGCCCACTGTCTTCGTCCTACCGAACGCAAACAAACGCCATTAGTTTGCGTAAACATTATTATTTTTCAATTTTCAATAACGACGAAAAAAAAAATTGTACTTATTAAATGATACGTCGACGTCATTTAAAACATTCCGCATTCGAAACGAGAAAAACGTTAATAAGTATATATTATAAAAGTAAGTCAATATTTGTATTATACACAATTGCTATTTCAAATTCAATAAAATCTCGCTGTCACAATTCATCGCGAAATAATGGGGTTTATTTAGGATTGGACCGAGTGAAGAGGATTTGCAATTATTTTGCAAACTAATGGCGTTTGTCTGAGATCGATTTGGTTACGTGAAGCGCTGTCCCCCCTCGACATATTTCTCGAAGTATTTTTGTAATTTTGAACGATTTGCAAATTCCAAAAACCCATTTTGAAAAATGTTTAGATTGATTTTAATTAGATGCCATGACGTCGGATGGTCAAATTTTCTTTACACTCCAATCGTTTTTTCTTTTCTCTACGCATAAATTGTTTATATAAAAATAAAAATAAAATACAATAATTTTCAAAAAAAAAAATTTTAACTATAATATTGCAGCGTTTAAAACAAGTTGGTATACGTATTAAATGCATATAAATAAATTATGATCTGTAAACTGGACTAAAAAATACTATGAATACGAAAATAGCGATAGTATACGATATACTTGACTATTATTTAAAATACTAGAACACATTACGGTCATTAATTTACAAAGAAAAAAATACATTTTCCGAAAAGAAAAAACAATTTTAAAGGATGCTACATATACTTATATGAATTAAAAGTAGCCTTATTCGTTATTATTATTATTTTGTATAATACACGCTCTCCAGTACGTTTTTAATTTCTTAAAAATAATTATTAAGATCAAAAATATTAATTCCGTCATCTCAACAAATTATTAAGCAGATATAATATGTACATAAATATCTTTATTTATATTTTATATTATTAATTTATACATATTACGCCGTTATAAAAAGCAATATATTTTATATATATATATATATATACGCCTGCTATAAACTGCGGCAAAAAAAAAATGTATATAAAAGAACACGACTATAAAATATTATATTGAAACGAAATAAAATACATAAATGGAAACTGGTTACTCTGCATCAGACGTTTAATATTTTCGTTCCGAGTTAATAGTAAAAGACAGATATACATGTTTATAATACGATGGCACTTACAGATTTACGCATTAGTAGCACAGGTATATGTGGACTAAAAACTATAATTTACTACAAATATGGACTTGCCGCGTACGTAGTTGACCAGTATTAGAATTTTAATATAAACCATTTAACGAGCAAAGAGGCTATTTTTTTTTTTTTTTTTTACATAAAAAATATTCGGTTTTTAAATTCGGAAAAAGAACGACACATATTATTATAGTGCGTTTTCGATACACAATTTGTTTGTAGTAAAAAGAAATGTTTATTTTAATGCAAATAAGTATACGGGTATAAAATTCGTACGCATTTGATTTATACTAAATAAATTAATTCTCCCATTATATTAAAATGTTAATAATTTTTATTGGTATTATATAAGCACTCGGCCCGTTGGATATATATATATATATTTTTTTTTTATATGTAACTCAATTATAAACAGGCCTATCTCCGAAATGCGGATCCCGGGCACGCCTGCAGTGACAAGAGAAAATTTAACGATCATAATAATTATCGTTCGTATATTTATTATGTATTTTCTCGACTACACGTGAAAAACTTATATGCCTATTTGCAGCTATACATTTGTTTTAATATTATAAACGAAACCACAGTTGAATATTATAATAATATCACGAGCCATATTATTTTTTTATTTCTATATTTACGTTATAATAATCGAAATTTATAAGCACATATTACGTGGTAGCCGATGTATAATACTATACTAATAGTACTGACTAAATTCGAACCAAGAGCAACCGATGTATATAATCTTGAAACTTCACTGCAATTTTTTTCGATTTATTTTCGGTAAGTAGTCGAAATCAAGCGTAAGTAATTTACAATATCCAATCAACGAATATAAAAAAAAAGTATAATGTTTTTTTTTTTAAACTTCTAAAACGTTTAAACACATAATATATGCTTAACTATACGGCTTATAATACGCAATTATATAGTGTATACATATCTATACAATTCGAGACAATCAATCTAATATGTGTTATACAGAGCGTCTGATGGAGACAAATGCAAATAATATTTTTGTTCCGTTCAATATTTAAGTTTTTTTTTTTTTGTAATAATTATAATTACTAGAACCTTTGATGATAACAAATTATTCCTTAAAAACCTCGATTCAATATCGATTACACCTATATATATATAATATATAATCGCCGTAACGCGTTGATTAGCGAGAAAAGTATTTGAATTCCGACAAACTTTAAAAATCAACGACGTAACCGGAAACGTTAACAATTTTTCTCTAAAACGCGCTATTGGCTATACACTTTGATTATTGAAAACAGCGTAAAATTTTAAGTGCTCGTACAATTAAAATACACGCGTTTATTATAGCGAACAATTATTTAAATAGGAAACATTAAAACGTTGAATACAGACAAACAAAAATGTTTATATATATTATAACGTGCAGGTTTGTCAGATCTCCGCGCGAGACTGCAGCCACTCCGTATTATTTCTATATGACTACGCCACTCGTATATACTACAAGTATTCCACTTATTATTATTATTATACCTACTCGCGCGTATATACAGACAACGAGATAATAATTTCGCATAATAATGGCAAACGTTTTTACTTTTCTCGTATACTCGTGTAGAATATATTAAACGTATATATACTCCTGTATATATAACATACATATACAGGAGTATATCTTATATATTATATAAGATAAACGCGCGCGTGCTAAAAACCTTGACACTCACCCAAGTCCATCGGATAGATCCACGAGTTGATGTCCAAGATCAATTCCATTTTGAACGATTCGCTCTCGCAGTGTAAACGACTCACTAGAAAAAAAAAAAAGCCCCCGTCACGTTATTAGAATATATTTAAACGAATTTTCTGCGTTACACGCAATAAACGTAGGGAAATATAAAATATATATATATATACATAGTCCCCCCTCCCCACCTCCGACAGGAGAAAACGAGGTTTTTATTTTCATTCAAAAACGAGGGGGAGGAGAGGGGAAATTGTATACGCGTATAGAAATAAAAAAAAAATTCTTAGTCATTTTACAGATAATATTATATTATTATTATTATTATATATACAGCGTAATAGGTCAAACGTCAAAATCATAAATATATAAAATATAATATGTGTGTATATGGGGGCCCCCCGAAAGAGAAAACAGCAATAGGTTATCATCGCGCGGCGCGAGATAGAGCAAATATTTGTACTAAACGCACAATAAATTATTATTATTATAATATTATATAGCGCGTGTATAAAAACGGGCATTATATCAATACAACGCGTTAAAAAATACGTGCACGAATAAAAAAAAAAAATTAAATTATTAAGTGCAATATACGAAATTTTTTTTTTTTAAACCGCCGAGCCGGACGATTCTCTACATATTTTATAAATACGTATCTGCAGAAAGTCTCGACGAACCGGAATTCTTACATATACGTTTGTATAACACGCACTATCGCCGAATATAACAACAACACGACGTAAAAAAAAAAAAAAAAACAGAGAATCGGGAAAAAAATTTTTTTTTGTCTTTATACGTATATAATGCGATTATAATAAATATATGTATTCTTATCGTTTAGAATCGAAAGTATATATATATATATATATATACTACTGCAGAGGGGAGAGAAAAAAAAACAAATATTGTACGGCGTATAATTTCGGTTCAATAGGATCACTACGCGCGATAATACACGATTTCGACGTTCAAAAAGCATAATATTCTATTATTAAAACGACCTATGCGACTGACTGCAGCAGTCTTATATATATATATATATTAGACGAAGAAAATTTTTTTTTAGATTAAAAATTCTTGTTTCGTAATCAAATAATTTATTGTCGTATACAATTATTATTAATGATTCCCAAAGTGTCGGCGGCGACAACAGTTTCCGACTTTCATTTATTTATTTTCCAAACCGTTCCTGAGCCGATTTCTCCCCCCCCCCACCACACCCCGGGGACGAACTGTACCGATTTTCACTGGAAAAACGAAAAACTCCACCGCCGCCGGTTTCTTTTAATTCCCAGCAATAACACTCGTGTATATATGAAGTATAAAAATTCCGCGTGTATTGTTCGGTTACATCTATTATTATATAGGTATAATAGTTAGTGCGCGCGCGAGCCGCAGTGTTTTTTTCTGTTTTGTGTACAATAATAATAAAATATTCGAATATTGAAATGTCCTATTAATACATGCGAAAGCTGTTGTTTGACCGACTTGGTCAACAGCGAGTGTTTAAATTATCGAACGGCGAATGACGCATTTTCATTTGGGTGGGCAGCGAAGTGCGCGCGCGCGCGCTCGGCGCTCTCGAGCACTGCTGCTGCAGCACACACAACCAGCCGTACGACCGAGCGCATAAAATTTGTTTACAATAAATACGCGTTTACAATATATACGACGCTCGAGAAACGCCTCTGCTGTATATGTATATTACATTGAAAAATTTTACATACGAATATTCTAATGTCACCGAGACACTACTGTTCGTATTTATTATTTAATATAATTTCGAGTGTTTTATTTCCGTTTGGAAAACTGAAATTCTCGACACGGATTTCAAATATTTCTATATTAGCGAAAACGTAACGAAGAAGGAGGGGAGGAAGCGTTCTTTAAGTTATCCGCAATATACTTCATATTAGAGACTCTGCTACCAAATAATACAGCCTAATTTTCTATATTATACATATATATATATATATATTTTTTTTTTTTGTATAATTTCGCGTATTATTAAATAATATACATTAATCATAATTCGCTCCAACAAACTCGATTAGGTAAGATGAGAATTAATATTAATATATATATATTATATAACGTGGAATTCATACTGGATTACAAAAAAAAAAATATTCACCACGAGTTCTTTGCGCTTCAATCTCGATCCTTCTCTCTCTCTCTCTCCGTCTGGTCTCGCACATACACATTTTATATACTACTACAATCACGCCTTAATTCTGCATATTATAATAACACGCTATATATATATATATATATATAGTATATTATATTGTCGAATACAAAATTTTTGTATATTAATCGCCCGTTCGATTACGTTATTAATTTATTATTATTATTATTATTTTAAATGTGACTCGGGTTTGACCCGGTATTCACACCCTGTACCGGGCCTAGGCCAAGATACAGGGGCTTCGAATGTATATGTCCATTTGGCATTCGTTCACGTTGTCTCGCTTTATATATCATCAATGTTTAAGAACTATTAAACTATTTTATTATTATTATTATTATTATTATTATTATTATATTATTTATACATACATAATAATCAATATAGATATTGTTATACGCCTGAAATAATATCCAATTATATATACTATTTAAAGTGGGTATATACTACTATATACTCGTATACAACTGCTTATACATTTTGTAATTAACATTTTTTTTTTACTTCAAATTTTATACATCGTCCTTGCGTAAAAAATATTGGAAAATATTTATATAGATTTCGTATCGCTATAAAGTATACAGCGACTGCTGCGTACGGTATTCGCGCAATCGCTGTTCGCCCATTGAAAATTATAGATACCAGAGCTCTTCCTAACCCAACCACCGCCGCGGTTGATAATATACACTTTATATATATATAAATATATTATATCTGCCGACTATACAATATACGACGCAAGGCCCCCGCGTGGGGGCCAACGCATTTGGATCCAGAATTTAGGGGGCCCGGTGAAATGTATTCATTTTTCAAAAATAATACTCTGATATTTTGGTATACATTTTCAACTTTTTTTTTTAATTTTGTACTGCAAAACTATAAGTTAAATTATTAAATAAGTATGTTTTTTTTTTGCAAAGACCAGTACACATTTTTACCCAATTAAATAAATTAAACGTTTATATACACTTTATATATACTTATAATATTATAAAAATGTATATACGCAGAATTCTCAATTATTTAATAATAGGAAAAGTGATATATTGAGAGAGAGAGAGAGAGAGAGAGAGATATATATTGCAGGTACATATAGGGCCCGAAAAAATTTTTAGTATACGGGGCCTTATTAAAATTACAGTATGCGGAGGCCCTGAGCATTATATTTACAATAATATCGTTATTATTATTATTATTACTACGATGACGAAACCCGACAAATGCAACGTGCCGTCGCCGACGATACGCGAATGAACAATAAAAAAATTTTTTTTAAAAAAACAGCCCGCCGATAACATCAATAATATTGTCTGCGGTATACGCGGCGCGCGTGTGTGTACCTCTCTATATATGTGCAGATTATATGATCGTGCGCGGCGCATTTATTCCACTCTTGTGTGTATAAGCATTTTATTTATATATATATATATATATATTATAAACTACACTATTCGACTGTATATTGTGAATATCATTGCAGCGCACACACAGGTGTGGCGCATGTGTTGTGAATAAGTGACGCGCGCGCGCTAAATTGCAATATTCGGCCGAAGAATTTACCAAAAAAAAAAAAAAAAATGGCTGACGACGACGGACTCGTGGAAAAAACAAATCGTATTTTTTATTATTTCGATAAAATATTATTATATTTTCGCGCGCGTTTCGTCCAATAAATATATATATATATAAATACTATATAATATATATAATAATACTTCCGATATTTTATTATATATATATATATATATATTGTCGTCGGCGATCCATAATACGCGCGAGCACATTATACCAGATGAAAATATATATATTTAATTATAAATTTTCGATTTTTTTTTTTGTTTTATATATATATATATATTGATTTCGCGGACAAAAAATACCTCCTCCCACCGATAATGACAATTTTACATATATACGAACAATGAATATTTTAATATATTTGTATTAACGGTTTTTCAGCGTTTTGTGCGCAGTATACGTATATATATATATATATAGTATGTACACACGACGTCTCGCGAACATATTACCTACATCAACCAGTAGCAGCATATATAGCAATACCTATATACTGCATATAAAGCAATTGAAGGACAGTTTAAATATTTTAATTTCAGAATTTATAAACGCATATTAAATTGTTGTCGAAAACATATATTATAATTAATATAACGCATTGTATAAAAATATATATAACGTTATTTTTGTAACTATTTAATCGAATTTTCACGAGTTTTCCAATAAAACTGGAATGAGTATATACAGTAGCATATATAATATTATGTATATACGATTACACCGAATGATTCGGTTCGTTATATACAGATTCACTTATAAGACATACGTGCGGGTTTATATATAATTTAGACATCAATTCTATATAAATATATATTATTACTATATACGCGCGTTTTGTTCCGCCGTTTCTTTTTTCTTCTTATATATATATATAACATGCGCATATCGTACAGAATTTTACCATCGTTTTTCGCGGTACATCACAGCATATATATATATACCGAAAAGAAAGTAAAAAAAAAAAATCGTCGCAACGGCGATATACTATATATATTATATAAATTAAAATATGAATAATGTAATTATTAAATATTTCGTGAAACGCGCGAACATTTTATATACATATATATATATATATATGTCTGGCCGTATAGAATTTTTCAAGTGTGTGTGCGCGAGTGGAGGAGGGCTACTACTGAAATAATTAGTATTTGAATAACACTGAAACGAATGAGAAAACATGTTTTGTCATCACTAAAATATATAACGCGCATATTTTAACATTTTTTATATTTTATACAGACAAGGCTAACGCGCATTAAGATAACGCGCGCGTTAAACTTTTGAAGAAAATTTCAAAACGAAATGCGCGCGTATATTATTACAATATTATGTTATTATTGTACGCGCGCGCAGCAGTCGTATTATTTTTCATCGTGACGAAAAAAAAAACGCAACGCTATATACTATAAGAGTATACATATCACCATCGTCGGGACGCGAAATTTAACCAAAAAACGAATAATATAAAAAAAAAATAAAAATATACATACAAAATACTATATAAATATACACTTATTATATATACGTATTTAAAAAGAAAAGGTATTTTCACTTTACACGTGTATATATATATATACACTCCGTACATCACAGATTGAACGACGTTTCAATTCCATCTGCGGTTGAAACGCTCGCAATACAATATCGTTAAAAAATATCAAAAAAAAAATTATACGTATACACATATATATATAGAACAAAAATTACTACAATATGTTATATATATATATTAATTATTAAAGTACACCATCACTTACTGCACTTGCGACATAATATATAATGTATATATATATATATATATATATTACAATTAATATCATCACCTATAATACGTCGTATATATACGTGTTATCCCGGCGATTATATAATACGATGAATTACTATAAAAAAAAAATAATAAAAATTCGTGATATTTATATACTTTGACGATAAACGGAATTCAAAGATAAAAAAAAAAAACAAATCCGAGTAGTACAACCAAACGTATATAGTTGAACGATTTCGCGGACGTTCTTATTATAATTTTTATTTTTTTTTTTTTACATAAAATATCCGCGCCAGACGTGCAGGACGACCGCGGACCGGGGGACAGGCTGCTGGTATATAAATTCTCGCGCTGCAAGCCAAATATATTACCACCCGATTCTTTCGTATAAAAATATTTTAATGACGAGACCCCTCTCCCCCCCTCGCCCACCATCACCCAATATCTCGAATATCCGATTGCTGTAGGCAAATTTTATACGTAACAAATTATATTCTTATATAGAATATATTATTTCTACACACACACACACATATATATACACTGCACCGTATATAGACGATTATATTATAAGAATAATATCGCCGAAATATCTTCGTTTTTATACATATACGAATACACGCCGCCGAACCTGCAGCGCGGACTTGAAATGGCGAAATGTCCCGTTGTATATAATATATATATGTATAGTAGATATATTTACCTGCTGCAGATAGTATTGTAACCGCAGTTGTCACGGAGTTCCGCCGGCATGGTCGTCTCGTATATTATAATAACGCGAACGTGATGGACGACGAAAGCGAAAACTGATTTCCGATCCTCGACATTCAAATGGAGAAGAAAAAAAATTGGGGAAAATAACGTTCTCGGGGGTATACGGAATATATAAGAGAATATAAGAGCGACGCCGCGATCATACACCCATTGACACTTGTGGCCTTGCTGAATGAGACTTCGATCCGGAGTAGAGCTGCAGCAGGTATACACAGCACGCGCACACGCGCGACCGCGCCAGCGCTTCGGCCGTCATATACACAATATTGTGGGCGGCGCTCCGCTTCATTGACGTCAGACCGTCAACGCCGCCCAACGAACCCCCTCGCGACGCTCGCCGCCGCCGCCGCCGCCGCCGCCGCCGCAGCAAAACGGGGGTATAACGACGATCCTACCCGCGCGATCGGGATTACTCGCCCGGAATAATATAATAAAGGCGCGCGCGCGCACACACAAATGTATATATAAATCCATAATATATAGGCGGTGGTATATTATCGAATTATATAACGTGTAATTTTTTATTTTATTTTTTTTCGTATATCACGAGCACCGATACATTTCACTATCGCCGACGGCGTATATAGGGAAATATTCGCGTTTTATATAACGTATTGCGGTATCCACGAGAGCTGCACAACGAGAATTTTCCGCTAAAAAAAAACCCGCGGTGTTATATTTTTATAATATATCCCTCGACCGGTCCCGGAGAGAAAAAAAAAATTCTGCGTGCGCCACACGCGCTGCAGGAGCCCCCGGCGCCTATTGGCAGTATCGACAGTTTTGGTCCCTCGTCGTCTACTTACGCTACCGAAACTCCGTTTTATATTATCACCGCGTGTATCACAAATACGCAAGTACCTAACTGCTTTAATATTTTTTACCTTAATCACTGCAATAAGAGTATACGTGGATTTCAAAACGAAATTCGAAATTTCCGTACACGCGAATCGTATATATATTTATGCAGAGGGCCGCCCTTTTCAGACCCACCGCCAATAGTCCTGCAGGGATTTTGGTCACCTCGTAATTACGCCACTGCAGGCTACGCGTATATAGGATTTCTCGCGGGAAAAATGCCGCGCAACTTTAGTCGATTCGTAATATAAGGGCCGTTTTTTTCCGAAATAATAAATAATCCGAGGACAAAGCGCGATACAGTATATATATATATACAGGACGTGCATAGCGGGTTTTTTATATAGTGTTGTCCGCGAGTCGCTATGGTTACACCGGTTATAATATTCCGCCGATATAGTGACACGATATACGGCAGGCGCGAATATGTAACGAGACAGCAGGTTAGGCCAGCGTTACCGCGACCGCCGTGATGGTGGTGGTGTGCGGTAACCCGCGACAGTGCAGTTGCGTAAAAAATTATTACTATACTCGAACGTAAAATATAATTTTCGAAAAACACGTTCCGAAAGACGAAAAGCTAAGGAGTTTTGGAAAAATACGGAATTCGAATTTCGCCTGACCTGCACCGATAGAATTGTTTCGGGAGATCAGGGGCGAAATATAATACTCGTATATATAAGGGACAACATAATTTGTGCACGTACAATTTTTGAATAGACTGCCACGATATCAATTGTGTATATCGGTTGATATTTTTCACGTTAATTATCTAAAATTAAATTAATTAATATATGTATATATATTCGACAAAATATTACGAAAATAAAAGTACTCAGAAATACTTAATATATTGAATTATCGAAGAAAAAAAAAATGTTTAAACAAACGTATGCGTATAATATGTGGATATGTGATTCGTGAAAATATGTGAATCGTATATTCGATATAAATGTATACATACGAACAAAGCCGATTTATACAGGGGGAAAAAAATTGGTATATACTTTTTCAATATATATGTGTATTGAAGGAGATTTGAAATTTTCGCGCGCGTTCAAAGAGGAGAAAATAATCACGTCCTCCTAAATAACCGTGGGCGCATTTTTTTATTGTACATTAATATTATAATATTACTGCGTTTTCTATATAATAATGATAAAAATAGATTATCATCGCGCACAAACAGTCATTATATAATCATTACTGTGGTGCACACCGCGTAAATACATAATAATAATACTAGCTCGCGACTTGGTGGATTAATATAATATAATATATATATATAGGCGCGCGTATTCGATTTATCTGCGCGGCGGCTATAACCTGCGCTGCAGGTTTTATTGTAATATAAATATATCAACAAAATATGTTTCAGTAAAAAATTATTATTTCTTTGTAAATTATTTCCTTGGCTTATACCGCGGACACATATATATATATATATATATATATATATATACAACAAGAACACTGTACACTGCTGCAGTACAATAATATTCAGTAAAACATTAAGTCTATATAGATTATTATATATACACACACCCAGATCATGTATCCGTTTTTTTTTTTTTTTTATAATAAAAATACCGATTTACGATATACGAAGAAGGACACGCGAGTTATATATAAATACGTACGAGTATTTTCGTCACTTAAACGATTTAGGTCACCTTTTATTTTTTTACAAACCAAAAATTATGACACGTTTTATATTGCGAAAGCGCTACGTTTCAATGAAATCTCATAGTGGACGACAAAATAAAAACGTTCTTAATCACAAAAACCCAACGTTGATAAAAGTACATAAATGAACGATCCGTTTATCAATGTTAATAATATATATGTAGTGTTTTTCAAAAGCGTCTGTACAATATATAATATATGTTTCGAATGTTTTGAGAACGTTTCGGATAACGCACGGTTAAAATAATACGCATCGCGTTCTTCTTTATATTAACAATTTTCGTAAATCAAATAAATACGTATATATAGTACTGTAGAAAAGGAATTTTGGAATGTATAAAAAATATATACAATCAACCGATGGACAAATAGATTGTTTGCGAGTATAGAAAAAATTTTTTTAAATCGTTGTCGAAATACACGATAATTTTATAAGATATTATTTATATTTTATAATTAGGTTAATAAAAAAAAAAAAAAATAGAAACCGATCGTTAATATAATAAATACTTTAATATCTCGTCGAAACGAAGATAACAAATTCTTTACGACGCATCGCTTTAATATTATATAATACGCTCTACAGATAACATTATTATAATATACGAAACGAATGTAGGTGAAAGTCGGTGCAAGATGGCGCAATATTTCGCAATCCCTCTGTGTCCCTCTCGACTCCTCTCTCTCTCTCTCTCTCTCACACCCGTCGTACCTCCAAAGGGATGAACGTTTTTTTTTTCGGCGGTCTGCGCAGGAGGAAATGCGATAGCGCACGCGGTGCGAAGGGGCTATGACGTCAACGGCGTAGAACTCGCGCGGAGCGGAAAGGACGAGAAGGAAGAGACGCAGCACTCGGACGATCTTTGACATTTAAAACGAACGGCGCGGAAGAGATCGATAACTCCAACCCACAACCCCGTACGCACGCACACACACACACACACACACACTATACGCGGACGACTTGGACTAATGTAACTAAAAAAAAATTTTATTTTAAGTGTATAACATTTCGTATTATACATGTACTATTTATATTATACACAACTATATATAAAGTAATAATTACAGCTGCTGCTGCTGTGTAGAAGTAGGAAAAAAACGATTAAAGTAGTCACAACGTCACGCGCGTATATATAAGATTTCTGAACTAAAACGATATATAACGTGAATTTCGTACAGAAATGGTTTTTTTTTATACGTAGATTAATATTAATAATTATTATATTTAGTTACAAAAAAATTTTTATTTTTATTTTTTGTAAAACTATATTCGAAACCTTCGTATTCTTTCGTTTATGCATATACCTATACTGTTAAATATTTACATTCTCTTTTTAAAACCGATTTGTAGCCGCGTGATGATGAATAAAAAAAAAAAAAAAAAATACAAACGAATTGAGAACCTCCTCCTTTTTGAAGTCGGTTAAAAAAGAATGACAATTCATAAAATTTCACCAAACAAATTTTTTTTTAAAAAAAACATTTGTCGTCGGAATATTTTTTTTATAATAATTAATTCGCTTTTGACAAAAAAAATATATATATATAAAAATTATATAAGTATTGTACATACGCGATGCTTATTGATACGTGTCAAATTTTCGTTTTAAAGTATAAAACTTTAACTTCAAAACATTAAGAGAAATATATATTAATATTACTATATTATAGTTAAAAAAAATACAAAAAACTGAAATATTATATGTTTGCATTAAATTTTTGTATTATATTTTGGAGATTTAGGCTTCAGCCCCCCGTATATTACTCCTTTAAATACGCCCCATTAAAAACACCATTGTTTTTCGACGTGTGGAACATGCTTTGGGAGACGCATGTTTCTGAAAAACTAGAGTGATTTTAGAGTGTATAATAACTTCTATATAAAATGTATTAATTTACGGCAGAAAAAATGTACCGGTATATCAGCATAAATTTGAGATTTTTGTAAAAAAAAATCAAATGTTTTCTGACTCCGTTGCCATTCATTTTTTAATAATTAACACGCGACGCGACACAACAAGACAGAACGCAGACGATGAAACTGTAATTGATGATACCATCTTTTAGTACAATAATTGTTGTCATAGCGCGGTCATTATACGTCTTATAAATAGAATGCATAGATATATAAACAATACAGGTTAGTTGAGGGGTATATTTTCAAAACCAGCTATAAACATTTTTTTTTTAAATTTTCACAAACAACAAAAAACTAATAAAGCACTAAGATCTTATTCTATAATTTTATAACAGGTTAGGTAAGCTATGATTTTATATTAGTTATACAATTGTAGAAAAAATCTTAGTGTTTTATTCGTTTTTTGTTGTTTGTGAAAATTTTCAAAAAGGGTTTATAGCTGGTTTTGAAAATAGACACCACAGTTATTATAATATGATCATGATAGGATGTCTGCCCCATCCGTGAAAGTATTGCGTTGACGAAACACTGTGATTCATTTTTCAAAAGACTACACACTGTAAGAACTCGTCTATAGTCTAAGAACACAACGGAATGCCGCAACGTCCGTAATATTGTAGTGAATTTCAATAACGCTTACACATCAAAACATTCCCTCCCATGCCCTACTCTATAATTTAATTTTAGATCATTAGACTTAACATTGTAGTAATAGGAAAGGGAATCGAAATCGCTTACACGTCGAGTACGGGCACGAATAGATGGTATTCTTTTCTAAGGCTACACAGCTGCAGCTACCCCTATGGCCTCTGACGTATTATTATCGTGTAATTTGTGTTATCTCAGTCCAATAGTCCATCTAACAACGGTCTACGATTTTAACAACAAATTAAATTTATTTTTAAAATTATTTTTATTTGATAGAAATGTTATCGATAAAGAATATTTTGCTTATACCTATTTCAGATACAAAAATTCAAAAGTTATTTTTTTTCAAAGTTCCAATGTAAGCAACGTTTACACTGCTTATACCCACGTCACGCCACTGCTAACATAAGTTTCGAGATATTTTAAAATCAACGAAAATTCTAAACAAATATTGTATACGTACGAGTATAATAATATGCAAGTATATATATTTAAAAAAATTTTTTTTAATTTTAATAAATAAAAAAAAACAAATATCATACAGCTGGTACGAGTAATAATCAGTACATTATATGTAAAGTGAAAAGAGCACTTAATGTTTTTTTTATAAAAATACATACTTCAATTACATATTTGTCAGTAAAACTGACATTATATCTACTACGAAATAAAAATGTATTAATAATTTAATTTAAACGAACGATTTATTTAATAAAAACCACCCTACATAAGTGCTCGTGTTCTCAATTTAAAACACGGCGTTGTTTATTAGATTTATAATATCGTATATATTGTAATAGTCGAAAATCGTTTATTTTATAACCGGACGAAATAAACCGTTTTTTTTTAATATATTACATACGTACACGCGATAATCGATACGATTTTATAGACAAATAACGATTTTCACCGATTAACACACGACGAACAGAAGAATTTTTTTTTATAATTTTTTTTCATACATCACACAAAAACAACCTGCAAAGTCGCGCATAAAATTATGAGTATAATTGAGTCGTCACGTTTTGTAATGATATAAAAAAAAAGCGTTTCGACACACGTCGGCGAAGGTCGTCGTCGTGTCTGCATCGTCTATTCACATAAGTTTTTAAACTTTTTGACACTCATTAATCACACGGGTTTTCAAATTGAAAACGGACTCTGTACCGTCTATAATACGTGTCCGATGGCGTAGGTATGTAAAAAAAAAAAAAAAAATGGGGAGAAAGACTAATGTACGTATGCGCATATATAGAATAATACTATACACGAGTATATATATATATATATATATGTTAAAATACAAACGAAATCGCAAGGTTGCGGAAAAAAAGGGAAGGCCATCGCCATCGCTCATTATAAATTGTGTACGTATACGCGAAATTCGCCGCCGCCCGTGAAAATATAATAATTAGAATATAAATCGTGCAAAAAAACGCGCAAAATACCACCAATGTATACGCACAAAAATAAAATACATTTATAAACTATTTATTATGATGTGTGGTAGCTGTTGAAATAAAAACAATATCCTACACAAGCCGCAGAAGGAGCGGTTTATAACGGTTCCTCCTAACGCTCAGCGAGCGCGTATCGATATTTAAATAAATACACGAAAATAACAACTACTATATTATTATAATATACTGCGGTGTTAATAATTTATACCGTTACGTGTACGTTAAAAACGCCGAATATTTTCACAATATAAATGATTTACAATAATGACAAAAATTCTAAAACCGATATTGATTTTTAAACTTTGTAAATTCAGCGCACAAGGTCCACCACATATGTTGACGGGACGAAACGCGATGAATATTATTTATTCACATTCGAATCCGATATTCAATAACACTATACTATTATTATTATACTACCAAACTGCTGTGATTTCCGTCACCTGTTGTTATTTACTCGTCCGTCTCTATATATCCCAGCAGAAACGTATTAAAAACAAAATTATTTTCTTCTCTCACCGATAACTTCTTCCTCTACATTGAAACTCTATTTATCCTCTAATAACCCCTCTCCGTCATTAAATCCATCATTTTGTCCTCGAAACCGGATTCAAAATTTAGCTACTAAGGGCTTCACCAGTATTATTACAATACAATAAAAACATTTTTTTTTTTACTGTTTTTACAAATTACACATATTCTGCAGGCCCCGTCTTAAGAGAACGCTACATAATATATTACACACAGCAGTAAAACATCATTTCGCGACTCAAATGCTGTGTGATTTTAAAAGAACGCGCAGGAACAAAATTGTACCACCGGTTGAAAGACGAGAACTTTTTCAACGTTTTTTTGGAATTAAATTTTCAAAATAATGTTTTTTATTTTTATTATACTTTACGCAATCGATTATTTACCTGCAAAGACGCTGTTTTTATATGTCGCCACGTTATTCATTTGTCAATACGATTTTCTAAAATCAGTTTCATAGCTCAACTTCTCATATCTTTCCGACAGTGGTACAATTTTAAAATTACACAGCATTCGAATCGCGGAATGATGTTTTGCTATACTGTCCGTAAGACAGACGGAAACAAAAAATGCGAGTGTAGTTGCGTCCTCTTAATACTTCTTTCAATAACGAATAATGTTATTCTACACGTAATAATTAAGTTGTACTTTCGGATTTTATGTGTGTGTGTGTGTATAGTAATTGTTGAGCTGTAATAGTTTTAACTAAAAAGCTAATAAAAAAACACTATGATACTAATAACAAATAACCACCTGACACGGATTCTATAGCATACGTTAATTATTAACAAATACAGATAAAAAATAGCGGAGTATGAATTTATTGTTTTACGCATCGAGTGTTCCGAGTATAAAATTCTAAACTGCATATACTAAGCGTTTTAGATTGTGTTTAGTCCTATTTTCCTAGTTTTTTCACTAATACGCGTTACATTTAAATCAGTTTGCGTTTTTTTCCCCATAAATCTCGTACGGTAAGCATATATTATAAGAAAAATTATCCACATTTCCATATTATAATAATATTTATTTTTTTAAATATTAAATACTCGCGATATCTCGGCAGTGTGCGCGGATACCTTTACTAGGTATATAATTCAAAAAATTATTTTTAACAATTATTAACAAAATTTTTTTTTTTTTGCTAGTTTTAGAACATATCTTAAGATTTTTCCCCGGTCGCATTACAACGCATTTCTCAGTATATTTTTAGTACTATACGTATAGTATCCGAGCCCTGTTAATAACTATATTATATTATAGATGTATACACGTCAATAATAAATGTAATAATAATAAATAAATAATAATAATAATAATTTCCAGTGATGGGCTCGTAACCAAGCAAACTGAACGCACTGAATATTAAGAATTGTGAAAGTGTGATTGAAAATATTCAGAAGTCAGTAATATTACAGATACCTGTCGTACTGCACGAGAAAATTCATGCAGTAAAAGACTATTTCATTTGGACTATAAGGTCCATGGAATAGTTTTAAATTTTACTATCCGTAATAGCGAGACAACCGAAAATAATAATAATAATAATAATAATAATAATAATAAATAATAAATAATAAATAATATGTAATAATATTTGATTTGATATATTATATAGACCTCGTGTGTAATTCTGATGTTTTCGTCGGACTCTCCGCGCTCGTCGAACGGCGGCCACGCCGCAACAACGACAATACTCGAACAAGCATATTCTTAATAATGTACGTATACGTGTAAGTTCTAAAATAAAAAGCCGGTAAAAAATACAAAAAAAAAAAAATAGAATAAAATACAAAAAAAGAGAAGAAAATAATATCAGCTGTCGATCATCAGCACGCACCGACAAAACGAGTACGACTGCGCGTTCATATTCCCAAGGTCCCGAGGTCCGTCCTAGATTGCCAAAAAAAAAAAACCTCCACGCTCTCGTCTGTCTCCCCCCACCCCTTTCATTCTCACGCACACACACACCGTACGTACGCACGCACGCATAACCCGTTCGGTATTTTCGTGTTACGGCGGCGGCGGCAGCGGTTGACATGACGGGGAGGGGAGGGCAACGGAATTGATTGTTCGCCGGTCGTAAGCGTGTATATATTATATTATATATTGTGTGCGAGTACAGAGTCGTATATTATGTACTTGGGGGCCATAGTATCGTATAAAAATCGTGGAAAACGGTTTCGGTTTCGACGACGGAAAAACGAAAAGTTCTCATCTCCAGCAGCGCACAGCTACCGATCTGTGCCGCCACCGGGTTCGGCCGCGCGCGTAACGTCGTCGTTTTCCACAACGGTTTATTTCTATATAGGTACACAATTATCATATAAAAATAATATATTATATTTGTATACGTATTAAAATTACGATATTTTTTGGAATATTCACTGTCTTAAATACGTAATAAATAATACGTGATACGTATTTTATTAATATATGTTGGTGAAACGAATAGAAATTTTAAAACGAGACGCTGCAGATACAATAATAACATTTCTGAAATAAAATTAAAAAAAAAAAAAAAAGCTAATCCGAATTCACGTTTCGCTATATGTAGGCGTGTTTAATCGCCTGATTAAAAAAATAATGAGGATATAAAATTCTGATAAAACAAAAATCGCGCATAATTATACACTGTTACACTTTTAGTATATAAATTTTAAACGTACGACACAATATTTATATAAATTCAGTTTTGGGAGTATTGCACGCACACATACACACACGCTCGATATAAAGAAATTAAAAATATTTTAAACACATACAAGATTTTAAGAACATACTATTTTATTTAAATATATTCACTATACGCTTATACAATTTCTTTTAACGTTTTTTTTTTTTAACTCTTTTTAAACGTCTTTTTATTGGAATACTCGTAATTTTCTCCGTGTGATTTGGTTCGTTTTTATTTTTTATTCTGTTATTGTTTTTTTTTTTCTGTCCGTTTAATACCCGCAGACGATGACTTTTTGTCGAAACCGGTAGTAAATAAACGAATTTAAAATACTGTACATTCATTTATTTTTACATAATAATATAATGTTCTCGATAGCATATATTCACATATCTATATTTTTTTATACACATACATATACACAAATGCATTATTTACGAGTATTAATTATTTTTTTATTTCTATTTCTTTCACGTATCCCTTTTACTTTATAATTTTTTTTTTTTTACTGTTTTTTTATTAAATAAAAGCCCCGCGGCATTAAAAGCCGTTAGGTCAATAATAATTAATACATCGAAAGCTCAACGTCACTTAAAACTAAATTGATATTTACGTTTATGAGTAGTTTTTTATGAAATATTTTCGGGTGACCGGAATGGTTTGACGTTTGTATGTTTGAGAGGAGTTTGCTATTTTATTCTGCGCGGTAACTGATAGAATTGATCAGATTTTGTTTACGAGTCCCCTGCAGTCCTTTCGAGGAACTCTCCTCACAACATGTTGTTCGGTCCTGGATTATATTAATATAATATACAATTATATTATTATAAATAATAAATACACATTATTATTGTAATACACTGCGGCGTAAACCCTCGTTCTTTATATAAAAATACACGACGCGTACACATAAAACTGAGAATAAAAATACCGCAAGTAAATATAAAAAAAAGACGACGACACCGCGTATATATAACACGTCTCCTGCTACAATACCAGCTATAATACGAATAACAACCGGCTACAGGAGTGCTACGACATAATGTATTCTTAAAATAAATCGAGTAAACACTCTAGTCGAAAATATTTTACAGACGAATTATTATTATTAATCGATTTCCCCACCCTTGACAACAAACACGACCATGCGAAATGAACTGGAAGTCTCCTGCACAGCACGTATTTGAATTTTACCGTATGCGATATACGCTCGTCTATTGCGGGTTTGTACAAATCGAAAACCCTACGGATATAATAGTTTCCGAATTTTCTCCGCCGATTCACTCATCCTGCGAATGTCTATTTTGTTTTTTTACGTTTTTGTACAATTTTTTTCTAGTGAAATGCTAGAAATATATTCCTGCAACACGCACTTTTAAATACGAAATATTTTATATATAATAGTGTAAAACCAGCCCTTCCAAAGCAATTTTTTTTTATTTTAAGACCGGGTCGTATGGGGAATATAGTGAATACAGTGAACGTGGTACGTCCATAGTGAATTTCGTTCTGTTTATACTGAAATTGTGCAGATATATATATGACGTTTAATATTTGAATACGTTATTATGTATGTATAATTGCCGATATCCAAGTGTAATCGTAGAATAATAAAAAAAAAACGACAACAGAGATTTTTTTTGAATAAGAAATTGCGTTTCCACGGTTATGTTTTGAGGGGAAAAAATTGTTTTAATTACATAAACGTGATCATAAGAAACGGTGGCGGTAGGCCGTAAAATCGTTATGGTGATCAAATAAAGAGTAAAAAAAAATTTAGAAAAAAACGGACCGAGCCGAAAGTAAAATGTTTTTTTATATTTATAAAACAGGAAGAACAAGACGGCCAAAAATACCAAATCTTTACCAGAATTTCGATAAATCTGATACATTTTAATAGGTACTATTTACACGAGTGTACTCCTCCGTTGACTGTGCTTCGCGACGACGTGAAAATATTGCGGATTTCGTGTAACCGTTTTTTTTTTTTTTAAATATCCATTTATGAAATGCCGGATTTCAAAATGTACGTAAACGTGCATCAATTACATTATGTTTAAAAATAATAGTATAACGCGTTACAAAATATCAATTTGAGACGTATTTTAAAATTATTCGACACCGCGGAATAATAGAATGATTAATCGTGTTTATACGTTTGTTCACATCTAATTGTTAAATACTAATATTTCAATCGCACTTATTTAAGATCATATTATACGCCAATCGATATATCCAAATATTTATATTTTTCATAATAATTTATACAGCGTAACCAATTGAAACGGCAGCTGTTAGTCTACGTTAAATAAATTCTCGTTGTGTATATATTTATATAAAATTATTTTACACAGTATTATATGCTCCTCGCGATACCGACTTATATATAAATAGGGAACGGATTTTATTGTACATAATCGCAACTTCTTATTAAATATTAATATATTCGACTTTCGGTAACACACAAATATTATAATTTCGAGATTTTCTGAGCAAATTAGAGTTCATTTAATTTTTCATATATGTTTACACATATTTGTCCGTGTTTCCCGGTTTACGTTTTTCCTACAAATCGTTTGTGGACAGCAATATATTATATACAGTAACTAATGTTTGAAATTTTAGAATTTTCGCTTTTGCAGTACCGCGGCGGTGGTCTTCTCATTCCATCTATAACACATTCCGATGACAACACTTTATTAAAATTTATCACCGATTTATTCGCGCGTAAAATTAATCACTTTTGAATTAATAAGCAACACCGCATTTCGCAAATAAAAATAAATTCGTATTATATATATATTTTTTAGGGGGATTATTTTATTATACCTACATTAAAATCCGTTTCCCATATATACTTACAAAACTCAATGTAAAGTAGGAAAAACGAAAAATATAAAAATGTGTAAATTCTACGCGTTTCTTATTTAAAACTCACGTATATATTTAAACAATAATATTCGGCATTAAACCGAAAAAAAAAATGTTGTTTTCTATAACTTAATTATTCTCGTAGATTACCGTCATTTGACATATAGGTACACGAAGGTCATACACCACACACACACACACACACACACACGAAGATATACAAAATAAATAAATTACATTAAAAATAGATGTCTCTCGGTATATAATATCTACGCGATTATAATATGTGTAGTGTACACTATATACTCGTATATTAATATTGTAAACACGCTCGTCTATAAGTGGTCTACCAACGTTCAACAAATATACGAGGAGTACACGATGAGTAATGATTAAGTATATAATATGACGCGTATAGTATTGCCAAAACACGTGATTTCAAAAAATTTGCACGAATCGTTTTGTTTAGGGCATTCCTTATAATATTATATAATCAAAGCCGTAGCCAGAGGGGGGACGGGGTAGGGTTCAGAGCCCCCGATATTTTTTCTTTAAATAAAATTTAATGATTATATATTTTATTATTTTAATTTTATTTCACATTTATATACTCTCAGCCCAACCAAAAAAAAATTATGCTGGCTACGGTCCTGTTTATATTCGTACGTTTTATTGTATTTTTTTTCTCTTTTAAGTTCAAACGCTACAATAGTATATATAATTGTATCCGTATTTAATTTCAAAACAAACGCGTAACAGAAAATTATATACGACTTATATATTATAGTTCTACGTCGCGTTAATACCTGTATAAAAAAAAAAAAAAACGCGGTGTACATTAAAAATGATTTATGGTCTCTCGCCTATTTTTTTTTTTTTTTTTTATACGTGTCCATTAAGAGTGGGGAAAAAAAGACCAGCTCGTATTTATTATTATAAGACACTGTAATAATTGTAAAAAGCGATATTCCCTCCTTCCATCAAACAGCAATTGTACAACTCGAATAACTCGATACATAATATTTCTACAACACATTCGCGAATCAATTCGTTTACAAAACGTGCAGACACCGGGGGTTTGTTTTTTCTTATAACAGACGATAACAATCAAGTCTCGATGACAATACGTTTTAAAACAGCGACGGATTTTAGTAATTAACTGTTTTTTTTTTCGGTTTTCAATCTCTCGGCAGGGTTGGCTGCAGCTCTCCGCGCGTTATTTCTCCGTCAAAACTCTTTTGGCTCTCGACAGCTTTCCGCATTCCCCCAGCACGTCTTTAAGAATTTCCGGCAACATATTCTTGGACTTTACCTTTCCGACCGAATTAACCTGCAGTTACAAATATTATTGAAAAAAATTCTAATACGCGTATCGTTAAACACGATTCAATCGATTAAAATTAATATTTCACGAAATCTACACTCGCGGTAATTTTATTTTGAATTTAAGCGTTTCTCCGTCGAAATCGCAGGGAAAAAAAATCATCTCTCTTCTCTCGTCGCTGCGTAAACCTTAAATAACAATCCGTTATGATTAAGTGTGCAACTCAGAAACGCTTCTTTTCCCACGCACATACAACACTAATACAGGCATTGTTATACGCGCGTGTATAATAAATAGGCTACACTGCACGTATAGAGTTCCGACGTTCGAAGGGTGTGTAACACTTTTGACGGGGTAATAGGTAAATGCGCAATAATCATATAAGGTTTCGATAATTCGGAAACTGAAACTGTCGTCTCGCTCTCGTTCCTATACGGTGTCGATATCCGGTTTATTGATATTCCAATTATGCGAGAACGCGCGGTATAAGTTGCGGAATTCCATCGCGACTTTTTTTTTTTTTTATCTTTAAACGTATTTCGTTCACAGTTACCCGTCCTACAGCCGACGTCCGATATCTAATTCGTGTACGCTTTAGGTAAAATCCTTTTTTTTTTTTTTAATTCGCATTTACATAATAACGACATGGTCTTTCTGTCTCGCATAAATTGTTGTCTATTTCGTTACGGCATCGCCCCGCGCCGATCGCGAATAAACAATATTTATCGTAACAAAGTTTACACAAATTTTTTCGCGTTTTTAATTATTTACAAAATTTAGTATAGTCTAATACACAAAACGCAATTCACTATTTAATATTATTCAGTCGCTATTATACTGTACAAAATACATCGCGTGTTTAAACAATATTTACTTCATCAAGACAAATATAATTATTATCATGATTAACATTTTTTTTTTTTTTTTTACGATGATCATTAATAATATTGTAAAACATACTTTTATCGTATATATGTATATCAAATAAATACAATACCTATAATACCATAATAAAACGCGCGCGGGTACGTTCAAAACAAATATAAATCGATCAAGTCCGGTAGACACAGTTTTTTTTTTTTAATTCGAGTAAAACTTTAATGGCATCTATTGTAGTTATACAACTTCAACGCGGGGCATGTCCCGCCCGAATATTAGAAAATATCGCGAACTGTGGAAGGAGACTATCTACACGTAAATAACTACACTACCTTCGCGCCTGTACGCGCGTCGTGCAAAAACTACCGGGACACATGACCGAGACGTGGTTTTTATTTGTAGACCGATTTACGCGGATCATTTTAGACGCGGTTCGAAAAACTGACCTTGCGTTGGAGTACGAGAGTGACGAATTCGTAAAAAATATTTCGCACGAGAAAACACATTATTGTTTTACCACCGATTACCACCGCGGTTACAACGCGCGGTAAACGATTTTCAACTATTTTCGAATGTCATACTATATTTTATGGAGCGTGCACGAAAATGTATCTCGAGAAAATTAAGCGGATACGATTACGAGGAGGAAATCGCTATCACGTAGCAACGGAGAAATTGCTGCAGTCGACCCGTCTAATTTCGTTTCTGAAACGGAGTCTTATTATATTATAACGATTTACATCGATCGAATACGTAAAAGACGCCAAACCCGTAACTTTTAAGATTCTTTCGTCGGTTACCGTCTGCAAAGGCGCAATATATATTTATTGATTTTCGTGCGCCGCGGTTACCGATCTTGGTCGTGAAAATTGTTGCAGAATTTTTTCTCGGTATACGATTTGGTCGCCGCGTAAAGAACTTATACTGAGGACTGTGCCACACAAGACTGTTCCAAAAGCATTTTAAACGCGAAAAAATTATTCGGAATTCGAACTACAATATACTTCAGTATACACACCTACACTTTGGATTATTTGTATCACACGCGTAATAAGCATCTTAATCTGGACGACGTCGGGGTACCGACCGAACAACAGATATTATTATAATAAATATACGAATTGTACGCCCGTAATAATAATAATGTAAATACAAATAATTAAACAGTTTTATCATACGGGCAAAGCCGAGTGACTCTCGGCTATACACATTTTTGTCGACCTCGAAAAAAGTTCTACAACAATATATTAGCAATAACAATGAAAAGTGGTGTATACGACGACCACACAAACACACACACACACACAATATATAATCAGTAACACTACAGACACGTGTGAAAGCGATTTATGAAGTATATACGAGTGGTTATAAATGTATTAAATCCGTAAATGGCGAAAAAAAATAATTAACTATACCCGTACACGTTATATTTTCATACTCGAGAATAAATAAACGAGTCCGCGTATCGCGTTTAAAAGAAATTGACAAAAAAAAAAAAACGATAATTTTTTTTTTTTAAATCCTAAATATATCTCACTGTACAATATATTATTATTACGTGTCCGCGTGCACTTTTTATATAACTTTTTATTTTTTTTTTTTACGTTATCCGTTATTATTGTACGTACGCGATATTCCGCCGCACAATATTGTAACAGTGCCACGTTGCCAAATCTTATATAATAATATTACATACCCGCTTAGATTGTTTGTAGGCAATGATTCGATTTTAAAGTGACTTTAATAATATTATTACATATACATTATATACCTGTATAATCAATTATTATATTGTTTGGAAATCTCGCGCGAATTTATTATTGTATTTTGGCCGAATAAACGCGTTTTGTTCACGTATACGTATGTACGAGAATTATTGTAAAACACGATATTATAATCTGTGTAACGTTTCAGTTACACGTATGCACATACGAATCGAGGATCTTTTTTTTTTTTTAATTTGTAATTTAAGTTTCGAAAACAGCCGGACACGAGCCGCCGTACGTATAAAATAACTCGAATACGTATGATGTATTCATTTTTTTTTTTTTTGACGAATTTCGTTATTACCTTGCAACCTGACCGCCGCATGCAATACATTTAACTTGTCGACTGTTATGAATAAGGAAATGACATCGAGCGAGGCTAAGCCTCCTCCCCCCCCTCACAACTGACCGTGGTTTTATTATTTTTTTTTTCACTATTTACGCTATATTGATTGCAGTTATTCAGTGTCTACACACTGTAGTCTTGTAATATTCTGTGATCGTAATAATGTTATATATATATATATACACGTGTCATCGTCATCGGGTTAACACATCATTAAAGTATATATATATATATATATATCAAGTATTGTAACCCGACGTTAACTCATAATCGAAACTATAGTTGAATCGATGACTGTAGAAACGTCACGAGTCAAATATTTTATGAAATTGAGATATTAGTACAAATGTATACTAGTCATGTGTTTCTATGCGTTGAGTGTAAAAACGTCTTTAATCACACTTTCTTTATCTATAAAATTACAACCGAAAAATCTGGTTGACAGCGTAAACGTCTTTAGTCAATGAATTGTGTCGTTCCAAATGTTCCTATCCAAAAGTTTTAATCAACTGACTCATGTGACGTTTTTGCAATCATCGATTCAGTTGTGTTATCTTTGAGAACACACTCTGCCAATACCCTACAGGCGTGTTTTCTTTTTATCACACATATTAATTTTATATTATATATAATATCTAACGTTTTTTTTTTCAATTATCTACATATTATCTAGCTAGTGCCTGACTGGTAATACGGAACAGTGCAGGCGTATTTAGGGAGGAAATTAAGGAGATATACCTCCCTTATACCTCTCGTTATCATTATTATTGTAATTTTTCTGTTTTTTTTTTTCTAACGGTTCGAATTTAATTTAATTTATAGAAACATATTATGTATGACTTATAGTCAAAATTTCATTAAAAAAAAAAAAAACATATTGAATAATACGTATAAGTTTTCTATCGGTATTCGAGTGAAAATCTGTTGAACGCGTATAAACGTGACGGAACTCAATGGAATATATTGTTTTGTGCGTGTGCGCGCACCTGAGAGTTCGTATATACTGCACAAAATCGATATCTCCCACGTCGAAAATACGCCACTGACTGCACCGCGGGATCTCAGCCGCCCCCGCCACTCCCCTCAAAACGAAATTCCTCCTGGCAATAAGACACATTAATTTTCTTGGAGCTTATACGCGAAATCGTCGCGCGATACTCGTATGACGGCGTCGTCCACCGTGCAGATCTGATCCGTCGCTTACGCGTTCGACGGAAAGCTTTTACGGATATATAATAATACATCGGCGGCGAGCTCTGTTACTCGTAACGATCCGCGAGCGCGCGCGATTATTAGCGACAAGCGATAATTCATATTGTTTTGGCACATGCGCGTCCTTGACGTGGTCACACAGCTCGCGTATACACACACACACACACACACACACATTATATTGCCGAAAACGTTGTGATGTATATAATAAAAATAATATATATATATATATACGCGAAAAGTAAAGGGGCGCGGTGAGGGGGAGGGGGGGACACGAGTGCCCCATTGTTGTTGTGCGATACACACACACACACACACAGATGTGCCAAGGACAAACTTCGGTTGCTAAAAAAACCGTGCACAACCACCTAACCCGGGCCTCATTTCGTCACGCCGCCGCCGTGTCGCTTATATATATATGTATCGCTTATGTATACGCGGTATGTGTGTATTTTATTATAATATATTTTTGACGGCGAAACGAATTCTCCGCGTGCGCGCGACGGTATCATCAGAAACGATTTTGTACTGTACACACACACACACACACACACACACACACATTCTGTTGCGATATATAAATAAATGATATATAAACAAGTATGAAATGCGCCAGTGACGTACAGAAAGAAAAAAAAAACGCTATTTAAAAATATAGTGCGTGTATATATAATCAAATATATAGTTGTCAAAAAAACGTATTTCTTTAAACTATACTACTACTACCTCCTACTCGAATAGTACAATGTATATTTTTGTAATACTCGGATATTCGTATATATATATATATATATATATATATATATATATAAGCATTTCGATCACGCGCAGCTTACAAAAAAATTTTATAACACTACGTTTTTTTTTTTTTTTACCGGTAATTACATATTTTATATTCACTACGATCGGAGTGGTCGTCGCGATTGTAAATACAAATGTATTAGTACCGCGAGGATTGAACGCATAACGTATACATTAACATATTATTATTACGGTTAAACTTTGTGAAAAGCACGTTACCGCGTTAACAATATTATATATATATATATATATACGATCGGACATTTTTCTATCGGTTTATAAACGTTGAAAGTATATATATGTATATATACTTATAAATATCTATATATATATATATATATATATATATGCCTGCGCATTTTTTTTTTTTTTTTAACAATAATTTGCGCGTACGCTTTTTCCACATAATATACGTATATTGTATCGCGAATTTATAAAAATAAAAAATAAATCATCCGTCCCATCAACGTCTGTTTTATTTTTATGAAAATCCTCCAAAACAACAATTACCCGCCGGATTACGATATATTATTTAAAATACGAGAGGTGTAACGTCGTCGTATAGCCGAGCGCGTGTGTTTCACAGACACACGTAAATGTATGATTCTGATTTTCGCTCATGATAGGACCATTTTATAGTATATGCGCGTTTGCAGAGTGTGACTTTAAAAGTGTCACTATTACAAAGTAATATATATAGTATTGTGTAGGAGGGAATCGTTTAAGCTTTCGTGCTTTTCAAACGCACTGGCTGTATTGCACTAAACATTCACATTTATAATATTTTCTAGCAAATTCGACTTAATAATTCGACTCTTAAAACGATGTGCTGTAAAGGACACTACCGTAGAATATTTTATAGAACATATCTGGTATAGGAAAAAACCATTAATATATTGCTATATGAATCTATTTTCTGCACGCGTTTGCTTTTAACTATGTAATCATCTAGTTGAATATTTATTTATCCTATTGAAAACAAAATGAATTTTAAATTTAAATTTATATATATATATAATATACGAATAGTTGATAATACTACCACCTATATATATATATATATATATATATATACGTTTCTAAAAAAACAGTTCAAATATTAATTTGCATTTTATTATTTTGAATTGGTGTTAAAGGTTAAAAACAATATCGCACGTATATATATATATATATATATATATATATATATATATATAATTCAGTCGATACAATTAAATGCAAACATAATACATAAATAAATAAATATATATTTATTAATTTAACAATAATATCTATCTCGCTATGCACTACTGAAAATAGAGCCACGTTATTACACAAGTCATTTTAATCGAATAATAAAAATAATTATGCAAACGCATTAACTATATAATCTATATAATATGTAACTACTAAATATACATAATACGTTAATAATATAATAATGTAATAATGTATAATACGTTATACAGTGAAAGACTTAAATTATTACGGTATAATATGGTTGGGTAACAGAAAAACGACAAAATTAGGCGTATGTGATATACACACATATATAGATAAAAATAAATGTCGGTTACTCCGTTGGATTATTTAGAAAACAATATACCTACCAAATTTTTTTTCGGATTTTGATACGAATGATGACTTTTCTCGTTATAGGTATATACGAGACGAAATAATATTTAAATATAATCGAAATTACTACATCGTATAAAATAACAAATGTTTCGTTATAATTATAGTAAGTTTTTTTTTTTGACACAATAGGGCCGCGTAGATAAAACAGAAACAATTTAACAATACATATATAATTATACTCGATATAATGAAAAATTATGACAATATGACACGTTATTAAAAAAAAAAAACATGCAATTACAAACAGAAAATTTATACTAATAATGTTGTGAAATTTTAAAAACAGTTTGTGCAATAAATAAAGAATCAAATATTGAAAATATATAATAAAATCGATCATATAGACAAATATCATCTTACACACTTTATTATAAGTATATATAAAATTGAAATGATATTACACGTATGTATTGTGTTTTCAAACGGCAGATATTAAAAAAAAATTATACGTACCCAAAAAAATGAACATATAATATTGCAGTTAACATTTTGTAAGTAAAATATTAATCATTATTACGTAACGCGTCGTATAATATACGGTTAAGAAAAATTATAATAATATTCGATAAAGTTGGTCACGCGAGAATGACAGGATGGATCACTATACGAGTAGATGACAGAATAAAATGCAGCAAATTGTATTTATTTTATACAATGGACATTATACAGACATGTGCAGTTAGTCTAGCATATTATTTATTTATCGTTAAAAAAAAGAAAATGCGTCAAATTTAACAAAGCGATTAATTATAAAAATATATTTACGAACCAACAATATACACAATAGATGCAAATAATAAAACACAATATATTATATATACACAGAATATTACGATAGTCTATAAATATATAATTTATTACTATTATTAATCCATATTTTATAAATTTTATATATATATATATATACGTTAGCGCGGTGTATATTTTATGCGCATAATAATTATTCGATTAATCTAATGATATATTGAATCAAACTATATTTTTTTCTCGTATAGCCATAGCTGAAGTAATACAATATATAGTCAGTATATATTATATTAATTTATACACTGGTGAGTCATTATTATAATATATAGTCATGGAGATGCGATAGATTTTTGATTCGTATTGATTAATCGTACGTATTCGTATTAATTGATAATCGAATCGTATTCGAATGTAGAACAAAAACGGAAAATATGAATCGAATACAATTTTTTCTTTCGAAAATCAGAGAAAAATTGCAATACACAAGCATATTTTATACTGAAAAAAAACATGTACAGATCAGATAAATTGAACAAATAATTGAAATGAAAATCGATATATTTTTTATATCATAAAAAAAAATATTATATAGTAGGTAGTCTGCAAACGCTTAGCTTGAAAAAAAAACACGTTCATCGACATAATGATATATGTATTATAATTAAACGCTATATATATATATATTGTTATTATTTATAAAATATATGCGCGTTGGAGTTATATTATTTTTAATATATCTCACAAAACGTATTATGATGTACACCAAATACACTGCAGTGGGAAGCAATCAAAAAAGTGCGTTGATCTTTTAAAATTGTACTCCTGAAACGATGGAAGGCGTAACACAATGCGCCAAACATTATTCAAGGATGTATGCGATCAACTAATATAATAATAACTCGCGTAGATACAGTAGATTTTTATTATTATATGTTTCATTGTCAGCGGTGTACACTACATCACGAAAAATCCTCAGGGTTATTGGCTCGATTGAAGCTGCTTGTCTAACAGAGATAATAATAATTATAATCGTATATACGAAAAATTCGTGTATACTAGCTGTATACAGACACACACACCGCCGACCTAACAAATTTATATTCTGTCTGTAAGATTTTTTTTATTTTTTGCATTGTTCAAACATTAATGCATTAAATTCGTTGTACATGTCTAATCAGAAATATCCGTAAGTTACAGTTCGATAGCAGGGCGTATAAAAGATATAAAAGAGTAAAAATCGTGGCGCGAGAATTACAACAAAAAAAACCCCGATTAATTTACCGAGAGAAACGCGCAAGGTCTACGCGAATTTTCTCTCTAACATCACAAATCGATTTTTCCATAAAACGTCGTGGGTCTTTTAAACGTCGCCGTTTCTTCCTATATAATTATAATCATCACGAAACGATTGTATTATAATATAGCCGGCTGGAGTCAATCTAATCGAGTTGTCTGTGCGACTAATGAAGGCGTATAGAACATTTTTTTTTCCGTTCGTTCTGCATTCGAGAATATTTCGGGCCGCCTTTCGATTTCGATTTTTCGCGAGCTCCACTATAGGACACTGCAGCAGTCGTGTTTCCGACACAAACCGTATTATTGCTAAACCTTCGCTGCTTTATTATAAATAATAACCGCGCGATTTCTTTGGACTGTGTGCGTATTATATTGTGTCATGCGTACACCGCGTGTATTGTTAGCATGTAATTTTCGAAACCCCGTTTTGGGCAACGCGAAATTCACAGTTATAATAATAATAATATACGACGATACGAAATCGGGATTGTGCAATCCAAAAACACTACAATATAATATATATATATATATATATATATATAGGGTTTGGCGTATTCTATTACATATACACACACACACAGTAATTTTGCAATCGTTCACCACACAGCGTTTCAATCAGCTGTACACCGAGATACGCACATCCAACAAGAGAATGGGGTAATAATAATTCGCTAATGATTTTATTTCGAGTCGGCACCAGCGCACGCGTTCCCACTTAATTTTTTTTTTTTTTTCAAATCCTGCTGCATATACGCCGCGTACAAACATACCTATAATATACGTACATAGTTCGTGTTGGTTATATTGTATTATTTAGTAACGCTATACCGAAGGTCCCGTCGTCGTACGCGTATTAGCTTTCACTTGTTTAACTCGCTAGATTAAAATATAGTCGCGTTGCAAATGAATTTTTTAACAGCCGAATCTTCTAGGTTATCATTTTCAACGATCGTATACATAAATAATATAACGACATAAAACATTTAATCCGTAAATTGATACAGTATTTCTGTATACAACCTATTCCTATAATATAAACCTAATAAAAAGCAATTTCTTTTCTTTTTTACAAATTTAAAAAATTATTTGTTACGGTTCTCTATATAAACGCGTATTCGAAAATTCGACGTACACGTTACCGGCAATTCTATGAAAATATCTGCCTATTTATTATTATTTTTTTTTTTACAAATGGAGCGAATTTGAATTTGGGGGGTTTTTTTAAGTGATTTTAATTTTCGACAAAGGATTTTTAAGTGTTAACAGAACTAATGAGAATCGAACGAGCGGCGCGAGCATATTACACGACGAAGATTGTGACGAGTCCATGTTATGTCTATAACTTATGACACTTTGTCTATATATAAGTATTATTCAAGATAATTTTATAAATTTTTACCATTATACGGAAATAAATCTAAAACTAATATATTATTATAATAAAATAATGTAAATAATTATCCTTTACACCTCCTTGTGTAAGTACCTTATTATCATATAACGTAAACTTCAGAATTTGTAGTTCTATGCAAATCGCTCGACATTTACCGTTAGGAATTTTTAAAAAAACCTTTTCATGAAGATTCTTTTATCGGTGTCTAATTTTGAATCTATACAGAAAGGCTATATCGATCCGAAAAAATGTTTGTACCTATACAGACATATAGAAAAACGTTGCAACGTTGTAAAACCAATACACGTGTTGCTCGACTGCTCTAAGAATCTAAAAGTATACTGCGACAACGATGTTTAGAATAGTATTATACTAACCGGGCGACAACGGCTGAAGTCTTAAAACACTTAAATTATATAAAACAAATCATAGCCATTTCGTGATACTCAAGTCTCAAATTGTCAATTAATTATATCATTTGAAAGATTCAAATCAATGGAATAAGTAAAAATATTTTAAACCCTCCATTTTAATTCATCGAATTATACATTTAAAACGAATATCAACTGACCGTATTGACATGCAGCATATCGAATAAGTAAATTTTCAATCATCAGACATTCGAATTTAACCTTAGAAAAAATTTGTTTGAATAAACAAAATATAGGTAGGTACATAAATAAACACACGTTATTATATACCTTAGCTGAATCGCGTAATTCAGTTTATTTGTCAAGAATACTGTAATTAGGTACAACTTACATTAATATAATATTATAACACTACCTTATCGAGTTCAATCGGTATCGGTAAAACGTAAACACGTATCAAAACAACGTGTAATATAAATACTATAGTCCGTGTATAAAATATGTAGTAGAAACACTGCAATAACAGTAATTCGTATATATTTTAAATTCGCAAAATCACAAATACGAAGCTTAAAAATAGCACCGAATAACATGCAATTTTACACATTTGAAGGAATATTAAGCATTCTATGTTCTATGTGCAGTAAAAATTGAGTTTTGACCATATTTTTAAAAAAGGTACTTGGGCACGAGTTGTATTCCGTCAAAAATAGTATTTAATGTGTGTGTGTGTGTGTGTGTGTGTGTGTGTGTGTGTGTGTATCTAATCTTTCGGTAGCATTTCCCTTGCTATTCTATTATACATGTTTATTACTTAATGCTTACACGAAATTCCATATCGTTTTAACCTCGTGTCTTTCAATACATAATATACATGGCGAATTGCCACTGGTAAAACAGAATAAAATAAATCGAGTGGAGTAATACCGTCGATCTGTGATGGCGATGAGTGAGAAAAAGAGTGACGGCAAACAGCACGAGAAAAATCACCTGCTCGCACTCAGAAATCAAAATACAAAAGTGTAATAAATAATTTTCGAAAGACTCGATATGAGAGATATCATAATATTACACGTTGAACCTCCTATAATTCGTCGATTCCGAAATGGAAAATTATAAGTATTAAAAATACCCGAAATATAGAAGTCTCGTACAACTAAACATAACTATTCGAAATATATGCTTAGTAAAAGGAGGTTTTAACGGTAAATATATTTTCAAACGGCGTTGTATTTATTGGGTACTCTACCTATATGAAATACAATAATCCTCCTAATAATTATGCAAAAATGTTCGTTTGTTTTAACACTTTTTAAACAAAATGTCAATGAATTGGCATTAACAAACGTTGCGAGATCTATGCGTACTCGTTACACGTATATAATGGTGAGTAATACTAAAAAATTTCAGTTCGACCTTGAAAAAGCTAGCCATTATTAAATTGACAAAAAAATATTTTAAAAAGCAACTTGGCAATTCGCCTCGTGACGGTAGCCGACGTTTATCTTCGCTATGATTAATTATTCACAGACGGCGTTACCAATTAAATAATACCAAAAGAAAGAACGCGTTTTACAATAATATCGTGTTTTTATTAATTTTGCACAGAACAGTGCATCATCGAGAATAATATTTTCGAATAAAATTTCGAAAAACAAAAACAAAACTAATATTATAAAATGAAAATGTTTTGTAAAACATTAAGGCGGTTCTACGACGGTAAAAAATATCACGTTTGCAGACCTGTCGCTCTGACAAAATTTTGTCAGAGCGACAGGTCTGACTCTATATAATTTTGACTTGACATGACTCGATTTTAGTTCTGTAAAAATATCGTTGATATATCTGTTATAGAGATATACGCAGACGACTTATGAATTACTAATTCCCAATGGTTTATTAAAGCTGCGTTATTTCAAACATTTTTTTTTACCTTGACAGCTTATAGTCTTTACGTAATTAAAATTTGACCAGTCAAAGTCTCGAAATTCTGTCAGAAAGAAAGTTCGAAAAACAAATAATAAACGCTTAATTCCTTTACTGTCCCAAAGTGGGGAGCCAAAGTAGGTTATTAGGAAAGGTTACACATACAACAATAACAATGTAAACGTTTTTAAAAGTCTACATAAAATGTGTAAGAAACCCGTTTAATATTCGTTTTTCACTTAGAAAATTATTCATTTAATATTAATAGAATAATAGAAGCGAGTATTACGATATACCTAGTGCATAAACAAATGGGTAAATGTAACAATAGATTCATTTTTAAAATGTCTTTTCCACAACACTATTTGGCATTTTAGCCAGCCGTTAGGTAAAATGTTATTTCAAAAAATGATAATATTAAATATTAATAAAATATTTCGTTATATATATATATACGTCGATATATTTATTTAAATATTAAAATGTCACGGCCATATCCTAAAAATTTAACGTGAAGCGTTAGTACCTCATTAATAGTAGTGTACCTACACTTTTTTTTTAAATTAATATATTTTCATATATCACACATGCGGTTTAATAATTAATAAAAAATTATTGTAAACGCAACGCGTCTATAGCTTTTAAAGTCACACTCCATACGCGGCGGTGTTGACAGATAATAATAATTTATGTTCGTTTTGGAAAAAAGTTACACCGCGACGTTAATTAAATGCTTGAAACTACATTCAAAAAAAAAAAAAAAAAAATTATTAAATCGCGCACTATAATAACGAACGCGAACGATTCAATTTAAATAAATTATAAACGTTACGATCGTTATACGCAACGCGTTTAAACACCCTCTAAACTATTTCGTCTATATAAAATGCTTTACATATTGTAATTACTATAATATTAAACGCGCTCGGCTGGAAACGAAGCTTCTATACCGGTATATAAATTTTTTTTTAAAAACGCGGGTAGTCGAGTACCGAGATTCGCTTAAGTTTAAAAAAATTAATAATAATAATAATAAAGGTAACGAGCCGCGGGGTGTTGTGAATGTCACTTCAGTGAATTACTTGGATAAAGATATTAGAGTGTATTGTTATCACTGTAAATTTGAAAGCAATAATAAATCACAGCATTCGATAAAACGATTCTGAGCGGAGCTTCAGTGTAATATCTTAGGTAGGTATGTAACAAAAACCAACACTTTTTATAAATTAAATACCTCAAAACCTATAACTGCCACAAACAGTCCAAAATTAAAAGAAAGTTTTTGAAATTTTTTTTTTCCTTAATTTAATAAACAGTTACATATTTGATTTCTACACCCGTTAGTTTCAAAATTACGAAGAAATAACGGTACCTAAATCGCGTTTTCACCGTTTTTTTTTTATGTAATTTTCCGATAGTTTTAAGTTCTATTTTCAGGTGCTTTTGAGAAAATCGAAAAATGCTCCCTCTATAAAGTACCGACTAGACGCGATTCGCTACCGGAAACAAACAGTGACTGTACAGACCGTAGCACTCCTTTTAATAGAATTTTTAGGTACGGACATAAAAAAAAAAAAAAACAGCTTTGTAAAACCAACAGATTCCTCGCCCCGCTTCAGAATCTAAGAAACGTAAAATATTATCAATCAACTCGATATTATTTTGATAGGCAAAACTCTTACGCATATAATGTGTTTCGATAATAGTTCTCGTAACAAAAATATTAGTATAAGAAAACGCGTAACGTTATACGTTTTTTTTCCCCCTATCGCGGACAGTCGCCAAAAAAAATAAAATAATTTTACGATTTATAAATGTATGTACGAAATATCTCTCCGGTGTAAATCGTTTTTTTTTTTTCTATATAACTGTACGCGTCATGTCAGCAGTCCCCGTAGTAGCCAAAAGTATACATACGACGTCACCGTGTTCCGACAGTTGACGCGTATAACGAAAATATAACAAAATTGTTTAACAAAAAAAAAATTAATTAATCCATCTATGATTTGTTGTAGAAGAGAACACGGGCAAACGAAACCGTGCGACGCCCGAGTGAACGCGCTGTTAAATATCAAAACGTTTATATGAGATAATAAACGGAAGAAAGAATAAGGCGCTGAAGGCCATACTTTAGACACCAAATTCTTGCGCAAAACAATATTACAATATAATATACGATAAAGCGAAACCGTTTTTTTTTTTTTAATATTTTTAATTCTTAATTAAATATGTATTAATATTATAGGCATTTTTAAAACGTTCGTGACTTTTCAAAAATTAAAGATATTTTGAAAGAAAAAAAAACGACTGTGTTATAGTAATTTTTATAGTACGACTACAGCGTATTGATAGCCTTTTCACAGAGTCGTTTGCCGCGCGTGAAGCTGCAATATTATTTCGATGTGCGAAAATCATCAAAGATCCGAAAATACACGCGTCCACAACAACGATTTCCAAACATCGAGGGGAGATATAAAACAACACAACAAAGAGGATTTTCTTTTTTTCTTTGACCCAAGATTTCCGCACATTTATATCTCGTATAGTTACCGAAATAATATAATCATCATCATATGGCTTCGTGACTCTGTAACAGTTTTCGCCGCCTCTGTCAACGCTCTCCCGACTTCCACGATCCTGGACCATCTCTTCCCGGTTTGTAATTTCCAGTCTCTCTAGGTCTTGTTTTAGCCCACCTATCCAGCGTTTTTTTTTTGGCCTCCCTCTTGGTCTCTTCCCTTCTGGTTGCCAATCCGTGGTCGCTTTGGTTTTGCTTGACGCGTCTCTCCGTTTAACATGCCCGAACCATTTCAGCCTTTGTCCTTTTATACAGCTCGTTATCACGGGTATTTTTGTCATTTCCCTTATCTCTCTATTTTTCCTTCTACGCCAGCGCAGTTGGCTACATCATCATAATATACTTATAATTAAATCGCGTTTGCTAATAAATTTTTATAGTGTAATTAACTAACCGAAAAAATAAATATTGGCCAAGAGGCGTCTTAAATGAATATTGCACGAAACGGAGAGTGCGCGCGTGGGCGTGGCGGTTTTATTTTTTTTAAATACAAAAACGTACAGCAGCGAGATAACAGCGCGAAAAGAAAACGCGCGCCGCGCACTCGACGACGACGGTTAAGCGTTGGGAACGAGAAAAGACCTTGACCGTGTCTAAACCCCGGGCTCGGGGGCTCTATCGATTTTCCCGGCGCCGAGCATGCGCCCCCCGAGGGGTTGCCTGAGAGAACGGAAAATTCACAAATGCCACGGCGGACACACCCATTGAACTTTTGACATTGAACGTCCCCCGGCACATACGCCGGCAAATTTTCACAAAATTACCGCGAGGTAACGGTGTACAATTCGTTATGTTCCCGAATCCGTTATAAAACGAGAAAGGAAAACAAAAATTGCGACCCATACACTTTCAACAGATAATAACGGAACTTATATATGAATTTCTCTATCGCGTTCTATGACATTTTTTTATGAATATCCGTGAAAACGAAACGTTTTACGCACTGTATAAATAAATATACGACTTTGAAAAAACAGCAAAAAATAACATTTTTATAAAACGAAATCGTTTCTGAAAATAAACGCGATTTCAATCACTATATTATTATTATTATTATTATTATTATTATTATTATTATTATTATTATTATTATTATTATTATTCGCGAATTATTATAAATTCATCATCATATTAACCCGGAATAAAATAATAGTGATTTTTTTTTTTTTTAACTATTGCTTATACTATAACGTGTATACTGTATGGGTACTTCGAATCCATCATAAATTGCGTGTAAATTTCTTGACAAGCAAATTGCACACGATTATTAACCATGGTTCGAATAACGTGTATACCTACGTTGTTTTTTTTTTTGTAACCGAGTATATCAAATTTAAGTATAAAACGCTGAAAATATAAAACTATTTTTAATTAAAAGATATTGATAAAAAAAAAAAATTTTCTCGTTTAATGTCAATGTTTTTAAACCATTTAATTAAATGTAATTTAATATCAAATAGTAAAACACTGTGGGACAAAGCGGGGCATGAGACTTTGTGGACAATAATAACCGTATAATTTATTTTATTTTTTTTTTTAAAAGGCTACGTCTTACTTTTGTGTACAAATTGCGATCAATAATAATATTATACGATATAACAAATACGGTGATTGTATTATTCTTTTTTCGATGATGACTTTTTGTCAAAAACGGTAGTAAATGAATAATTTCTATACAACAACTACTATATTATATTTCCTTATTTTACATAACTCTCTTTGGCTTGACTGTATATGCACAATATTTTTACATATATATATATATATATATATGTTTTCAAATTTATTATGTACATTAAATTTTAATGTTTAAAGTGTAACCATGCACTATCGGGTTATAAGGTATCGTAACATAAAATCGTTTTTACACACATATTAATAATAAAATATTTAAATTGAATTATTTCTATCGAAATAACTAATACAGTGATTAACAAAAACAACACCAAACGTAGACAATATAATATTACAAATAATATCACAGTGATAAAATTACCATATTTGTTAACACATAATATTTTCATCACGAATAATAATAATAATAATACAACAGACGTTGAACGCATTTGATATTTTATAAACGTTATAAATTTAGAAATCGAATTACGAAAACGGTAAAAACATTTTCTGTGAATTGAATACAAGACAGGAAGGCGAAATGTCGTATAGGTAAAACCAAATTGTCGATAATCAATAATAAATTATAGTCTGGCATATTGCTTACAAATAAAATTCCGGATTAATATTTATTTATTGGATATGTAGTATAATAATATGCAATATACTCGCTTCGTATGAACACTTATATCCAAAAAAAAAAATTGTCACAAATCAAATAATTTATTCTACTACACATTGAAATATTTGATCAATTCGATGTTCCGATTTGTTACTTTAAATTAAAACGTTAAACACTGATTTTGTTTTTAAAACTAAACTGGTCATAGCGCTCGGTTTCTTTCATATCGAATGCGATCAATTTTACAAACCCCAATAAGACCTAACGATTTACAAATATAGTCCGACACATCAACGATCATACTATTACATATTATATTATACATAACACCTAATATCGATGTTTTTGATTGTCAAACGATCGCTTCCGAACAGTCGGGTCCATTTATTCTGGACCGTTCGATACATCGTGTTTTTGGTACGAATGGTAAATTTAGTAACGACTCGAACGTTACAACCTTGATTTACAATTTACTTTGGGTAATTCAATAATAAACGATTTGCACATTGTATTATGATGACTGACGTTCGAGCTAGTATTTATAGTACTTAAGTACTAATACTGTTATTATGTTTACAATCGACTATAAAATATATAAAAAAAAAAAAAATCGTATTTAAAATGTTTTCTACAGAAATGTTCATATTTTGACAATAATTTTTAATATTTTTATAATCGGCTTATAGATATGGAAACGTGTACCTAATAAACGTAGTAAAAATTAAATATATTTTATTTACCTCGATCGAATTGTCTGCCATTCGGATCGATGTCTTTCACGTTGAATATGTCTTCAAAGACCATACCTTGAGCCATTTTGCCGGTAGGTTTCAGGAAATTTGAATAAATAAGAAATGTAGTAAAACAAAATATATATATATATACAATAAAAATCGCTTAGAAATAAAGTGCGAAAGGAAAAAAACAGGAGAAAAAAATGTACGTCGAAAACGATCGCGGTCGAAATATTAGACCAAAAATGACAAACCGCTATAATCGCGTGCAATTCTTATCACAATCAAACGTTGTGATAACAATAATATTGTTGTAAATATTTACAACTTCATCGAGTAACCTCAAAACACTGAAAACTGACGATTTTTACGTCGTTGCCGTGTTGTTATCGTACTTGGCCGCGGTTCGCGTCGACCGTCGAAGTCGTTAGTATTTCACGTAACTACGGCCGTACGGAACTCTGTGCTTCGTGCTTGCTGAGCTCGTACTTGCTGTTGTGAAACGCAGTGGTCAAGTAACTAACGATGACGAAGACTCGTATTTGACTGGTGGCCGTGTCGAATGTTTTTCTCGCTCGCAATAAATGTGTTAAATGGTCGTCGAGACGAGACTCACAAGGCCCGTCTCCCGCACGGTCGGCTGCGTTCCGTCTGCGCTCGGCCACATTAGATAATAAATGAAAATGTCTGTGCTCCCTCCGCGGAAGAGGACCAACACCCCGTCGACCGAAAACAACTGCAAATACGCAATGACTCCCCTTCAAACACTCCTGCAAATGGGCTTCCCTCAAAACCGAGCGTGAGTTGTTTCGCAACGATCGTCGATTAATCATACGATTGTACGTGTTGTTATTCGTGTTACCAGGGAAAAAGCGTTGGCGGCGACCGGCAATCGAGGTGTTCAGTTGGCCGCCGACTGGCTCTTGGCCCATGTCAACGACACTTCTTTGGATTCCAGCACTTGTAGAGAGTACATCGTCTATGCCTGTCCGAGCGGTTCGTTTATGTACGAGCTCGGAGAGTTCTGGAACGTATCGGCTAATAAGTGTGGACGTAACGGAGCTCATAATTTTCTGCCGCACATCACTTTAGTATCGTTCTTTCAGGTACGCGCGCTCATCGTGATGTGTTCGTCAAAGATATTTATTGAATAAATAATAATATTGTGTTCTTCTTGGAGAAACCGAACGTTTAGTGTTTGTTTTTATTTAGACCTATGTGATGCGATTAAGATACTTTTACTATTCGGTGACTTGTCGGATTATTTGATTTTTATGTTGACTCGACTGCGTAAGTTTAATTTTGACTAGCTGGAAATATTGACTAACTTGACCAGCCTTACTTATATTTTTGAGTTCAAACGCGATTCGTATTTTTAATAATCCCGTCATTTGCGATACTGTTTTACGTAGGAACTTTTAACTTTCTATTGAGTTAATAGAGAATTGTAACCGACTTTTGATTACTGACTTGAGTGGATATCTTTCGACATTTGCTATAGAGATTTTCTCATGTTTGTATTCGAAAGCATTTTCTTTTTTTTTAATATTTAATATTTTTTACAGGTGCCCGACGAATATTCCAATGTACTCGTGTCTATACTCAAAAATGTTTTAGATGAAGTCATTAAAGAAATGACCGTAAGAGACTTTCATTTAGAGACGTATACTTCATCAAATTTTATGGGTTTCTTTTTATCTGATCAAGGGTCAGACTTTTTGAAAAAAATTGCCGTGTTATATGCAGAAAAAATCACAGAGCTTGGTAAATTATAAACAATATTGTTATTTGTATATGCTGTATATATTTAGTTGTTCCTACAGTAAATATATTTGTCTGTCGTTTTTGATTAAAAACGTAATTTTTTTTTCTTTCTAGTCGAAACACAAGTAGATCCTCACGTAAAATCATTGCATTTAACTTTGGCTTACCAATTTGATGTAAGCCAAAAAGAAACTTTGAAGTCATTGATTAAGTCCATAAATGTATCGACTCCTTGTTTCTGGGAACTAAAGTTGTATTCTAGGGAAACAACGGCTGCTAACAAACAGGTTAAATTTTATTATTTTGTTTAAATTTAATCGTGTTATAACTATCTGATTTTTAAACAAAACCGAACTTGAAATGTTCCAAGTTCAATTTCGTAAATTAAACATTTCCGACATAAGTTTTAACGTGGAAAACTACATTGTGTTTAGTTCAATACAGACTGAAAACATTTGAAAAAGATCAATTTGAGTTCGGTCCTACTCCAAAAATTATTTATTTAATTCACAGCATCATTAAATTTAAATTGTTAATATTAGATTTGTGTTAAAAGAATTTGTATATTGTTTCAGGTTTATAAAGTTGTGTATGCACATGTTCCACAAGTTGCCGACGAACTGGAACTCAGAATTGGTGATTATATATATGTGTCTAAAGAATGTATCGATAACTCTGTTGATGGTTGGGCCGAAGGGACATCGTGGTTAACAGGTAAAAAACTCATATTTTTACTATAATAAATCTCAATTCTACGCAAAATATAAACATTTTTAGGATGCAATGGTTACTTTCCGTTGTGCTATACTGAACGTACAGCTGAATCTGACACGTGGACATTACACTGGTAAAACCAAATATTCAGCTATTTTTATTTATTGTAAAATTGTATAAATACTTGTTTCAAAATTACAGTTTTAACCGTATTTTACAGTTCCCTACCACTGGATGGTAGTTGTCAGGAATCTGTAGAAGTTAATGATATAAGCATGAGCGAAGAAAAACTTGTCGAAAAATACGGCACTAGTTTCGTCCCTGCCGATTACACACCTCATTCAGAATCTCCAAAGGGTCCTAGACCTCGAAAAATGTATATCTGTCGACATGGAGAACGAGTAGATTTCACTTTTGGAGTTTGGCTGCCTTATAGTTTTGATTCGGATGGAAAGTATGTTAGGAAAGATTTGAATATGCCTCCAGATATACCTCAACGACGCGATTTTCCAAACTCTTACCAAACAGATACCCCCCTTACTTGTATTGGTGAACATCAGGCTAAATTGACTGGATTGGGTATGAAGTCCGCTCACTTAACCAAATCAATTAAACATGTTTATTGTTCGCCATCGTTGCGTTGTATTCAGACTTGTCATAATATCTTAGTCGGTTAGTCATTTTATTAATTCGTTATTAATATTTAATATAATATAATTTATTTTATATTAAATTTTTAATTTAATTGTTTTTCCTTGCAGGTCTTGATATTGATAAACAAGTATCGATTTGTATTGAACCCGGTATATTCGAATGGCTTGGTTGGTATAATCAGTCTGGACTACCTGATTGGATGAGTAACGATGAATTAATTGCTGCTGGTTTTAATATTGATTCCAAATACGAAGCTTTAGTATCATTACCACTATTAATTGAAAACATGGTAGAGACAGTGGAACAGTATTATATTAGATGTGATGACGTAATACAGAATTTAATCAAAACAACCGAACCCAAAGGTAATACAATGAATAAAATTGTATCTGTAAATGTTCTAAAAAAAATATATCTTTCTGTTAGGTGGTGATATACTGCTTGTAGGCCATGCTTGTTCTTTGGATTCTTTATCTAGACCATTGCTACACAAATCTCCACGAAGTAAACAGAATTTTGTAAAAATGATCAAAGAAATTCCGTATTGTGGCTTAGTATCTTTAATGACTGATGGGATCAATGATTGGACATTTGTGGATCCTCCCGTACCACCATTAACTAATTCTATCAATAAAAGATTTAATTGGAAAATGTTAACTGCAGACGTTGACGACTCCTAAAAAGACTTATAGAGAAAATAGAGTATTATTATTAACTATTAATATTATTAATCAGTGCTCAAATTAGAAACTCCCAAACACACATTTAAAATGTACTAAATATTTTATTTCTAATATGTATAAATTACAAATGTATCAAACCAATATTCGATAAATGGTACAAGTCGGTCGACTTTATAATTGAAATTTTTAGTTTAAAACAATGTATCACGTTTTTCTGATCTACAAAACATACATAATTTTCAAATTTGTTATACAATGCCAATAAGGTGATGAACAGGGCTCGAGACTTTATGCATTTGCATATTTGTTCGGGAAATAGGTAGGAGAAATCGGATTCAATACGTATTTGTTTCATGATATAAGGATTACAAATATAAAAAATTTTATTGCATATTTTAGGATTTTTTTCTTTACATGCATATTATAAAGATTTATTCGTTTTTAATGCATATTTTCTAATTTTTCTAATTAATTAATAAGAAAAATAAAATTAAGTGAAATTTTTATTTTTTACGTGTTATAAAAATATTATTTAGAAAAAAAATATATATGTGCCTACCTTGTTTATTCTAAATTTATTTTATCTGATTTTTTAAAAAAATTATTTTCTGTTTCTTTACTATTACCTATTAGCTATTTTCAATTTTGTATTAAACTAAATATATATATATATATTGCTGCATATTTTACAGCATATTCATACTTTTTTAAGTGCATATTTAAATACATATTTTGAGGTTTCTTAGCGCATTAATTCCCTAGCCCTGGTGATGAATTTTGCAATTAGAGTTTTAGCCTAACATTTCTTAAATTGATTGCCGCATAACCCTTCGGCTTTTTATAAAATAATAATATTTTAAAATCACTAATTCAGTACGTTGATTCTTGAAATATCTTTAATGTATGTGTTTTTGTTTTAATGAAAGATCTCTATGATTTCAATACTATTAAAAAATATATCAAGAATCTAGTTGACTTAATTATTTTGAATTACAAAAATATGTCTATATTCTAGACATGAATTTACATGCATTTTACTTTATATGACCATGAACAAAAATTTTATTCCATTCTCTTGGCTGTAATCTGAGCTCAGAAGTATGAAATCGTCATATGTTTCCATGATAATCCGAAGACATCATTTTTATCAGTTTGCTTTTTCGTATATCACTTAAACTAAAACAAAACTATTTCAAATTTTAAAAGTCATTCAAGTTGTTCAATTCATTTTTTGACCGTTATAGATAGCAATATATGTTATATCGTTTACAAAAATGTAAAACCTGCACATTTAAAAAAAATTACTTCAGTTGTTGACTCAACCACCTCTCTCATCCCAATATAAGAAGTTCAGTTATACATAAAATAACAAATATAAATAGTTGGCCTCTCAATTTGAGCACTGTTAATAATATATTACGACTGACAAAAAACCAACATCCGGTAATTGGAACATGCAAAGAAATAATGTTGGTCCCCCATCGATGTAGTATTAATTTAAAATTATAGTTTCTGATTTATTTCAGACCACTTAGTTAAACATTATATTTAGGGCATTGTTAAGAATTATTATATTTTAATTATTAATAATGAATGTTAGGAAGATTATTATTGCACCCAACCTTACCTGTAACCTATTTTCATGTGTAAAATAATGAAATTTCTACAATGTAAACTTGTTAAAATATGAATTGATAAAAAAGAAAAATTGTTCTAGACCAGCAATCGTCAACTGGTGGTCCGCAGAAAAATTTGAATATTATTTGCAATTTGCGGAATTTTAAATTATAAATTTAGTGGTCCGTGATATCCGAAATATTGGCGATTGCTGTTCTAGACAATAATATATCAATAATTGCTATCTTAAAGGTTTTAAATGATAATGTTGTAGAGTATTCCTATAAATTATTTGAGAGTATTAAAATCGGAACACTATGGAAATAAAATCATTACAAAGTTTATTATTATACCACACACTTGACCACTAAATTATATAAACTTATGTTCCTAGGTCAGTGTTATTTATTTCATTTTTATTTTTTTATTTTAATTGTATTTACTGGATGTCTTACTTTTAAGATTCTCATAAACGTTTGTGTTGTTACACCTAAATTTGAAAATCTCTGATTTACACTGTATGTTTATAGTTATGATCAAATTAAAAACAATTGTAATGTTTGTTTTAACCATTGGTTTTAACTTGTAATGATGTGATAAAAATATAGTATAAAATATTTATAATTTTGTTTTATGTATGACTTCAAACACATCATTAAGTATAATTTATATTTTTTGTAATATGAATTGCAATAAAAACCACAGTCTTGTTCATTTGAATTAATTTTTCTTCTTTTTTTAATGTAAATTTTACAATGTTTAAAAATGTATATAATATCATTTACGTATGTGATTATGTCCATATTTTTATTTTTCTTCCTTTTAATATTTGTCTCAGCGTTTTTCTTTAAAAAGTGAGTATAAAGTCGCACACACTTATTAATTAGTAATTTATTATTGTGGCATTTAGGAATTGGATACTTATATTTACTTATACAAACCTCATTTTCAAGGAAACTTTGAATACATTTTTGTGTATTCAAATGACTTTCCTACATTTAAAATTTTTTTCATGAATCTTTAAAAATTACTTGAACCAATTTAAAATGAAAAAAATTGCTAATAATCAATTTCCAGAGATCTTAAAAACGTGAGTCATTCTATGGTAAAATTCGCGAAGAATTCAAATCTGTTTTCAGGATCTTTATTGCATCACTAGGTCGATCAGTACGTTGGAAATACGAAATGTTTATTTTACTATGATTCGTGTGTGCAAGACGAAGAGAGACCATAACTCGCTTCCATGTTCCAATCCTCTTAAGGGCTAAAAATATACATTGTCAGTCATACGTTACTTTATAGACTATACTAAAAAAATCGTTTTATCACAATTGTCCTTAATAAACATTTATTTGAAATTTCACTCGGGCACCTCCATTCACGAACTTGTGTCGGTATACTTAAAAAAATATAACTCGAGGTTTGTTATGAACAGGGATCATAAGTTTATGCATCTGCATTTTTTTTTTTTTCTTAAGAAAACATGCTAAACGAAGTATAAATCTGTTTCATAAAAATAGTAATAAAAATATAAAGTTTAATAGTGCATGTTTTTGCATATTTTGGGTATAGCTTAATTGGCATATAGTTGATTTTTTTTTATAAATTCAGAAAAATCTTTTTTCGTGGTAGGTAAAAAAAAAAAATTAGACAGATAAGTGTTTTAATACTTTTTTATCTACTTCTCCAAACATGTTTACAAAATACTAGTATTTTTTTTTTATTTTCTTTTATGACACTGTATGGTTTTTTAAGAAATAAAATATAACTTTTAAAAATACTGAAATGAATATTTCTTGTTAAGTATTTTAAAATTTTCTTTTGATTTTTTTTTTACTACGCAGGTTTTAAGAGCATAGTTTAGATTTTTAGTACATATAAATGCATATTTCTGAACTTTTTAGTGCATGAACTTACGAGCCCTGATTATGAATAACATCATAACAACCACCTGAGGTAGATTACAAGTCTTATTAAGGTATTGCTTGCTCAAAATTTTTGCCATTTTTTTTTTTTTTACATTCAACATTTTGACGTTTTAAGTTTTGAACGCTTCCCGTAAACACGTTATAGTCGTATAGGTACAGAAGATATATAAGACACTTTTAATAATAATCATATACCGAAACTCCACTCAGAATCGTTTTTAACGAACGATTTATCATTGCTTTCAAATTCCAAAAAAATTTTGCGACAAATTCGAATACTGGATTTCTTCTTACCGCCATTACTGACACCGGCGCGCCGAATAAAATTACAACGTTGTCGTTTCATGGAACAATAAGCACGCGCATTACGTTATTGTTTTTTTTTTCTTATTCGTTATCAACTAAACAACGTCGGAGAGATAATAGCGGAAACTAATCGTGCAATAGACGTTTTCGACAAAAAAAAAAAACATATGTACGCGTATGTGTGTGCACCGTGTTGTGTTTCGATTGAAAAATGATAATTCTTTTCTTTTTTTTTTTTTACTAATTGCCCCATTAATATTTACCCGATCGGACTTTGAATTGTAAAAAAAAATTTTAATTTTTTTTCTTCTCCGTCGGTACCGTTCGATTTTCGCGTTCCATTTCTATGCCGTTGGCCGAATTCGCCCGTCCGCCCGCCGCTTTACGACGTTTCCGAATTTATGAACGACCTCGGGCCGCCGCTCGACTAAACACCTACTTCCCGGGTGCCCTTGTGTCGGTGTCGCGTCTTTGTGTGCCCGTCAGTCTCTAAATGAACGAGGATAGTTCGCAGTCCAACGGTATACCGCAACAACCGTCGCCGACCACGTCGTCGTCCGCTTACCACACGATCGTACCCGACGTGGAATTCGAACAGCAGTCCAACGACAACCTGGACACCAAAGACAGAGAAAATCAACCGCTACTGGGACGCATGGATCACACTCCGGGATATAATCATTTTCCAGGTGACGCGATCGATCGAAATCCGTTAATACGACGAAAATAGTGCTGGGTCGATATTCGTTTTGTTGTACGCTTAAATTTAAAGAGCACCGCGTTGACCGCGCGTTCCACTGTTGTTGAAATATTTTTATTTCTTTTACGATTCCATTACGCTCGTGTGACTGTTTTAAAGAATATTTTTTTTATTTCAGTCGTGTCGTTTCGCGTTGAATGTTGGAAATAACAATCGTTTACAATGATGTGTATATATATATATATATATATTTCGGAACTCGGATATTAATCGTCACATTTGTCTGCACATTAATTCGCATTTAAATATTCATAGATAATATTAAAAACGATAAATTTAAATTATATATAATGCGTTCGATTTTTTTTTAATAAGAGTATAATTGGTAGTACCTACTTGTTTAAACGTATCCCACTTTTTTTTTGTGAAGAATTTTTTTTTTTTTTAAATGTTCCATTATGACGCAATAAATCAGCGGAATGTGTACAGGGTTGGTAATTGCCATATGGTATGATTTGTATGATAATATCCCATCAAATATTCATGTCATTGTGTTGTAAAGTATTATTATTTATAAATGCGCAATATTAAGCCAAATGTTTTTTTTTCACGTAAAAAGACATTTTTGATTAATAAATCGAAAATTTTTGTACCTTTGGAGATTTCGTATTTTAAATAGACAGTCAAATACTCGTAAAGTCTATAAAATATAACATAGAACTTAATTGGGTAATAATTTAAAGAGATTTCTTTGTGTTTTTACATGGGTCGGCGTATTAGAACAATAGCCGTTTACTTATTAACTGTTAATAATTTGTTCATAAGTTATGACTAAAGGTTAAGTACAATTTTTTTTTTTTTTTTTTTTTATCTGATATTAACCAATTTTTCTATCAGTTCTTGTTCGAACGGCATAATAATTATTGATAATTTAGTAAAAAAACATATTTGATTTGCTTACTATAAAAATTACCTACCTAATTTATTTTCATTGATGAGTCATATTACATCCAATTATTATAAACCACGCCTCAAACGAATACTTGGTATGGCACTTCATAAGTCCCATGTTAAGTGTACAATGATAAGACTGAAATACTCAATTATCTAGTCTAATCACTGTTCGCAGTTATTATTAGTATAACAATTTAACAATATTTTGTATGCATTGGTAGAATAAGATTCATGAGAAATTATAAAGTATTTTAGACTTGTGTGATGTTTAAGAATAATGTATCTGTAATAGATTACAATTGCTATGAAGATGGTAAATTATAAATGTTTTATTTTATGCTTAATATTTCGTTTACCTTTTCTTTTTTTTTTTTGCAGATGATCCATCATTTAGTTATGTCATTAAACAGTCGGAAATAGCTATAGACAATAGTGTCTTCCCTGAGCGAATTTATCAAGGTTCCAGTGGCAGTTACTTTGTCAAAGATACAAATGGTGTAAGTTTTTTTAAATTTATTTAGTCATCGATCATTAGAAAAACAACATATCTTTTTGTCCAATATATTGTATTAATGTTAAAAAAATATTACATACTTTTTTTTTGTACATTCTTCTACTACAGCAAATTTACAATAGTTATACAGTTATGTTAACTGTAAATATTAAAGAGATAAAACCATTTATTATGTTACAGTGTGTATTTAATATAAATTGGACTCTTGATAAAACAGAAATCCTTAATAAAACGAAAACTTATAGTAAACAAAAAAATTCGTTTCTGATCTCAATGAGTGTTGTCTTGCACACATTTTATTGCTGGATACTTTATTGTAATTCTATTACACGCTATTCATGTGTAAAACAGATGACAAATATTGTTTCCGCTTTTGCCAATTTGTTAAATTCTAGATGGAATTCAACTAAAATATAGTGGACAGTTGCCTTCTTACTTCAACAAGTTAAATTGTGTTGAAAAAAAATTATATAAATAAATATTTATATTCTAGAAAACCATTGGTGTGTTTAAACCAAAAGACGAAGAACCATATGGATTATTAAATCCAAAATGGACCAAATGGCTACATAAGAACTGTTGTCCTTGTTGTTTTGGACGTTCATGTTTAATACCTAATCAAGGATACCTGTCTGAAGCTGGTGCTAGCCTTGTGTCAATTAAACTTGGTTTAAATATTGTGCCCAAGACTAAGGTTGCGAAATTAGTCAGTGAGACGTTTAATTATGGACGTATAGACAGAGAAAAGACTAGAATGAAACATGCTATAAATGATCATTTTCCAAAATTGGGACGGCGATTTAATAGACTTGGCCTTAGGCCCAAAGTATGTTTATTAGATTGAGATTATTTGAATAATTTGATTAACTGTTCTGTTGTATTGTTTTTGCAGATAGGATCTTTCCAATTATTCATGGAAGGGTACAAAGATGCTGAATACTGGTTGAGGCGATTAGAATTAGCTCCATTACCATTAAATCTTCAATCACGTTTTCAACTTCAGTTTGAAAGGCTAGTTGTGTTAGATTACATTATTCGGAACACTGATCGAGGTAATGACAATTGGTTGATTAGGTATGATCAACCGAGCTCAAACTCAAGTCCTAATGCTAGTCTTACAAACTCTACAATCAGTGAAAGCTCAAATGTAAGTAAAATAATTAATTTAATTTTAAAATATTTTAATAATTTTTTTTTTTAATGTTAGTTGATATTTATATGTCCATAGGAATGGACTAATGTCCAAGAACCAGACATAAAAATAGCCGCTATTGATAACGGTTTAGCATTTCCATTCAAACACCCAGACTCATGGCGTGCATATCCCTATCATTGGGCATGGCTTCCACAAGCAAAGATTCCATTTAGTAAAGATACAAAAGAACTTGTGTTACCTTATCTGTCTGATATGAACTTTGTTCAAGATTTGTGTGACGATCTTTACACTTTGTTTAAGGTAACAAAGAAAATAAATGAAAGTGGCATCCAGAATTTTTTGTATTTCGAGGGTTTTTAAAATGTACTCTTTCTCTTTCTTTGTTGTTATCAATTTTCAGATTAGTTTGCAGTTTTTTTTTCTGTCCATTTCTATCCATCCGCTTTTCATTGATCTGTTTTATATATTCGGACCGCAGTTTTTCTATGTGGTTCATTCCTTCTATACTTATGTATGGTCTTCAAAAATAATTGAAGTAAATCGTTGTGTTCAGAAATAAATTTCATTTTAAATCAATTTAATACCCAATTTTCTTGGATTTACCACTGACAATATAATATAAATATGTAGTGTTATTATTAGTATTACATGTGTTGCAATTACAGATGGACAAAGGATTCGACAGACATATGTTTGAAAAGCAGATGAGTGTTATGCGTGGACAGATATTAAATTTAACACAGGCTTTAAAGGATGGAAAAAGTCCCGTGCAACTCGTTCAAATGCCAGCTGTCATTGTTGAACGGTAATCATCTTTATGCTTTGAACATTCTTTTTGTTTTTTACTATAATTTTAAATTAAATATCAATTTTTCATTCTTAATTATGGTTATTTAATTAAGTCATTTGTAATATTATTGCTGTAGAATTATTTATGTTTTGTTTTAATTCTACAGAGACGTAACTTCAAAATTCGGTCCCGGATTAGAACCTAACTAACTGTACCCTCCAATCCTTGCATACCTTATGATATTGTCATAGACAATATAATATGTACATATATATGTATACGTCCGAAAATGAAAAAATACAAAAAATTACATTTAATTTTTACAGAAAAATTGTTTTTTCTTTTTTTTCAGATCTAAAGGTCATGTGGGAACTACTTCCAAATTTCGTTCTTTCAGCGACACGTTTACCCAAAGATTTCAAAACAAAAGTCCTTTTTTCTCGTGGTGTTAAATGTGTTTTTATTTAAAATACATAAACAGCAATAGCATGGTCAACGTTTAACCATCAACATTTTAATTATTGCTATTTTGCATATAAAATTGCTATTATTATTATTTATTTATATTTTTTTGTTATCAGCAAAAATAGTTATTGGTTTACATTTAAAAAAAAAACAAAAATATGTACCCTCGAGATTTTCAATTAAAATATTTATATAGGTAAATGTTTTTTTTTTTTTCTAATGTCTTTTGTTGATAATGGAGTAATACACACAATTAACTTTTCATTAGTTTTGGTCTCAAACTGTAATATCTTAATCATTATTGGATATAACATCATTATAATATTGTGTTTAATAAAAAAATAGATGGCTGTGGATTTACTAGAAACCTACGTATGAAAATAATAACTTAATAATAATTTTCGGCAAACAGGGATATATAACAGCCTTTACAGCTATTTTAATTATATATAATTTATATGTATATATATATATTTTTTTTTTTGTTCAATTATTGATAAAGAAGATTGCATTTGGAACTGATATATATAATTTCATAAAGAGTTGGTTTCAAAATAGTTCTTGGATTCCGTTTGTCGTCGAAGCAAACATTGTGGAAATTTTTTTTGATCGTTTTAATGAAAAAGTGTAAATTATTATTTTTTTTTTTTCATCTAATTCAGTTCCTAGTTCAGTCTTATTATTGTTTTATTTTTATTGAAATTTATTACATCGGTAATTTATTTTTCTGCATTGTGTAATACTAACAAAATGGATTTTATTTCATTATTCCTTTCATTCCACTATTAATTTATACATTTATTATTATTGTTATATATTAATATATTAAATTAAATGGATTATATTTTTAAAAGAATGGTTTTTTTTTATAACGAGTTGCAAGTTTCATTTGTATAAAAATCTGATAGAAGCCTAATCTGTGTCACAATATAATGAGACGGTCAATAGTGATGTACATTACAAAATGATGTAATATTGGTATTGAGACAACAAGAAAGGCATTGTTCTGTACATGTTGGTTGAACACTGTGCGTAGCTCGTCGTTCCCCTAGAATTCTCACCATCGATATCTTCTTGCAACATTAATATTGTTAGATCAGGGCCCGCATTAAGAAATGTTTATAGGGAGACTAAATTTCTCTTACTCGTTTCGCAAAAAACGAAGGGGGGTAATAATGAAAAACTAAATCGTCCACCGACATAACATCACGCGATTCAAAAGTGGTGACTTTTGAGTTATGTCATGCTATGCCGCTGAATGCCATTTGGCAAAGCCGAAAGTGATTTACACTTGGTCGTTGGCATGTGCCAAACGGAATGCCAACAGATATTGCTCTACTATAACTAAGGCTCTATAATTATATATTATTATTATATCTCTACTATAACTACTTCAAAGAAAGCCGATAATAACAATTAATAGTGTGTGTACGTGCCAACTACGCTCTAGTTGTGATGTCCTAAATCAGGATGGTCCAACCCGCGGGACGCATGCGGCCCTCGAAGCCATTTTTTTTGGCCGCCCACAATTAAATTAATTATATTTTTTTATTAATTAAAAATTAAAGTCACAATAATATTATAACAAAATCGTAATATGATCGTATAAATTTATAAATAATAATATCCCTTTTTTTTTTTTTTGGTGGCCTCCAGTGTTTTTATGAAAGTGTAAATTGGCCCCCCAACTACAAAAGGTTAGACCACCCTGTCCTAAATTGTCCTCGGAAAACATATTAACCATGACAAAATAAAAATTTTGTCACGATATTATCATTGATTATATATATTTTTTTTTAGTCAGCAGCCATGGGGCTGGTTTGCTGCAACTCTCCATTCTTCCCGATTTTCCGCTTTCCTCTTCATTTGTCTGTAGTTTGGCACGTTCACATCACTCATTATTTGTTGTAAGTAATCTAGAGGTGGTCTACCAACTACATTCTTTCCTTCTAGCATTCCTTCCACAATTCTGTTCAATAAGCTGTTGTGTCTTAGTGTATGTCCTATAATTAGTTTAATTCTTCTTTTCTTCAAACTTTTCATGAAACATCTTCGTTCTTCAGCTCTAGTGAATACCTCTTCATTTGTCGTATGTCCTCTCTCCAGCTTATTCTCTGCATCCTTCTCCAACACCATGCTTCAAATGCCAATAATCTTTTTTCTTCTGCTTTAGCAATCGTCCAAGTTTCACTACCATATAGCATTACACTCCACACGTAGGTACGTTTTACTCAACTTCTTTCGGATGTTAATATCTGTGCTTCTGGAGGTGAATAGGTTCTTTTTCTTATTGAATGCACATTTTGCCTGATTTATTCTACTTACTACCTATTTATTTTTCAAAGAATCAAGATAGACATTCTTAATCCGTGATATATACATATATACTATATTAATTATCTATATCTAGAGTCTAGATTCTAGACCACAGAGTATGAAATATGAATTGTCTTATTTTGTGGTAAGAATTTTGAATACGGCATGGACGCTCGTTAGTCGTAACCACTAGTTTACTCACTTTTCTATGGTCGTAACCACGGTCTTAAAAGATCTTTTAAGACCGTGGTCGTAACTGTGTCCGAGCAGCGCTTCGCTTATCAGTTAATAGTTATCGTACGCGTGCGCGCTCTCACGCGCGTTTATCTCACGTTTCTCCGTCGTCGTCGATCCTTATTTTCTTTTCTATGCGTCGATCATTTTCGTTGGAAATTCGCGCATTTGAAGGCGCCAAGGCGGGTCGAACGGCGTGCGATTCGTACCGTTTTGTCGCGACGGAGAAAATTATCGGTCCGCGGCCGGGAGGTGGAACGGTGCGGCGGACGATGAGTTCGAGGAGCAAGTGTTGGCGTACGAGTGGCGGCCGGACGATGCGGAAGTGCTCGGGAAACGGGCGCCCCGGGAAGGCGGCGGCCACGGTCGCGGTCCGGACGTCCGTCACGACGTTCCGGAACGACTGTGACGGACGGCCGATGGCGATCAAGACGCGGCAATCGCACAGCCGTCCGCCGCGACGGTGCCCGGCGTTAAAGAAACCGGTGTGTACGCGACGCGTGTGTGCTGCGACGGCACCGTCGCCTGCTGAAAGTAAGTGTAAAAATCTCCAGCGTTCATTTCTCCGATTTCGACTTGTTCTCCTCGGACGTTTCGTAAATAATTGTTTTCGGTATTCCGACAGTTATTTTTGGCTCCAAGGCCGTAGCTGTGGAGGGGGTTAGGGTTCAGTCCCCTCCCCCCCCCCGAAATTTTTTCTTAAAATTTAACAATTTATATTCTGTTATTAATAATTATTATTTTATTTCATATTTATACTCTCAGCCCCCCCCCAAAAAAAAAATTTTTTTTTTGCTGGCTACGGTCTTCTTTGGCTCCTTTTTACCCACCTCGCATTTTATTTCCGTTCCGAGTACACCCCCATAAAAGCACCATCTCCTCCGTATCGCCCTCAGTTCTGTCTGTCCACTTCTTCGTTTTCCATAACACCTCGCATAGACTCTCCGCACAATGTGTCCGAACCGTCCTGACTTGTTCTCCCTCGTTTTCTCCGCAACAGACACCACTCCTACACTATAACTACACTCCCACTCGATACAGTGATAATACAGCTTTACGAGTGTATTTTTTTTTCACTGGGTAAGAACTCGAAATATTTTAAACTGGAAAAAAGAAATGCGCTGTGACCGATGGTAATAATAATTCATATAAGTGTCCGGTATTGAAGCTGTGTATTGTATACACTAAGGTCGTCCAAGTTACGGAGTTATTCCATGCGTTTCCATTTAACATGTTCTTAAAAGAAAAATGCAATACTGGTGTTATTAGATAAAGGTAAATTAACCGAGTTATTATTTATTATAATTTTTTTTAATATAAGTAAATTAGAATATTTTTAGTGTGTAATTTGTATGTATTTTTCATGATAAACAAAACCGATATCTGAAATCTGTGAAATTGGTTATGTTGCTGTTTTATTTTATATATTATTTTTAATATAACTTAGGACTCGAACTTTGTTGCACTAATAAATGACCAAATTGCTTGCACTATTGCATTGAAAATACTTGAAAAATTCGCTTAAAAAAATTGCAATAAAAATTTACTGTTTATAATTTTATTAAATGCTTAAAACAACTCCACTATTAATATTACGCCTATTAAAACGAGTTGGTTGTTTGGAGAAAAGAAAATGGATAAATGCTGATTGAATTGTTTACCTTAGACATTCTTTATGATTGTGATTCATGAGTATATAGCAATCCTCTAGAAAATTTACTGCGCAGTTTAATGTACTAATAATAATAAAACGAACATTATGATTGTATTAAATATTAATATGTATATTTTTTAAAACATCTGTATTAAATTTGGTGGTAAATAAGATATTAAACGCTTTTTTTTTTCAAATTTTGGTTTCAGGCATTAGAAGTTCAGATATGAATGTATTTCAAGAATCGAGCCCTGTTGATTTTATCGAAAACTATTTTAATGGTACAAAATCAAAAGATTCTAAGATCAGAAATCTTGAAACGAATTCGGAAGAAAGAACTTTTAAAGACGTGGCTTGTGATACACATTTTCTCGAATACGATTGTGACAGAGAAGATGTCACGCATCAAGTTCAAAATAGTAAGTACCCAATATTTATTTATTATTTTTTTAAACTTTATGTTAAAGTGTTTTTATTATATTTAAAGTGATTCAAGATTTTGAAGTTTTAAATAGCTATAGTTTCTTTGTGTAAACGAAGTGATAAGTTTGTAGAGTTTGTACAAAAAAGTTGTACGATGGCACGGTGCCTTTAGAAAAATTCCTTCAATTTAATTCGATAATAAGAGTTTAAACTGTAAATTTAATTCGAAATACCACAGTTTAAATTTTCAATTTCTTCCTAACAAGTCGATATTTTCTATATAATAAAAGTAAAAACAGTGCTAAAAAAAAAATTTGACACAAAATTATTATGAAATACGTATAGTCTACAAGTATGTACTGAAACAATTTCAAACTTTTTTCAAGCATATAATATGTGAAATAAATTTATAAATAAAATGAACTGAGTAGTTTTAAATTTAAGTTTATACGATTATCTTACTAGTATTTTTGTAAAGCTTTGTCTATTTCATCAGAATCTGAATTTGTTTTTTGATACCTTTGATATTGAAATTGAACCAGTACCAACCAACATTTTGCAATCAAGGTTTTTCAAAATTCTCATGTCCAAAAAATATGTTGTTATCTATTTTATTAAGAAAAAATTTTCTTAGAGGTGTTACGCATTTAAAAATATTTATATTATTTCATAAATTGAAAGGTAGTTTTAGAAATTTTGTTTACATATTTAAAATACTTTAAATAATCGATTTTCTGTATCATGTATAAATGCATTCGGTTTTATTTTCAACGCTTAATATTTAAAACTAAACATGGAATCAATTGTTTTATTATATCATAATTTCAAGTTAAGTTTATTGAAATCAGCTCTAACTGATGATTTTAAAATTATAACTTCATATTTTATTAACACATAACAGTAAGTGAAATCATAAGAATTTACATTTGTACCTAAATATTAGTAAATATTCTGTTAAATTCCTATAGGAATTACACGTGTAATTTTTCAAATTTGTCCATTCCAATTTCTTGTACTATATAATTCTAATTTTTTTTTTTTTTTTTGTGCCAATAAAATTTGGACATACTTTTACCAATGCCAGTTTAGAATAATCAACGCTACTATCCATCGAATTATGCTGTTATTTGTGTGACTTGATGGGGTATTTACTGTATAATTGTAAGCAAATTTCGAGCCTGCTGTGATCGAATTATAAATTGAAAATTATTATCGTCAATATAGAAAATATTAAATTTGGACGAATCCATTGGGACATTAGATTCTTATTCGGGTAATGGAAGTTTTAAGTTGGTTAAATAATAAAAAGACTTTGAATTGTTATTGTAAATAAAAAGTATTATTTTTGAAAATAAATATTTTGTTATAGGTATTAGTTCATGCATTAATAATTAATTATAAATTTGCATTTACTTAATGATACGAATAAGTTCATAATTGAATTATTTAATTTTTGTTTTGTTCAGATATGGCTCTTCCACTGAATGAAATTTTAATAATTCAGTGTCGAGTGTGTGGGAATTTCACCGCCGCGGACGATTACAATCAACATATTGAAACGTTTGAACATAAAACTGCAATAAAAGAATGCTTTAAAAATCGAATTGATTTTGTGAACTATCAGATATTTCCGCGTTTTTCCTGTGTTACAGTGTTGGAATTTTTTAAATGTATCGAACACGACTTTTTTGTTTTAATTGATCACATCATTTTGACACACGTTTCAGTGTTGATAAACATAGAGTTTTGTATGCTGTATCACGAAGAAAGCTCGATTGTAGAAAATAAAAATATTGCCGAAGTCAAACATTTGTGCGTACCCAATAAGGTAATATTTATATTTATTTTGTTTTTACTTGCCCGCTTAACCGCCTAAATGGTCTCGATATTTTAGGAATTGTCTAAAGACACTGACGTAAGCAAGTTGTTTAAAGATATTATCGATTCGATTATAGAAGAAAATGATAAGTTTCAAAATTCAAGCTGGTCTCTGGAAGAACTTATTTCTGTTGAAGTAATTATAACAAACACATTGTCAGTTAATGGAGTCGCGTCCAATTTGTTTGCAATGAGCAGTCACAGTGATAAAAATGATATTACTCCTAAAGGATCAGGTAATATTCTTTATTGTTGTAGCTCATTATGGCTATGTGATACCGTTATAATCAGTGTAAATACAATTGAATAATCTGTTGTTTTAATTTAAATTTTTTCTTTGGTGTTTCTATTTTTTTCAAACAGACAACGGCTTTAGTTTGAAAATATTTTTAAACAAAATTATTTCTATTTGTTTTTATATTTATGCAATTAATTGGATCATAGTGAAATGTTATTTAATCTGGGCTTGCCTATATTATAGAATGTATACAATTATTGTACTAAAGATTTGAAATTAATTTTAGATTGTCTCGAAAAGACTATACCACTGGAACCTTTGCAGATTTTGTGCTGTAAACAGTGTCAAATATATGTGGTTCAAAATAATTACCAACAGCATGTCGACACAATTGGACACAAAATGTCGGTTTATTATTTCCAAAGTAAAAACGTACAAATCCGGAGGGTCCAATGTGAAGCGCACATTTTAAGCTGTCTCATCATTTCGCCAGAGCACAATTTGATTGACGATTTCTTCCATTCGATTGAATCGCACACATTAGAATTGATCGATCATATTATAAAATTACACGTACGTGCTGTAATTGGTGTTGACATAAAAATGATTGCGCTTTATAGTGATAGTGATTTAAAGGCTGAATCTGACATGTTGGGCAAGGTAAAGTCGTTTGCAATCAAAGATGAGGTAATTTCGAAAATAGTCATTCTATTCATATTTTTCGGAGACAGTGATTTTAGGAGATCGGAAACTATGTACATATTATATATATATATTTTTTTTATCGTTTTAGATTTAACATATGGGCAAAAGTTTTCAGTCACTTATATTAAATTAAATTGAACTCGTTAGTCTTTTTTCTAGGTTATGTGGAAATTGATTTTTAATAGTTTAATTAAAACTATATTAAAAATGAAACATTTAATCGAAAATCTTTTCTTACAATAACCTGGGAGAAAAAACGATGAATCAAAATAATTTTTAGGATTAAATTTTATTCATTCTATGTGGTTGAACTTTTATCTAGCTTTTAGATCTAATCATTGTGTGATATAAATTTGTAAACTCTTTCGATTTATTGCGATACGCGTATGTGCATGCCGGTAGTATAGTAGGTCTATGAAACATTAATCATTTCCTTGTGACACAAGTGACAACACGTGATGGCACATACTCCTCAGAAGAAGTATGTTTCCGATCCCCTTAATACTATAATCGTTTTTTAAACATAAAATAATATTTAATCGATACTTTTTCAGATTCTATCTGGAGCTACTTCTCTGTCAGTTTGGTTTCAAACTGTGTCAATCACACTAAGGTCGTACAATGAAGAATATTTAAAAACCACGGTCCAAAACAACTGTTATTTAGTCCGTCCTTTATTTTTAGACATTAATTTTCATGAAATAATTAATATCTAAGACTGAGCTGACATTTCAACATGCTAGAAAATAAGATTATTGCTGTTATTTTTCATACGGCTTCCTGTTAAGTTTGATATATCCAAATTATACATTTATAGATTTATATAAATGATTTCACTTCCTTAGTAATAGTGATTTTATTATTATTATTATTTTTTTAATAATGGGATTTACAATACATAGTACAATAAGTAAATTTGGTAACAAAAATGTTTTTATACGAATTTAAAAAAGAAAATCCGGTGAAATTACCATTTAACTGCACCTCTGAAGTAGGTGATATTGAATAGTTATTTAAAGACTGAATCTGACATTTTTGGCAACAAAATGGTGTGCGATTAAAAATAAGGTTATTTCAAAAATAATAATTTTAGTTACATTTTTTGGACACTGATTTAGGGAAATTATGGTATGTATATATATATATATATATATATATATATTAATCATGTATATATTGAAAAATATGTGTTGAGAGAAAAATGTTTATTTTATTTATATATGTATAATATACACTGTTATTTTTAACTGTTAAGTATCTAATAAGTTAGGTTACACTCGAATGAAATTAAATACTTTAAAAAGTTGTTAACTTTTATATATTTTAAATATAATTTTTATACTTGTATAAAATCCTTTTAAAATCCAAGTTTTGTATTTGTGCAGTATATGATTTCAATTTTTATTTTTAATAATTTATTATTAAATATGTTTTATTTTAAGAGAGATTGTTTTAAAAGTTCAATATTTTTAATTACATAAATTAATAGATATATAAGTATTTAGTCATATAGACTAAATACTTGCATTTATGAGTACAAGTAATTTATAGAACTTTAAATACAGGTTATATTATAGTTATGTGTGTGTGTACATTATATCTTACAATCGTTGTATAAACTATACCAAAAATTATCAAATTGTTGAGAAATGTAAGTCAATTACACGAATGATAATATTTAAAATAAAGGGTTTTTTTTTAATAAATGTACTTGAAAAATTATTTACATTAAAAAAATGTTAATATTTACCTAATCTTATTTGTATTTCGGATGCTATTATTTTATAATCTTCAATTTTTCCTCTTGATTCTAGGTTATTATCGTCATATGTATGTGTTTCTTGTAGAGTTATAATGTGTATGTCAAGCCCTTTGACTGACTTGGCTAAGTATTCGCACTTTGATTTTGAGATGTCTTCTATGTTTAGCTGATATACCCTCAGGGTACGCTCGGCATCTTTCGTCCGTGAGCCCTGAGAAGGGCTATTTTGAGTGTTTGTTTGCGAAATCGCTGTGATGCCTTATGGCTTGTACAGCGCCAAGTCGACGACATTGATACGGGTATTATCCACGTATGCAGAGTTGGCCGCGTGCAGACTGTCGTTATCCACCACACGTAATGGAACTGAATTATATTAGACTAAATTATTATATATTTTATATTTTACATTTTTTATTTATTTATTTATTTTTTTGTTTTGTTTGTTTGTTAAATATTTTGCGAAACCAAACGAATATATATATACTTATCGTATAAGTGTTACGTTTAAAAGTATTTAAAAAAATTATTCATTTTTTACTGTTGTGGCACTTTGAAGAGCACGGTTTCCTCGACTCGACATTTTTGACTGCACATACAACGTTCGTGTTCTTGAACATCCAAATTCGAGTCGCTTTTCTTAAAGGTATTGTATTTGGAGATACTTTGTCAGTGTCGGATGCTGTACATGAAATTTTCAAATGGCCAATCGTCCAATAATTACGGGCCGTTGTAAATTTCGTCTCCATGAATTGTGTGTAATAAGTAAAAATCATATTACCTCCTTGGCTCCCTATATATATATATATAAATATACATTTCAAACAAAATGAATATTAATAATTTCACCATATATTATTTCGTTAGATGAAAAAATTCGGCCAAGTTTCGAATATTTAATAAAAAATATGACTGAATGTACTCAATCGTAATACCAATAAAAACGAGTACCTACCGTGCTCTTCGATCGTATATTTTGCCGTCAGTGACGGATTTCTCTACGCGCCAACTTACGTCTATGCGTGGAGCATTAAAATTTTTAGAGGTAGCGAATTTTGTGTTGTGATTTTTTTTTTCAGCCTAACTATCTTTTTCTACACTGAAAAAAATAATGATTATATTAATATTTAAACGCATTATGCGTTTTATTATACGAACAGTCGTCGATGTGTGTTAGGTGGTTATTAATCATGTTTTTTTTTTTTTAATTCTCTGTTTATAAATTAACATCAATAATACTGGCTATTGTATTAGTTCTAAATTAAAAAAAAAAAACAAATGATTATTTGAAAAAAACATTAGGATCGAATAACAAATAAGGTGCTTTTTTTTATATATACCTAAAGGTGAATAAAAGACGAATTTCTTGTAAAACTCGATGTAGAAACTCTTTTTATACATACGCTCAACGATTTACAAATTTTTTCATTTGTTATAAAATAATGAATGACGATTTTAAAACGCCGGCAATCCGATTCAATACATTTTGACATTTCTATAATAGACGCAAATCGCTTTCGAGATGAACATACGTCTTAATGTTTTATTGATATAATAATACGCGTAATACAGTCGAAGCTACTGCAGCAAGCAAGCACGCGAAATTCGAGAAAAATTCATGATTTATAGTGTTATATATACTGCCTATACTTTGAAGGATCCGACCAGGAAATACTGTCCAGTAAAAGTTCTGTATTAATATTCGGGCGCCAATCGTTCGCCGACGGACGTTTTAAACCGTGTCTAAATCTATTTGTAAAATATAAATGACCAAAGTTGTTTTAAAAAAGGACATTTTTATTTTCGTTGTGACTCGCGTGGAGATTATATTATATATGTGGACTATTTTTATAGACACGCAGAGCTAAAAACCCAGCTCGGTAAGAGACATTAACATTATGTCGGTGGCAAACGCTGGATGATCCAATATATTTACAAAAAAAAATACGGATTCTCGTTTTCTTTTTTTTGGAAAATTTGTTTTAATTTGCTTTTTGGCTGAAACTGATGAGAGCCTGTGCGCGTCTACGGTTTTTTTCCACACAAAAACAGAAAACCGTCGTGTCACTAGCGCCATCTATCGGTCGGAGACGGTGATCGGTGCAATAGCGCGCTATTGTCAGATATGCAGAACGTCGCGTCTGCCTTGTGACGATTCCAGACCAAACGCGTAGTTCATATACAATCGGTATGGCATCTTGATCGCGTGAGGTCTGGCGTGCGGAAAGCGTCAATTTCGCCGTACGGCGTTTAGGGAACGCGTGTGTTTATGTCGTTCCGTGCCGGGTCCGCTCGAAGAGTGGCACCGCGCGACACGAAAATCATATAACATACCTACCTCCTTCTCCACCACCCACACCGCTATCGCTCCTCTCTTCTTCCATCCACCATCCACGTTCGTGGTGCGAAGGTTTTCTTCTCACAACAACAAACAAAAGAACAGAGGAGATTAGTAGGTTGGGAACGGTGGTGTTGTTAGGTGCACCCTAACCACTAGGGACCACCAATTGTGTAAGAAGAAGAAATTAATAATAATTAATTTAATAATAATAATAAATAATAATAATAAACAATCGCGTCTTTCCGCCGCACGTAACACCGACCTCACACAAAATTTTTTATTTATTTCAGTTCTTTTTGCAAGTCAAATATAAAACAACTTTGTATTTCAATTTTCCGAAACTTTTTCAGATTCAGAGCGAAGCGAGGAACGTGTACCTATATTTAGTCGCTATTTTTTTTTTTTGTAAACAGCTCCTTAAGAGTAACTGTATGAATATTACAATCTTAAAACTAATTTCTTAAATAAGTACCTAATAATAATTATGATAAAGTGGTTTAACACGTTGTAAAGGACTAACCCATCGATTAACCTTTACTATCGTACATAAATACTATTTATAAAACTAAATCGTTCGGTTTGAAGCGCTTAAGCCTTTTAATGTCATCACGGGTAAGCAGTGTTTCTTTCAGACAATTTTCTCCGGGGGGGCATTTGAAAAAATCGGAGGGGCTGGGTATTAAACATCAATATTACATCAAGAAAAATAAATTTTTTGGTAATGATTACCTATGTCTGTTATTATAATTATTATTATAACCTTATAATAGGTATCTGGTGTATATAGGTTATTTTAACCTTATTTTTAATGCTATCATCCCAATTTTAACCCTGCAAAATTAATAAATTTGAAATATATTTCATGTGAAATTTATAGCATTAGTTATATAACACTTTTATGAAAATTTAATAATTTGAAAGAGAATATTTTTTTCATAGTATAAAGCAGTGGTTAAAACTAAAAATCTTTCGGATAAAAAATAGTATAAAAGGTAACGAGCCGCGGGTATTGTGGATATCGCTTAAGTGGATTACTTGGATAATGAATTTAGAGTTTTGTCATTATTATAAATTTGAAAGCAATGATAATTCATTGCATTCGATAAAACGATTCTGAGCGGAGAATCGGTTGAATATTATTTATTTAAAAATATTAAAAATTGTTTTCGTTAATATAGTACAATGATACATATTTGGTAAAAATTTTAGGTTTCTATGACGACTAGTTTCAAAATTACGAAGAAATAACGATAATCGATTTCGACGAAATCTCGTTTTTTCCATTTTTATGTAATTTTTCAGTAGTTTTTAAGTTTTCTTTTTGGGCGCATATGAGAAAATCAAAAAATGACCTCTCTAAAGTACCGAGTAGATGCAATTTTCTGTCGAAAACAAACTGTAACTGTAGAAATCGGAGAACTCTTTATGGTAGAATTTTTGTGTACAGACATAACGACAAAATCGCATTTTTTAAGTTTTATTTTTGGGCGCATATGAGAAAACCGAAAAATGACCTCTCTAAAGTACCAACTAGATGCAATTTGGGACCGAAAATAAACCAAGACCGTAGAGATCGGAGCACTCTTTCTGGTAGAAATTTTGTTTACAGACATCATTGTAAAACCAATACATTCCTCGCTTCGCTCAGAATCTAAAATTAATTATTTCATAAAAATGTTGTGTAATTAGTGCTTTGAAGTTTAAATTGTACAAGAAAAAAATTCAAATTTACATAAAAAGAGCTACTTTTTAAAATAAAACAATTATTATAAAGTACTTAAATAGGAACATAAATTGTATTTTCTTTAGTTATATTATGTTTTAAATTACATAAATGCATACGAATCATCAGTTATACCGAATGTCTATTAATCACAGTGTAGTTAGCACTATTTACTACAATAAAAATAAAATAATATTTGATAAAAAAAAGTGACTAAAAACTTATTTAAGATTTATTTTCAACGGAATTTTTAATTATATTGTTATTTGGATATAATTTGGGCGTTTCGGCGTACTTTACTCCGGAATTGTTAAAGGGGACGCTTTTTAACCACCATCAGAGGTAAGGGGACTGAGTCCCCCTACGTCCCCCCTTACTTTAGCCCCATTATATATATATATATATATATACGTATATTTACGTATTTGGTAACAATTTCAAGACTTTAGGACTATTATTTACTATAATTTAATAATTATTATTATATTTATATAGGTAATAATATTATACATATATCAATAGGAATTAGTACCTACTTACGAAAATAAAATACTGCCATTTGCTTGAGTATCAAGAGCGAAATTAAACGTATTATCCATAGAGTAAGAATATTAGTATTATCACACTACAGAACGAATAAACGAATGCGCAATGCGGAATGAACGACGCAAAATATGTGAAATTTGGAACAGAAATAAACCCGGTTTCCGTGTTATTTTCATCACGAAAACACACGATAAATTGATTTTGTTTAGTACAAATTTAGTTCAAAACATGGTGTTCAATAATTTGTAACGATAAATTATCTATGGGATTACTACTTTCCATCGGGAAAAATAATTTTATAAACCGATTATTTTATTGACTCTTATCAGCCGCTTGTAGTTACGAAATATCAAAATTAAATTTTTTTAATATTATTTTGATATTTCTTTACTATTTTTCAAATTTTCTCCGGGGGGGTCTTGGACATTCTCCGGGGGGGCAAAGCCCCCCCCGGAAACATGCCTGAAAGAAACACTGCGGGTAAGTAAAAGCCCCAGCGCCTCTGGATTTGGATGCATATGTAGCCTTCCTTCCAGGGCCGCATTTAGGAGGGGGGGGGGAGCACTGGCTACAACTGCCCCCGGGCACCAGTATTTTGCGGCCGCCAAAATTTTGTGGTCGGAAATTTGTTCACTTGTGAATTATTAAAACTTTTAAAATTGAAATTATTTTAATAACAGTATTATATAATAAAATATGTATAATGTTTTAATGTTTGAAATTTAAACAACTATAGGTAATGTATTTATAGCTATCAGCTATCGAAAATTATTATTTACTTACTTATATTATTATATTACATACCTAATAATAGTTTCTTAATCATTTTCCCAAATTTGTTGCGATTCAATAGACTGTAGAAGTGTAGACATATTATTCATAATAATACGACGTGCGGCGTGCCTACTACAAAAATACAATTATTAATCAATAAACTCGAGCAGTCGAGCTACAGCATTTGTGAACGATGCAAATGTGATCAAAACAGTGGCGTTCTCAGGAATTTTCAAAGTGGGGGGTTTGGATAATTTCTAGAAAAATATGTGGGCGGGGGCTCTGGGCCCATACTCTCATATTATGACATTTAATATTATTTTTAATAATTTCAATATAAAAAAATAAAAATAATACAATATTCAATATACAATTTTTATTTTTTATAACACAAAACCTAATTTTCTTGGCCGTTTTGCCAGATCATCTACCACTTCCTCAGCTGTTATAATAGAACTCGTTCATGAATCGCCAACGTTGTAAAGTCCATTGAGCCGGGTCTACTTTTAATAACGTTCAGTAACAAGTAACGCCTAATAATAACGAAAACGCGTTTTTAAGCATCACTCGTACAGGGTATTTAGATTAGACGGTAAAACGGACTCGGAGAATTTGTAACACAAATATTCTTTTCTTTGCTCAAAATCTAGAAGGTTCATGAGGATCTATCTCCCACATTTCCCGTTGGTAGGCCCGTTACGGGAGCGCCAATTTCTTTTTGCACCGGGGCGCAAAATGTCTAAATGCGACATTGCAGTTCTTTCGTGTCGTTGAGCGAAATCCTGATGATTTCGTCAACCCAATTAAATCCTTGTGTATAATTATTCGTTTCGTTGAAACCAGCGTGCGTCGGTTATTATACGCAGAAACTTATTTTAGGCCCTTTGAATTATTAGTCGATTTGATGCTTTGGCACAACCCCATAGTTGTATGCCACAAGTCCAGACTGGTCTTATTACGGCTTGGTAGTCGAGGCGCTTATTCTCGAGTTTCATTTTTGAATGTCTCCCGATGAGCCAGTATAGTTGGCGCGTTTTTCCCGAATTTGCTGTGCCCTAGAGTCGATGTGTGGTCTCCAAGTCAGTTTAACATCTAGATGTAGACCCAAGTATTTTGCCGAGTCAACAGTTTAAAAAAAAAAAAATTCGTTATTTAAAAAAAATAATGTGCCGTCGACACATCTCCTGCAGCGGGATCATACGCACAACGAAATGGTTCTGAAACCAAAAATAATATAGATATCTGAAATATGAACTATAATTTTTTTTTTTGTACCTATCTATTAATTATTTAAATGAACACGAATTTACTTAAAAAAAAAAAAAAATTTTTATTTTTTCTTATATACGAAAAAATATTGATCCTCCAATGACGTATCCAAAGGAGGTCCATGGGATCCGGACCCCCTCCCCCCGAAATTTTTTCGTTCTTATATTGATAACATGAATATTAATAAATTAACATTTTTTTCCAATATTTTTTAAATAGACCCCCCTCCCCAAAAAAAAATCCTGGTTACATGCCTGGATCTCACCCCCAGTGACCTAACTCTAATTACGCCACTGCTCCTATATATATATATATATATATATATACCTACACGATTTTGAAGTTTGTTTCCGATTAGGCTCCCCTCTATAAAATATAATATTATAAACCTTAAAATAATTATCCTAAATTAATCGGCGGTTAGGTCAAGGCTATATGCGTGTTTATAGCCGTACATATTATAGACTCATGATTGTCAATAGGTTAAACGCGCAGCTCATTGTATATATATATATAATGAAAATATACTTACCAAAACGGACCGCTATTATTATTATTATAAACCGCTGCACGGTATGAGGTCAATCGGGTTAATTATTATTATTTATGTCGAAAAGTTTACGATTATAATTTCTCTTGATCCGCGATAAATTGCGCGCGTAGTTTCGAAATTTTTAGAAATTTCAAAAAAAAAAAAAAAAAGAGCGACAATTTTCAGCGTAATAATGCGATATAGGTACTTGTTTTTCTGGCCCTGCAGTGGAAAATAACGTACCAAAACGTATTTGCGGTTCGTTCGGATTGCAAAATCGTTAAACGAGTAAAACCGCACTCGACGCGTACCTATTCGCCGTACAAAATTATGTATACAAACGGATATAATTTATAATAATAATTGCGTTTTTTCTGTCCTGCAGCGCAGACCGTTTTGCTGGCGCGTGTCAACCGCGGCGATGGTCGGTCGACTCGGTTCGAGTCGAAGCGCAACGTGTTTACCATAAGCTGTTCTCGTTGTGTGTTCGTATGAAGTATAACAGACAATAGTGTCTTTTTGTTTTTTCTACGACCACACGTACCTGTTATTATATAATAGAAGTACCTACGCAATTCCGTGTTGAAGTGAAGCCCCAGGCACCAGTATTTGCGGCCGCCAAAATTTTGTGGTCGGAAATTTGTTCACTTGTGAATTATTAAAACTTTTAAAATTGAAATTATTTTAATAACAGTATTATATAATAAAATATGTATAATGTTTTAATGTTTGAAATTTAAACAACTATAGGTAATGTATTTATAGCTATCAGCTATCGAAAATTATTATTTACTTACTTATATTATTATATTACATACCTAATAATAGTTTCTTAATCATTTTCCCAAATTTGTTGCGATTCAATAGACTGTAGAAGTGTAGACATATTATTCATAATAATACGACGTGCGGCGTGCCTACTACAAAAATACAATTATTATTATTAATAAACTCGAGCAGTCGAGCTACAGCATTTGTGAACGATGCAAATGTGATCAAAACAGTGGCGTTCTCAGGAATTTTCAAAGTGGGGGGGGGGTTTGGATAATTTCTAGAAAAATATGTGGGCGGGGGCTCTGGGCCCATACTCTCATATTATGACATTTAATATTATTTTTAATAATTTCAATATAAAAAAATAAAAATAATACAATATTCAATATACAATTTTATTTTTATAACACAAAACCTAATTTTCTTGGCCGTTTTGCCAGATCATCTACCACTTCCTCAGCTGTTATAATAGAACTCGTTCATGAATCGCCAACGTTGTAAAGTCCATTGAGCCGGGTCTACTTTTAATAACGTTCAGTAACAAGTAACGCCTAATAATAACGAAAACGCGTTTTTAAGCATCACTCGTACAGGGTATTTAGATTAGACGGTAAAACGGACTCGGAGAATTTGTAACACAAATATTCTTTTCTTTGCTCAAAATCTAGAAGGTTCATGAGGATCTATCTCCCACATTTCCCGTTGGTAGGCCCGTTACGGGAGCGCCAATTTCTTTTTGCACCGGGGCGCAAAATGTCTAAATGCGACATTGCAGTTCTTTCGTGTCGTTGAGCGAAATCCCTGATGATTTCGTCAACCCAATTAAATCCTTGTGTATAATTATTCGTTTCGTTGAAACCAGCGTGCGTCGGTTATTATACGCAGAAACTTATTTTAGGCCCTTTGAATTATTAGTCGATTTGATGCTTTGGCACAACCCCATAGTTGTATGCCACAAGTCCAGACTGGTCTTATTACGGCTTGGTAGTCGAGGCGCTTATTCTCGAGTTTCATTTTTGAATGTCTCCCGATGAGCCAGTATAGTTGGCGCGTTTTTCCCGAATTTGCTGTGCCCTAGAGTCGATGTGTGGTCTCCAAGTCAGTTTAACATCTAGATGTAGACCCAAGTATTTTGCCGAGTCAACAGTTTAAAAAAAAAAAAAAAAAATTCGTTATTTAAAAAAAATAATGTGCCGTCGACACATCTCCTGCAGCGGGATCATACGCACAACGAAATGGTTCTGAAACCAAAATAATATAGATATCTGAAATATGAACTATAATTTTTTTTTGTACCTATCTATTAATTATTTAAATGAACACGAATTTACTTAAAAAAAAAAATTTTTATTTTTTCTTATATACGAAAAATATTGATCCTCCAATGACGTATCCAAAGGAGGTCCATGGGATCCGGACCCCTCCCCGAAATTTTTCGTTCTTATATTGATAACATGAATATTAATAAATTAACATTTTTTTCCAATATTTTTAAATAGACCCCCCCCTCCCAAAAAAATCCTGGTTACATGCCTGGATCTCACCCCAGTGACCTAACTCTAATTACGCCACTGCTCCTATATATATATATATATATATATATACACGATTTTGAAGTTTGTTTCCGATTAGGCTCCCTCTATAAAATATAATATTATAAACCTTAAAATAATTATCCTAAATTAATCGGCGGTTAGGTCAAGGCTATATGCGTGTTTATAGCCGTACATATTATAGACTCATGATTGTCAATAGGTTAAACGCGCAGCTCATTGTATATATATATAATGAAAATATACTTACCAAAACGGACCGCTATTATTATTATTATAAACCGCTGCACGGTATGAGGTCAATCGGGTTAATTATTATTATTTATGTCGAAAAGTTTACGATTATAATTTCTCTTGATCCGCGATAAATTGCGCGCGTAGTTTCGAAATTTTTAGAAATTTCAAAAAAAAAAAAAAAAGAGCGACAATTTTCAGCGTAATAATGCGATATAGGTACTTGTTTTTCTGGCCCTGCAGTGGAAAATAACGTACCAAAACGTATTTGCGGTTCGTTCGGATTGCAAAATCGTTAAACGAGTAAAACCGCACTCGACGCGTACCTATTCGCCGTACAAAATTATGTATACAAACGGATATAATTTATAATAATAATTGCGTTTTTTCTGTCCTGCAGCGCAGACCGTTTTGCTGGCGCGTGTCAACCGCGGCGATGGTCGGTCGACTCGGTTCGAGTCGAAGCGCAACGTGTTTACCATAAGCTGTTCTCGTTGTGTGTTCGTATGAAGTATAACAGACAATAGTGTCTTTTTGTTTTTTCTACGACCACACGTACCTGTTATTATATAATAGAAGTACCTACGCAATTCCGTGTTGAAGTGATTCGATTTTCAGACGTCTATCTTGCGTACTTCCGATGTTGTTCATAGTAGTGGCCGTATACGTAACGTAAACAAACGTATAATATTCTGCAGCTTATATAGACTAAAAAAAAAACATACTTTTGCGTCCAGAGACTAAATTAAAACAATTATTTGGGTTATGCGCGGAACGTGTTTTTGTAGATTTATGACGATTTTGATAAAACGATGTGCGATATAGGTGGTATAGGTACGCGTTTTCCGTCCGCATATACTGCAGGAGATCAACAGGAATATCATTTCCACAAGCGTTTCAATTATAAGACGGTCTTTTTTATGCACAAAAAGAAGCGCTGTTTTTACTGATTTTATAATTTTGAAAAGCCTCTCTCGGCGGGGGAAGCATTATATATATATAGATATTGGCAATACTAATAGTAGTGCGCAGCTGCAGCGTGGTATAGAGCGGAAAATGTATCCGCCTTAAACATCGATACGGTATACGTATATACACCGTGCAGTGAATGGTACCTTCTGCAGTTCTATGGATTTTGTCCAGATCAAGTATGTACTTTATCTGCACTTACTTCAAAATACGTAAGATCGTCATGATTTTTTTCTTTTTCTCTGATAGTTTCGACGTATTTTCTAACTCCAAATACGCATTTGCAATACGAATTGAATAGGTATATTCTCTTCTCGAGTTTTCTGCCGATAAAAAAATTCCTATAAGGCTACTAAAATACGTTGAAATCGCGTTAAACGAATAATTTTAGGAAGACAATATTCTGTAAATATTACTTCCATAAGACTTTTTTTTCTCTAAAGTGTTAGATAATTCGTTAACGGACTTGGAACTCCTTTAACATTATATCAATTAAAATAAAGTATTTGTTTAAAAGTTTTAAATCGGGCTATAAGATTCGGCCGATAATATTTATTATAAAAATACTATTATGTATTTAATGTATAACTGCATTATAATAATACATCATTTTTAACTGTATACACACTGCAGTAGTACGCGCATTGTAAACATTCGAATATATTATAACGCAACGAAGTACTTCGTAAAAAAAAATAATAATAAATAATCCCGCGGAGGTTGAAATGTGAAAGAAGAAAGTACGTAAACATTATAAATTATTATAATATAAAAATGTTTGGAAACCGTGCCGCGAGAATATAATATAATATTATTGTTTTAAAATATATAATTATTAGCTGTTGTATATAGGTTTGTACAATGCACTGTGTAGGTACACACGTAGGTGCGCCTTATAAAAATGAAACTGTTAATTATAACTGCGGTGTATTTGCAAAATCTTATATTGTATATATAAAAAAAAAAAAGAAAATAGTGTTATTTTTTAATACATGTATATAAACAATATCCGTGTAAATTTCCCACAAAAATCTATTCCGGTTATAAAATGAAAACGTATATTTTGTATAGTATTTTGTACAGCGCGATGTTAAATTTAATACACACGCCCTATATGAAATCCAGTTACAAATTAATATAGGTAGGTACACCTAATGCGTGTGTGCAGTGTTTATAGTATAAATAAATAAATAATATAACGAAATATCTCTGTTGTACGTATATATATATATATATTGTGTAACTATAAGAAGCAAGTATATATTACGTAAAGTTTTGAAGATTTTTATTTTTTTACAATGGCGTAATGTATATTATAACATTAAAAATGCGCTATAAAAATACGTTAAAAAAAGCACAAATTTAACGCGTAAAACAGAATAATAATAATAAACAATATATTTTGCCGTGAAGATGATTAATTTTAAGATAATTTAATTTTTAATTTTTTTGTTCCGCGAGTATACACGCTTACATACCGTTTGAAACGATTTGATTATTATAAAATTGGAAAAAAATGTCATACACACGCGCGCGTGTCATGCGTAGGTATATTGAATCGAGTCGGGAATTAAAATTAACCGATCGAAATCGCGGTCTTATAAAAGCTACGTGGAAATAAATGAATCACCAACGTTATAATCGAGAGAATCGATCGAGAATTTTTAACGTCAACGTAATATAATACCAGCCATACATTTATAATAATATTGATACATAGATAGACACCTTGGAATACAAATGCACGATCCATAATACCGTCCGCGGCGTTGTAAACGTCTGCAGCGGATTGCTGCAAAGATGATAATCAGAAACGAAACGATCTTGCGAAATAAATATATAGCGCAATCAATCATCGTGTAGATGGACGGAACGAAAAGAAAAAAAAAAACGAACAGTGAAATATATCGGGGGAAGTTAATGTCTCGTGGCAGCAAAAAAAATGTGTTATTCGCGGATCGGTTGTCGGAGATATAATAAAATAAAATTCAAATTTAAACGACATCGCGTATTATATATATTATATACACACTCGTATATGTATTATTACTAAATTCCGGATAGGTATATGTGCAGTCTTATTCATCGTATTTCGTCATCTCCTAATCGCAGCAGTCTTATTATTACGACTACTCGTATAATCCAATTCGAATCCAACGTGCGCGACGGATTTTATATTTATCACATTTAATACGATAAAGAAAAGATAAGAATTTTTTTTGTTTAGGAGAATTTACCTTATTTCAGGGGAGTTTACATGTCATATACGTGCGGTGTAAAATGGATATGCGTATATTTATTTACTTTTACGGAATAAAAACTCAATTGGTAACAAATATTTTCAAAAATAACGCGTATACAAATAATATATACAATAATCATTTGAGATCTATAGAAGTAGAATATATCTCGGAATCGCAAACGAATATTTCCTGCAGCAAGCGAATGCTTCAGAGCTACTATTATATTATTATATCAGTTCACATAGCTCTATAAACGTGTCTAAATTTTTTTTCTACTAATATTCGCGTACAATCAGTATTTTCTTATTCAGTGATTGTTTAAGAAAGAATTAGTATTGTATTTCCGACGGGTTTTTAATACGAGGATATTCGAAAAATCGAAAGTCTCATTATGCCGATGGCAATTTAAACGTTTAAAGGATTGTAAAACGCGAAGAATTTCGGACATAATATTTTATACGGGGTTTGTGTTTAAATTACAGTTGGCGAGCACTACAGTTGGGCGCGGACAAGAGAAAAATAAATATTTTTTAAAGCATATATACGCGTATATTGACTTCAAAAACCTAAACGATATCCTTTTTGTAATACCTATAATTTATAGATAACACAATGTGTTATGAACACATGCTTTATATTTTCACTTTTGTCAGTGCGTTCATTAAAAGTTGATTTTGGGTTCAAATACGTAATTGTTCCCGATCAACTTATTATACGATCGATTTCCCTAATCTTTACATCCGTTTAAACTTATAGTTATATTTTTCTCAGTAAACGTTGTGTGGATGAAACAATAGTTTCTATATACACCATTTCTGTAACACCAATCGTAAAAATGATTTAAATCCGCGGTCTGCAAGAATGCAAGGAGTGAACTATATATATTATAAGAACGCTTTAGTATACTGAACCATTGATATTATTATATATACGCATAATCAGTGCCAAAGTTTTCTACCATTATTTTATTGTAATTTAAAAATACATTTCGTTATTTGAACGTATATATACGGAACTTGAATTGAAAATCATATATATTGTGAAATGCGCGCGATTCCACAGCGTTAAAGTCTCTTATAATATTTTGATGTAAATCTGCGTTTTATCGGCAACAGATTTTTTCAATTTAACAAATATATATATACCTGTATATGTTTTTTAATGTGTGTAACGTCCAATACTCGAAAACAATCGATCGAACGACAATCGATCGCAAGCGACAATTGACCGAAAAATAAATTTTAAGTGGGAGACATCATCGAATATTTGAAAAAAGAAGAAATCATCATCCGGGAAAGAACGGCAAAAAAAAATTTATCGCGATAGGGCAACGAAAATACAAAAAATTTGTAGTGGTATTAAATTGGCGGAAACATTGAAAATATTATATTCGTGGGATTTCATAAAATTTTCAGCTTCAAATTTATAGTTTAATCAAGTTTTATTATTTTATTTGCACATTATTATATATTGACAAACATATACAATACCGCGTACGCGGTTCTATATTACGTATTTATTAATTAAATAGAATAATATTATTATGTATATTGTCGAGCGATTTTCTATCAATTGTCGCTTGCGAACAATTGACGTGCGATCAATATTGACATGTGACTATATATATATATAATGCAAAAGCAACGTAAAAATATAATTTGGTTGAATTACGTTTAAAATTTAGACAAACCAGCTGCAGGTTGACCCAGAAATACCGCGTGACGCCGAGATGGAAAGCATTTGGGTGTGTCGCACTGTAATACAAAATATTTGTGGGTTGATTTATGAACCAATAATGCCACAAGTTTTGCATATAATAATAATAAACGCGTCTACGTGTTATGATGTAATCCAAGGTGAACACGAAGACGATTCTCTATATAGAGCTGAACAAGTACAGCGCATTATCAATTCGTATATATATATATATATATATATATATATGTGTGTGTGTGTGTGTACGTAGGAAGACGTTTAACCGAGTCCACGACTTTATAAGGCAAGTTGATCGCAATAAACGGCGAAAAAAAATGTTTCAAAATAATAATTTCTTACGTCATTATTATTGTACATACATATTTATTGCAGTTTGTCGATTATAAAAAATATGTAAAGGAATACTATATAATTTTATCGAGTCGTGAAATAACAAGCGCAAACGTGTATAGATGGTGTTTTTTCTTTAATGATATACTCGCTTAAACACAATATTATATGTTGAACCTATACTTAAATACATAAAATATTTCAATCCATTCATTCGTTCGATTCTTATTTTTCCGTAGCCTCTATACTAATCAGTGGTTTTCAACATTTTTTAATACGCCTAAACACTTCGAAAATTTTCACGTACCACTTAAAAGAATATCCTTTTAAAATGATGCGCTTTATTGTACGTTAGGGAAAATATTTGATTATGAACTAAATAATTATTATATGAAAACATTTATACGAATTTATTGCACAATCCTAAGTAAAGTCAAATATGCAATCGTTTTTTTTTTTTATGTACAATTATTACGATTATTATAATTATATATATATATTAAATTTTAATGAGACTTTTGACTCTTAGTGACTTTTTAGTCTCGTTGCAGTGTGTACAAGGCCGAATATTATTTTTTCACTTCCAGACAAACATTTGAAAGGCCCTCGTATCCGAAAATACTCTTTAAGGCAGATTCACTGCAACGGATTCTTTCGCCAAAATAATTTTTCGAATTTTCATAATCATATTTATTTCAATATTTCGCGTACAGAGAACAATTTATTTTCGTTTACTTGGTCAGTACCTATATATAGTTACACATAATGAAGATGTTGTTTAAAAAAAAAAAATTATTACTATTGAAACATCCCTTTGGAACACCGCGCATGTATACTTGTTTATTTAATTAATAATCCAACCAGTGGCGGTTATACATGATGTTCAAGAGGAGGGGGGGGCGAAAATGGAGCCAACCCCCTGTGCCAATGAAATATTCACATCGACGAGTAACAATCAAGAAGAAAGATCTATAAATGTACCGAGACGAAATGCAGACGTAGAAAAAGAAACAACAACGTGCATGGAACGTAAACGAAATAACAATGAAACGGGGAAAAAGTACTCACCAGATAGCGCTACGACACAGCATAGAGGGCGTGGCAGAAAGGCACATATAAATAGCGGTCGCAGTCTCCAATACCACCCACACACACACACACCGCAGTCAGACGCGAACTACGTTGTTCACGCCTGACCGCCATGACTACACTGAGCGGTCCGACGGTTTCGGATCGCTATATAAGCGCCTTTTTGCCACGCCCTCTATGTTGTGTCGTAGCGCTATCTGGTGACTACTTTCTTTTCCCGTTTTATTACGGTCGGCTGACGCGATATGTCGGTACATGAGGATGTTTAGTTTGACGCTGACCGAGCGACCGACCGTACGCGCGTATGCAATCTTTATTATTTATTTTTTTATTATTGTTAATAATAATATTATTTCGCGTATTTCAATAAAATTAAATGAACGTAAGGATTCATCTTACCTCGTTGTACACTCGTTTACTCGTTTATTTTACACGTCTACTATTTATTTAACGTATACTACTCGTTTACTCACATTTACACTATACACGACCGACCGAGTTTGTCGTCATCTAAGCACTAAACGCTCGATCACGACCGATGATCAGCGCGCACTGTCAGCGCGTACCGTATGCGTTGATCGTCGGTCAAGCACTAATTCCAATTTTATACATGATGTTCAAAAGGGTGGGGGCAAAAATAGAACATAACCTTTACATAATTGGACCAACTTATACATGACACAAGTCGGTGCTGTTAGGTCAGAGATATACATATACTAAATTAAAAAATATCAAATCCCATGGGGGGCGATCCACCTTTCGCCCCCCCTTATAACCGCCATTGAATCCAACAGTATTAAAATATGTTATTTTATTAAACAGATGTCCACGCGTTTTGAAATAAATTACACAATATTTGTATGGACAAAAACCTATCCCCATTCATGAATTACATTAACAAGTATAGTGGATATAACGAATTTGTCCATTATTTCATGAACCGGTCGTCTACTACATTCCGTAATTTTGTTTAACATTTCACAATCCGGACATCCAGTTCGTAAAAAAAAAAATCTTTTCGCTATATGCGAAAGGAATATACATTTTTACACGTTCCTCCTGCGGTTATCATTAACCGTTTATAATATGGTATTTAATTCTGAGCAAAGCTCGATTTATTTGTTAAAAATCGGCAAGGTTTGTTTTCATTCGTCACGTAACATAATGCACTCAGTGGCGCATTCAGGGGAAGGGGCTTTGTGGCTAAAGTTCCATCCAAATTTTTTTTTATAAGCTTATACATTATAGTCTGGAATATTGATTCGTTAGAATTATATTACGGTGATTTTTTTTTTTCGAATTTGTTTATTATGATTTTATATTATTCAAAATATGTAACATTAAAAATGACTGGTCGTTGTTTTACTCGTGTGTAAGAGAAAGTAGGAATGCCCCCCCTCAAAAAAAAATCCTGAGTGCGCGCCTGAATATACTGATGAACTAAGTATTTCAATATAGTGAATTCTCAGGAGTGCCTCGCGTGTCCGATCGCATCACGCGATGCGCGATTCGTACGCGTTCCATTTTCGAAGCACTCTTACTTTCAAAACACCACATCATTTATAAAAAAAAAACCATTACACCGAATCCATTATGCATCGTCGCACGCCTCCGATCAAAATCAAAAAATTTATAGTACCTATACTATAAGAGTACCTATGATATTATTGAAAATATGAAATTCGTTTTTTTTTCCTAGCCGAATCAGACGTACGAAACACGAAAACTGGAGCAACGCAATTATAATATTATATGGTAATTTACATATGTGTATTACGCGTACGGCGACATTCTCACGTATACGTGCCAGCCGCGCGGTATTTATCCGGACCGAAAATTGCGTAAAAAAAATAACGAAACAAAAACCTAGTCGTTTTATTTCACTTTTCAGTCTCGGCCGGCCCTGCAGCGATGCGGACACCGCGTGAACTCGCTTTGTTTTTCCTCACACTACAACACGACGAACTATACGCGCAGTGTGCAGCCTCATGCGAGTCCCGCACCGTGCGCAGTAATACACCTTCTCCGGAGCCTAATACTTTTTCTTTTTTTTGTTGTTACACGGAAACAGTAGCGTATCTAGGATTTTTCCACGGTAGGGGATACACAAATTTTAACAGATATTTTTAATGTACAGTGGATTCCGCTTAATGTGACCACCGGTTAATGTGGGCAGCCGCCTAATATGGGCATAATGGTCTGGTCCCGAATCCAATGTATGTTAACAAGGTTAAAAAACACCGCTTAATGTGGGCACTCGATTCGGTTTATGTGGGCAGTTTTCATATTATAGCTTAATGTAAACGATATTGAGTATATACTACACAGATAAGATTACACCATTAATTGTGTCGATAAGATTGTAACGTATCAAAAGTAATAAAAATCATTAAACCTTAATCAGTTTGACGATATAAACGGTGATTACGCCACTGCAAAATGAGTAACTGTTCTGTAATTGGTCGCTATCGGTCGGTTAGGTGTACATATGTATGTATATACTCAGTCAGTTCCGTGAATTTCAAATTTTTTTTTTTTTACTAATTTCGGTTTTTATGGGCAACCGCTTAATGTGGGCAAACAGAACTGGTCCCAACGTGCCCACATTAAGCGGAATCCACTGTATTCATTATACACATATATTGATATTATTACATATACATGTTGTATGTAAACAAACATTTGTCATTTGTGTACAAAATTTGATTTATTTATTTATTTTTTCAAAATTGAATTTAATATCATTCATTTTCGTACATACTGCAATTATCAAAATATTGTTTTTTTAATAACCTCCCGGGGATATGACCCCCATATCCCCCCCCCCGTAAATACGCCACTGCACGGAAAGAAAATTTCAATTTTGGTAAACATTTTTCTGTTTACGGAATTTAATTTTCCGACATATTATTGACAAAAAAAAAAAAATTGACTTGTTCGAACAGGTCAAGTTTTTGACGTACTACGCGTTGGCGAAAAACGAAAACGGATCGCAATATTGCAGTTTTTATTGCTCTACTGAAATACGCGTATATATATATATTATGATAGCTGCAGTCGAACTGTTGGCTTTTTAAAAAATGAATTAATTTTCAATATTTCGTGTAAAGCTATAATAAGTAATATAGAGATCTATATTTGTACGGATTATGACGGGGGAAAAAAAATGTCACGTCGTTACGCGTTGACGAGTGAAACGATGAGGAAACGTTTGAACATTTGAAAGTATTATATAACGAAAATAAAAAACCCAACATATTACTCAAACTCCGGTGGATTTTCAAACATTTTTTTTTCTTTTCGACTGAGTATACAGTGACGCGTATTTAACGGGAGGTGAACAGAGTGATATATGGGCACCCTCCCCCCCACCACCGAAGTCTGTTTTTTAATGTATTTGTTTTTGTAATACTCCACGCCTCTGCGATCGTATAATTTTTTTAATTTAAACACGCGTGTAGTTTATTTATAAACGAAATTTTTAATAACAATATTTTAATACGCGTACGATGAAAGTGGAACGTACTCGGCGAACTCGTCGGATTTTTTTACACCAGAAATTATAATAATAATAAACGTCTGACGTTTTAAATTTATCGAGAAATAAATTTGTAAAAAAAAATTGCGCGTATGTATGGCCTTAAAATTATTGTATATTATAAATATCGCGGTGCGCTCTGTCCCAGTATATCCCGTATAAATAGCTCGTCCCGAACGGACGTTTTCTATAATTAAAACAGTATAAAAAAAAAACGTATTTACGAATCACAAGTGCAGCGTGTATATGCAGCTATTCAGTTTAAGAGTATACCGGGCGGCGGACGAAAATTGGTTCATTTCGCGCATGCAGGCGAGGTTCTATCGGTATTCCGATTGGCGGAAACCGTCGTGATCCGATTGCTGCCGACAGCAACAGCCAATGACAGAGCAGTTATAAGCCGCCTGGAGGCGGGGGGCAACAGCCAATGACAGAGTAGCTATTAGCCGCCTGGGGATCTAGCATCGCTCCCAGGCTTTCATTCAACGTGCGCTTTCCGTTATATTTTTATAAACTGAACAGCATATACTAACATGTATAGAGAACGGTATAACTATACGATATTTGTAAATAAAGTAAACACGATAACATTTAATAACATTTTGTTCGTTCTAAACTCTAGTAGGTGTATAATATGAGAGATGTAAAAACGCGTTCGATACATAATAAGCACGGTAAATACAATATTTTGTTGACGCTGCGGAGTCGCGGTGGTGTTCGAAGACGTTTCCACGGGTACCCTACTCACGCTCGAACGCTGGATGCGAGACAAAACTTTTTTCACTACCCCAGAAAAAAAAAATGTTGTAAAAATATACGAGTGCGCTGACACCGAGTAACCGAGTGTATTCGGACAAAATTAAGTGCGGTACGTTTTTTTCTTTTTCGGATTTTCTTACAGCCCGAAAAAAATCAATTCAAATTTTTAGTATTTATTCTGTTATTATAAAATGATAATAAATCATAATACGCGAGTAATATTATAATATAATCGGTACATAAACGAAAAACAAATTACGCGTTGTAATCCCACACCCGCCGCACGAACACGAATAAATTGTTGTTCAAACGCCGAGAATATATTATTATTATTTGAACGCGCGTTTTTTGGCCCCGCCGCGGCCGTCCTGCAATACAGTCAATACGATATTATTATTATTATTAATTATTTGCTATACATGCGCCTTCTGCTGTGTATATAGTACAATATTTATGTATGTGCGCGACGGGGAAACGCGTTCGCCTTGACTGCATTAATAACGGCGGCGGCGGCGGCCGTGGAATTTTTCGGTCCGAAAAACGCGCGTAAAAGTCGAAAAAAAAAAGTAGATATTCGTCGAGAGAAGCGCGACGTCTCCCACCGAAAATAACGGGCGCGCGTATTGCACAACCGCGTTATACGAATATAATGTAGGCTCGGTTTTATTTGAACAAATTTTTTCAAACGCTCGTTCGTGTAGTTTTTTTTTTAAAAATAATGTTTAATATTATTAAATATCAAAGTATTAAATAATATTCGTTTAAAAATAATCAGTATAAATATATATATGTATATAATTTCGAATGGCGGCGCGTAAGTTGAAAAAAAGGTTGAGGGCACGCCTGACCTAAAACTTTATACAATAAATAAAAGTAAAAAAATGAAAAATGAACGAAACCTGCGGATCGAGAAAACTGCATAATCAAGTGTTTTTTACGTTAAAACAATTATATATATTACTCTATGAGTTATAGAGACGCTTACAACGGGCGGACTGCAGCGTATAGCGGAACACGTAAAAAATAGCGTTTAAACACTTACAACTTTTGCGCAATATTATTGTGATTCTCGTGATTATATACATATTATTTTCGTAATATTATAGCGTTAGACACGTACTATATATATATATATATATATACGAAACACCACGTTCTGTGCAGGCGATTGTAACAATAATATAGTAAAAATATAGCGATTGTTTCAATACAAAAAACGTGGTTTATAATATTATTTTTACAGAGTTTTTTGTTTTCGTCTCGATTCAGTTCGGAGCGATTGAACGCAGATTATGCGAATTCAGATAATTGAAAAACAGATGAAAAAACAGTTTCGCCGAATAAAACGAATACCGTATATATAATATATAGAGTTTTATAGGTACAATTTTATATTATAAAATTACTCGAGTGTTATTTTAGAATTATAGATATTCGCAACGGACGGAATAACTCGTCGTAATAGCTGTAACTCACGTGACGTTTAGATTTATCGATTTCATATATTTTTTTTATATTACTTTGTAGTCATCTCTTCGTTATGTATTTCTATATAATTTCTACGATTTATAAGTGTTAGTATTACGTAATTGCAGTATTGCATATACAGAGAGGAATAGAAAACGCAAAATAAAATAATATTTCAAAAAGTAACAAGGAAAAACGATAACTGCACATTATCACGTGCTGCGTGATATGTTCATGCGCGTGATATATTCATGCGCGCATACCTACTTGTATTCAGAATTAAATTTAAATTCATTTTCATGAACGTAAAAAGAAATAGTTTCTTGCGTAAATTTCTATTCTTTACGTATACTGCAAGTAATTAATATTATTATGTATAGTTAATTTAGGTTTTTTAATATATCCTCTTTAATGTTTCTATACGTATATTTTCTTTTGATTGCGTTTAAATATTATACAATATATAGTATAAAACCCGGACACGTTTTCGGGATCTCGTCTGAACACCAAAGGCGTTTTTCGACGATAGTATAACCTGCAGCAGTGGCGTAGCAGTAGTATGGCGAACTGTGCCTACGCCAGGGGCGCAAAATTGGACGTAAAATATTAACAAACATGGCAATAATTTATCCATAGAACACGAATTCGTTATAGAAAAATGTCATACGAAGAAATTATCGATTAATTCGCCAGCCTTAAAGTGAGAAAAGCGAATGTTTAAAGTTTGAAATTTACGCTGTAATAATAAATAATAATAATAATAATATAAATTGTATTCTTAAAAAAAAATTAGTAAAATTAAAGGTTAAAAAAAAAATCATCATCACATCAATTTTTTAATTGGTAAAAAGGCGCTTTTATCTAATTCTGCCAGGGGCGCTAGCGAGTCTTCTTACGCCACTGTGTATAACAATTCTTCGCCGGTCCTATACTGCAGTGCACGCATGACGTGCGCATGATAATTGATAATAAACTCGTGCCCTAGAAACGTCCAGTTCGTTTCGGACGAATTCTCGGACTGGAAACCGTTCGATGAGTAACGTACCGATCGACCTACTGAAAAAAAAAAAAAAAATTTAAAAACGTAATTTACAATGGCGAAATTCTCGGATAAATGCGAATACCAGAAGAATAAGAAGAAAACACAAACCGACGTTCCCGAGAAACGCGCGTATAAATACTGTAATACGCAGTTGCGTATATCCAGACGATGGCGAAAATATTATACAAATCCGTCTCCTCAGGAAATACAGTTCGGTCGGTATACACTTATACGTTGTCCTATATACAGGATTACCATATAAAACTCTTCGGAGCCAAATCCAGGACGCTTCTCGCTCTTTGGAAAACAAAAAGAATATTGTTTTTAGGAATATAACATCCGTCATCTCGTATATCAAGTCAGTTGTTAAACGGTGATTTTCTTTTTTTTTATCTCAATATACTTATACGTGGCCCCAAAAACCAACTGGAAATGTATAAATTTTCAAAAGTCACAACGTTTTCTGTTAACTCGGAACGAATTTCAGGACGAGATATAGAAATAAAAAGGACCGTCCTGCCGAAATCGGGACGTAACCCCATATATATTATATGCTCGTGTCGGACTAACCGAATAAAATGTATTATACACGCGTGACCAGAGCGTGTTTCCAAGAGAATCGTCGCTGGTCTATACAGTAAATTATTCGGTCGATTACAAAAATGTAGACGCGACGCGATTTAAACGGAACAAATTGAACAATGCCGCGTACATAATATGACGTGTAATTTTTGTAAAAAAAAAACAATTAATATCCACCTATTTGTATATAAAGAATATAATCTCTGCAAACATACGCCGCGCAGGTCGCGGTATACCGCTCGTATATGTATTATATATGTGGCTGGTGTTATATAATCGGCTAATATTCGCGCGCGTCTCTATATTATAATATAGTGTCAAATAAGTGTTAACTCGGTTCGATTTATGTTTAGAACTGTTCGATTTGATTTAAATTTAAACGGCGTGTGTGTGTGTGTGTCCAACGACGTTATCCCGTTGTCTGCTATGCAATCGGTAAATTTATTTGACACCGTTTTCCTTGCAGTACGCGGGTTTCCCGTGAAGAGCACGTAATTCGAAACGGCCCGTTTTAGAAAATCAAATTTAAGAATGTCAAGTTTTAGATTTTTATTTACCATACAAGAGCGTGAAAAAAAAACGCAGTTTTCCAATACAGTGATGTGGTTTAACCGGACTACTAATGAAATGACAAAAATACATTGCAACGTAGTGGTATAGCAAAAAGTCAACGTAACAACAAAATACATACACGCACCATACACACTTATTCGGAAAAAAAAATAAATACAACACGAGACCCGTACGATCGAATTGATAATTTAAAGAAGAAGAAAAAGTGGTAAAAAAAAAATTACAAAATCTTACTAAACATTTAAAAACGAAACCTGTGTATTTTTTTGAAAACTTTCATTATATTTTATATTATAATACGTTAAAATTCTCGACATTCTAAAATTTGATTTACTAAAACACGTCCCGCGATATACTTACCAATTTATCTATAATATATGTATATTTTAAATAATAATATTAAATTCGTTTTTTGCCAGTGTACGAATTGAAATCTAAAAAACAAAAAATTTACTGCGACTTTTTACAATTTTCGGTATTTTTCCCCATTTTTATTGCAATTTCGTTGACATATTCCACGTTTATAACAAACAATTTTTTTTACTATTTTCAACGTTTTACGTCATATACGACGTTTTCGATACGCCTTATTGAAAATTGCGAATATTTATAAAAGATAATTTTTTTTTTTTTTTTATTATGAGAATACATAACCGCGATATTAGGATATTTTTAGATTTTCACTAAATAACAGTGAATATTTTAAAACATAAAACGATCGTTTATCATCTTATTATCGTTGAATTATACGACGAACCGGATTCTCTGATCGTCGTTGATGTTGTTGTTGTGTTTTATTCATCACGAATGTGTATATATAATATATATAAATATATTATATAAATGCGAATGTTATACACACTTTGAAGGCCAACTATATACACGTATTAATATTGTGATAGGTAATAATATATAATGTTTGTTTTTTAATTTACGTTTACGAATCGCTGATATAATATTTTATACGTATTTTATATACGACTTCGAATTAGAGAATAATTTTTTTTTTTTTAATTTCACGTTTTCTACTCTTGCGGTAGGTACTATAATTGCAGTAAGAGTACGAATACACGTCCGAATTTCGGAATTTTATCGGTGGATCTTGAGAAATTCTAAGATTATATACGGTCAATCTCATGACTTGGTAATAGTATATCGTAGTTCGGGTTTTTTAAGAGTGAGTTTTTTTTTATTATAAATCTTAGGATATCAATAAATGGGTGATAAAAATGTGAAAGTAAAGAAAAAAGAAAACTATATTATTATTTATTGTGGTTTATATTAATATTTGTATATATTTTGGTATTCGGGAATCGCGTTGAAAAAATAAATAAAATAACAATTGACGATTGCCGAATTACATTTTTTTGGAAATTATTTTTAAATATTATAACGCCGACGATTTAAGTAGTAATTATATTTATTTAATATCGTCATATATATATTGGAATCATTTTATAGATCATTTTCATCGTATTCGCCGCTTGCCGACGACGTCTGCACGTTTAAATCACCCGACGACGACGACGACGGCTGCTGTCGCACGTACATGTTTTATAGACACTTTTGACGGATTTCATTGCGACACGTTCCGCACGCGGGCTGAACGCCGTAGTAAAAAAATATAGGAAAACGACATAGTATAGTAAATAATTAATAATAATAATAATAATAATAATAATAATAATAATAATAATAATAATAATAATAATAGTAATAGTAATAGTAATAGTAATAGTAATAGTAATGAAATATTACAATAATAATCGCCGACTAAATATAGTTTATAATGTGCAAATTCTAAAACTAAATTCGCTATAAAATATTTGCCTAAAATTTTGACGTTACATTAATTTAGATATGAGCGTAGGGGGGGTTGAGGCTGATTTCACGACCGCGTGTTAGACGGTGTATCTGTCACGGTTTCGGCCGGTCGTCCATCGATATGCATCGTCGCGATTGTTTCACTGACATCGAATTAATTACCGTTATTATTTATTTCGTGCATCTACTAATATTATATACTATTATAATAATATAATTAATAATATCTGCTGTGCAGTACGATATTATTGTCTTTATCATACGCGTCGTCGTCGTCGTCGTCTCAAGACGTTTTACCGTTTTAATCACGTCCATCATTAGACGTATCCGGTATATTAGACAAAATAATATGTTATTGTATAACACATTTAATTGATTATATATAATATATACGCGTGTGGTTTTCGTACAGATAGCGGGCGATAGATATGTTGGCGGGCTCGAAAAAAAAAAATAATAATAATAATAATTTATTTATTAAATAAGTAAACGTACAATCAAGGCGCAAAGAGTATTGTGAAGAACGAAGAAAAACATGTATTTACACATAGGAGGAGCTGTGTTAAATTTAGGCTACGGGTTTTGACAAAAAGTCATATCTTCAAGTATAGTGTTAAGCGAAAACGATAAAAAAAAAAAAGTACAGAAAGAAAAAATAAAATCGCTTAGAGAAAATTGTGAATATTACACGATAAAAAGACATAGAGTTAGAAACAAAAAAACAGTAAAGACATTGTGTACATATAGTGAGTTGTTAAAAAAAACCCCTCCGCGGCTATGGCATTACGCGTTATTAATAATAATATCACGTTGATATAAAAAATATATTTCTTTAAATCTGTATATTTAAAATATATTTTTTTAAATCTGCAGTTATGTTTAATAACGCACACTACAGTTTGTTTTCTTTTCTTTTTAAACAATTTAATTCACACTATACGCACACGATTTCTTTGCTGTTTTTTTTTTGTCTTTTATTGCGTAATATTCATAATTTTGTTCATTTTATTTTTTTTTGCTCCGTCGTCGTTGTGTTTTTCTTTTATTCGCTTATAGACTACGAATTTTCGTCGAAACCGTTATGACACGCAAAATAAACAAATACTGCAAATTTAATTTGATTCGGATATATATTGATACGCGAATTCATTTGTTTACCGAGATTTTATTCGCGTATCCTATTTTTTTATTCTTTTTATTTATATCGTTTTTTTTTTTTACTACACTTTATTGATAAACGCGTTTATTGAAAAGAAAAACGCGCATAGGGCGCGCACTATGCGACGACGGGGCCGTCATAAATGGGTATACAGTTCCGCGTGTTTCCATTTGAAAAACGCACGCTATTCGGGTCGTCGAAAAAGCCCGGAGAAAACGAAATATGTAATTTTTTTTTCGCTGCCCATTTCTGAATCGCGCGCGCGAACGAGTGTTTCACGGACCGAATATCCTAAAAACGAAGAAAACACGAGACGAGGACGCGCGGGGGATGCAATAAAAAAATAAGAAAAACAATTTTTCTCTCTCTCTCTTTAGATAAAAAAAAAATCTAGAACAAACGACCGTGACGGAAAGGTCAGTATTTCAGTAGGTATACGGCTCGGACGGCTGCACGTAACGCGATGAGCGCGTTAAACACCGCGCATTACACGCGCGATTTATAGGTTGACGGCCATGCGCGGCCGTACGGTATAGAATCGGCCGTGCAGCGTGTGCGTATAAATAATTAATAATTTATATTTATAATCGGGGGGGATATGCGCGCGCGTGCCGCGAATGGCATTTCGAATACATATACGTAGGAAAGAAAAAAATTAATAAGCGCGATGCGATTTTCAGACCGTGTAACCACCGAAGAGAAAGAAATATATACTATCCAAATTATATATATATATATACCATACTCGATATTTTTATTATTATTATATTTTTATGATTAGTAAATTTTTTATCTCGTGAAAAGTGTATAATTCCCCCCACCCCCCCGCTGGAAAAACAAGTCTTCTGCTCTATAAATATAATATTTGAGCGCAGTACTACTATATATGCTCACCGTGTTTACCCTTATGCGGCTTATGTGCAGTTTGGGTACATTAACCAAATGTCATTTCACGTTTTTCTTTTTTTTTTCCGTCTTCGGCAAACAGCTGCGCAGTGCCGGGGTGTTATAATAATAATATGATGACCCGCTCGTTACACTGCCGTAGCCGCGGGTTCGCTTATTCTAGCGTGAAATCGAAGGGGTGCCTATTTCGATATACGAAGACGTTGTACGCTGCAGGCGTACAGCTACCGTGAATATATTTTTTCGAAAATTGTTTTCCATCGATGACCCCGCAACATATATTAATTATTATTCACTTCGCGATATGTCATGTCCTAAAATCGTACACGCTCGTTAAGTACGAAATCGGAAAGTGTGTCGTACAAAATGTATTTATAAGTCCTTGCAGAGTCTATCGAATTTCCGTTTTCTAATTTGATCCAAAACGATTTATTGTTCAGCAAAAAAAAAAAAAAATGATTTAAAAATATATTTTAAAAAATATTTTTTTACTCGTGTTAAACAAATTTTTGTATACCGCAAAACGTGCATACAACAGACTTGAAGTGTATCGTCGGTGCAGACACTTTACGCTCAGCTTGGAATAAAATTCGAATCCAAAACAAGCGAAAATATTTATCGACACGCGTTATACGCACAGCGGAATAACAGTATATGTATCTGCAGACGATACACTGCATTCCCAACACATTATATATAATCGCGTTTTATCGTTATTTATATGTTTACGTTTTTATGTGCCTATATATACATACAACAATATAATAATTATTCGCGTTTCGAAATATTGTTTTAGGTTTATTTTTTTTTCTACCGTACAGCGGATAAGTGCGTGTTTTTAAGTAGAAATCGGAAATTACGCGTTAAAAAAACAATATGTAATAAAAAATGATGTGCGCGCACACACACACAATGGGATTTTTATATTTGTATATACGCGCATACTATTGTTTCTATTTATATATATATATATATATAGTGTCGTTTTGTAACGAGAAATACGCAATACGTTACGCAACGTAGGTATTTCATTTCGTATATTATAATATATATTTAATAATAATAATAATAATTTATTATTTATTGTTATTCGAAATTTTCTTCGAAATCGCCTTATACGTATATAATATTAAAAAAAACAAAAAAAAAAAATACGATAATTTCGACCAAATACAATTTTTTTTTTTTTATATTCCGAGCTAAAAATTAACGGGGTCGTACAAGAATTTTTGTAAAAAAAATTTCTCTACTATACGATTTGGTCACGTGAAAAAACACCGTGAATAGACAAGCGTATTTAAAATCCTGAAAATAAGATGTTTTTATGTTCCGTAATATTTTCATCGAAATAATCTTTATATATATTATATACGCATAAATATTCTTTTTTGGAAATATATATATATATATATATGCGATGTTTCATAAAAATGTATTAAGGGGACGTTCTACCTGACTCAGTTGTCTTTGTCTGACACACACGTAACATATATAGTAAAACCTGGTTTCGTATTTCCAATATTGTGAGTAATTGGTTAATTTTTGGACATGATGACCTATGATATTAATCAATAAAAATAACATATAATCTACGACGTGTAGGAATTATTTTTTCGATAAATTGTATTTTTAGTTTTTTACGAGTGCATGAATAACGTGATAATCAAATTATAAATATTTTGTTTAAAATTTAATTGATCGAAAAAGTAATTCCAACGTGTCATGGATTATGCTATTTTTATTAATTAATATCATAGCGGTCATCATGTCCAAAAATTAGCCAATTACTCATAATATTGGAAAATATATACGAAACCAGATTTTATTATGTTACGTGTGTGTCAGACAAAGACAACTGAATCAGGTAGAACGTGGCCTCAAATACTGAAAACAATACGAATAAAAGTAACAATTTATAAAAAATATTAAAACATAAAAAAAATAAAGAAATTACTTAAAAAACAGCCATGCTCAATCTGTATGTGTCTGACGTACTCGAAATAGTCGGAGAGAAACGTTCATTAGTATAAATACGGTAGAGGGAGAAGATGGAAAATGGTATGACATACGCTTAGACGTCCAAAAGAACCGCACAGCACGATATTAGAGGGCGTGATTGAAGGGAAAAGGCCACCTGGACGCCCCCGCAACACGTTTATAGGACGAGAATCAAAAGAAAGACGCGGAAGCTATATAGAACACTTAAAGAAATGGCGAGTAACCGCGGATAATGCAGAAGAGCAGCTGCGAACCAACCTATGGGTTTTGGAAAAAAAAAAAAAAACTGTCAGAGTAAAAATATGTAAAAACATAAAAATCCGGTCTATATATAGAGCCATGACGTACACTGCGCACAATATACAGAGAGGAATATTCTATACGCTATTCAGTTTAAGAGTATACCGGAACGCGCATACGTCGAATGAAAGTCGGACCCTCAGCCCCACCAGCGGCTAATAGCTACTCTGTCATTGGCCGTTGCCCGCACCCCCCAGGCGGTTATAATAACTGCTCTGTCATTGGCCGTTGCTGTCGGCAGCAGTCGGCTCACGACGCGGTTTCCGTCAATCGGAATACCTGTACCGCCGATAGAAGCTCGCCCGCGCGAAATGAACCAATTTTCGTCCGCCGCCCGGCGCATACTCTTAAACCGAACAGCATAATATATTATTATAAAAACATTTTATACACGAAAAACAATAATTCGGTACGTACTATTACAGGGGTCGGCAAACTTTTTAACCACGTGGGCCACATTAATAAAAAACAATTTTTACACATGATATACAATACTAATAATTTCATTACAATAGTGTTCAATTTATATAATATCAGTTCACGTCAGTGTTATTTTTCATGTAAATATATGAATAGGAAAAAATACATGTTTCTAAGTAGAAAATTTTGCTTTTAGGAGGAAATTAAATTGAAAATTAAAAAATGTAAAATCGTGGACTAATGTGATTTCCTCCAATGCTAAATTTTAGAAAAATCCCACAAATATATACGTTTATATTGATAAAATATTTTTTTTTAATCTTTGTACGGGGGCCATAAAAAATTGCTTCGCGGGCCACATGCGGCGCTGTACTATATTAGAATATTATTAATTGCATGGTTACGGCGGAACAGCAACCGATTATATAATGAATACAAATTATACGCACGCCCCCACCCCCCTTCCCAATAATAATACGTATATAAGTCAAACATTTTTTTAATCGGTTCGCGCGCGAAGCCGGTACTAATACACAATATACTCTCATAGCCATACGGTATACTGCAGACGCGTATATAAATCCACGAGGAATTTTAATGATTTCGTCTGGACCATTTATATACATATATTTATTACATTATTAAAAGTCGAAAATCCTAACGGAAATAGTAAATTTAGCGCGTCCCACCGCACTCACAAGTCGGACTCGATTACACGCGCGGAGTAAATAGCGCGTTCATCAATGCGCGTACGTCGAAGACTTTTTGGTCTCGTCTTCGTAGGCGTCTGCGGCGCAGCACTGCGTACCTACACCGCGCCGGTGAATGAAATATGAACGCGCGGACCCGTTTGCAGCAGGAGTGGCGAACGGGAGGGCGGCGGTCTTCCGTTCGCGCGCGCGCTCCGCGAGAGAGAGACCCGGCCGCGTCGGCTTAACACCGGGCCGTCAGTGCCGCTGCAGCCGGTAACGAGGTTCGCGCCCGGACGATCGTCGGCACGCAGCGCAGTCTCGACAGCATTACATAGTTGTTCGCCGCCGATTAACAGTTTTCCGCGTTATATTGTACACTCGGTGGATATTGCGGGAACCGGTTCTTTTCTGTTTGTTCTCTCTTCGAAATCTCGATAAAATTTTCATTTTAATTGTACATTAATTATGATTCTTCGCGATTAGTATACAGTGTGGCTGCAGCTGTAGACCACGTCATATATTAAACGTACGCGTGTTCGCGGTTCGTGTATCGTCCGGCCGCGGTTTCGACGGCGGTGGAGATTCGGCGACCACCAGTTCTTTTTTTTTTTTGTACGCGAAAAGAAAAAGATCAAACAGATTTTGTTTTCTTCGAGAACGCAGAAATGACGTGAGTTTGACATATAAATACTACGTTGTGCACACGATATTATATACATCATATATAGCGTAGATCGTTTAGGGGGAAAAAAGGCGCCACGCGTTTCGGAAAAGAAGGCCGCGCGGAATTATTAAAAAAAAAAAATCGTACCGCGCAGATCGCCGCAGTTGCAGCATACCTACCGCGGCGGTTATGCCGTACACTACAGTATAGTCCAAGGACGCGTGCGCCTGTTTTTATTTAATAATAATAATAATATATCCGTTAAACGAACGGTCGGTGTAATAATACGTACAAATAACCGACAGATTATATTTTATATATTATACGCGATTATTTATACGTGCAGGCGTTGACGATCGCGAATTCGTTTTCGTTTAAAACGACAAAAATGTATGGCGAACCGCGGCGCGGGGTATTGCTGCAGTGGACAGTGGCGCGTGTATTTAGAATTTCGTTGCCCTAGGTACGCAATTATTTGTTGCCCCCCCCCCCTGTCACTATCCAACTGCGTGCAAAAAGAGAAAAGATTACATATATACTTTATACACCACGTAAATTTGCAGCAAAACAGTATTTTTCGTTTAGTAATAAACCAAGAAATAATAAATAATTAGCGCTGGTTGAGGTAGGTAGGCGATTTGAAGGGTTTTTATGTCAACTATTATGGAAAACTCCATTTTTTTTTTTTGACAATGTAGGTATTACATATTCAATGATACGATGAAAAGTTTTGTGCATATATGGGTGCAACAATTATATTTCTCCCGTTTTTTTTTCCAAACTGTGAAAAAAAAACCATCGAATATTTAAAAAAAAAGTAGTAATATTATTCGAATAAAACAATTAAAAATTTTTTTTGCCCCCGAAAACACGATGCCCGGGGCAATTTCCCTCCCTAGCTCCTCCTAATTACACCACTGGTAGTATAGATATCGCTTATATGAATTATTACTACTTGGCTATAAGGATTTCAAAGTTTTGTCAATACACATTTGAAAGCAATGCGATAAATCACATTGCGCATTCGATAAAACGATTCTGAGCCGGGAGCTTCGGTGTAATATTATTTATTATTATTATTATTAATGTTGTGTGTATAATAATATAATATACGATTAACCCGCGCTTACATCATTTTAATATAATGTCTCAAAATAAACCTAGGTAGATAAAAATGTTAAAAATGTTTAATTTCGCGATTGCCGTTTATTCCCGCATCAAATATAATATAGTAGACTTTGTCGAAAAACTATTATAGGTTATATAAAACTAACTCCTTTTATGAATTAAATACCTCAAAACTTATAATCGCTATAAATATTTATTCCTAAAAATCGAAAGAAATTTTTTGGAAAATTTTTTCCCCTAATATAAAATACAAAGTTAAAAATAAGTTAATAAGTTACAAATAATAATGTGAGTTAAACAATTCAACTGTCCACGCGCTAGTTTACAACAATATTCAATTATTTAGTGCCTCGATTAAGCAGTGCTGGAATTGCGGAAAACGCATCAGTGGAGGGACGCGAAAGTGTCTTAAAAAATTCGCGAAGGGCTTCGATCCCCTGCACAGCTCTGGACCGGCACCATAATTTTCATCAATTGTATTTCATAATATACAATATATAATAGTTGTACGACCAATAATAATTTTATTGTTTAAAAAATATATATATATTATACACACGTGTGTTGCGTATTTCCACAATGTGTCCATAAATGGTCGTACAACAAGGTTTTGTCAATCTTGTTCTATAGACTGCAGTTCATTTCCTGTATATCCTTATTGTATCTTATATTATTCCTTTATAAATATATTCGCCTGGCACAAATACTTGACGCACATGCGGTTCAATACGACTAAAATATATGCTCAGACGTTCGAGGCGATACCGTTTTCGTTCTGAAAACGACACGTAAAACGAATATTATTCGATAAAACGAATCCCTCGCATCGCCGTCCTGTATAGAAAAATTAAAAGAATAACGCGGTAATATTTTTTTGTAAAAAAAAAAGAAGAAATACTCTTTTTCCCTACGTCACATTTCGAGCACTGCAGTGTATATATAGGTACACGTGCAAAAGGCTTTTCTAAAATAATATAGTTTTATCTATATTTACCGTGCTCATGCGTATTATTTTTGAGCTTTTATACAGAGTGCATAGACACGTGTTGATGTCATAATCACTTTCGGTTATTTTTAAATGTCAATAAACTCTCGTTGATACATATTATACTATACTCGTATACCGGTCGTCGACGACTCGTGTACAATATATAATTGTCAGTATTTAAACGGCTTTTATAAAAAGTATGTTCACGCCAAGTCGGTAATTAAAAAAAAAAAAAAAGAAAATATTCCATTCGTCTGTTTTCTAATAAACGCATTTTTCGCCGTTTTAATTTTTTCATATTTAATAAGAATTATAGTTTTTAAAAAACCCCCATATACATTAAAACATTTTTTTCGAACACATAATTGCGTATTTCGTCATTTCCAAATGCATAGTTTTTTGTCATTAACGTCCAACTTCTAGTTATGACTATATATGTATATAGTCATACAGGGAAAAAACAATCGCTTTAAATACATTTTTTTTATTTTCGAGACCAAACAATACATATGTGTCTATGTGCAGTATAATAAATTATTAATTATTTATAGTTGAATTTCATTTATATATATATAAAACGAGTCTGAATCGTGCAAATTCAACGTGAAGCGAAAATTGAAAACAAAAAGAAACAAATAAGCCTAATTTCGTTAGACGAATAGTTTTAATTTATTTAAAATTCACTATTTTATTTCGTAATATATTACTGTGTAGAAACAGCGGTTGAAAATGATCTGAAAAAAAGTTTAAAATAACGCCATAAAACGGCGATAATCTCGAAAAAATTGCAAAAAAAAAAAAATCCTCCCACAAAAAAATAAAAATTTTGTGTGTACAGAACGTGTATCTTGGAAAGCGTCGCGTCAAGTTTTTCAGAAAAAAGAAAACTGTAATCTGAAACTGTAAACTGGTGAAATCTGTACGCGTTATACGCCGCGAGCACTGCACGCATATAATACAGTCCGTGGCTAAATATCATATGTGGCTAAATACTATTTGGCTAAATTATGGCTCAATAAAGACATTTAACCGTGGTAATAGTCCACTACTCGCAGCACCTGCAGACTATAATATATATATAATATAGTTTTATAGTTCATTTTTTTCATTCGTTTTCGACAATGAAATATTTCCGTCGCGTACACCACCGGACCCGAGTGTATTCGGAATTATATAGAATATTTACACGCGATTGCAGTAAATCGGTTTTTGTTTCGTTTTTCCTGTGCAGCCGCGTCCGTCACATATTATTTATAACGTAATGGCATCAACGACTCATCGCGTACAATGCGAAACGTTGCGCCGCGCGTTATTTTCCTCTCGACCGACCGTAGTTTAACATATTATTATAATAACCATTTTATTAGGTATATTTTATTTTAATATATTTTTTCCCCTCGGTTCGACATTCTGCTGCAGCAGCGTACACGCTACGCTATATTCGCGCGCATAACCCGAGGGGCCACCACATATGCTTTCACAGTCACTTCTCTGCCGTGCACATTATATGTTATATATAGAAGTACGCGCGTTATAAAACCTTCCGAAAGACCGGTCATCGCGCTATAAATATGTTGTAATACTTCTCCACACGCGCCGCGGTATGTGTGTACCTAAGTTATACATATGTATATATATATACGCATCTATACCATTATACATACCGTATTATGTATACCTTTACCGATGATATACCGCGCGCAGTCCGTACACATATATACATGTGTTCGCTCGGTCGCAGTGTCGCGGGATCGACGTCCTTCACCGCGGCGGAACGACGCGCGCGTTTCTCAGACTCTCGACACGAAGAAGAGTTTTGTTTACACGCCGTTCAAATAGCGAATTATTATTTCCATTTCGTACGCACGATCATCGCGGTCCAATAATGTGCAACGGCATACATTGTAAACAAATTTACTCGGTCCACTCATCACAAATGCCTCTCCAGTTATAACCGAAAATAAATTTCAATGGTGTCAAATGGTTAACGTCGATCAAAAAAAAAAAAAGTATATTAACTCGGTTATTTTGAGAAAGCTGTTGGCTTTACAAAGACGTTTTTTTATTTTTCCGCGTAGTAGAGGTTTTCGACTGGAAAGAATGCTCGGATGATCTGTACTGCAGTTGTCATGCGTTCCTATACGAATCGTCTCTAATCGATGGCGGTACTCTATTTGAAACGTTTTTTTTCTATTTTATCGGTACTTTCCTTATATTCGGCGTCGTTATCAAAACGTTACGCGGAAAACCGAAAGAAAAACTATTTTCTCAACAGTGTTTTTGAACGCGGCACAAAAACCTACCAAAATCAATGGTCTCGGAGTCATGAAATGAACACCGAATATACGTTATTTTGCACTATATATATATACGTGAAAAAAACAAATTTCTTGAAATTTTGGGCTATTTATTCGACGTTGAGCTTATTTAAGTCATAAAAGAGATAATTTTTTTTTTTGTTTTGTTTTAACAGCTGAACATATTTTATACGACACAGGTCCTAACGTTACTTCAACTATATACTATATATATACTCCACAAATCTTGACGATCTCGAGCCACAATTTTTTTTTTTTTTTTATTAGGTACCACTTTAAATTTTCCGACAGAGTGCGTAGTACACACCGGAGCACAGCTCAGAATCGTTTTATTGAATGCATTTAACGGATTTATTACCACGTCTAGTGTTACTCTATTTCTGATAAACAGCTATTCTGTTCGATTATATTTACGCCGGATTAGAGTTTGATATGGAAACGAATAGATTATACATTATAAAGCGAGACCCGCGATCATTCGTATATATCCGTCATTTAGGCACATGCGACAAATTTAAATATCGAATAAATTTAAGTAAAAAAAAAATATATATATATATATATATTTTAATCGCGTTACGGAAGTCACGGCGTCTCGGTTGCGGAGGATGTGCAGCCATTTTCACAATAGTGCGCGTTTACAAGACTTATTTCAGCCTTTCGGCAATTTTTTTTTTTTTTTATATATACACTTTTACGTCCACTCGTTAATTTTTTTCTTTATCGCCCAATTCAAGTCCTCGCTGCTTTCCGGGCGAACATGATATTTAAATTTACAGAGTTGATGGATTTTTTTTTCCCTCCAAACATTTCGGTACCGCGCATAAAGCGACCGGTTCTATTTCTTTTGGCTTTATAATCGACTAATAACACTGCGCCGTAAAATAACCAACGTACCTGGCGGTGTATATACGTATGTACTTACCTACGTATATTGTCGCGTATAAGCACTTAAAACTAGAATCGTCCACATAAATACACGAGTGAACGGATGAAAAAAAAAATAATAATAATAAAAAGACTCCAATGAACCGTGATTTTTCCTTTGTCTTCATAGTCCAATAATTCGCGTTCGCTTGTAACCGTCTATCGTTTTCTTTGTCTGTAATATCCCGCGCTGCAGACAGACGAGCGCTACATACCTGTAAATATATATATATATATATATATATATAATAATAATAATAATAATAATAATAATGTTATATTAGACCGCTCTTTGACACGGCGCGACTTTGAAATTCTTCGTTTCCGTCATCGTGTATACTATATATATCGTGTATAGTACCTACTCATCGTGTACAGAGGCCTCCCACGGAGATCCAGCTAATCGTTCCGGTGATACGACGCGTACCCGTACACCAGAGTTGGACAGTAATCATTTAGGTATATCACGCGGTAAACTGAAACTTGCAAGTTGTAAAGTTGTTTACGGTCCGTATTGTTGAAAAATAAGCAAAAAAAAAGTCTTTTTTTTTTTTAAACAAAAGGCTCTAACACCGACTCCATTAAACTTGATGATGAACTATATTTTTTTTTAATGATTGTGATTATGTGGCGTTTAGACGTACTGAATGTTAACATTTTAATAGTTCGTACAAAGAAGAAAAAAACGATTCGAAGATATTTTTCTAAAAAAAAAAAAATTAGGCAACGTATAATAACAACTAAAAAGAGGGATAAAATAATTTAAAAAAAAAATAAGTGGAGGGATGGAATATGTTAACCGAAAAAAGTTGGTGAATGGGGCATCCACTGCTAACGCACTATTATATTATCAAAACGACATATGGACATATGGACCACAATTTTAACATGATAATAATCTTATCGTAAATATGTTTAATTTGGAATTCAATAGTGAGCAACTTTTTTTTTTTTTTTTTTTAATACACTAGGCGCGTCTTTCTTTTTATATATTGTTTTAATACGCGTCATATTTATGTTTTCGCAAAAGACGTATGATGGTGCGTTCGACGGGCATATTATCCTATCGTCGTCTCCAGGCATCTTCCACGGGCGATTTTAGTGGACTCGAATATATTTATGTATATTTTTTTTTTAAATTCTTTACTTTACTATTATCAATTGAAGTGTTTTTGACATTGAACTTTTTAAAAGGCGAACGACAAAATTTTGGTGACGGGCGGCTGCTCGCACCCTGCCCGTACGCCAAAACCGCCACTGGCGTCTTCGATTGCAATAATATATAGATAAGCGTATACATACACACACGAGTATAATATAATATTATAATAATGTCCGCTATCGAGAGACTGGAATCCGCTCTTCCGGAGGGGGGAATAACGAATAAAAACAAACCGTACGGACATCTGCAAAATCGAACTAATATATACACACCGAAGAAGGAAGGGAGTTGTGTAATTTTTTTTTATATAAAACGTATTTTTGTATATAATTATCGGAAGAAATATATACGTTTATCGGTATACCTTTATCGTGTATTCGTCGAGCGCAACGAAGACAAATCTGTCCGCCAATATTTTGGAAACGTCAAAGCGGTAGTATTATATACAATAATAATAATAGGCAACTGATTTCAACGGGGTTTTTTTAGCCAGGACCCGAAAATTTGCCCGCCGTTTAGATTTCGTCGCGTACGACTACAACGCCGTAGAAATGAGCAATAACCGCCACACACGCGACGAGAAAACTTCGACACACACACACACATCGCATAAATCGAGTACGCGTGACGACACTCTCACGACTGATGCACTCCTCGAGCGAAACGGTCATGAGAAATAAAACAAATTATTAACGTTGCTCGCGCGCGGTATTACCACCGTATCACGCGCGTCTCCACTTTTCTACGGTAATACGTACAAGCAGTGGCTATATATTATATATATATATGTGGTACTAAATCGACGGGACCTTAATGGATGTGAAAATCGGTGTTTCGCCTAGTCACAAGATAATGGAAGGCGGACGGACGGACGGACGAGCAAAAAAATTAAAAATATATTATATATAATATATATTCGTTTCTCCTCCGACGACGACGGAATGGACCGCGCGAGTACATGCGTGTAATTATTATTATAAACACGCGCGTATTATTATTTTTTCTACCGTCATAATAATACGCACCGTGTCCAAACCCTAACGCGTTGCCGAAGTCACGAATTTCATTTCGAAAACGTTTGCGTTTCCAAACGTTTTCCCCCACCCCCACCCCCTCGATTAATCCGCATGAAATATCCTGCGCGCGCTGCAATCTCGCGAATTCCCCTCGATCCCAGTATCGATCACTATAATATATTACACACGCACCGCGCTAATATATATTACGTTATCGGTATCACACTCGGCGGCACCTTACAATACTGTTAAAGTATCGACGCGTGTATTTATTGGGTTTTTTTTTTTTCGTTATTATTATTATTTTATATTATCGTGTCAACGTCCGAGGGCACAGAAATCGATATGTAACGAGAAAAAAAAATACACGTGTAATATATTATAGATCTTTAAAATGATTTCTATAATACACACTTTCACCCTCTTTAAAAAATGTACCTATATTTACAATGTCTTTATAATATTTATTATTTTTTAAATTAAATACTACTTTTTTCTTTTTTTTATTATTATTCATTACACTTTTCTTTGGATTTAAAGAGTTTGCCTTAGTTTTCACTTTATAAGAAAATATACAATCTTTAGGTGATAGTCCTGTCACTGAAGATGGTGTTGCGTTATATACCGTTATAAATCTAATAATCTTTTCCTTAATAGATAATCTGTCTAACTTCCTATCTAATAGATACTTATTTAAATAAGTTTTATGGTTTTACTCTCTCTCTGCTAAACCATTAGACTGACTATGGTAAGGCGGACTTTTGTTATTTTAATATTATTTTCCTTTCCAAACATCTCAAATTTCCACGAGTTAAACGGAGGACCGTTATCCGACACTATTTCATCTGGCAACCCAAAATAAGCAAAATTTATCTGTAAATCCTTTATTACATCTTCACATTGTATTCTATGCATTAACCTAGCATCTATAAATTTACTATATGCATCCACTATTATTAAAAAAACACTCTTTTCAAAATAAAAAAAATCTATATGAATTCTCTCAAACGGACGGTTAGCCTCTTTCCATTTTGATACCACTCTTTCTTTAAGAACTTCCTGAGTTTGATCACATATTTGACACTCTGCAATCCACCTTTCAATGTCTTTATTCATATTTCTCCACCAGAATAGATTTCTTGCTGCCATCTTTAATCTAACTACTCCTTCATGATCTTTATGTAACAAATCTAACACTTTTGTTTGTAATACCTTAGGTATAACCAATCTATCCTGAAAAATAAGCAATCATCTTGCGTGTTTAATTGATTTTTTAATTTTACATAATATTTAATATTCATTTCTACTTCATTTGGCCAACCCGTCATTACATATTTATAAACTGTAGTCAATTCCTCATCAACTTTTAATGCATCTTTTACTTCTTGCAAAGTTATGTCTACCTCATGTGCCAAACTGAACCTATTTACAGCATCTTTATCTACTTCCATATGGCTTTCTAACGGTAATCTTGACAAAGCGTCTACATGCGACATTTGTTTACTAGGACGGTATTGAAATGTATATTCATACATAGATAAAATAACTGCCCATCTCTGTAAACGTGAAACTGCTACCACTGAAGTACTTTTGTGAGGATTAAATATTTCCTTCAATGCTTGGGAATCCGAACATAACAAAAACTTATTACCGTAAATATACTTATGAAATTTTTTTATTGCAAATATAATAGCCAAAGCTTCCCTATGAAGTTGTGAATATTTTTGTTCTGCTACAGATAATGTACTAGAAACAAATAACACTGGTTTTTCTACTCCATTCACAACTTGAGCCAAAACTGCCCCCACACCATAGGGTGACCCATCTGCACACACTACTATTTGTCTTTTTGGGTCATACTTTTCTAATATCCGGTTATTCAACAACAGATCCTTACTATTTTCAAAACTTTTATCACACTTATCTGACCAAACAAATTTTCACCTTTCTTTAATAATTTGTGCAACTCTCTCAGTTCACTACTAAGGTTTGGTATAAATCTACCATAATAATTTAATAAACCCAAATACGCTTTTAATTCTGTCAAATTCTTTGGAGCCCTTGCATTTCTTATTGCCTCTACTTTATGTTTTTGTGGACTAATACCCGATTTAGATAATGTATGTCCTAAATAATCAACAGTTTCTTCAAAAATTTACATTTATCTACATTTATTTTACATTATAACTACTCAGTCTTTCTAAAACCTGATCCAACTTAGTTCTACACTTTTCTTCATTCTCCTCACCTATCAGTATATCATCCAAATAACAGAAAACGCCATCTAACCCAATCAATATTTGATCCATCACTGATTGAAATATTGCTGGTGCACTCCTACTCCATACGTTAACCTAGTATACCTATACAAACCTCTCTGTGTATTTATTGTTAAATACTCTTTAGAACTTGCCGATACTTCTAATTGCTGATACGCTCCAGACAGATCTATCACACAGAATACTGCACTATTAGACATACTTGCAAAAGATCCTCTACATTAGGCAATGGATAATGTTCAGTTTGGATACTTTTATTTATAGTCACTTTACAATCCATACAAATCTGAATATTACCATTAGGTTTAGGCACTATTACTATTGGACTTGCCCAATCACTATACTTAATAGGTTCCAATATTCCTAAATCCACTAGCCTATCCAACTCTAAATTTACCTTTTCTCTTAACTTATATGGTACTGTGTACGCTTTGTGAAATATGGGTTTCGTATTTGGTTTCATTACTATTTCAGCTTTGTATTTATTGATCACTTGGTTCGGCATTTCATTCAACACACTTGGATATTTAGACCTAATAATTTTCTCTATCACTCCTTCTATTTTACTAACCTCTGACTAAACTGATTCATAACATTTTATTTTGCATAATTTCTCCACTTCGGAAACATCACATCCAACCACGATCTACCCAATAAAGGAGAAATTTGTTTTTTATTCCTTATCACAAATAATTCTAATTCATAATGTTTTTTTGCACTCTTCCTTAATTTTACCTTCACTACTAACTTTCCTAAAATCTCTAATTTATCTCCTGTCACAGATACCAATTTAGTAGTAACATTTTCTAAACATATACCTGAGAACATTTTATAATACATTTCTTCACTTATTACCGACGCACAAGCACCTGAATCGACTTCCATCACCAACTGTTGATCTTCTACCACCACATCCACTGTCAATGGAGAACCAACCGCTTGAACTGCACTGATCATAACTGCCTTTTCCACATAGTGTATTTGATCCATTTCCCTTGATAACTCTTGAATGGAACTGTGATTTGATGAACCTGAACTGCTTCTGCTTCTACGATGTTGATATGTTTCTCTGGACTTTGAACGGCTCTCACGTTGCTTAGTCCTACAACATATATATATATTATAATAGTATGGTTGACGGAGACGATAATTCGGTTGAAATTCAACGCGAACTGTTACACAAAGTATCGAACTGGAGGGAGGCGCACGGTAAAAAAGAACGAGTAAGGACGACGAAGACGCGGACGATCAGTTTGAGCCGCGCGATATCGTTATAAATGAACGATACGTCTCGAATTCGCGACGTTCGTTAAGACGATTTTCCACAACGGAACTCGGCGACGTGTTTAAAGACTTTTTTTTTACATTCGGTTTAGACTTTCGACTACACGCACAATAATAACTGAACGGACGAGAGAGACACGGATGAGACTCTGTTTTTTGTCATAGCGTGTATTTTTCAAGTCATATATGTACGCGTTACGGTTTATATGAATGTCAAAACGTTCCAGTGCTTTACGACCAATATAAAATCAATACGATTGTTAAGAGATCAAATCGGATGTAAAAATAACAGCCCGAATCATTAACGCTGGAAACCTTATTAATATTGTGTGAGAAAAATTAACGAAAGCCCGTGGTGCTATACGTCTATATTACATTTATTAATATTCAATACGATCAAAACAATTTGATGTATTTAAAAAAAAAATGAAAATAAACAATCGAGCCGAAGAGTATTAGAAAAAAAATATTTAAAAGCAGTTGTACGTATTTAAATTCGTTTACGCGTACCTACTACCGGTTTCGATTAAAATAATCGTCGCGTAAACGGAAAAATGAACATAAAAAAAAAAAAAAAAATTATGAATATTACGACGAAAAGACACATATTTTTAAAATTTATATTTAAAATATTTTTAAATTTATTGTGTGATTTTCTTCCAAAACTGAATTTATTTAAATATATTATGTGGCGTATTTAAAATTCCTAAGTCATTATCTTTTTTATTCGAATTCGGTTTAGTTTTTTTTTTCTTCATAATTTCGTGTCATAGACGCGTATCATTTATATCTCGTTTTAAAATTCCTATTCGTTTTACCAGTACGTACATTTATTACAACTGCATTTAAATTGGCGAATTCCGGGATAGTTATAAATTCGTCAGAGTTATCATTACTATTATTTATTTGAAAATTGTTTCGTTTTATAATTTATTTGTTTAATTAAATTATCATTACAGTGAATTGAACGCGATTTTAATATTTCATCGAATTTTTCTGAAAATATATGTATATATTTTTTTATATTTCGTTATTAGCTATTAAATACGTATATATATATATATATATAGGTACCTAATTTATTTTTAAAGTCATCTTCTCACACACACAAAATCCAAATGTAGAGTATACGAAAGAAAAAACCACGGACTTAGAAGGCAGACTGTACAAGAAACCGAACACTGGAAAGTATCTTAAAGCGAAACGATCGGAGTGGGCAACAATAACGAGCCGTGTTTGGCGAGCGGACACATTCGAATTGTACCCGCTAAGAACTTGACGAAAAATCGGCCGAGAGAGTGGTACCGTCAACGATTGATGGACAGAGTGGTCAAAGACGCTAGAGTGGCGTTTATGGACGGAGAAGCTTGGTGGAAGCGCGCAAAAGGCGTGTCAAGCACATAAAATATAATCCGTTTTATTGGAAAACCAACGTACGAATACACACATAGACTTTATCGTAATCATCTCGGGCTTATTGTTTATAGGTCTTGCCATAATATAATGTGTGTGTCCCCGTATATATCGTTTATAATTGATATTATTATGTACACGAGCATAGGCGCAATTTGGGGGCTTGGGTGTGCTTAGCACCCCCAATTTTTTTCGTATTTATTTAAGTTTTAGTAGTTATTATATGTACACAATACATACATAACAACAGATTTGTTCTATGATATTGTTTAAATGAATAATCGTGTGATGACTGAAAATATGTTGTCTTACAGACTGGTCAAAAAAATTAAAGAAAACAATTTAAATTCGGATGATTTTATAAATTTATAATATAATAATAATATGTTAGTGATAAAATATATCAATTTCATTAGTGTGGCGACTGGCGATAAAATCATTCAGACTGTTCGGCGTTCGGCGAAAACATCGCAGTGTGACAACATTCAAAGTACTATTTTAGTTTTATCACAGATTATCATCGTTATTGAAAAAGACCTTACCAATCAAATCGATATTAACGAAGTAATAAATATTTTTGCTCAAAGTGAAAAGAGGGTGTTGTTATTATAATAAGTAATAAAGTGTAAACTCAGATTTAAATTTAAAATTGAAGTTGATTATGGTTTAATAATTGATATGTAACGTTTATCGCGTGTAATTACTGTAATTAAATAATAATATACTTTACAAAGCATCATAGCTATTACTTAAATACGTAATTGTTTAATGGTCATTGAAGGGTTGCAGATATCGATAACTCTATAAAATAACATGAAAAATCGAGGGGCTTCAGCACCCCCAGTTTTTTCAGTGAAATTGCGCCCCTGTACACGAGAATAATACGCGCGGAAGAATGTCCGCGAAAGTACGCGCCGAATTCGTGTATTCTTCGTGAAACGCACGAGGAGATTGTGTATTTCCTAGTTAACAGTTTGTAGCTTTACATAACGTATACACGTACGAGAGTTTTATTGAAAACGTAAAAACACGAGCGCGTAACAGACGTGTATTACGCGTTATCCTATGCAAATTGATCAAAACGGGGGAAAAGTCTACTAATGACTGATGACATAACTATACCTATACGTATGATATACGCATTCACTCGTCGTAACGATATCGTCCACAGTCAACTAACACTACGCGTATATTATACACTGGCAGCTACTGGAAATCTGTCGTCGTTCGGTCGAATCCACTCCGTCAAGGTTGCAGTGGTTTGCGTCATCCGTTCTATTCCATTCGACTGCTCTGCAACAATAATATTATTGTTTTGTAGCGCTCCCGTTTGGGACGCAAACACAGTTTGGCCATATTATAGTACGCGCCGTGTGATTTCGCGAACAATTGACAGTCCGACTTAAATCCTGTGTTCAACGCGGTATTACCTGCAGCCAGTACATTCGGTAATATTGCACTAAAATCGTCGCAAACACTCCCTCTTAATAAGTGGGCGCCACTAGAGGTCAAATTTTAGGGTGCTAAAATTACTCACTGCAGAGCTGTGTGGGCTCCATAATCACAACAACAAGTTTAGTTATTAAATCGGATCAGTACTCAGTAGACGATCGTATTATAAATGTCGGCAAATAATATTATGAGCAAAAACCCCACCTGGGCAAAAATACGCGCCTTATATATTATTATTAAAGTCAAATTTAACAACAATAGTTCAAAACATCAAAACATCTAATAAATTCAATAACAAAAAAACCACTTTAATAATAATAATAATAAACATGATAATCATTATCATACGTATAAAATAAAATTAATAATCTTTCTTGTGCCGTGCTAGTCCAAAGCCAATTTTGTGTATACATTTGGGTGCACATCTAAATTGTTTGATATCATCAATACTAAAATCTTGTTTAATATTTAAAATAAAATAATAAGGTGCTAAAAAAAAAAAATAAATTACCGTGTTGCGAATTTCATAATTCATCAAATTCCATCCTCCTAAAATGACGAAGGAAATGTCCGCTTTCTCTCTCTCTCTCTCTCTCTCTCTCTATCTCTATCTCTCTGCAAGTGCAAAACGGCTCAATATCCAAAACGCCTGGCGAGATGTACATCATCAAGTCCACCCACAAAAAAAAAATCAATACCATCAACCAAGTTTGTGAAACCACTATACACCTAACCGCCTTGGTAACCGACAATAGAAAAATTTTAAAAGTTAAGTTTGGTCTTTAGTCGATCGATGTCAATCGACGCGGTGTCTTTCGATGAAAATCCTTATAACCTTATAATCCTCATAGTATGATACTCCCCGCGGGCCCTAACGTATCTATCGACGTGACTTTTATTGAATTTATACTGCAACCGTTTGGTGGTCGCCTATAACGAACGTCCACTCATGTTTATATATTTTAGTTAGAATACAATATATATACAGTATATACGCGTGGGTGCAACTATAAACAATATTCCTGTATACAGTAATATATGCACGATTGTTATAACGTTATATTCGTTGTGTTAAATCAAACGGTACAGTGACTAAAACAAAATATATTTATATAATATGACGTCACGGAACGTGCGAGTTTGGGCGTACGCAGTTCGGCACGAATTTAAGTCCTAAAACGGTTTCGGATAAAATTTCAAACGCGCGTATGTGCGCAAAATCTGCAACGACTACAACGTCTTACTTATGCGCGGTATGTATTCGTCTAATTGCTAGGCGAGAGACGTTCGCCATACGAAATAATATATGGTCGTCACGCGACTGCAAACGCGACCGAAACCTTACTGCAATTCGCATCGATTGTTACAAGTAATTATAATAATAATAATAATAATAATAAAACGAAATATCTCGTCGTCGTTTACTGTTCCACAAACGCCTCCAAAAACCGCATAAATCCTCCTCTTATTATTTCCAATTTTTTCCATACAATTACTGAACAATTACCACAAGAAAATTAAAACTCCAATGGCCTAGAGACTCCTTCTTAAGAGTCAACGTACAGCACGCTGAAACGAAAAAATTTAATTTAAAAATATAATATTTAATCACGCATAATTAATTAAATCCCTACGTCGGAGTGCTGTCCAACGGATGCCGCGCGGACGTCTCTTCTTCGAGTGATCGAGTGCTCTTTTGATTATTGTGCCAATAGCGTACAGTTCGTAAAATTATCGAAATAAAAGTTTTAAAAAAATGTTAAATAAAATAAACTGACGCGTGTGTGTGTGTGTGTGTGTGTGTGTGTCGATCATTAGACACGACCTGTTGTTCCTCTTCCGAAGACGCTAAAAAGAGGACGTCGAAACCAGGACATCCGTCACGATTATATCATTATAATCCGCGGACACGCCCCCGCGGACACACCCCGATAACGGTGTATGTATATTACATTATATTTTTTATAATAAATAATTAACGTGCCGCAGAATTTGTAAATCGGTTGTAAAGATCGAAATTTAAACATCTTTATAATTTTTACGCGCGCGTGTCAAATCGTCGGAACAACGATCGAAAAGTGGTTGAATGTCGTTTCGATAAACGGACAGCGTTAACGAAATATTGACTTCCTCCTAACGCTCGATAATTAAAACTTCTTTTTACGTTCTGGAACGTATTTATTCGGATATTATAATAGCGACGTAATTCGACGAACGGTAGAGGAAATATCGAGAGTTCGGGCGAAGCTGTCGAGTCCTGAAAATCCGCGCCTACCACGAACCAATCCCGCGTAGAACTCAATCAGTCACCGGCCTGTCAATATCATAAGGAAAAAACGTTCGAAGGATTCGACGTAATCTCCAAAGCGAATCGAACGACTTTGATATTATACACTGACGGACTCGTCAGAACCCGCGTGGAGTGCCTCACACGGGCTGTCTATACGATTTTCATTAGTCATGACGACTAATTTTCTCCTAGAAAGAAAAAAAACTAATCACTTTTTGTCACGAGTCGGGTGTATAGTTTAAGCACGTTTCAATTTCAGATGGGTGAAAATATTTGAGAAATATATTCTTCTAATACTTTTAAGAAATGAACGTCGTTGAACATAAATGAATCGCAAAACAACGTTAAACGTATATTTAATAGCACAATATAGTCTTGTCGATTATCGAGATCGAGCCGGTAAAGTACTTTTCTTGAATGCTCACTTACCTGATAAATGTGTCGCTGAACCAAGATTAGATTACATTTGCTGCGGCGTCATCTAGAGTTTTAGTTAATTTAATAAAACTAGAAAAAACAGCGCCTCGATGGCCATTATTCTTTTTTTTTTTTTACTGAGTATACCTATATTTGTGTATTTATTTTTGAACTTGATCGAAAGGTATTAGTATGCGGTAATCTAATATATTCGTTTTCGACGATTTGTTCGATAAACAACCAAAAACGGTATTATTCAATCGAATAATTTATTACGTTGCCCGTTTACTAATAAACCTAACTATTTAACGAAAAGTAACGAATTTTTTTTTTTTTTAATATTAATATTTTTCGTAATGAAATTTCATTCAAAAGGTTTTTATATTTTACGCATTAATTTTGTATTATTATTTTACAAGAATTTAAAAAAAAAAAAATTCTTAAATAAATTTTAGGTAAACTCCCTTTTAAAGGAAAAGGGATTCGGAATTTATAAAAAATAAACACTCGTCAATCCGACATGCATATATAAGTATGTACACATCATAACGTACAACAAATAACGAGTTTCTTAAGCGAAACAATTTCTTTTAGTTATTTTTCGTTTTAACGAAATTTCTATTTTAACGATTTTTTATTTTTATTTTTTTTTTGAGAACCGTTAAGTTCGTTGATCAGAGGTTATACCGTATATAATAGTTCACAAACATTAATTTTCGTTTCCACGTCATGTTTTGTTGTGTGCCTAGTGTGACCCATAACCCTAACCCAACCTTCCTTTTCATTAACAATTTCATGTCCGTCATCGTATCATAGTATAAAACAAGCAACAATAATAATAATTAATAATTATTATAGTTTTTTTATAATCTTATACGCGTTGATTTTTTTATAACATAAAATCAATGTTCATTACCTTCCTGCGGAGTTTCCGAAATACGAATTCAATTTTCGACGGACGTCTTCCACAGACCCGCCCATAATAATCTCTTTGCGTTTTTTTGACGTAAAGAAAAATTATAATAGGCATCGAGTTGTGGATGTTCCCGCGCATTCTCCTCTTCGTTCAAACCAACGTAATTTTATTTTCTCTTCGCACTAATTCCGATTTCCGAGTTCGCCATTTAATTTAAAATGTATATATAAAAAAAAATATTGTAATATCTCAAAAACAGAAATATTAATGACATAATCGATATTAAAGTACATATATATATAAACCGGTTTTTCTGCCGTACGCGTAGCACAATATATGTATAATATATACACATTCAAATATTATTATATAACGCGTCTTTCGAAAATCGCGATAAAATTCCACCGTTTACGATACTTTTTTTTTTAATCGAAAACAATTCCGCGTACGATATATTCGATTGCGTTAAAGAAACGTTTCTTTTTTTTTTTTTACAAAAATATTGTGTTATATTTTGTTTATTGTGTCGCCGAAAAACCGCGAACGAATAAAATTCCACAATATCTGCAGTTATAATAATAATAATAATAATAATAAAACTGCAGACCTCCTCTCTTATTATAATCTGCACGGATTCGTAATAATACTCTAGAACGCCGTCGAACCGGTCGAACGTTATACGGGGAAAAATCGCCTTAGCCTTAGCCGTCTGTCGTCGTGTTCGAGCGCGCGCGCGCGCGCGGCAAACATCAAACGGCGAATAAGTCACATCAGCTCTCGGATCTGGCCGAGGGCGCCAGAAAAACTCGTCCTTCCAACGTTTTTTTTTTTATTATTATAATTATTACCGATATCGTCCCGGTCGGTAACGCCTACCCGGACCCGACCGACACGGAACGGACTGCAGAAATGAACCGCGTTAAAATACCGTTCAGAAGGGAACGACGAGACGGTCGATATAATTTTACGAGAAAAATAAAACGAAGAAAACGCCAAAAAAAAAAAAAATTTTTTTCCTCGTTTTTGAAGCGGAGCGAGGAATGTATTAGTTTTTTTTTTTTTTGTCTGATGTACCCAAAAATTTTACCGGAAGGAACGCTCCGATCTTTACATATAGTCATACGCGCCGCGGTTTCCGTGCAGTACGTATAGCAAATTGCGCATTTAATTGGATATATACTTTAGAGAAGTAATTTTTCTGAATACTTTTTTCGAGCGCCTGCAAAAAAAAAAAAAAAAAGTATAAAAACGCGATTTCGTCGCGAAATCCATTATTATCATCGCGTTATTTTTTCGCGTAATCGTATATGAAACAAACCGAGCGCGGTCGAAAAACATTCACACCGATACGTATAGGCTTCATTACGGGACAAAAAAGTTGTTAACAAACAAAATTACTTTTAATTATTTATAGCAAAATGATGACGTATTTAATTCGTAAAAAAAGGTTTTCGGTTTTTTAAGGCTCTAAAAAAAATTTAATACGATGTCAGTACGTTTAGTTTTTCGCGACAAAGCGCAGCGCAGTATTTTTATACGTGGAAAATTACGCGTTATCAGTGCCGCGGATTAAGCTTTTGGAGTCCCCTAGACCAGAGGTTCTCAAACTTTTCAGGCTAGGCCCCCCTTTTAGTTAACCCCAGACCTGAGCCCCCCCCCTCATAAAAATAATTTTAATAGTCATGTTTAGAGTAAAAAAATGTTAAAAACAAACAACAAATATTGATAAATATTAATATTACAAATTTATTTTAAAATAAAATGTATTTTTTATAAAATATTTTAATTAATAGGCCAATTTTAATGTGATGGGTGGGCTTGTTTTTACACCTTTTATAGATAATGGCTCGTGTTGATTGTTGCTGCCTGTATGTGATGTATAAATATACCGAATTGTATACAATGCAAAACGCGATTATTATTACGGACATTTCACAATTTTTAAATTTTTCTACCAATGCAATGTTGATTTTTAAAATTGTCTTGCGCCCCCCCTATAAAGCTTTTGCGCCCCCCTGGAGGGTCGCGCCCCACACTTTGAGAACCTCTGCCCTAGACAATAATACAAATATTCTCCCGATTATTTGTATCTTGTATTAAATATTATGTACCTATATAATTTTTAATATTTCCATCCGTTTTCGCGGGGCCCCTAGAAGAAGTGGGGCCCATAAGCAATCGCCTTATAGTCCGCCTGTTTTGTTGATCCGGGCACTGCGCGCTATTTCATTTACATTAATAATAAAATTACACCGAAGTTCAGTCTTTATCGAAATCGACGATTTATCGCATACCTAGCTTTCGAATTTATCGTAATAATAACAGAACTCTAATGTCTTTAAGAGCCGAGAGTAATTCACTTGAGCGAAATCCACCACTGCAGCAATAATACGTACCTGGCTACTTTTTATTTTTCTCTCTTGCCGCACACACCGCAATGACGTACGACTTGTGCCACGCAAAATTAGGTACCGTCTCGAGAAAATCTAATAACACGTTTCGAACGTTTTACAACGATATTTTATGTATCTGCGCAGTTATCGCCGCGACGGTGTGTCCGTCCCGACCCATCGCTAAGATATATTAATATATAGCGGCGGTATCGCCGGACACCTGCTGCATCAGCCGGTCGTACGCGTCGACAAAAAGTATACCGCCCCACTCGTCGTTTTCGTGCTTATGATAACGATTTTCATATCACGAGCTCGTGATTGAATATAAATCGATCGTTCGTACGTTCGTATTTTAGTGTACGAAAATCATAAATCCAAAGTATAAAAAAACTACAAAAAAAACACCGTATGTTTTTGGAAAATTTTTTCGCGTTTTTCACAAAAAAATCGTACCGAATCACGGAGAGCCAATTTCGAACGTCATTTTGAAATCGAGTGTACAATTTTGTTTTTTTTTTTTCCGTACAGGACTAGACTTTTTTTTCTCTTAGTAATATCGCGCAGAGGCGCGGTTATAAGAGGGAGGAGCGATCCCCAATGGGATTTTATATTTTTTAATTTAGTATATATCTGACCTAACAACACCGACTTGTGTCGTGTGAGTTGGTCCAATTATATTATGGTTATATATACTCCATTTTGTCACCCACCCCTTTGAACATTATGTATATAAGGCTGAAATTAGTGTTCGACCGACGATCAGTGATGCGTACGGCACGCGCTGATCATCGGTCGTGATATTAGTGCGTATAGCTGACGACGAACTCGGTCGGTCGTGTACAGTGTATAAACGTGTAAATGTGAGTAAACGAGTAAACGTGTGAACGAGTGTACAACGAGGAAAGATGAATCCTTACGTTCATTACATTTCATTGAAATAATATTTTTATTAGTAATAATAATAATAATAAAAAAAATAAATAAATAATAAAGATCACGTACGATCGGTCGCTCGGTCAGCGTCAAACTGAACACCCGCATATACCGACACGGCGCGTCAGTCCGACCGTAATAAAACGGAAAAAGAAAGTAGTCACCAGATAGCGTTACGACACAACACAGAGGGCGTGGCAGAAAGCGCTTATAAATAGCGATCCGAAACCATCGGACCGCTCAGTGTAATCACGGCGGTCAGACGTGAACAACGTAGTTCGCGTCTGACTGCGGTGTGTATGCGTGTGTGTGTTGTTCGAGACTCACAGCTATTTTATATAATACGCCTTTCTGCCACGCCCTCTATGTCGTGTCGTAGCGCTATCTGGTGAGTACTTTTTTCCCCATTTTATTGTTATTTCGTTTACATTCCATGCACATTGTTCTTCCTTTTCTATACATCTGCATTTCGTCTCGGTACATTAATAATAATCTTTCTTTTTGGTTATTACTCGTCTATGTGGATATTTCATTGGCAGAGGGCGTTGGCTCCATTTTCACCCCCTCCCCTTGAACATCATGTATAACCGCCACTGATATCGCGCATAAACTACTATATGTATAATTTCGAGCCCGACACGAATCCACAAAGATATTTCTTCCGAGCGAGAAGCGATTGGTAAACAAGTGAGACATGAGTGTTCTTACAGGAGTAGACCGATCAGTTGCCGCCCGTATTTCTGAAAAAAAATCCAAAGATTGAGATTGATATTAGAATATACCATGCGATAACCGCGCGGTCCGACCGAACGCAGTCACCGACCGATTACTATTATAGAAGACGGAATTTTCCCGATGGAATTGTTCAGGAACCTCGTAATAAATTATAACATTTCCCCCCCCCCCCACCGGTAAATTTCAAATGCGTACAATAGTCTACATTAAAATCGAAATTTATTTCAACGAATTGTTTGTTTATTACAATTTTCAAAAACGTTTTTCTAAAATCCAATTGGGGAGCGCTCGTGAGGACAATCCTCGCGGTATACCGCTGCTGAGTAAATGTCCGCCGTGTAAATTCAAATCGGAATCGCTGCGCAGTAAATTATATTTTATACAGACCGTAGCCGCACACACGCGCGTGTCTGCAGCCGGTTATGACAGTGTTTTATCGACGCGTTACAGCGCACGCCGTGTTTCGGCCTACACGTTCCAATTGAATGGACGATAGAAAAAAAAAAAATCCCGTGCTCATAAGTACGCGCGCATTCAATACACACAAATGCCTACACACAAGAATCTGTCATATTACATACTTTATTATTACGCGCGGTGTAACGCGTGTTTTCGCAAGTGCGCAGTCGTCGTTTATGATGAAAAAAAAAACCCGCGCTGCGGATGACCCCGCGACCGCGATGGAGTCGCGGCGGTTGTTGAACTATCCTCGGTCGTCTCCGGGCCCGGTATTATAATATACATTTTTTTTTTTTTTTATTATAAATCTTTTATAATTGGACCCGGCCGAGTAGCGGCGTCCAGCGTTCTCGTAACGAGTATCGGCATATAGGGATAATATTACGTATTATATACGTATTTATTGTAATTACTATTAAATAATACCGGCTTTACATATTATACATATATAAATGCTTTTTATATTGTAAAATATGCACTTATAATAAGCGCGAAATATGCGAAATAATTATTCATTATTACGGCTATTTATTTATTGGAAAGTTATAGAATAATGAAAAAAATGATTATACATCGATATAAACTACTGCAATATTATTACTGTGCAAATGTATACGATATATATTTTATGATTGTGATGAACAAAATATATATATATAGACATAGGCGGCACTTGGGGGGGCCATGAGGGGGCAGTTGACCCTCCAAATTTTTTGGGGGGCAAAATTATACATTTGCCCCCAAAAAAAAAAAGTTAACAAAAAAACCTGTTATTTCAATCTTTTATTAATGAACGCCGAAAAGTTGAATTTAATTTAAAATAATTAATGATATTCACTCTGTAATTTTAATTTCTGATATAAAACAAGAAAATAGTTTTTGGAATTCCAAATTCAATTTGAAGCCGATTAAGAAGAATATTAGAATTATACTCATGTTTATTGAATAATCGAATATTGATAAAATGATAATAATTGTTATCAAAATTAATTCATCTAGAAAACGTGGTTAGTAATTCTTTACTAGCACTACAACGCCAGTCACTGATTAGAGGATATCAGTTAAGTAGTAAGTACAGATAAATTTACAAAAAATAAGTACAGAAAAAAGAAACGCGGTGGTGGTTCAACAGTGGTCAACAAAAGTTATTTTGGTTATTTTAAGTTTATTTTGGGAGAATTGGGTTATGAAAGTCAATTAATTGTTTGCCCCCCTGGAATCATCTCCAAGTGCCGCCTATGTATATAGACAATTTAAACGTTATATTGGAAAAACAATAAGTTATTACGATAATGTGTTCCATACATATTTTGTCTCAGTCAAATTATAACGTCCGTTTGTAAGGATGCGTGTTTGTACACGAAGAATACTGTATAAATCAACGCTTGTTATTATTATATGGGTATAATGTATACGCATATTTAAAATTCGACAAAATTTCTGGGGAAAAATTTTGAATAGAAGAACTCCTGAAGTCAACGTTTCTCACCTTGGTGTATTTTAGAAATTTCTTTTAAAATTATACAGCAAACCTTTGTTTTTATTAATAATTTCAAAACGTTTTTATATATAATAATATTGTATATAACAAAATTAAAACACTTAAAATGTATAGGTCAGCGGTTCCCAAACTTTTAAGACTCGCGGCGCCCTTTTGAAACTGAGGATTTCTCATGGCGCCGCCGTAGATAAAACTGATGACTTTTAAAAAAATTGTTTACGTAAAAATAAATAAAACTACAAAAAACTGCGGATAATATGTAAATATTTATATTATTATAATTATATATGAGTATATACAGTGGAACCTCGATAAGTCGAAATTCTAGGGAAGTGATATTTTTTTGACTTATCTAAGTTTTCGACTTACTAAGGTTTTCGAGTTATCGAGGTTTAAGAAAAAAAAATTCGACTTTAAAGGTTTTTTAAATTTATTTTATTACAAACATTATATAAATTACAGTGGGTATATTATTTTTAAATGATTATTTAAAAAATATGATATAAAATGTGTAAGTATAGTGTTACAATTTTACAAAAAATAATTTAAGATATTACTTTGAGTTAGGTTCTTTAATAAAATTAAAATGTAATTGTAAAAACCAATAATAAATCGTCTATATTCGGAATACGGAATGTTCGAGTTATCTATAGTTTTCCTTTCGAGTAATCGAGGTTTTCGACTTATCGAGGTTCTACTGTATTTTATAAATTCTTATAACAATTACATTTTTTATAAATATATTTTACATTAACGGTTGGCGGCGCGGCGCCCCTTTAAAGACATCGCGGCGCACACTTTGGGAACCACTGGTATAGGTAACACGCAAAAACACGCGTTTTTATGGAAAATACGCCAAATAAAAAAAATTCGCAATTTTATTTATTTAAGTATCCATTTACTGCGTGTAATTGCTTATAAAAATATGAACATGCATTATATTATGCAAAATCCGGTTCATTATAATACATACCTGACCTTTGCGCGCGCGCGCGCGCTAGTCATCGCATGCCAATATATAGTTACGGGCAAAACACGCCAAGTATTTTAAATACAATAAATACTTGTTTTTTTTTTTTTAACGAAAAAAATATTACTCTCGCGATACATAAAAAAAAAAAAAAAACTGATCACAAACCAATTGGCGGTATACTATATTGTAATATAAATATCCTTAAAACGCATGTCGTATATATGGATAGAAAAAACTGAAAACTCCGTTCTCATTTATTTTATAATAATCGCTGCGCAGGCTCGACGAAACGTATACAAACACGATTACCCTCCCCCCCCCGGTCACCCGTCCGAACGCGGGCAAAAAAATCAAACCCCGTGAAATTTCGTTACTCGATTTGACGTTTTAAGCATCCGATGAGAGAGAGAGAGAGAGAGACGTTCAAAGTTACTAAAACCATAATATATCCAGCTGGATTGTTGCATCGCGTTGTCCCGTCGTCATTGACAATAATCGTAGTTGCTATCCAAATATCCGTGTACGGTCGCAACGTGACTTAAACGAGTAGGTATACGACTACGTGTTCGCAGTGCTCGGGCAAAATATTCGTTGAATTTATTCGAAATGCTATAAATATTCGCCCTTGTACAACTGTATACACTGACAACGGACTGTACGGGAGATTTTATTCGGTTATTTTTTAAATGTCTACGAATATAATATACTCGGCGGCGTATACAGACGACTGTTTTTTTTTTTTTCCGTTAAAATGGGTTTGCTTCGTGCAACACCGAGTTCACTGACCGTTTTGCAGTTTCAGACAATATAATAACATCCACGACACAAAAAATAATAATATTAAAACGAGTCGCCTGCTGCATCGTAATATACGCTGCGCGCGGTATATTATATTATATAGCTATAGGACGACGACAAATCGGTTTTTAATACTTATTATTACGATTATTACAATATAATTTATAATGATAACGACGTTCCTGTTGTGCGTAACAGTATTATATTACTCGCGGGGCAGGTCCGATGATTTATGTCCGTTGAAAATCGCCGAAAAACCACAACCCGTTCGCGTAATACTAACAAATCCGCGACGAACGCGATCCAGGCGGACGATCTGTCGAGACCTAACATGCTGCAGTTGTCGGCCGCTGTTGGACGGACGTAACATAATAATTGAATCATTTCGCGCAAATACGAGTCCACACAGTATATACGAGATACGTTTCGAGAAAATCAAAAAAAAACTGTGCAGATCGGTTTTACTTTTGATACACCCGACTGCTGTATCGTCTGACGTATTCATCCTTACGTAAGACTATTTATTATTCTCGTTACAGGGGCGTATTTATGGGGGGCTGATAGGGCTCCAGCCCCCGAAATTTCAGGAAATTTCTTTACTAATTCCTATGTCCTATAGCTATAGGATGTAATATTTTTAATAAATTCCTAATATGTAGTTGTTTTTAAAATGTTGAGAATTTGGTAATTTGTCCTATTTTTAAAATTTAGTCTTGCATTAGAATTTAGAAATAATTCAACAATGATATTTACTCAATGCCTCAGCCCCCCCACCCCCAAAAAAAATTTCTTAATACGCTCCTGTCTCGTTATTAAATTCCGCTTTACGGAATTATTTTTGCACGAAGGACTAAGGAGTAGGTGTCGACGAAAAACCAATAATATATTACACTGACAAAAAAAATATATGTGTATACGCTTAAGCGTTTGATTATAGTCCAGGATTTAGGAGGCACTTTTCCGCGTGAAATACAAACACGAGGTGTCCGTTTTTGGCTCAGTATACTGTTTTTGTGTAAAGGTCGGTCTTACGATGAAACTACCCACAAAACATAATAATACAATATATATATATATATATATATACACACTCAAAAGTGTGCCTACTTCTCGCATGAAACGATTCGTATATAATAAATTATAATGTATGTATACGGTCCAAGTACAACCCGGAACTCGATTCGTTACCGTTATAACTTATAAGAGACGTCTATAATCATCGGGCGGGTGTCACATGAGTTTCCTGTCGTCTGTTAGGTACCTATACGCCTATCCCCATATTATGTAGGTGCGTATATGTATTTGCAGCAGCAAACAACGCCTTAGATTTTAACGCCCGTGTACAAAAATAAAATAAAATAAAAATCGCCCTATCGGCTCTCTCTATATATGTATTTGTATACATATAGGCAAGCGAGAAGGAAAAAAAGAACCGGCGTTCATTGGACATCGGTGAATCACTCCATCAGTTGTATTTTATCGTTTTAAATTTGAAAACAACGATAAATCGTTGCATTCGAAAAACGATTCTGAATCAAACTATACCTGTTTATTATTATCGATATTTATTTCTCGTGGTTTTTCGAGAATCAAACTTCATACGCACTTTTCTTAGTCCTACGAAAAAAAATAAAAAAATAAATAAAAATAAAATACATCCGGATAAATATATAATTTTCGTTGCACGATCAGTGAACGAGTTTTGAAATTCCAGTACTCGTATATCGTGTGAAATATCGACCCGGCAGTTTCTGAGTTTTGCGCGATTACCAAACGCGTATACGTATACAACTTTGTTTCTTTATTTATGTATAAGATAAAAATATACAGTTATAAACACACGCATATATTATGATATAATATTTATATAATATACACGCGTATACAGGGTGTATCCCGCATGTACACATACGAGATAAAACGACACGACATTATGTTTATAGAAAAAATTGAGCAGGTTTTGAAAAAAAAAAAACAGGATTAACTCGAGTGTTTCGTTATATTTTCATGTTGTCAAAATTCCGTTTTATCATTCCGCATTTGTTTAAAAAAAAAAAAAAGCCCTACTCTGCGTACAATCACATAAGACACACACCCTGTACGCGTACCAGTCTCGAAATATACACGACGAAAGACTGGTTTTCGTGTACGCCGCGCCGCAATAAAATACATTACGTTATACGGCCGTTTGCTGGACACGCATCCGACCTGTGGAATTCGACGAGTTCGTTAAATATATATAATATTATATTTTAAATACCAAGAGAACATATATAGGTACGCACGTGCACGGTCACGTCACACCGCGTGTACGTGATGGATTAAAAAAGTTTAAACGAGTTTATTAACGAGAAACTGCTGCATCGCGATAGCGCACGCTGTGCTTCGGCGATGACGTGCTTTTCGGACAATATAATAACGATGACGGTGTTCTTTCCCGGTTCGAAAGGAAAAGAAAAAAATTTCCGATAATAATATTTAAATAATTTAAAAGTCAATTTTTTTTTTTTACTTATTGACAATTAATATGATCATTACAATAACAATTAACCAGTTTAGTTATAACGTTGTTATTTTCGACATTTGAAATGCGTTCGATACGAATTATTACATTTTATATACGCGTTCAATAATGTCTGATGTACTAAACATCTTCAGAGATATAAATATACGTATGCGGTCTATATGGTCTTGCGAAATTTTTATAGGGTCGCTATCGCTGTCGACGGAGATGAAAACTACTGCTGTTGCGTCTTGCAGTATAGTTATGTAATACTTATGGAGCGGAAACGTGGTCAGGTTAGGTTTAGACTAGACACGAAAGGAAAGTTATGATATCCGAAAGAAAATGCCTATACGTTTGAACTCAGTGAACGATATACACATACGCCACGAGTGGTGAGTGGAGAACAAAAAAAAAAAAACGACAAATATTCCGCTGAAACCAAAACATTATATTGGCTACGATAAAAAGCGATAGATAACAGTGGACTGGACACTCTTAGCGTAGTCGAAATTCACTGGTTACCTACAAAACAAATAAGACCGCTTTGCGAGACTCCACCAATCTGTATGGTTGCCGTGCATTAACAGTACGTATTCCAATAGTAGTATCTCGTTTTTAAATCGATGACTAAAATTCCAAACAATTTTTTAATTTTTTTTTTTTTTTTTTTTGTCAATTGAGGCAAGTTAATATTTTAAACTGCGGGCCAAAAATAAATGTTAATTTAACGTATTCGAGTCGATTTCAGACAGTTTTGATACATAAACGAAATCGTATTTTTCCTGTGGCGTTTTCAAAGTTCTCCGCGGTGAGTCTATAATATATACAGCTGCAGCCACAGAGGTTATACAAGAAAAAAACCGTTTAAAATGTGTGAAACAAATTTTTAGGTGCGCGCGCGTACGTTGCACACATTTACTGCGCGCGGAATGGAACATATGTGCATTATAAATTATTACAGAATATACGACGCGACGAAGGTCCTTCGGGCCGGATACGGCGACAACGACCTTGCCGTTCCCGACAACTTTGAACGAGCGCGCGCGCGTTTTACCTACACAAACGCCGTATACGATACACCGCCGAGACATGTGCAGCGAAATGACATCATCATCGTCATCCGTAGCCTACCCACAGTCAAACATACGCGGACCGGTCGTAGGTGCAGGCAGGCGGTTATGTGGCCCACGGAGCACACCTACTTTCACTCGTATTATATTAACGGAGCGGCAACGGCATACGTACACTAAAATATATTATACGTGCACGCAGCACGACCAAAAGTTTTCCCGTTATTTCCCATTCTTCTGCAGTGTACGGACTATTACAATGAATTCATTATTTTTATATAATCAGCGATGGCGTGCTCAGATTTGTTCGACTGAGGGAGAGACGCGCACGCGTCAACGAGCTACGAGGCACTACCGAGTTTAAAAAAAAGTCCAAATTTAACTACTGACGGTAATTACTCTTGATTTTTTTGGAAACGGAAATATGTACGGAAGGAAAAAGGCGGGAGAGGAAGACCGAAGAATCAGTGGACAGATGGAATCGAGGTGATGTGAAAACGGATGTGGGATATGGTGCAGTTTTATAGGTACAGGCGGCCATGTAGTTTCGGGAGTGTACGGCGAAGAAGAATAATTGAATCGGTCATTTCAAAAACAACATAAGTCATCAAATTGAAATTTTATACAAACCACAAATAACTTCATAACTCCAGAAATTTAACTTTTTTCGTACTTTTACCTCTTTACACATTTATTTTTAAGGTTTATTACATTCATAATTTGTGGTTTTAAATTGTCTATCTTTGACTATATTTCACTAAAATAATATAAAACTTATTTGACTTATGTTGTTTTTGAAATGACCGCGATTCAATTATAATAGCTGGTACTCTTGATTTTAATGTACATTAACACTATATTAATATCCCCTTGGAATCGAATAGCATTTCATTTTTATTTCGACAGAGTGGTTATTAATTTTGAATCCTACAAGTGCATTGATGGGCAACAATGGCGTCCAAAAACAAATACCCGTATTTTACACAACAACGGTCGTCTGTATAGTATATGTTTTTCATAAATATATAATATGTAAAATACGTACCTACGTAAAAAATAATTTAAACGTATTAAGGTTATTAAAAAACGTCGAACCCGTACAAGGTTATTGGTATTTTGTTAAATTAACCGATATACACTTGAGTTTTTAATCAATTTTAACTTTTAACTCGCGGTTAAAAAAAAAAGTGATTGATTTAACTTTAGCGAATTAAAAATCATTAACTTGCACCCAGCTTACTCAAAAGAGCTGCGAACATTTTTACAGACCTCCCGTGGAGAATTTTTTTCTATTTGAACGCGATAAATCGTATGAGAGTTTCAAAGTGTCGTCATATACCCATTTTCGATTCCGTATTATCGTTTCGCGCCTGTAACAAACATAGACAAAAAACAAAAACAATTCAATTCACATAATCTATACTATATGACTCCAGTAAACTTTTAATACGTATTTTTATAAAATTTCGATTCGAATGTCACCGTAATAATTTGTAGTATTTCCGTAATAATTTTTTTTTTTTTTTTTGTGGAGAAATTCCGAGTTTGAACGTGACGTTTTTTTCGAATTCGATCACAAAATACTATCTCGACTTTTTCTTAAAAAAAAAAAAAATAATAATAATACGAGAAAGTAAAAGGAATACGCGTGACGTTTTGATTCAAACTCGGAAAGATTCGAAAATCCGTGTGACACTCTCTACAGAGAAAGAGAGAGAGACATCAAAAAAAAAAAAAAATGAGATTAACAAAAATAAGAGGGACACTAACAGACATCATCGGATGTCTACGGGGAAGCAATCCGGAGCGCTATAGTCAGGGACGGATTTGCAGAATTTTTCGGCCCGGGAAAATTATTTAGACCATCCCTCTATATTATAATATCCAATATTATACATAAAAGCAAATATTACTCGTGTTTTAAGGCAATCTGCGTTTCAACCACACCCCCCACCACCATACACAATTTTAAAAATTACAGTTTTGTTTACTGACTTTTATATTTATTAAAATAAAATTTGCTCGTAAATAATATATAATAGCAAAACAATTTAATATGGGAGTCTTTATTGAGTAATGCACTTTTATTTTTTTAACTTATCAATGATTCCTTCTGTATCAATATAATTTAAAATTTAAAAATTCATCACAATTTATAGCAAAATTAAAAATTGTTTGCGGCCATGGCAGCCTTCAAGGATACCGGCCCACCGGGAAGTTTCCCGGTATCCCGATGGGCCAATCCGGCCCTGGCCTATAGTCATAGTGGGGCGTAAATTTCAAATTATCGATTTACTTACTTGAAACATTTTTTTTTTTTTGGTAATTTATAAGGACGGTAAAATTATACGTTGTGCCATAATTCACAAGATCTAGCACTGCTAACAGAGAATTTCTGTGCGAGGAAAAAAAAATGAAAATATTATTTGATTTTTCCGCGACGCGACTCTGCGCGCGTAACAACGACGACCGCCGAATAAAAAGTTTAAAAACCCGTTTGTGATTTTTGTATGGGAAAAAAATATATATCTCAACACGCACATCGACGTAAAAAAAAACGCGTCAATGTCTCTGCGCGCGTTCCGTTATAAGATTTTACTTTCTTTCGAATTTATATATTATATACGTGGGCGTCGCCTCTTTTTTTTTTCGTTTATATGTCGTAATTATTTATTATTATTTTGTCGTAAATCCCACGACCGTGAAACGCCGCACGCCACGCGTAACGCGACGGGAAAAAAAAATGTAAAAAAAAAATTTTCTTCTTCTTCGGTCTCCAACAAAAAAATATATATATATATATAAAAAAAAACGAGTATCGACCGGCCGACGTGTGTACGTATAATAATTATTAATTGACCGTGTCGCGCGGAGATAATTCTCTGCTGCAGCTTCTGCAGCGCTAAGTACGAATTCGCCGACACGGCCACGACACGTACAGAGAATAGGTATAAGTTATACAGACACGCGCTGTAAATATACAGCAACAGTCGGTTTACCGCGACGTTTTCAAACGAATTTCTAGCTCGTCCAGCTGTTGGTTTGTTCTGTCCTCGAATCGCACACGTTCTACGCATTGACGCCCAAACCATAGATAATAAATACGCATGGATGGGTCATTAGGTCTTACCTCGCGGTCATTTTATAAGAATTTTATGGGGTAGCTTAGTATTTATTTATTATTATATATATATATATATATATATGACCCCAGCCATAAGACATATACATGTCAATAAATAATAAATATAAATATAAAAATAATAAATAAGCCCTTTTGTATGGGAGGGATTGATCTAAATTAAGTAAGTATATAAGTAGTCAAGTCAGGTATTCCAGTCATCAGGGAAAGCTCTGGCAGTCGTCATGGACTATACGAGTATATACGCGTATCTTGTGACCCATCACTATTATTCGAGCCCGTCGTCGCTTCGTCGTCGTTTGTCGCGCTCGAATTTATACCAAGCACGTGAAGAACGTCGGTATAATTCCGTTTTCGTAGCTTATTTTATACAGGTACGCGACACGTCACATCTGCAAATCGACTCGTTGCAGTCCGTTCGGTTTCGATTCCGAGAGCCCGTTTAGTTAATTTTTTTAGGTACGTTCAAAAATTAAAGAATAATAATAATAATAACCGTATAGTATATTTTGTTCCGTAACACATTGTTATAAAAAAATGGATAATAATAATAAAAAAAAAAGAATCGGTTGCTCGCGTAGGCACGAATTATAAATAACAGTGGATTTTATTTTTTTGTTTTTCGCTCCGCGCCGCGCGGCCACTGCAAATGCGCATTCCGCGCGCGTATATCGTCGGAGCCGTACAAGAAACGCTTTCTTGTTCCAACTCCCATTGTTTACTCGCAAATATAATATATATATATATTCGACGTCGACCGCGTGTACAGTGAAAGTGTATATAGTCGCCCGTAATAATAATAATAATACGGTAAACTGCAGCAGCAGCAACACGTTTTGATTTTTTGTCCGTGATAACGACGTTTCTATAATATATTTTTAATATTCCAACCGCGTGCCCGCCTGGCCGCGGTGTTAGTACGCGCACATTTATTGCGTTTTCGCGACTATTATTTTGTTAGAAGTACGTTCGACACACACAGTGCGTTTGTTTTCTCCTGCAATCGTTTTTACACGAGCTCGTTTGAAAATCCTTCTCCTGCTCCTCGGCTCCTCCTACTCCTCCTCCGCACAGTCAATCGCGCGTCTCGTACATTATAATATATTATGCGTGTGATTAACCATCCGTGTTGCACGCGCGTTTTGACGACACGACCGCGCAGCGTCAAGCACCGTTGACGGGTTTTTAACCCTGTCCTACATTATAAATATATATATACATAATATTATGGTAACTATACGTATTATATTATACTGTCTCGCTGCTTCTTTGATGCAAAAACCGAAATTTTAACATTTATATACCGGCACGTACGCACACACACACACACAAATAACGTTCGAAAATCGAGAATTAAATTTTCTTTTCTTTTTTTTTTTGTCACCATATATATCGTACCGCATCGTCGTACGTAAATGTATTTTACGGTCTGCAGTACGCGCCGAAATGAATTTCGTAGTGCTCAAATTGGGAGGGGGACGCAGGCAGGAGAATGGAGTTCCTCTTTAAATTTTTCATATTTTGAAAGAACCCATTCAAATTATTTTCATTAGAACGGGAACGGGCCAAGGGAGGACGTGTTAGTTTGTTGAAATAATATTGAAATTCTCATTTTTGTAAATTTGCATTGAATAAGATAATAAAAAACTATTTAAAGGATTATAATTGTTGATAATTCGTAACAAGAACAAAAGTCTTATGTATTCAATCATTATTATAATTTATAATATATAGGTAATTTATGGTGTGTTGGCTTATGGTGTTTTGTGAGTGAGACGTGAGAATTTACCAAACAGTCGTGGAAAGTTATTTAAAATGAATTAGGTAGAGCACATTTTTATGTAATTATCAATTTTTTGTGTTAATAAATGATGAGTTTTAAAAAATATATTCATCGTAATTGTTGGTATATATTATAATATTTTAATAATTTGATAAAAATGAATGGTTGGCGTGTGGGAGGACTCGGGTTGAGTCTAATCACTGTAAAGGACGCTAATTTTTTTAAAGTCTTCGAGTCCCCTTTCTTTTATCTTTTTTCAATTCGAGCACTGGTTACACGTTAATAATGACATAAAAATTAAATTTATTTCACGCGTCCATTTCTATTTTTTTTATATATATATTTTATAATCGATTATTGTTCACCGTATAATAACCACTTATAAATTATTATAATATCCGATTTAACAACAGACCAATCATTGCGACGATTGCAGTTTGCCGATGCGGCGTACCGAGTAACAATAACCGAGCGTGCGCAGTTCTGCAGGTGTTTGTCTTGAATGTTTACCACCACATGCACATTTCTAGAGGAAAAGATGACATGAATGAAATACGAGTAGGAAACGGAAAACGCTTAAATAAAACGAAATTTTCTACATTGAAACACGCGGATTCGCCACGAGAAAATACAATATTTCGACCACCGTCAAATGTCGAGCGATTCTCGTCGATAAAATTTTTAAAAAACATTAGATAAAACGACGAATATCGAACGGGACCTCGGCTGGTTAGACGATGATGGATTTTCACCGTAATATACACAAAATCACGACAACGATTCAGTATTCAGATGTAATGGTAGGGGTGACGTTGACGCGTGTGTACGTGCTGGATTTTCTGTATAATATGTTTGGCATAGGAGGTTTATTATTATTTATTGTATGTATATCGTTGTTTGAAACGTGTGCGTATTCCCAATATTACTTTGTACGCGTTCTTATAGAGCCTAACCGCACTCACACTTTGTTGCGGGCTACAAAGATAATAATATGTATCTACACCCGAGCATGTAAATTGTTTAATAACCTTGGACACGTCCGACTTTGGTACAGTAATATTATAATGTGCAGATCACACAAATCGTGACAAACGTATAATCATCTCGGACCACCCTAGGCGTGCGTACGGGGTAAGAAGAAGAGCTATAGCTGGTCATTCCCCCTGCGAGATTTTCAGTACCTATTTGAATGATTATAATCATTATTATATAATTATCGATCAATTTAAAATGACTACGCAACGACAGTTACTAGTCGGCTGACCACTACATATCTGCCAAATACATATAAATATTATATAATATGTGTTTTGTGAGTTGATAAACAACTGTAATATTAATTACATGTAACGAACGGATACGTTTTTAAGATATTAAAGTCTGATGTCGAAAGACTCGCGTGATGAAACTGTAAAAATATTAAGAATTAAAGAATGCGGCGCTGCATTTATTTGTTATATTATTTTAGTTAAAATACTAAATTTGTCGTTATTATATTTAACGACTTGTCAAGTTTACCGGCTGACGATCGCGGATGTTTCCAAGAGGGCCGAGGAGGATGCGACATTAAAGTAGAACGTATCGCGAGAAACAGAACCCTCCAAGATCCCCAAAAAATTCAATATTTAAATTTAAGAATTTTTTTCTAATTAATAATATATAGATTATTAGTAGATCGTACACGTACCGTAATTTAATGTTCAAAAATATTTTTCTTGTTTCTTCGTGGAAATTACGGTATTTATTTACGGTACAAATTACTGTAAGTCATTTAGTGCGTATAATTTCGTGTTAGTAAATGTTTTAAAGTTCGCTACCTCAGGTGCCAATAGAAGAGTTACGCACGCTTATAGAAAAACTAATGTCGCCTAAATCTATAGACACATCAATGTTAAGCATTATTTTTTACTTTTTGGTTAAAAGAAAAAACTCTACTCATCAAATCGCCGATAACCACCACTATAATGGACAAAACGAATAGTTTTTTCATTATAATATTTTACAAACATTAACATTATATAATTTATTTATACGCGTTCAATTTTTGCGAAATCATAATAATTATAATAATTAAATATACTATTTGTACAGTCATCGTTACAATACTATTCGCGCGTTATAGACCATAATTCCGAAGACTTCCAGCGAGGTGTTTCCAGAAATGGATAAAACGCTGGAACAAGTGCGTCATTATTGCTTGGGTAAATAAACGAATAAAACGAAAAAATCTTGTTACCTGTATAGGTATACAACGTATCTATTGAAAACATGTCTATCGAGTACAACGAGCAATGTGTAACGCGATGACTTATTAACGAGCGCTTAGTAAAAATCGAAAAATTTCGCATTTTTTACCTATATCCAATTATATTATAAAAATTTTGTTTTCAAACACCCGTACCAGCTGGTAGGTACCAACGGGTTGTATAATAATATACGCTAAAATTCTCGTCCACAATATTATATCACCGCAGAACTTCTCAACAATACCACCAATCATTATCCAGTTTCCAAGACGATACGTTAGGCAGGCGTTTGGATGGCTGGACCATATATTACGACACTAGTGCGCGCGTATACACAGTACACACACACACACATAATGCATATATACTGCAGAAGGAACAAAATAAAACTTAATTATATACTATATGTTATGTATACATGCGAGAACCGCGTATATATACTTTAATGCGATCATAAGACTTTTATCGCGTACCTATACATATATAACTATTATATACAACAGCACCAGTCGATTTGAAAAGCGTAAAAATATTGGTGTAGTGACGACGGGCACGTATAGTTTTTCTAAAAAAAAAAAAAAAATTATTATTTTCACATTCGGCCGGAGCGGAAAAAAAATCGCCTTCCATCAAACAGAAGGCGTTAAAAATTGTATGATAATAAAGGCTCGGATTTCAATGCCCTTAAAAAAATGTACGTACGACTTGAAAACTCCAAAAAAAAAAAAAAATGCCTCAACAAAATTGTATAACGTTATCGTGCGACGAGTATAAACAAACCGATAAAAGACGTGTTGAATCGGCGGGTGTGACATCAAAATACAAGTTTGATAATCGTCAAAAACCAACAGAGTTTATTTCGTAATATTAGGTATTGAAAATAATTTTTAAACGAATTCCCTAAAACGTTAAAAAAATCTCGAAAAACGTAAAAAAAAAAAATGCCCTTCCCCTCAAGAAAAAGTCGTTGTTATAACGTCTTGGAGAAAAACGACGTGTCGATCACTCCAGAAAAAGATAAGCAAATGCATCGAAATCCGAACACTAATAATAATAATTTTTAAACAATTGATACTCGTCGACACACACACATTTTTTTTTTTTTGTAATGAATATTGAATTGCGTAACGTCGTATATACGCAATACGCCTTCGCGCGTGAACTGAATAATTAAAAATAATGAATTAAGCGAAAATTCAAGAGCCCCCGCGGTATACAACAACAACAACAGTTAAGAATCGTTTAGTTTTATATCCTTGAAAACGTCCGAGACGCGTAGGTGTGTAAAAAAAAAAAATACAAATACAAATCACCGCCGCGGTATAGTTTATTATATTTCGCTGAAAAATTATATTTTTTGTACGTTTCTTCCACGTATACGTTCGTATGTACTATATTATACAGATTACAGATTACGAATATCTGACAAATGCAATAACTTTTGTTCTAATCGATATTTTTAAGGTTTTTTTTTGGTAATAATTATTATCAGAATCTCGCGCGTGCTACAATAATTATATTTTAGATTTTATTTATTTATTTTTACTAAAAATTAAAAAATTAAAATTATATTCAAAAATCTAAAAATTGCCATTTTAATAAAAACGTTTATTTTTAACGATTAATCGTTAATTTTCTACAATTTTTTTCAGATTTACGAAAATCTCGTTAATTTCTTTCATAACCTAACCGGTAAGGCGGGCAAATGACTCGTTTTGCCGAAAGAATTGAAATTTTAGTAAACTTAAAAAAAAAAAAACTGTAAAAACGACTAATCATAAATCAACACATTTCTAACATCAAAAATTTAGTTTAAAAAAATAATAATAAAATGATGTCTAAAATATAGTAATAACAGAAACGCGCAGGGTTCTTATTACTAAAAAAAAAAACTTTAAAATATCGTTTATAGAACGAGTGCGTGTAGCGCGAATCGAGAGATATTTTCGAAACTCCTTCTTCTGCAATAGCTGCAGTAAATTATTAATCGTATTATAAACACAACGGACGGAGACGAACTGTGTGCCGACCGTTAGGAATGCATAATAAAAAAAAAACGGACTTTAGGACAATTGGTGGCAGGAGACTTGGACTCGAGGTCTCGTAAACCGCCATGGATAACCGCAAATGACTGGGGAACGCAGAGGGTAATACTAATCAGGATCGGGTGTCGGAGAACCGTGACGGACAAAACGCAATCGTTACCCCGTATTCAACGATCGAACAGCCAGGATTCGAACTGCAGCAACGAAAAATTTGGGTGACTTTTTAAATCGTTTGCGGGCTCGCCGCGGAAGATGTAACCATCCGATACAGGGTGGTCCAGAGAAACGGGAAAATTTGAAATAACTCTCACGAATGTTTAAAAAAAATTTATTTTAAATGGAAACTTCCCCTTTCTGTGACTGCTATACATGAATCACAAACGATTTCTCATACAGTCAACGTCCGATCGGCGCGTTATTCAAAAGCACTCTAAATGATATTAGCGCACAGCCAATGGAGACGCGGTCGAATTGAATACTACGAACAGATCAGTGGCGTGATGGTGGTCATGGGCATGGTGGGGGGATCAATATGTTTTCATAAGAATAAAAAACATAAAAAAAAAACTGTTTTGAAGTAAATTCGTGCTCGTTCGAATAAGACTATTAAAAGATACAAAAAAAAAAAAAAATTATAGTAATCATATTTTTTATTTTTGACTTCAGAACCCTTTCGTCGATATATATATATATATATATAGACGTATCGACGGCACATTTTTATATGCACTGCCCCGGCATAGACTTTATGAATTTAATCGATTATATAATGTAAACGTGTAACATTTAATTAATGCGCGTATACTAAGGCTCGTCGTCTCCTGCAAAACCGTTCCTCGTTCTCGCGGTATTCGCCGTCTGCAGTTGACGCGCATCCGTTTTTCGACCAAATTTTCAACAACGATTTCGATCATTCGAATTTGATCGGAAACACTTATAATATTTTGTTTTAAAATTCCACTAATAAAAAAAAAAAAAAAGGTGTAAGGTGGAGAGAATTCGATATCACCCTCCTCCCCCAACATGATTACGCCACTGGAATAGATCCCGCGTTAGTCCTTATAAATAATTACATTATCACACAGTGGTTGACTTGAGGGGGGACGCAGGGGGACTAAGTACTCCTTCTGTTTTTTCATATATTTAAGCGTATCCCTACTATTTTTTTAAAAAGGAACGCGGGGGACGGTCAGTGCTTGATTTGGGGGGGGACTGAGTACACCAATTAATTTTTTGGATATTCTAGCGTACCCCTACTTTTTAAAAGGGAACGCACGGGACAGGTTTTTATTAAATTTTTTTATTTTTATAAAATTGCTCAACTTATATTTTCGTATTAAACACATAAAGCTTACAAAATGTATTGATATCTGCAGATATCTCATATTTCACACGTGATAATTGATAAGTAGTCATCAATGATAACCGTTCATTATCTATTAATTCAGGCCCACCGCGGTAATGTGAGGGATGTAAAATGCTAGGGACGCTAATCTTTAAAAAGTATAGCTAGAGTACCTCTACTACTTTTTCCCCAAGCCAAGCACTGTTATCACATACATTTATCACTTGATTTTTGTAATGTTTATTTTGTTTATCGATTTATTAACATTTACTATATTATACTATGTATGTCACGCGTTAAATTCTCCAAAATTACAATAATCTTGCGCGTATCCCAGTGGCGTAACTATAAATTTGGGTCCCCTGGGCAGTATCAAGTGTTTTTTTTTTTTAGTATTAGTGTTAGTATGTAATTTTTTTTTTTTATGCACCTATTTACGATGGTCGAGGGCCCCTTCAAGTCCAGGGCCCCGGGGCATTGCCGTGCCTTGCCATCCCGTAGTTACGCCACTGCGCGTATCGCTCGGTTCGATTTGTCACGCGAAAAATTAAATAAATAAATAACGCGATAAAAATCGAATTATAAAACGTTTTGCCGGCCGCCTTACACACGCGCGCGATATGCAACACTGCAATATCGCAACGCGTTCTTTCCTATACGCTTCAAAGACGGTTATACACGAAGAATATAATATACACGGACGCATTCCGACATCGCGCGGTTTGACGTTATACGCGCGCACGCTCGCGAAGCAATAAAAATATAAACGATTTTTTTTTTTTGTTCTTTCCTATATACGCGGTATACATAAGTATATATTATTATAGGTATACGTTATAGCGGTAAGTGTTATTATATACGTCGTTGTTTTCTACTAACGAAAAAAAAAAAAAGAACATTACAAACTATATATATATATATATATATATATATATACGCACGTGAAAAACAGAAGAGAGAGAGAGAGAGAGAGAGAGAAATAAATAAATAAATAAAAAGATCCGCGGTCGCGACTCGTTGTCGAAAACCATTCGTTTCGTTCTCGAGTGGTACCTATACACACCGCGCTCTGGTACACTTACTTACTTGCAGTACGCGCGAACCTCGGCTGTTGTCGGTCGGCACCAGCTGTTGTTGTTGTTGTTGTTGTTGTTGGAATCCGTTATGTAAATTACGAACTGATGCAGCGTGCGGCAAAAACGGTACAACACACGCTGTCTGGGCCGCGACGAGATGCGCGCGTGCAGGACACTCGAAATTACCGATTATATACGGTCCCCCCACCCCCAACAGACGAGAAAAAGCGGGAAGCTTTTATATAGATTCTGCAGAGCGAAGCGGAGGAAATTATATATACATATATTATTGGTTTTCAGACTACAGAAAGAATATATTATAATATTACAATCGATCGCGCGTTACGTTCCGCGGTACATATATTGTATTATTGTACAAATACATATTGTACGCAATAAATCCATACAGGTACTGCAGCAGTCGGTTTGTACTTTGAAACGTTTTTCCTCGCGCGCGCGCGCGCGTTAATCCAAACAATACTAAAACTATTTTCTCAATAGTGTTCGCGAACGCGGCATACAAAACAAAAACTACCGAAATAAAACGGTCCTGTACTATAGAACTACACTAGAACTTTACTTTCGAAAAAAAAAATTAAAAAATTCCTCTATAATTTCGGGCCACGTATATAATATAACAATTATATATTATTAAATGTCGACAGCTATTCTTCAATCATAAAAGGCATAAGCGCGAATCAGTGGGTGACTAAATGGTTTGTATTTAATATATATATATAGTAATTATTTGTATTGGAAAAATTACATTTTTCGTTTGATCCGTGTTCCATTTTGGAAATCGAAAAATACGATTATTAGGTATGTATTTTTTTTCCACTGTTAAGAATTCGTTATAATTCGAATTACACGTTTTGTTTTCGACGCGCGTCGGTACGGTATTTATACGTATGCACACTGCAGTTTTTATCATCATTTTTCTAATATAATTTTGTATTTTCTTTTTTTTCGTCGAATATTTTAGCTGTTAATTTTTGTGTTAATTTTTTTTCTTTGTGTACGGGAAAAGGGGCAATTTTCCCCTTATATCTACCCTCGGCAGAGGCGTATCGATGTTATAAATATAATAGCCCTCTCCCCCTCCAGAATTTAAAACTCAAATTGCGCACATTACAAAAGGGATGATTTTTGGTTTTTTTTAGGGCTGAAAATTTTACTTCGACTATATTCGAAAATTATTATAATATTTAATATACGATTAGTTTCAATTTAGATTTAACTTTTATAACACACTTTTTAGTACTGTGAAACACGTGCTGCTACAATAATAATAATATGATCGGAAAAAAAAAATCTTAAAGTACCTATATGCCCTAAAAAAAAAAAAAAAATTCCTTTTAATTTGCGATTTTATTGGTTCGCGGGTCCGTTGCTATTTATTAATTATTCTTACTTGAATTTGCCAAATGCGTTTGTTGACGCGGTTTTCTCGGGTGTTTAACAGGTCGAACGCGTCCACTTGAACGGCTCACTTCGACTCGACGAAAATGGTGAAGCGTGTCAGCAAACACCACTACGTGGCCACACCCGGCGGAAACAAACACCATCACAGATCTTCGGAAACGCTGCCGTACGTCCACAGAGGATACTCCACCGATGGTGAGCGAGCACTGCACTATACTCGTATAATATAGGATTCCTCGGATTTCTCGGCCGAACGAGAAAATTTTACAACGAATTTTATTGCACTCAACTCGCGTATCGTCGTATCGAATAAATATAATAATACTATATAACAATAAAATATTATAAATTATTATTACCAGTGGCGCACACGTTAAGGGTCAATGGGGTCGATCGACCCCCCCACCTATTCAAAAGGATGGGTGGGGTAATGCCGGTGTTATGGAGCTAAAAATGTAAATAATATATTTTTAATCGTAATTAATAATATATAGTGCACGCAAGGTTGTCACCGGGTGTCTATACTAGTCGTCTGTTGGGTGGTAGCCTGCAGGTATGTAAAATATCGTTAGACCCATCGGTGTGCAGTTCAGTGTGCGCCACTGATTATTATTATTATTATTATATATTATAACACGAAAATTCGTCAAATGCACACACAGGCGAGGACAGCCAAAGGACGCTGTCGGAATACACGATCGCCACGGACCGGCCGTCGTCCCGGGGCCACCGGACGCCCAGGTCGTCGTCCAAGAGGTCCCGAAGTCTGGAAAGGCCGTCCAGCAGCTCCAGGGCCAGGTCGGCGGCCAGCCACCACGACTCGGACGTGTACGTGACCAGCGCCGCGTACAGGCCGCCGTCCGAAATGAGGTGAGCACCTGTACCGCGTATATACTGCAGCAACGTCCCGTTTTCCAGGCACATTTTTTTTTGTTTTAATACACGTGTCTGCAGTTTGCAAACAACACTTTGCTCCCGACTTCAAATATAGCTAATATAAATACCAAAACGACTTCGGCACGTATATTAGTTTTTCCATCAACAAATATAGGTATACATCATGTTCCAGAAAATCCGATATTCAAGATTATTTTTAAAAGCTTACATTAAACATTTCTAATATAATTCAAACATTATAAAAGAAAAAAATTTGTTTTTTTCTCCCCGATATTAAAAACGTTTATTCGCCACTGAATTTCTTACACTGTTATTGTTTTCTATTATTCCACAGCCGCGGATCGCATTACACGAGCAGGAGCAACCGGAGCAGGGGCCCGGCTCCGAGCCACTACTCGTATCGGAGCAACGGGCTCGCCCCCCCGTCCGAAGTGTCCACGGTCAAGTCCAAGATCACTCGCAAACCGGGCGTCACCATCGAGACCATGTCGGCGCCCAATCCGTTTTGCCCGAACACCAAGGGCATGTGCTGCCTGATGCTGCTGCTCAACCTGGGACTCATCCTGGTCACTTTGGGTTTCGTGATCGTCATACAGTTTTTCGAACCGCTGTTCGTATGGTGAGCAACCCCGTCCATTCCGCCACGCAATCCACAAAAGTCCGTACGATCTCTCATCGCGACTTATTATTGCAAAACGACTTTTGAACCGTTATTTGTGTCATCGCGGCGAGAAACTGCACGCGTTCCACAGGCTTTTGCAGCGGTTCCTTCGATATATTATTATTTCGACCAAGTATCGCGTATATTACAATAGTTACAATTACTAATTACAGTGGCGTAGCCAAGGGGGGAGGTGCAGGCCCCCCGAAATTAATAAATAATCAATTTTTTATTATAGGTGCCGTCTATAAATATTAATTATTAACATATAAATTAATTAATTATCAGCCTCAGCCCCCCAAATAAAAATCCTAGCTACGCCACTGACTAATTATGTAGTATTATTATAAAACAAAAATGTCCCAGATATAACAGCTAATACGCGTAAGATAACAACGACAATACAAAAAAACGTGTTTATCAAATATAATAACAAATAACTTTATACTCTGACACATTCACGCGAAATTTATTAAGTTTAAATTTAATTTTATTAATATATATATATATAAAAAGTTGTTTTTTACACAACAAAAATTCAAATACGCACAATTTTACCGATAGCTGTAGGTACGTATATACATATATAAACCCGTGTGCATATATGTATGTATATGTTCGTAGGAAAATGCCGACAGTCGTTTTTTGCCGAATATCAAAAAAAAAAAAAAATTTTAATTTAAAAAAAAAAGAATAATTATCGCGCGGAACCGCAACGCAAAAATGTAGAGAACCCGGAACTGAAACAATGTTTTCCCCCCAAATAACCGAACGGAAAAAAAAAAATCATAAAGGTTCCTGCAGCAGTCTGCTATAACATTATAACACGCAGTTTTGAAATGAATAACTAAAAATATACTTAATCGTGGAAAAAAACTGGTATTTAAGGGGAAAGGAGCCAATGATTTTATTTTTGCCCAAATATTTCTAAACGTGCTCGCCAAACACTTATAACCCTGAAAAATCAACATGATCGAAACATATTTCGTGTAAAATTCAAAGCACTAACAATATTATATTCTTATATATGAAATAAATAATATATTTTATAAAAATTTAATATTTTTAAAGAGAATGTTTTTCTCATAACACCTATATATAATATAGAGTTGTAAGTGTAGCGTTTGCCATTTAAGAAAACTAACCAATTACTCGGACAATATATAAAAATTAATGATTTCGTAAAAATGTAATGTTATAATGCAATTTAAATTGTACAAGAAAAAAAAAATTCAAATTTACACTATACGTGGTTAGAAGTGTGGCGTGAGCAATGAGCATGCTTAAAAAAAAAAGGCACGTCATTTTATGCTTAAAATATATCATATATGAAGCTGAATTTATTTGACAAAGAGCTATTTTAAAATAAAACGATTATAAAGTAGGTACACTTAAATGGGAACATGAATTGTATATTTGTGTATTATCAGCTAAAACTGGAATTAATCACAGTACAGCTATTTACCATTATAATAAAACTAAAATAATATTCCACAAAAAAAAAGCGTATTTACGGGGGGGGGGTCCAGGGGTACTGGACCCCCCAGAACCAAAAAAAAAAAATTATCCAAAGGTATTTTTTTTTTTATTAAATACCTTATATCACAATATATCCAGTTGGAATTTTCAAAAAAAAAAATTTGGACCCCCCAAAAAAAAAAAAAAGTTGAAAATACGCCACTGCCTATAAACAAGGTAAACAGTAATTTTAACTCCTCGTCTTACACTCCTCCGCAGGGTGTTGGGCATCATATTCCTGATATTCGGGTTTCTGACGCTGATGGGCAGCCTGATCTACTGCGTGACGGTGTGCAGGGACGCGAAAACGCCCAAGGAAGTGGCGATGCAGAACCACTATTGGACGCACCACTGGCAGAAGAGCTTCGGCGCCGCCAGCCCCGAAATACACTACAAGACGGAGAAATACCCGCCGCGGCCCGTCGCCGACCGTCACTCGGACCACGACGGGTACAGCGACCGATTTTCGATCGGCAAACAGTCCGACGACAGGCTGCACGTGCAGCACGGCGGACACAGATACTGAACAGAGAACGGCCGCCCAGAACGCGTGCGCCGCCGCCGCCGCCGCACACGACTTGTACATACATAAAAAAAAAAAAACACACACAACATTTCACAACGTAATACACAGTTATTATTATTATAGTCTGCCAGTATAATATACCTTATTATAACAATTTGTTATTCGTCGTTTTAGCCGCCGTCTAAAAATACACAATATTGTAATTTCGTCGATGCCCGACGAGTGGACAATATAATAATATCTATATACTATTGTATTTGTACTGTTAACTCTCTATCTCTCTCTACAACAAAAAAAAGTCATAATTAAATTTTTTTTTTTTTTTTTAACACCGTTTACGAGAAACGTTGGTATATTTTTTTTTTTGTAATATAAAGAGTAAATCATTAATTAATTTATAACAAAAAAAAAAAACGTTTGATATAGGTAATTTTTAAGCCCGACGGACTCATTTTACCATCACTATACTGTACCAAATATATACCGCAGTCGGTATAAAAATGGAACACGGTCGACTGTTGTAAAAAAAAAAAAATAACTCGATTAAAAAAAAAAAAAAAAAAAAATTGTCGTCGAAATATTATTGATGTATATCAGTTTTTGAAATTAATATACGTAATTATTATACAGTAAACATGTCTGCGAATTGATGTTGACAATATATTATTGTGTGTGGATAATACGTTTGGCCGTGTTAAATGAACGTTGTCTTGCCGTCTGACACGGTAACAGAGGCGCATTTATCTTTTTTCACGGCTATATGGGCACCAAAAATTTGCCGCCCCTATATTAGGTGAACAAGTTACAATACCCCCTCCAAAATACCTACTCTAAATTGTATTAAATATACAGACAATAGTAGTGGACATCCTCCATTTGAATTTGTAGACTATTCTTTTCGCCTTTATAGTTATTTAGCCTACTTTGAAAAAATGTCAATGAATGTCCACTGAATTTTAATAAAAACCTACAATGATAATTTTTATTAATTATAAACCGTCAATAATAAAACACTACAAAATTTGCCGCCCTAGGCAGCTGCGTACAGTGCCTAATGGGAAATCCGCCTCTGCACGGTAACGTTCTGAAATATTCAGAATGCCACTATAGAGTTTATTAATAATTACAACAGGGCACGGGACTTAATGCTCTTAAAAAAAAAAAAGAAATCTGCGCTCAACAAAATGTTGCCGAAATATGCACTCGTGGAAAAATTTAACTGTATTAATAAAATAGTAAAGATTTCTATTCAAATTGAAATTACATTTTTAAATATTACGATCAAAAAAAAAAAAGATATCGCCCGACTGAATTACTCGGATAAAGGTTTTACAGTTTTGTTTTTATTACAAATCTGAAAGCAATGATTAAATCGTTGCATTCGATTCTGAGCGGAGATTCGGTGTAGTAAATAAACGACAAACGATTAAGACGAAATTGCATTTTCATGTGATTTTTGGTAGTTTTTCCTGACTTTTGAAAAAAAGTATTGAGAAAATCGAAAAATGACCTCTCTGAAGTACAAACTAGACGCAATTTGCAATCGGAAAAAAATGATACGCGAAAAGATCGGAGCACTCCTCCTTCTGGTAGAATTTTTGGGTACAGACATAAAAAAAAAAAAACACATCATTATAAAACCAATACATTCCTCGCTCCGCTCAGAATCTAAAAGGTAACGAGCCGCGAGAAGTTGTGGATGTCGTTCCAAGTGAATAAAGGAACTAATAAGAACTTGGACAAAGATTTTTGTTGAGATTTGTTATTACTCTATGAATTTGAAAGCAATGCGCTAAATCATTGCATTCGATAAAACGATTACGAGCAGTGCTTTATAATAATAGATTCCTCGATCAGCTCAGAATCTAAATTTTATATTAACGGGTTGTGTTAAGGCTAAACCGTGTTTGCGCACAAAACATAAACATAAATGTTCTGTGAACATTCGTCCTAACCAGAATTCACACTGTGTACGATATTTATAAAATAACAGATAACACTTTATTATACAAAGTCCATATAAACGTATTGTTACACTGATCGTTTAATTATAAAATGTAAGTTTTTTTTTTTTTTTCTGTAAATTATTCAATACGTAAAACACTCTACTGAAAAGAAAAAAATGCATTTATATAGAAAAAGAATGCAAAATACAAGCTAAATTTTTTTTTTAATTTTATATCGAGATATCATAAAAGAAATTTATATCGAATCAGAATTTTTCCAATTGCTTTCCGAACAAATATGCATACACACAATATCCCCAGCTCTGGTTATAAATAATTCTTAGGAAAACTTTTGAACTTCAAAATTTCTGATTATTAACATTTAGAAATTATAAACATTTATATACACGTTTGTAAATATTTTATTAAAAGTAAAAATAAATGTGTATATATATATATATATATATATATATATATATGCATGTATATATAAAACAATGTATTGTTCGTAATGTATAAGTGATCTTATATAAATATAAATTTAATACTATAGATAATGTTTCAAAAAAAGTTTTAAATAATAATATTTATCCATTCCAGTATAATAGTTTCTACTGCACTCTGCCATCCACAGAAGTGAGTATAAATACAGCGCAGGTGTATACCATAAAATGTACATCTTATGAACATTACATGTAATAATAATAATAAAAAAAAAATTAATGTATACAACTTTTAAAAATATTTAATCCTAGTGTACATTAAACAGTTAATAGTAAAAAAAAAAAAAAAAAAATGAACATAAATGATCCAACTCAATTTTCTACAAGTAGTAAAAAAAAAAAAAAAAATTAATTAAATAACAGAAAAGAATAATTAAACTATGAAATGTTTTTGTTTCGCTTAATTATGATTAAAATTTTTAACATTAAGTACATTATAGTTTTAGTCGAAATCGGAATCAGAATCTATATAGGCTGGTTTTGCTTTAGCCTTTTTTGTTGGAGGTTTTTTTGTTGAAGATTTTGGTGGCGCCTTCTTTTTAGTCCCTGATAAAAATAAATATTTATGGTTGAAATATTAGATGATTAATAATTATATATAATAAGAACCCTCGGCAACAATAAACAAATATTAAAATATCTAATATTTTTTTTACACGAGAAGTTCCAGTTTAATTATTAAAAGATGTCTGAACACGTGAATAATTGGCTTAACATTCAACATGAAGGATTCAAAAAAAAATTGAAGGAATCAGGCGTCATTGAAGCTTTGACCAACGTGTTAGCAAACCTTTATGAATTAGAAATAAGACCGACAGATCCATTGGAATACATTCGTACTCATATGACAGAAACTATAAGTGAGAAAGAAGAACTAAAAATACTAAATGCTAAATATGATAATATAATCATTGAAATTCAAGAGGTGGAAGAAGAAAATATGAATTTAGAAAAAGCAATTAAAATAAGAGTTGAGCAAATCCAAAGTAGTAAGTAACGAGTACGGTATTGGAATGTAAGAAAATAAAATATAAAACCAGAACACATGTTTGTAATAATTTCAAATATAAACAAAAAAATGTATAGGAAACAATCAATATTTTTTTTCTCAAATACTAAAATAAAGATGTGATGATTTACTAAAATGTTAATACACAGTTACATTATGTACAAATTAGAAGTATTTTTTATAGATAACAGTAATTATACTATACTTCAATAGTGGCTCCTATAACGGTGCACCACTAGATTTCAATGAATAAGTATTAGTAGTATTAATATTATTAAGACATTAGGTATATTTTAAATATCTTAATTAAAATATTTACTATTGTCTACTATGAAGTCTTGCTTATATAATTCATTAATTTCAAATGTACTATCATACAATAAATTTTATACTATTGCCATATACTTTTGGGTTTGGTGGTGCACATTACAGATTTTACTCCCGCTTTACAAAAGGATTAAAAAATACTGTACAAATGTTATCAATATGGTACACAGATTATTTTTGCAGGATACAAGATACCACATGCTACCTGTGTTACGTTTGCTACCTGTGTTGATAAATGAGGGTGATTTTAATTTTAAGCTACTCTTATAATTCAGTATTCTGTAGAACTATTATTATCTGCTAGCAGATGACGATATAATTATTCGAATAGTATAATTCTGAGAGAAACTGGTACTTACTACCCAACCCTCAGTAACCCCATACTTGTGATTAAAACATTGTTTAATTCGTATAATAGTTTTGAATGTGCACCACTAGTTAAATTAAACCATAAGCTATACTTCCCAATTCCCCACATCCTTACTGCTATAAATAACCCCGAATCTACATGTTGTTCTTATAAGAAAAAATTCTTTAATATGACATACCGCCAAATTTGGGACTGAAATTGTCATCAGAATCATCTGACATTACAAAATCATCGTCCTCATCAGATTTTACATTTTTCTTTGTATTTGTTTCGCTAAATAAGTCATCAAAAGATTTTTGAGGTTTTTCTAAAAACAAATAGAACAAAACAACATTTAGACTAAAAAAAAAAAAAAAAAAAAATTGAAATAGTAAACCAACATACTGCTAACAGACGGAGAATTCAATGCATCTGAATCTGAAGAGCTGTATTTACGTTTAGGTTTAGAAGCTGCGGCTCTTGGTTTTGATGCAGATAAATCATAGTCATCATCATCACTACTAATATCAATCACAGGTTTTTTCTGAGCAGTTGCTCTCTTGGCAACTGGTTTCACAGCAGGTAATCCATCATCAGTTGTCAAGTCAACCTCCGATGTACCGTTATTCTTTTTAGCTGGAGCTTTTTTGGCAACAGGCTTCTTTTTGGCAGCAGCAGGTTCCTTTTTCACAGCCGGTGCTTTCTTGGCTGCAGGTTCTTTTTTAGTAACCTTTTTTAAAGATTCTTTTTTCTTTTTTGGTACAAATTCATCATCTGACACAGACCTGTAACACAATCAATAAACACTATACGAATTAAATAATAATATTAATTATAATTTAAAATATTAATAATTATTACAAATAAAGAATCTTTATTTAGTAATTAAAGGCGTATAGTTTTACAGCGAACTTTCTATTTTTGAGAATATGTATATATATATATATATATATATATACTAACCAAGTTATTAAAATAATACTTAAACTTACCCATCAGAAAATGCATCATGTATTGGCGAAGTCTTAAAAATATCATCACTAAGGTCAGATTTATTTCCAGGATTATCTTCATCTTCATCTCCACTTTCAAATTTAAATGATATATTTGCAGCTGGTTAAAAAGGCAGATATTTATATTTCATTACTTAATTAATAGAAATTGTATATTTGACAAAATTAAAATACCAGCTTGTCGCTTGGAAACAGTTCTTGGCGGTGGTGGAGGAGAATCTGACAAGTTTCCATCATCATCATCATCGTCATCATTAGTTTCAATTTTGTTAAACTTTAATTTAGTTTGTTTCAATCCATCAGGTTTCTTTTTTGGAGGAGCTTTTTCTTTCTTTTCTTTTTTCACTTCGTCTTCACCTCCTTCACCGTCAACTTTTTTCTAATTATTTTGAAAATAATTAAAATTAAAATTAAGATTTAACTTAATTTTTGAAATATGCATACCTTTCTTCCTTCGCGTTTTCCTTTCGCAATTATTAATTTCTCTTCTTTCTTTAACATTTCATCATCAATTTTCGGAACAATACGTCTTGCAACTGGTGATGGTAATGAATCAGCTGCCATCAATAACTTTTTCTTACCACCAAGTGCTAATTTACCACCTTTCGCACCTTTTACTTTGCCAGCGTCATCACCTAATTCGTCTAGTCTTTCTTTTTCTTCAACTTCATCTAACTATAATATAAAAATAATTTTTTATTAATATATACTTGCAGATAAAAACAATTTAAATAAAGTACAATTAACAATTTATAGTTCAACCACAACATAACAAAAACAAGTAAATTCACATTTTAGGTTAATAAAATTTGTACTTTTTGCAATAACATATCCAAATCTTCAATCCACAAATCAGCTGGAGTCTTTTTCTTCAATATATCCAATTCTGTACATTTTTCTTCTTTTTTCCTAAGCAATTCATTCTTTTTCTCTAAAGTTAAATGCCAAAACGACATACCAAGCAAATAATCAAAGTCTAAGTTTTCATCATCTTTGGATGAAGCGCTGGTTGATGGAGCTGTTTCATCTTCTTCAGTATCCTCAGAAGCTCGTGCTTGAGCTTCATCCAACTAAAATGTAAAAAATTAAATTAATAACTTATTTCATATATATTTAAGAATACAATTTATATTTTACCAATACTGATTCCCTATCTTGAATTAACTTCCAAGCTTTAACAGGATCACTATTATAACCACGTCGTACTAATTCTTTGACCATTTCAGTTTTCTTACGATTCTCAATTCGTAAATCACCATCACATTTTTCCACAATAAATCTTAAAAGAAACAATACAATAAAACATATTATTTTTAATTATATTGAAAAACATTGTAAATGGATGTTTAGTTTGTTTAATAAAACAATAATGAGATTATTAAAAATAGTAGATCACAAATGAATAGAATCAAATACCTAGGAAATTAAATTTTGTATCATGGAATATATTTACTTTTTACTATAATTTGCCAAACTTAACATACAAAAGAAAATAATTATTTTGAAAAATAATTGAATTTTAGTATAACGCATAATATTTTGCTATCAAATTTCAATATAATGATAATCTACACTAAAATATATCTATACACTTGTAATTTTCACAATTTAAAGATATTTTATCAGAAACATTTAAAACTACTGTTGAGGAATTAACTTTATTATTATTGTAGTTTTCAGAATTAACCATGCACTGTCAACATTGATAACATGATTAATTCTGAAAACTACAATAATAATATTAGTGTAACCCATAAAAATTCAATAATTTCAGAAATTAATTTTTCTAAATTACCAATATCTACAATCATTAAGCCAATACTTTATATATTTATAAAAAAATATTTTTAATTCTCTTGAAAAAAAAAAATATATATATATATATCGACATAACCTATATAAAACGAATAACAGATTTAATACAATTGTTAATTTTAAGACTCACCTAGCTTGATTGGTAAGTTTAGCTGCTTCAGCACCTAACATGCCTTCCAAATATGACTTCCTTTTACCGTAAAAATCTAACCTAACATCATAGAAGTCGCGCATGATTTGCATTGTAGACTCGTATTTCTTTAAAACACTATCTTTGTCAAATGCACACTGAAAATAATTACATATATAAGTATATAAATGTTGTTTATAAATTATAATTGATTAGGAATTTTACCATGGAAGTCAAACCAAGAGATGAATGTAACTTGAAAAACTTATGGATACCATCATTTTCTGCTTTTTGGAGCTTCTCTGGATTCATGGTCACAACAAATTTGATTGTAGTATCAGTATTATATTCTTTATAGTCACTGATAAAAAATGAATTATGAAATAATGAAATTAAACAAACATTACAAAAAGAAAACTTATTTCCCAAGTAGCAATTAATATCATTATTCCATAAACTACCTTTATATCAAAACTCAACTATAAAAACTACCCAAATAAACAAAATTTGCATATTAATTATTGAAATAAACCTTCAACATTATGAAAAAATAGAGTTTAAAAAAACATAATAATAAAAATGTTTTTTTATTAAAAATATGTTTTGTATTCTTACGACCATTTCAAATTCACTTTTCACTAGCCATACTTATTGCAATTACTATGTTCATATTTCTACTCACGTAATAACAGCAGGAGATTTCTCGCTATCATTTAACATAGTTTCCAACACATTTTCCTTATAATTTTGGGTCCATACACCAACAGGAAGTTCTGTAATTTCTACTTTATTATGTCCAAGTATTCCCAATTCACCATTGCTGATAAATTTTTGTTCAGACAGTTGCTCAATATGTCCTCTAAAATTTTTATACCAAGGTTTCTGCAATAATAAACAATATAATTAAATCAAATCCACAACAATTATTTAGAAGTTCAATTTTGAATTACCATTGGTAATGGATCTTCTCCCCTTATCATTCGTTTTAAGTTATCAATAATTTCTCTTGGATTGTGATTAGGTATTTTAGTCATCCATCCTGTTCCAATACCATCTGCACCATTTACTAAAACCATAGGAATTATAGGCATGTACCAGACAGGTTCAATTTTTTGATTATCATCTCGTAGATAAGTTAATAATGGATCATCATGAGGATGAAATATCAATCGAGTCAAGGGGCTATAACATTTTTTTAAAATCAGCTATGAAGTTTTAACGCCAACATAAACTTAGAATAACAAAATACCTGAGCATTGTGAAAATATATCTGGCACTAGCTGCATCTTTTCCTCCTTGTAGTCTAGTACCAAATTGTCCAATTGGTTGTAATAAATTAATGTTATTACTACCAACATAATTTTGTGCTAAATTAATAATCGTAGACATTAAAGACATTTCACCATGATGATAAGCAGAATGTTCTGCAACAGATCCAGCTAATTGAGCCACTTTTATTTCACGTTTATCATTTCTTTTAATACAAGTAAACAAGACCTATAATATATATTAAAATCAATATAATTCAAATTGATAAGTATTAATATTAAATTGATTTAATATGTCAATTTTAGTTTCATCTAATAAATAACATGACAAAATCACCTCGCACAGACCTTAAATCAAATACTTTAATGATAAAAATTAATTTATGAAGAAAAACTGTATCTTTACTTTTCGGGACCCTGGTTTCAGTCCATCAATAGCAGATGCAATAGACCGCTCATTATCCATGTTGCTGAACAATACTAGTTCTTTATTTACAAAATCTTTATAAGTAACAGCCCTGGTGTTCTTCTCATATAAATATTCTTCAGCTAAACCTGCTTCTTTACGTCTTTTACTTTCTATCATCCAATTTGTCAACCACTCTTTACGCGCATCTACCATCTTTTTGCTAAAGGCCTAAAAATTAAGTAACACAGTAACACAATTAATACTATTCCTATTATTATAAAAATTAAACATTAATTACCATTTCAATATGCTCGTCATCATGTTCCCCATCGTATTTAAACAATATTCTATGTCGCCTCATATTTTGAAAATATTCTTTAGCCTCCTTGGAAGTAGAGGTACCCAAACCCTTGTAGTACTTTATTTTGTACTTATTCCAGTTACGTGTAGCATCTTTCCACTCTTCAAATTCTGGTAATGAATAAAATGATATTTCCTCTTTGCCTTTAGAAGCTTTTACAATTGGTGTGATAAATTCTTCTAAAAATGGCAACTTCAATAATGATGGCCAATTATGATGAATAAAATTAATTATCAGTCCTTTAATATGCGAACCATCCTAAAAAAAAAAAAATTACTTTTAAAAAATATGTAATATTTATTCACAGAAATATTGTTAATATTAATTTGATTGGGACAATTTATTATATATATATATATATATATATATGAAATTTAATATATTTTACTTGATCTTGATCAGTCATAATCATTAATTTTCCATATCTCAATGTTTTTAAATCTTCCATTGTCTCATATTTTTTCTTGTATTGTAATCCAACAATTTTTACAATATTATTAATTTCCGCATTTTCCATAATCTACATATTTAATAAAATGCTCATTCGAGTACAAAATAATTAATAGAAAAAACTAAATGACTTACTTGTTTATGAGAAGCTTCGCGGACATTCAACAATTTACCTCTAAGTGGGAAAACACCAAATTTATCACGACCTACAACACCAAGTCCAGAAACTGCCAACGATTTAGCTGAATCTCCTTCTGTTAATATTAATGTACAATCTATTGAATTTCTCGTACCAGCGTCATTAGCATCTTCTAGTTTCGGGACTCCTTTGAGTTTACTTTGTTTTTTACCACTCTGCTTTTGTAGCTGAGTCTGAGCTTTGAATTTAGCCCAACTCAAAACTGCTTCGACAATACCACATTTGGACACCTGGAAATATACACGGTAATAATATCACTAAATTCTACAATTTAAAAATATTTATATGTTTCAACAACTTACAGAAGTTATAAACTTTTCACTCAGTGTGCACTTTGATCCAAAATTCTTTACTTGTAAGGTCATATGTTCTTTTGTTTGAGAATCAAATGTAGGATTTACAATCAGACAATTGACAAATACCCAGAGGTGATTTTTTACTTGATGATTTTTTAAATCCATACCGCCTTTGTTACGTTTCTTCACAATGTCCACTAATTGTTTTACAATCATGTCTGTTATATAATCTACATGTCTCCCGCCCTATATCATTTTATCATTTTATTCCACAAATCGTATAATTGTTTAAATTTTAATTAAATATTATGTAACATATATATATATATATATATATACTTTGGTAGTAGCAATGCTATTGACAAATGAGACTTGTTTAAACCCGCTATCTGACATAGTAACAGCAACTTCCCAGCGCTGTCCAGAATTTTCATATACAAGTTTTAAAGGATTTCCAATTTCATCTTCCTTACCTTTGATATACAAATTTACATAATCCTGGAAGTTTTTAATCTGGAAAAAAATTAATTTATAAGAAACTGTTCCAATATACCTAGATGAATTAATGAAAAACACACACTTACAGGAAGTAATTTTCCATTTAAGTACACTTTTACTCCGCGGGTCGATGCAGCAACATCATATGCACGTCGTGACATTAAGTCAACAATATCCTTATCGAGACATGTCATACGGAATTTCGTTAGATCCGGGCTAAATGTAACTTTCGTATAATCATTTGTTTTAACTTCTTTTATTGCTGGATCTGAAGATTTTTCCATATTATTTGCCCATGTCTGAACAAAAAAAAAAAAATATATTAAATTAGTAAACAAATTATTTATAAAGGTTAAGATAAAATAATACTTGTTTAAATGCTTTGCGATATTCACGACTAGCCGTCTCCACAGTAAATTTGTTACTGAATATATTACAAAGCTTGGCTCCATATCCATTTCTACCACCTGTCACTTTTGCTTCTTCATCGTTATAGTTTGAACTAGTTAAAAGATGGCCAAAAATCATCGTCGGAACATACATTTTCTCATCTTTGTGTTCAACAACAGGAATGCCTTGACCATTGTTCCAGACAGATATTATATTTTCTTCCCTGAAAACATTCAATCAAAAAATGAACACAGTAATTGGAGCTCGAAAGTTATAGGAACTAAAACAGACAAAATATGAAAGAAAACTGAAGAAACGTATATGCAAAAATCAATTATTACAAATAAAAAAAATATATAAGAAGAACCAAATAAAATAAATGGACGTTAGCGATTCAATTAAAATGAATTAATAGCTGATAATATCAAACGCAAATTATTCTATAATAATTCTATATTATATGGATAATAAAGGAAGGTGTAGTAATACAAGAATTTGTATAACGTATCTAATATAATAAATATATCTAAAAAAAGAAAATCAATAATTTTGCTACACAATAATATAGTGGAATAAAGATTCAACTCGAAAGCAGCTATTAAAAAACGGACACACGGCGTGAACGTTCCGACTATGAATGTCAACACGCTGTCAAAAAAATCTATAGGATAATCGGAAACCGCTAACGCAGCGAATCTGTTAATGTATTTCAATTCTCAGCGCTTGAGAAATCAAAGGTTTCGCAAACGGAAACGAAATTAAAATGTACTTACTTGTTGATATCGATTTTGATAGTATCCATTGACGGATCTCTCTGTTTGTTATCAGCAGCATTCACCAAAATTTCGTCAAATATTTTATACAGTCCGGGTACATATGTAATTTCTCTTTGAACCATTGTAGTTTCATCGGTATCGAAAACCCACATGGATTCAGTCACGGGTTCAACGGAGCCTATACGACGCAGCGACAAAACGATTGTATTATTAATTTAACAACGGCGAACGACAATAGATATTCTCGATTCTTCTTACCAATATACGTATCGGGCCTGAGCAATATGTGTTCGAGTTGCGATTTCTTTTGGTAAATTTCCTCGACGGCCGTCTTCTTCGAATTACTAGCCGCAGCGGGCAATTCTCCGTTCGGTACGGACGCCATACCGGCGACGTTGATGGTGACTAACGCTCTTCGCCGCCCTGGGGGAAAAGAAAAGACGATTTTCTCAAACCAACCGTTCGTCACGAGCGCGTGAAGGGAACGGGTGCGAGGGGGGGGGAAGGGAGGAAAGTAAACAAAACGATTTGCGAGTGCAACGACCTGATCGGCAAAAATGTACAGGGACTACCGGCACCGCGTAGTGTCCATACGAGGTATCTGTGACGAGCGGTACGAATAACGACGTCGGCCGACCGGAGGAGACAAAGCACGGCCGACAGTCCGTACACGGACAGGAAAAGAACCGCGCGTCTCGAGAAACACCGGGCGGGTCGCAGCGACGGGTAAAGGTCGGGAAAAAATATCTCGGAAACGATTCGGACACACGTACTGAGATGACGGGAAACGGCAACGACGCGACTCGCAATCGATCGGAACGGCCAGAACGACATGCACGACTACGAGGAACGGGAACTGTGGTGCGCCGGATCACAGCCGGCGAGACAGACGTGCGTCGTTCGGTGATATTTACCTGTCGGTCAGTGCCTGCCGTATACAGTCCTCGCGATCGCTGTCACACCGAGACGGCCGGTATACGTTTATTTGTCGGCACCGCGAACCGACGCGAAAACGGACGGACGACGACGACGACGACGGAAACGGTGTGAGCGAATTACGCGTACGACCGTTGAGAACTTCGGGACGGGGGACCGCGCGTAAAATCGCGAGACGACGAGACGCCAGCCGGAACGGAGAACAAAAATAACGACAAACGGCGTGCCTCGTCGCGTCGAACAACCCGAGGAAAATAACCGTTCGCGCGACGGGTACACGGAAAATGGCCGACCAAAACCGCCGCCGCTGCCGCCGCCGCCGCCGACGCCGAACGCCATTCGCCGGGATTTCGCGCAGCGTACGTACGGGGCCGCGCATGCGCACGCGCGTCCTTCGCCCGCACGAAATGTACGCCGTTACTCGCGCTCTCGCTCCGCGTTCACTTGTTGTGCCGCGACGCGCTTTTGGCGGGAAACGCGGTCAGTAACAAATAAATACGCAGTGTGCGATTTAACGGAATAGCACGACCGTATTGTTCGAAACGATCCAAGTTTTTACGATTAAAACGATAATAATATAAATTCGTTGCGTTATATGAAAGTAAAAAAAAAAAAATATGTCAAACATTATAGTTTTCCTGTAACCATAATAAGTAATATACCTATGTGTCTTCGTCGCGCGCGCGAACGATATCGTATCATATTATCTATAGGCACGTCGCAGGGTCGGACTGGGAATTCGGTCCGGCCCGAGGTAATAAAATTAATTCGGCCTAAAATAAATAAAATATATAATATATAGGTATTATATTAAATCGGCCTATATAAATCAATTATTTTGAACGGCCCACCGAGTTTTGCTCGGTACCTACCTCGCCGGTCCAGTCCGACCCTGCTATAGGTACGTCGCGATAAGTCAAATGATAATATTGTCTCGCATATTAAATACAAATAAATCGCATGAGAAAAACGTACAAGAATATTATATTATGAACGTTGTTAACGAACACCGTTTTGAAATAAAACTATAATAAATGGTACCAGTGTGTTCGGGAACATTTTTTTTTTTTTTTTGAAAATGTATTTGAAACGACGTGGTGCGTAAGAAAATATGCGCGCAGTTGTGATTATTTTTCGTGGAACAAATACGTTAAAACGCCGTAATCGGTTTTCAAAAATCAACAATAATCGGATATTCTATATAACGGTCGTCGCATTTTTTTTTTCTGTTTCTTTTTTTTTGTAACACACTACCCACCCCCAGAACCAAAAAAAAATAATAATTTTTTAAATGAAATGTACTTATTTGTTAAAATTATCCAAAGGTATTTTTTATGAAGTACCTTATATCAATATATCCTGTTGGAATTTTCAACAAAAAAAAATTTGGGTCCCCCCAGAAAAAAGTTGAAAATACGCCACTGTCCACCCCATTTCGTGAGCTCTATATAAACGACAAGAATGTCGCGCACATCATCGGCCCCAAGGAAAATATTTTCCCGGCCTGTAATATAATCGATGTAATAAATTTTGTAAAGACTGCGCGGGTAACACGCGTTTTTCAAAAAGAAATTTTTTGAAAAACATATATTATATTATATCATAATATCATATATCATATAACATATATTTTATTAAAAAAAATTATAAGCAAATGCGTGTACATTATATTGTGTGTGTGTGTGTGTGTGTGTGTGTGTGTGTGTGTGTGTGTGTGTGTGTGTGTGTGTCAGCCAGTGGCGTAGTACTCACAAGGGGATTCGGGTTAAAACCCTTCCCCCAAGACCAGTGGCGGATCTAAGATTTTTTTGGGGGTGGCCCAAAAATGTATAATTCTAAAAGTACAATATTTAGGATTTAATGTAAGACCTTCAAGTATAAAGTATTACTCAAATATACTTATATATTACTATACGAATATATAACAGCCAAGGGGGGGTGGGCCCCCCCCTCGAATCCGCCACTGCCCAGGACCAAAGAAAAGAAGGTTAAAAATTATATAGTTGTAACAATAATGATGTGTTTTATTTATTTTTTTATGTCTGTACCCACTACCCTGCGAAAATTCTACCAGAAGGGATGCTTCGATTTTTACGTGTATATTTTCCGGTATCGAATCGCATCTATAGTTAGTTCTTTAAACAGGTCATTTTTCGATTTTCTCAACGCTTTTTTTAGCGCCAGAAAAGTCACATATAAAAACGCAGTTTCGTCAAAATCGATTATCGTTTATTCTATTCGTAATTTTAAAACCAATAATGGTCATAGAAATCTGAAGTGTTCACCAAATAACTGCAGTATTAGACTTTATTAACGAGACAAATTTTTCAAACGAATCTTGGAAACCGTTAAGTCACAATTTCTCTTTAATAACCATATTAAATTTTTAAGCAAATATATATTTTAAAAAATTTTATTTGATTTATTTTTTATAATACGGTTGAATTCGAAATATTATGCGGGGACGAATATAGTTTCAATATTATATATAAACCTCCCCTAGAGATAAACTGAAAGTACACCACTGGTAGTAGCATTTTCAATTTGAAAATGATAATATAGTTTTTGTTCTTTGACAGTAGAAATTTATATATTATCAGATGCAGTGCCGTAGCCAGGGGAGCACGCGTGCCCCCCTGAAATTTTATATATATATGTCTAAATAAATTTAAGTCACTAGCTAATCCATATGTTATCGTCGTTCATCGACCAAATTTGTAGAAGTTATATAACCACGCAATAGTTATATTTTATATGTATAATATATATGTAGGTATTCCGTGGTTATAAAACCGTGCAAAATATACTTTGTAGTCCACGTCTTTTTCCATTAGTGTACGCATGTTGCGTATTTTAGAACAACTGAAATAGTGATACAAAATCCAAAGCCCCCCAAAAAAAAAAAAAAAAAAAATTTTCTGGCTACGGCACTGATCAGAATATCAGATGTATTAACATTTAACGTGTAGGTACTTCATTTTATTATAATAATAATTTATGATTGTACGTTAAATGTAATTTGTACGATTTAGTATTTATATTATCAGCGCCGGCGGAAGGGCAGAGCAGAAGGGGCAGCTGCCCAGAGCCCCGCTATTTGAGGGGCCCCGCACTATTCATGGGATTTAATGATTTTTAAGCTTAAAATTTTGTTTTTTAAATTAAATAACAAGTATACTGTCTGTCATATGAAAATATATTTAATACTTTGTTTAATTGTATGCGTAAAAAAAAATTTTGTTACACAAGCTATGTAAAATAGAAAAAATAACATACAAGTTCTAGGGCCCGCGAAATAATCTGCCCTGGGCCCCGCAAAATCTCCCGCCGACCCTGCAGTGTATTATAATAATCATATTAAAATACTGAAATTTCGTAATAAAATGAAATACATTTTTAATAATAATAAAAAAGGCCAATCAGAAATCGACTTATTCTTACGTGCGATGAAAACAGTATTTATTATTTACTTAACTCGACTATAATATAATATGAACAAACAAAATATACATATCTATCTTTTTTTAAATATATACGCGTATTGCGGAATTTAAATATTAATGAATGTGGGGGACTGTAAAAAATAACAATAAACAAAACAAAAAAAGTGCTAATAACAACTAAATATAATAAACACAAAAACAAATGTACCGATTTATTTATAATATATTGCGTCCATATTATATATTATATAGGACATATAACAAATTTCGTTTTAAACAATATATTATTATTAATTATTATATTTATAACGGATTTGTTTCAATTTACAATTGTCCAAAACAATCGGAAAGTCCTTGGCTTCTTCTCCATGCCGCCAATCGATTGGTATACCACAACTAAAACGTATAAAAATAAAATAATTAGGCATCGGAAAACACTATTGAAATTCACCAATATTACATATTATTTAAATAGTTGGAGAAAAATATACATTTTTTTTTTTTTTTAATTATCGCGTTATATTCACTATAAATATATTTGGTGCTCGTGGGATAATGTGTTCATTGAAAATAAACTTATTTTGTTAAATAAAATAAATTTCGTAACATTATCAATAATTATGATTTTTTTTTTCTAAACAGTTTTAAGCGTAACTTTATAAAGATAAAATTATTCAAAAACGTATTAAGTATTTTAATTTATCACAAATTTAGCAGCACATATTAAAATTCTTTTTAGGAAACGTACTTCAAAACTTTAAAAATTTATTATATATGTACCTACTATTATTCTACGTTTTAGCATTTTTTTATTATACGATTGAACACGCGAGATAATAAATATTAAATATATATATATAGAACGAAGATTAAACAAATTTCGAATACATGCAGTAATCAGTAATATTGTAAAATTATTGTAATTCATTTTAGCGTGTGAAATATATGTACATTATAATTATTTAATATATAATGATGGGTATATTTAAATGCAGTCCATAAAGTCATGTTGGAAACCGGAGATTTTAAATAAAATATTTAGATGTAGGTATAGTATTTGTATATACATTTAAAATTTCAACGGACCTTGTTTAAAATTTATGTTATCATTTTGCAATTTTAACTGAAAAATAAGATGTAATAGAGTAAACGTTTACATTGGTACCGGCATCCAAAGATACGTTGTCCACATCCTGTTTTTCACTTTTTTTCGGAAATATCAATATATACATTTTAAGATTAAATATATTTATATTTACAAAATAAAATTTGTTTTAAAAAGAAAAAAAAATATGCCGATCTCATGTCAAAAGATACCAAATGAAATGTATTTGAATATATATACTCATAACAAGATAGTATTTTATTATACATAATATTTTAATAGTGTTAAAAATTTCTTATTTTAAATATCAATAATATTTCAGAATCATTTTCCTGCTAGATGCTATAGTAATAAACTTCATAAATTTCTTTTGTCTTCCTTGCTATATAATACGATAAACTACCTATCACTTATAAATGAATAATACATATTATTTAATATCTATATACAATTATCTACACTAAATCATTTCGTTTTCATAATTTCATATTATTATACTGATTACATAGTTATAGTGGTTAATCTAATCTATAGACATACATATGTAATATATTAATATTATAATACAACCTATATATAGTCTGTGTAATGGTATGTTCATTACTTAAATTTTGTCATTAAAATACTTATTATCTGTATGAAAAATGCGATTTAACAGGAGAATATCATTGTTGTTCAAGGTTGTCCATGATATATTAAAAACAATTGAACACTGAAAAAAACGTGTGTACCTATTATTTAACTATATTGTTCTTAAAAACCTATAAAAATTAAAAATAATAAATATATCTCGATGCTGTTGAAAACGGTCGCATATTTTTTTTTTTAATAATTTGTTTAATAAGACACAATTGCGTAATTAAAAAGCCGTTATATATAGGTTAATAGTATATATTACACTACAGTGGAACCTCTGTTTAACGGGCTTGACTCTTCTTTTAAAGAAATTCTTTAAATAGAAATTTCTTTATAAAAAAAAAACAATTTTTTTTCACATAAAATCTCGGGTTTACTACATTAAATGAGTGTATTTAAGTATGTGAATATATACTTACGATACAAAGAATAATAGTGAAAACAATAATACGTGTATGTAGTGAAATATAAAACCGAAAAATATATAAAAATATATATAGAATTAAAACTTTTCGACAAAGGCTATGTTATATATAATGAACGAACTGTAACGAATCAATAATTTGGCTTATTTTTCGTTATAATTATATATTTATAAAGCAATAGAAGGTATAATAACTAATAACGTTTAATGAGACAGCACACGATTGTATCTGAATTCGAATTGTCGAAATTGAATTTTATTAGAATAGTTTTAGTATCGTATCATATAATGTTACAAAATGAATTCGCTCATTTTTAAATCAAAATTCCGTGGTTCCCTAAAAAAAAAAAAAAACTATTCGTTAAACATAGTGAGTTTCGTTAAACCAAGGTTTCACTGTAATATTATTCATTATATTCTAATCGTAAAATAATAACAATATGGGTTTTTTTGTGTGTGTTTCGTACGTCTATACTATTTTATTTTTAAACAAATTAATGTTGGAAGAAAATGAGATTTTAATTTTTTTTATTATTGTTTTTTACCTTAACATCTACATCTCTAACGCCCAATTCTGCTGCAATTATCTCCAAATCAGTAGAATGGAAAGTTTTCACTTTATTAAATTGTGACTCCAGGACTTCTAGAACTTCATCAGAGAGTGGTATGTTGTCATTTTCAGGTTTGTTGGAAAAATCCATCATCGGTACGACTATTAAAAATAAAATTACACGCATTTTTATTTCAAAAACGTATACCTATATACGATATAAATAATAATATGTGTCTTTACACTTATAGCTTGTAGGGAAAGTTTATATAAATAAAATAATTTATAAAATAACTACCTTACCACTCAATATATTTTGTTGTTATATTTTATAATATGATATAATTTCATAACATACGAATTATTAATTTAAGCAAACTTACTATTATTATTATTTCATTTATTATATTAAATAAAATGTAATGAAAGTACAAAACTTTTTTATAGTTTATTAGTTTTCTCAAAATACATTTTATTCGTCACGCAATAAACCTTGAACCAGCTGTCGTAGCGTCTGTATAATTAGAAATTTGTTTTCAGCTTATATTATTATTTATACAAAAAACTGCGGTAAATATAAATGTATATATTGTATATGCATATAATTAAATATACCGCTATATTATATTATATAGGTATATTTTTATAATAAATTCGAATATTTTTTTAATCGCAAATAAATTTGACACGCATAAAATATGCCACTATATCCACCCAATTATTATTATTTATTGTGCGATGAAATTTCTGAATATATTATAAAAAAAACAACCACCAATATATTATTAAAATATTATAGAAATATAATAATTTTATAAAAAAACATAAACTGCGATTGCGTGTTGTGTTTAGTATACATAATAAATTATATAATGACCAATGATGACAAAGGAACAAAACATATATATATGTGTGTGTGTGTGTGTGTGTGTGTGTGTGAAAACCTTACAAAACATAAAAATACTTTTAATAAATATTCAATAATATTGTTTTGAGAGTTGTGAAAAGGGTTTTCTATAAATATAAATTAATTACTATTATGTATATTATAATAATATTGATGGGTGATCATGGTATTGTTATTATCAAGTGTCATATTTAGAATAAAAGGAGGATTTTATAAAACCGTATAGTTAGGCCTGCCATGATAATATGTATGGAACAAAGTGTTGGGCACTGAATAAAAAGGATGAAAATTAAATAGAATTAGCAGAAAGTTAAAATGTTAAGATGGATGTTTATAGATATTATACATAATTCGGAATGAACCTTTGCAATAACGACTATACACATTACACAGTGCTGTTGCAGGAGGGCGCACAGAATAAAATTGATCACATTTTAGCACAAGTTTAGCCACATCGCGGCTCACGGCTGTTATAAATCCGCTGTCCGAAAATATTAGGTACGTGACCCATCTAGTAGTACATCATCGGTAAGTACATAAAGACAAATGTTTTAAATATTTATCGAAGGATTTACTCGTAATTGGCTGGTGATCGTGTATATACCCGAAAAGTGGAAATGTTAAATATTATAATTTGTTGAACATAAAATCTATAATTAAATTCTCTATAATGTTCGTTTTTCTCAACAATTTATGCGTATAAACACAAACTATATAGGGCATTAGGGCATAATTGCTCAAAATGTTAATGTAATTGCTTAAATGCTTATAATAATCCGGAAAATATTCGTCAGGAACCATAATATACGGGAAAAATTTTGTTAGGAATAACGTATCTCGCAGGAAAATAATAACGAAGAACAAAATTTACGGGGAGATAAAAAACATGAAATTAATGATAATTAAACGATAAGTACATGAATTGAAAATCGAGGAAAATATTATATGGAAATACTCGTACGCATGATTTTTTTCCGTTTTCGTGTATATTATTTATATTATATTAGTATATTATTATATAACATTATTTCATTATTATATTACTATTTTATATTCACATTATTATTTACGATTTTTATTTATGTAGATAATACGTATAAAATTCCCGCATAATATTTTCCTGCTATATTATACTTACTGCATGTTCCTGTATGTAATATTTTTTTTGTTGCGTGTCATTTTCCCACATTTCACATTTTCCAGTGTAATATTTTTCCGCGTTTCATATTTCCTCGTGTTAAGTTTTCATGAATTTTGAATTCCAATTAAATATTTTCCTCAATTTCCGATTCCCACATAATATTTACCTCTATTTTTTTTTTTTATTTATTTATATAGCTTCTAAATAAAATATTATTACAGCTCAACCATTACCATAAGCGCAATTAGGGGGGCTGGGGGAATTAGCCCCCCCAAATTTACTAATAGCCCCCTCAAAATAAATAATGCTTTATATGTTCTTGAATTCAACAAAAAATAATTTTTTATTTATTTTAAGATATATGAGCCCCTAGGATATTATGCTAGTTGCGCCACATGACCATTACTAAAGTATTTACCTCTATATTATTATATTTTCTTTAGATATCTGTATACGTATATACTTCCCTGGTTTTTATTTTCCGCGGTAAATTACGTAGGAACGTTTTATTATTTTCCTACAATACTTTCCTGATTTTTAACAGACCCTCCGAGCTATACACATTACATAAATATTTCTTTTAATTTTCAGCTAATTATAAACTCTATACATCATAACGCGCCTTTACATATATATTTATATAATATAATATAATATATAATATATATATATATATATATGTATATGTATATACTATATAAGATGCATATAATATAGTGTTTCCCATTTAGAATATATTTTTCTAGAAATTTATAAAAAATATAATCTCTATATTATAATATAGAGGCGTAAAAGTCAGTTAAAAATACAGTTGATTTTGCAGTGAATCCGCCTGCAATTATATCACCACTTACCTCACAGAAAACGATGCGCGGACGTTTCAAGCGCGTACAGACTTTTCCGACGGATCGAAAGGTTTGAACGCACGCGTGGAGTTTAGTTATATATATATATATATATATATATGATTAATAGAAAAATATTATTGTCGATTTGCCTCCACAGTATACCTTTGTAATAAAATGTACTCGCGGATTCTCGAAGCTTCTAAAAGGAAAAAAAATTTGTTTTACAAGTGTCGTCAACGATTTCCCGCACAATTTCAAAAATTATACGAAAATCGCGCGTGCAGTGTATACCTACCGTCACAGCTGCCTGTACTGAAGTTGTAGTATATTATAGTTATGTACTCGTTCTATTTTCTAGCACGCGAAATTGGCAGACTCGCTCGGTCTCCGCGGTCCGCTTTCGACGGACAGCGATCTCACGACCACTACGGCGCGCGTCTCGTTACACGAACGGAGTCGCGTATACGCTGATCGGCGGGCCGCGGCGTCGCGAGAGTAGGTCGGACGCATGTCTTTGGGGGCCCCCACCTCGCCAACGCACCTTCGTTACGCTATTATACACACATTGCAGTACACACTGTGTGTAACACACGACAACAAACGTCGGACTGTACACGCCGACCTGCTGCTGTTGCTGCTGTGAACTTTTCTCCTATTATAGTTATACTTACATAAATTAATTGGTGTTAAATTGTCGCAAGGTCCCCCGAGGTGTGGCGTCTACCGCGGCTTGGGCCTACCCTATACTACAAATTTATAAATAACAGTAATTAAAAATAATAATCATCAACTTATCGGTACAGAATTTAAGTGTAAAAAAAAAATATTCTTCTTAATATATATACATATACAATCAAACCGCAAAGAACATTATGAAAATTAAAGAAATTTGTTTATGTACTATCGCAGTTTTGACAAAGAGTCATCAAGTGAACAACAAAAAAAAAAAAAAAACACAATATTCAACAATACGGAATAAAAAATAAAATCGTAAATTTAATACAACAGCTCCTATATATATGTATATATATATATATATATTTCTTTATTATTTTTCATAATACACTTTGGCTTGATCGCATAACAATGGCGCACGCAGGGGGGGGCTAAGGGGCTGAAGCCGCCTCCCCCATTGACCGTATAATTCTATTTTTTTTTATATGTTTCATATATTACCAATATTACTAATGATTATAGTGGTCGTAAACAGTTTTATTTATTTTATGATGTTGATGAGACCTGTGGTCGCCGGTCGGGGAACCGATGGAATGCGCAGTGATGTACAAGTTTTTCCTTTCCAATCGTTTTGCACAGAATAGACCCAAATAGTGTAACGTCACATTTACGATTGATAACATGAACGGTTTTTGGTTGATTGTTCCGACTCCAAAGTTGAAAAAAATAACACGACATTTAACGATTAACAAAAAAAAAAAACAATTTATTACGCAACAAAACTATTTTAATGCTCATCATTTTTTCAATTATTTATGTAATTATATATTATAGTAAACTAAGCAAAATCTTATGTCTACTGAATATTTATTTATTTTCAAGCCCTCCCCCATTGGAAAATTCTGCGTACGCCACTGTCGCATAATATTTATTTTTTACGAGTATTAATTTATAGTTTTATTTCAATTTCTTTCACATATCCTTTTTATTCCTTTATTTATTTAATTATTTTGTTTTCGTTTTTACTATTTTCTTATTTAAAATATATATATATGTGTGTGTGTGTGTGTGTGTGTGTGTGTGTGTGTGTGTGTGTGTATCCCGAGGACAGTTCAATATCATATAATAATATGAGCTAAAGTTCATGGGGAGGCAGGAGGAGAAAAAAAATCTAATCGTCTATAGAGAGCTATATATCTCTGCAGTAATGTATGTACAATGTTTCTTTTAGAAAACCTGCGTTCACCAGCGACGGCTTGTCACTGCACGCAATACTGCGCAACAGTGGTGTGTATGAATATTATACATAAGTGGCGACGAAACCTTAAGGTAGCGCAAACTTGTATTACATTTATTGAGACCACCCGCACCCACACCCACGGAAATAAATTTAATCTAAATTTTTATTCTTTATTACAGTAGGTACAATATATTCTTTATTTGTTTATAACTTAACAAATCCATACCCATAAGTCATAACCCACCCACCGCTTAAAAAGATGAAATATAGGACTGCAGTTGCCCTACCTAGGTATGTATAGGGTTCGGTGCCATTGAATTATATGTACGTTTGTGAATATACAGTGATAATATTATGTGACACGTGCTAATGTCGTCTCGTATTGGACCGTCGGGAAACCGGGACGTTATTGTTATTTTTTTCAAAATATCTTTGTACAATTGTGAATTTATCTAAACGTAATTTTTCGCTATTAGTAAAAAAATAATAATAAGTAAGCTGTTTATAGTACCGTTGTATATTATTGTACCGTTTGATTAAATATATTTAAATAATATTAAATACCGTATGGCGTGTGTCTATATCTCTATATAATACATTAATACATGTTTGTCCGTTTTATTTTTAAATAAAACTGAAACGCCTATATATATATATGCAAAACTGCAAAAGGCCGTACACAAAATTCCGAGTTTAATCTCTTTAAATGTCATCAGCTATATACAAATCGAATTGCGCGCACTCTTAAAATTGTATATACTCGTAAGTCGTATATATTTCAGCTATAAAAGTATTGTTACATAGTGTTTTATTTTTAATGATATATTATATGTATATGAATATAATATGCCCTGTATAATACATGTATACCTATATACGCCACATGTTATAATGAATAATACGCACGTTTCTTCACGTATCGTTAAGAATAATACAGCACGTACGTTGTATATTATTTATTCTTTTCGAGATTCAATTGACTTTTATTTTCAAAAATTTTTTTTTTTATATTATTATTATTTTGTGTATTTGTGCGCGTAAACAAACAAATTTGGCAAAGTTACAACAAACCAATATTTTTATTAATATTAAAATACTGTACGCGTTTCATACAGATCAATATATAAATATAATAGAGAGTATGGTGAAATTATAATCAGACGTCAAAAAAGTAATAAATATTGTGGAATTCGGGAGAATATAGAAATATATCTAATGCAACCTATTATAATAACAGACATAAATTTAACTCAATATAAACACACGTCGACTATATGCATTAATTGTACACAATTTTTATTACGTACACGATGAAAATAATAAATTTACATTTATATTGTGTTTAAAGTGAATTTTTAAATTATTTATCAAATTCGTTTGCGCGACTATAATAAATACAAAATTATTAAAAAAAAAAGAATTGTATTTTTTTGCTATATCTAACATTTCTGAAATCTACTCGATAGTAAAAAAAAAAAAATTAACACTTTTTATTAATTTGAAAAAATGATCGCGTTATTGTTACGCCGCAATATCAAACAAATTTCCTGTATATCAGTATAATATTTACCATAAACTGTTGACGAAATAATTTCAAAGAACCAAATCACTTACATAAATACCTATTGAATACGCCTATCCGGCTATCCCTGGCCCCTGCAGTACTACGTCAAAACTATATTATTATTATTATTATTATTATTATTAAAAATAAGATTTTTTGGAAAAAAAACTGGATATACGATAATTAGATTTTAGAATCTATTTCAGTTTTTCATTGAATAGTGTACACACATATAGAGGACAATTCGAAAAAAAATTGTCTCTATAATAAGACCATATTATATTCATACTGTATATATGGCAGACAAGTATTTTAAACTCCTATAAGGCTATAATACCCTGCACATACCACCAGTGGAGTGCTATTAAAGTATTAAAGTTTAACTGGAAAGTGGGGCGTTTAAATAATTTTATTACGAGTACACCTCGCGCATTGGCGTGTGAAAACTGGAAGGGGCTCTCGAAGAGTCAAAAATAATAAAATAACTTGAAAAGAACAAGTATACAAGTAAAAAGAAATAATAATTTCTATACAGTTGTTATAGGGGTTTTTTATTTTTAAACTAGAAAATATTAAAATTCTTCTATTACAGCTGAACAATTATACGTATATTTTTATACCTATATATATATATATATATATATATTAATATGAATTAGTATAAGGAAATACATATTAATTTGCGCAGTGGCGTGGTGAACTATTTTACTACATGGAGCCAGACATTTTTTTTACCCACCCACCCACCCACCTACCCGGGGAAAAGTATGTACAAATAAGCAAAAAAGACTACTAAAATGTAAAACCCCTAAAATCAGTCCTGCACCTTTTAATCCTACTAATGTACCAACCAAAAGGTGTCTCCAAGCCTGGACCCTATGGTATATGTATATATATATATATATATATATATATATATAAGTATCTACATATAAAAATTATTTTAGGCCTCTCCCCCTCTGAAAATTGGTTGGGTCACTGATTCCTACACATGGTATATCGTTTTCAATATTTAAGATATGCAAGTGGAAATAATATTTGATGTACAAGAAAATATAGAGAAGAAATGCTGCAGGTTGCAGAATATTGGTCCATCATATGATATAAATATATCACAGGAAACGGGCACAAATTTGGCATTTTTATAAAAAAAATATATAATATATAATATATATATACAGCCAACTTATAATGTAATAACAAATAATCAATGACAAAAGATTTTTATATAACAACTAACTCACTTGTAGTATTGTACTACACTACTACACTACTGAGCACTAAGCACTGACGTCAGACCCACCCACCCTAAATTTTGAAATGGAGCTGTGGCTCAAAAAAACCCCTTTCGCCACGCCCCTGAATTTGCGTATAAATAGGTACAAACGCTTTTACCGGTTTATTTTTATGCACAGAATACTAATAAATAAGTTATACACTCGCATATAACTTTATAAGCTGCGTGTAAATATAATTAAAAGTGATTTTATAAAATACTGTTTCGAGATTTATTTCCCAATCACCAATCATAACTATAATTATTTTTAAGTTTTCAGATTTCGTATATACGAATATAGTAGGTACTATATTATATGTAGTACTCATTTCGTGGTACGGCGGTGGCCGAATGGCCACATCTTACACATATAATAAGCGCCTGCGCGCCACTGGAGTACGGAAAATACTTAAATGAACTTATACGCCACTGATATTTTTTTTTCCAAGGAAGCAGATCCGGGAAAACATTTTTTTGTCAATGGAACAATTGCATAATATTATATATATTATTAAATTCTTTTCCATATCCGTCCCTTCAGGTTTTTCGTAATAAATTATTATTTACGTCGAATTGCACTAAAAATTTAACACGTCTTAAGTTTATTTCGCTTACAAAACTATTTTCAGGTTTATATCGAATATTTTTTTTTTATCTTTTTAAATAATTTATATTTGTCCCTCATCATACATCGAACCTTAATGCGCCCCTGAGGATACTCTACATTTCTTTAAAGATCTAACCGTTTTCGCGAGCCGGCTTACAGTTTCTCGAGTCTTAAAGCCCGTTTAAGTAAGTAAATTTTGGTATAGACTGTAATCGACACTCTAAATACTAAGAAGTATTTTTTAAAAAAAAACTTCCACTCCGCAGTATGCGCGAGTGATATAGTAATATTACTCTATGCCCCAACCCCGCCCCCGCGGCGGCTATACGTGCAAGATTGGCGCGGAAAACGTGTACTGTTTATCGCTTGTCTGATTTTAGCACAGATTAGATGAATGATTTAGTGTAAGGGTTCACAGAAAAGTGAGCCGGTCGCACGACGCTGTTGATAATATGATGTGTGCGTTTGGAAACCACTGGGCTTCTTTATCAAAATAGCGAAACATAATATTGTTAATATTGTTATGTTTTTTTTATACAGTTCTATTATTTTTCTATGGTTCTAAACTTCAAATATATTTTGCAAGGCGTGTTTCGCTTTGGTTTACTGTTTTATGAGGATTTTCTTTTCAGTACCGTAGTGTGCACAGTTAAAATTTGTAATTTAAATTGTTCAAAAAACAAAATATTTGCAATGAACGTGTTACGTAATCAAGAAATAATTAGAACTCGCATTGTTTTACACTAGTGGACAGATCATCAGTATTACAAAGTAGGTAAATAACTATTTACGGCATATGGCTGTACGTATGATAAAACGTGTTATGCTAATAATGAATACTATTTAATCTATTCTTATTTCTGCGAAGAAAAAATAATTTTGTTAAACGATTTTTAAAGAACATCAGGCATTGCGTCTATAACACCTTTGATCATCCAACGTTTCCAGTGATTTTCTGTTATAAGTCAAAACTGTATTGGGTACCAGTATTCATTTATAATAGAAATGAAATCAAACTAATGGTGTGTGTGGAGTCGATTAATAATTGCGATTTTTGAGTGATGTTATTAATACAACACATTAGCGTTCCAATAGCATTTTCCTAGGCGTATGTATTTTACTTTTAGCGAATCTGTACTAACAAAACTTAATTTATTTTTTAGGTTAGCATGACTGACAAGATGAAAATCGCGACTTTTGTTGATCGTTATAAGTTCGAAGTACCAGGGAACGTATTTAAAAGTGCCGTTGCACTAGGTGACGTGGACAATGACAATGATGTAGAACTAGTTATAGGCAACATGGAAGGCGATTTGTACATTTTTAAAGGCCAACGTCAAATACAAAAAATTTCTGGTTTGGGTATTATTACCGCTATAGGTATAGGGGATTTAATGAATTGCGGTAGTAATACTTTAATCGTTATATCTGGTGATGGATGGTGTCACATATATTTGTGTTTAAAATTGAGCAAATCGGATTTATCTGAGGAATGTGTTGTGAAACTTGAACCTGTACATGTTCAACGAATTCCGGCAAACACTAAAGTAAATTAATCAAATTAGTAGAATGTTTTAAAAAACGTTGAAAATACTTTTCTAAGTGTCCTAATAATTTTAGGTGCTTTTACTAGGTGATATAGATGCAGATGGAATGGTAGAATTAATTGTGGGTTTAACAGATAGAGTGATCCGTTCGTATCGTTGGAGTCAAAGTGCAGCTGCTGGACGACTAGTGCCATTACATAAATGGGAATGTGCTAACCAAATTGGTTCAATTATATTGACCAAGGACAAAAATAATCGACCATGTTTACTCGTTTCTCAACCGGGTGTCACTGCATTACGTATATATTGTCCTATAGCTTTTCCAGAATTAACGTAATGCAATTAATTTCATCAAATCTCTTATTAATAATTAATAACAATTGTTTCATATTTCAGTGAAAAAATAATTTGTTATGAAAATGAACAAATTACTGGACTTCGTAATCCTTCAATTTCTTCGGAGATGGTAGGAAATCTTAGAGTGGATAAGAATAATGAAAAATATATCAATGATCCAAGTAATGATATATACGCAATTGCTACTTTAGATGGCTTAATAATGTTGGCAAGAAGAGAAATGATTTTATGGTAACTTAATTTTGTCGTCGATTAATGTCATGTTAATATGTTTAGTATTGCAGTTATAGAATATAGATGGATCGAACTCTACCAAAGTTTTTATTATACAATCCCAAAACAAACTAAACTATTGATATATTTTATTAAATTCGAACCTTGCCCATTTCCTCATAACAAAAAAAAAAAAAAAAAAAATTAAATTTAACACAACTGCATAAGATCTATTTATTTTTTAAAACCAGTTTGTGCACTTTTTTTTTATTTCTATATCACTATTAATTTTTAATAAAAATTTGAATATTTTTAAAATTATTTTAACTCTTACTGTCAACGAATATTGCTTATTGTTAATACTAATAATAAAATTATGTATATTATATTACTGTATTTTCTGTGGTTAGACATCTTGTAAATCATTTGATAATTGTTCATATTTTATACAAGGCGATATATAAAATAAAATAAATTATTATAAATGTTACTAATTTACAATGGAAGTAATAAAATATTATTTTAAGTTTATAATAATGCTTTATGGTCTATGTGTAGTATCATTGATTAAATATATAGATAATAATAATAATAATAATAATATATAAATATATATTTAATGATAAATTTATTATAAATTATAACAATTCAGTAATTTCAAATCAAATCAAAAACTTAATAGTTCAGTTTGATTTTTTTTTTCATAAATAGTGTGATTTTCAAATTCAAACAGTTCAACCCAACGCACGATTAGAATTACTATCAGCATCTAGGTTATTGTCATATGACAATAATGTCACATAAAGTATTTACTGATAACTGATGAGTAATTTATGTATTGAACAATCATTTTCTTATTTACTGATGGTGTAATATTGATTATGTGAGTTGGATATTGGTTTTTTAGTATTAATTTTGCAATGATGGAGCATGAATATTCAAAATGTCAAGTAAAGAGCGAACATCAAATTTTAAGAAGAACTAAATATAAACATTTAACTGTACTATGGGATGTGTCTAGTGAATATTTATAGTCTTTAAAAAAGCTGTTTTAAATAAACTTTTATTTTTTTTTATAAATCTTTAATCTAAAATAGATAATTAAAATGTGCGCATTTTAATTTTATTTTAATACAGTAAATAGGTAGGTATTCTATTATAGATATGAAATGATTCAATGAATTATATAGAAAATCTTACAAACACTGATAAAAACTTCCCTGTTATCGAGAAAACTGAGAACTGATAGTAATCTGTACTAACTGAGGACTGTCAGTAATAATATTGATTGTGTGATGTCCACTTTAGGGATTGATTAAGTATTAATTTTTTTTTTTTGTCTTTTAAGGTCTAAAAACATTGAACACGAATTGTTTAGTGTAAGTAAATTATGTGTAGCAGGTGGCCCAGATTACATAATAACCTGTTCACAAAATGGAGATACTTTTATAGTGGACCAAAAAAGCCAAGTTGCGTCATTTAAATTTGGAAAATCTGTTGTTGCTTTTTGTTCTGGGGTATATACAGCTAAATCGAACACAAAACCTGTATCTTGTTTTGTATTTGTAACTACATTACATAAAGTATGTATATTTTATTAAATTACCTAGGCATGTATTATATTTTAGAGGCGTAGTTCTTTTTTGTAATTGACCAAAATGAATTATCTGTGCACATTATTTAAAATATTGAGTAATTGGTAAATGTATATGGTTTGCAATCATATGTCCTTATAGGAACACCACTGTGGCGTCCAGAAAAATTAGGTATTTTTGTATTTTTTAAATTCATGAAATTAGTGCGCATAAACGTATTTAATGGTATATATTTTGTTGTAAATTAATTTGTATTTAATTAATAAAATAAAAGTTTTTTTTACCGTCATTTTAATTAGTTAACAATGGTGTTCCCCTTATGTGTAAAAATTAACAAAATTAGACTTAATGTGTATATCATAATTTGTTAGGTTTATATCTATTATGACATGAAATTACCAAATTCGTGCAACCAGATGTTGTCAGAATATATTGAAAATGACGATCATCTTTCAGAATTGATGAACGAGTATAAAGGAGCGTTAAAGAAAAAATTAATTAACCAATGTCTTTATAATAATAGTAATAATTAATTATGTATAGGTAATATATTCTTTTTTATTATTCAACTAATAAATTATATTTTTTATTAATTTAATATATTGGAGCATTTTTTTTTATTTTTATCAGCTCAAATAATAGTTTTTACCATGTTTTTTCTACAGTATATTAATAATAATTGTACTTGATAATTTTGTTAAGTTTAAAAATTTTAAATACATTGTAAATATTAATTGAATTAAATACACGTTTTAAGTCGTATCACGTATTATGTAGGTAGTCCTTATGTTTTTTCATTTATCAATCATAGGAAGTGATCACGAGATGCGGGTTTTGGCCAAGGCAGTGCTGACCGCGAACCTTCTATTAACGCCAGACGTTACTCAGGGGTTGCGTCAAAACAGTGCTCGCTTAAAAAATCCGATCGACGTCTGAGTCGTCTGTAAACCACCGGCACCGGGCTTGGCCCATACCCTTTTGAGGAGTGGCGCGACTCACTCAGGTGCGTTGGAACCGTTCCTCCTACTAGGTCTTGTGGTTTTGTTTACTATTTAGGGCCACTGTGCCATTTCCACAGTCATCACGTTTCAGCCGAAATAGGCACCTCAAACCTTGTGCAGGAGCACTGCGTTCGGCGCGGCAAGCGGGTCCGGCGAAAACGGCAGGGCTGCCCTCTCCCGTGGTACCAACTGGGTTTTTAGTTTCGTTACAGGATCAACCCAAGACGTTTCACCACTTCCACTATTCTAGCCGGCGAATAGTGGGCCTTGCAGGAAACGTGATCAGTAGACAGTAACTCCTTGTTCCTACACAATAGAATGTATTCCATACATATGTAATACTTTATGCCGAGTTGTACAAACGTCATCCAACAGGGGCAGCAGTTGACTAGTTTATATTATGGAAAGGCCTTGTTTAGGCGGGAATGGGTCGGTGTTAAGAGCCTTTTGTTAAAAAAATGACATTATATTTTAATACCTATAATATTCGAATGATCCGAGTCAGATTTGATATTTTCGTCGTGTACATTTTAATAAAAAACCGGTCTAAATTTCCGAAAAATTTTTACGACGTTTCAAGCTAATATTAATATTATTAATCGAACGAAAACAATTCGTAAAAATTGTTACGCCGTCACTGCGTGTTTCAGACGTTTCAGTATGAAAGACACACAATCGCATACCACTACCACCACCACCACCGCCACCACTACCACCATTCGTCAGTGGTGGCGATCGTCCACTAGTCGTCGGCATAATTTATCGCATAATGCGCATAATACAACATGATCCCCCCACCCCCAGAAATAGATAATTATTATTTAATAGATCCGTGTTTTTGTCGTGCGCGTGTCAACCGTGATAAAAATGTGAAATGGCGCGTTCTGATCCGTGGCCCGTGGCACTGTCGACTGGTGAGTAGAATCGTTGATTAAATACGTATTATTATTGTATTTAATCAATGGTAGAATAAAACGTGAATTCGCGTGACTTTACCTATTACGGTTTTGGCTGGTGTACGGGTTCAGCGCGGACGGCACGAGATCGACGATTTTTCCTGACATTTTCGGTGCCTGTTTCTTTTATACGGTACCGTACTTGACCACCGCGACACCGAGGTAATAATTTATTAAACAATCGATATTAATATTATCGTCAATAGCTTAATATAATAGTATTATAATATAATAATGTACCGCCATCATCGGACGCGTCAGTTCGATACGGCAACAGCTGTCGTCGACCCGTAGTGTATGCTTTTTTACGATTAACAACTATGTTGGGAGAAGAAAATGCTCATGGTTCGGTATCGGTATTAATTGCGAAATTTATCAATTTGTGTATTTGATACGATAATTGGGATATATAAAAAAAAAGTGAAATGCTCGGGGGAATAGTGTAAACCGTGGAGTAATTTCACTGGCCCATATTGGTTTCACTACGTTTTCGGTCGTTTTGCCGAAGACAATATTAAAAAAAAAAAAAAAACGAATTTCATAATTAGGGAACGACTGACTTTCGTGTTCCAACACAATTATTGTTGTTATTGTTATATTATTATTATCTAACTGCGTACTAATACCACCCCATGTACCAAGACCACGGATTAGATGAATCTATTCTGTGCCAAGACGTCATAGACAACAAATAGGTACTACTGTACGATATGATATTCGTTGTTCGTGCGCGCTACACGTTGGTTCCGTAGCCCTCGCGTTCCTTTTACAACGCGTTATAATTTTAAATTTATACATATATATATATATATATATGCGTTCATCATAATTAGGGCTCGGAACTTAATGTACTTAAAAAGTACTAAATATGCATGCACTTATACGCTTAAAAAAGTACAAATATGCACTTATATTTTATTTTTTTATACACAATTTTCATTTGCACAAATACTCTATAAAATTACAAATATAGAAAAAGCAAAGTAATAAAAATAATTATAATTTTTAATTTTTAATTATAATTTAAAAAAAATAATAATAAAATACCTTTAAAAATAAAATTATTCCTTGAATAAAATAAATATACTTGTAGAATGTTTTTGTCGAGTTATATTTATATACCTAAAATACATAAATAAAAATTAGAAAAACCACCAGGTACCTACCTTCCTAATTAAAAAGTATTTTAATTAAAATGCGTTAGATATAATTTTGTTTGGTTTTCGGTACAATGAAATAAAAATAATATAGGTAATTGAAACAAGAACAACGACGCGTATACGTATACGTATACGTATTCTATAGAACTACATATAACACGGACGTATAAGTCGGAACTGACATTAATATCTAGGCGGTAGGTCTATTAATGCAGTCAACAATAACTATTGAATTATTTTCCTAAAAAAGTATTTATAGAAAGTCATCGTATTTCGATAGCAGATATATTATATTAATCAATAGGGAAAACATTGTTTTTAATGTCAAATGAAAATTTGAAATATACGATACAAGAATATCTAGTAAGTTCTCTCAGTATGAATGTATTAATTTTTTTATTTACAAATTTTCATACTGAATCTTCATAAATTATAAAATATGCTCCAAAAAAATTGTAAAATTAAGAAATATGCTCTAAAATCTAAAAATCTCCAAATATGCAAAAATATGCACTATAAACTTTTAATATGTTTTTCATAGTGTCTTGGAATGAATTTCTAGCTCACTTAGCAATAAATCTAATGGTTAAAAAAAAAACGCAAATGCAACAACTTCCGAGCCCTAATCATAATCGTTGCGATTTGTACGTAATCACTTTATACGTATATAGTCTATAATATGTACCACGTGTTCCTTATCGTATATAATACATAGGTTCCCAAACATATTTCATCCACCGCCCACTTTGAGAGTCAAAATTTTTTTAGTGCCCCCCAAAATTTTTAAACTTACCAATTGTTCATCTTCGAACAATTATTACAGTTATTATATTTAAACGTGCCATATTCTATTTCAGAGTTCAAATTTACATTTTAAAGGAGCCTTTTTAATAAGAGCAATTAAAACGCATACTTAATCGTATTTAAATGTATTTTTATTAAAATTAAAACAAATCTTTGAATTTAAATTTACTTAATGTGATGGATGAACCTGATGTAGTTTAACGAGTTTTTTTTATATCAGGCTCGAATTTACTTAAATATAGTTGTAAGTCGCCGCGTTCAAACATACCAAATACGGACATTTGAAAAAGACGTGATAAATAAAACAAAAATGGATGAGTAATAAGAACGAAATTATTAAAATTACTGGTGTAGTATTATTGCACCCTGTAGGTATTTAATTTTAGTTTGAAATATCATGAATAATAATATGTCTATGGGTGCACCTTATATTTTATTGATAACGGATAACAATATACACAAATCGTAAATCGTTATCAAAGATAAAATAATTGATAATTATAAAAATTGTGTTCCATATGATACTGAACTCGACTGTATTACACTCCGTGCGTCGAGAGAGCGCAACTCGGCCGCGCATACAAATGAAAGCGAATACATTGTATTGAGTTCAGTGGAAAGCGCTCTGCAGTTTCGAGGTCTAATTTCTCCCACCTAGTGGACCGCCGTGAACTATCGCACGCCGTCGTAAAGGACACTAAACGATCAATCATTTTGATCAAAAGCTTGAGTCAATCGATTGTATCAAGCGTGATTGACCGTTTAGAAACACGTTTGACGCTTGAAGCAAGCATTGATGGTGATTGATAGGAAGTTTGAATAACTCAAGCGGTTGAAGAGGGCGCTTGATCGTTTAGGGCAATTTCCGTCAAGCATTGCGTCAGTCACTCGGTGGAAACCATGGCGTTCGCTGCCGAAACCGCGCTTCCCAAATACTCGGAACGGGAGTTCACTAGCTTATTAATTGATTTATGTCGAAAATTGAGTAAATGTTCATGAGTGAAGCGGTTTCTCATTTTGTACCACTCTTTGGACCACCGTCATTTTTTCTTTTATTGTTTTTCCCCCCTTGAGGGCAACCAGTGTTAAGGCGAAGAAGCCCAAATCTGTATTCGAAACCGTTGTTCACCGCCAAAATCATCAACAACAGGTTAGAACAAACAGCAGGTGTGCACCACTCCACTTCACGACTTCCACTGATGAGGGGTTTTTTATTAAAATATTGAAGGGCTGATTGAGGTTGATTGAAGCGCGCGTCAATCGATTGACTTAATCGTTTGATCAAGCAGATTGATCGTCTAGGGCCTCCTTAAACTACCGCTACTGTTAACGAGTCACGGCGGCGCGATGTCCTTAGCTACGGCCACACGTGCGTGTTTTGACGCTTGGATATCGCGGGAATTTAAACGACACGACGGCCGATCGCCCGACGCACAGTGGGGCAAATGACATAAAAAGCTGGAAAAAATAGAATTTATCGAACTGAATTATCTTATCGTATTATTATATATATGATGTATCAATAGAGGAGTTTATAACACATTGGAAATTGATTTCATGCACGCAGTGCGGATTAGATCCACGCAGTGGCGTCATTTGGTGGGGGGCAGGGTGTGCACTTGTCCCCCCCCTTGTTAATAGTGGGCCGGCATGATTCATGCTGAACCTGTGATGTAAATATAAATAATTCTAACCAAATCTATAGTAATGTGTAATAACAAATCGCGTGGCAAACAGTGGACTAGAATTAAATTAATAATAAAATAAAAAAGTATGCAGGTTATAACCGCGATTAAAGGTGAATAATTCGTGGTTGCAACTTACCGCGATTCTGGGATTTTTTCGATAAACATGATTATTGTTAAAGGCAGTGCGTAAATTATTGACGTTACCCCTAATTCGAAGAATATGATGTACGTTTGACAGGTTGTCAGTTATAGGTTGACGAACCTATATCGCGTACAGCACAAACGAATTTGTTTAGCCGTTTTTTAACGCTTTAAACGTATGTTTTATGAATATATCAATATATGTATATACATAAATTTGTAAGAGGCAAGAGTAAAAAATAAAAATGAAAAAAGCTAAAGATGGTGTGGCCAAGACGGCGAGAAAGAGAGAAAAAATATTGAACAAACTGCTCAGAACTGATCACAAAACGTCATTTCTAACGCGTTTAATATTATGACAAAAGAAATTTCAAAATGTGAATCACAGGTAATATATACGTACTATATAGTTATTTATGATACATTTATTATAGACGACAAAGTAATGAATTTCCTCCCACAAAAAAAAAAAATATATATATCAGGCGATTCGTGAATATGATAACGAAAATATCGAAATTATGTAAAATAGAAATTGTATTGAGCTAAATGTAAATATGGGAAATAGATGGGGCCGGTTAAATCTTTTGCCTCCCCCTTTCGAAAACTGAAATGACGCCACTGGATCCACGTTGTTTCAGCAGTCGTAACATAAGTCCGCCGAGCATCATAATTTATAAAAATATAACTTTTTAAAGATATATTTTTTCTTCTATATTTTCACGGTTTTATTATAAATTTAATTCAATTTATTACGGAATAATTAGCAACAGGTTAGTTACGTTATCTTATGTTTTTTTTTTTTTTTTTTACCTAGAATTTTCATTTTTAATATAAGTGTTGTTGAGTTTTATACTTTTATCATTTCATATGAAAATTATATCAAAATTTAGTTTATTTCCAAGTCTTTCCAAGCTTTAATAATTGCAAAATATAATAGTCAATATAGTGTTCTTTCATCTCGATGTAAAAAATGTTGCTCATATTTGCCCTATTTGTTATAAATAGCTTTTGAATGCAGTGACACGCGACGCATAAACTGATTTCATAGGAATATTATATATATTTTTTTTTCGGGACCAGCCTGGTGTAACACGACTAATTATTTGTATGTCAAAATATAATTAATTTCCGTACTATTCCAAGTAATACGTATATACAATATACTTATTTCATATCTGTATTGATTAACGTTATCGATTGTTCGCGGTCGCGGGTCGTTTCAAGTCGTACACTACACTGGTACCGAATTTATATACTTTTCAAAATATTATGTTGACAAAAACAAACGTTGTAATTACAACTTTTTGTGTAGGTATGAGTTCGAACAATATTTCAATAGCCCGACAAAAATTATATGATATGATAATAATGATAGTAGTAGCTAGTGGACACGAAATAAAAATCGACGAGTTTCGAGAATATAATTATAAAACGGCAAAATATTTTGTAGAGATGTATCCATGGTACAATATGTCACCCACAATACACAAGTTCTTTATTCATGGACCAAAAATAATTGAATCGGCTTTGTTGCCAATAGGACAGTTGACGGAAGAAGCTCAAGAAGCGCGAAACAAAGATTTTAAAAGATATCGAGAACATAACTCCAAGAAATGCAATCGTGGAAAAACTAATTTAGATATTTTTAATTTGTTTTTATTAAGTTCAGATCCTGTTATTTTAAGTAGGAGAAAATTGCCCAAGAAAAAATTACAATTAATACCTGTTGAAGCACTTAATTTATTAAAATCACCAGTTGTCCCGGTCTCTCTTCGATATTCTGAATTTCTGGTGATGATGATGATGGTGGTGGTGGTAATGATGAAGATGAAGATGATGATGATGATCGTTGTAATGATGAAGATGAAGATGATGATGATGATTGTTGTAATGATGAAGATGATGATGATGATGACTAGAATTCAGACTTATTTTTAAAATTAAAACCTTAAATAATGCAATTAATTTCTTTTGTTAAAAAACAGCTGTTTCTTTAAAAATAATAAAATAATTAAAAATTAATAAATATCACATGTTAATATGTAAGTAACTCCTTTTAATATGTCTGATAGACAATAATAAAGAAGAATATTTATTTTAGAAACACATTTATTGGTTCTATGATTTTGCCAACTTTGAATGCTTGTTGCCCCACTGTTCGACGGTGGGAGTCGCGTTGGTGGGAGGTGCACTAACTACGGCGCATTTTGGTCGCCGCCGACTTGCGCTCTCTCGGCGCACGGAGTATAGGCTAGTTTTCGGATGATATAATTTGCCCGCTCTATTCATCTAATCTGTGCTCTAGGTACAACAGTGAAATTACATGGAAAACGCTATAAGTAAAATATTTTTACGGCCACGCCGGTGCTGGTCGCATAAGCAAAATTGAAAGTGCCTACAAACGGTAGTTCAGTACGCGACTCCTCCATAACACCAGATCTATATTCTCTGACAAAGGTCGCGTGTAAATTGTAAAGGATAGTTTACACGTTCAAGTCGTTTGCGCAAGCCAATTTGTGCGAAAAATGAATGAAATGTTGCCATTCACATGTTCAGTTTTGCTTGCACAATTTTGAGTGAAGAACCCGGAAAATTTTAGTGTTCTAACAAAAAAATTGTAGTATTTTAAGTTTTAACAAAAGTTTGTGTTCAAAGTGTAAAATGTTGACGAAAAATAATTACTGCAACGGCTGCGGTTTACATTATTTAAAAAAAAACCAATTGAAGGTGAATATCAATTTAATAATTTTTCTACTAAAACGTTGTAAACATGGGATTTAGCATTGCGGTCACTGTATTCTTTACTCTTAACTTTCCACAAACACGAAAACGACTTGTATTGTTCAATAAATTCATAAAAAAATTCTTTTTCTTTCAACATTTTGAACCAAAAACACTATAAATACAATAAACAAATCAAACTGACAAACAACAATAAACACTAACTGATAGGTAACTAGATAGCTGTCAACTGATAAGGTCGAGGAAACAGATAGTCGAACGTCACCATCATCACCAAAGCGCATGCCCAATGTTGGAGCTGAGGCTTGAACATCGTTTAGACGCCAGTGGCGGTTATACATGATGTTCAACGGGGGAGCGAAAATGGAGCCAACCCTCTCTGCCAGTGAAATATCTACATTGACGACTAAAAACCAAGAAAAAAGATCTATTATATGTACCAAGATGAAATGCAGATGTACAACGTGCATGGATCTTAAACGAAATAACAGTAAAACGGAAAAAGTAAGCAGTCACCAGATAGCGCTACGACACAACATAGAGTGCGTGGCAGAAAGGCGCATATAAATAGCGGTTTTTTAAAAATTCATATACGTAACACACACACCGCAGTCAGACACGAACTACGATATTCGTGTGTGACCGCCATGACTACACTGAGCGGTCCGATGGTTTCGTACCGCTATTTATAAGCGCCCTTAAGCGATTAAATATAAATATTTTAAAAGGAATGTTCCAAACACTGTATAGTCATTAATATTATAATGCATTTTAATAAAAGTACATTCTAATAAATATGCAAGTAACAAACTACTCATTATGTTACTTACTGAGTACATAATATTTCCTACATTATCAAGAATAATATTATTTTTTTAAATTTCATCAACCGAAAATGTTCTTCACAAATTACGTCGTTTATTTCAAATTTTTTAACTCCCAAAGATTTCACCCATTCATTTTTTAAATTTTCATTTTTTGGTACACTGAAAACAGACAATTTTTTTAACTTATTGCACCCAAAAAAGCAAATTTTATTTGGCATTGTAATGAAAATAAGAAAAAATTGTTAAGTACAATTTTAAATACCATACATAATACGTTAATAAGTACATATTATTCTGTAATAATTTAAATCGCAATCTAAAAATAATTTTAGCGGTATACACTACTATAGTCGAGTGAATGAAAAGTGGCCGCTGATCTTTACGCTCCCGGTGGCGAAAACACGTCAGGTTGGGGTAAAATAGTTCAGTTATACGCACCAAAATCGTGATAACATTGATATTATAATCACAGAATATATTATATGTGCTATTACTCTTACTCGATAGGTTATAATCTATGTTATAATCATAGACCTATGAACTAATGGACTGCGCTTTGCGTACCACAAGCCTCTAGATATTTGTCGCCAATATAACGTTAGGGTAATCATGGAAAGACTTATTTATTTTTTATTAGTCCATGAAAACATTTGTTATCAACGCTACAATAACATACAAAAAAAATTACACTTAATAGTATTTCAATTTTCAATTATTTTATTCAATTACTTTATAGGTCTATGGTTATAATAGGAGGGGCTATAAAGTATCCGAAAATATTACAGCCGACAATAGTTTATCCGAAAGTATTTTATCCGAACCGTATTTAACCCGAAAAATATTTTATCCGAACAATATTTAGGTCGAAAAATATATACACCGAAAGCAATACTGTAGAAAATATTTTGTCCGAAAAATATATCATAAGAAAATATTTCATCCGAAAATGTATGAAAATAAGTGTGACCAACTGTTCAGATACCATTATTGATAAGAATAGATCACTATGCACCACAAAATTGTTGTTTTTATCTTGTCGTTTTTCGTAATTTGTACATAAAAATAAAATAAAATTACAATTTATAATTATTTGATAACAACATTGTACCATTTTATCTATTCTGTGGTACCACCAAGGTGGAGTATATTGGTCACCCTTATGTTTATAAATTTTCGGATGAAATACGGTTCGGATGGAATATTTTTCTGATAAAATATTTTCCACAGTTTTATTTTCGGCGTAAATAATTTCGTCTTAAATATGGGTCGGATAAAATGTTTTTCGGCTTAAATACGGTTCGGAAAAAATACTTTTCTATTGATATATTTTTCGGATAAAATATTTTTCGTCCAAAATACTGTTCGGAAAAAATATTTTCGGACATTTTACGCGTCTCCTATAATAGCTGTATATTACGTGATAACAACAAAATGATAACGCATTTAAGGTTTTTAATTTCTTACTGATTTTGAGGACCCCTAGGAAAAATGTTGCTAACACATTGGTCAGCGGCCACTTTTCATTCACCCGACTATAATTAATTTTATAACCTTAAAAACGTCTAGACTCTAGCGCTTAACGGTATAGTCGTCATGATGCGAAATGTTTTTGCCTCAACAAGCGGAACCACCAAAGTTGGCGAACGGGGTGGAAGTTGTCGGACCTCATCTTTTAAGACCGTGCCGTAAACTGTAGAGACTCTACAGTAGAGTTTCGTAGGCCTGATAGAACATGATGTTCTATGACTGCACTGGGCAAGTTTTCGGGTGATATCATTTTCCCGCTCTAGGTGTAACAGTGCAGTCATATGGAAAACGTTATCAGTGTTTTTATGTTCCATGTTATTTCTTTCTATGCACTGTTATTCCGGGAAAACATACTCGTCCCTCTATCCGACGTATCCCCACTCCCCAGCACCATGGTCTAAATTTAGTCTCCAATGTATCTCGTTAATTTTCGGTTTTTATGTTTTATGCGTATTCGCTTGTACTTGCTGTGTTGCAGCTGGTTTTTGACCGTTGTATTCTATTCATTATTTTCAGTGTTAAAGTCTATGCGAGTTACCATAATATCATAGCCGATTTATTCTTCGTCTTGTAGGAACGTCTTATTAAATATTATGTAGTTCGTATTGTCGTTTAATTTTATAATTATTACATTTATTATTAGCGTGTGTTGTAACTTGTAAGTATAAATAAAACAATAATATTTACTGTAATCAATAATTGTTTGAAAATTTGAAATATTATTTTTAATAGTAGGTACCTTCCGACAGAATAATGAGTACATCGTTGGTCACTACGCCTACTAATGAGTTTTATGTTACTCATGCTGAATTTCAAGATTGTTTTATAAAAATATGGGCTTCTATTTGTTCTAATCAGAAAAAAAACGCAGATAAATCTGTACAAAACTACAAGGACTACACAAAGGTAATGTTTATTTAATCGACACGGGTACATATGTCCAACGTTTTAGTCTTAGTTAGTTGGTACACGTGCCCTGATATTGAATTAAGTCAAGCGTGGAGCTGGGTCTTATTATTTGTTGTTAGTATTATATTATTTTTTATTTGTATTTGTTTGGGGGGAGGGGATATTAGCAAAAAAAAGGTCAATTTTTTCACCAACGTGCTAATAGTATATCATATAATGACCATAATTTACTGACTGCCAATCTCAGTGTCAATCTCTCTTTTTTGTAAAATTGTTTTCTCAAAATGTAGCAGTTTAACACAACTTCACAGGTATATCTCGTAGACTTGCGTATTTGTTTTGGGTACACGCATATATTAAAAGATTGGTAGTGGGTAAAGTGTACCCGCATGTATCCTACCGCATGTATCCTACATCACCCAGGTATATGTGTCAGTAGTTAGCAAAAATTTGTTCGTCTGTGTCTTGCACAATTTCTTGCTAAACAATTTTATAGAATTTTTTTTAAATATCTTATATTAATTTTGGTTATTCAATTTATAATTGAAAGTCTTAACTGAAAACCTGTTAGGAATTTCTTGAGTAACAGAATTATCGAGATATATAATTAAAATATTACATATTCATAATAAATTAATACATAATTGAAAATACTGTATTACCTGCCGAGTTTCTTATGAATTCATAACTGTTTTTTGCTTCAAATTCATGTCGCAAATTGCTTCTAATGTTCTAGTGAGATTTTCAATCCACAAATTCCAAATCGTAATCTTAAAATTCTTTAATCCATTCGTTAATCCAGTTCTGTCTGTTGCCCGAGGCTTTTCTATTAGTTTCTTAACATAAGGTAATTTACAATGTGGAATTGTTAGCCTCACTAAATAAACCTCCATACTTCGAAGGAGCAGCTGGGTTCCATATGAACACAGTTGTTCCCTTACAGAATTATTATTATTAATAGTATTTATTTTTTAAGGAAATCACCAAATTGGACTTGTATGGAAATACAATGTATGTGCATGTTTGTAAAACAGGCCCTGAAGTAAAATTATTTAGATGCCAAGTGTTATTCTCAGATTTAGAAACAAAAACGCATACGATATTGCTCATAGATTATGGAATGAAAACAGTGGCGTCATATTTTGATGTACGAGAAGTAATCACAGATAATATTGATAAATCATTTTTGAATCGTTTGTCTCAAAGAGCTTCAATACACACGTTTATCCTGAGTAGATATATAAGAATATCAAATTCAAACAATGAATTGATTAATATTTTATGCAATAAACATTATAAATATCACAGCGACTTCATAGTCGGTGGTATTGAATTTGTAACATTGCATGATGTTGACAAAAGGTTAATTGACAGTGGCATAGCTGATGTTATTTCTGTTGCTACAATGAACATCATTGCTAATAGTTTGTCTTCAAAAATCGCATTAAATTTTAAAAATGATGTTGTTAAAAGTTGCCCTATTCCAAGCAATGCTTCAATGTTATATTCTTCCTTGAAATCTCAACATTTGGTTTGTGGTAATCCAATAAATGTAAATGTTACAAGAGTTTCTATGGACAACAATTCAGTTCTATTAACAGTCCAAACAGTTGTAAGTATAAAAAAAGCCACATTTAAAAAATTATTTAATCTAAGTCTTCCTTTATAATGGTCGTGTAAAATTGTTAATTGTTTTGATTTTAATATTAGTGTTATTTTTGTAATTTCAGAATAAAGAATTTGATAATTTAAATAGTATATTAAATTCAATAGACAGACAGAATTTAAAATTGACACCTGTTCTTGAAGTGTACACTCCTTGTTTGATTGTCTTTCGTAATAAATTAGTTAGAGCCATAATTTTAGATGTTCAAATTGATAATTTGTTTGTTGATATGGTTGATTATGGTATTAGAAGTTCTGTACCTAGGACATCAGTTTTTGAAATACCTCCAAAGTATGTTGTAATATTTTATTTATCATTTACATCATAATAACTTTTTATTATCTATTTTATAGTTGCAATTTGACTGAAATGCGATCTTTAAATGTGATATTAGACAAACCAAATCATGTTACTGTAGACAAAAGTATATTTGTTCAAAAATATTTTCAAATGTTACCATTGAAAATGGATCCCAGTTTTGGTTTATATAAAGTAAAATTGTTTAAAAAAATGAATGAAGAATTCATTGATATATTTGATATATTAAATAATATTGGTGCAAATATTGTTAATAAACAATTCTCGCTACCCGAAAACTCGTCAGAATTCATTTCAATAATTGAGATAAATGTATGCATTTAATTCTGAAATATTTTTATACTCTTCTTATATTGACAGTCCGTTTTATATGTATGAATATTTACAGGCTGTTTTGTAAAAATTTGATTATGCACTAACCAAACGTTTTAAATAATATAATAATTGATATTTATTGTAATTGTATTTAAAAATTAATTTTTACAGGAGGAGATGAAAAGTATAGAAAACACAGCTGCGACTATTAATTATGCAACTTCGTTAGATCATTTATATGTAAGTAACATTATGAATATAATTATAAAATTAATATAAGTAGCTGTGTTAATGCCTGTTGCGGACAATTTGTCTATGTGCATAAGTGCTTATTAAACTTGTCATGTACAGATGTATTCATAATATGTATTAACTAATAATAGTGCCTAATAATAATAATGTTATTAATAATATAATTTAAATTATTATTAATTAATTAAAAAACTTAAAATTTTCTTAAATTTAACTGATAGTGTATACTTAGAACTAATAAAATATTGGTGACTGGAAGTCATGTGTATTTAAAACACAGTTTTGTCATTACTTGCTTGTGATTTTAATTTTTCATATTTATTAATGGAAAAGTGACAGATAAAAACCAGAGTACTTCATCTATGACAACTTACTTAAGTACCTACCTTAAAAATATATGATCATTGATCAAGAGATCTTTTGAATAATTAACTTCCATAAAACAAATCTAAAGTTTCATTCTGTCTTAAAATAGTGTTAATGTCCTTTCTATCAAATCGTCCAGTTTTTTTCTATAAATATTTGCCAATGCAATATATAAATATTCATTTGAATAGAAAATAAAAATAAGAATGACAATATTTTATTAAAATTTAGTTCTTATGATTTATATTAGGGGTGGCCAAACTGCGGCTCGCATCATAGACGTAAGCGGCTCGCATCGTATCGTAAGGTACAAAACATTTTTGCAAAAAAAATTTTTTTTAATATGAATTTATGTATTTAAAAAAGTATAATATTTTATTAAATTACAATTTATAGAAAAAATGTACAAAAAAAATATAGTGTTCTTGATATAATATTTAAATATGTGTTTTTTGATGATATACACACGACGTCAAACAGCACTATGAAGACATATCCATATGTATGTTGTAAACAAATTTAATCTGACATTATTGTTCGTTATTATATCGTTTATCAGTGATAACTAAAATGTGATTATCGATAACTGCGGTAAATGTGATTATCGGTTTTTTTTCATTTCGGCTCTTCCATATTTATAAATACTCGTATATTGGGCGGCTCACGAGTCTCTTCTCGCTGGCCACCCCTGATTTATAACATATATTTTATGAATATCTATTTAAAAATTCTAATATTCATATACTTATGATTTTATGATTATGTTGTGTCAAAAAACGAACCATATATATCAGTGGCGTACATTCAAATTTGTTCTGGGGGGGGGGGGTTTAAAAAATAACCAACACTAAAACCATCCCTTTAAACGGCGCATGAAGGAATTTATGAGTAGGAGCCGATAGTGCACACAATACCTGTGCACCGTTGTAGAGTGTAAAAATTAAAACATGTTATAACGCGCAACGGGCCTTATAATAATATCACAATTTTTTTTTTTTTGGTCCTGGGGGGGTTTGAACCCGAACCCCCCGTATGTACGCCACTGCATATTCAAATTGTATTATATACTTCATCTATTAAGGATGCATTATTTAATGTTTTGGTTTATTCCAGAACAATCGAATTGAAGAAACGAATGTTGATCGAAAAGCAGAACAAGTTTCGAACCATGTGAGTTTGTAATTTTGTCTTTAATTTCTGAATTTACCACATAAAACTCAAATGTGCATTATTTAATAATTTATTTCTCAGAGTAACCAAATTAAAAAAGAAAATGTTGACCCAAAAGAAAAAGAAAACTTAAATCCTGTGAGTTTGGTAATTTTTATTGTAATATTTGAATTTTTAAATACATTTTTTTATGAAAATATCTTGTCAAATAGAAATAATTAATGTATTTGTTTCTATAAACAAACAAAATTCTAGACAAAATGACAAATATTTAGATTTTACTTTGAACAAGTGTGTGTGTGTGTGTGTGTGTGTGTGTGTGTGTGTGTGTGTGTGTGTGTGTGTGTGTGTGTGTGTGTGTAAAATCTGAATAAATTATTGGATTTAAATTTTAGTTATGGTTAATTGTTTTGTATAGAACTTAATGAATAGTTGTGAATAATTGATTAGAAGGCAAAGTCTTCTTTTGGTTGGATATTAATTCTTTGAGTTCTCAGTATGAATACAGTAATATTTATTTTCTATTTAGATAACTCCAATAATGTTTTTAACAAAAGAAAATTCAAATGATTGTCAAGAAATTATCGGTTCATTAATTTATTACAAATCGCCATTCAATTTTCAAGTGAGACAATACAATCCAAATTTTGAATCTTTCATAAATCAAATTAAATCTAATTTGAGTTCTCGGTATATTTTGACAAAATGTGATCTTGTAAAAAATATGTATGTAATTTATCAGGATCATTCAAATTCTATATACCGTGCTCAAGTTATTGACATGGATTCTGAAATTAAGAGTTAGTATATTTTATTTGCTAATAGTGTTCAAAAGCCTAATAAGACGTGTGTTTTTAAATATTTACAGATATTAAATTACAATTGGTTGATGAAGGAGATAAAATAACCAATGAAATTTTTAATAATATTACTTTATATAATTTTATTGAAAGTGATTGCGATTTACCAGGACAGTTGGTACTAGATTGTTCATTGAATAACATGTGGTTTCCTATTATAAATGTTGATATAACACTAATGTTAAAACCATACTTCAACAAAGAACTACTGTATAAGATTCAGGTTGTTAAAACAGATGAGTCTGGAGTTAAATTGGTACAGATGCTTAAAAATGATACCAATATTGATATTTCGGATATGATACTGAAGTCTGGAATTGGGCAACGTTTATGTGCTGCTGTAAAAACAGGTTTAGTAGTTGAAATGAAATGTTAATATGTCTATTATATATAAAATTAGTGTTATGTTTAAAATTTAAAAGATTAATACAATTTCTTTGTCATTTGGTTTTTAACAAAAATAAAATATAAAAATCATGTGTAAAACTTAAAAAGTAATGCATCATACATACCACTATACTTACATATTATTTAGTTTCTGATATTTAGGTTAAAAAAATGTTGAAATGTTATGCTTATACGCACAAAAAACCTAAAAATGTACATTTTATATGCAAGCAATTTAAAAAAAACAATATTCTTCAAAAAAATATATCACAATACTGAATTTTTGATGAGATGCATTTGTCCATAAAATAAAATTATGGATGCATGGGAAATGTGACCAACTTTACAAAATGTTCACACAAATTTCGTAAAATATGATAAATAAAACCTGATTAAATTTTTCATGTCTCTAAATTTGTCTGTAAGTGTCAATTTCATATCTTTAAATTCAATTTAATAATATTAAAAAAAGAAAGAAAAGATTTATCACGATTATTTTCACTTACAATTTACAAAATATTATTAAATATGATGTAGAGTTAAATATTTCTTATTCTATGAAATATTCTCAAATATGAAAAAAAAGACATATTCCTGTGAACTCTGTCTTCAATGAATCGTCCATATTTTGAACTCCTATAAGTTTAAATATGCTCGATATTTATGTGTAAAAATATAAAATTCCGTAATTTTAAACATAATACACACCAAGCCTAATTGAAAATGTAATTATGATAATTTATTTAATTATTGTAGATGAAACCCCATATGAAGCAAGCTTATTTATAGGTCAGACTTTTCTTTCCTACGTTTATTATTATCATTTTAAACTTTGCATTCAACCTGAACCAAATACTGTTGATGAACTAGAAGAAGAAATTCTAGAATATGTTAGAGACAGTGTTAGTTGATCAATTTTTGTTACAAGTCATTTATAATTAAAATATAATTTGTTCAACTTTTAATGCATAGAATCCTGAACCTTTGAATATCAGTAATTTACAAGGTACATATTGTCTGGCTACTTTGAACTTCAGCCAATGGTATAGAGCGTTTATAACAAGTGTAAATGAGGAATTCATAATAGTGAACATGTTTGATATTGGTTTATTGACCGATGTGACTGTAAAGCAGGTAATTGATTTGTCAAAATGAAATACATATTAATTTCTTTGTGTACATATTAAATAAATTAGTTATCACTCCATTGAAAATTACTTTAAAACTGTTTAGATTCGACCAATTGCTAGGAATTTAATGAAAAAACCTCAGCTTTGCTTGAATTGTAATTTTGAAACAAAAGACTTTAATATGAAAGTTACTGAAAAAACATTGTATAATGTAACTGTTAATTCCATCAACACTAATGATGAGTAAGTTCATACTTTTTTAATAGATAATTAACTTTTTTTGTTTTTAGTTTTTATGATAAAAAAAAAAAAAAAAAAATGTTAAAAATAAAAAAATTCTAGATTACTAGTAACCATTAAAGAACATCATGGTGTTCCACTTCCCAATCCAATTGTTCGTGGCATTGAACAGATATCATTTGTTCATGTTGATGGTGACTTGACATACTTGCAGAGATCTCAAGATAAATTGAAAATTGAAAAAATGTCTGAAAACTTATCAAAACTGAATGGCAAATTGGAAAATAAATCGTCTGTAGTACCAGGAGAGGTAAACATATTCGAAAGTCATGGGAAATTTTATAGGTGTGTGATAAAATCGGTAAGCTCCAAAACTGCTATTGTACATTGTATTGATTTCGGTTTTGAAAAACAAATTGCGAAAAAAAAGTTACAAAGTTTGGAATACTCCAAAATATCAATGTTACCTGCACTTGTTACTATTGTTAAGACATTTCCAATGGCATCTAATATGTCTGAAACAATATTCCTAGCCAATATGTGTGTGGATGACGATGGAACACTAAATGCTTTGCCGAATAAAACAAGTTTAATACAATCGCAAAATAAACTAATGGAATCACTTGTAAGCGGATGTTTAGTGAAAGTCACATGTGTTTATTCGAATGAGGACTGTTGGATAGTTCCTCATTTGTTTTTAGATAAGCTAAGTACTATTTCAGATATACTTGCCAAAATGCAGTCGAAGATTATACCAGCAGTGACAGAAATCGGTTCACTGTGTGCTGCATTACATCCAGAAACAAAAACATGGCATAGAGCTTTGATATTAAATGAAAATGGAGATGCTGAAAATATTTTATCAGTAGACACAGGTGAACGATTCAAAGCGCTGAAAATTACCAAATTGGCGAGCGAAATCCAAAAAATACCAAACTGTGCCTTACATTGTCAAGTGGCGTCAGATGTAGATGTTAAGAAACTTATAAACAAAAATGTTAAATGTAAGCTAATATCTTGTACTAAACCATTACTTGAAGTGGAATTATTTTCAAATGACATAGATAAAACTGAAACTGCTCCTACAAAATCAATTATGGAATGGTTGGTTACCCTAATTAGGTTTGAATCTTTTAACGAGTTCTATGTTAAAAAAATCAGTGATAAATATTGTTTGAATAGTTCAGATGTCAACATCAAATTAATTTCTGATAACAATTGTAGTGAAATCTATCGCTGTTGTTTAGAAGAAGAAATTGATGACTGCAATTTGTATGATCCCAAAAATTTTGATAAAGTCTCTGATATAATGATGGTTTTTGAGTGGACATTAAAAACGTCCAGTGATAGAGAACCGTACAAAGTGACTTTAACCAATGATGGCTTAAACTGTATTGACATTATGTATAGGATTTTATTAAATGGTGACAGTACAGTTTCTGAAAACAGCGTGTTATCTGAAAATGAAGCCAAGACAATTGGAACCTGTATTGAACCTAATGTTAACATGCATGCCAAATTGCTCATGGATAATGATGACATTGTAAGTGAAACTAGTAGTGAAAACAAAATAGTTTTATTTGATGTCGAAACAGTGTCTGTCTTGTTTGTTGAAACGTTCAAATGTTTTTATGTGCATTCTGAAAGCTTATCAACTTTATACATGCAACAAATTAACAGTGAATTGGATGTGTGTGTAGTTGAATTGCCCATAAACCAAAGTATGATTGGCTCCATTGTAATTACGTTTAGCCAGATTTCCAAGTGTTGGTGTAGAGCAAAAATAATTAATATTCTAACAGATAAGACGAGTGCTTATTGTTACCTATTGGATTTGGGCTACTATGAAGTGTGCACTGAATTTTACAAGCCTACAGATTTCCTTCGCACGTGTCCACCACTAGTTAGACGCTGTACGTTGTATACACCACAGTTTGATGGTAAAGAGAATGAAATTTGGTATCCCAACATAGATGAAATGTTCAAAGACATTTTAACTATTGATGATCTAAAGCTCAAAATGATTATAAAAGAAAATGGAGATCCATGTTTGGTAACCTTAAGGCTAGAAGACCAGGATACTGATCTAAGTGATATGCTATGTCCAATATTTGCGCAAGTGACATATGTCCACTCTTTAACCAATTTTAAGATTAGAGCACTGTGTCCTAAACAGAAAGCTGTAATCGAACTATTAGAAAATAATAATGATGTTCATATGGAGCTAGTAGTAAACCCTGTAATTGGAAATTTGTATATTTCCAAAATAAAGTCTAAACCTAAACGTGTAAAGTACAAGGCACTGTTGAGTAATGACAATAATAACAAATATGCAGTCATTGACATTGATGATACATTGGATGTTTTATTGGTAGATAGTTTGTATGAAGTACCAGAAAAGATACGTGACTTTCCAGTCTTTACTTTGACCTGTTCGTTTATATTGAACAACAAAGAAGAATCATATTTGTTGAGTATGTTCCAACAGTTAGCAAATCCAAAACTTACTTTCATTGCATGCATAATAACAGAAAGTGATGGTGTAGCTCCAAATCTCATTAGACTTTATTATAACAATAAGGATGTTCTTGATATTATAAAGTGTAAAGATGAAAACTAACAAGTATTTAGTGATATGATAATTACAAATTTAAATATATATCTTATTTTATACTTTAAAAAAATTATTTTAAGCTCATGTTAAGCTCAAGATTTAATAGTTTGTTTGAGTAATTAAAAGGAATTTATAATATTGTGTGTTAACTTTATATACATGGTATATCACAGTACCTCCTACAAATGAAATTATAACATTGGTAAAAAAGAAAAAAATTATACCTACATTTATGCAGTTAAATTGAAATTTTATACACATTATATTCACTCAAGTAAATTAATAGTTGTGAAACAAAAACAGGTAGCTAAAAATATTTTACAAACTAATGATTTTCTTGCCTGCAGTGCACGTTGTGTATCAATGAAAAAAAGGATTTTTTTCTGTTTAAAAATAAAAATTTACTAGGTATTAACCTGTAATAACTAGGTAAAATATATGGGAACATGGTTAAATATTTTTATTTCAAAACTGGTCGGGATGTATTTCTTTTATAATCTTTTTTGCTTATGGTTTAAAAAAAAAAAATTCTCCAACGCCAGAAAAATGTGTTATCTGTGAGAAACACAGACCTACCTTGTCTTTGGAATCAGTATACAAAGTTTCAAAGAAAGAAAAAACAAACAGGGGGGGTGTATTTATTAATTTGTTTTGATGGTGATATATACTCGCGCGCGCGCGCGTGTGTTTTATTTACGTTGAAAATTGTAATTTTCACTGTACCATATATACAAATGTGCAATACTTAATTTATTGGTATACATATAATATTTTAATTTAATTTAATATAAATTTTGTTTTATCAAGCTACACCTATTACAAATGCTACTAAATACAAATACTACTATACTAGTATAGTAATATTATACTACTATACTATAATATTGTATAGTAAATACTAATATACAAATGTACTATAGAGTTGATCAGAATCATTTTTCGAACCATACAATTTGTAGGATTTTTTGTCGCTTATAAATTCACCATCGTGTATTATACGATATTAAAATGTATACTTAATTATATTGTAATATTATGACCGCATAGGTAGATATATATATATATATATATATATATATATATATATATATTATTTATATATATATATATGTACATATATCGTGTATTTTGCAATACTATATTGTAAAAGAAAAATCAATGGCCTTTTCTAATAGATAACCGAACAGAAAAAATATTAATTATATATGTTATTAATATACTTAATCTATAATGGCGTAATGTGGTCAACACCTTTGATGTTTTATATATATAACTACTTGCACACTTTAATATCCAACATGCTAAATATTTAATTATTTCTTCACTCAAAAAGTGTTTCTCATGTATAGTTGAGTTTGAAATGTAGTATTGTAATAGGTAAGGCATTTTCGTCCTTCAACATTCGCTGCACAACTACAGAAGTTTTCCATTTATTCAGTGAAGAACAGATCAACGTTAACACTAACTGATATACGTTATACAGGTTAAATGATTTGTGCGAGTAATACGGCGAATAATAATTTGAATCGAGGTACAGAATTGGTTTTCAACGGTTCTACTTTCGATTTAGCACACTTGTTTCGCAACTATAAATAAATACTAAAAAATATAATATATAACAGTTACACGCAGAAATACAGTCGTTTATCCGTAATTTGTAAAAATGAATACTGATCAATAAATAAATAAAAATGTAGATTTTGTTTATAGTTGAAGCGGCATAAAGTCTGTTTTAGATGATTTTTATTATTATTATTTAATTGGTTGTCGCACTAATGTCACCAGTCGTTCGTTGTTGTGGTTGAAAAGACTTGATCACTCCTGGAGTATGTACCATTTGTAAAAACCTAAAATCAAAGAAAAAAAATGACAGATATTCACTTCAAGTATCAAATTTTAATTTGTTATATAAATAATAACAATAATTAAAATAGTGACAAAAATATAGAGATAAAAACAAATAATGTTACAAGAAGAATAGATTCATATATAGACATGTCGTAATCGTACATTTTGTAAATCACCGTAATATATTATTATTTAGCGTCCGAACCTTCTTTTTGTTGGTCTGGAGATGGCCGAAGAAGTTTACAAAAGGAGTTTACACAAGTACTCACATTACGTGGAAATAACATATACGTATTTAATGATGGCGTATTTTTCAGCGGGGTTATTGCGGCGCACAAAATAGTGGTTTACAAAATACAAAATAGTATTGACGTCATACACATTACTGTATAAAGCGTACTAAACTAGTATATACTTGCATATCAAATTTTATAAAACGGTATTTATTACCGTATACTAACTGTATGGTTAATGTCATTATTAAATTCTACACTTGTTGTACATAATTGTTGCATGTAAATGGAGTTTTTTCCTCCCCGTCAATGAATAAATATATTATGTAGGCACTAGGCATGCATATAGAAAGATTTATAATATATGTGAACGAGTTGACGAGTTGAGGATTTGTTATATTTCAAAATTCAAATATGCACATGTTGCAGTACACGTATATGACGTAGAAAGAATTTTCTTAAAATATAAAGCTAATAATACGCTACGAGATATCCGAAGGAGTTTTAAATTTGATAACGTGAAATCATGCTGGTGCGCTTATCCATTTACAATTAACTCATTTATTTTTCTTGGCTAATTTTTTCATACACATATTTCTTAAAATTTGTTTTTTTATCACATTTTACGTTAATTCATTAATACGTACCACTGATTTTATAATACAGTATACTCTCGATTATCCGCGAGCGGATTATCCGCGTTGCGGATTATCCGCTGTCTTCCACGGAATCGTCTACATACCTATATATATATATACAAAAAAATATATACGTATTGTATCTTTCCATTATAAATCATTATAGGTTTAATTGGGTTGTGAATTTGTCATAGCCGATAACTCGATAACGACGTAAAATACGCTTATTTAATATTAATACGCGTGTATGTACTTTTATTAATTGGGCTGCGATAGTCGATTATGCGATAACGTACATTACATATTGCATTTGATCACTTATAACGCGTATACCTATTTAGTCTTCTGTCTACTAATCATACATTCATTGTACATACATGTGTATCTTTTTTAATAATACATATGTAATAATAATTTTCAATTTCAATTTCCAATTTAGTTTTTATTATAAAATTTAATTTTGCGGATTATCCGCGGAATTCGTTTATCCGTGGATGTCCTGCCACCCTATTCCACGGATAATCGGGAGTAAACTGTATAATATTATTAATAATATATAATTTTATATTATAAAATCAATGATATGGATACATGCCCACCAATACGCATTTTTCAATAGGATAATCGATGTTGTAATTATAACATTAACAACTACAGGTATTCATTTAAGCAATGTTTTTTATTTTAATAAATTGATTGCAACAACGATAAATATGTTGTTTGCAAAGTTTACATTTTTTTTTAACCTATAAATCCAAGGGCGATTGTAAATTCCACCGACATACAGGTTATTTATAGGGTATAAGAGTTATGGCATGTAAACGCTACCGATAAAAAACATTTTACCTGCAAAAATTAACGTTAACTCCATCCCTAGTATGGGACGAGTACGATTCCGTACGTTTTACCTTTATGGGAATACGATTCCGTATGGACATTGTTCCCATGAAATACGACACGATTCCGTATGAATTTGGGTACAAAACGTTGTCAAATTTATATCGCTGTCCAGTGAAGATAACAATTATTAATTATTATATATAAATTATTAATATTTTTTTAATATCTTTAAAATTGCCTATACAAACCCCACTAAAAAAGTAAAAACCGTGCGTTTGACGTCCCCTTACAAGTGGTTCCACAATAGTGATTCGTATGTTTATCACCACACATATATTACGATATACGATATATGATACATGTCCTTCCGATTAATTGTGGCAATGTTCCATAAAAACACCATACGGAATCGTGTTGAAAAAAAGGTATTGTTGAACAATGAGCATACGGAATCGTGTTCTATCCCCCTATAGTATACGCTCTACCCATTTGAAACTACTTTTAAAGTCGTGTTACATCACTCGTGTACCTGTAGCTGTTTACCTATATCGTTATACCTAAATTGTTATATATATATATATATATATTTTATATTGTTCTACAGTCAAACTAGATGCAAATTTCGATTACCTTATCTAAACGATACTAATTGATCAATTTTAGCGTATAATGCAATTTGTTAGAGCAGCGTCTTGTCACTATAATATCTAAATAAAAATAATATTTTTCGTAACATATTTTACTAGAACAAAATGTGAAATTTTTATGAATACGTTTTGTGTTTAATAAATACAAAAAATAAAAAATAAATAAATTTTATTTGGTAGATAATATTTGAACCGGCTACTTGTGGTAGCTTTTTCTGGGTAATGGTTCAATTTGGAAATCAAAAATTTGTTTCGGTGAAGTTTACGTTTATTTTTGCAGATGAAAAATCCAAACTCCATACACCATTTTATAGTCGTATAGTTATAAAAATATGTTAAAAAAAACCTTTCAATAAAATGTTAAATTTAAATTTAAAAAAATTAATTGCCCGAAAAAAGAATATATATATATATATATATATAGGTTGTACATTGTATACTGCAGAGGCGCGTAATTAGTGAATTGCAGATCTCGATTTTCAATCGTGCACATTTCGAATTCGATTATTCGGTCTTATTTATATATTAATCTTCACCGTAATGCAGGCGTAATAAATAAAAATATCATACCATCATCATCTCGTCATTGACGTCATACTCACGGTAAATGCGGTTTGCGGATTCGCCGGCACCGGCCCATCGGGTCCCTGAAATATCCGAGGCCGCATTTATTCCGGTTGTTCGTGCCGCTCGAAGCCGAAGTGGACGCCGTGGCGATTGCACCTGACGAAGACTGCGACGGCGGCGGCGGCGGCGGCGGGCGTGGCGGCCACCGCGGGCGGTTCGGTGGGCAAATCGGACGTGTTACCGTTGCTGGCAATCAACGCCTCGACCATCTGGACGATTTTTTCGCTGTTGGACGGCGAGTACGGGTCCAACAGCGTAGACGCCGCGGTGCTGACGATTGTCGCGTCCGTGACGGACGGCGGCGGCGGCGGCGCTTTCGTCGTGGCCGACGTGCTGCTGTTCACCGACGGCGCCGACGACGGGGGTTTGGACGGAGCATCGGTCGGGTCCGTATAGTCGGGCAAGTCTCCGTACTAAAAACACACAAACGTCATATTATATTTAACAATCGCGAAATACACGAGGAAATCAACTGCAGAATAATAGAACAACGCGAGGAACGAGTGTTATTTCTCACTGACATAATGGAGGTTGCAAATCAGAGGATGTTCAAATCAAAACTACTATCAAAGGGAACGAAAATTAAAGGTTGGTATATGCATAACGCCATAAAGTCTTATAGGCACGAAAATTACTGTATGCGTGCGCGTGTGAAGCGTGGTCATTGACGAAAGCGCAAAAGAAAAAAAACCTATTAACATTTCGAGAGGAAAATATTATAAAGGGTATTCGGCCCTAAAAGGTACACTGAAAATAATATGAATACTAACGCGGAACTAACGGCTACGTTTAAAACGAACCCGATATTATAACGAGGTGTCCTGCCCAGCAGAAGACTCAGCTGGGCAGGACGCGTGTGGAAAAGAGACAGTATAGTTCACAAAGTGGGGAAACCAAATGGAAAAAAGTCCAAGAAGACGCCCAAGACAACGGTGGCACGACCGAGTCAGACGATGCTTATATTAAGCGTCTACGAATCGGGGACGGAGAAAGATCAGAAATGCATGCGATGGGTCTAAACGGCCTCGAATAAGCCAATTAAAAAAAAAAAAAAGTACACATATTATATATAGATGGACGGTATATATAAATATATAACACGCATGTGTACACAATATATAATGTGAACAAATCCCTTCCAACTTACGCGATGAATAATAATAATAATAAATGATGCTATTTTTCACAAGTCGCGTATGATATCAGATTATAATGTGTTAACTTAGAGTTTTTATTCACATTCTGTTTGGAAATTAAACGACCGATATATAAAAATCCCGTAAACGAAACCGTATATGTGGTGCATAAATGCGCACCTATTTATGAATAATTTCAATCGATTCGGTTGAAAAAAAAAATTATTTATTTTCCTCACCGTGTACCTACATACAGTGAGGCTAAGACGCAAATATTATTTAAACAGATTTAAAAAAAAAAAAAAAAAAAAACGAATATTGCGGATCGCTGGTTATTACTCGCTATTACGACGTTATAATTAGAGACCGGATTATTTATATGCGGTAAAAATCCTAAAAATAAGATGTTTTTATGCTCTATAATTTCATCAAAATAATCTTTTATACGCATAAATATTCTTCTTTTTTTTCGTAAATATATGATGTTTCATAAAAATGTATTATAAATACAGAAAAAACAAATAAAAGTAACAGTTTATAAAAATTATAAGATAGTTAAATTAATTAAAAAAAAAAAAAAAAATTACTTAAACAGCCACACTTAATCTATACTTGGTGATGTTTAGGTATATTTCACTTTATTAAACGTACCTGCTCAAAAAGAAATAATAATTTATACTGCAGGTACATAATATATTATGCGATAAAAATAATATTAAATATTGTGAGCTGAAAATAATAATAACGTGTTCAAAAAGAAAAAGATTAATTTGCTAAATAATATCGATATATCGCGTTCGAGTTGAACGGTAAACTTCACCCCCCTCCCCTCCCCCAACCCCCGATCTATTCGTGGCGTCCGGGGGTGGTATAGAAACTGACAGAAGTCGGAATTCTTTTTGCATTTTTTTGTACTCATAAACCATTAAATTTTTTGTGAAACGTTCAAAACTAAAATACTCGACATGTTCCTAAAACGTAACATTTTGCACGAAGTATAACCTCTGACCTTGAAACAGACTCTTTTATGCGCTAAAAGTGCGTGTACGTCAATTGATAGGAAAATGAACGGTCGAGAAAGGTCACGTGTGCAATAATTGGAGCTGCCATACTCTCAGTAAAAATATGTAAAAAACATAAAAATCCTTTCTCTACAATAGTGTAGAGACTAATAGTATAACTCACTTCGTCGTCGCTACCGCCGGAATCGTCGAACACCGCGTACAGTTCGATGTTCTTCAGGTGTATCTGCAGGTTGTAGTCGCCCGTCTGGCTCTGGTCGAACTTAATCGTGGCGCCGTGTACGGCCATCAGTGCGGCCGACAACAACACCGGGACCATAGCGATGTACCACCGCAATCGCTGGGAGAACATCGTGTCGCCGCGGTTCCGATTTCCGGCAATGAGTATCCGACAATATTATTACGATAACGATAAGTATCAGTAATTACCACCGATATATTTCTAAACGGGTATGTGCTCGGAGAACTGTTTCTTTTTTTTTTCTGTTATTTATCCGCTACACCCCGTTCCGATCATTTATTATAATGCACGGCGTACAACGTATTTACACTGGTACATTTGGCGCGCACCTGCAGCAGACACACATACGCACGACTCGTCCGCAACGCATCAGAAACGCCACTGTGCTCCTCCAGTGGCGGCGTGTCGTCAGTGTGTGTGTGTGTGTGGCCGTCGGCCGCCGCGCTGCGATCCGTTGGACCAGTTTGCCGCGTACACACACGAGTACGGCGACCTGCCATATCTGCGCGTATATGATGACATACATAATAATATGTAGTGTATGTCTCAGAGTTTACCGAGTAATAGGCTATATTGGACAATCGTAAAACGCGCCTAATCGCACGATAAAATATCACGCGACCGGCGTGGCACACAATATTATTCGCACACGCATAATAATAATAATAATAATATATTATTATTATTGCACGCAGTGGTCGAAGTTTGGTGTGGGGGATATGTGGGGATGCCATCCCTACACTCTTTTTAGTTAGCATATTCCGTCCCCCCACTTATTTTATTTAAAATTATTCATCCCACTTGGATTTTTAAATATGTATCTTTTTGAGAACTATTTGATTTTCTAAAATATTAACATTCAGTAGATCTAAACGTCACTTAATCACAATCGCATAAGAAATATAGTTCACCATCAACGGGGACGGTCTTTTGTTACAAAAATCCGTTTTTTTTCGTGCTCATTTTTCAACAATACGGACCGTTCACAACTTTGTCCTCCTTTCAAAACTTAAAATGAAGACACAACTGCTTCCATCCCTCCACTTATTTTCATTCACTTCCACCACTGATCGCACAATTTTGTTTGCGAAAACGTGCGGAAAAAAATGTTAGTCCATTCGGTTCGACCGGATAATAACTGTTTCCCGGGGATACAACTATAATAATATATATATAGGTATATATTTTTTATGTATATTAATATAATTTATATTTTAAATAAATAATTTGTATCTGTAGTATTACATACTATTAATAAAACGATGTTTTTCGAATTTTCCATATTACAATATATCAGATGCGTAACGTACAAATATACAATAATATATTCGCTTTTTAAGAATGTAAACCAGTGGAAAAATTAAATAATATATTTGTATTTGAGACGATTGTAGGAATTTTTTAAATATTCCTATTCGCCTTTTTAGCTGGTGTTCAGTGCTTCAAAGCGATCGCCGTATTAAGATTTCTATTACGTTGTTAATAAATTATATATATATATATAAATATATATTTTTTTTTAAACGAATAAAATAAAAACTAAAATTATTTAACACAACCCCCTGCACTAGTGCAATTTTTTTTTTTTTTATATTCAGAATTTTCACGAAAGTGTATATTCTCTCGAAATGTACAGCCAATATTGATGATATAATGATTAAATATTATTTAAACGGAGAAGGAATTTCCAGGGTGGTATATACAATTATATTATTAAATGAAATCCTTTTCTTTACAACCTCTAAAAATATTAACAAACTTTTACCATTCGCTATAAATAATAAGATCAGCTCGTCATAACTTATATATATATATAAATATTATCTCGTACAGCATATAAATGCAGTGATATATTTAATATTGACGACAAAACGCGCGCGTACGCACGTTATTTATATATATAATTGCAAAAAAAAAAAAAAAAAAAGTATATTTTTTCTTTCGAAAAACGTGTGTCGCCCACGTCAGTGTTGTTTAAAAATATAATCATATAGTTTACTATAGCTTAAATAAAACGTACCGCCCCGATCCGCGGTCAATGAAAATAACACACGCGTCTGCTTCCCCGCACACATATGGATCACACTTATACCTAGTTAATTTCCGCATATAACCAGCCTGAGAGATCTAATTAGAGATCTATAAGGAGCACGCACGCCGGACGCTGGTCACAGAGAGGCGCAAATTTCAAATTGTATACGAAATGAATATTATAAGCATGAGTATATAAAAAAAAGGTCATTTTTCGGTAATTGAAGGGTGCTAAAATTATGCGATACCCCCGGTGCCATACACTGCGTATAGCCTATAAATATGACGTACGATTCACGTGTTAGGCAAGTAAGTATGTGTATTATAATATATACTCGCGGGTACAAGTAAGTATAATTGAGTACGAATATATTGGCGTCGATTATACGCAGTAACGTACGCCCGTAAATCTGTTTTTTTTTTCATTATCGTTTCCTCTCTATTTGATTTCCGATGGTTTTAAACCGTGTCAATGACTTTCGCATTCGGACGCCCCGTCGCGATTCTCGAAGTATACATACACACACACACACACACCTATACAAAAAAATTTTTTTTAGTTTTATTCTTTTTCTATGAGATTAAATCGACGTACGCGTACACTATTTAGCTATTCTTAAACGGACACCGTCGTCATTATACATCAACGCTTATATATATATATATATATAATGATGTTCAATAATATATACGTATGTCATTATAAAATTGAGTTTCTCCAGATATCCGCTTATTATGTGTGTACTTTCTTCGCGTCATAATAAGAACATTTTATTTCGATTTTGCGACGGATATTCTTGATTCTTGAACTAATGACGGCGCCTTAATAAAATACTAGGCCGCATACGATTCGCGCGAGGACGCCATGCCGGATTTTTAACCAAGTTATTATCACCCGATGAGAAGAAGTGCGTTTCGACATAGTGAATAGCGCCCGCGATTTCCGTTAAAACACTAGCTTTTAAAACTAAGTGAAAACTTTTCAACAAAATAATAAAAATAAATAAAAGAACAGAAAAAAAAAACGAGTCATTTTTATTAATATTGTAACGTCTAAACCAAAAATAAATTGGACGATGAAATGTTTTTTCAACAATAATTGAAAATGTTCGCAATGTATATTTTTCGTTGACAAAATGATGAATGGCATCGCAATAGGAAGACCCAATGGTTGTTAGCCGATTTCAAAAAGGAGGAAGTTCTCAATTCGTTTGTATTTTTTTTTTTTTTATGTTTGTTACCTCATAACTCCGTCATTTATTAACCGATTTGGAATGTTTTTTTTTTTTTTTTTTGAATCTGTATACATCCAGACTGGTCCCATACAAAAAAATTTTTTAAAAACCCGACTACAAAAAATGCTAATATGTAAAAATGGTAGTATGTGGTAGTATTTTATTAACGAATAATATAAAAAAAAATATATAATAATATATAATAAATATGTAAAAGTAATATACGACCAATTATGCGTGGCTTTGATTGTCGGACGACAGATTTCGTAGCCTCATTATATTAAAGAATAATATTGCAGCAGTTTAGTGGGTCTACCCATATTAACTTTGTAACTAAGACAGCGTACATTCACTAAAAAGCAAGAAATAAAATTTTTTTTAAAAAAACCGACTCCAAAAAAAAAAAATGCACTAAAAAGTAACAACTAATTTCTTATCAAATATACAAATATTCTTATACAAAATTACAAATATACATATTTCTTACAAATATTTTAATTTTTGGAGTCGGTGCTAAGGTTTAACAAAAACGTAGGATTTACATAGACCTTATAGTATAAGGTCTATGATAATCAATATCGGGTAATCAATAGCAAATGCATAATAACTTAATCACAATTTATCGTATTAATTTAATTAATTAAATCCTACGTTTTTTTTTAAACCTTAGCACCGACTCCAAAAATTATAATATTTGTAAGAAATATTTATATTTGTAATTTTGTATAAGAATATTTGTATATTTGATTAGAAATTATTTGTTACTTTTTAGTGCATTTTTTTTTTTTGAAGTCTGTTTTTTTAAAAAAAAAATTCTTATGTTTATTTTCAAAACGTCCACAGACAACAAACAAGAATTTTCTACGTTATTAAAATTGTCGAATTTAATTTCTAGTATATATTTTGTATATATATATATATATATAATATACGTAGCTGTGGAACGAGTGCTTCTTTATTTTTACAGCATGCGGACGACAAATTCGAGAAATTAACTCGAAATATGGTGAAAGCTTCTGGTATGAACAAACTTCATTAATCAAAACTGCGAAGAATTTCACTACCAAATATTGGGAAACAGAATTTTGTTGAAAATTTCGTGGATCGGCCAAAATATGTGACTATAAATCCACAGATAAAGAAGTTGCAGATTAATTCCGAAAATCAATACCTAAATTCAATTTTCAACCCTACAAATTCAAAATTGTGATCTTATATGGTCGCAGCGTACACGATAAAATTATTAATTATTATCAATTCCTAGTATATTAAAATTATTATAATATTATATTATATACGTACAATAATGTACAATATACATAAATTACATATCGTTACACGACACCTGTATAATATACGTATTATATAATATGCCGTTGCCGTATATGATGGACGATAGTGTTCAGTCACGTTTTATATGGCACATATATACACGAGTTTAAGATTATATACGCATTTGTAAAATGAACAAAACGAAAAAACGAATCCGTAATAATTGTGTTTTTAACAACGACGGATGGTTAAAAGATCAAATATTTTCTGATTGGCTCGCTAAACACAATGACCCGAATAAAGCACGATGTATTTTATGTCAAACTGAAAAATGAGTACTGTTTTTCCGATCATTTACAGCACCATTAAGAAAAAATATTTTAAAAATTTTACACTGTGTACTTTCGGTGCCGTGTAGCAATGCGTTTGTTGAACGCGTTTTCAGCCATATGAATAGGTATAGTTTGTGGACGGACGAGAGGAATCGTCGTATTTACATTTTTCGCGCCCCGGGACAACACAATTTTTACGCTAAAAAATTACGCTTCGTAATTTTTTTTTGTTAACACACCATATTATGTCTATAAAAATTTACCGTCCCCTTAATAACTAAAAAAAATTTTTCGCCCCGGGCAATACGGCCCTGTAAATACCCTGCAGTGTATAGCTAACACGCGGGTCATTAAGTCCCGGGACTAACCAGTAAAATCAGCACATTATTATTTTTGAAAAATTCGACTTTATTCGTCAACATAGTCGCCTTCTATAACGGTACAATCGTTCCAAAGTTTTTCTAAACTTTCTATGCCTTTCATACAGAACGATTTGTCTTTTGGCTCAAAATAGGCTTCAGTTGCGGCTATAACCTCATCACTGTAGCCAAGTCTCGGCATACCATCGGCAAATGATTGTTTTCGACGGGCACTTTTCCCGGTAACACTTTTCAATCCATTGCTGAGCTTGAACGGCATTTTTTCCCGTTAAAAAACAGTGTTAACACGCGAAACTCGTTTTTATCCATTGTTTATAAACAAAAACAAATGTAGCGTCGGTTCACCTTCAATATCTCGACAACAACTGAACCTAATGTCATAAAATGTCTACACGTATCTCTTGAAGATCGGAATTATCGAAAAACAAAAGCGGCATGCTATAAGCGACGTTATCTGTGTATCAGCCCCGGGACTTAAATGACCCACGTAGTGTTACCTCTAATGTGAATAAAATATTGAATAAAAATCCGTGGAAAATGTTGACCTTTTTTTTTTCTGTACTTTTGAGCCGGTATATTTTGCAAACGAAAATTTAGCAGCCCTAGTCGAAAATCTGCCTCGCGTTGCCGCCGACGGAGAAGATGTGGTCCGCCGCCCACTCTTGAATACCTCTCTCCGTGTATACGCGTGAATACCAAACTGTGATTTTGTTCCGCCTTCGGGAAACTCGGACGTTATAATATTATACGCATTATTGTACAGAAAATATAATCGTATTCAGTTCTCTCTTCGTGGAACACGTCTTCTGGCTAGAATGGGACGAAAAGGAGATGAATCAATATTAATAATAATTGGCTCCCCCGCGCCCAACACACACCCGTATCGGTACATTGTCGCCGATACTCGACATAGTCGCACGAGCTCAAGGTGTGTTACCACTTACCACGCCGTGGTATTATACAGTCGGTGTAAGACGTCGGGGGATTTGGGTTGCGCGAACAACCGGCCGAACCTCCTAGAGCGCGTGTGACGACGTGTAATTGCGCATTGTGTTCGAATTGCAAATTTCTATAAAATTCATTCCGTTTTACCGATGCGTACAATTTTTGAGCGAATGACCCAAAACGCAACCGAGTTTTACACAAATCGTTTGGGCGGAGTAATCTATAATAGAATTAATAAATTATTATCATTATTAGTGATAAACGCGTTTCATCCTATCGTACTATAACTCTCGGTTTTTTTTTTCTTTTTATCATCCACGTCCAAATACGTTATATCGAGTTATTCGTGTTTTACAAGAAAATCAAACAAAAATCACACTGTTATTGAAATGAATTCTATTGACAAACGAAAAAAAAATCAATATCTTGCGCAACAATAATGCAAAACAAGAAGGAGAATACACATATACGTTAAAACTGTGCTGGAAAGATAATATCAAACCGGAAAATTAACAGCGATAACCGAATGTATTATATAAAAAAATAATAATAATAAACACCGAACTAATAAAAAAACTTTAATCAACAAATAAAAATTCATTTTAAAATTTAAAAAAAAATTACAGCGTATATTGCTAAAACATACTTATACTCGCCAGAACAAATAACACTTGAATAAATAGTGTTCAAAATACATTTTTAACCTGCACATACCAGTTAAAATGAACCTACGGAATTTTGAGCATATAAAAATGGAAAGGAAACTGTTTCTTTTACACGTTTAAAATATACATATATTTTATAGCAGTTTAACTCTGAACTTTAGGTTTTTATATTTCGCCTAAACTATATAATATATATATATATAAACTAGTGAAAACACGACGTATTAAAAGTAATATTTGGTGTCCCATATAAATTTCGCGCGAATGATATGTGATTTTCGGGTCATTCGCCCAAATGAAAGCCTCCCGTTATTCTTCCATTCAATGAGGTCTAATTTAACGGACAAAACCGAACGTTTTTTTTTTGTGTATCGTAAAAATACCGGGGAAACACATAATAAACGTGAGCGGTTTTGTTCGATTTAGGACGATTTCGGTTTGAAGATATCCAGACAAGGAATATAATTCTCATCGCAGTCGCGTAAACAGACTCAAGGAATTAAAGATTCGCGTTTATATGTAATATATATATATATATATACATATATTAAATGTATAATATAATATTTATTATATATAATATGAAATTTTAAATAACTATAATAATATTTTACGCTTCGAGTTCAAACACGGGAAAATTAGTGTTTGTTTTTTCGTTTCAAAATTATAATGAATACATATTGACGAACGAAAAAGTTTTATTCATTATAATTTTCCCAATAATATTTCTTTATGTTTGCAATATATTTTGTTTTTTTTTTCGAGTATCGGGCACGTACTTATTATTATTATTTTTTTTTTCGTACATCCTCACTACTACAACTGATGCGTTTTTTATTTTAAATTAGTTTTTGTAAACTATTTAACAATCAACACGTCGGATTGTACGCGTGTTTTCAGACACGCGTTACACGGACCATTGAAATTATTGGCGATAAAAGAACTCGTATATACTCGTGGTTCGTGTCTTTACAGTTAATTTTTTTTTTTTATACTCGATAACTGTAAGTGCGCGTTGACCGACAACGTGTTTTTCAATTTATATTAATCTCCGCGAACGAATCGTGAGACCGACTTGTACTATTAGAGAAATACATACGTACAAATATAAGTTCCTGTACGAAAAAAAAAAAAAAAAAATCATCATACTATTCTCTAACGTATACATAATATACGTGAGGAATTTAATTGTTAAAAAAATATATATGTATATTTATGTGTAACGTCGATGTCCAAGTCCAAACCGTTTTTAATGGAAGTTGATTATTATTATTATTATTATTATTATTATTGCAAACAACAATGGTATTATTTTCCAACTCATTCTCTCACAATTCAATACGGTTAATATATAAAGCGCACGCGATAAATATTTTTTGTATTTATATGCGTTATAAATAAATAAAATTAGAAATAAAACCAATTTAAATACGAAAATTATATCGGATAGAAAACTATTAAATGCCGGTTAAATTTTTTAAACTCAAAACGTTATTTATATATATAGCTGATCTTGCACGGCGTTGCCCGTGACGAATTCAATGCCTGTGGATTTACACCCTTTGAAACTCCATTAAAAGTCAACACTAAGCTACATATATTTTTAATACAGTTATTTGGGTTGTTTTGATCAAATATAAAACATAGCGGACACCCGGCGTGTTCTACTACGATGAAAAAAGAAATACATTTTGTTTATTTGTTGGAAAAGAGGAAATTTTGTTTATTTATTAACTTTTTTGTCTTAATGCTAGCAGATAAACAATATTTTGAGTGTTTTCGGTAGGTGTGTAAACATAAAGATTTTTCGGAGTTCCAACTCTGGAGCAAGCAACATATTATAATTGGCCGTGCGAAAAACCGGAATTTTATAAGTTCAAAATCAGCAACACTTAGCTATTGGCCTTGACATATCTATTTTATAAAATCAATATACTCGTATATAAAACACAAAAATTGTTTCTACTTATGTCCGTTATAGACATTGAAACCATCCAACCGATGTGCCCCAAACTGGTTTCATTAGAAAGGCAATAATGCGAAGATGGTTTTAGACTACTAAAACAATGCGTTAGGTACATTCGGTCCATTCCTGAAGTCGATTTTCGACTTTTCCCATTTCAAAAATGTAAAAATTTTCAGTGATAACGGACATAGGTAGAAACAATTTTTTGTGTTTTATATACACACACACACATATATATATTATTATTATTATTATTATTATTATTATTATTATTATTATTATTTATTATTATTATTATTATTATTACATTATTATGGTTATAAATTGTATTTATTTAATAGCTGCTGTTCGGTACCCGACGTTGTCCAGATTAAGAATTCTTATACGAGTATGATACAAATAATTTTAAGTAGGTACTGAATAATTTTGCTATGTTCGTATTTAAAATGTTTTTAGAATATTTTTATATATGTATAGCCCTCAGTCTTTTTCACGCGACTTAATGGTACTAAGAAAAAATTCTACAACAATTCATACAACCAAGATTGGTAACGATGGAAATCAATGCATATATTGCCACTGGTAAGCTACGGAAAAACTTTAAAAGACGCCCCAAATGTTCACTTGATCGATGTCTTTGGGAATGTCGTTATGGCCTATTTCTGAAACAAAATCACATAGGTAGTCGGGTTAACGGTAGAAAATTGTCCATTGCCAAGTGACGGCAATTTTCTCCTCGTAATCGTACTCGCACTTAATTTTCTTGAGATACATTTTGTGCACGCGTTTAAATTGTTAACATTTAAAAATAATTAAAAATCGTTGGCCGCATTCTAATCGTAATAATCGGAATATCAATAATGTGCTCTGTCGTGTGAAATATTTTTAAGAGTTTGTCGCCGCACGGATTTCAAACTATATGCTTAAAACTACGCCTGTGTAAATTACTCTACAAATAATAAATAATAATGGCATATCGATATTTTCAGTAGTTTTTTCATGATGCGTGCCCAGAAACGACGCGATTTACCATTTTATTCACAAATAGATTACTTATTAAATACCTAAAATCTACATAAATTAATTTAACCCGCGTACACGCGTTTGCGTAGAAATTCCTATGCCTACGTATGTATATATATATATATATATATACAGGGCCGGCGTTAGGGGTGGCCTACGCCCAGGGCGCTTGTTGAAAGGGGGCGCCTCAATAATATAATGTTATAATTTAAAATAAAATGACTACTATTTATATGGGGAGGGGCGCATATTTGTTTATTCGCCCAGGACGCCATTGACTCTAATGCCGGCCCATAGAGCTCTAAGTTTACGATACTGTAAGATTATATATTTGTGGTCATAAATATGATAAATACCATTACGTTTACGATATTGACGTGCGTACATAATTTCGACGATAATAATATTCAGAAAACTATTTGGGCACAATGATTTTTCAAAAGTAGTGATAACAACGGCAATCGAACATCAACAACGACGATCAATCGAGCGATACAGATTCTTGGTCCGCGCGGGCGTACAGAAGACATTCTACTTATATCATATTGCGCAATAATAACGTGTAGAAACATGGTGCGTTTGCAGGATAGGTAAAAAAAACGACATGGTTTTAAGATATATACACACAGGTACATGATCATTAGTCGTAGGTATAACATTGTGTATGTATACGAAAATCGAACATTGTTACTTTATATTGTTCGAATAAACCGTTGAAGCGTATAAATGCACGCGCGTTGTTTGATACAGCGCATGAGTGCACAAGCGCGTTAATTTGTACGTGACGAAGAATGTTTTTAAGCTTTGTGAAATGAAAATATACAAAATACCCCGGTGGGAGGAGGACTGGTGACGGACGGGATGATACATGTACAATTAAAAACGAATAACGACCGACCGGTGAGTGGTTTCATCAAAAACTCGAAAATGTGTATAGGCATAAATACACGTCTCTTCCCTCCCCCCTATAAAATACAAAACGGAAATGTCTAAATAAAAAGTATATTTTTACTTGGATAGTAATTAAATTAATAAAATGTCCAGTATTGTGTTATCAATATCTTAATTATATGACTACTAACTTTATTTTTAGAAGAATAAGTAGAATAAGGAGTAAAATTAAATTTTTTTTTTATTGAAAATGTGGTTTTTATACGACATAATTTTAGGGTAAGGGGAGGGGTTATTATGAACCGAATAAATCTCAACAAAATTTATTTAGATTTTGGGCAGTAGGAAAAAGTCTTTAAAATAAGCCCGGGACTGAACATTTATTCGTTTGTTACCATTGAGCTACGATCAATCTTTTAAGTAAATCGTAAGAATTATGCTGTATTTAACCTTAATACTCACAGGTGTTAAACCAATCAGAGCACATTTATTTTGAGCGATGCAGAAACTGACCCCAGAATGGGCTGAATGCCGACGGACATTCGGAGAGTATACGTGGGGCGACGTAACAATATGGGTTGCCATCGATCGTTCTCCTCCCCGCTACCTCTCTGAAAGGTATCGAAAGGTCCATACACAGCCGTCTAAAGGCTTGATATAGTAGCCGGCCTCACCACAGACGTCTCGGCCGTCGCAGAAGGATTCCTCTTCATGGGGGAGGGACTTCTACTTAGGTAAAACGCGACTAGACGCTCAGAATTCAGTGAAATTGTATCGTTACAATGCTTGCGTGTTTCGCGTATCCTCACGTGATATTACTGCATGGACGTTCATTGGAGGGAGGCAAAAAAAAGCCATGTCGCCAATGACTTATTGTGAAAAAATTGATTTGTATTTTCTTAAACTATTAAATCCAGTAGATACTATAATATGTATGCATTATTTAAAAAAAATAATAATAATATGTTGAAATTGGAAACATGTGTTTTAGATTTATGATATTCACTCAACCCCCTGAATTTTCCTTGATGGACGCCACATTAACCCTCTAAGCGCTAAAAAATGGATAGGTTCGTGTGATACGGTTTCGACCCCGCCCCGATCAGATGGAATAAATTCTTAAACGTTTACTAAATTATATCAACATAATATGACAAAATGTATATTTAAACGAAAACGCGTTATGTTCTTAACTGTAATACATTTTTCAAATAAGGCTACAACTATATGATATTTTTAACGTTTATATTTATATATATAATATATATATATATATATATATTATAATATGTATTATATACGTATATTACATTACATACACCGAAACAATGAATCTTTTCTACTCCAATCATATAGTACTATGCGAATTGCTCCACTAAATACGCGCGTATAAATCTACACAATCTTCCAGTGTTTCGCGTGCTGTTTTTCTAAAACAATATATATGTATATATATATATATATATATATATATATATATATATATATTGCTGAACCGAATATCAGGTGGTTTGTACGGTGTTTTTTTTTTTTGCTCACCATTTATCCTTATGCATATAAATTACATTGCAATGATGGCATGCGTGCCGTGTGATCGGTAGACGGTAATAATTGTATTAATATAGTGCAATTCAGAACTCTGTTAAACGGTGATCGTCTTTTTTATTGGGAGGGAGGAATAATAACCGTTTTCTTGATATTCACACGATTCTAATATGTAAAATATAAACCGGAATACGCATCAAATGAATGACAATACAATTTCAAAAGTAAACGCGCGTCATCGTGATTACAACGCGATATCAGATGATCGTATAATAAAATTCATGATGTGTGTGTGTGTGTGTATAAGATCATTGCCCTTTCAAAGTAATCTTTCCATAATGAACCCGAGGGGACTCCCCGACTTTTCGAATTACAAAATACGATTTGTTGAGTAAAGAAACGGAATGCGTGGACGGAAATATTATATTTATATTGGATTTTATACTTTTTAAAAGGAATATTTTATAATTTTTAAAAGATTAAAAACCCTAGAACACTAACCTTATTTTCAGTCCTTTATTACTATATAACCATTCATCAGATCGATGAATATACGTAGTATAAATGTACATAAGTATATGAAAAGAACGATGATTTTTTTTCTTTTCTTTATTATATTTTTTAAATAAGTTGTTCGTCCATATTTTAGTATAATGTATGATCAGAAAAATATTCAATTTTTATTTTTATATACAGCCATTTTTCCTTGAATTTTACAAATTAAAAATTACAAAGTATTTAATAACATTATATATTTTTTTAAAGTTATAGATTTAAGATTAGTTTGTTTTTTAACTGTAACTAAAAATACATTAAAAGTTATAATCGGAATCAGCATCGCTATTAGCATTCTCAAAATTTTCGATTACGTTGTCCTTAATTTCACTGCAGTCATCCGAATACCATACCTTCAATCGTACGCATTATTTCTTCATCGTCCATTTTCGCGCGCCATTTTTAAAACTAACAAATCCGTAAATTATATGCTATTAAAAATATATATATCTACTAAGGTTTTTATTATTTATATTTTTTTATTTCATAATTATAATTTAAACTCGCCCTTTATTTATACGTTATATCGACGAACCGTAAAGAGCGTGTGTCACTGACTATATTGGTCGAATTGACAAATACAATTCTACTTTTTAATACACACTCACTATTAATCGATACGGCGATGCATATCTTACGCCATCAAACGTTGCTTTCTGACTGATAACAGTAAATCGTCGTGTTTTATCATAAAATATACTCAACAACATGTTCGAGAGATACACGTGTGATTATAGTGCGTGTACAATCAATAATTTAAAAAATTATCGGTATAAAATTAACCGTATTCGTCGAATCGTTAGAGTTATAGGATTAAAACTGAATACAAGTAGGTACCTGGTACCTATATATGAAATGTATAAGGAAATTATGCATAACGGAATCTCCTAATTATTATCGTACGCTTATGTTTTTTTTTTTTTATAATAAATATAAATAAATATGAATATAAATAATATTATATATGTAGATACAAGCAGCTTATTACAATATTTAGGGCGAATGGATGAATTTCGGATTAAATGCGGACTGCGGTGTTCAAAACAAACGGCCGATTGACGAGTATTTTATTCGTAAAAATATACAGTTTTCTCGTGTTATATATGTATATATATATATATATATATATATATATATATATATATAATATAATTATACTGGACTCGACCAAATTAAAAACATTAAAATTATCATAAAACGTAAAATGTTAATATTACATTCGTTTTAGCGCTTCGAGTTTAGATATAGACCGCAGTTCGTGGGAATATACATATATTTATATACGACAGACCGCACATATCCTTTAATTACAATTTTTCTCGAAACCGCTCACGTCATTTTTTCTACAATATATATATACATGAAATCGTACGCGCGGATTGTATACATTATGTTTGAACATCATCACGAGTTAAAGATTTTTTTTAAAACTCGTTTCTCCGCCACATAAATATTAATGACAATAATAAACGATATGTAAAGGTCAACATCACGCGAACGATGGACCGACGGGATCGTTGACCGTTCATATGCGAAATAATATAAACACTGTTATTATTATTACATATAGTCATACAGATAGGTGTGTCTTATAATATTTTATATTATAACAGGGTTTTATATAAAAATAAAATAAAAAAATACGGAACACTTAAAAAAAAAAAAACAAAATTAAACGTGATATAAGTGTTAGTAAATATATAATGTGTAATAAAGTACGTTTAATCCTTTAATGTATAATAAGTAAACCCAATTATAAGTGTAATATAAAAAAAAAACAAAATAAATGTGTAGGTACTGTATAGAGGTTTTTAAATACAAATAAAATATTTATAATATACGCAAAAACAATTTTATTTTAATGACGATGGTTGGTCAATTTCTTCTTCTGCTGCTGTTTTTGCGTACCTGCTTTTGTGCTGAGCCAATTGCATCGAGTATCCTATAAAATTAGATATCCTAAAATATAGTGCGTAAAACTCATTACAAGAATAGTTTTCACAATGATCCGTCGCTTTGATAGTTTCAACCGAAAAAAAATCGATTCTTTACCGTGACGCGTACGGTATACACAATGTATACCCGCCGCTAAAATGGTCCCAACAATTACCCAAAAACACCATTGTAAAGTAGAGATTTCATTGAACATAATGTCATATAAAAATATCTAATAAATTTGAAAAGTTATACACATTAACAGTAAGGGAAAAAACGGGATTAACAATACGGGACAGAGTTGGAAAAAACGGGACAAAATGCGTCGGGACGACGGGACACAAATTTGAGGAAATACGGGAAAATCCCGTACAATACGCAGTGGTTGACTGGGGGACGCGGGGGGACTGAGTACCCCTTCTATTTTTTCAGATATTTGAGCGTACCCCTACTATTTTTTTTAAAGAGGAACGCGGGGGACGGTCAGTGCTTGATTTGGGGGACTGAGTACATCAATTAATTTTTTGGATATTCTAGCGTACCCCTATTTTTTAAAAGGGAACGCATGGGACAGGTTTTTATTGAATTTTTATTTTTATAAAATTGCTCAACTTACATTTTCGTATTAAATACATAAAGCTTACAAAATGTATTGATATCGGATATCTCATATCTCACACGTGACAACCATTCATTATCTATAAATGCAGGTACTTTAATAATTATTATATTTCTTATTCTGTTTTGTTATGATACGTGTTTATGGTTTTATATTAATGCTTCTTAGGTATCGTAAAAGGGGGTGTGGGGGCAAAGCCCCCCGCGGTAATGTGAGGGATGTTAAAATGCTAGGGAAGCTATTTTTTTAAAAGTACCTCTATTACTTTTTTCCCAAGTCAAGCACTGAAATTACGGGACGTATGGTAGGTAGTGTATAATCGACTATTTACAACAAGTCGCAACACTGTACGGATAAAGTAATGATATATTGTTATTTATTAGTCATTTAAGTATATACACTCTTTTTATGTGTACAAATATAAGGCGCGCGCGATAATTATTATTATAACGGTAAACGAAAACCGTATACGGTTTTGCCCGTGGGGCAAAACATTAAAGTCGCGTGGTACGGGTTTTTTTTTTTATAACCGTAATTTCCAGTTTGTTTACTGCAGCAGTATAAGCGTTATTGCGCGCGGGATTACCGGTTACGACGAGCGCCAACAGACGCGGCCACCGACACCGGACCCGACGACGAAGCTGCTGCAACAGTCCGTCATCGCACGTTGCACACCGTGGACACCAAACACACACACACACACACACACACACACTTGCTGCACACCTGCACGGTGTATAATACTAGTATTATCGCGGGCACGATGGCTGTGGTCGCAGATTTGCGTATCGTTTGCGTTCTCGGCGTCTTGTGCTGCGGCGGGATCCCGTTGCGGGCCGCACCGGCGTCGGTCACTTACGATCAGCGGCAACAAGGCGAGTTCAACTTGCAAGTGGACGTGAACGACGTGACTTTGGTGTTGCTGCCGGGCGGCGATTTCGCGCAGAGACACGCGCAGCTGAAGGTAACCGACCGCGTGCAACAGATACTCGGGCGCCGCGCCGGCGGTGCGGCGGAGTCGAGAAAGAAGCACAAGAAACCGGCCAATTGCACGGCGACCGCGACGAAACCGGAAGAAGCGACCGGCGGGTACGGGCCGGGTGCCGGGTCGACGACCGCGACGGTTTACCCGGAGACCGCGGCGGCCGTACCGGGCGAAGGGAACGCGGTCGATGCGGCGCCCGAGAAACGGGTACCGGCCGGCGAGGACAACAAAAAGCCTACGGTCGTCGTGCCCTACGACCCGTATTCCGTAACGCCGGACACGCCGAATATTGTTTTCGAGACGGGCCTGCGCGGCGGATATTTGGCGGGACACGCCGCCGCCGAAATGGTGACCGTTAAGACCGTGCTGCAGGACCGTGTAGGACCGGCAGCGGACGCGACGACGAGCGGCTCGAACGCCGAGGGCCCGGACGGCGATCGTACGCTGCACGGGGTAACCGACGAATCGCCGCACGTCAAACCGGTCGAGACGGATTCCGGCGGAAAGCCCGACGTGACCAGTGACGTGCCACAGTCGTCGGACGTGAAAACCGCGGACGCGCCGTCGAAAGCGACGGACCCGACGTCGGGCGAAACGAAATTTCCTACCGCCGCCGCGGAAATGGTTGCCGTGAAAACCGTGCAGAAGAAACCTACTGAAACGATAACCGTGATGGGATCTGTGGACAAATCCGCGGTGAACACGCCGCCGGACGCGAATAACTCGGACACCGTTGCACGGGTGCAGAGCACGAAAACGGCTCCTGACGCGCCCGTTGAAATGGTCGTCATGAAAACTGTGGAAAAACCGGCTTTCGCGGAGGCCTTAAAGGCCGACGATAAACCCACCGTGGCCACGGTCAGTGCCGCTGCAACGACGAAGACGGACTCGAACAAAAAGCCTACCACCGACGAAATGGTGGCGATGAAAACGATGGAGAAACCGACCTTTGCGGAAACGTTAAAGGCCGTAAAGAAACCCGCGGACGCGGTTGCCATCAAGGACGTGGTGACGGAGACGGACGTCACATCGACGTCGGTGAGCTTGAACAAAAAGCCCGCCGAAATGGTCGCTATGAAAACGGTAGAAAAACCGACTGCCGCGGCGGCGGAAGCCTCGAAAGTCGTTAAAAAACCTGCGGACGCGGCGGCTAAGACCGCGGTGGCGGAGCCGGACTTGAACAGAAAGCCCGCCGAAATGGTCGCCATGAAAACGGTGGCGGCGGAGAAACCTTCAGGCGCGGCGTCCGCCGCGGATTCCACGGGGAAATCTGAAGGGACCACGACGACGAGTACGAAGCTGGTGGAAGACAAGAAAAATAACCCCGCGGTCGAAACGAATGTCGTCTCGAGATCCGCTCCGAAAGTGACTGAAATGGTCGCCGTGAAAACAATGGAAAATCCTGCAACAGTGACGACGGTAAAAAGCGTAACATCCGTGAAAACCGTAACGAAAACTGGATCTCCGAAGACTACACTTTCGTCGAACGGTTCATCGATTTCGCGTAAGGTAGGCGATCGCAAGCCGTTGCCGTTAATAACACTGGAAGTTGTTCCTCCCGAGGTAGTATGATGAGCTTTTAATTGTAGCAAACGATTTTCGTGAGTTCGTGTCAAGTACACTGCTGCGTGCAGATACGGAATATTACAGAAACATTAGAAAGAAAAATAAGGCCAATTTGTGATAAAAAGCTATTTAAATTCAACAATATAATTATTATTACGTTTAAATAATTTGTTTTTTGTTCATTTCGACGAACGCTTTCCCGAAAATTAATCAAAATTTATATTATTAAAATTACAGTAAAAATATTATATAAAAATTTAAATAATAAATACGTTTTACACATCATTATAAAATATTCTTTATAGGTAAGTGATAAAAATTAGTTTTCAAAAGTTCAAATTTATCATACATTAATTTATGAAATTAAAGTGTTTTATACACATTTATAATTATATTATGTATTCTATACTCGTAATTAATTTATAATTTTACACCTAGTGTTATTAGTTGGTAATTAATAATATGACAGTTAAAATGATTTCTAAAAAGAAAATTGTTTAAATATATGTTTAAATCATATAACATCGTGTCATTGTTTTAATAACTTATTCTTAATAATATTTAAAATATATTATATATATTTATATGAGAAAATATGTCTTTGACTAATACTGTGATAGATTAAATTAGATTATTTGCATATTTCGAACGTTATTGTCTTTTATTTATGATTTTGTTCAATTTAAAAACGTTTTGCGAAATCAATTTTATTATTATTATTATTATTATTATTATTATTATTATTATTATTATTATTATTATTATTATTATTATTATTATTATATAATATAATTATGGGACTGGGTTAGATATAATATATTATGACATTATTAATGTTAATTATCTCGAAAATATTTTTTTAAATAACCAATATTGTACATACATATTATAACTATTATAGTTTGTATCTATCCGAACCTTGATGTACATAATATTTTAATTTAAACTATATCAATTATTGTATTATCAATGAAATAATGCAATAAACATTTTAAATCTGTGGCATCAAACAATAACTCTATTATCATAAGAGCACTACTTACAGACTACAGTAAATAACTAGGGACGGTTTTGTTCATTTGCCGCACCTATATACGAATATATAAGAAATAAATATGAAAAACAACAAACACAATTTTATTCTATATTATTTTAATTAATAATAATAAACACCTCAGCTGACAATTTTACAATAAATATTTATATAATATAAAATATTATTAGCGGTGCGTATAACGTATTACAATAAACTTTAACTTATTATAAATAAAATTAATTTTCTATAATAATATATACTACATAACAATCGATAAGGTTTTAAGTAATGATAATAATAAGTAAAACCACTGACCACTGGGCATTGTGTATAAATTATAATATTATGGTATGTATATAGGTATAGAACTTAAATGCATGTACCAATCTTCCGTGTCAATATTACACGTATTATAATAAAATAAATATGTTTATAAATCGTGTTTATTGTTTTTCAAATAAAAATATAATAAATGTTAACGTGATATACAGCCTTCGTTGCCAATTATTGTGGAACTAATTTGCAATACTATCACGTTTTATAGTTGACTCTTATTACTATAAGCGCGCTTCTCAAATAAACTCGTCATTGACTGTAACATACAATAAAACTATCGAATATAATATATAAGCAGCTGATGCACACTGGTCATTTCATTTTCATTAGTTTTCGAGTTTAGTTTGTTCTACAATGGCGTAATCATAAATCAATTTCTCAATACATAATTTAACTAGAAATATTTATATAATAAATATGACGTTTTCAAATAAACGATATTCCAAAAACGAATACAAACGAATACCAGCCAGTGCTACAAGATTAGTATTTGAAGTATTAACATGTATTTCACTCGTCGTACCAGCTATTCTATGGGCAGTATTTAGAATGTTTTTTAAATCTCCGTCAAGAAAAAATATAAAAGGACAAGTGGTTTTGGTAAGTACACTTATCTAAATACAGGATAACATAAAATTAATTACGATTTCTACCAAATCCATGGTAGTACGTGAATTTTAATTTTTCACCGCGTGATTCTATTTTTAATTCAACTGTTACAATTATCCACTGAAAAAAAATTTCTTTTATAACCAATAAAATTGTAAACCATTGTTTCCAGTCGAGCAAATCGATAGAATGCGAACATTATTCAATGACAATTTACGTATATATAATATTATATTCATATTAAAACAAATTGTACACCATACTTACGAATCGATTTTTAGTATTAATAACAAATAAATAATGGTCGCGAGCCAAAGTTATACCGCAGTAAATATCGACTCGAAAATGAGTTACTTAGACAGACATTTTAGAATTGTCTTATTACATATTTGTAATTCGAAAGCAGTCTGCAATACCTAATAATATATAGTCATTGTATTCGAAAAACGATTCTGAGCGACGCTATATAATAGTTTACATATAATATTATACGCATTTAATGAAAATGCAGATAAATATATTGTTGGAATATTATACGTGTGTAAACTTGTATTATAATATGTTGAGCTTTTAAAAAATACGAAAATCGACCGTGTCCAAAACGAACGTGTCGACAATTTTACAAAGGATTTTTTTTTTGCATTTTTTTAAAAAAAAATTTAATTACGCGCTTAAGAAAACTGCAATACTGGGAAATTCGAAAAACTTGTCGAGATCGTTCGAGCACGTCTTCTACACGAAAAAAGAATTTTTACACGACAAAAATACTTTTAAAAAAAAAAACACTTCATTGTAAAACCAACACATTCTTATCGCTTCACTCCGAATCTAGTAATGATAATAATAAAATATAAAAAAAAAAGATTCTTAAAATTATTTTTAAATGAAAACACTTCGTTTTTTATACACCCGCGTGTACACATATAAAAAAAAATCCGTACTTGAATATATAAAACGAATTTATATAGGTTAGCGGAGCAGCCCGAGGTCTAGGTCGGGAGCTCTGTACGAAATTCCACGAGTTGGGCGCCAAGGTGGTTTGCGTGGACGTCGACGGGGAAGGCTGCGCCGAGACGGCGGAAGCGATAAACCGACGCGGCGGGATAGCTGTGAGCTACCGAGTAGACGTGACCGATCGACAACAGATCAAGGCCATGCACGCTGCAGTCAAGAACGTACTGGGCAACGTGGACATACTGGTGAACAACGCGGGCGTAGTATCGGCTCACATGTACGTCAACCCCGAATCGGATGAGCTCATCGAGAACCTGATAGGCGTTAATCTTCTGGGACAAATCTGGGTGATTATAAATTTTGATCGCGTCACGTATACAGGACTGCTTAGGTAATACCCTGTTGTAGAAGGCAGTGGCGTATTTGAGGGGGGGCGATAGGGGCAATCGCCCCCAAGAGATTTAAAAAAATTATATTATTTTATATTGTTCTGTGTTATAAGTTACAAGTATTTTTTATGAAAATGTTGCTAACACTATAGTTATCAAAAATTATCTGAATAAATAAAATGTGTTTTGTTCAATAATTATATTCCTACATATAATTTTTTTTATTGGTGGGAAGGGGGGAGTTCTTTTACCGTCGCCCCCCCTGAGGTGAAGTCTCAAATACGCCACTGGTAGAAGGCGTATGGTCGTATGGACGAGAAAATATAGGCGCGCGTGACATAATTTCGCCAAGTATGAATTACTTATAAACCGCAGATGAAGGATTTTTAAAGTTTCTGTTATTGTGTAGGTAAATACGAAATCAATGACAAAATCATCGCATCAAAAGCAACGCAAATCATCGCAAAATATCTAATATCCAGTGTATGATTTAATCTGGTTTTACGTATATTATTTAATATAAAAATGTTCGGACGAAATCGCATTTTTCGGTATAGTTTTTGAGTTCTTCCTTTTTTTTTTTTGTCAGGTGTTTTTAAGAAAATCGGAAAATAACCTCTCTATAAAGTACGGACTAGATAAATTTGTTACCGGGAACCATAATCGTTACCTAGTCGCGAAGCATTCTTTCTGATAGAATTTTTGATTTTAGACATGAAAAAAACTAAAAAAAAAACACATCATTGTATAAATAACCAATACATTCCTCACTCCGCTAAGAATCTAAAAAAAAAAACATTAATATGGGTTTAGTTAGGCGTGTTGACTATAAAGTATATATACGCGGATGATTCAATAATTTCTATATTATATATATATATATATATATATATATACAGATGAATAGGGAGATATTGCCTTCGATGTTGGAACGAAACCATGGACAAATAGTCGCTATATCGTCTATGTCGTCGATGAGTGGATTGGCCGGAATATCTACTTACACAGCCACTAAATGGGCGACAAACGGTAAAATAATATATTACTATTATAATCTATACTGGAAATTTTTTTTTCCAAAAATATGTCATCAAAATATTGACATCTATTGTGTTATTATTATTATCAAAACTATAATACACTTTATTTATAGGCATGATGGAAAGTTTGCACAACGAACTGAAAACACTGAAATCGAACGTAGTATCGACTACGGTGTGTCCGTATTTTATAGAGACCAATCCAGAAATCTCGAAACATTTAAAGCTCAGGTACACATTATTATAGGCGCATAAATGTCCAAAATGCATATTAATACGTAGAAACAATATGATGCATATACATTTTATAGATTACCAGAAATGCCCGTCGCTTATGTTGGTAAAATAATTATAAACGGTATACTAGAAAATCGTAGAATTTTTTCAGTACCCAATCACTTCATGCTTCCAGTTGCACTCGTACGGTATGTTGCAGATTTAATACATAACTAAAATCGTATTTTTCTTTTTAATATTATCAATATTATATAATATATCGTTATAATAAATTAATGTTTTCCGCCCAGAGGCGTATCTAAGGGCGGCTACGGGGGCTTAGTCCCCCATAGACCTACTTTAGCCCCCCTCCCAATCGACTATTTCTCTATTTGTAATATATTATGTTTGTATTAAATTTTTGTAATTTATAGTATGAAATATTTCTTGGGAGACTTAGGCTTTAGCCTCCCCCCCTCCTTTGAATACGCCCTGTTTCCGCCGTTCGTCACTTTGTATTATACTATACGCAGTTAGTATCAAATATTAAATACTCATGATGGGTGTAATGCTGAAAACTATAAATAATATATTATATTTATTTTTCAGAACATTACCCGATAATTTGCAATCGTTGATCAACAAAGTATTCTATGTAAACATCACTGGATTTCCAAAAGACGTGGAACTGTTAAAAAAATATCAACGATGAATAATATTATTTCTTAAACACGGGATTGTGTAGAATTTATATCTACACAAACCGCCGGATAATCGTCGTATTCAATAATAATTTATAACTATAATGTAGTAATGTCTAATACTTAACTCTATAATGTCTAATACCTATACTCTGGTTCCTCTGCAGTATAATAACAATATTATTATTATACATATACTCTGTTTGAGACTATACATATTATATATAGAGAGTATATAATAATTAATAATACACGAATTTAAAGTAACGCGTAATTATTTTCGCTATATATTAACAAAAAAAATATAATAAAACCCGAATATTTTAATTAACCGAAAATTAAACTTCTTTTCAACTTTAAAATGGTATTTAATGAAAAAGTATATTTTTCTTTGTGCGTTTTTGTTTTAATATATATATATATATATATATATATATTTTTTAAATTGATTATATTAATTATTATTGTTTGTATAAGTACCCCGCATTTTCATACAGTAATTTTATTGAATTCAGAAAATATAGCCGAGAAGAAATTGAACGAACAATTTAAACCAATTTGTTCGAGGTGTTTTATTTTTTTATTTTTGAGAAGGCCTTTACAATAGTATACCGATATTCTTTTGTATATATGCTCCTATGCCTACAGAGTACAAGCATACACATATGCGATATTAAATGCTTCGCTTGTTAAGAACTATATATATATATGAAGAATTTGCCGATTGAAGGAAAATGGCATCGACGGAACAAAACGAGTCAACAGTATTCTGGGCAGTCACAGTGGCAGACGAAAAGGAAGCAGCAGGATTCGGGTAACTTTAAATTTAATTGTAATAAATGTGGAAGAATGCATGGCCTAAACGAATGTCCGGCGTATGGTAAGATATGTAGTACATGTTCAAAAAGAAATCATTTCTCTGTAAAATGTAAAAATAGAAAGGATAATGGAGATCAAGTAAATGAATTACAAATAGAAAAGGAAAGAGAAATTAAAATTTTATCGTTAGACTCGGTAGAGACAAGTAAAATTGACTATGGACAGATGTAGTTAGTGTTGGGAATAAGGAAATGTTAGTAAACTAGATACAGGTGCACAGCTGAACGTAATGCCGTTTAAATGTTTTAAAGAAATGAATAAAAGTTTAGAAAAAGTACAGTAATAATAAAATCATTTGGTGGATTTCAAATTAAATCTTTAGGTAAAGTGCGATTAACCGTAAAAATAAAAACTGTGAAATCGAAACGAGTTTTGAGGTAGTTAATTATAATGGGTTACCCATACTAGGATTAGAAGACTGTGTGAAAATGAATTATAGTATGTTACAATTAAATGAGATACAAAATAATAGTGAAGTTATAGAGAAGGAAACGTTTTAAAAATAATTCAGATGTATTTTCAGGGTTGGGTAATTTTCCTGAAAAATTAAAATTAAATTAAAGAAGATGCGATACCTAAATCGTTTCCACCGAGAAGAGTACCTTTTAAAATCGTGAATAAACTGAAAGAAACCATAGATGCAATGTGTAAATTAAAAATAATAAAAAAGTGTGAGCAGCCAAATGAATGGCAGAGTAATATTATTGTTGTTGAAAAATCGGATAAGAGTATCAGAGTATGTTTAGATCCAAGGAACTAAATAAATATATTGTACGTGAGAGATATGAGATACCGACAATCGAACAAATTAAACTTAATTTAGTAGGAAAAAGTACTTTACAGTGCTCGACTTAAAGGATGGGTTTTATCAGTGCGAATTAGATGAAATGTCCCAAAAATATTGTGGTTTTAGCACCATTTGGGTGTTTTAAATTCCTTAGGTTACCATTTGGATTATCATCAGCCCCAGAGAAATTTCAAGAGTTAACTAGTAAATACTTTGGAGAAATCGATAATGTAAGTGTGTATTTTGATGATATTTTGGTATCAGGGTGTACTAAAGAGGAGCATGACACAGCATTAGGCAAAGTATTGAGAAAAGCTAGAGAATGCAATATTAAATTCAATCCCAACAAATTGCAATATAAGGTGGGAAAAGTCAAGTTCCTAGGTTTTAACTTTGGTAGTGAAGGAGTAGAACCAGATAAGGATAGAATAGCATCAATAATCGAATTAAGAGAGCCGAGTAACAGAAAAGAATTGCAATCATTTATAGGCATGGTAAATTATTTACGTGGTTTTATTCCAAATTTGTCTGAAATTGTTACACCGTTTAGAATGTTGTTAAAAAGGATATCTTGTGGGAGTAGGGTATTAAGCAACAAGAAAGCTTTGATTTGTTGAAGGAAATATTATGTAACTTGCCGATGTTAAGCAACTTCAATTTAAACGATGAATTTGAGATACAGACTGATGCATCGAAAGAGCAATTGGGTGTTGTATTTTCAGAACAATAAACCGATACATTATGCTTCACGTTGTTTAAGTGAAACTGAGATTAATTACGCGCAGGTGGAAAAGAAATGGTAGCAATAGTGTTTGCTTGTACAAAGTTTCACTATTTAATTTATGGACAGAATAAAATTAAAGTCAATACTGATCATCAACCGTTAATTTCAGTAATGAAGAAGGACATTCATAAGATTCCAAATAACAGATTGAAAGCTAAGATTAAAACTATTGTTGTACAATATTGACGTTCAGTATTTACCTGGAAAGTACATGTATGTAGCAGATTTTTTAAGCAGAAATTATATAAAGAGAGAAGATAAAGGGTTTGAATTGAATGATGTGGTACATACGTTAGATGAAATAATTATAAGTGATGAATTAATATATTTTGGCATGAGGTTATTGGTACCAAAAATCTTGAGGAAATATATTGTTAAAAAATTGCATGGCACACACCTGGGTATGACAAAAACAGTGGCTAAAGCTAATCAGTTGTTTTATTGGCCTGGAATGAAAGCTCAGATTGAGAATTTTATAGGAAATTGTAGTATATGTTTGATGTTTAGTAATAGTAAAGTAAAAGAACCCATTATTAATCATCAATATTCAAACGTCCCATTTCAGAAAATCGGTATGGATATAGCAGAGTGTCAAAATAAAAGTTACCTAGTGACTGTTGATTATTATTCAAGGTGGATAGAAGTGAATAAATTAAAATTTAAGAGTACATCCGAAATAATTAAAAAAGTCAAGAAAGTGTTTAGTAGGTTTGGCATTCCGGAAGTAATAGTAGCCGATAATAATCCATTCGGTAGTTTAGAGTTTAAAAATTTGCAAATTTGTATTATACTATACGCAGTTAGTATCAAATATTAAATACTCATGATGGGTGTAATGCTGAAAACTATAAATAATATATTATATTTATTTTTCAGAACATTACCCGATAATTTGCAATCGTTGATCAACAAAGTATTCTATGTAAACATCACTGGATTTCCAAAAGACGTGGAACTGTTAAAAAAATATCAACGATGAATAATATTATTTCTTAAACACGGGATTGTGTAGAATTTATATCTACACAAACCGCCGGATAATCGTCGTATTCAATAATAATTTATAACTATAATGTAGTAATGTCTAATACTTAACTCTATAATGTCTAATACCTATACTCTGGTTCCTCTGCAGTATAATAACAATATTATTATTATACATATACTCTGTTTGAGACTATACATATTATATATAGAGAGTATATATAATAATTAATAATACACGAATTTAAAGTAACGCGTAATTATTTTCGCTATATATTAACAAAAAAAATATAATAAAACCCGAATATTTTAATTAACCGAAAATTAAACTTCTTTTCAACTTTAAAATGGTATTTAATGAAAAAATATATTTTTCTTTGTGCGTTTTGTTATATATATATATATATATATATATATATATATATATATATATATATTTTTTAAATTGATTATATTAATTATTATTGTTTGTATAAGTACCCGCATTTTCATACAGTAATTTTATTGAATTCAGAAAATATAGCCGAGAAGAAATTGAACGAACAATTTAAACCAATTTGTTCGAGGTGTTTTATTTTTTTATTTTTGAGAAGGCCTTTACAATAGTATACCGATATTCTTTTGTATATATGCTCCTATGCCTACAGAGTACAAGCATACACATATGCGATATTAAATGCTTCGCTTGTTAAGAACTATATATATATATGAAGAATTTGCCGATTAAAATAGCAACGAACAATACACGTCGACTTTTATGAATTTCACCGTTTAAGAGTTACAATGCGGTATAGTATCAATATACTTATTAATGGTTATGTTATTGAAGTGGTGAACACTAAAAAACCCGTAACAATAATACTTTCATTAACCGATATAAAATGTACCTATACGGCTATACCTATATAAAAAATGTGTGAATTGAAAAAACATTTTCAATCAAACCATATAAATTGTTTGGCTCTACTCTGAGGACGTGCTACTTCGATTACGAGTTTAATTCCATTGTCACTCGCGGTCTGATAATAATTTAACGATACTTCTATAATACCTACTCCATAACCCATCAAATAATAAACTTAAAAAAATATATATCTACTCGGTTACTGCAGTCGTTACGATTTATGATTGGCGTCGGAACAAATTTATTTCAAATTGAATCGCGTAATATATTTAGTAAACTCGAACTATATAACGCAAATGTAAAAAAAAAAAACCGTATCCAGAATAAAGCCGAGTTCTTTAGAAGTGAATTATAACATAAAAAAAATCATATTTATGAAAGATAATTGCACGTTTACACGTATTTTTCATGTCATATTTGCATTGTTTTTAGGTCATCAACTACTACCGAGCCCTATATTATTCAATAATCTTAATATATACAATTTTAATTTTAAAATTGTAAATTTAAATTTGTGAATTGTAAATTTGTAACGATAGTAGGTACCTACTAGCATTGATTATAGAATATATATATATAATATATATTCTATAATCAATGCTACTAGGTACAGTACAATCCGTAATTTTACAAATTTTCATTTTTCACCGTTTCTGATGGCCAGATGGCAGCTGACGACTAGCGATATACGAAAATTTTTCAGTCATGGGACAATCAACATAATACGGTTGTTAATGGTCGCGGTAGCTTGTCTATATGTGGTCACGGAATTATCGTTATCACTTATCAAATTCTTATTTCGATTGATAATGGAACAGTATCGTCGGTATTTACTATTTAGTATTTACCATTCGTTGTGATTTCTTTTACGTACTAGTGTACCGGCTCTAATTTTTTTTATTTCAACTCGCTCGTCCTAACAAGTAAGCTGTATTCGTATTATTCCGTTTTGATTTGTTTAGGTATAATTTAAACATTATTTAAAATGTCCCTTGGTCAAGTCCTGCGTAACACTTTTCAGTAAGTCATAAGAAAATCTACGATCGTAACCTCTGTATTTCTTTTTTACAATAATCTGTTTATTTTAGAAAATTTATTGGAATTGCACCACATGGACCTACACCGTCTAGTTTTTTGGCACCGTCAACACTGAACTCGTGGTCTGTCGATTTTGTTCGCACAAAAACACGTCATCATTTTCCTCGACCTAACGAAGCGAAACGTATTAAAAGACATGGCTGGTGGACAAGAATGGCCACACGAGAGGGACGCAGAATATTGCAACGAAGAATACTCAAGGGGCGATATGTCCTCAGTCATTGATTTTATTCTTTTAATTGTATTAAAATGATTTACAATTTGTTTTTGGATATTATATGTGCTCATAATTGATAGATTAACAATAAAATATATATATACACATAATATTACTGGTAGAGTTATTTCTTTTGTACGTTTGCAATGTGCCTATATCATTTATCATTTTTATATTAGTGATAACAAAATATTTTGGATGTCGGCCGATAAGTTTGATACGCTCTTTTAGTGATGCAGTTGAACCTAACAAAATAAAACGAAAACTAAAGCGAAACACCAATTATTATGCGCCCACACTTTCAGAAGAGAGGAAACAGGTAAATTATAGTCAATTTGTATTTCTCCCATTGCGTCTAATTATTGTTATTGTTTTTTTAGTCGATTAAAAAAATTGTTTCTTTACAAATGTACGGTCGATATTTGACTTGCACCACTATACTCCGCGATGGTAACGTACTTCACGATTGGAAGTTACTTAGCATGCCAGAAGACATGAACAAATTCAATTTAAACGATATCTATAATTCTGTGAGCAACAGTTACGTTTATTTATTTTATTATTATTTTTGTTGTGAAAATTATTTATTTCAGGTAGTTTCACTCATGGAACATTTACCAGAAGGTGATATTTACCTGATCGAAAACTATATGAAAATGCAAAACAACATGAACGTAGTCGGTGCCAATTTGTTTTATGTTAAACTACAAACAATTGCTATGCTCATTGCACTTATTAACAGCGGTAAAACTTTTAATTCTCCAGACACAGCGCGTAAGTGTTTAACAATGTTTGTACCATAACAATATATAGCATTTGGTTTGTTTTACCGTTTCAGAAATACCTATGAACAAAGTGATACTAATGAAAGCGCGTTTGCATGCCAGATTATTTAGAATTATTATTGGTACAGAAATAATATCATCACAAGAAATAACTGAATTGATGCTTAAGGGCACTTTTCCTGAACACGTAACACCTATTGTTCCAGCAATTGATGCAGTTTTATCTTATAGATCCATTAAAGAACCAATAGTTAAAGAGCTAATGTCCAATGGACTCATGTTGGCGATGACTTTTGTTGATCTGGTGTTGAATTTAAATACGAAAAGTATGCAAGCAATTAGTGGAAGTTCCAAGAGAAGACTGAAGAATACAAAAAATGAATAATTAGTATTTGTTACATAATATATTACAACCAATGCAAAATTTGACTAGACACTTCTTCTTTATATTTAGCTATTATTACACAATGCTCCATTATTAATTATGTACATATTATTAAAAATATTTTATTAAACATACGATTTATTAATGTAATAATTCCGTACATTGAGAAAATATAATTCTATAAACAATTATAAAAATAAAAATAGTGCTTATAATAAAATAAAAAGAAATTAATAATCAAAACTTCATTTATTGAAAATGTCGATTTAACAAGTTATAATTTAACAAATTTATTAGATAGAAAAAACATGCCTAATTCTTAGGATATTCTAATTTTTTTAAAAATACATATATATATATATGTATTATAAAATAAATTTTATAATTGTAAGAAAATTTTACACTCGTATACATAATTTAATTTAGTTTTAGTCTAATCGTATTATCTGAAATTTTTTTAAATTAAAATGCGAGCAATATTTTCCTATTCAGGAACATTTAAACAAAACAATTTACTAAATGAAATCTTAGGGCATTTTTAATATTTCCTTTAGTCTACGTATTTAATTACTGTTGAATGAAAGATAAATAAATATGTAAATATGAACGTAACAACCATAAAACTATTTGAATTTATAAAATATTTTCAAAATTAAATTTTAAATTAAATTGTACATCAATTATATAATAGTAATAATGTAATATTATAGTTATTTTTTGTAAAGTTAAATAATAAGAAAATTTAAATTAATAATTTAAAAAACACGTAGACAAGTATTATCATTATTAACCAAATATCTAAATATGCATTATCGTGAAGCACACAATTTCTAAAATAATCTTATCTGAAATTATTTATGGTGTAATGTTCATTGTGTTTTTTTTTAATGTGGCGATTCAAATCGTTTTTCTGCTGATATCTTTTATGACACTTTGAACAGTTATATGGCTTTTCACCTGTATGCACTCGCATATGTATACGCACCTTCTCTGGCCGGCTAAACTTACGCAAGCAAACCTCACAACTGTACTTTTTCTCCAAGTGAACGACTTCATGTTGGCGTAATGTTGACAGACATTTGAATGATGAACTACAGTTAATGCACTGGTAAGGCCTTTCACCGGTGTGCCGACGCTGATGAACACTCAACTGAGATTTGTTGGGTAATTGTTTACCACAAGTCTCACACATGAAGCATGTAAAATGAATCCGCTCATGGATTCGCCTTGACGATTCAAATATGAAAGTCTTATTGCAATACTGACAACTAAAGGACGTAGAATTATCATTAGGCAGGTTGTACACAAGTGCCCATTCTCTAATTCGTGGTATATCGTGCGTTTTGATGTGACGTATAAGATTCGCTAGACTGATGAAATAGTTAGAACACAAATCGCATGGATAGTACAAACGTTCACTGGGGAAGTGTAATTTTACATGATTTTCAAATTCAAATATGTCTGAACACCGACGAAAACAATGATGACAGTCTAATTCTTTTAAGTTATGATTCAAAAGTATATGTCGTCTTAAATCTGTACCTACAATTAATAAAAACAAATAAGTTTATAATATTACGTACGATATAATATGTACATAATAGACACCATCAAATGGAATAAAATAATAATCAGAATAAATAAATACTATGATTCTTACCACTGGTAAATGTATCTGTACAACGTAAACACTGTGTTTGATTTGCATTTCCAAAACTCTCTTGCTGAGTCATAAATAAAAGATTTTTAGTATCGTATTCTTCTGCATTAAAACTGTTATACAAGTTTTCTTTATTAGCACTTTCCTGAAAAGAGAACCATTTTTTAATTTAAAGTCATATGTCTACATAATAAATTGTTAATTACCATACCTGGATCATTGTTTCATAGATGTCAAGTTCGATATCTTGTTTTGGGATTTCACTGATTTCTGACGAGGCAGCTTCTACCTACATACATATAACATAATGTGTATACCGAATAGTTTGGAAGAAAACAGTGAAAGTACGTATCAACATTTTACAATATATTTTATATTTTTTTACTAATGAAATTTTACACAAGATGCTGGTAAGTTGTACATAAAGTGTTACCACCAATTTTAAAATTATGATAATGCAACGAATATTCATACAACAAGAACTCCTAAATAACTATTTACTTCACATTATATACATTATATCAAATCATTTTTTTTTTTTTTTGTAATTTGTCAAATAGCTTACATTTATAGTATCTAATGTAATATTTCCAGCAATCATCAACATTAGCTTTGTAGTGTTACGGCAAAATTCAAATATTGGGTACACATCTTCTATTTGATTTTTACAATTTGCACAAATTTTCAATGATAGCTGATCTTCAGGACATACCTAAAGTATTACATTAAGAGCATAACAATAGTATGTACAATTTATACAATTTTAAAATACCACATTTCATAACTTAATAAATACAAACATATTCCATAAATTATTAATTATTTTCAAACTTATATATAAGTAGATAATATGATATACATTTATAACAAATATAAATTATTTTTCAGTAACTATTTATTACAAATAATGCACAGTTACAATACCATAAATTTAAATTTAAACAAATAACACAAACAATGGAATAAAATTAATGGATGATAAATTTTATGATTTCATTATATTTAATTATTTAAGTATTTATAAGTTAAATTAATTTCAAATGTATTTTTCCGATTTATAAGTAAATTGAATCAAATGCAATTATTTATAATCAAAATGTTGTATAACTGAAGGCCTGGCACGAATAACAAACTATGTAACACTTTTTTTGGATTTCATTTTTTTTTTTTTCTATGGAATAAGGTGGAATAATCTAAATATATTTTCAGAATCATAAAACTTCCCAAAATTCTCTTACCACAATAATCATCACTAATTGTGTAACCAACAAATTAAATTAAAATTAAGAACTTATAAAATTGAATACAATTTTTGTTTTTCTTATTAATACTGTAAAATGTACAAGTTGCTGCATTGTACATTATTCGTGCCAAGTCTTCAATTAAAACGTTCATTTTAATATTATATTAAAAATGTCTGTAGACAGATACATATATTTATATTTTATCAAATCAATTAATTTTAATATTACATAAATATTTATTAACTTGAGCAAATCAAATAAAAACACTGTTGTGTTGTCATTTGAAATGCAAAATATTTACTTGGAGAGTTGAAAATGCATTAATCTTATCAGCTAAACTTGTAGAATTTTCACTATGTTGACTATAAATATCCAGGAGTCCAAGATTTCCACAAATACGACAAAGTTTCAGCATTCTTTCTCGAAAGGTCTAATTAAAAATCGCAGAAACAAAAATGTATTAAACATTACGTAGTTTTTTTTTTGCTAATAAAAATATTAGTAAATAAATTATTTATAGTTAAGGCAGAGTTTATTAAAACTTTTTTTTTTTCAATCCGTAGATTGGTTGAATGATGAAATATTCTTCCATTCTTCTCTATTCCATGCGACTCTTCATTTCTCTATATCACTATTTTCTTATATCTAACATAATTTGTTTTATATATGACTGCCTAGGTCTACCTCTTCCTGGCTTTCCTTCGGGTTTTCTTTCAATTAGTTGTTATCCATTTATTATTTCCTATCCACTTCTTTCTCTTCTCCACGATTGTCTTCCATATTGATCTTTTTTCATTTATCCTTTGATATACTTCTTCATTCGTCACTCGTTCAGGCCAATAAATTTTTAAGACCCTTCGCCAACACCATGTTTCAAATGCCACTATTCTTCTTCAATTCACTTTCATTATTGTCCATGATTCAGCTCCATATAGTGCCACACTCCATACAAATGTTTTTATCAATGTTTTTCTAATGTTTATATTTATTGCGTTTGCGGTTACAAGTTTTTTCTTTTTGAAAAACACTTGTTTAACTTGTGCTATTCTACATCTTATGTCTGTGGCACTTTTCCCGTCAGTTGTGACTCTGCTTCCGAGGTATGTATAACTATTTACATTTTCCAACTTAATACCGTCCATGATTATGTTGATGTCTATTTTTTGTCTGCTACCAACTAATATTTTTGTCTTTGTCTTATTAATATTCATTTTGTATTGTTGTTTAAGTGTTTTATTCATTTTTTAAAGCATTCTTTCTAGGTTTTCTTCGCTGTCTGCTATCAAAACAACATCATCTGCAAATCGCAGCATCTGAACTAGTATTTCACCTATCTTGATCCCTCCTATATCTTCATCTCTCAGATCTTTTAGTGCTTGCTCAATGTATAAGTTAAATAATGTAGGTGATAAATTACACCCTTATCTTACCCCTTTTTAAACTTTCGCCTCTTCATATGCATCAATTCACCTTTTACTACTGCTTTTTCGTTAATATATAATTTATATATTAATCGTTTGTCTTTGAAGTCTATACCTATCTTATGCATAATATGAAAAAGATTTTCCCATCTGACATTGTCGAAAGCTTTTTTAAGGTCTACAAAGGCTATATACATGGGTTTATTTATTCGGAACATTATCAAAACTTTTTTATCACTATAAAATATAATGTACATAGTTTTAAATTTAAATATCCATGACATTTTTAATCAGTGTCATAATAAACAAGGTTTTGTGTCTGAAAATCATGATTAAAATTATTGTGGAGAGGTAGGTAGTAATTTTAAGTATAATAATGCATTAATACATTGCATAGAAATTTTATTCTTACTCCCTACTTAGAATAATCATATATACATATAAGGGTGCAAAGTAATGGAAGCATGTTGTAAATGTATCAAGATCAATAAGTGTTATAGCAGCGTTTCCCAAATAGTGGGTCGCGACCCACTACTGAGCCACGAAAATATAATACCAAGTCGCAGAGTTAATAAAATTCTGATATTAAATTTTGTTATTTATCATTTTGTTTGATAATTTGAACTTTTCAGTAAAAATAAATTCATTAATACGAATGACTATTATTTACAACATAAATAATAATTATTGAGATTATCAACTAGACTTCATGAAAAACCCATATGACATTCAAATGCGTTTTATTTTGCCTTTTTTTACAAAATGATAAATGTAAAATATTTTGGTGGGTCACGAAGGGGAAAAATATTAATTACCAGGCCAGCTCAAACAAGAGTTTGGGAAACGCTGTGTCACAGGCTAGCGTTTTCGGACGTCAGTAAGTATTACACAAATATTACAGTTACGATAATTTTTTTTAAATACACCTATGTCTGCTTTTCATTTAATTTGTATACACTCATTTGTGAACAATTCTTTTTCTTTTTTTATATAAAGCATAAATTAAACCTATTATCTAAATATTTACATTTTGTTTTTTATTATAAATTGGCATATGTTTCTTACGTTATCTTTCTTCTCCAATAGTTTCGTCATCAATTCATTGGTACGAACCCCAATCCCTGATATACTGTTAATGGTAGTAATTTGATTGACACAAGCATTACATATCATTACTGAGAGAGGGTCGTTGAGAGCTACCTGCAGATCAAAAAAAAAAACAATAATTATAAACTTACATTACGGCATATGTACGTAAATAATGTAATAATTATTCTTGAATACACAAGATTAATATTATATACTTACAACTACTGGTAACATTGTGTTTATCTTTTCAGATAAATCCAACGTTTGTCCCACCGATCCAAATATATTTATGGAACCTAAATCACCACATATTCGGCAAAGTTTTCGTATCCTTTCACTAAACGACATCTACAAAATCCAATTTTATGATTTATTATCATTTGTATAATAAAGAAAACGATACATAAAAAAAAATCAACATTTTCATCATTAAAAACTTAGAAAATACAGTAATACAAAAATTGTGCACTTTTTTTTGTTCATAATACTTTCTATAGTTCCCCAAATATTTTTTAAATCGTCTATTGTGATATGATTTGTCATAATAATAATAATAAAAAGAAGTCGAAAAAACATACCTATTTTAAACTCACTCGAACGAGAGTTTCATGACCAAAATAGCCAAACACAAGGACTTTATTACTATATAATCGTATATTTCTTATCTATTTCACTAAAAACGATATTAATAAATGTTATAAATAGGAAAACTTTCAAAACCAAAAATTTTGAGGCCGTGACCGTTTTCAGTCTGTATACCGTTAAATTATCAAATGTATTATCATAGCATGACGTGACGCTTTTGATTTGTTCGGAGACAAGACGAAAATAGTACCTAAGAATTTACCCTCGTTCCAAAATAATATTATAAGAATCGTATACGTGTGAAATATGTACTGAGATAACACCCTGCAGTCGTGTTTTAATAATCGCGTTTATTTATTATTTAATAGAACAATTTGAACCGACTTGAATTTTAACTTTTGTTACGTCCGCGACTGTGACGACGGATCGAGGATGGCGGTAAGAAATTCATTAAAAAAAAAAAATTTCAAAATAAATTTATTTTTGGATAGGTGAAAATCGAAAATTCAGCGGTCCGGTGTTTTTACTTTATAGGGCGCCGACCTCACCCTGCAGATTCCCAAATGTTCGATGTACTGTGTATTATATTCAACATAATCGCGTAATATTTATTAATTTTGGTAAAGTTTTCGGTTATTATTTGTAAGGACGAAACTAAAAGAGTGGAGAGAGTAGGCGTTATTATTAAGTCGGCATATTATTATAATATTGCGCGTCTCTTTTTTTTCATAACTCATATAATTGGTAGGTATTTCGTAGAACACAGAAGATCGTATTATAATTTCGAAATAAATGAAATTATCACAATTCATAATATTCTAATTTCTATGTGACACATTAATATCATTATTATTTTGATCAATATTTCGAAAGTTTCATTCATTTTGTCGACATTTTGTCATCGTAAGATTACCGCTATACGACTACATTTATAAACGCTATTATAAATACCTAACTATAATAGCTGTTCCGTGTGTTTCTTAATTATAATTTTTTTTTCTCGAAATGTTGCACTATGAAGTTTACACTATATATAAATACGCATTATAATTAGCGTAAAAATATTGAAAAAATAAAACGGAGTGGTGAATTACTTACGGCCGCGTGTAATCGAGTGACTATACCAAATTTTTAATTTTTCTATTATATACACTCGACGGTGTCGCGGGGTACGCATTTATAATTACTACGAATTTTTAAACGCGAAAACCGTTGTCTAAAAATGTCTCGGGTCGACGATGAATTTTCGCGAGACGCCGGCAATCCTCCAGAAAATCTGCACGTCGAAAATAAAATGACTCCTGCCGATGGAACTACCGAATACCGGCCACAGAGCTGTTGGGATCCCTGCCGTCGGTTCAGTGTGACCACAGTCGCAATACATATAATGTTTTTGAATTTAAGTATGCGCGCATGCTCACTTATTACGCCATGTGGTATTATTAAAAAGTAAAAACCGTTATAATATAATAATATGTTTTACATTTTGTTTTACTATTGTGTTTCAATGGCGTCATTTCAGTTTTCGAAAGGGAGAGGCAAAAGATTTAACAGGCCCACTTAATTATTTTCCACTTACAATTAGCTCAATATACGATTTCTGTTTTACATAATTTTGATATTTTCCTTATCATGGGCACGAATCGCCAGATATATTTTTTTTTTTTGGAGGAAATTCATTACGTCGTCAGCTATAATAAATGTATGATAAATGACTGTATAGTACATTAAAGTTATAGTAAGTTATTAAAGTTTTGAAGTTTCCCTTGTCGCGACGTTAAACGTGTTAGAAACGACGTTTTGTGACCAGTTCTGAACATTTTGTTCGGCTTTTTTTTCTCTCTTTCTCGCCGTCTTGGTCACACAATCTTTAGCTTTTTTCATTTTTAGTTTTTTACACTTGCCGCTCACAAATTATGCACACATAAAGGTAGCCATACAGTATGCACGTTCCGGTTTGCCGGACTGCGCATTTTGAAAAGGATCAATTTTAATTTCTTTTTGAATTGAAAAATTATTATTGTTAGATATTAAACCGGGCTTGTTTGATATTAGATATTTTTAACTCCTCGAAGGTGCTCTTTACTGCGTGAAAAGAAAAATAAATATTTTTGTTCCATACTGGTACTTACATCTATTGATCTGGTTGATAATAATTTAGTTTATACCATTGATTTTATAGATTTTAATTTTTAGAATGGTTTGGTCACTCCTGGATAATAGGGAATGGCCAATTGATAAAGAAAGCGCTGATTAAAAGAATAATTATTGGAGAAAATTTCTAAAGAGACCCAGAACTGTGTTACCTACCAAAGATTTAAAAATCGATCAAAACGCGTCTTTTGAAACGGTGGATTATAGAGAGAAATGGAGAGTTCGGGTGACGGTCCATAATTGGCTGAAAAAATACAGGACGCGTTAACATTATAGGACAGAATTAAAAAGTGGTAAATTATATAAAATAATAATCGAGTATTTTCAATTGATACATAGTATAATTTTCACCTTTTGGAATCACAAATATTTTTTGTTGTTACATTTGAAACAACTAAATACAAAAATAAAAGATTCACAAGAAAGTCACATCAATATGTATAACGCTATTAAAATAGCACATAATTTATTTTAATTATATGCACGTTTGCAGACAATACACGTTTTAACTTATGTAGTTTAACAAATTTGGTAGGTAAAAAAAATAAATAAATTTCCCTAAATCTTAGGGCTATTCTAATTTTAAATAATAATTATTAAAAAAAATCTTATTTTGTAAAATAATTATAACTTCTTATACGTATACATTCATAATATATATATATATATATATATATATATATATATTTCTTTAATCTAATTTTTTTTTTTCATTATTATATATATATATATATATATATATATATATATATATATATATATATATACATATACATATATACACATATATATAAAACATTGGCTTAAACAGAAAATGTAAATATTATCATACGAAGTACAAACTTTGAATACCGTACATTTTTCTCCATTTTAAGATATACATGCGTGGTGGGCGAGTCTTCTAATTTTTTCAGGGAGGTATTATAATATATTGAATGACTCTAATATTATTAAATTAATGAGCAAAACAGTACAACATAATATTATAAATCTTAGAATTTTTAAGTATTACTTGAATAGATATTTTATAAGTAACTAGTGACTATGATTACTTTCTTAGCCATATATAGACATGTTTCAATCGTATAGGTACAATTATTGGATGAAAGATGGAAATTCCAAGCAAGTATTTGAAAATGGGTCATAAAAAAATGTTACTTCAATAATTTAGTATTATACAAAGTGCTTATTTTGTACTCAATATTGTACAGTAGGATAAGCAAAAAAAAGATGATTTCTCGGAAGTATAGACTGCTCTATGAAAATAAATAAATAAACATAAAATCTGAAGAAAAATAACAAAAAAAATTAAAATTCTATAACAAAATTAAAAATTTGAAGAGGAAAAAATGTAAATACTTTGTTTTTTAAATTTATTTTAATCAGTTTAGTCTACACACAACAGACGTCACCAAAGTATTAGATTTTTAATTTTATTGGTAACATGTATTAGTTTTAGCATATTTTAAAGAGAACAACATGGTAACACAAGGGTTTTATATGTTTTCAACAGATAACTCAATACAATTATACTGCATTCACTGAAGGTGTTCGGCAGCGCACAAACCAAAACCGATTGTCTTACTACAGCATCAACTAGTGGTGGTGTGGCCTCCCACTAGCGAATTCTTTCAAACCTCGAGTGTACAGAATAATTACTAGGACTAGGAAAACTTGCCTGAAGTACTGCTTAACGACTTACCGGGCAGTGGGTGTATTGCCGTTTTAATTATAATAAAAAAAGGACTAGGAAAACTAAAATAGACAAAATATGCATGAAAAAATTGCAAAATATGTAATAAAATATGCGAAAATCAATTGTTATAAATAAAAAATATATATAAACTAATAGACTAAATAAAATTAACAGCCATTAACGATTTAATAAGAATAAATGAATAATATAAAACTCGATAGAAAAATTATACTTCATCGGGTTTATATTGTCATTGTTTAGTATTAGTCTTAGATATAGTTGCCAAAAAAATAACAACTTTTTAAAAATGTATTGTCGAAAAAAGAAAATAATAAAAATATCAAATAATTATTTTACAAGAAAAAAAAAATTAACGCATTAATACGCATTTCAAAATTTTGTTTTCAAACTCGTTTGTAGCTTGGTCTACTATAAATCCGAAGAATACGGCAAAACATGCAAATACTATAACTTCCGAGCCCTAATAATTATGTTACGTTACTAACAAGTTAATATATTTATGATACACGCTGTATACAGATTAATCATAAACAAAATTTCGAGGAGTGTGTAAGAGATAAGAGAATGATCTGTATCAGCCCGTTTATGTGCAAAGTGACCACAATCTTTCGCTGAATGCAGTATAACATGTTACTAAGTCTGTTTTGTCATCAACAAAAACAATTAAATTATCCATTTCAAAAGTTTAGAATATATCACATTCTCCAACTTTTGTGTCCTAACCATAATTGACACTTTTCTTTTCTCCGATACTTATTGGACAACCGCAATGGGCGCAGCAGTTGTTATATTTGCAGTTGGTGTTTTAAAATCAGTTGTATTGTTGACTGCTGTCGGTGGGCCTTTGAACTCTTGTGAAGAAGGTGGAGGAACATGATTAACCGAAGTAGAAGTCACAAAACTTTGTTGAGGATGATGGTGGTTAGCAAAGGGTGAAGGCATTGCATAACACTGTGGGAAGTATAATTCCGGTTTGACAATGCCTGATGGTTGATTCAGAATAGTGTTCAAGTGTGGTGGTCTGCCTGGCTTACCGTTGTCCAATCTACGCTTATTTGCGTGTGGATTCATGTGGTTGTCAATATGACGTTTAACTTCTTGTTCAGTACCAAACCGACGACGGCAGTTGGGCATTGGACAGCAAAAAGGTCTTTCTCCCTGGTGAGTTCTCGTGTGTTGGTCGAGAATGGCTTTTTGCCTAAAATCCTTCCCACACTGTAAACATTTATATGGTTTTTCACCAGTATGTATTCGTAAATGTTGATTTAATATAGTACGTTGTCGGAAATTACGTCCACAATAAATGCACGTGAATGGTTTTTCGTTTGTATGTATACGTAGATGTTGGGTGAGATGCGACTGTTGTCGAAATCGTTTGCCACACTCTACACATGGGTACGGCCGAGATTCTATATGAATGCAACCGTGCTGAAGTAAAGTGGATTTCTGTTTAAATTCTTTATTGCAAATTGGACAACGGACATACAGTGGCATGCCAGCACTACGGCCATGTTGGATCACATCTGGTAAACTTTTACCAGTTTGGCCGAAAATTTCATGAACAACACCTAAAAAAAAAAAAAACCCCAATATTAATTTAGAATAATAAAAACCAATTAACATTCATTTTACCTTTGGCATCTTTAAAATATGCGGGGAACTGAGGTGCATTTTCCGGGGAAAAACATTGATCATTTGAATCGTATTGTCCACTTTTAGACTGTGGCAATGGCACGTCTTGTGGCCAAAGTTGTCCATTTTTATATACTAGGTGGGGGCCCACATCTGAAAAATGAAAATATTGTAAAATCGAAACTTTGAATAAATTTATTCTAAATTGTAATATAACTTTTAGTGATGGGATTCAGCAGATCAAGAAAAAAAATATGGTTCACGTCAAACTCTTCATAGGTCTAATTTTTTTTTTTAACATTATGAAAATAAATACTTAAATTTTAATGCAAAAAATAAATTTCAAAAAGGAACTAGACGACTGTCAAACACAAAGTTTCATAAGAAATAATATATACTAGTTTCACTCTATGTAAATATTCAACAGTTTTATGTCTACTCATTAAGAAAAATGAAATTTATATATATAATAATTAAACCATACAAGTATTATGTTTTTAATGAAGTTTACTATTTGTTATATTACTATATAAATATATTATACGTTTTATTTTGTAGACATAAAACTCTTGTGTTGCCGAATGGAGCTTTATCTCACCTTCCTTGAGCGGAGCGACATTTTCTCCTTATACGTTGTCATCAATAAATAATCCATGTGCAGTGTTACTGATTTAAAAGAACATGCCGCTCCAAACCAGATAGAAGCCACCAGACGGACAACACAACCTTAATACCTCATCACTCCAACACATAAATTACGTATCATGTTGTTGTTTAGTCTGTTGTGCTTGACATTAAAACAATCAGGAATAACATTTAGGATATTTTTTAAAATTATTACTTGGATTTTAATTAAAAAACACTAAACGGTACACATTAAAAGAAATGGCACAAAAGGAATAAGGATAAAAATAAAACAAAACGAAAATACGTCAATTATTAAGTTAGTAAGTAATAAACTATTTAATACTACTAACAATAAAAGGAAAATAAACTTCTATAAACTGAAAAAAAATAAAAATATTCAGGCCTATTGTTATTATTTTCCACGTTTAATTTTATTTCGATTAAATTGTTTATCGTACAAAATATTCTCAATAGACAATCTAATTAATACTAGATATTAATTACGTTTTAAATAATAATTAATATCATATTTGTATTTACAAGAAAAATGTAATTTTACAAAATTATATTTAAAAATTAAAAATTAAAAAAAAAAAAAAAACAAATATAATAATTTTTTTTTTTTAAAAGGATGTTTGATCATGTCACAACTTAACATTTCTACTTTATAACCATCAGGTGTAGTTTAAAACATCACTCCACAATTAAAAAAGCACACGACATCCGATTAATTGAAAAAAAAAAAAAATGTTAATACGTTGAAACAGTGACAACAGGCAGTTAAACGTGTATTAGTAAACAGTGATTAAAACTGGTAGCATAATATTTTATGATACGGATGCAGAGAAACTGTTTTGCAAGCCATCCTGAAAACAGTACCTAATTTTGTACATTTTTTATCGAAATTTATTTTTTGTCAACTTCGTTCCTAAAATGGGTAACGTGCGATCTGACAACATTTCTAGGATAAGATTTCGTAGGTACGTCTGACGAGTTTAAAGAGGTTCTGGAGCAATTAGATGAACTATGATGGTTAGAGGAATTATTCAGCTGTTTAACTCGGAAATTGTTTTGTAGCATTCTCGAAGCAACATTTCTAAATTCAATGTTAGTCAAGTGTTGTTCGTCTTGTGTGCTATCGTTTAAGTTCGGATAATATTTCATTCTAAACGCTTCAGCCGAAGACTTGAGAAAAGCGTTTAAATTATTGTGGAGTTGTGAGGGCGGAGGTGAGCTTGAGGATTCGCTACTATTTAACGAGGAATTAGAGTGCTCGCCTTGGTGAGTGCGGACGTGCTGGTTCAGGATGGCTTTCTGCCGGAACACCTTGCCGCAGTCTCCACACCCGTACGGTTTCTCACCCGAATGAATCCGCAGATGCTGATTGAGAATGGCCCGCTGTCTGAAGGTACGTTCGCAGTAGACGCAAACAAACGGTTTTTCATTGGCGTGTATACGCACGTGCTGCGTGAGGTGGGACTGTTGGCGAAACCGTTTACCGCAATCGCTGCACACAAACGGCCTGGAGTCGGTGTGTATGCGTTCGTGTTGCATGAGCGTGGCCTTCTGTTTAAAGTCTTTGCCACACGAAAGACACTTGAATAGTCGCAGGTCAGAACCTTTCTTGCCGGAAGACGATTCCTGTTGTTGGTGTAAAAGATCCGGCATATTGGGAAAATCGCCAGACGCCTCGGCCGGATTCAGAGGAGTCAACATGACGCCGGGCTGTTTCAAATAGGACATGAAACTAGACGGACTCAGCATATGAGGGCCTCCTCTCACACCGGAATAGTAATTGGACGGGTCGCCCGGACCGTAATGGCCCGGCTGAGTACGATCCGATTCGACGGCACTGTCCTCGGGCGGCGTTTCGTCTCCACCGCCGTTTCCAGAACCTATATTCGAGACGTTCACAGACGGTCAGATGATTTGCGTCGGATCAATGTCGTAACTGTACATTACCTTGTATCGAATGACTGGCGTTCGGATACGGCGACGGCAATGGCGACGCAATCGTCGACTGGGATGCCTGTTCAGTCGACGGTTCGGTCGACGGCTCGTGCTGACTGGACACGAGGGCCGGGTAACCGTTTTGCGACGGCCCCGGTCCCCACTGGCCGTTGCTGCCGTTCGGCCCTTGTTGGTGGTGGCCATCTTTGTTGTATATAACATATGGAGCACCGTTCTCTGTAAAGAAGAAACGCACACAATCAACGATTGGAAATTCGGCGCACACGCGCGTGCGTATAAACTGCGGAAAAAAAAACCGAAACTCGTCCGGTCGGTCACCCGCGTCCCCCGTTAAATTTCCGTCGAATACGAGTACCTTTATCGGGTTTGGGTGTTTCCTGCGAATTGATGATCATTGGTGTACTACATTAAATCTCGAAATTCGTATGGCGTTTAATAAACGTGCGGCGTTCGAATAGTTTTCGTTTTGGAAAAAAAAATTAAAAATGGCCAGAAAAAAAAAAAACGCGTATCGAAAACGAAAAATACAGTATACTAAATAACTGATAAAAAGCACATTTTTTTATCACAAAATATCGGATTTTTTTTTCTCATATATTCTATATAAAAAATATATACATTTTTTATTTTTATTATTATTTTTTTTTTGTTCTACGTAGTTACTCTGCAGACGCTGCGTTGCCGTTTAAACATATGGTCACGACCGTGTGTAATGCCGTAGATGGCAGCACGCGTAAGTGTTGTTAACGACGCCCCGCCGTCGGCCATTATTTTAACGAAAACTGTATAGGCGGTAAAAAAAAATTTAAAAAACCGAAATCACAATAATGTATAACGGCGCTGTACAATAATATAGCGTACGGCAATAATAATAATTACTGTAAAATCCATTGTCGAATATTTATGTTATTTAATCGCATGCGAAAGTATACAGATATTTATACACAGACGATCGAATTCGGCAAAATTTCGTTAACAGTATATAATATATATATATATATATATATATACGTATATATAATAGGTACGCGTTTTATATAATTAACGAATAATAATAATATGTACACCGACAGATACCTATATATCGTCGTAATATTAATTATATTAATATTAATTAATTTAATTTTTTTTAATTAATAAAATTAATTAATATTATATATTATATATAAAATAAAAAATTAATTAATATTATTATATTATATTATATTAATATTAATTATATTATTATACAATTATATTATAATTTCCACATCACGCGATTGGTTTTACAATTTCCAGTTTTCTGCAGATACCGCCGTTTTTAAAGATTACGAATTACACACACGTCCTGTAAACGGAGGGGTGGAGGGGGCTGGGGAAGGAAATAAAAACGATTTATACCCTTATTCAAATGTATTTTACGGAAAAAAAAAATCCCCCGTTTCCGAGTATAATAAGATTATGTAATAAATTATACAATACATTATATATGGTTAAGAACGAAATAATTTATTAAAATTTAGAGTTGCTCCCTTGCACTGAACTTTATTATACGATTCGCCATATATATATATATATATATATATAAATAATATATATTCGTATGAAATGTTTAATATTTTAAAATATACGCAGTGCGAGTATATATATATATATATTAATATATTATATATATTTAGTAGCAGTATGAATTTATTGTATATATATTATAAACCGCGCGCGTATACTGCGCAGGGACTCCTGACGTTTTTTTTTTTTAGTTCGATTCGCTTTTATATCTTTTGTTCCTTTCGTTGGAAAAAAATACACATTTTTTTTTTTCATTCGGAAAACTCGCGCGATAAATTATAATATAATACGTGCATAAATACACGACGTGCGTTTTATATATAATTTATATATATATTTTTTTTTTTTTTGCTCATAAAATAATATATTATGACGTACTACACGCGACGCGGCCACTAAATATATATATAATAATATATAAATAATATAAATAATAGTAATACAATAATATGCAGGTGCCATACCGGTATATCAGTATATATGTTGATTGTTATATTGTATGTAATACTTTACAAAAACGTATTATAAAACACGCGTACGGGTTAATGACTTTTTATGTATAATTTGTATCTCGTGGCTGAAAAGTGTATGCTATATAGTATATTGCTATGTAAAAAAAAAAAAAACAATGTTTTCGTATAATTTTGTGTACTATATACGAGTATGTAGTGCTCTTAATTTTGTTATAAGACCCGGGAAGTCGAGCATTTTCTCGCGTTCTATCAGAGCCGGTATAGGCGTATAGTATTATATTTAATACATATTATACAATAAATAAAACTATATATACGGTATAAAATTTTAAAAATCACGGGTATTATTATATTTTAAGGGAAAACATTTTTACGTACCTATATATGGATAATAATATATTGTTTTCAATAAAAAAAAAAAAAACAATTTTTTTTTTTTTTTTATGTTTTTGCGCGCACGAATATCAGTATATTATGTAACAATAATAATATTGTTATATACTGCAGATATTATTATTAATATGTTCGTCGTTAATTTATATTAACGACGAATATATTATTCATATTTAACGGGCTCGAAATTATAATATAAACCGCATTATACATTTTATAGATAATATATTATGTAAAATTCGGGTATATTTTTCACGAAATGAACAAATCGTTTGAATAACAATTTTGATTTCCACACGAATTATTTAAATATATACGGCATATATATATATATATATATATATGTTTCCATTATAGGGAAATCGGTATTTTGCTGCAGTTTCTGTATATATTTATATTATAATATATATAGTGAGAGATCCGCATTAATATACGAGTACGTACGAGTTTATGATATTTTTTTAACGAAAAATAAATGTTCGGACGAATATATTATGTACTGCAGCAATTTCGTTGTTTTACATTTTCGATTAACTTTCACAATCAGAAGAAACAAAAAAAACCGTTAAAATTTACATATTATATATAGGTTTAGTCGTTGAATAAAGAATGAAAAAAAAAACCCGTATTATTACTTTTTATGAGATCGAACTGAAAACGACTGCTAAAACCCGATTGATTTACCTATTTTTATTAAGAATATTTGAAACGTACGCATTATTTGCACAATAATAATTATAGTAATTTATAAGAATATATAGAAAAATGCGTATAGGCGTGTAGAGAAAATATGGTCCGTTTATACTAGACCGTTGTGATCACACACCTCAATAAAATCGATATTTTATTTTTCGAGAAGCGCGTATGTACCTACGTATTTTACAAAAATCTGCTCGTTTTTGTACAGATTTATGATTCTAAATTAAATAGTTAATTTTTTTTAAATTAAATCTGCCAACCAAATCAAATGAAAATTCAAAATCGATAAAACATTTAATTATCGTCTGTCGTAGAATATGCAGTGTTTGGAAGGAACGCGTTTAAAAGAACTCGTTCATTTGATTTCGTTCAATTTCAGGAACGTATCGGGAACGAAATTCCTTTCTTGTGTGAATAAGGAACGTATTTGAATTTCGTTCCTTTTTAGGAGGAACATGAACGTTTTTTTTGTTCTTTTTCTTCTTAAATATTATATAATTTGAAGAATTTTTGGAATATTTAGAAAAAGTTTTTTTTTTATATGTACCTATAATATTTTATTGAAATCAAAACTTGAGCCATTTTTCGATGAAAAATGAAATCCGCAACGGTATCTTAGAAGTAATTAATATTAAACGATTGTAAATTCCAGGTAATTAAATAGCACTTATAGGGAGCAAATTTTATTTAAAATATAAATTATCATTAATATTTGTATAATAAATATTATATTCGTATTGTTGACGTGAATCATTGTTATCGTCAATTCGCACGATTATTTAAGGGAAATAACGCGGACAAAACATATTTAATATTTAAAATTTAAATATTTACATAATATTTAGAATTTAAAAAAATGAAAGAAATGACGCAAAATAAGGCGTGTACTTAGAAGTATGTTAGATTTCTATTATTTTATTTTATCTCCACATATTTTTGAAAATTTTAAATTTTTTAAGGAACGAAAAATGGTCATTTTCTAGGAACGAGCAAAAGAACTAGTTCCTTTTTAGCAAAAAGGAACGTAAACGCGTGAACTGATTCCTTTTTAACAGGAACTTTCCAAGCACTGATTTTAACACAATTAATCATACTATATTTGTATAGTTAAAAATTCATTTTTGGCACTTTTAAAATTCATGTCATGAATACCTATTTAGTCACATCTGTTCGTTACAAGATTTTATTGTCATTTAGTTAAAAAATTATGAATTGCACACGTTAGAAAGTACTGATGCAAAAATTAAAAATTAAAACAACGTGACAATAAAGTATACAAGTACATAAATATGTTGCTGTTAGGTACCTATTACACATTTTATTTGAAAAATAAAAAATGAAATGTAAATATTATCGTGGACCACTATTTTAAGAAATATCTATATAGATGTATTAATTCTAATAGAAGTTATGTATTATATATATATATATATATATTAATAATAATATTATTATGGCAAGTAACTTGGCAAGTATTTTCTATATAATCATAATAAAATTTTCAGTTTTATCTGTAAATCAACTGTCAATATAAAGTAATCGAAACTAAATGATTATTTAAATAAATAGACTTTTAAATTTACCTTGGGCGATGCAATACATAAAATTCCGAGGAACTTTGAGGCCTGCTGCCAGACATGCTGCGAATGATGCTGAGAAATTGATTGCCATAATATCCCCTTCATCACTTCCTATAAAAAAAAATACACAATTATTATTAAAACAAATTTTAATTATTTAAAAAATCGTGGAAAAACATTTTTAATAATGAAAACTTTGCAATACGACCTATATATATATATATATTTAAAAGCTAGTATTAATATTAACAGTAATTACTAATTAATTACAATCACTATAGTGACTAGATACTTAGTTATTAATTAATACATAATGATGGCAATATGGCATTAAGTCTAAAATTGGTGTAAATATTACAAGAACATACTAAACTCAACTAAATTAAATGATGTGTGTTGATTTCAATTAATTTTAAGAAATGAAATAAATAATTAAAATACCTACAACTTCAAAATGTATTCATCTGGAAAAAAATTAAACTACTAAAATTATTTGTGAAACCCGATAACAAAGGCGAGAGCACCAGAGTGGCGAGTTCTTAATATTTTACGACAATATATATTATAATAAAAATTGTCTTTTTTATTAAGTATATGTAATATTTCAATAATATATTGTTTTATTCTTTACTATAATGCGGGAAAGCAAGGTCGAGTTTTCATTCCATTTTTTAATTTAATTCTTTATAAGAATTATTATATGTATACAGTGTATCTGATTAAATAAATTAAAATAAATATATGTATATAAAGGCTGTTTAGGTAAATGACATTGATGACTATTCATTGAACTTTTTGAAATCCGAGTTCTTACTTTTTCTCGTGATACGATTATTGTTTGTAGAGGCTTTATTATTTATATGATACATATTAATTTCTTCCTGGTATCCATCACCGAATCTATAACACTTATGAAAATGTTCTGAAGATCAAGATATATTGTAATACATTATTCTTTTGTAATGATAAAATTAGCATTATTATGTCAACGCACTTTAAGCCTTTGTTGTAATGTTTAGTAGCGGTTTTTTTTACGACACTGCGATTAACACCTACTGAGTAGGGTGCATAGTGTATACTAAATATGTTTCTCCAGCCTGACTTTTAAATTAGGTATAAGAAATAAGATAAACATTTTTGTATTCTTCATTCTATAGAATTCCTTCAATTAAGTTTCTTCAATTTATTACAAACGAATAATGGTGTACAGATGTATGTAGATACATTGTTTTTTAATATCTTTCTTAATATGAAAACATTTTTTTGGAATTTATATGGGGAACATCCTTGATTTTTCTTAAAATTATTCCATCAATAAAATAAGTAGTAAGTACTTAAATATGTTTTAAATAATTATTTATTTATAATCTGTATACAATTTTAAAATAAAAACCAGTCTTCAATTTTCACAAAAATCAATATGTGTAACATTATGAAAAATTGTTTGAAATAATTCCGATTATTAGGTTTTTATATTAAATACTCTTAATGTTTCTAATTAAGAAGTTATGACTAATAGTTTAGTTGTTAATAAATTTTATATTGACCAATATTGGTTTAACAGTATTTTTTTTTTATGCAGATCATCTGATCAGCATAATCGCTTTAATCAATATTCAAATTAAACTTATTAGTGTACAGTGAATTCTTTACGAATTAAATTATTTATTGAGGTAAGTGCGAGTATTAATAAGTTCCTCATTCAATGTAATTAAATTTTAAAATAAAATGATTTACAATATTATGAAAACATAAAATTCAAACTACAATTTATTAATTTAGTGTTCATATCGGTGGTTTTTCAGTTTTTATAAATTTTCGTTTTTATTTTTATTTGCATTTTAAATATTCCTGATAAAAATAATTATTACACGAAATTCTCCTTTTCAATTCAATAGGAAATAAATATTAATGATTTAAAACAAAATTAAATATAAATGCAATAAAACAGGTATATTTGATATTATATGGTATATTTACATAACTAAGATAAAAACAAAAATCACATTTTAAACGGTAAAATTATTAACAAACATTAATGTTTTTAAATAGATATTTTAATAAAGTAGTCGATCTTAACATTAATTGTACTTGAAAATATTACTATTAAAGACAATTGATAAACACAAATAATTACATTATAAATATATTAGTATTAGACTTTAAAATCCTTAATAGTTTTTGGACTTTTAATTTTTGAATGACATTAATTAGGTACTTAATACATTTGAAAATAATTTTCATGTCTTATCACAGAGTTATAAAATATAATAATGCTTAGTATCTACACAAATTAGGGTGGCAATTAATTAATAATAATAATAATTACATTTTTCTTACACCAATATTTACCAATACACGCTATTCAAAAATTTCTTCATTTGATAAAGGAAATAAAGATAATAAATTACGAATTAAATGAATAACATCGTGACTTATATAGTTAAACACTAAGAATAATACATTGTTACACGATTTGCTAATTTCTTTACCTACTAAATTGTTCGATTTCTTCTTTTCTAGCAAAATATTTCCTAATGTTTTGCAAACAAATTTCTTCGCTCGACAAACAAAACAACAATTTCTAATAATATAATAAATAACATCATGGCTTTCAGTTAAACGTTTGGAGTACTACACGATCGATTTGTTTTTCTACCTACTAATCGTTTAATTCGTTCTTTTCTTGTGCGGTAAAGTTTCGAATTTTCGTATCTTCTGTGTCCGACATATGTTCTCGATGGCGTTTGTGTTTCGACAGAATAACAAGGTGCGAGGAACTTCCACACTTCCATTTCATCTTGCTGTTGTTTTACAGCTGCCATTCCTCTGTCGAGCAAAAGATTGACTACCGTAATGGCATTCGGCCTATTGGTAGGATCAGAGTCGACCATTTTCTTCAGCATTTTCTCAAGGCCTGTACTGAAAACAGGAGTCTGAGGCAACGAAAATTCACCGTCTCTTAAACGATGCCATTCTGGTCCGTTTTTAGGTAAATGTTTTTTAGTCGCCGCTTCGTATACAGTGAGCGCAGTGGAAAACACATCGGCCTTCTGCAATTGAGAATAATCGTCACGTAACAGTTCTTTGGGCAAATATCGACAATCTCCGTCTTCGATAGTCCGCACGTCTTCAACACATATTGTATGTCCAAAGTCGCCGATTTTGTACACAATATCTTTGTCAATAGTTTCATCATCATCCAGATCTTCAGCGAACAATAACTGGCCGTCGGTACGGCATATCAGTATATTGGCTGCTTTGATGTCCAAATGAGCGAGTTTCTTAGAATGAACATACGCGAGCCCTTTGCAAATATGGCACAACAGCCGTCTCAAAGCACTGTCACAGAACACATGATCGGATTTGTGAATCATACGTTCCAGGGTGCCGCCATTGCAGAATTCCGTCTGAATGTATATATGGCCTCGTTCGTGCCACGCTGTGAAATAAGAGACTATGTTGGGATGCCGTCCGATCACGGAGTGCGCGTACACCTCTTTGCGAATGAAATACTCTTGGCTTTTATAGATCGTCTTTTTGGTCTTCTTAATGGCGTACGAAATGCCGTCCAATAAATTCGTGCACTTGTATACCTCGCCAAAAGCGCCGGTGGCGATGAACTCGTCCATTCTGAATTCCTCGTTGAACCGAGACGTTTGCAGTTCGTATATGCTGACATTGGTCACCTCACCGTCGTTTATCAGATCTCGGATTAACGGGTCGACCGAAACGGACGATTTGTTATCGGGCGGAGTGGAGAAACTGTTGTTAGTGTCCGCAACGCAACATTCACCGGCACTACTGGTACTACTGGAGTAGCTGCCGTTCGGTTCGGGGCACAGTCTCTTGCGTTTTTTGTTTTTCAATATTTCCAGGCCGGTTGGCGTGAAGGGATTGACGGACAACCGGAGCTTGTTGGCGCGAGACGATTCGCAGCTAGTGTCGCTCGACGGCGACTGGCCCCTGACGCGCACCACCTTGTGCAAGGCTCGCGGTATGAGAAACGGCGTTGAAGAATCGACACCGATCTCGGGCGAAAAAGAACGCTGGCCGTCGGACGACGGTGACGGCGGACAGTTTACGATTACCGGTACCGTTTTGTCGCCGTCGAAGCTGAGTCTTCTCATTTTCTGTACGAAAAACGACTCGTCGTCGCACTGCATTTTGTTGTCGCCGTCGGCGGTGTCCATCGCGCAGACGACTGACGTCAAATATCACACGCGCCTTTCAAACAGAAATACAAAAGAAATAATAACGTTATAGAGAGAAGAAAAAAAAAAAAGACACCCCCGTTTTTAAAACTAAACGAAAACGAACAAAAATTACGCACGCGGCGAAAAACCCGCGATAAAATAACGCGCCACGGCCCGTTCGGCTAACGATACCGAAGCGCCGCCGACTGTTGTCAATATTGTCACTTTTGTCGGTTCGCGCAGCTGCTGCTGCAACGGGTTGCGAGGGAAAACGGTTTGCGCGCGCGCGCGCAGTGTTACCGCGCGCCGCCGATAACACGCCGTAAACACTGCGCGTGGGAATTAAAAAACTATAACACACCGAAATATACGTACGTGAAAAAAAAAAGACAATTTCTATATTATATATTTTATTGGTTACGCGACGCAGTTAGTTTTGTAACGCTATAGGTATGTGTATATTAAATAATATTACCAAGTACTAATTTGTCCGGTAATCCTGTGGTGGACGTCGGGAGTCGTCATGACGTCGGCGGCGAGATAATTCACCGCGGACGGGTGCGAGAATATAAATAAATAATAATAAAAAATAGTCTTTTCTTCGTTTTATAACAACGGCAACCTTGAATTTTATTTGTTTTTATCGCACCGATAGGTACGACGAACCGAACGGTACAATGGTGAATCGCGCGAAATGTCGGGGAGAAAAGGGCGGAATACTCGGTGCGATTTTAGCTCACCACCGGCGGCGGCGGCGATAATATTATTTTTATTACACTTCGTGAACGTCACCGTAAACACCGGGCTTCGGCGGCGGCGGCGGCGGTGGCGTCGTCGTCGTCGGCGGCGGCGGAGGATAACAGACATTCGGGGGAGACGGCGGTGCGTGTGCGACTGGCCCGACGGCGGCCGTACGTATATAATAAACACCGGTGGTGGCAACGAGTGGAGGGGTGTGGTAAGGGGCGGCGGTGGATAAAAAAACCCGGCGAACGAGCGTGCGCGCGCGCGCGCGCGCTGTATAGAACCGGAATGAGCGCGGAGGCGGCGGCGGGCGGCAAAGACGGGAAAGAATAATATGACAAAAAAATATTTAAAAAAATACCAGCGCACGAGACGACGAGACGATCGTGCGTGCGCGGCGCGCGCTAGAGGGAGCGACTCCGCTCTGCCACCGCCGCCGTAGCCGAACCACCCGGCGGCGTTGCCAAATGTACGTCCCAGACGAACCCTGTTGTGTGTACGCGCGCGCGCGCCGCGTTCTGCGTGTGTGTGTGTGTGTGTGTGTGTGTGTGTAGGAGACCGTTGCTTATAAAAAAAAAAAAAAAGCGGTCCTACACTCTCTCGCCGCCGCCGCGCGGTCCTCGGCACCGGAGCGGAGCAGCTATCTGACAATCAATATTTTAGCAACCCGAACACTACTGCAGCACGCGTCGGGAGGAATAATAATAAAAAAAATCGGTCCGAAAATTATCATTTTTTTTTTTTTTTATACTATTACGCCGACGACGTTTAAACGGCTTACATTTTTTTTGTTTTCATTCCACGCCGACTCCGTGTACCGGATCCTGTAGGATATTCCAAAAAGAAAGACCGTCTGCGTTAATAAAAACAAAAAAAAAATTCGTTTTTATTATACACGTACCCGCGTATTATTCTATATAACCGGATTAAAGACATAAAAATCGACCTGCAGCACCGCGTGCGTGCTACAACGCGACCGCTGCAGTATCTCCACGACGCGCGTGTGTTTATATTATGTACACGTATATTATATATATTTATGTTATATTTGCTGCTATATAAGAGGGCCCCGGGTAAGAGAATTTATTTTGCAGTTTACGAGTAATTAACTTCAGTCGGCGGCGCGAGTCCGTATACATACTGCAGCGGAATAAAGAATTCCGACTACAACTGCAGTCGTTTTTATAATTACACGAACGTTTATTAAACGAACAAAAAAATTGTCATAACGAAACTCTAAAATATCGCGTGACAATTTCTCGAAGGACCCAACCCGATATAAATCAATTACTAAATATAAACATTAATAATTATTAATTATACGACGTATAGACGTTTTCTTATATAACAACGAAAACTTCTAAAAAAAAAAATACTCGGCGCCGTCACTGCATAGTGCATACGCGTTATTGGTTTGATTTTCATATTTTTCACTCGGTTTAGTCTAACGATTTTGTGGCCCGAGGGAGATAATATGTATTTCGAAAATATACTGCACTCGAGGTCCTGCAGTTATATAAAATTTTAAAAAAATAGTGAAAATATTACAAAATGTATTCGCATTTAAAACTCGATTATAGTACAAAAATCAGTATCCAGTTTGACATAAGCCCCTCGACACGATTAACGTATAAAATACACAAAACGTATTATTTTGCTAATTACAAAAAAAAAAAAAATTGTTTTTATTGTTGGAAATTAATAGAAAATTATAAGATAAAATGCGTATAGTTCGGGAAAAGTGGATTTTGCGATTGGAGTTTTTAAGTCATCGCGGACCCACGTATATATGCTATAAATGGTATAATAACATTCTTAAACATTTTCAAATTTAAATTCGTACATCGTTCAACTCGATAAATTATAGAAAAACATTACACGCGTTTTAATTTTAAATGCTCTAATATTATAAAAAAAAAAAAAATTATTTTTATTATTATTAAAAAATTATCATCTACTCGTGCAGTATAAAATACAAAACATCATATTTTTCTTGTAAAAAAATATATATATATATATATACAATTTGCTCATATTTCATACTTTTCGAGTTGACGAAACTTTTTATTTTCAAAAATAAATCAGTATTTTTTACGTAGATTCTTGAACAAAACCTATCTATTATAAAATTATTATTATTATTATTATTATTATTATTAGCTTATTATATTTAAACTATATAAAGGTTATTGAATAAAATAAAATTTTAATTATTGCAGGTATTTATATATATAATATTATACGTGCGTATATAGATATTCGAAAGAACATAAATTTTAATCAATTAACTACTCTTAACATATGTATATTTAGTTATTAATAATTAGTGACAGTGGCGTAATTCCCGGGGTGGCAAGGCAGGGTAACGTCCCGAGGCCCTGCAGTGCTCGGAGGGGCCCTCGTAAATACAATTTGTATATGTAAAAAAAATTTTGAATTTTGTTTTGAAATTCACGTCGCGTGCTGTTGTAGCGACTAAAGTGTAAAAAAAGAATAATAATAAAAATAAAAAATATTAAAAGAGTACTTATTTATTAATGCGATATAATATACGTAGTGAATATAACGGAAAAAAAATAATATACTATAATTGAGTCCCGGTAGTGTAAAATATACCAATTGAACCCAGGCTTAAGTTTTTACCTGTACGACATTAAAAATTTATTTACAACTTTACATTCACGTTTAAAATTCATTTTTACATAATTTATCAAATATTTTTAAATGAACAATATTAAAAAAAACAAAAACATATTTACCTGTAGAATTTTTCTCTTACAAACAGCCCTGAGTCGGTTAAAATGGGAAGGAAATTTTTTTCCTCAGTGTTAACTTAATTTTTTTTAGCAGGACTCGGCTAGTTATAAAAACCGGACTCAGTTAGTGTATTAGAGTGCAAATCTTACGGGGCTCAATTGGGTAATATAATGTATCTCAAACAACCCGGGACTCAGTTCGGGTGATTAGGTGTTTGTGGGACTCAATTCGTATATGCAGCCATATATTTTTTTTTTTTCTACTGTCACTCACCATATTATTCTCGGCGGCATAACTACAGCTTAACGGGAAAACGCTTCCACACACACCGTTGCAGATATAGTGTTCATTGCGAAATCGATTTGAAAACGTTGTTGAAAAATTATTCGCGTATAAATTAATTTATTTGTATTATCAATATTGTTATCGATTATTTTGCGTGAATATACCGAATTTGAATTTTTAAAAAATACCGAGTGATGTGTATGCGACGTACGAAGAGAACGGCGTATTATCGCGTGCATATTTTTATTATTATTATTATTATTTTATTTATTTATTTATTATTATTATTTTATTTATTTATTTATTTATTTATTATTATTATTTTATTTATTTATTTATTATTATTATTATTATTATTTATTATGTGTGTAAAAACCGCGGTAGTGCGCGCGAAATCGAGTGTGCCTATAATATAGCTTGCAGTTCAGGCAGCGATGCGAAAACGAAAACCGTCGGTGGCGGCAGCCATTTTCGTACATTGCAATATCGACTCTCAGACGCAGGGGAGCAAAAAAAAAAAAGAAATTAAATAAATAAATAAAATAAAATAAAGATTATAAAACAACGACGACCGAAGGTCCTGTCGCGGCGAGTCGCACTGCACAGACGGCGACAATTCCTCGACCCTGACTAACCGGTTTGCCGCACATATTTTATTATATATTATATTATTAATACGCACAATAAGTATACCCGCAACAGTAAATGGCGCGGATTCAAAATGTCTATAATATTTCGAATGTGCCTGGGCATTTATTTATTTATTAATAAATCATTAAATTTTATTTTAAGAAAAAATTTCGGGGAAGGGGTTCTGAACCCTGAAGGGCCCCCTCCCCCGACTACGGCCTTGTTGGTTTTACAATGATGTGTTTTTTTTAATGTCTGTACCAAACAATTCTACCAGAAAAGGCCGAGTGCTCCGATCTCTATAGTTTGTTTCCGGTAGCAAATTGCGTCTAGTTGATAATTTATTAGAGAGGTCATTTTTCGATTTTCTCAAAAACGGCTAAAAAACATAATTTAAAAACTACCGAAAAATGATATAAAAACGCGATTTCGTCGAAATCGATTATTTCTTCGTAGTTTTGAAACTAATATATGCGGGTGTAGAAACTTGAAATATTCATCAAATATGTAACTCTATATATATATATTATGTCAAGGACAAAAAAATTGTCAAAAACTTTCTTTTAATTTTAGACCATTTATAGCAGTTACAGGTTTTGAGATATTTAATTCATAAAAAGGGTTAGTTTTTGTTGTATACCCAAAATACTACACCGAAGCTCAGAATCGTTTTATCGAATGCAAAGATTTATCATTGTTTTCAAATGTATAGCGGTAAGTGATAACAATACACTCTAAAATCTTTTACTAAGTATAATTCATTTAAGCGACATTCACAGCACTCCGCGGCTAGCTACCCTTTTCTTTTTTTACAGCGTGTACGAACGCGGATTACGCGACGATTCCTCGAGACGCGCGTTAAATTATATATACGAGTATATATCGGGTATACGCGTAATCAGGGCCGGATTAAGCACGGAGCCTAGGAGCCCGGGCTCCAGGCCCTGAAACATTGAAGGCCACGAAGGGGCCTTTTATCTCAGACCAAGTTCAAAATATTTAAGTTTAGATTTTATTTTGGCATTTTCGTATTATTATTTGTATTACGCGGTGTACTAGCATTCGCCACACAAATCATTCTGTTTATACATAATATACGTAATGATATATGAAATTGAAAATTGACTAATATTAAAGATTTTTAAAGATATTTCTGTATACAATCAATTAATTTGACGCTTATTTTCATGTTTTTAAGTGCTACAAGTCCCGAACCCTAGTTATAAGTATTGTAAGGACTATGGGCCCTTTGGACTACTAGGCTCCAGGCCCGGTAAACTCTTAATCCGGTCCTGCGCGTAATATTACTTATTAGTTATCATACTTAACTATAACTATAATCAGGATTTACTGCAAATGGGGGATGTATACGCGTTATCATGTTCTAAAGGCCTTGTGTGTCTGTCGTTCGCTGCTTCCTTTAGATGTTGCAGGTATGGGATGTGTCTTCTTTTCTATGTCACACGAAGTCAATTTTTGGTCTTCCAATTCTTGGTCGTCGTCGTCTCGGTCTATTATTCTTCTTTGAAAAATATCATTTGAGAAAAACATCGTGACAAATAATATGCCCAATAAATTTAATGTAATATTATTCATTAGACTTCTATTCCTTCTCCGCTGTTTCTTCTAGAACTCTTTCATTTGATTTTCGCTCCGTCTTAATCGTCTCCCTTCACAACCACATCCCCATTGATTGCAGTTTGTTTTTTGTGTTTACGCATACAAATCGGTAAACGTTTTTAAAATTTTCATTAAGAATTTGTTTAAAAAAAAAAAAATTATAGAATTATATTATATTTATTTTTAATTTTTATGTTTTGGTCACTGTAATAATTCATATTTATACATTATACATATAGGATTGCATGTTCTACCATTAATCTCACGTACGTATATTTGCCAATCAGTCGATTATTTGTGCAAGTGTTTCGCGCGAATCACAATAATTTTTTTAATAGTTTTAAATGCGGACATTTTTTTTAATGTTCACTATACCTACTCGTGGTCGTAACCGCAATGGTTGCTAAAACTTAGCATTTTTTTTTTCTAGCGAATCTCGCAAATTTCTGTTGCTATATTTTAATTTCGCCCGTGGCTTTAATTCAAATCGTTTTGATATATTTCAGCTGTTTTCATTTTTTCCTTCCTTCGCTTCCTTCGTTTATAATTTTTTTTTTTTTTTTAAATGCGATATATTTTTTAGCTCAAAAACTCACGCTTCGTATAGCGAGATGAGTGATTCGATTTCGATAATTTTTTATTATTATTATATTTTTTTTTTTTTTGGAAAGTTGAACGCTATTCTTACATAGAGGACGCATTAGTCTTCGATTCTGTAAATTCTATTTCCGAACGCTGTAACGCTGTAAACGCGGTGAAGTTTATCGCAAAAATTAAATTCCGTATAATATGTAGCGAATATATTCTTCTTTGTAAAAACTAAAACGGTGACTTGTATATATTATTTTGTTATAAGTATGGAATTTAGGTTTTATTCTTATTTAAGTCACAAAGAGATTTTACTGTATAAACTGCATCTTATTCGTGTATTCCCAGTGGCACACACAGAATTTTTTTCGGGGGATGTGGACAAATTTAATCATTCACTTTAAAACTATTACACCCATTTTGTAAGAGAGTATTCAAAACATGACTTTTAAATATTTTAGAGGAGGTTATTTTTCCTTAGGAGAACCTTCAAAATGTTTAACGCCAAAATATTAAACATAAAATAATGGCAAAAACTTGAACGAGCAAAACCTCAAACGTCAAAATCATAAACGGCAAAATGTTGAACTATACAATTTTAAGGGGATTGAAAGCGGGTATTTTCTCTCTTTGTCTTACACACATGAAACATAGCAAAATAGACGTTTCGTACTTCCAACGTACCGATCGATCTATTGGTGCGATAAGAAATTTGAAAACAGATTTGAATTCCTCGTGAATTTGACTACAAAACGACTTTCCCACTTTTTTTTATTTCTTTTTTTTTAAGACCTTCAAAAATAAATTATTAACAATTTTTTTTAAAAATTTGTTCGGTTAATTTGTTTTAGGGTTTGTGAAATAATTGTGAAATAATTAAAAATCGTAATTCTATATATTATTGTTATTAAAAAAGAATTTCGCATTATCTATTTTATATATTATACGAGTATATATAATGTAATCAAAGACATCAACTCCTATTTAAAACAAGTTCAAACTATATATTTTTTATTTGATTGATTTTCAGATTCAGAATTAAATATTGGTTTTATAACTGCGAACCAACGCAGCGCGGTCTAATTATTCAAAAAAAATAATATAAAATTCAGCGAGTTGTATTTGTATAGATTGTAGCAGGGAATCCAAAACAATAAAATTTTATTATTTTTCCATTCGTCAAACTAATGTTATTCTAATGTATAATTTGTATTACAGATATTCATATAGTATAACGACTATTAATACGTTATGGTGTATGTTTGAACCGTTTTCGTTGTTATTTTTAAGATGATAAAAATCAGAAAGTGTAAAACATTTTCTGAGAAGCCCTAGTTTTTACGACCTTGAGCAGGTATTGGGCAGACATAAAAAACATAGAAAAGACGAACCAGACGACTGGTCCAGCAGTAAAATATCATATTATTGTGCAGCATTCACTTGATTATTACTCTACGCGAGTTATACATTTATACGTATATGCATAATAATTATTAATTGTACACACACGTCATAGGTTATAAATGTATATGTATATATATATATATATATATATATATATATATATATATGACGTAGGTCAATGGTTTCTCTTTCACTTACAAATATTATTATTATAGGTACTCATCGGCCGTCGGTATTAAAATAATCGAAATAATCATAACGGTTAACACAAGATTATACAGTTGTCTTTTATTATTTACAGATAATTGACCGTGTCTGACTTTTATATATTTAGGTTTCATTCACATATATTGGTTTCGCATACGCATATAAGTGCATAACGATTATTAAAACGTAGCAAAGTTAGTGTAGCTGTGGCAGTCTAAATTTAATGTGTAATAAGTAAATACATATTATTTTTTAGAACGACGATTGATGAATAGAAATAAAACATTTTTAAATATCTATTTAAACGTTTATACGTGTACTAATATAAGAGTGTCGTGTACTGAAGAGAACAAAGACACATGACTCATGTCTGCTGTCTGCTTTATTTTTTTATGTACAATTACAATTTTTTTTTTTTCGTTTTACACGTGAAAAATAAAAATATTGTTTTTCGTTTATGTATAGTGTTTACACAAACACAATATGTTTCGATTATTGCTGAAAGAACAACAAATAAAGTTTACAGATGTTTATGTTTGTACATTTATTAACATTATTGGGTACTTAGATATTAAGTTAACATTACGACTGAATGAATTTACTAAGGGGTTTTCAGGTGTTTTTATATTTATTTAATTTCCAATTACAAAAAAGATTAAATAATTCGTAGTCGTACATAATATGATGAATTAAATTACAATAAAATATACTTCTACAAACAAAATATTTGTATGTAAATACATTTCAATATTTATCTATTTAAAAGATTGACATTGCATTTTAGTGCTTACTAAACTGTAATCATAATATTAATATGTAAATATAATGTATTTTTGAATTTTTTTATAAACCGTAAAAGTGATGAACTGATAAAATATAATTTCAATTTTATAACATCAGCATATATTATATACTACCTAATATATCCATGTTAGATAACGAAAACAGAAATAAAATAAATTAATAACTAATAAATAATAAGTTTATATATATATTTTTTTTTGTACGCGTTAATATTTCATGTATTTTATTTAAAAATCTTATTTATTATGTTTACTTCTATTATATTGCTATGTACAAAATAGCGTTTTTCTTTTTAATGTATTTTGTATAGTTTCGGTAATTTATGTCTTAAATATATAAAATATAAGATCCTAAATAAGACATATAAGATTTTTCGTAAGCTTGGTACCTGTTACAAATTGTTTTATTACAATATGGTATTAAAATGCCTTTTTTTTTTTTTTGCTAATTATAATTTATATTAAATTGACAAATTGTAATTATATTATTAAAAAATTAGTAATTATTTCGTTATACGATTAAATTCTTGATAAAATAATTAAATTTTTATATTAAAATGCTTTTTTATTTTTATAATTAATATAATTTATAGTGTTAAATTTAATTAGTATAAGTATATATTTTAAGTCATACAATATAACGCATCACTAAAATTTTAATTATTATTTGTTAATATGAAACAAATGTCTTATATTGTTTTAGAGTTCAGAATATTATTGAAGATTCGGATACAAAACGAAGAATCTTTTAAATAACTACATTATTTCAAACATTTTGTAGACAATTTTAGTTTTCTTTTTTTTTTAATTACACTTTTTACATAGTTGAAAAACAACAAAAAGTTACAGCATCTCATTATAATACACAAGTTATTATCTACATAATGTAATTACTGTTTACAGTTTACTATAAAATATACATAAAAAAATTATTTTTTTACAACAATCACACGCATAAACGCATTGTTACAAAATTATCTGTATATACTTTGGGATCAAAGATTTATGTAAAAATAACAACTAAACATACTATATTAGAATGATTAAAGTCAAAATTTCTAATGAAATAAAATGCGCAAGTGGCTAATTTTAAACTGGGAAAGGTGAAACACTCAGCACCACCTATATATGTTTCCTCTATACCTATACCAACATTATACCAAGATTCAATTCTTAAACAGTTTTGTCTTTGTGGTCAAGTGTTCCTCTAATAGCCTTCGCATTCGTATCGGCATATCAAGTTGAAGGTTGATTTAACGCTCCCGTTCCAATCGATCGAGTTTTCCAACAGAGCATGACATTCTTTCCGAGGTACAAAGAAAACGAAATTCTGGAAGTATACATACCTAATTATTGATTATACAATATTAATATTGTACTGGGTGTCGATAATATTATGAAATAAAATAAAATTTGTATTAAAAAAACAAACTGCAATTATTTGAACATTGATGAGTAGGGCGCTGATTTATATGTATTTGAAATTCAAAAATATGTACGTACATATATATATATATATATATATTAATTTTTATCCAAATATGTAATTAAAAATATAAGATATGTAAAAAAAAAATTTTTAATTCTTGATACAAATTGGAAATTATAAAATTATAATTTAATTAAATTAATATAAATTTTAAAATAATAAATTATAAAATTCAATATTTAATCATTGAAATATAGGATCCTCGTCGTCAACAAAACAATGTACATTTTTAGGTTTTCAAAGGTAAATCTACGACGATTGAGACGCAATACGTTTTTGTAGCGGCTAAATGACCCTTCCACGTCGACAGAATTTATTTGAAAATTCCCAATTCAGTAGGGCTGAATTCAAGACAAGTTTGTGTATCACTGCCATTATGAACGTATTTTATTGAAGCTATTGCAAATCTTATTTCAACCGGGGTTCTTACTAAGTACTTGTTCAACTTTTTTTCTTGATTTTTATGCCTACCTCCCCAGGGGCTTCTTTCAAACCGGTGCAAAATATTATTAACCGATAAAACCTAATACCAGGACGCCGGAAAGGAAAGCAAACAACAATACATAATGCAAAACGATACACCACTAATTTTTTCAAAATAGCTGTATATTTAACAAAAATGTGTAATATAAAAGTAAATTGTGTAAAAATATGTAAGTTACAAAATAGGTAATAATATGTAATATCAACCATAGCTTAAAACAGTCAGATAGTTCTGCAACATATTTCTATAATAGAAACATTCGATTATCATCATTCCAGACAAATGTGTAAATACATATAAATCCGCGCCCTATTGATGAGACACCTTTTAGCTTTAAAGCGATCTAATATAATGCCATTTGAATTTATTACGTTAAATAAATACCAACGCACCTAGTAAACTATATGGGTTTTTATCGATTTCCCATATTTATTTTTAAAGGAGAAACTTTAATTTAAAATGGTCAATGTTATGTAACAGTGGCGCAGTCAGAATGTTTTCAAGGGAAGGGTCCAGAATAATTAAAAAAAAGGGGTCCCTCTCCCCTTGGTTGCACCAGTGTTATGTAAATTTAGATTGAACTCGGCGTGAAATTATTGTATTCGACAATATTGTTAATTTTTATAGATGTTTAAAAACAATACAATTTTATTTAAATAGTAAAATCAAACTGTATTCATAAAATACGTATTATTTTGGACTTAATCCAAGATAACTCAGTAGGTGTAGCCGTATAGGTATAGGAATACAATTACTAAATATATACCTTATATATAGGTTTTTATTAAAGTAAAAATGTAAAATTATTAATATAATAATATATTGTATAATTCTCGTGTATTTACTGTTTCTTATTTTTATTAAACAATATACAATTAATGAAAGTTAAGGTAATAAACGTAGACCATATAGTTTTTCTCTGAATTGCTGTATTAAAAATAATTTTATTTTCATCATTGCGCATGGGTGTATTGGTCCTCTATAGATGAATGATGAATACATCTGTGTGACGTATGTACATATAGGACAATATATGAGATAGGATTATCGTTTTATAAAATCTCAAAAATACAATAATTAATCCAATTTAAACGTAAAATGTGTTAAAAACTAGTTATAAAGAATAAATATTTCATTATGTTTAATAACCTAACCTTGGTAATTTTCATAAGAAAGGTAATAGCTTATTTACTTGACCCTGTTTTACACTCACGAGATAAAATACAATAGAAGGCGATCTGAAGTCTAATTTAAATATTTATTTCAAATGGACAAACATATTTAAAATTGTTTGTCTTTTATTCTGTTATCATTAAATATAATTTATTGAAGTCAACTAAATCAATTTAACCACTGTAAAAATTAATTTCTAAAGAATTTATAATTGCATAAGAAATTCTATTATGCAGACCGTACAATAATAATAATTCGCTTAGAGGAGATGATTTAATATGTTAATATTTATTATGCCTATTTAGAATTAAACATTTTACACGCACTTTCTTGTAAAATTTTTTTCTAACATAATTTCGTGATTATATTTAATACTAAAAAAAAAAAAAAACATTTTTTATGGGGGAACGAATTGCAGAACATAAGTGCACATCTATTATTAAAGAGCTAAATAGATATACTTACATAAGACGACTTAATGTATACAATTTCAGCGTCATTTTTCTATATGCTTACGTTATATTATAAAAACGTTTTATTTCAATAAAATTGCATAGTATTATTTTCAATTTTTTAAAGATGATATAATGTAAAAAGTTTTTGTGTTATGTAAAGTAATTTTGTTATCCATATAGTATATTCATATTAAAATTATAGTGTAGTGTAAGATCTATGCTACTATCATGGTATAGATAAAGTTGTCATCTATTCTATGTAAAAAATTGGTCTCTTGAATAAAATTGTAGTCCACGACGTTCAGAATTTTTTTATTTTACTATTTTGTGATAGACGTTTCAATTTTGTTTATATTTTGTAATTGTCGTCAGCTGCAGAGAATATACTACGCAGTTTACAAAACGCAAAACAAAAAACACATTTTCTAGGGCATTACACAAAACACAGTTTTGCTTTTTTGTCTGGTACAGTTGTAGTGTAGTGTATGTAGGTAGTGGCGCACACTGAAATTTTTTTCGGAATGAGAAGATGAGGGGCTATTACAAAAATATTATCTTTCCATCTTATAATTTTTACACCAATTTTATAGCATTTTAAAGCATATAACTCTATAAATAAGAGTGATTTTTCTTCACCATTGACCGCTATAATATTATAAATTCTAGTGATTTTTTTTTTCTATACATTTTTTATGGGAGAATTTTAATTATTATTTGTATTTTACTTACCTATTACACATTAAATTAAGTAATGTTAAAAAATAAAATTATATACTACCTATTGTATTTGATTAAATATATTTTATTTAGTATTTAAAATTCAATTACATTTTAGTTTTATTAATTAACGGCCTCTGGCGAACGAAATCCATACTAACGTTTTTTAATTCCAAATATCTAGAATCGGGAGTATAACACGGGTATTGCTCATCTATGGTCTGAGGACTATAATGTATGATTTTATAATTATTTAATTAAATTTTTATTAAGTACTTTAATTGTAACGCCGTAAAATGTGTAGCGGGCAATTCAAACTCATATTCGCAATATTGTTGCATCGTTTACTCGGTCTGCTTTTAATATTACGGTTGTGGCAATAAAATGAATTTTACGCTATTATAATTTATTATAATAAGTTAAATTATATTTAATGTAGGTACTGTTCATTGAATATAATATAATATTGTGTTACTATTAAAATTAAAATTTTATGTAGATTATTATAACATCAGTAATAAGGTAATATCAATATAAATATTATAACTAGCCTAAATAATATATATATAGTTACCTAAATTCTTCAAGTATACCTACTTGTATTTTTACAATCAATTATATACTTAGTCAGAGGTTACAATAGTCGCAACAATGAATGTTATGTAATACATAATGTTTTATTATTATTAGCGTTAAATTTAAAATTATCACAGGTCAACTCAACAACTAATATATATAATACAGAAAAACTAGAAATGCAATTTAAAAAATACAAAACAAAAATTAATTATTAACATTAAATAACAAATACGTAATAAATAATTTCGAAAAAAAATGAATTAATTATAATAGGAACTCTTTAGAAAGATAGCAAAGAATTTATAAGTAAGATTTCAGAGGATTGGTAAATGAATTGAAAAGCGAATTGAATTCGATAGGATTGAAAAATTTTGGCTTCCTGAACTCTGAATTCACTTAAATAGAAGAACAGGACAATATGGAAAATAAACTAGAAAAAATTACTTAACTGAATATCATCGTGGAGGGAACAATAAGGAGAATCATTTAACGAAAGATGGAAGGAATGGACCGGGAGACGATTATTACTTAAATGGAGATGGAAGAAAGAGACAATGGATTTACGGGAAATAAATTTATGAAATTAAGGAGAAGAAGGAATAAACGAGTAATAGAACGATTATGGGATGAGAAACAAGCTAGAAATTTCACTTATTTGTAATACCAAAAGCGATAAGAGTAGGATTTAAGGGAAGGAGAAAAATAAGAATAGGGAATTTTGATTGTGAAGTGAATATATATGTATTATATAATATATATGTATATGTAGGTAACCTATTGTAATTTGAAGCCAAGAAATCGGCGCACTCATTACACAAAATACCGTCATGTCTAGGAACCCATAAAAATGTAATATTAAAACCCTGGATGTAAAGGAGAAATAAGATACAGGAGATGATATATGTATCTACATATATATAAGATACAGGAGATGATAAAGAAGAAGAATTTAAACAACTGAGACAAGATCTTATACTATGAGAAATATTCTGGAATCAAGAGATTCTATGATGAAGAGGGCTTCTGAAATAGAGAGACATTCACTAACAAATGAGGAGGCTGATAGAGGAATATTATAAGAAAATTTAATTTAAAGACTTGGAATAAAGAGAAAGTGTCCTGCAGAAGTTTTAGAAGCTAAAACGTTGGTATAGACTAGACAACAGTAATTGTTTTTTTACAACCAATTATTGACCCAATTGGCAATTATTGGGTTAATTATCAAAAATTACATCATCAAAACAAGTTTGCCCACTTCCAAAATCGAAATGAATTGAAGTGAAGGTCCGTTGCAGCTTGGAATCAAAAGTAAGACCTAAATAAGTAAACGATGTAACAAAAGGAATGATTTAATCATCCATGGTCATTCGAAACGGGACACCCGGATGTCGCCATTTAATAAAAGTATAACATAATAATATATATATATATCATATATAATAGTTTAACAGGATTTTTCTGGAGTTGCAATGAAATGACTGTTCTGTATAGATGAGAAGAGGCAAATGAAAGCAGAATTTAAGTGATTGGTGGCAAAAGCAATACCATTATGTGCGACATAAATTGTATAATCATTTACTATTTACATAATGTTGAAAATCGAATTCTAAACTCGTGTTGTATACTTGTATACCTATAGTTAATATAGTTATTACTTCTTTCAAAGTTTTGAATAATATTAGTATTACCATTATGATTATGAATACTCCTTTGTCTATAATAAATTGATTATAATGGATGGTTTTATTTGCTATTCGCGTCGTAACTAATAAACGTTTTATGGCCTAATCTAATTACATTTATACATCGAATGGATGGTACGAATATTATACGATGCAGATAGTTGGCAAAGTTTTATCATACCAATGAGTTTTAACAAACGTGTTACTGTGATTTCAAACTCTTATAGTCCTATGTGTATACTAAAATTGATTATAAATCAATTATTTGTGATCACTGATCATTATTTATACGTATAATTAATTTATAATCAATAATAACACATGGTTTTAACATAATAGTTTTATACTTGAATTATAGAATATAATTATACATATTTAATTATATTGACTATTATGTAACTTTTACACTGATAAATGACAAAGGTACATAATATAATAACTATATTGAATTCATAAACTATTTTTAATCTTATTTAAAGGATTAAAAGTGTATTGATTATTATACAATCATATATTAAACTTACTATATTATATACCTATACTCTGTAATCATCAAACATGACGTGACAAATGAATTTTAATTGCACCTATATATTATACAGTAGGTTGTAGGTATCTATACACAAAACAGTATATACACTTGTACGTAAATTTACAGTTGAAACTCTTAAATGATATGTACCTATATGAATATAATATCTGATATATTTTAATGAAATAAATTGTATATTTATTATTTCGGTATATTTAACATATATAGTATTTCAAAATATACGTGAAATATATTTATTTATTTAATACGAGATTTTATAAAATAACATGAACGTCTAGTAATTAATACGTTTTATATTAAAATATAAAACAAAAGATTAATTCAGTTAAATAATGTTATAATGGTACCTGTAGCCATAATTACAAAACATTCTTCATCTGTACAACCGCTTTACGATGACCATTATTTACATTAGTACATTATGTTTAATGTTTATGTGTATATGTATAATATTTCATTTTAAACCATATATACAGTTTAATACTCTAATATGAAACCATTATCACTCATAGCGTGTTATAGGTTAGATTAGTTGTTTGGAAATAAAGAATATAGTACAATATTTTTTTACCGTTTTGTGAAACCGGCTCAATATTTATTATTTATTAATTATTTGCAATATTTATATTTTCACTTTTTCATACCGTCTACACTTTAAGTATATTGTATATAGCTAGTGTAGGCTGTAAAAATGAAATAAAAATATAAAAAATGTAATAGGTTTATATTGTAATCGGTTTATACAATAAAGGAAAATCGGTTAATTGTACAATAGGAGGAACATGAATATATCTTTTTTCGAAATCATATTATTTTAATATTCTTTATACCTAAGCCGAAAAACAAAATATAATAATATATATATATATATATATATATATATATATACAATAAAATTAGTTAATAAAATAGAAGAAATGTAAGAAACATAAATTTTATTTTATTTTATGGTAGACACTATTTTAATATTTTATTAATTCCTACACGTTTAACTAAGAATAAAATATTTTTAATACATTATTATGAAATAATTTCGACGCGATAATGATCATATCATCGTACTCTCTGAAGACAATTTTAAAGGGGGAGAGGGGCATTTTAAACGCTGTTAATTGTAGAAAAGTCTCCTTGCGTTCCGCCCAAATTCAACCCCTGGTATTATAATTGTGTTACAAAAAATTTATTTGAAATAATTGTGTTTATATTATGTTAGACGTGTATATAATTTCAGTACTTTACCAACGCGTATTGTGTCTCATAATCTTTCCAGCTGTATATGGACAAAAATCTATTTTACATTTTAAATACAAATAATTTGTTTTTTAAATTATTTAAAATACATAATGAACACCGCGCATATTACATATATTTTAAATGCGATTGAATATTTAGAAACTTCTGCGTAAAATCGAACATATATAACAATATTTAAATAAAACGTTTTACCCATTGAACGAACTGTAATGTATTTGTAAAATCGGTTAAGCCTGTGTCCATTATTATGTTTCCCTTATACGCGCGTGTACCGTGCCGACGTAAAAAAAGAATCGAATTGAAAATACATTTTTTTTTTTTCAAATTTTATGGTCGGGCCCCTCTTTAAATGTGTGTAGCTACGCTGAAACTTAAACGGTGTACACACACACATATTATACTTCAAACTTCAAAGTATACTGAACACGGGTTTTTTCCGCTGGATACATTGATTTTCTATCTGAAGTATACACTCGAGTCATTTTATACAGTAAACACGTAGAAATAGATTAAAAAAATATAACGTGTGTAAATAATTTTGCGGAAAGTTATTGGAGAACCTATATATGTATATATAATGTGATCAAATATCAACGAAACAATTAACCGCGGTCTGCGCACTGCAGAAATAAAGCGATTAAATTTTTTTCTGCGCAAATTAAAAAAATAAATAAATCTCTCGCGTCGTGTCGAGAGCACTTGCCAATCGACATTTAATTATTATAAAAAAAAAAAAAAGTTAATTTTTTTATATAATATATTATAAGTATAGCTATTGAAGGTTCTATTATTTTTGTCTTCTATAGTTTTAAAATAAGTATAATTATACCGTAATAAAATTTGTCGAAACTCCCTATCAAAGTTTAAACGAAACGTTGACTATAATGTTTAAATTTGCAAATAATTTTATTTATCGTTAATATGGGTGGTATTTTTAACATAAATATAGTATCGGCGGCATTTTACACGGATTTTTTTTTCTACTTTGGCTGCGCGGGGTGTTTATAACGGAAGTGTTGTTGGTGGGATATGTATAATTATTACGTTTATATCTATCTATTTTTTATTTTATTTTTAGTTTGGCTAATTGCATAAATAATACGCATAATAACAACAAAATTTACGTGAAAAAGAAAAATATATATATATTTTATATATGTATATAAGATTATATTAATAAGGAGACAAAAACTGCAGAATCCTATACGCGCGCGTTACAGCCGAGTAGATATTGCGAGTTGTGGCCTAGATTTTGTCCCCCACTGCCACTTTCATTTATTAATTACGTTGTTTTAACGAGTTATAAATATCGTTTATACACGTGCAGGGGGAAGGGGTCCGTTTACTATCTACGAAAGTACAAAAAAAAAAATATATATCCTCAACTCTATTTTCGACTTCCAATAGTGTGTACCAGAATGTACGAGTGATTTTAACGTTTGTGATGGAAAAATAACGCACATATTTATTATAGTTGGTAAGTAAAATGTACTTTTTTACTTTTACTACTCGTATATATATATATATATATATATACAAGGTACCAGAGCATATTTTAACATATAAAGTGCCACCTAGTGAAGAATTAGTGCCACCCAGTGGTTGGGGGATGTGCCACATTATTATATTATTTTATACGAATATGCCTTTATATACTAGTATATATATATATATATATAAAAGCAAAAACAAATTATTATAAAATATTCATTTTTATAAGAATATGTAAAAAAAAAAAAAAAATGTTTTCAAACGATACTGACTTGTAATTATTTTTTATGGAATTAAAGTAAAAATGATAATTTCGAGATTTTGTTTTAAAATTCAACTTTTTTTTTTTTATATAGAATAATTTTTATTGAATCATTATTTTAATTATTTTAATACATTGAAAATTATCCGGGCAGGGGAACTAGACACGAGCCGATGAGCGCGGCCGAGTGAACAATTTTTTTAAGTAAGATTAGATCGCGGGCAGTGGCGCTCACGTTAAGGGTCAATGGGGTCGATCGACCCACCTATTCAAAAGGGTGAGTGGGGTAATGCTGGTGTTATGGAGCTAAAAATGTAAATAATATATTTTTAATCGTAATTAATAATATAGTGCATGCAAGGTCGGCACTGGGTGTCTACTAGTTGTCTACTGGGTGGGTGACCTGCAGGTGTGTAAAATATCGTTAGACCCATCAATTCAAGCAGTTCAGTGTGCGCCACTGATCGCGAGTGTTCAACTTGAACGCGATATACTCGTATATGTGAATATTATTTAGTAAAATAAAATAATTTTTTTTTTTCAAACACGTTATTATTTTCAGCTCATAATACCGAATATTACTTTTATCGCATATAATAATTTATTCATATATTATAATTTATTATTTCTTCTTTTTTTTTTGTGTGCCGAGTATCTATACGCACTCGTGAAATATATACCTCCTAAACAATATTATATAGGCAATCACCGAGTGCAGTAGATTAATAAGTACGGCTAATTTTTTTTTTTTTTGATATTAGGATTAAATATTTTTATAAATTGTTACATTTATTCGTTTTTCTTTCCGTATTTAATAAATTTTTTTTTTATGTGAAACATAATCATATATATTTTCTAAAAAAAGAATATTTCGATGAAATTCTATTATATAGAGAGTAAAAAAACATTTTTTTTTTTTTTAAACGCGTATAAATCCCCAGTACACAGCCATAACGTTTATTTTTCTTCTGTTGTGCCCGGCTATAGTGAGAAGAGGAGTACACAGTGAATATAATAATATTATTATAACGCCGTTCCGGCGTGTATTCCGTACCGAGAACGATTGTAATCGCAGGCGCGTTACCACAGCACGTTTTACAGGCGGTTCAATAAACTTTCCGAAATCGTTGCGACGCATATTATTTTATTATTTGTTATAGTATTATCGAAACGCGCATAGTCCAAACGCCTCCGTTTACACGTTATTATGTAGTAAAAAATAATAATGCGATGTTCAGGCCGATTAACGTATAACACACCGCGAAGAAAACGGACACTATTCCCCCCTCCCCCACCCTTCACCAAGTGTGTGTCGATTATTATTTACGTATTTACTATTGGTTTTCTAAGAACTCGCCGGTATTATAATATAGTATAATATAATATAGTAGTTCGATAACGCGATTATCCAATTAACGAACCGAACGGGAGCGTTTAAATGCGCAGGAACGCGAGTCGGATACCGCGACACGATAAGCCGTTTTGCACGTTTTTTTTTTTTTTTCCAACCGGCATGTTGTATGCAATCGATCCGTGCGGGTTTTTCGTAAAGGATGGAAATAAAAAAAAATAAGAGGGCGATATTTTTCGTTCGAATCCCGACACCGAGTTGGCAGAGCTGATTTTCGTTTCAGGCTGATCGACAACAGAAAATATTATATTTTATCCGTAAAAATATTATTATTCGTAGTTTTTTATTTCGATCGGATTTTAAATACTTACAACATTAATTAAACACACAATATTTTGTATATTTAATCAATGCCTATGATAATAATAATACTCGCGCGCATTCCTGCATTCAGAAAGACACTCGGACGGGGCTGTTATACATCCGTGCGAAACCACTGTTGTAACCTCCGGTTTTCGATATCGCGTTTTTTTTCCATTAAAAGTGTATTGCTATCGATCGTCCCAGAAAGAAAAAAAAAACGCTCATCCGACTTATCAACGGACAATCACGACCGGGACGGATAAGCGCGCGGCGGACCAGAAGCAGTGCATCCACCCAATATTTCCGTGTTCCGAAAACGACGCTCGTACCGGTATATCGATAGTCGTCGTCAGTGTCGCAAGACACGGATCAATCCACCTCGGTTAAATGGGTTACCAAGACGGGCCAACGTCCGTCGCCAACGAATCGGGCCGTTTCTAATACCGTAGAGAACACAAAAACCGGTTCGCGTGCGATTTTTCTGGCGGCGGCGGCGGCGGCACATCGCGGCGTTTCGCCCGAGGACAACGATCGATTGTAAGCGCGCGTCCTCCCACTTCCACCCCTCCTCCCGCACGCGCACACCTATAATTGACCATCACCTGAGCGCGGTAACCAGTAACCACAATAACCGCTACTCGTTTTACAACACTGTTGCGCGTTAACACATTATTATTATTATTATAACCGTACACACGACGATCGTCTCAAACTGGAAACCGTAGCCCGTAGAAAAAGTCGCTATATAATTCCTAATGTAGTATTCCACCACTGCCGTAACTGTACGATATATCGACGTAAGCGCTTTCACTGTTTTGACCCCGTCGTCCCGATTCCCTCGTACGTTTTGTGCGTAAAAAATAATCGTTTGACTTGTGTTGTTTTTTTTTTGGATTTCACAGAGGGATTCAGTCCGTAGCGTTCGACTTTCCGCTGTTGGCGTGCCGCGACACCGTAGACACCATGAACTGATCCGGTCCCGACCGTTTAGCCCGCGCGCACGGCGTGTGCACCGACCTACTACGTCAATCATGTCCGCCACGGCGAGGTGAGCAAATAATTGTAAACGAGCGAATGTTATAAGACGGTACCGTCCGTCGGGTCTCTGCGGACCGTGCGTCGTCAAATGGCGTCCCGTCAGATCTCCGTGGTTTTTTTTATTTTCGCCTCGCGCCGCACGCACGTTGCCGCGTTGGACGGCTACTTACGTGCAGGGTCGTGTGTACGCGGCGGCTGCGGCTGCGATTCGCGCGTCCCTTCTAGTGTGTCCGCCGAAATACACGGTCGTTGAATAATATTGTCGTCGAAGCGTTTTGTATGGTACGCGCGCACGCGCCCGCTTGTCAAGCGGTTTATTATGATCGGACGGCAGTCGTCTGCACACGATTATTAACGCTATTGTCCGGTCGACAATCGTTCGTCTATACCAACGCACCAACAAAGATAACCTTTCCGACGTCCGAACCCTCTAGTCCCTTTGCGACGATATCACATGTCAAACGACGACAGTACATTGCCGCCGTTATTGTCGGTTGCAAATTTATTATACGTTTTTATTTTCCGACCGTATGGGTTTAAGAAAACGGTCTCCGTCGTACTTGATTTGACATACGATATTGTCATTTCGGTTTTTGAAAAAACTTTTTTTTTCAGTTTTCATCGCAGTGATAATCTGTTTTTTTTATTATTTAAACATTTACATTATTATAAATACAATACTACGTATTTAATTTCGATACGTTTAATTACAATTAATACTAATTTTTTTTTACGCTTACTTTTCGGTTATCATCTTTAGAGATAATTTTTAATGATTTTTCATTTATAATTAAATGATTAAAGGTTAGATTTTTTTTTTTTTAGCGAGGTAATTAATAAACTTGCATTTCATTTCATTCGGTTTACGGAATGTTTTAGTTATAAATTACTATAACATACAATATCTGTATTATGTATGTATGCATAGGTACTTAAATAATATTGTTATTCGTACATTAAATGCTCGAAATTTATTTATTTTTATTTTTTAATGTTGTAGTTTTGTTTTATTGTGTACACATTTTACACGGTGTATACGTATAAATTAGTTAATTTTAAATCTGGGAGGAAATGATCGTTTTAAACGATAAATTATTGCTGACTATAACGCCCAATTGTCTTGTTAGTGCGTTTCCAATAAAATTGTTTTACCAAATTAATAATAAATATAATTCAAATCATCTTGGGTAAAAAGTATTTAAGGACGCAAGGTGTATTTTGTGCATTTTAAAAAGAATAAAACCAGTATTATTAGTTACTACATAACCACATAAACATTTAAAACATAATATGGTGTATTATTACCTTAACGTTTTTATTAAGAACTAATGTAAAAAAAAATGATTTTAACGAATTACACATGTAAATCAAATGGATGAAATGGTTCAACAGTTAACGAATAAATATTAATATAATATGTGGGTAAAAATGCTTTTATGGAAATTGAGAATATAAGGAAAATATCTCAAAGTTCAATGTATGCGTTAAAATATATTTTATTATTATTTTTTTTATATTAAAAACTATAGTTTTACTTAATTTATTAATATATATATACGTATATAATACACTGAAATTTATTCTTACGTGTTGTGTAAAGGATGTCATATCCGAATTTATTGTTTTTGTCTAACTAATCGGCAACGTAGTAAACTTGTGCCAAGCAATTCTTGAATTGTGGTGTTGTTTAGTTTGAATTTAGTGTTTAAATACTTATCGCCAAATCTAAATAGAAAAATATTTTAGAATTTCTCACTTAGCTTTTTTGTAAAATATTGCATGTAATAAGTGTTTAAACTCTTAATTTCAACCCAAACACCACGATTTAAGAACTATGGAGTGTGATTTTGTTGTTATCCGTTAGATAGACAGAGGCAATAAATGCAGGCGTAGCACAATCTTAATCATGTTATTAACGGAAATAATATAACACTTAGGATAATAATAATACTAGAAAATAATGAATTTTTATTCAGTAATTTCTATACAAATTTATTTTTAATATACATTATAATGTTGTGTTATTTTATAGAAAAGATAAGTTAATTTCATGTTTGTTTTTTTTTTTCAGCGCCATTATGGCCCCCCAACTCAAAGATGGTATTACCATCAAGAACGCATCAACACAAATCATCAACAACATACTTTTCATTTCATACAACAGTACACCGATTATATTGCAAAATGTCAGGAATGTCGCAGGTCGTACAACCAAGTTGCTCGTTGCTTTTAAGCAACGAGCCGACTTGTGCTCTATCATCAAAAGCAATATGTAATTTAAACGACACAGAATGGGATAAATTAACAAGGAGTGATATGGCTGGAACGTTATTAGAATATCTAGACAAGTTATATGAAAAAAAAGATAGTAAGTTTACGGTTTTTTTATTAATAATGTAAAAAAAATTGTTCCCCATGCGGCCATGCACATTACAATGTACATTAAATATAGATGTGATTAATTTGCTCCTGGAGCATTCAATATTTATGATGACTATTGGTATTCTGTGATAGGAAAACGTGTGTTTTGTAAATGACAAAACATTTTAAACTGTTAAAAAATATTTTTTAAATTATTTATTTAAGGAAAGTTTGTATTTGATATAAAAAAATTTTATTTCAAAAAAAGAAAATAATAATGATAGTTTGTAGTGAAAGGGTTTTTAAAATGTTGCATGTTATGGCAACTGTGTTCGAGAAGCACCTACTTAAGATCAAAATCACTGCAGTCTTATATAAGTGTTTTTCTAATATAAGTTTACTTGAATTGTTCTTTCATATTACGAATCTTTGTTATTTTCTTAGTCATAATCCATAATCATAATAATTTCTGGCCGTTAGTTTTGGAAATACAAGCGTCTTAAGTTACCCTGTTTTAAGGTGTTTAAATTAAAAGTCCAAGAACTACGAACTAATATTGTTTCTAATTCTGAAGCACGTCGTTATCAATAACATATAGATTAATTTATTATTAATCCTTAGAAAGCTAAACAATGTGTCTGAAAAAAAATATAGATAACGGCGTGATTTTATGGTTTTCGATCAAAAATATTCATTGGGCTACACTCCACAGCAGCTTTGAAGTATCTTAAGCTCTAATCTATTATTATTATTATTTTATATAGCTGGTCACATACTGACGCAATTATTGTGGAGTGTTTAGTCACTTTTCTACTGTTAAAGTAATAACATTTAGTTTGTCTAACTTAAGTCTACGTATAAATGTATGCTGGCGACAGCATTTCATTAATAATTTGGAAATAGTCATTGTCAGAAGCTTATAATGTATGATACTCTGTATCCCAATGCTACCATATCTGAGATGATTTCAGGTAAATTTATAATTTGTATTATATATATATATATATATATATTCTTCACATTTAAGATAATATTTATATCAAGTCATTTTATAATAATAATAATATTATTATTATTATTATAGTTTAGTGTGATACCGCAATACTGAATCAGTGTTTACTAAAATCATCTAAATATTGTTTTATGCGGATAAGAAATTATGTTTTAAAATGTTAAGGCCCATGGGCCTTTAACACTTAAAATATTCAATTTCTATGCTTCATCATGGTTTTAAATTGTATTCGAGTAGATTACACTGTATATTTAAGATGGGATGGTTTTATTATTAAAGTATAAACATCAATTTTGTATTTATTAGTTAATATTTATAGAATATATAATACGAATGTCAATAATTGATCGAGCCATCTAAACGATACAAAATGGATAATTTGTATTAACGTGTGTTCTCATATTTTTTATAGTATTAAAACAAATAGGTTGAGACTTATAATATGATGCATTGTTTGGATTTTAGACCAGTAGTGTTTCATGAATTATTTCCAAGTACAAAATATTTTATTTATTGGCAGTATATTAAATAGAATAATTATAAATAAAGTAATTCGGTATTTTACTAATTGGACGCATCATACGTTTTATTTAAATTTTATACAGACATGTCGACGTAAGGGGATATTTAAAGAATTATTTGTACTTAAGTTTAAATAATTAATTATAATTATATATATTAATTAATAATTTACGTTAATTACATTATCTCATTTATTGAAATATCAAAATAATTTATAATTAAAATAATTCTCCTTAACACGTCTACAATTAAAATAATAGCGATTTAAAAAAAAAAAAGTCCATTCGAAATAAATTAACTTGAGACTTAAATGTACATTCAAACAAATTTATAAATGTAAAAAAGTGTAATTTGAATAATTCGTTTTTGAAAATCGACCAGATTTATGAAAATTATTATCTAAACGGTTACATATAAAAAAAAAAAAAAAAGTATTAATAATCCTAATAGTTATTGCCTATAATCGGTTTAGGGAACATGTGTTTTATTCGCAGTTAAATGAATATTTTATTAATAGAAATATAATTTTCCGATACGTATTATTTCCATTGGCCGACTGTCAAAATTATAAAATATTTAATTTAATATTATTTCGTTAAATAAATATAAGACTGTATTACAGACATTTAAATATTGAAGAATATATTATTTAGACATTTTGAGAGACGATTCGGTGAACTTTGACCGTCTATTAGTTTTTCCTATAATTAAAAAAAAAAAAAACAGTTGCGCAGTACCTAATAATGTATCCCAAATACATAAAAAATCATTCTATTTTTATCTTATTTAAACATAATCGTCCATAAAAAAATTTTTATTTTTCTATAAAACTATAAGTTTGATTTACAAAAATGTACTATAATAATAATTGGACTTCAGTCCTCGGTTTTCGTTTATTATCTAGGAGACAGTTGCAAAATAGTATTGGATATTTGTCGTCGTGATCGTTACACAACGGTATAAATTATAGTTATTATCAAAAAAAAAAATTTCAAACGCAGCACAAGGTCGCATCGAATTTTTCAGTGATTATTATTATTATTCAGTGATCAGTTGACCAGTAGTTGTACACTTATCGTATTCTTTCCTTTGTCTCTTATAAACGTTTTATTTTACGCATTATAATAATCGTTTTTTCTTCAATAAAACCGACATGAAAAAAAAACCCCATATTTCTCTCTTTAATATCAATTATTATTTTAAATACGATTTACTGTATAATATATTACTACCGTTTGTAGCGTGTACTACTGTTGTTGTATTTGCCTCGCCTCCTCTCCCGTCCGGTTGCCTGCCAGTATATTTTATTGGGAAGGATGATGAATAAAGAATTATTATAATAACGTGTAAAGTAGTGGTGCGGTTCACCTTGCCTACCACCACGCCACCTCGTCGTCCACTGTGAACAATCGAATGCATATTGTAATGTGTAATAATAATATTATAAATAATGTAAATCGTGCCCCGTGTTTATGTAGTATTAGTAGTAATAATAATAATATAAAAATATTACAAGCCGTGTTTGGTGGTCAGTATTTTTATTATTATTGTGTGTTGTTATCACACGCAGTGCACGATACGAAGGGGGGGGGGCAACTATTAAAACACAACGCGTGGAAGACTACTCCTACTACTACTGCATCATCGCGTCGCGTTACGCGTGTAGTGTGATGGGAGAGACGTATAAATACTAGTAATGACAAAAAAAAAAAAAAAAATCCGCGAAAAATCTCTCGCGAAGGAGAAGTGGGAGTGAGCGGCGGCGAGTAATTAGTACAAAAAAAAAAAAAAATCCGTCTTTGTGGCGGCCCCACGAGACGGTTCGGCTCGCGGCGCGCGTGTCGCGGCCGTCCAGTGTTCTGCCAACTTACTCGCGCGGCGCACAACCAGTTCAGTCTGCGGTGTCCGGTCTACCGAAAAATCGTCACACACGTTCGCATAATAGATGTATTTTCGTTCACATGGTTGGTCGCGACACATCACATAGTCGTGTGATTATGAAGTTCATCTATCATTACACCTGGAGCAGGCAAATTATTTTCAACTCGCAAAAATTGGTTAAAAGAAGGTGAAAGAACGGTATTAGAAAAAGAGCGAAAGTCTTGCTGCTGTTGTTTGTCGCGCACCACACACGCACAAGTGAAACCGAATATCAAAAATCCACTACTATTATTACTACTATTATTATTGTTATTATTACCTACATATTTGTTTAAAACAGTTGCTGTTACTGTTTTTTTTTCCTTCTTCCCCCGGTCGCGTATAAAATATCTTAAATATTCTCGCGCGTTATATCGCAGTGGATGGCTGCGTTACGCGTAAATATTATTATTGTTATTGTATGATCGATTTTTTTTTCTTCCGTCATCGTATTGTAGAGAGAGAGAGAGAGTGTGAAAAAAAAACAGCAGCCTTAACCGTTTCGGACTACTCCTCTACTCGTCCGTTTCCTCTATAATAATCATCCGTTGTGTGTAATTCGGCCGTTTAATATTCCCATTTCGCGATATTATTATAATTACTATTATTTCTTATTGATATTTGGTTTCGCGTGTGGAAACGCGCGCGCGTGCGCGCACACCGCGTCAAGGCTGATGATAACGACGCAGCACATGGCAGCCGGAATGATTTCATCTCTATGGTGTTCCTCTGGTACGTTTTCTTTTTTCGTTAACAAAATTTTGCGATATTTTTGCCTGTGTCGCCGTCCTGCGTAAAAAAAAATTTTTCCATTTTTTCTTCTTTATTATTATCAAATGAGGGGCGGTTTTTTTTCGTTTGATTTCGATATTATTATTAATGTCGTTAAAACAGTAACGATAAAAACCGTGGAGAACGTAAATGTATGTTACAGTATACGAATTAAAATATATCGAAATGCCAGTTTTATTGGCGAGATTACTGTACGTAATCTGCTGTGTACGTATTATATATGTATATGTGTCATGAATCGAGTTTGATACACTCTCTAGCGTTTGTTATCGTTTTTATTTCAGCGGAAAAAAAAAAAATTGATACGCAATTATTATTATTATTATTTTCCATTACGTATTTCGATGATAAATCTTTGTGCAAACGAGAGCTGTATAATATACGCGTAGATTGTTATCGGATTTGTGGTTGAAAAAAAAAAAAATATGAGTATCTTTCCAAGGTTTCGAAATTTTTTCGATCGTCCGTCTCGTCGCGTAGTCCGAGTCGTTTTTTTTTTATTATTATTGATTTCCCAGAAGTCGTGAAGACCAATAATAATTGGAGTTATCCACGTTTTCTTTTGAGAAAATCCATTATCGCGTAATTAATACACGGAAATGTTGTTGAACGTTTTTTTTTTTCAGTAATCCGTCGCAGAAATTGTTCACACACACAAAAAAAAAAAAAAATTATTCTGACTCGCGCGCGCGCATAATTAAAAAAACGTGTACAGCGCGGAATTTTTTTTTTTTTTGTAAATAAAATTTACTATTAAATAAATAATAAAATTAAAAAAAATATTTGAAACAAAAAACAAATGAAAAACGAGTGTATTAAACACGTGTTGTGAGACCGTGCGCGCAGATATTGCGTTCTCTTCTAGCGTTTACCCAAAAAAAAAAAAAATTTTTTTTTCACAAGGAAAACCAATAATAATAACGACATTTATATTCGGGTCAAAGGGGTTGTTAAAATAATCGTCTCTCGGCGGAGATCTCGTCGATCGTTAAGTCCTCGCTTGCTTCGCGTAGGAGGTGGTGTCGGTGATAATCCTGTTGTGTACACGAATTTGTTACCGTTTTCATTGGGACGATGTGAAATTTATAACGAAATAAATGGAGAAAAGTGTTTTTGTTTTCTGCCAGGGTTATCGCGTTATTGTAAAGAAAAACAGAAACGAATTCTTCGACGTGTCTTACGCTCGCTCTTTCCGCCTCGACTACTGTTTCGGTTTGTCGATTTTTTTCCCCTAATCAACGATATTTCCGAGATTTTATTATGCTTGCTCCTTCGACGAGACGGTGTTTCAGTTCGAAAATATGAACGTTTTTTTTTTTTTTTTATGATTTTTATGTATGTATAGAAAGAAAAACAAATGTACGATTAATTACGATTTTAAACTAAATCGTCTGTTGTTCCAATAAAAACATAATGTTTTATTATGTTAATAAAAACAACGTATAGTTCGTGATAATATCCAGAAGATTACTTAACAGTTAAATGTTTTTCGATTGGCCACATTTACAGATAATTATTATTTCTTTCTGTCTCATCAATACCAAGGTCCAGTATTCGTAACTTTTTTTTTTTTGTCATAAAAATCTATTATGTTAAATAAATAAACCGATATCATTGTGTTTTTATTTCGTGATTCGATTGTAGAATATTTATAATAATACATTTATTCAAAAACTTCTGTTCGAGAAATATATATTATTGGACTTTGGAGTTCTGTAACTGAACAAGGTAAAAAAAAACATTTTATTGTTGAGATACACTAATAATCGTGGTTAATATTTCTCAAATGATAATAATAATAATAATAACAACGCGTATTATGTAATTATTATAAAATTTAATACGTATTTTGGTCTATTTATTTGCAAATTTCCTTGACACATTGACTGTTGGCAATACGAATTATGAAAAAAACAAGCAAATTATATGATTATAGTATTATCCTTTGTTCCTTATAAATATTCAGTATTAACATTCCTTTATTGGTTGTGGGCGAGGACATGTAGCAATTAAAATAATTACAGTTTTATCGACTTCTCAGTTAATTTTTAGATTGACACCCGAAGACAATTTTATTACAATTTATTATTATGAGTCTAGTTGACTATTATTTAGATAAGCAGTTGACTTATAATGATTAAGGCGTCAAGAAATATTTGGGTCACTTTGTGTATTTCATAAAAGGTCAACATTTATCTCGTAGGATAATAATATGTTAGTGCACGATTGAGTGTATCGTAATATAATACAATATCGATGACGATTGGTTTTGATCTATTCATTTCGTATGTCCTCCACTTCGGTGTTTTACCCGGAATATTGCGATGAATTGGAACGTAAAATAAAATCAATCGCATTATACTTTACGATAATAAATCGTATTTTATAGTATTAAAAAAAAAAAAAACAGCAACATTAAATTGTTATATTAGTATAGTTGAACTTTTTTTTGCAGATGTTAAATAAAATATTAATTGAAAACGATTGGTAAAATGGAATGGTAATCTGTTTAGTCTATACGGTCTACTAAACATAGTAAATCGATATAATTGATGTTACAATTAAACACTTACTGTGTATTATCAACCATCAATATTTAATTATTATGTTGTTTTGTGATCGTAGTTAAAAAAAAATCAAAATTGAAATTAATACATACACTTTTCTTTTCAGAATCTGAAACTATCACGGATTGGTTGAATGAAGAAAAATTCATCGACCTACCAATATTTGACGACTTCATGACAAACACTTCTCCAAACCACGTTGAAATGAAACCAATTGAATACCAAAAGTTTGTTCCATCCAACAAAGCTATCCAATATCAACCATATCCGACTCAACAGTACGTGCCTATGTATTGTCAACAAACATCTATTCAGCCGAAATTCAACTATGTTCCGCCCGCTTCGTTGACGCCCCCGGAGAGTCCTAAAGATACTGATGTCCTGATGTCCATGCTGGATGATATGCAACCGGAAGAACTCAGTCAGCTAGTAGTTGATGAGGACACATTGTCAGATTTTATGTCTTCGGACGCTAGTAGCCACACTGATTCCTATAGCGAGGTGCCAAGCAAAAGAGCAAAACCGTACTCTCCAAAAGCGCCCAACGAAGAAAAGCGATTGCGTAAAAAAGAACAAAATAAAAACGCCGCGACGAGGTACAGGATGAAGAAAAAGGCCGAGATCAAGGAATCTGTAATGGAAGAGAAACAACTTATGCAGAAAAATGATACGCTCAAAGACGAAGCTAAAGAACTGGCCAGAGAAATCAAGTATTTGAAATCGCTTCTGCGGGATGTTTACAAAGCCAAGGGACTGTTGAATTGAGTTACATTTCATTATTTACGATCTGATCATTATATTTTAATGGAATATGTTTGAATAGTAATCAAATATTATAGTGCAGTACATGGCATCGAATAGGTTTTGTCGGTGGATTTTCTTTACATATGCCGTTTCAGTGTATCCTTTAGTTTAAGTGCAGTATTAGAGTTTGGAAAATTACTTTAAAAAAAAAAAAAAGCCAGTGCAGCCATTATCTCCTTGTAAATATATTCTTATTCTTTTTTTTTTTTTTTTTTTTTACCGTGGTTTAATATATGTTTTATGCGTTATTATATTAGTTATATTTAATCAAACGACGTGTGTATAATATTCAAAAATACATCTGATTTTGTGTTAAATTAAAGACATTATAGCTATTATAGATTTTTGTAAGATATTATTTGTTGATAATTTTATCCATAAAACAGTGAAACATAATATTCTATGAGTACATAATAACCACCACGTCAGTTTGGTTTTATCTATATAATTTTAAAATTATTATTATTACTATTATTTATACTTAATCTGTTTATTTTGAAATTATAAAACTGTACATTTTATATTTATTGTTAAGTCAAAAAAAAAAAAAAATAAATAAATAACAAATACAATTTGAAGTCTGGAACCTTGCAAAATATAATAATAATTTTCTTAAAATTATATTATTTGTAGAAAAACATAACATTTTATTATCGCTTATAATTTATTTTTAACTACATTTTTAAGATATATTTATTGAACATTTTATATGTATTCTTATTGATAAGGTTGTTATGATTTTTGTCTGAATATTATTGTTGTTTCAACTTGAAATTAATTGTAAGATTCATTTATTATAATACATGTAAAAAAAATGAAATTACCGTTTCACGAGTGAGACTTATTAGGCGTTGGACGATTTTCATCTCGATTTTTATTTGTAATGGAATATGAAAACTGTGTTATAATTCATCCTTCATTACAAATAGTTATTACGATAAATATTTTCCCATTATTTTCTTTTTGAAATAACTAAAAATTATTTTTAAAAAGAATTACATAAGTATGTAATACATATGACCATAGAAAATTAACATTTTATCCAGGCAGTTCTTAAGGAATATAAAATATTTGTACAATTTTGTTTTTTATATTACATATTACTTTCGCATAATTATACTTTATTTCATACTCATACTTAATATTTAAGTAGAATATACTTCATGTAATAACTTTATATTTGATTATAAATACATTGTTTTCAGAGAGAAAAATCAGAATTAATTCATTACACAATCTGCACACCACAGTTTAATTTGTATTTCCTCGATTTAAATAATTACCGACTGACATCAGTTTATAACATTTGTTGTACTGTAATTAAAAAAAAAAAAAGTTTGAGTGCATCATTGAATGACGTTTTAGTGTACTTAAAAATCGGTTTTCGAATTTGAAAAATCGCTTCGTGTTTATGGCATTGGTTAACTATAGGCTTTAGCATCGATTATAAAACACTAGTAAAATTATAATCAATGACTTTAGTCATTGGATTGAACAATTAATAATTCACCATTCTGTAGTAAATTTAATAATTGTATTAAATTAAATGTACATCATTATTAAATATTACGCAAACATGTTATATAATTATAATTACTATTTAATGTAGACGTAATAATTTTATTGTTACGTGTGTGAGGTGATTCTAGTGTCGGGGTGTGAACATGATGACGATCTTTTTTCATTCTGGGCCCCGCCGCGTTCTGCGTTAAAAGTACACAAACCAACAACATACATTTTTGGAAAAATTTATATTATAGACAATATACTATTTAAATTTGTCTATGTCTCTATTGATTATAACCGGATTTAGGTGTATTTTTTCGTTAATGGTTACAACCAAGATTTATTTGTGGTTATTACAATACTCGTAGGTAGATATGACGGAAAAAATAAAAGTCGGTAGTCAGTCATTGTGTTGTTGTTTTTTATTCTGGAAAATTTTTTGAAAATAGTGGAACAGCGCGAAAAACGTATACCTATACAACTTGCAAACGATTTTTATACGGTATACTCCCGTTTACTTTTTCTAAATTCTATATGTATTTTAAGTATTAGCCATTATTTAACTAGGCCTAGGCGCAGGCGTATTTACAATAATAAATTTTATTGATACTTAATTCTGAATAAAATTTAAACAATTTGTAATAAATGTAAATTGGAGCCAAATACCCCAGTTAGGTACCTACCTACAAACAATGGCTTGCAGAACATTTTTCAAACCTGAGGCAAACTAGATAATTTGACTACTTACCCACATATACTCGTATAATATAAATAATATATATGTTTTTAACCACTGAACCTGCCTGCCCACCCAAAAAATTACCGTGAGGCAACTGCCTCAAAAAATGTCTCTTCGGCACGCCACTGCCTACAAATCACGGTGGGAGTGGTGATTACCCTCTATATAAGTAGGTACGCACCACCACTTGGTTAAATATTTCGTATAGGTATGTAGTATACCTACTGTGAACACGCATATAGTTTTAGAATATTGTAGGTCCAATGTCATGAGTCCAAATACGTGGTTTCCTCTAAAAACGTTTGTCCAAACCACATTACGTATTTTATTCGTCGCCGTGTAATCGGGGACGGTGTAAACTGGGTGGAATTGACCTGGTCCTTGCAATTCTGAAAGACTCAATTTTACCGAACTTTCTATATTTTCTTTATAATAAATTTATACCTATGTATATATATATATATATATTATTAGTACAAACACATTTTTGTGTAATTAGTTCGTTAATTTCCAAAGTTTTATTCTTTATACTTATGGTCATTCTATATATTTTTAGTTACAAACAATATTTTGTATTTTATACGAATGACGGAATGAAGTAATACAAATTTGCTTACCTACTGCTTACGTGTGTGTATATATATATATATATACATTCAACTATTAAACTATATAATACACATAGACATATGTTTTATATGTCTATGATAATACATTACATATATAACTACATTCTGCAAGTATTCAACTGTATAAGGATAAGAGCCTCCCCGGTAGTACCCACTACCCATAAAGTTGAGGCGTGTGCCTCAAATTAAGTCCTTCGACACGCCACTGAACACTACTGATATAATTCGTATTTTTCATAATATTGATATCGTCGAATGTAAATTTTTGTATTTATATTCGACGTTATAATATTTTTTACACATTTACGAGTTAATACAAATGTTTCAAAAAAAAAAAAAAATTGTTTAATGTAAAACTGTTGAATTTTGTTCCTCCGCAATTGACGCGTTTTGTCGATTACATAATTGTGTGTGTATATCCTTGTGCCAATTACTATCAATACTATAACAACTGAGTGAATGACACGCGAAAAAAATATTTACATTTTTCATCGACCTTCGTCGGCTTCAACAACGCGGACTATCTACTTATCTTCTTTTTCGACGCAGCATTACTTATTATTCAGTACCTTATATAAACCGTAAAAACGCTGTATTTTCAATCGTACACGACTGATAACGTTAAATTATTATTATTTTTTAATACACTCTGGGGCCCGTTTAAATATTATTTTCTCACTCGGTAGGTACCTACTCAGCGGGTTTGGACCGTTTCGCGTTATTTTATGATGTTTTTACGATAGTGTACAGTTGAGGCGATCTCGGAGGTATGTGAGTGATTCGGGGCTCGCGACGTTTTCAATTAGTCAATGGACAACTATCATAGGCGCAAATAGTGTTTGAAGTTTGGGGGGGGGGGGCTGAAGTCTAAATCCATCCCAAACACTCTTTGGATTTTTATATCAATTCAAAATTCTCAAAAAATTTTGAGGGGGCTATACAGATTTTAGGGAGGCTTAGCCCCCTCTTGCTATTTGCGCCTATGACGACTATAATAGTGAATATAGACATAGTAATAAACCGGGAAGTATAAGATATAAAGGATAAAGTTGCGCGTTATAGTCTTCTCCATTAGTATTTTGAAGTACTTTCAATCATATTAGATAAAGTAATCTGTCAGTTGGTTTTAAGTACCATAAGTACCTACTCCGTGTCCAATACGACGGTCGTATCGGGTACCCGACAATATAATAATTGTTCGTACTAAAACTGATCACGCGACAAACGTTTGCCAAATGTTAAATGATAAGAATAGAATAATAAATAATAGCATTGTTAAAAAAAAAAAAAGTTGTATGCCGTAGTCAGTGAAAATACGAAATAGGTACCACCCTCAATTTCTAAAGGCAACGCATTGCAGTTGAGTCTGCCGTATTGTGTCGCTTTGTTAAATGCCATCCGTTTCGTTTGTTCATAGGCGTTGACATTCATTCTTTGACAGACATCATTGAAGTAGTCTTGGTCGGCATCGAAGTATCTTTCCTGAAATTTTACTTTGTTAAAATGTTCTTCATGAAAATATTGTACCTACCTCGTTATACATCCTATAAAATATTGATATTAATTACGGTGTTTAGTAGATATCTTGTTTCCTTCACATCTTGCAGTATTTGTTTATATTTGTTTTTCTTTCTACTCACCTCGTCTTAGTCGTTTTCATCCACATCCACATCTCTACTGTTTTCTTTCTCTTTCATACTGTCCCATGCCTCACATCCGTATGTCAGCACGCTCCGCACGAAGGTCTTCACAAACTTCTTTCTTGTATCTAAGTTGAGGCGTTTGTTTGTCATCAGTTTGATTTTCTGTTGAAGTGTTTGCTTCGCCATCATAATTCTTCGTTTTATATCCTTCATTGTCCTGCTGACGTGGGTATTTTCACACTTTCGAGGTAACAAAACTCTTCCACTTACTGTTAAATGGTTGCCGAGGAGTATACTGTAATATTTTTCAATTCCAGATTTAATATTATTAAAAGTATATTTATTTATTTTCATCGTTTACACAATTATTCGTGTTTGTGTTTACTACGTGAATTCAATCGTGTATTTTAATAATTTTGAGGTTTTTGATAAAAAAAAAAAAATCTTTCAAACGTGAAAAAATAAAATAAATATACTTACCTAGTGCTAAACGCCTCTCAAGTGTCGGCTAGGCAACCGAATATTCGCTCTTGTTTTTGTAATACGTAGTTGAGCTTCGAATGCAGGCAACTAAACGTACACGTAGTGCTCAATGACGAAAGGCAATCGTCTTAAGAAAGAAGTAATTTATAGAGGAAGATTGGTTTACTGTATATCTGTATAGGAAAGTATTAAATTATCGAAATTAGGTTAGTAATACGAATATTTATTCATTTAATAGACAAATTGGGACGTTTGAGTGAATCAATAACGCGAAATAAAGTACCTAGCAGTTTTTTGTCAAAAACCCAAGCGAGTTGAACTACACTTCTAATACGACATTATTATATGATTTTAGTGAAAAATAGTTGTATTCGGTTAATAATAACGCACGAATTAAATATTTGAACGACTCATATGGGGTATTATGGGATCTCAAACGGGGAACTCGGTACACCAACATATACCCTTAAAGGACACGCGTATTACACTCGTGTAATATTCCACGGTGCATCTCAATAAAGAAAAAAAAAGGTGGCGAGCCGCGTGATGTTGTGAATGTCGCTTATATAAGTGAATTACTTGGATAAAGATTTTAGAATGTATTGTTATCACTATATATAAATCTGAAAGTAATGATAAATCATTGCATTCGATAAAACGGTTCTGAGCGGAGCTTCGGTATATAACAAAAACTAACCCTTTTTATGAATTAAATATATCAAAACCTATAATTGCTATAAATAGTCTAAAATTAAATCATGTTTTTTATTCTTAATATAATATAAAATTACATATTTGATGATTAGTTTAAATTTCTATACCCATATTAGTTTCAAAACAACGAAGAAATAACGACAATCGATTTCGACGAAATCGCGTTTTTATGTAATTTTTCGGTAGGTTTTGAGTTTGTTTTTTAGGCGCTTTTGAGAAAAAAAATGACCTCTTTAACAAATTAGACGCAATTTACTATTGGAAGCAAACTGTGACTGTAAAAATCGGAGCACTTCTTTTGGTAGAATTTTTGGCTACAGACATAAAAAAAAACACATCGTTGTAAAACCAATACATCATTATCCTCGTTCCGCTCAGAATTTGAAATGTTTGTAAAAATAATTTGAAAACGATTTTTTCCCCGAGTAATCGACAATGTTTTCCAGAAGTAGGTTAATGTCTTGGAAACGTGATGGAAATATATATTTTACGTCTGAGAGGAAACTATTTAATGTGCAGTGTTTTTAGAATCGTAAATTCCTAAAAACTTGTCGATTTTCGAAATCTGTGTTGATTTATTAAACATTTCGTAGGCCGATAAACGCATATGCAATTACAATTAGAGCTTTGTATCTCTTTTTTTGTACGTTTAACACGATGCTTTCAAAGCTACAAAACGTGTCTCAAATACACTACACCTGCAGGCATGTCAAACACGCGGCTACGGATCTTAATGGACTGTTAAAATAAATTAATAAAAAAAATATAAAAAAAAAAATTACCTATACAATTTTCATTTCGTGTCACAACTGTGTTAGAGTAAACATTATGTTACTTTTCCGTCTTATCTTCTGATTTAAATAATAATAAATAATAAATTTAATTGTACCCGTCGTGTTTGTAATGAATAGAATAAAAAAATTTTCGTATAAAATGTTTTTTTTTTCCGATAAATTTTTGTGTACGGTCCCCACACCCCATAGTAGACTATTCAATATATTTGGCCCAGTTTATACTTTGACATGGCTGCATTACACACTATTCTATAATAACGACTTAATTTTTGCATTTTTTATGTCATTTCTAAGAATATTAAGAAGAAGAAAAAAAAATCACTCGAGATTTAAATATTAAAGAATAAATTAATATATATATATATTTATTTTCAATTTTATATTATATATTATGTAACATCACGTATATAATCTGATTAAAACGCGTCTGGGATTTATTTTGACGACCGTACGCGTCACACCGACCGATCGCATAAAATATTTTAATGCGTGTTTTCACGAATCGGTCGATATTATTGTTTTTTTTTTATGTATTTTTAGATTTTTTTTTTCAGAATTTTTGGATTACATAAATAATTTTATTGTTTGGGAATTTTTTTAATTAAATTATTTTATTTTATATTCGTCGAGAATATATCCTCATACGCGTATAAAAACTATATATATATAAGTATAAGTATTAAATATAAATATGTGCATATACAAAAAATAATGGATTTAAAGTATTTAATCGAATATAATAAATATATAAACTCGAGAGAGTAAAATATTAAAAAAAAAAAATGATAACCAAAAGTGGTTATTCATATACATATATTATAGTAATGTGCGGTTTACTAAAAAAAAAAGTTTAACTTATATATAATACGTAGTACGTTAGTTAAAACTGTATCGTGTGTGTAATATGAATTTCTAAAATAGAGATATGTCATCATAATGTTTTTATTATTATTATTTATTACTTTTCCATCAGATAAGCGTATTATCGCAACGTTTTCAGCCACTCTTTATCATAATTATTTATTATTTTTAAAAATTTTTTGTATTTATGATATATTTATTGCGTTAAAAAAAAGGAGAAAAAACAATTAAATACGACGAAATATAACGATTTATAATAATATTTTATCTATATTACACGCTGGTCCACTGCACGCTGCTATAAACTCGTAACTTTTTTTTTTTTTAGTAGACCGCACACTAAAAGACAGCCATCAGATTAATACTTTATACAACTGAGAATAATACGCTTATATTGAAATACTTTACGTCGTCGTTCACTATAGTAGCTGAATAAATATGTATAATAATAATTAGGGACGTGTAGCTCTAAAATACGTATATAAATAAAAAAAAAACGACAAAATATATGCTAAAATATTTGATTTAAAAAACAACCAAATACGCATTATTTAAAATTAATTTAAAAAAAAAAATCGCGCGAGTACAAAATATATTAATTAATTATTGGTTTTATTAATTTAAAATTGTCTCGAGCATTACGAACTATATATATGTATACAACTATACAGTTGTAAATTATTAAGCAGGCGAACTTTTTTATTTTCAAAAACAAAGTCGACAGCATACATATATATAAAGGTAAATGTAGTGATCGGGAGAGACTTTGACGGGATTTTTTTTTTTAAGCGAAATCGTTATTTCACGCAATATGATTTCGTATAATATTCTTTCGCGATATTCCGGGCGGATATATTATGCTTGAAAAAGTCGACGACAATAAATACACCGTTCGGGTTTCTAAAAAGAATTTTCGGTCGAATAATCGTTTGATGTGTCCGTCATCGCTTACTTAAAAAGTGAATAGATTCAAAAGTTTAAAAGGGGATAGTATTGCGCACCTTGTATGATTATATACTTATATATTACTCGTATATACATATACTGCCGGTCGCAGGATTGACTACGTCATGATATTATTTAAAACTATATATATATACAGCACATAATATAATGTCGTTTTTATAATATTTGTATGGCGGGGGAAAAAAAGAAATTTTTTTTCAAACATTTTCACTTCGTTGGATAATTATCAAGATGCATTAACACGCGTGATATTTACAATTTGATTATGGAACGTATGGAACGTGAACGAAATAATAATAAAACGGGAAAAGAAAGTAGTCACCAGATAGTGCTACGACACAACATAGAGGGCGTGGCAGAAAAGCGTATTTAAAATAGCTGTCAGTCTCGAACAACACACACACACACCGCAATCAGACGCGAATTACGTTGTTCACGCTCGACCGCCGTGACTACACTGAGCAGTCCGATGGTTTCGTACCGCTGTTTATAAGCGCCTTTTTGCCACGCCCTCTATGATGTGTCGTAGCGCTATCTGGTGACTACTTTCTTTTCCCGTTTTATTGCGGTCGGCTGACGGCGCTATGTCGGTATATGCGGGTGTTTAGTTTGACGTTGACCGAGCGATCGATCGTACGTGCGTATGCAATCTTTATTATTATTATTAATAATAATTATTTTTCGCGTATTTCAATGAAATAAATGAACTTAAGGCTTCATCTTTTCTAGTTGTACACTCATTTATTTTATACGTTTACTATTTATTTAACGCTTACACTTTTACTCACATTTACGCGTTTACTCGTTTACACCGTACACGACCGACCGAGTTGGTTGTCAGCTAAGCACTAAGCGCTCGATCACGACCGATAATCAGCGAGTATCGTACGCGCTGATCGTCGGTCGAGCACTAATTCCAACTTTGTACACGATGTTCAAAGGGGGGAGGGGGGCTAAATGGAGCATAACCATTAAACCATAACATAATTGGACCAATTTATATGACACAAATCGGTGCTGTTTGGTCAGAGATATACTAAATTAAAAATATCAAATCCCATGGGGGGCGATCCACCTATCGCCCCCCCCTTATAACCGCTACTGGTTGAAATGAAACATCGGGTCGAAGTGACATTGGATGTAGGAGGCCATTTTTATGACGAAAAAATCGAATTTTTAAAGTTACAATATAAACGACGCACTTCATATAATAATTTAGCTATAAAAACTGCACGACGGTTTAAGCGACATTTTTAAGGATAAAAAAAACATGTTTTTATATTGGAGTGGGCAGAGGTCTAAGTGGCCTTTTGACGAAGACAGTGATTCGGAGTCAGACTGTTATAATTTACTAATTTTAAGAACGCGCTTTTTTTCAATAATTTCATTATTCTAAAGAGAAGCCAAAAATAACAGCTGATTTAATTCTTGTTGTTTTTTTTTTTTTTAAAGTTTTGTATAATATAATATTGTCCTCAACACCTAACCTTGACGAGTTTAGTACGATTTAGTTGTGCACTTAACTGCAACTATATGCAGTAGAGGATAAGCGACACTAATTCAAATTATTTCATATAAATATTGTTCTTGACACTTAAATAATAATTAATTGAAAATTGTTTACATACGTATGACAAAATTATACTAAAAAGAAATTACCAATTGTAGAAAATCTGAAAACTCATTAAAAAAAAAAAAAGTTATCGCGGTTTGAAATTTGAAGTAATATTAAGACGGGATTTTTTTGCTTTCCTGAAAACCTCGAAATGTACCTCATTTTGCCGTGGAAGCTGTGGACTGTGGAGCCATCGATATATGTACGTTTTTATGTAGTTTTTCCTCGAAACCTACCGAAAATCATAAAATCGTAAAATATATCTTAAAAACTATAAATAAATGTTGAAATATGCTTTAAACATTTTTTTTTGTTTATTACACCGCTATATAACAATATGATATGATCATTATGTAATATTATAATCCACGTTTTAAAACACATTTTACGTATCGATGATAAATAGGCAATAGTAAAATAATAATATTATACGGTACCGTTTCGCTTCTCTACGGTACGTTATACGAATAAAATATACAAAGACGAATAGTCTCGTTTTACAGAATCCATTCTTTGTACAACGCGCTAGGTCGAATGCCCTTGCAAGTATAAATATATAGTGAATTGAAATCCACCATACACGTTCGTATTATTATGTAATTTAATATACACGTCGCGGCCTTCCAGAATTCGGGTTTCAGACTCGGGGGAGAAGATACCTATTACTGTTTGTATTTGTGTCTAAAAATTGTATATGTGTTCGGTACACTGTATATTCGCTATATTGTCTATATCGTTTTATTTGAAAATGGCCATTGTGTTTTAAAATGATTTTCGTAAATGAAAGCGAAATCGAAAGCGACGTAATAAGAATATTATTTACGGTCAACGTTTATATTTGAAAAAATGAAAAAAATATAAAAATAAGCAAGGATGGGCAAAATACATCAATTATTAGGGAACTTGAAATACAAAATAATTTTCTCAAATAAACTACGTATGGAAAGGAACATTTTGTTTTAATGAATAATTTTTATTCATTCTTGTTTATTTTTATTTATTCACTCCACAAGTGACGAGTCTACATAATATTATAGTAAACGAGATTCGTTCTTTTTGTGAATCAAATCTAAGTGTAAAAGTATAAAAGAGGAAAGAAGATATTTCCGGGGGGCGGGGAGGATTGAAGCTCCTGTAGCCGTCCTGGTGTCCGTGCCTGCTTTCAACTGTATACAAATAAAAAAAAAAAAGAATATAAACGGGACCTATTTTAAAAATCGTCCTGTTAGGGACGTAACGGGACGCGTGGGTATATGGTCCACCCCGTAATAATATAATGCGCGTATACGGTAGATCCGAGGTCGTACTATGGATCGTCACACCGAGTACACATTATACTCCGGCGAATTAAAAATATTTTAAACGCGACTGTACCGTGTAAACGTTATTATTATTATTTCTACCAATTTTGTACAATAATAATCGTGCGTCATAATCATTCGTACTCGTCGCGTTTAAAAATATTAATAATTGTTATACGTTTTATATGTACGCGAGAACCCGTATGGTAATAATTATTATTGTCGTAATATTTTCAAAAGGCCCCTATTTATAAATATATATATATTATATATAAACGAATTGAAACGCTATAATTTCGTCGGTCTCGAATGCGGCGTGGTCGAAATGGGTAGGAAGGACACTCCCTGTACTCGTGTGTTGTTTTAAAATGATTTATTCGAGTACTGAAAAACAAAACGCTTTGTTCCGAAATATTACGCGCGAAAGAGAATATTAATTATTAAGAGGGAAATATTATAGAAAAAGAAAAAAAAAACCGTATTGATTTTTGACTTTTTTTTTTTTTTTATTGGCCCGTCGCGTCGCACAAATAAATATCAATTGAAATGTTTGTTTTACGAGGAACGAGCGTATGGATAAAACGTATGCGAAAATGTTTATTACTCGTGGATATTGTAGCGTAGGTATTGACCGAAAATCAATACTCAATAAACATTTAAATTTCGTCTTACGGGGGAGAAAGTAAATGTTCCTTTATAGGAAAATAAATGGAAACGTTTTTTTTTCGACGTCTAAAATAAAAATGAAATTTATCTACATATTTAACCATTAGAACGATACACGTATACGATAGGATGTACTATACGGAAAATTGCGCAGTATTCTATACACGAGAAGAGAAGCCATGAACGATGTATATATTTAAATAAATATATATACGTGTAAGTAAAAACCCCCACGAATGGAACTATTTAGCCGTTTGCACTTGTCGAGTTTTTATTCATAAAATATATAACATATAGTTTGACGTCAAATCCGTACTATTTCAATATATATTATACGAGATTTAAAATCGTTTTCCGTTAAGATCGAAACTATACTTTACTTATAAAAAATGTATATGGATACGCGAATTTTCTAAAAATATGGTAATTCTTTGTGCAACGCAATAATGCGTATTGTAATGAATTATAAATTATTTTCAATGTATATATATATATATAAGAAAACTTTTAAATATGAATTATTGAAACAATTGCGGGATATTTACTTTTATAAGCCTGCAGATTTAAAAAGAAGACTATTCTACCGCGTTATTGTGCCGTATATAAAATTACGACTTTTCAAGTTTTGATTAAAAAAAAAAAAAAAATTATATACAAGTGAAAAGTCGATTTCGCAATGCGTATAATGAAAAAGTCTTATATTAAAAAAAAGGGAGGGGAGAAAAACAAAAATATGTCGATTTTCGTTATTAAAATATTCGACATTTGTGATAATAAATCTATATATATAAATGATACATAGTTGACGTAAAACGTATTTTCAATCATCTTGAAATGTGCAGTATATATAGGTATAACGATAAGTTTATTGAATCGAATTTTTAGTTTTTTAATAATGAATTATATAATTATATAAACGCTTATAATAGTATGTAAAAACCAAAATACTTACCGTATGATGGGAAAAATACAACCACACGCGTTTATCATATTATACATCTGTACGGATCTCGATTATTATTGTTGAAATTTCGTTTAAACACGTTATTATTATTTTTAATTGTGATCATCATTGTGTAGATTACGGTGGATACGTTCGAGTTTAAAACGAGAGTAATGAAAAATTCTGCAGAAAAACAGCAAAGTATAGTAAAAAAAAAAATTTCATTTCGTTGTAACACGAAAACACATAGGCGTAACTTGGGCAGTTTTTATGGGGGGGGGGGCAAACTATATTACATGAATTATATACATTTATTTAGTATATAATATATATTATATAATATATAACTTTGTTATTCAATTCAGTGAACTAGTGAAGTACATAAAGATAAAACAGATCAAACAAATAGATCCAAGATTAGATATCTAATCGCAATAAATATAATATAAATTTAAAAAAATTAATTCACAAAATATTAAGGGAGGCATGACTTCCTTTGATTTATACCAAGGGGGCAGCCGCCCCTTTCGCCCCCCCCCCAGTTTATGACTATGCGAAAACGTATACATAAATGGAATTTATATAGCGTGGTTTTATTTTATTTTTAGGTTTATTATATAAAATTGTTATTATAATGACTGTGCAAATGTAGTTTGTTTTTCGAAAAGCACACACGGAGTTGTCAGAAAAAAAATGGATTTTATTAATGTTTTTCCCCGGGGGATGTTTTTAGCGTACGCGTTCCATTGTTTTTCAGCTGTTTCAACCAACCGAAAACATTTACATTTTTTTACCATATACACGACCCGAAATAATACAGAGCGTGAAAATACGACTTAAAAACGATTTAAATATACGTATGTACGTATCGTTGCAAAACAGAATAAATACATATAACTCTTTCCGTTTTTTTTATGCGAGTATTATTGTGTACACAGGTAGGCGCAGTTCGAAAATTTCAACAATACAAATATACAAAAATAATAATATGACGGTAATATTTTCAAAAAAAAAATAAAATAAAATAACGAAATTTTTGAAGAGAAAAAATATATATATATATATATATATATAAAGTGTCGTTTTCTCAGTGTTTATATTTTATCTAAACTGTTATACGCAATAATCATTCGAGTTACCGTATACGAGTCGGAAAGGGGAGAGAATTTCGATTTTCGCCATTCCCCTGGGCCTGCTTCTGCTAAATACGCCAAGTTCGCCTCCCACGACATTTTAAAAACTTGGCGCCCTCGTACGCGTGTGTAACGGAAATTTAAACGTATTTATGAAATACGCGGTATTTATAGAATAACTAGACACGGAGGTTTTAGTCGTAGTACGGAATTAACACAAAAATGAACTTAAAACGGGTATAAACTATAACGATTGCCGTGTCACAGTACCTATATACAAACGGATTAAACGTGTATTATATTTTATAGTAAATGTCAATTCGTTTTTAAAATATGTGTATAGAAAAGAAAAGTAGATTTTCTTTAAGATCGCGTTATACTTTTGTGGGTATATAATATCATCGTTTACATTATTTATTCTTATACGAACTATTTGAATGACATTTTTTTTTTTTTAAACAAATTTTGCGCCTTTTTGTGGTGCGCATTTGCGTTAGACGTAAAGTGTAATGTATTTATACGGTATAAATGCTTATTACAATTTATACTTCTTCTTCGGCTTATTACGGAGGCCATTTAGGCCCATCGCCATTGTACACAACTTCGTTCTTTTCGATTTCCAGCCAGTGGAGATTTTTTTTTTTTGAAAATATATCGAACCATTTTATTTTTGATGTTATACCGGCTGCGGTCTTTTACCTTCCGGCGTCCATTCTAATGCATCCTCGGCTACGGACTTTGTGATCTCAATATTTATATGCGTTAATCATAATACATTTCATATGATCTAATATTGAACGTTTTACCGATATTGCACGAATGCGATATTAACCGACGAACACAATAACGGAATAACGATTTTTGGGATTTTATAATGATTTTTTTTATACGCATTACATCAGATGAGTGTGGTGCAGCGAACGGAATAACTGCGCGCCGTATATTATATATCATATTTGCATATTAAATTATGTACGCGGTAAACAGAAAACGAGAAGATATTCAAATGCGTCTCTCGCCGCGATGCGTATACAATAGAATATCATTTTCGAAAATGTTTTAATAAAAGCCCGGAAAAGAAAGTCTTAATATAGAAATAATTAAAGTCGGCGGCGAGAACCGCGTACTTATATATTATTTACAACGACGACGACTCGGGCGTGTTTTTTTTGTTTGTTTCCACCCTCAAAAACTAATAAATATTTTACAAAGTCGCGCGTTAAGTAAGTAGGACGATGAGTCGACACGTAAACGTGTGTGCATATACGCGTATATTTATATGTTCTGTTTAAAAGGTCCGTTCGAGAAAGTGGCGGTGTTTTCTGTTCTGCAGCGTGTTTGTTATATATTGCGATTTGATGGCGTCGATCTTTGCGGTGGCTCTTTAAACTAAATATTTACAATTATTATTTGCGATTTGAGTAAATTCGAGTGCGAACCTCCAATCGACATATGATATTTTAACCCGATAAATCGATAATTTCGATATTATTTTATTATACGATACGGGGGAGACGCAATCGATTTACATAATATTTTATAACACATATAGGTTTAGCTTTTAAAAATGCCACTCGTATGACGTTTATCAGCAAAAAAAAAAAAATCCATCGTCTTTCACTTGCTCCATTAATAACACCACCATTTCGTCTCTTAATAGTTCAGTTCGCGATTTAGGTATTATCCTTACACTTTCCCCCAAATGTCCCCATCATAGTGTTTCAACATCAATAGTGCTTGTTGCAAGGCACTTACAGATTTTAGGTTTCATAACGCGTATTTCGTACGGCTTCAAATTGTCGACACCTTTAAAGGTTTTATAGGTACTGCTCATTATTGTCAGACCGATAATGAAATATTTATGGGATCCCAGTGCGGATAATACGAGTACAACGTCTCGACGGGAGGATTCAACGAAAATTCTTGTAAAGTTCGCCAGCTATTCACTTAAGATCACTTGCATCTCTCGTGATTATAGTATTCTCCTATATTTCGACACGCGAATCTTTAGTTGATCGTAGACACGCGGCTAATTCGATTTTTATTAAACATTTAAAAATGGACTCCAACTGCACTGCTGTTATTAAAAAGTCTTTTCAAAACTCATTATTATATTTTTTCAAAAGCTTTCGATAAAATGAACCGTACTATTTTACACAAAAACTTTACATGTGATTTCGGTTTTCGTGATCCTATTTTATCTTGGTTGTACACACTTATTATTCTGGTCGTGTTCAAACCGTTAAATCTAACAATATTCTACACATTTCTACGTTATTTCCTATATTGTCTCGCTGGAGAACGGTGTCGCATTCACTACTTTTCTTAATATTTATGAACGATTCGCACTTCAGTAATTCTCATTAACGCTTATTCTGATGACTTAAAAGTATAAAAAAATTATCTTTTCTCTCTTTATTACTTCAAGATGATTCAACAGCATTTTTTGTTGATAATTTAGCTCTTAATGTATTGATTAATGCTATTATCAAGATGATTCAAAATTGCTCTCAACCTAAAAAGGATAAATTTAATGCGAAATATCAATTCATAAAAGTATTGATTAAATGATGTGCTTCACAACATTTAGATATATTTATACAATATAGTATATACCTATATACCTAGTGGTTAGTAACCTACATTAGAATATTAAAAATTTTGCTAGAGCGCCTAATTTATTTTCTCTATTTTATTATTTATAGCTTAAAATTCAAACAAAGTCTGAATGAAAGTCGTATGTATATGTATTAATGCCTATGATTATATATTTTTATTCACACTCTAAATCTTCCGTTACTTCCTTTAATCAACTAATTATCTGTTCCTGTTAAAAAAAACTCACTTTTATTTACGGATTATGGTCTTTGATTTTTTTTTTTTTAAGTTTAATTTTCACATAAAAAATATTACGAAAAAGGAGTAAATGTTTTAAAAGTATTAAAACGTTAAGAATTTCGTCATTGTTCAATCGCTCGTTCCGAAGCTGCTAGTATATAGAATATATATACTGTTTCACCATCTATAAGTAACCTATTTCTACCGGAGTCAAATATATATTAAGTTTAGGAGCTATTCAAGCTTTTTGGTGTTTCTTACGTTATGCGAATAAAATTGAATGATGCGTCTCCTTTATTTGGATCCTTTACATAAAAGGCGTTGAAAAATGTTGATTTGTGCATTTTGTTCAATCGTTTTGTTCATCATACACGATCACTTAAATGTTTTTTATCCAAAAGTTTCTCCTGTTGACAGTAGGCCAATGCGTATCTATATGCGATAAATTACACGTTCATACTTTTGTGTCATATTCGATTGATCGATTTTTAATCGCGTATCTCAAGTGGACGTCACACCACCAGTAAAATTCGTTGCGCGAGGGAAAAAGTTATTTCTCGAACGATATTTATAGTGTATAATTTTCAGATGTTTACAAAATATATAGAGGAGGATTCAATTAATGTCGTAGTGTTTTTGGTTGTTATATCTAACGTAAATAACGTGTTATTCCTTTGTAAATGTTCGAATTTTTTATTCTGTAATTTTTCATTTATTTATTTGAAAGTTATTGAGTAGCTAAAAAGTAATAAATGAAAAACACTATGACACAGAAAAAAAAATTCTTCCTTATTATAATGTATTGTTAAAAACGTGGAAATCCTACTATATAAACTGTAGGTTCGCAAAGAAACCAGCTTGTGCTCCGCAAAACAGTTTTTTTTAAATAAATATCGCGATCACGTTTAACAATATAACTACACTTTTCCAGTGACTTAAAATATGTTTTATTTTTCTTAAGGTTTCATAGAAATTGCCTATTCTGAATTCCGAAAAGACGAAAACCTATTCAAGGCGCGTAGCGTCATCTCAAACATTATTTAATGTACACCGCGCCGCGGAGCAAGCAGTATTTTCCGACTAGACCTCTTATCCGATATTAACGTAGGTACCGCAGGGCTAACACGCCCTTTAATTATATATTTATATACGTTTTATATTATAGGACATCTCGCTGCGCATAGGGCGTCGTCGTTTTATTATATATTATAATATTACAACATTATATTTACGAGGCAAAATGTTATATATTAATTAACGTGAGTATACGCATATACTGCACACCCGCACAAATCCCAATACACCGCGCGGTGAACGGGGCCGAGTCCCCGCGCGGTAGTTTACCGAAATTTACGGACCGATTTTCCGAGGAGGAGCTGAGGCTTGTCCAGCTACCGTCCTTGTCGGTCTTTACGATCGCGTTGTTCCGAACGGTACTCGTCGGGCCGCCGTATATCACAATAAATATTCCAATTATTGATTAAAAAATATATATATTTACCGGGTCCATTTGAATATTGTATTTTTATAGCTTTTGTCGACGCGTCCGTATAAAGTCTTCTGTGTGTCCATTGTAAATTCGATTGATGAAATTGCCAGATTTGTAACAGTGTTTTCTAAGTATATATAACGTTGGGATTTGCCGATATTTCGTTATCTGCGCGGTCAGTGGCGTATTTTCAACTTTTTTCTGGGGGTCCAAATTTTTTTTTTTTGAAAATTCCAACAGGATATATTTATATAAGGTATTTAATAAAAAATACCTTTGGATAATCTTTTTTTTTTTTGGTTCTGGGGCGGGGTCCAGTACCCCTGAACCCCCGTAAATACGCCACTGTGCGCGGTCACCGAAAGAACAAGTAAGTCGGGGTGGATATATCTTTCAAAGCATATTGGAATGTTGAGCGCGCATCCGACGAAGAAGCTGCAGACTTTAAATCCGAATAACAGTGTCAATGCCTGTTGTTCGAAACAATCTCAACTACGTCATAATGTGTTCCATCCGTATCGTTTGAATATTAATCTTTAGGAAATGACCAGCTCAAATTCCAAAATCTGCAGACGCCACTCTTTCGGTTTTATTATTACACCTCCATTCCGGTTGAACAATAATTGTCGAACCTGCGAACACTGCAGCGTTCTCTTTCGAATTCTTGTGCTGATAAATCAGTGAATGACCCCTTCTGCGAGTACTGATACCAAGAGTTTATCTCACGTTTTTCGGGAAAATCTTTTTCCAGTCCCATTGCCTATAGGCTACAAGTACATACTTATAAAATTTTCACTACATCAACAATCGATTTTATATTTCGTTTGAATTTCCTGAAATACTTTCGATTTTAAATGTAATGTATATGCATTTAATAACATTCGAAATCGGATTGGATTATGAAAAACGTTAAGAAAACCTATCTGGACGTATATATATATCGACACGTGGAATAGTGCGTATACAGAACACTGGCGCCGTTTTCGCTGATCCTCAGTACGTTTTCAACGACACGCTTTTTATACGTATAGAAACACGCGAACTTCCCTTGCACCGTATAAGTTATAGCCAAAATGCAGCATCGCGAAAGGTTTCGAAATCGTCTCGATTCTAATCTTTCGATTGTTAACGGCATCTTTCGAAAAATTCATCTCGTCGCCTAAAACAAAAAAAAAGTGCGCACACAAAGACTTTTAGTTAAATAGTAGAAATTGAGTTTAAACTCAAAACTATATAGATATATATATCACTCAAGCGAACCTTTTGTATATATATATTTTTTTTGCTTAAATTGTATACAATATACGTAATATACAGATTGTAAATTTTTTTCTAATAAAGAAAACTTGCTATTGATTATACGGCAGACTGCAGTATAATATTAGTTTATTATAATGACTTATTCGAGTTAATTTTTTCCCATAACTTTCCCGCGTATATTCGTATTTGTGCATGAACGTTTTCTGCAGGATTTATAACGTACCGTAAGTGGTGCATTATATACACGAGAAAAGTTGTAGCTGGCAAATTTTGAAAATTCCGTTTTAATACAATATATACTCGTATATATATAGTTTACTTGAAAAGTTGAGGCTATGCGTGCTGCAGTAATTAATAAAACATTATATCGTATATACACGAATAATAATAACGAGCCGCGAGAAACATGTAATTAATAAACATTCCCGGAGGATTATTAATCCACATAATGTTTTATACGTATAATATGTCTATATATTTGTGCATACAGCTATAGCTGTTTTTCACGAGTGTATATAATATTATAGTCGACGCACTGAAGCGCACAGCTCGCGAATTCGACGTCTAAAACTTTTCTGTTTTCGATTAAATATAAATATATTCGTATATACGTTCGAAAGTTCGATAGTTATTTTTTTTTTAGACGTTTATAAAAAAGGAAAAAAGTCGAGTACAAATAATTCGAACAATTGCTCCATCGTTTTTTAAACGAGGCGTTTAATATATAAAAAAAATTATTTTTATTTTTCGTGACTATATATACTCGTGTCTGTGTAATATATATTGTCGGGGAGCGGCGGTATTATAATAAGAACTCGTCTATATATATTATAGTCTGCAGAAACGTGCAGTAATATTATCATATTAATCCCGTCTATATAATATATTTGATATTTATTCGCGATTGAATCGTCACGTTGCGTATACAATTCATTTTTTATACCGAATAAATTGTTGCAATAATTCAAACGCAGTTCAACGATGTAACAATAAATTGTAAAAAAAAAAAACAGAAAATCTAAGTGTAAAAAAAAAAAATATTTACGAATAGTAGTGGTTTTTTGTTTTAATTGAAATACGTATGTGACACTTAAATATAGGCAACGAAACGTTAATTTTTCCGTTTATTCGTCAAATATTTCCTCTTTTTTTCGCCATTTGTTTCAGACAATTTTTCTATTGTATTATATACAACAGTGGTTATAATAATTAAAAAATATATATATTTTTTTTTTGTTAAAAGTTTCACGTAAAATATTTATTTTAAAATCTGCAAGATTGAAGGAAGCTGCAAACCAGTTCGCATCGCTCTATGAACTTCCTTATATTATTCGTATATGAATATAAATTATCAAATGATAAAATTAAAAATGATGTTGTTCGAAACTTCAAAAAGATCTATAAAAGTTTTACCCCTCATACAATATATATAGCGTTCTTATTTTTTTATCATTTACCCTTATATTTCGACGATTTTTACATCCGATTTAAGACTAGAATATATATAATAAACTCGTGTAATATAATTAATACAAATATACACTTTAAACTATATATAATTGTGTGTACTTATATAATTTTCATATATTATATGGACATTCGACGCTTTCTTCAAAATACGTATGTACGAGGAATAAATAAAAAAATAATTTAAGCGCAAAATTATGCAGAGACTCAAATTTTTATTTTTTTTTTTGCGTATAGCATTTGAAAGAAATACTATTTTTATATACATTAACTCTTAATGAACAAATATATAAACATATTTGATATGGAACATGAATATTATTGTTGATTGCGAGGAAAAAATCGAGTTATTTACAATGATTAATCTGCCAATCATAACCGCGAGGAATAATTATTATTAATATTTGCATTTATATCACGATATTGTTTATTTATATATATTTGTCATTTGATATTGTTTACCATATAATGTAATCGGATACAAATTTAACAACCAATATATACTTATATAACATACACGATATTCGCGCGTTATTGGAATTTGCGAGTGTATATACGTATTGATACAAAGATTTACTCACAAAAATGGGTATATAAAAAATAAAATATAACCTAAACAATTTTTTTCCGGTTAAATATGTACAGTAAAAATATGGCTTTCTATTTAATTAATATTATAATGTATGGTGAAAATATATGTGTAATTACGCGATATCATCGCGTATAATTATATTATAATTTAAATAAAATGTATATTATATTATTTGTTATAATCTATACATATACACATATTATATACTGTATAATACTATCGCGTTGCAAAAACTAATCGCTTGAAATTCACGCGAAAATATTTAGGTATAGTCGGAATTAATTTCTGGTAATTTACTGTCGTGCGGAAAAAAAAGATAGTAATAGTGAGGTAATAATGTGAAGATAAAACAAAAATAATAAATTATAAAACAACTTTAATACATTTTTCGACACCGGATATCTCAATTATGCCATATATCTATTTTTTTGAACTCAAAAAATAAATACATCAGTTTGGTTCTTAATTATATCATTGCAAATATAACGGGTCCATTCGAATCGCATGCAGAAAACACATTTTTTTCCGAATTATATGTGTACGCCGTTCTTACAAAAATAACATGCTCGAATTTGTATATACTATACATTTCAATGTATAGATAATACTACAAATATGTTCTAGTTGCATGCAATATTTTCTAATATACTTTAAACTATATATAAAATTGGACATTTCGCTAATATCTATATATTCTTAAATATATATATATATATATATATGTAACTATAATCTTGATCCTGGGACATGATGATAAACTTTATGTTTAATATATACTTTTAAATTTATATCTTTTTTTCGAAACCAAAGTTGTATTTTATAGATAATAAATATTATTTTATTTACAAGTAAATGCATTATATATATATATATATATATATATATATATATACATACATACATTTTCAAAGTGATGTACTGATGCTGTCATAAATATAATTAGCGGAAATTGCACTTTTTCGTTTTAGTATATTATTTAGGGTTATTACTTGTACGCATTTGCAATTCGCATATATTTCTTTCGATCGTATTATACGCTGGATATATCGTTTATTATAACTATATAAGAATAAAATATATACGTTTCGTGATCACATTTAGATGATGATCTGTATTGAAATAAAAATGTTTAACGCGTGTTTTGGCATTTTTTTAGTTTTTAAGACATAATATATTTTACGATTTCATAAGTTCATATTTCGATTTGTTACGACATTCTGGTGAATAATTTTTGACAGAAACGAAATAAAAATGTATAATTTTTATAGCGTATCGACGAGTTTTAGATGCCAGCTCACTATATTAAGGCGAAAAGAATAGCTCTTTTGAAAATATTGCAGTACTTAGTAAATTGTATACGTTAATTATTAATTTATAATTGTCTAATAATTTTATTTTCAATAAAAGCGTTCATAATAAATTAACAATTTAACAGCGTATTTTCTAAAACATCGTAGTATTTTTAATGCATATAATACGAGTGCTATACGTATAAATAATATAATAATATAAGCGTTATTTGGTTTAATAAAATAATAGAAACAAAATTTAATAATCGATAGTGATTTCATTTATTTTAGGTATAGGTAAAATATAATCTAATCAGATAAAATACTTATATCTGTTTAGAGCGTGGTGTTTCGTTGCGTGCAAGAAGAAAACTAGGTCGTTTAGTAATAGAATATTAAAAATAATTATATATAGGTTATAGGTATAGATGAGATTATAGTGACATTTATTAGTTTTCCTAAGAAAATTCATTAAATAATGGGCACTTACGAATTTTGCTGAATGTTTAAACTTTACCTAATAACAGTTAGAAGAATATTCACGTGGTCGATTTATTTGAAATCAGACTACCTCTATATAAATGATTTCGAAATGTGTTATACATATTATACATATAATATCCATATAGATAATTCATTATTTCGGCAAAAATTACGTCATGACATATTTAGTACGTAATATTTTCAAATTTGACTAACAAATATTGTGTTTTTCATATTTTAATATATATATATATATATATATACCATTAAACGCTTTAGGCTTTGGTAAATACGCTAAATTGCGACTTTTATTTATTACAATATTATATAACCTTGCAAATAAACAATAATAATAATAATAATAATAATAATAATAATAATAATAATAATAAAAAAATAGTTTGGACTTACATATGTACGTGATATTATAACACGCGTTATCACTTAATTATTATTTGTAATATTCGTGATATAAAATATTGTTTTACGTGTATTATACTCGTATATGAAACAAACTGATAATATTATAGTTATATTGTCAGCAGTTAGGTGTGTACCAGGAAGAAACTTTTGTTTTATGGGAAAACTGTTCAGAATAAATGTAAACATATAACTATAGTCAATATATATATATATATGTGTGTGTGTGTGTGTGTGTGTGTGTGTGTGTGTGTGTATGTAGGTAAATTATACGCAAAATAAATATTAATATTAAAAAGTTTTACTTTATTTAAAAAAATATTTAGTTATTTGAAATATTAAAATATTTTATAAGTTAATATATTGTTTAGGAAGTTATGTATAATTATGGTATATTTGCTATAGAACTTTATTAATGTAAATATTTAAGTGTTATTTAAGTTTTATTTATATATTATTGTAAATGCCATTATATATTTTGGATTATAGTCTTTACACCTATATAATATAATCTACATTTTAAAAATATAAAGACTTTTTTTATCGGTTACTCCGTGTCTCCGTACAATATACATCGATTTAAATGTGTCATTATAATTACACAGTTTTAGTTATTAAATTATATTATTTTAAATTAAATAATTTAATAATAATTTTGAAGTGAGCAAGACATAGGACTTATATCTATTTACCTACCTTCTTTGATTTTTGAGTTATACATATTATTACTTAGTATATAACATATAATAATAATAATAAAAAAAAAAGGAAAAAAAAATCATAAATAATTTCGTAGGTAAAAATATACTATAATTTTGAATGACATTGAGTGATGGTATTATATAATGTGCGGCCAAGTATATGTCTGGTATAGTGAATTAGTGATAATGAAATGATTTCATTTTGACACTGAAATCTTATCAATAATCAACATTTTAATAATTTGACTTGTTCAATAAATCACGGGCGTCTATATAACTGTCGAGATTTTATTTTTTTGAAATGGAAACAATATTTATTATTTACGACGACCGTGTGCGGGGAGTGGTTGAGAGTGAAAAAGAGAGGAAAAAACCACGAGCAAACGAGAATGATGGATCAAAGGATATAAATATATAATAGTGATATACTCGTAGTCGTATAATGACGAATACGACGAAAAAAATATCGCAAATCACAAACAGAGATTGCGTATACAGCCCTTTCCCCCAAACTCAAAATTAGCCACACAATTTGTTGTACCCGTTTAAAAACAATAATTTATTAATTATAGGCTTTTATGTGAATATCTAATAAATACTAATTGTTAAATACACGGTATTAATATAATATTATATTATACAAACCTTTGATATCTGCAGGTGCTGGAGAAGAGCTCTGAGAATCTCGTGAACGAATAGAATAAGGAATAATGAAGAGGTCCTTTGTACGATAAATACACAGAAGTCAATGTGCAACACGTTTATAGGGATAGGAGAAAAAAGTGGATTAGACGCACTTAATAAGGAATAATATTTGCAGGGTAACGACAATAACAGTTGACGGACAGACAGGAAAGGGAAGACCCGCAAGGACGCGGCCGTTATGAATCAAATGATTGAAGACATCGGAATAAATACATATGTGCAGAGCTCAATAAGCGATATACAAATGACAGGGATACGAAACGGAGTGAAACATCAATCGTTTAACCAATTCTTGGATTGCAAAAAAAAAAATATATATACCTATTATAATAATATATTGTGTTAATTATATCATTAATTCGTATGTGTAATTATATAACAATGCGAGTTTATAACAATATAATTATTGTAAATGTACAAAATATCTATACACGTTCCACGCGCATTCAACGAGGTATTATATGTTTTCGCTATATGTAAATGAAAAATAATAATCAAATAAAACGAATCAAGTACAAAATTGGGCGAAAATAGCTCGAAACAATTTTCGAGACAACTTATAAATGTATTAAACATACCGCTTAATTTACGTTTCGTCAGTAATGTAATAGAAAAAACAACAAAAAAAAAAAAAAACCTTAAAATTATTATAGGACAGATTAATTTACGATCTAAAAGTAAACTTAACGCAAAATTCTGTTACTATATATCAGTGTTTTCCAAAGGGTGTGCCGTGAAATTTGTAAGGTGTGCCGCGACACCTTGTACTTTTTTATGTTTCCCGGTCCTAAACCACTTATATTTGGAAAGTAGATAATATTTATCCAAAGCGTGCCGTGGCTTATAATAACTAATAATAATTTGACGCGATTGCAAAAAGTTTGGGAACCACTGCTATATATAGTATATACAGTTGAAAAGTTAATGCGAATTTTCGAGCTTAAAACAGCCTCAAGTTGTAGCTGATATCGGCGGTACCTGAAAATAATTATTTTATTTAATTTTCTGTTAGGTATGTACCTATGTCAAAAACGAACAATTATTTTATATTTAATTTTAACGATGTGCAAAAACGAGTTCCAAAAAACGGTTTTAGCTGTACGCGCAGTAAACACACTGCACAAACAATATAGTGTAACAAAATTGTTCTTCACCCTATTTATCTCTCCCACACGAATATAAATTTGGATTTATATTTGCATAAACACGAAATGTATACACGTAATTTGGTCAACATTTTCGGCGTTGCACACTTGTCACCTGTCATAAATTATAATTTATATAGCGCATATATATACCCAAGTCGCAGAATGTTTACTCTTTTCCTTTTCAAAATGTCCGCCGCGTTTTTGGGCGTTGAATTCGAACTTTTTTCTTCTTCTAATTTCCTCGGTTCTTTCTTAATTTGAAAATGATTGGAAAACACGATTTTTCTAAAAATCATAATTCCGCAGCGAGATTTCCGAAATAATTATATTTTTATAATTTTAAGTTTATTATAATTTATAGTATAAGAACGTAACTACACTATAATATAGGGAGCCAGTTCTTTCTATTTTATAATACAATTTTTTTCTTAGAGCGGGGCAAACTTTTGATCGGTCCAGTATGAATATATTTCCTTTTTTTATGACTTGGCGTTGACATTTTTTTTTTTTTTACTCGTATTTGTCTCAGTCCGAATTCTAGAAGTATTTCGTTTAAAAAAAAAAAAAAAAAAAGAAAAGAGACCTGCTTTAATCAAAATTTCTGAATAATTTTCACATAGTAAAAACGCGCAATTATTTAATAATTCAGTATAAATTATTTTATCCGAAGGTTGAAAAATAATCATAAATTAAATATAATGTTACGTAAATCGGTTTGGAAAAAAAAAAAATCACAAAAACCGATGGGTCCGTACAAACTTTAGAGTGGAGAAAATGTCCCTCCTTACCGCCCAAAACGATGCCCCTGAATTATTGTTGCTTCGTTTGTCGGGGGAAAAAAACCGCAGCGGTCTTCAGTGTTTTACATGTTATATAGAAATATCAAATGACTGCTGTCTATGTAAATGGATAGTTTTACCATTAGTCGATAATCGTTTACTATAAATTACAAAAAAAAAAAAAAAATGTTCTCTCCCCCGCTTCCCCCCGTTCGTATGACTTTTAAAAGTTTACAAAAACGCAATGGCTATAAGATAAGAAGTTCAAAAGAGACAAAAAAAAAAAATTGATGTGTCCGATAGAATGGAGAAAAAAACTCGATAGGTCAGTCGATTCGTTTTCTCCCTCCGCGGGCCCACGAGCGTGTAGGCAAAAGAAGAAAAAAAAATCGCGATGAACTCTCTCGTGGCCGAGACGCGCGCGCGCACACGCGTGTCCACATCTGCGGCGGCGGCGGCGGCCATCGGACAAGTCGTGCAAAGTACGGGGCGACGACGGTACGCACGCCGGCGGCGACTGGTGTGCGCAGTGCGTCCGGGCCGGACGATCGGAAATTATCGACTCGGGACGCGTGAATTTTTTTTTTTTTGAATACCATCAAAACACCGTATTACAACAACGACCCGGAATTCGAATAACGTAGAGAGCGTGAAATCGCAGCGTGTGCTCGACAAAGAGACAAAGTCGCCGCGGGCCGTCGTCGTCGCGGTCGACGAGATTTAGGCGGGAAAGCGGACGGCGACGGCCGCGCTCGGGGATATTTCGGTCCGCGCCGGCCGGTCGCACTGCACTGGTCTGCAAAACAGACGGTCACCCACGCAGATAAAGGGAAACATTACACGGAGTTACGAAGAAAAACAACAAACGAGATAACACGTCCGTTCGGTGGAATTACACGCGCAAGGAGAACGGCCTGTTGTTATTATTTATTTATTAGAATTATTATTAAAGAATACTCTATTGTAATTTAGTAAAAAAAAAAAAAATAAATAAATATAAAATAATAATGACGGCAAATAATTATTTTTAATCGCGTCGTAATATTATAATAATAACGTGTACAAAATGAAATGTCCGCAAACGTCCTTTTTAGTGTTTAAGTGTTGAAATTCGATCCGTCTGAACCCGAACTATTCGTTATTATTATTATTATTAATTTTTCCTTTATTGTTATATTTTAATTTTTCTTCACTTTTTTTTTGTTTCTTGTCTCCATCCATCCCGTGTCTGTGATACACAAATGACACACTATGTACTGCCAGCCAAACTGCAACAACTCTACGTCCAAATTGAAAGATGGTAAGTGGATACTAATTTTATTATTATTATTTTTTTTTGCAATTCTTTTTCAGTTGGTGCTGTAACGTTTTTTTTTTTTTTTAATTTGTCATTAAAAAATCCAATCGTTTTTTTTTCGACTTTCAGACACCGAATAGGTGTTAGGATTTATTTTTTTTTAGGTTACGGTTTGCATTCATTGTGAACGCGGATGGTGGGTTGTCGCCAATTCGCAGTAATATTTCCGTATTATTTTATCCGTTTAAAGTATTTCGCTACTTTTTTCTTTTTTTTTTAAACTGTTTATCGTGGGCAATTGACACTAAACATAACGAAATCCGATTTCTGATCACTCACCGAGTCACGTTGACAGTTAAATAATTCTTTTCTCTAACATAGTTATTTGATTACTTGTCAGACAGATAATACGTGTATGCTTATGGAATACGTTTCGACCTATGTACTTTACTTTTTACACAGGTAATAGGTTGGTGTTTTATTTGGATGGATTCGTTGAATTTGTATTCTATTGTACCTTTATTTATTTCTCAGATTATTTAAAAAGAAAGTACAATTTAAGTACATTTCTAGAATAATTTTTTTATTACTTACCTTTGTTCCAAGATAATGTAATACTTTTAACAGATAATAAACGGTAAACATAATATTGTCTGTAACTATGAAATCAGAATTTAATTAGGTAGGTGGTGGTGTATCCAGTAAAAAAACATGTTTCAAGTATTTATAATTTCATTGTAGAATATTCAATATTTATTAGCTTTTTTTTTTTACTTGTATGTACTACATATAAAGTACATTCTAATGCAAATTATTAAAACGTATTAAGTAGGTATTTAATATGTATAATTGTATGTACAATGTTGGCTTTGTATGGCGTCAGAGTAGTCGTTGCACTAGTTTTTTTTCATTTTCTCTTTGATATTGGCGTATAATTTTTACAAATAGGGTCGTCTTAGTAATTTTACTTTTTGCCTCTTGGAATAATTTTCTTTTTAAACGGATTTGTTCTGTTTAGTATTTTTGATTTTCCATTTTGATTTGGGTTAGCCGGGCCAATTAAAGCTGTATTTTACAAATACAATTTGTCATTAAAATTATCGTTTTAATGTAGGTTTGTTATAAATCATTACGCTGACCAAACATTGTGGTTTATTTTTGCTGTTTTTGTATAAGTATTTACAAAATAATGAACAATCCTTTCTGAATTAAATCATAATTATGAACACAATTCTATTATTTGTTTATTGTAGGTATTATTCGCATATGAAAAAAAAATCCAATTAGTTTAGTCCAAGGGCATTTCATTATTTCACTGTAATGGTGTGTATATACACACATTTTCCGTGGCTAGGTGCATGTTTCGGTGCGAGATGCTACTACAGTATATGGATATTATCAGAGACTTTATAGTATTTTTAATATGATAATGGATTTGATAAAATAATATGGACAGTTACTTTGTTCATTAGTTAGCAGGTAATTTAAATTCAAAATAAATATGGTTTAATGAAATGAAATATAGTGTGATGGGTTTTTTAAAAAAATCTTATGTAATCTGTCGTTTTGCTGTATTGTTTTTAAATGGTATTCTGTCTTGATTAGTAGATTTTCAAACATATTAGATGTATATAGATGTTTTCCTGTAGAGCAGTGTTTCTCAAACTTCTTTTTCAAAGAAGCCCTCAGTCCTCACATACAAATGCTTGCAAACCCCATAACAAAAATAAATAATAATAATTTTTTCTATTTATTTTCTTAGCTAAATGTAAATATTTTTATTTAAATTTTAAGTCCCTATAATATTAAATTAATAAGAAAAATCAATAAATATATATATAATTTGTGTAATTTATTTGAAATTCTCAGAATTGATGTTTGAAAGTTGGATTCTTAAATCTGTTTCTACTTGTAATCGATTTCTGTACAATTTTTTTTGTATACACCAGAATAGAAAATTCTTTTTTGCAGAGATACATTGTTGAAAAAAGTACTAATGGTTTTATGGCTTCATCTAATATATTTTTGTATAGTCTTGTTTTAAATTCAACCAAAAGTGGACAAAGAATATTCTTTGAAATATTTTTTAAATTACAATTGTAGTATGTCTGGATATTTCGATTAATTTATTTTCTTGTGTAATTGTTAAATTAGTGATTTCTGTGACATCTGTATACTTGTGAACCCCATTTTGGGAAACGCTGCTATAGAATGATTATTAAATGACCGTTACTGCTGCCGTATTGAACGTTCTTTGAACAATTTGTAAAAGTACAAATTATTGTATAAGTATTTGACGTAAACGTAAGGTCGACAGTTTTCAGCTCTTGTTTGGTTATTAGTTTGTAGTCTTAAGAGAGTGAAACTAGTACAAAGGTTTCATTTTAGGTGAAATTACATGCTTTTCACCCATCTTCACCATTTTTTTTTTTTTGTGTATTTCTGCTTGGTATTCAACAGATGCTTTAACAGTGGCATTACAATATTCTAATTAAATCAATACTTTAGTAGTTTAGTGTAATTAAAAAAAATTATTTTTACACCTAAGTACTAACTTACCTAAAACTATGAAGTAATTTATCGAGTTTTTTTTTCAAAAATTTGTTGTTAAATGATACAAGTTCCAAACTAAAAAATATTAATTTCTATTGACTTTTCAAAATTGTATAATAGAATCAAGTATTAAATCGGTTTTTACATTTTAAAGCATTGCAACCATTTTGTCAGAAATTATTGATTGTTTGTCGAATAATAAAATGTAAGCCAATCGATATACACTGTTTAAATGTTCAGAAGACAGTATAATATGTATATTTTGCTCAAAAGAAATGGTGCTATACGCATTGTCTGTGGTTTGTGTTGTGCAGGATTTAGCAGTTCCTATCCGATCAAGGATTTGGAATCCCTGTTTGTATAAAATAAACGAATATTGTTATTTTAATAATACAACTGGTTTTCCATTTGTTCCCTTTTATTTTTGTTTAGCAGAATTCGCTTCGGTTTTTGGTATTTCTGAGTCATTACTACTAACGTTTATTATTATTTTTAATATGGTATAATACGATTTATTTTGGGTGTTATTGCAACACGTACCGTGTGTTATTAAAAACGTAGCGTGCGTGCGTTTTTGGTTTGTTATTATTATTTGAATTCCATTAGATATATTGCACAATCTGCTTTATAATATTTGATTAGGATTGTTCCCAATATACTACATTTGGTACGACTTTTAAACGGAAAGGAAAACGAAAGGAATTAAAGCGTACTCTAATGGCTACAAATTAACTATGTTACGTCGAACACAGCGAATACACATGTAATCGTACATATTATTTTTGGTGGCATTATAATGTGATGGTTAATTAAAAATTCTGTTACGAATCGTAATGAAATGTCTCGCATGTCCGAATGCCCTGATGACTACAGAAATTTGTCCCTTAGGCACTAATATAAATTAGTTAATTTTTTAATTCTTTTTTTAGCCTGATTTAATACTAGAAAATTATAATATTATATCGTATGATAAACGAAATTGTGTTTTGTTATATTTTGTCATAACTATGTATAAAAACAAAAAGAAAATCTAAAAATAATGCATTTTAGATTAAATCCGTTGTGTAAAGTAATAACGTTTTGGCTATAATTTATTTAAAGTAAATGTTGTAAATTTTACAGCACGCATATGTATTTCGAAGATTTATTACTACATGCGTATCTTTCTCTATAAGGGATGGTGAAAACACGATATTAACGGCGCAAAACTAATTTCGTAGTTGAAAATGTGTAATCTTGAAATGTCCGAAGTAATTACAAAGTCGGTCGATGTATTGCGATTTATAAACGATATTTAGAACCCGTTTTTAGCTTAGAAAATATTATGTCTGTTAGTGCAAAACGATCTTTCTCCAGAATAAAGCCGATTAAATGTTATTTATAGAACATTTATGACTCGAAAAAGATTAATTTCTCTTTAGGCAATATGTGATTAGTCGCGAATGATAATACGTAATTTCAAACTTGGATTTATTGATAAAGTTACAAGTAAATAATGTTGCGAAGAATGAAGAGCGATATGAATTTAAAAAAAAAAGCTGATATTATAGACCGGTATTTATATAATAGACGTGCGTATAATAATTTTTGTTAATTCGTAATATAATTGCGTACGTATAGCTGGTCAGATTTGCGTAAAATCGTAGATGTAAATGCTGATTTTGAAAACAAACTATTGAACGTTAACAAATGTTTTAAAATACAATTCTCGTCACTGATTCTGAAAGCTCTTTTTTTCTTGTACATATTTACGGGTCAATACATTTGTATCCACGTTCGGATTAATATCCAATTATTATCTTGTTACGTATACACTATACCTATGTAACGTTAAAAGGCTTTACATAAAATCATTATTGAAACCTTTAAAGTAGATATAATAAAAACATCGCAGGACTGTGTATACGAACTACAAATTCGCGCATCATTAGTTCGGTTCGAATATTTCCATTCCAAATGAACTCGAGTTTTCAAATGGAGAGATCGTTCTGTATATACACGTACATACCCCGCACCCTTGCAGATGATAATTCACGTTCTAAAATAATTATTACACGTCTGAGGGTCTCCCGCTGAGCTTCTGGATAAACGCATACATTATGGTCGATTGCCTCTCAAGGGTGTGAACAGTAATTTATTGCGCCCTCTTTATTTTTGAAGTTTCTCTCCCCTTTTACCGAGGTTTTGCGGGCGGAATATTGTTTCCTTACACCACCGTTATATCGCAAACGTTAGATGAAATACCTCCAGGCTTTCTCTCTCTCTCTCTCTCTCTCTCTCTCTCTATATATATATATATATATATATATATATAAATCGTATATATCTTTGGGTACAGTCAGTGTAACAATGACCGTTGTCGTTGGTCTGTACCGATTTTATTATTGCTTAGGGCTACTGAAATTATTACGTAGGTATAATATTATTTGAGATGAAAAAATACAAAAGTTTTACTAGTTGATTTAAAAAAAAAATGTATTGTAAATGTAATAAATTTTGTATTTGGACCAGAAGCAATGAATTTTATTGTACTCGGTTTCAATCCGTTTTAGAAATAATAGGTAAGAAATTCGGGTTATTTGTGTAATCGTATACTCATAAATAAAAGTTTTCCTATACATTTCTGTGTAAAAAAAAAATACCGTTTTTCAACGAAATATTTCGATAATTTCATATTATTATGTTGTATGAAATAATTTGTTCATTTTGGTTGTTATATTTATGTGTTGTACAGTGTACAGTATTTTTTAAGAAAATTATTAAAAGTACTATTTAAATATTTTGCTAGTTTCAGGAATGTATTCAATAGGTGCTCCAATATTTTTACAAATATTGTATTTTGGATATATATACCTATATAAAAAAACCCGGTCCGTACTTTTCCAATTTTTTACGAACGCCAACCGAATTAATAATTATTCAGATACTTATTTAAGTTTTGATTGACTATTAATTATTAATAATTACCTACGGGTCACTATTTGTTACCATACGTATAGAGGTACTTAAGTATTATACACCGACTGCATTACTGCAGATAATATATGGTTGTCTACGTCCAGTTAACAGTAAATAAATTTTATAGAATGATGATTTTGTCTATATTGCCGAATTTGTAAATTCTAAAAAAAAAAAAAACAGAATAAAATAAACTTTTATACTTTCATATCAAAAAATTGTATTTAATTTAAATAATTTTGAAATTAATTATTTAAAATAGTAATCGGTACTATTATGATAAAGTATTTAAATAGTGCGGTATTCAAATATACTTTTATATCACTGTGGTTCTATATATCGATAATCTTGTAATATTATTTTATAATTAAATTTTACAATATTTCACGAGTGATCGATTTTACTGCCGAAAAAAATATTTCTAAATTTCTCAAAAAATTATTTTGATTTTGATCGACAGGAATAGAAATAAGAACTCGACATACAAATGGCTTGTATATTTTTCGCTACATAACTTGTTGGACTCTAAAAATGACCCAAAAGTTCCATAAATCGTATAGCTTTTTTATTGGGTCTAAGAGTGAACACGTACAATGGATGTAGTTACTGTACTTACAAAATATATGTTAACAATTTGTCAAAAAAAAAAAGGTTAAGTTTCGTAATATATTATGTTTTATTCATGATTTCCAGTCATATTTTTCAAGCTACTATAACTCGTAAAGTTTTTTCTGTTTCTTAGTCAGTTAGTACACTTGTAATAAAAGTTTAAAACGTTAAAATCGTGTAAACAAATCGTATATGAGACTGCAATCTGCCATAAATGAAAAAAATAATCCGAAAGAAGTACAAACGAGACTTTGCTTAATATCATTTTAAGAGTGCGAAAATTATCATTTTCAAATACAGTTTTAATAGCACAGCGTGTTCCTGTAAGATTACAAAGCTTATCTGACAGGTGAATAATAAAATGCTTGTTCTTTTTTTAATGCACCTACGCATCATATACGTGTATATACGTGCAGTATATCCTAACCTATATAATTTGTGTTATGCTTTACTATTGATGAAAAATCAAAAAAAAAACTTTTAAATTATTTTGTTTAATATTTCACTATTTGACACGTGTAATAATTGTATTTGGTACTTATAATTAAAAAGTATTTAACACGTTATTCTTGTATGCGTTTACATGTATACATTCGTTTTATACGTTTAAAATATAAAATTTAAATGTTGATGAAACGAATAGATTGTTTCTCATTTCATGCAACTTGTTGATTTTTATACTTTCGGATTTTTGTATTATCTCAAACTGCATTTTATAAACATTATTTATTTTCGTTTTTTCTTTCTCGAGCTAGGTAATTTAACGGTTCGCTAAAAAAACTGCAAAACGAAAAACTTCACGATAAGTATAAGGACCCGGTTAAATTTAATTATACTACCCAGTACCCATACGAATATTATATTGACATTTTGAAAAGATTTAAAAAGTGACATAAAAATACAATTTTGTTGTTTAAAACGAACGGAGGAGACTCGTCTATGAATATTATATGAGGTGAGACAAAAACAAAATTATTATGTAAATATAAAAATTACCGATATTTATGAAACAAGTTAATTATGCATCTTATTTAAATCCTATATTAGTATATATTTAAAAAAATAGTTAACTATATATTGTTGAAAATAGGTGTTTTGATTTTTTTTTTTTTACTTAATTTTACTCAAACGTATTTTTGAGTTATTTCAACACAATGTAAAACCAGTTTGCCCGCATGAGTTATTCGAGCTGTTAAATTTAACTCGTATTAAATTATTATGAAATGTATACATTATTAATGGGTATGTTAATGTTAAGATCAACCGTTGAAAATATTGCTACAAAAAAATAATTTAATGAACGCACCATATAATTTTAAAATATCATTGGTCTTTTTAAAAATTTTATTTAGGTTTTAATTTATTTAAAAATATATTGTTCAGTTTAAAAATTAGTATATATCGTAATATACGTACATATTTTTAGTAATTGAATAGTCAGAACCTACGATTAATACGATTCATTTTTTTTCAATTATTTTGAACCCTTGGTATTCAATCGACAATTGAGCCTAGGCGTTACCTTACCAATCTGACACTTAGTCGTCTTTAAGGCTTGAATAAAATAGATAATTTTTAAGACGTTAGGCCTTCAAAGTTATCTTTTTTAGAGCTTAAATTTTATATTCCACTAATACATAATTGTACGTGAGCTCTGACGTTTCAAGTGCGGTAAACTCGACTTGAAGTTTTCGATTTCCTATTATATCTATTCGAATATATATTATGAATAATATACACATAATTGTATTGTAGTTACTGTAATTATACTTAATTGTAGTTAAGATTTTTGTTACGTAAAATTGTTTTTGAACATTTTTGAATATTTGGATTTTATGATTTTGTATAGCTTTTTTTATGCTATTTTATTAACAGATTTGAAAACAATTATTTGAACATATCAGTCATATGTCTATTGTTTCCGACGTTATTCGTAAAAATCGAAAACGCGGGTGTTTTTCATAAATTTCAGGTGAGTTATGAAATACATTATATGCGAAAATCGAAATTTAAATGAAATCAATTTGCTATCTTTTTATTAGTACTTTGAGTCTCGATACATAACACCTCGCACGCATATGTCAAAGTATATTAATCGCTTTGGGATTTATTTTTGAAGGTTTTGGTGTGGCTGCTGACGTGATATGGAGGAGTGCAGAAAATTTAGAACAAATAACATTAAAATAATTTATTATTAAAAAAAAAAAAAATTAGAAAATAGTAAAATCTTGTCATATCTTATATTTGTTTTTTCTTATGTTGTCTGTGAACTCTTTTTCTGACACATCTATAGTAGATCGTACATAGTTTATTTTCTTTGACACGTCTTTCGATTTTCCTAGTATAGTTTTATAACCTATTTATTTATTGTACGTAAACAAAACTTACTAAAAAAAAAAACTGGTATAAAATATATTCTAATGTCATATTTATTAAGATTTTTTTTTAAAGGATCAAAAAATTCGAGCGGTGGCCTGGTTAAATTCTTTTTTTTTTTAACCTTAAGACCTGTAAGCGTACCAAAGTACCGAATGTCCAGTGTTGTGTTAAAGGCGCGTAAACGTCACGTGGGCACGTATATTAACGAAACGCTGCATCCGGTGCAATGGAAAACAACGTTCTGGAAATTAAGAAATATCATCTGTCGTTTTCTGTTTCGACTGCAAGAAACAACAATAGTCAAATCGAAAATGTATATAACTTTTGTCATTTAAGTTTTTGTGTTTTTTTTTTTTAAGGCTCGTTAGGGTTGTCGGGCCGATTTAAATTCGTATACACACTTCAATAAAAAACTAAAACGGTGCGATTGTTCTTCAACAATAAGCGTGTTTCTAATGGAATTTTTTTGTATGCGTATTTCGTAAACACGGAGGGTCGTGATTCATAACTGGACTTGACAAGTTTTTTTTCACTGAAAGCGGCTTTTGTTGTTTGTGTAATGGCCCTGACGTTTTTCCCACTTATGATGTGTGTTCACTTCCTATATAAGTATATGCAATTTTACAAACTTGATATGAAGTTTTAGATTAATGTATTGGTTTTGTGAGACGGCCAGTCGCTTATAAACCAATATTGGTCTCAGTGTCTTCATACTGCGTTTATATTTTCATTTTTTGATTAGGGAACGGGCGACTCAGAGTTACTCGCAGAGCTGTCCCTACAGTTTGCGGGTCCCGGGGCATAACATTTTTCGCGGGGCCTTAAAAACAATCGTAGCTTAGTATTGTTGTAACAGTTCATAATAATTCGATATTATGTTTATGTACCTTTTTTTTTTACTCGTCAATATTACAGTACAATTTATATTTTAGTCCATTTTTAAATTGAGATGATAAATAAATATACAGTCATAGGTGTACGTTTCTTTAGTTTTGATTAATAATCCATGTACAATTATAAGCTATATTTAGTTGTAAATTATTGATTTAATCTTTTATATATATTTATATAGGTATTGTATATTTTTCATTACTTTAATAGTTATTAACTATAATATATTGTATAAAACTAACTACCCAGTTATTATTATAATATGTAAAGTAGAATATAACTTACTCTGTACCTGTATATTTTTATAAACAAAAAAATAATGTTTTCATGTTTAATAAATAATAAGTGTTTTATTGTTTTTCGAGTATATACATGTTCTTTGGTTGTTTTTTTGACATAACCAATTGCAGCTTGCAAGTTCAATCTTTAGAAATATTATAGTCATTATCACATTGTTATGAACAATAACAATATATTCAAATCATGGTAATATAATATATATATATAATAAGCGGAACAGAAGTATTTTAAGTACTTCTTATACTTAGCTTTCTTTCGGAAAAAACATTCACATTCACAATTCGCAGCAGTGTGCAAATAAACATATCTCTGAAGACATCCGAACATCAATAAAAAAAAGAAGATATGGCACATGGATAAATTTAAGATGATAAGAAATTTAATCTTGGATTTTCTTCCAAAATGGATCAAAATATATTATTTTGTGTAAAAGCATTGGCGATTATTTTGTGATTTTAAAACATATCTAAAATGGAATATTTGGACAGTGAAATAATATTTTTGCCACATTCAAGTAGAAAAACAGTCGCTGTTGCACCAATAGTCTCATTACAAATTCAAAACTAATAAAATATAGCGATAATAAGAAATAAAATACTTTTTTCTTTATTAAAACCTAAAGGTATAGTTTACAATTTTAAAAACGCGGGGCCTGAAATTATAATTTAAGTGCAGGGCCGGGGCATGGGCCCCGCTCGCCCCGCCCTAGGGACGGCCCTGGTTACTCGTATTTGATAGCAGGATTTTAAAACTAAAATTTTCGTTAGCCTTATATGATTTTCATTTCTATCCGAAATTCTTATAATATATACGTTTTAGGTCTACGTACTAACGAGGACAATAACTTATTTAAAAATTGAAAAACCGCAAATTTTCCATTTATGTACACTTATTTAACGTCTGAATTTGACAAATGACAAAAAAATAATGCAGCATAATGGATTTCAATTTTTGAAGAGAAACGCGCGCGAAATGTTCGTATAATATATATGACCGAATGTTTTATCGGTGTGACGGCCGATTTGTTTTTTAGGTTTATGTTTTTTCCCGCATTTTTCATATTTGAAATCACAAGTATTAGTTGTTCTAAACATCGACATAATTTTTATCGCAAAATCTTGTAATATTGGATATTTTCTAAAATGACATATGAACTTCTTTTCTTAATAAAAACGGTTCATAATAATTGTATAGTCGAAAAAAATTTTTTTCAATAACGAATTTTTGTTGACTTATTATTTCTAGGAATACGAAAAAAAAAATTCCCTTATATATTTTTTAGATTTTGTACTATATAATATCTCATGTATAATGCATAGTTTTAAATTGAAACGAATCTCAGATTTATTTAACAACCGTATCGCTACATCATTATCAATATTTTTATTTTATTACATTTTTTATATGGCATTTTTCAGAATTTTTTGGAATATCGATGCTTTTATTGTTCGTTCATATATATACACGAGATATTTATGAATATTAAAAAATTAATTGCGTTTTTAAAATGTTTAGGTCATAAATACGTATTTAAAATTTTTAACAATTTTTGGGTCTTCCCAGCCCTTGTATTAGATGTACACGATGATTCACTTAGTGACTTATCGATGATTTTTCTAATTAATGATATATTTTGATCTTTCGCTTGCAGCTGAACAGATTACCCGAACCAGATAGGATTTCTTCTTCTTTTTTTCTTTACTATATAGTAAAGAATAACATGAAACTAGAACTATTGTCATAGTTTTACGATGTAAATATTAATGCATTTTAATTATAACCTTAGTTCTAATAATCGTACACGCGATACGCTATAATATTATACACTGCAGAGCAGTATACCATGTCGCGTCATGCAATTTCCTCTTCTGATAGGAAATTGAATTAGGTTTGGCTTACCGCGGAGTAGTTTCGTTTAATGTATAAACTGCCAACTCATGTTATTTAATTACGTATGTAATACGCACGGATGACACACGGGTAAAGTTGCTAACTATTGCTTTCGGTTGTATTTTATAGAATTTTTTGTATAGAATTTTTTTTTTATATTTTACTCGCAATTTTCGATATATTACATTTTATTGCATTTAAATAAGTCACACGGGTGATGTCTTGTTTTTTTTGATTTCAGTGGTTTACAGTTTCAATATATTAACCTGCACTTAGAAAAAAAGTTTTATTATAAAATGATTAAAAATTAAATTTTCGTACGCGTTTTACTAAACTAATTATTTTCGTTAATAACTATATAGTATGCCGTACGTATATAATACAGTGTATATTTTAGAGGCCATAGACAGTCATCATTAAATGTTATCTCAATAAACACACACACACACACACACACACACACACACACACACACACACATACATAATAGAAGAAAAGATTAATATAATATATCCTATTGAAAATTGTTAAAATTTTGTAAGAAATTATCATCGAGTAAATAAACAGATTATTATAAATTTATTTATACAACCGATTGCCACGTTGCTTACAATTTTTTTTTTTAATTTTCGTAATATTTTAATCGGTAAATGAAATAAACAATTTTTTTCGGTCTTGAACTATTGTTTAATTAAAGTCAATTATTTATTGAAATATTAGTTTCTGGACAGGAACGATGACTGAGATGGTATTAAAATATCGCGTGTTATTTTATCTATGGATCAACAACATGCAAATTGTATATAAATGTGTCCAAATACGTATGGAAAATATAAAGAAAAAATGTAAAGTATTATACATAAAAAAAAAAAAAATTTCTCGGGATCTCTGCAGTAGTGTTTTGTTTAGAATCGTTTTCAAACAGTGACGATTTGTCATTGTTTACAAACGTAGTAAAATATTATTTATGACGCACTCCAGTACACTAATCGTATTCACCGGAACTGACTGCATACTATAAAGTATATCATTTCCTTCGCGTACCATTTTACTTGTATTTTTCGTGCACAGCGATCGCACACTAGAAGAGCAAAAACTGCGTTAAACAGTCTAACACAGTTTTACTACAAATATAACAGAAAATCACATTGCGTACGCATACTGAACAGTAAACAGTTAAAACAGATCATTTTTACATAAAATACAATTTAGTCATGACTCATGACTGATGCCGTGTGAAGTGTCTCCATTTTTCATTAGTCGCAGTATTTTATTTGAATAAAATTATACGTTATAATACTATTAATTGCATTATTTAAAGTACACATTGATATTATAACCACTGGATAAAATTGTGTGTAATGGTGAAATACTAGTTTATTAGAAAAAAAGACCGTCGATCTTTAATCATAAAGATCACAGCGACATTGTGATGTAGGGTGATTATAATATGTAACAGCTGTTCACACGTTAAAGCAAAAAGTTACATTATGAGTGGAACCGGTTTTGATTTGAAAGGTGCTGAACACTGAACCCGTAATTTCTTTTTTTCTATTTTTTCCAAATTGTTTAAAGTGTATAATACGCAAATCACGGCCTCTTCGTCAGATGACATTTTTTTTGTTTCGTCTGTAGCTGATGTGTGCTTGAGAAAAACAAATTATTTCATTCCGTTTTGTAGTAGAAAAAAAATCTTAAACAACACGATTTTCAACTTCTAGTGCTTAAAATTTTCAAAAATGCAGTGTACTCGGTCTCGATAATTTTGTGCGGCGATTACACAGGACGACGCTACACGGGCAAACGAAACCGTGCAACGCGTCAGAGAGAACGTTAGCTGGAGCCTGGAGTACTGCAAAAATATAGAAAATGTTCAAAAATCGAAATGTTTACGATCAAACCGTTTCACGAGGGGGGAAAGAACTTTGAAGACACCAAATTTTTAAACAAAATAAATATAAACGATTAAAACGATATTATCTATCTACAATAACAGCTGTTTTTTTTTTTTTTTAACATCTTTAATTCTTAAAAAAGTTACGGGTCTTTAAAAAAAAATGGCTATGTAAAATTTTGTGTAATAATTTGGAGTCTTCCGAGTACTTTTCCGCGTGAATCAATTATTGTTTTAATGCGAATCGCTCCGCGTTTTTGACGAGGGAGGACTTCGAAAGGCGCGCGTTAACCTTTGAATGAGAAAGCCGTGAATCATACAGTGTATTAAATTCTCGGACACGTCAAGTGTGTGGGCAAAGGGTGCGTCTGCAGGGCCGGAGATACCAACTCGGGTGTTTTCTGCTGCGGCCATTTGTCCGTGACCGTTTTCGGACGAGCAGCTGTATATCGTTAATTGAATTTCGTTCGGTCCGCGCACACGCCAAGGGTGGTGGACACAATAATATAACGTGACGGTTTTTTCTTCCTTCTACCCCGCAACTGCACAGGTATATAAGTCTTAATATCGCCGTTTGTTTTCTTTTGAAGTGTAATTGTTTTCGTTCGTATAGGTATAGACTCGGTCGGACGGCGGAGAAACGAAAAGGAGCGGACGCGGTTATATATATATATATCCAGTTGGAACAAAAGTTACGACTCGTTTGTAAAATCTTCTTTCGTGATAAGTTGCGCGCGGAGAATAAAACTTTTCAATTCAAATTAAACGTTACCCGTGTGATTGGGCTCGTTTGTTTCATTGCCGCCGCCGCCGCCGCCGAATCGTCGTGAATAATTAATATTTCGAAGGCACCGTTGCGCCGGTACGGTTGTTAGGGAAATCCTCTGTGCTGTATACAGCAGTTCGTAGGCGGCGGCAGTGGGGCGCTGTGTCCCTCGTGTGTGATGGTTTCTCTTCCGGGAGGAGGAAAATTGATGCTGCGCGCCCTCATATTCGACTGTGTGTGTGTTTTTTTTATATTGCCGGCGAATATAGCCGCCGCCTGAATTTAAATTAGAAATTAATGTTGGAGAGCGAATGGAAAGTAACAGTCAGTTCTCTAGGATTCTGATGCAGCGCGAAAACCTTTTATGTGGGTCATATTTATTAAGGGATGCAAAGTGGGCAAAAACTCGGTTGGGATTGGGGGGACAGAGTAAAAAAACGAGTACTTTATGCGTTATGCATCTAAACCATTTACTTAATAGGTTCCGCGCGCGCGGTCTTTAACATTTAACACGTACTGTACATATAGCACACGCTTATATATATTTAAAAAAAAAAAGTTTATTGATTTTTAATGGCTAAACTTGAAGTTTATTAGCACGATTTAATAATATCGTTTATTGTTAAGTTTTGTTTGTTTTATATAATATAATCTTTTATAAAATGTATATATTAACCGGTTTCTGCAGTAGTAGCGGCGTATCTGCAGTTGGTCAATAATAATAATAATAATAATAATAATAATAATAATAATAATAATAATAATAATATAATAATATAATAATAATAATAATAATAATAATAATAATAATAATATATATAATAATAATTTAATATTATTATTATTATTATTATTATTATTATTATTATTAGTAATAATAATTTTTTTTTTCTTAAATTTCGTCGAAATAATATTCTTGAAATTTACGTTTGAAAACGTTTTATTCTAACTCGATTATTACAATATTAATATCGAGACAAAACAATATACGTTTAAACGTTTTAATCGTTTCAAAGCGGGGATAAATGTTTTATCGTCCGACGACTAACCTGACCTGCGCTGCAGCGTTCAAATGACTATACTATTTAGCTCTTTGTGGAATAAAAAGGGCCGGGCGTTTGATCACTTTCCCGCGTTCGCTTTGTTTCCATTTCACTATATATATATATATATATATATATATATACACACACACACACACACACACACAGTATACACATTAGTCCGACTGTAAAGGGACGTTTTGCTTCTATACATTATGTGCAGTGGCTGGCCCTTATAATTATTATTATTATTACAATTAATTATGACCACTTTGGACGCGGCGGAAGGGACGACGGAGAAATGTAGTAGTAGTAGTAGTTGATGTTGCAATGACCCTTTATGCGCCAGATGGCGAATATTGTTTCGGGTGTAGTATGCGGGGAGAGCGAGTGAAGGAGAGTGAGACAGAGACCCCTATCAGTATCCCCTTTTTGATTTTGACAAGGATTTCGCTGTCAAGCATGGTTAACGTAAGATCGGAATCCAGATTTATGTGCCAAGGGGAAACTTTTATATTATATTCCTTTTTATTTGGTTGTAACGCGCGAAAAAAAAATACTTAAGACAAACCGGCCCCTGTAGGAATTTTGTTCTTGTCCAAGTACAAAACACATATTATACGTGTATGATATAAACTAATAGTATTTTTCTTCTAAACTATTCGGAAACGGTCTTAAATTAAACAGGTATATTATATATTTGAAATAAAACAGTTTAACAGGTTTATATATATAAGAAATTAATGTTTCAACTACGTAATAAAGTAACGTGGCCAGTAGCCGAATATTTGTATTTTGTCTCCTACGAATAATTGACACATATCGTTTTAAACAATTATTTAAAAAAAAGTATATAATATTCCTTATTCCGGCCTTTTCAGTAAAAATAATCATTATTATTTCATGTCGAATTCGTTATATTTCGTTGTACAATTTAGTGAATTCGGTTAATAAATGTATAAACGCACATATTTTTCTGCTCCTAATTATTAGATTATCATCCAAGTAGCTACATAAAAATCATATAGTTTGAATAAATACTGTAACATCGAATATACCTTTAATACGAATATACACCGCTGTTGGTTTGACAGAGAAATTATATTGTTTTGGTTGTATTTTAAAACGATAAATTGTTTATAATATATACGTACCTACGTATAGTTGCCAGGACACGTATAAATTACCACGGAATAAACCTATATATTTTATTTGAAAGTTCAAATCTTTTAACATTTTTTAAAAAAAAAATTGTACAAGTATATAATATTCTCAATCAAATCGTGTACGATAGTAAAATAAAGTTGCGAGTAAAAATCCAGTGAAGATTTTTTTATTCGAAATTACAGCTGGTGCATATTGTACTTTTAGAAATATATACGAGTATGTCGACTATGTTCGTGTATTATTTCCTTTATAAATATAATAATATTGTGTTTTTGATAAATTAAATTTTAAAAAAAATTGGTAAAAAAAAAACAACAACGTATAATATCGTTTACATCCTCGTTTTTTCATTTTTTTTTTTCATTAAAGATACGTTTTGGGCGATAAATAACGCGATACGCGAAATTTATTATTCAATATTTCGTACCAACGGCCCATTTATGAATAATGCAATTTGCAACGCGTTCGAATTTCTCGCACTATTACCGTGCGTCTGGTTTGCACGCCGAACAACAATAATATTGTGTATCCTGGCGACACTGGCGGCCGCGGACACGAGCCGCCTCTTCCGTCTGTGGATATTGCTTCAGTCGCTACTGAATTTAGTGTTGGTGGTTGTTGTGACCCGCTGTTCACTGGTCTCCGTTGTTGTCTTTCGCGCGCCGTACGTCGTTCTCTGCACCGGATTGAATTCAAAATTCAACACAATTTATTGTATAAAAACCTTACTGTATCGAAATGGAATGAAATTTTATCGCGTTTTTTCGTAAATTTTATTCGTTTTAATCATTCGCGTATACAATAATATTCGTTCTCATCATTATAGCATAGAGTTTGTTGTTACACGACGATGATCGTATAGAATTGATATTTTTATACAGTTCGTTTTGGTATTTTCGAAAAAAACCACTGTCGTCGTATCCAGGTGAATATTTACAAAAAAAAAAAAAATGTTTATCGTTTATTATCTTATATTTTATATATCGTGTTCTCTAATGTTACTACTACGTATTTTGTCGTTAAAAACTATACGAAAAACTACAATTTCGCGTATGTAATTCCAATAGAGAAAAAAAACCTCCCCGCCAATAACGTTTTTAAGTTTCGCGATAATTATTTTTTTGTTTCAGGAGTTACCATGAGAGAAAAGAAGAGCGGTGCTTTAAGCAAAGTTCAAAAAATTAAAAAACGCCTGAGCCATAGTTTCGGTCGATTGTGTAAGTATATATACTAATTATTATTATTATTATTATTTTTCTTTCGTCCGTTATTATAAACTGCAGGCTCCTCGTCAGTACGTGTCCGTTGTTCCGTTAAAAATATTAAACTGATATCTTATGGCCGCAATTATCCGATATATATATATATATATATATATATATATATATATATATATATATATATATATAAAATGACGTTCTAACGGTAGAAGAGGGGAATTTGATTGTGTTCTTTTTTATGTTCGTTCTCGTACTACTCGGTGGTTACTTGTGCTGTTTTTAAGAGTTGTATTTCTATCTTGGCTCGGCGGAATACCTATACGCGAAGCGTCGTCGGCCTATGGATTCTGCGAACTTCTAACGTGTTTCCTTTTCCCACCGGACTTGTGTATATATATATATATATATATATATATATATATATATATATTTTAAAAGAAAAAGAATTGATAAAATATCCGCTTTTTTTATCATTTATAGTACACAATGTAGTATTATACAAGTGCATTTTATATACATGTTGCATTAGTTGGTAATCGGCATAGATTACAATAAATTCGAATTAATTTTTATTTTTTATATTCTAAAGATTTTCTGAAGTATTTTAATACGTGGTCGTCGATTATGTACTAGTAGTATTATGTAGTATTTATATATTTTTAAATTGAATTGCAGGGAATGTTTTTTTTGTGCTTCGGTTCGTTTTCTTTATATATTTGTTTTTTTTTACGAATTTAAATTTTTCGTTTTATTCGCACCTGTGTATTTTCGCGTTCACCGGGTTTAAAGGGTTTCACGGGATTTTTAATTAAATATTTTATAAAATATTACACGTTCTTACCACTTATTTTTATACGTATTCATTTCAATTATCGGATCTCATTATAATACACTGTCGACGGAATTTTTTCTACACACATATATTATACGTATAGTTGATATTTTTATATTTTAATTAAAATTAATTGTGCGTACCCGCCGTGTGTATAAGGGATATATTGTTGTTGTGCATTAATTACGTACTGTATAAAAAGTGTCATTTTCCACGTATTACCCAGCTCAGTAGTGGTGGTATAGTCGTCTTTAGTTTTGAATTTCATATAAATTGTGTCAGCACCGCGTGTAATCGTTTGCACGTATAGAAAATAATCCGACGGTTTCTCTCGTTTGAATTTTAATATGTAATGACCCGTCGTCGCATAAAAGCTACGAGAAAAAAACGCTTATAATAATAATAATAAAATTAATAGTAAAAAAAAAAAAAAATGCTGTGAATATAATATTGTATAGAGTTCTTTGTTCTAAACGAAGCGATCCATTTATACTGGCTGCTACTTATTTTCGGTTTCCATAAAATTGTGTCGGATTACTCGTCATCGTTTTAAAATTGTAATAAAAAATATATTGTGTTCTGGATTACGCGTTAATTGGTATAGGTATACTATTTGTATTCTGTGATAATTTCGTACGTACACTTACGGCTTATCGTTTTATTTTATTATTATTAGTCACTATCGTTATAGATGTATTTATTAATTGAACATTATTTCTGCGAGAAATGTTAAAAGCGATTTTTATAGCACTCTCTGTACACATCAATGGCCAATTATGTTAATTACTCTATATCATAGAATATAGAATCAGAAAGAAATATTCTGTATATTTTCTATTTTATTAGTTATAGACACGTTAAAAAAAAAATTGTTTCGACGACAAAAAAAAAAAAAAAAGAAAAGCGCAGCCGAATAATCGCGGTCCTCCTCATTTTGTCTGCGTATCATATTATAATATACGTTACGGCTATCGTATTATTATTTTTTTATATCATCGTAGGCGGATTTAGTAGACGTGTATAATATGTATATACAATATATACATATTATAAAGAAGTATAACGCGTGTAGGTTTGGTATTTACCGTACAATCAAGCAGAGTTATCTGTTAGGTTTTTTCTTTCGTGATTTTATATTTTACGATAAAATTGTTGTTTTATATATTACCTATATACCGACCGTTCTCGAATAATGTTGTACCCTGCAGTGTTTTAATATATCGTTTTTCACAATAACGCCTCTCCACAGATATACGTTTAAGCTTTAAAACCTGTGATACACACACACACACACACACACGTCTATTTATGGAATCCGATTATAACGAATTTAAGTGTACTAGCTGGTATATATATAATTTTTGGTTGTGTGTGTGTAGTTACGCCATTCTCGTAAGTCTTATGTGTATTACATTCTGAGATTTGTAAGAAATAGCAAAAAAAAATCTAGATTTATATCCAAAACATCGATTGTGTTTCATTTTTCTCGTGTATATATATATATATATATTCAACACTCAAAGTATGTTTATTATAAGAATTATTGCGAAGTTATTACCAAGATTAATATAGTGTGTACAACAGTATAACGTTTTTAATTAATTCGATGGTTCTTCCGTCTATACTCTATATTAATCAGTGCAGCTTCGCGTTTAGTAGTAGTAGTAGTAGTAGTAGTAGTAGTAGTAGTAGTAGTAGTATAAAAGATTACGTTTTTTGCTGTGTATTCCGGCCGGCGGGTATGTTTTCCATTAGTATTTGGAACGGAAGTCATTTCGTTTTCGGTGTTTTTATAAACATTATTACATAAATATTAAATCTATGGTGTAAATAATTTTGTCCGGATTGATTTCGTTTTTTAGGTGAAAAAATGCCGTTGGCGATAAAATTCTCTTAATAATTACTGTTATATCATGACTCACTGAGAATGTCGCATAGATTACGGCGTGTGTGTGTAATATATACACGCCCATGCGTACAATCACGACAGACTACTAATGTCAAGACGATTTGAATTGAATCGGGTCGTTGTATATAATATAATACCACTTTGGTACAATATATGTGTATACGTAGTTAGAACAAATCGCGTGTGCGGTAAAATAGTGATGCACAACGATTGTTTTTTGAAAAATGTTTTATATGGAAAAAACTCGTTTATATTCTTATTCAAGATCACGTCAAAAACGCAACTTGCATACATCACTCCTACCTCCAGACAACGTAGGTACGATTTTAAAAGTATCGCTCGTAATAAAAATATTAAATTCGGATAATTACGTAATCGACGACGTGCGACGGTGGGAAAAGCGACGTCTTCATCATATTGTAACAATAACGCTATATTTTAATGTTTTTATTTTTTAACATTTTTGTTTGGTCGTTATTGAGGTTTTATTGTGTATACAAATAGATATTTTTGATTACGCGTATTAATTATTACCATATTGATTTGTTGTCACTCGCCGCCAAAAGTTTATAAATATAATTGAAATAGATATGTATGTCTCCGGATATTTTTATAGTTCATAAATTAATATCATCGGAATCGGTATACTGTTATGTATAATGTAAATTACGCTATTGGAATTTTTTTTAAACTGAGAGAAAAAAGCATTTGTGGCAAAAGCAGTTTTTCCGTATTTATAGGATGTCAATAAACGCGATAGTATAATTATGATAATAATAATTTATCATAATAATGATAATAATAATAATAATAATAAAAAATAATAATTTATCATAATACTATTATTATACGGTTGTCGCGAAAAGTAAATGCATATGTTTTATCAGCATGACAATATACCATATAAGTATATCGCCCCTCGAGGCCCACACTCGTCTCATGTTTGCCTTGGCTGTTAGACGCGTCTGTTGATGATTCATTCATTTTCGTACATATATGTATGTGTATTGTATACGCAGGGGTGCTAAACATAGTTACGTGTGTATTATATTGTTACAAACGTTCTATTAATTACGGTTCATGTACGGAACGAAATTCCGAGTTTTAAATTATGACGAATAATATGTAACAAACTAAACGCCATTTGTACAAAATTGGTAGATACTTCGGGGCTTATTTTATAGTTGAAAAATCTAGTAGACGGTTTTTTCCTCCGTTTATTTGTTTTCTTTTTCTGCTCGAGATAATTAAAAATCGACATAAATCAATCGTTGAATAATAAAAGTTCAAAGACATGTTCATTTTACAATCGTCACGGGCAATTATTATTTTTGATAAACGTTTTAAATTTAATTTACGGAAAAATTCGTTGATTTCGTATGTCCGTTACTATGCATCAGCAACGTTGAAATTATAACACAGTTTTTTTTCTACGCAATTTAAACACGAAATAAACGCAATGAACTATACTGTAGCTTCGCTTTGAACGGATTTTCGAATGCTATTATTCATCGTTGCTTTGAAATTTAAATTAATAATACAAATTTAGAAATTCACCCGAGTTATGCGATTTCCGAACCGACATCCACAATACCCGCGACTCGATATAACGCGCTGTTATATTATTGTTAATGTTGGGAAAAAGATGGCGTTATTATATAACGAATATGTGTAAAACGAAGTCTATAGCCCTATGCTGTATATACGGTGTTTGAAAACGTTGGGTTGCAGATTATACATCTGGTTTCTTGTGTGTTGTTTTGTGCGACGAACAAGTCCCGATTTGTGAAGGATAAAGGAAGTGGAATATAATAATGTAGAAGAACGAAGAAATATAAGACTAAATATAAAAATCGGCAGCAGCTATACGTGCGCTGAGTTCCGGAAAACAGTTTAAACCCTAATTGTCATTCGACGCGCATGCCTAGGAGAGGTGCCTGCCGTCGTACCCCGGCGCACATGTGTAGATCGTAAAAACCAAACCAATAATGCGCCGCAATAGTCGTCGTCCCCACTTCGGCGTTCGCGCTGCATAAAATCACGTACTCTGCTGCCCAAAAAAAAAGACAGAGAAAAGCCACCATTTACTGTATTCGTCGTGGTCTCTTCTTATTTTGTCTATATTATCTGCGATAACAATAAATAATAATAATAATAATAATAATAATAATAATAATAATAAATAATAATGTAGAGCCTTAATTTTATAGTTTTATGTACTCGTATGTATATATGTATGTATTAACAAACAAATACAATTGGGTTGTTATCAAATAGTTCGTACATAAAAATAATATGTTATTAAAATTTCGTAGGAAATCGCGTAGGAGTATTCATGGCTGGGAAGACAAAACTTAAATTTATATATAATTAAATAAATCCTTCCATTCTTCAGACTAAAATTGTAATTAACGTCAAAAACGTTTTCCCCTTTTCATATGGTCCGAAGCACTAATATATTCTAAATTTAATAATCGATGCTCAATCTTGTTGTTTTTAAATAATAATTTAACTCGACATGTAAAAATAAATAAAACGCGCTGGTTTAATTTAATGTAATGTTTATAATTGATTTTAAAAATAAATGGTTTCAGAATTGTAAAAGTTTTGGTAACTTCATCGGTATCAGTAGTATTGTAAGCTGATTCTTGTTCAATATAAATAGAGATTGTCAATATATCGTCTAAATGGGGTCTTGTTTCGTATTGCGTTTCTAAGTTTTGATGAAACTCAACTTTGAAAATGGTCTCTCGCAAGCGCAGCCATTGTAATAACCGGATTGTAGCTCTATGTAGTAAACTTACATGTTTTTAGAGCTTGATATACAATCTCCGTGTCTAACCATTTATTATTTATAATTTCCGGAATCCAGTCCATTCGAGATTTTAACAACTAGCAGGTCGCAGATCTCGCTGGAGAGGCAGCTGCCCACTCTGTCTCTCTCGTTGACACGCCTATGTCGTATATATCGCTATGATTATTTAGATTTCGTATTTATTTTGCTGAGCCTGTATAGCCCGGCGTCTTTTCGACTGTCAAGCGTGTGCCGCCGACTTTAAAAGCTTTGGTATTTGTCTTTGAATAAGTTAACCCCGTTTGCCGGAGGGAGATAAACTTGTCATTTAAGATCTTTTCTTGTGACTAGTGTGAGGGGGAGCAGGGCTTGTCTTTATCCTATAAAGATCCCTCTCTCGTGTGAATTCGTATCCTTTTGAACACCTGTTTTCTTAGGTTATTCGAATTTTGTTGCGAATATAATTTGTGCGCCATGCGCGGATACATTTTAAAATTATATTAAAATATAATATAATATAACGAATAGCGATGTTATTTAAATAATCCTCCGTTTAATCAGTGCGTATAATATTCTGTGTTTAAAAAAAAACTCGTGAAATACAAATTCTTCAAGTTATTTAAAAAGTATAAAATATTTTATATTTACGTTTATTTAAATATACTCTTTTTTTTGGATTTAAGGAGTAAATTCCGAGAAATATATAATATTTCAGGCATATTTCGAAGCGTGTTAATTTTATTCATAATGTTTGTTATCGGTATAAAGCATATAGTTTATTCAGGTTTTTATACGAATTCTGCGAAAGACATCCATTTAGATGATCATCATATTATTAATTATGTTATATTACTCGTATACCTATCATATGTGCATACCAATTTTATGGATTTTTTTTATGTCTAATATTTTTTTATTTTCTTCGAAACATAATATTTTTATTTATTTTTTAAAAATAAATTATTTGAAATATTATGTATCGTAAAATAAATAATATATACATTTTTGTTTATTATTTCATTAACATTACATTTCTTATATGTTCCGTATTATTTAATTGTTTGAAATTCTGCCCAATGACAATAATAATACACGAATAAAAAGCCAATATAATAATTTATTAATTTCACCATTTACTGCAGTTTTGTTAAGTTCGTTAGTGTCAGAATTGAAATGTAATTAATTATATACGCAAAAATAAATAAATAAAATAAAATATTTATTCTTATTACGTCATATTATTTTCTAAATTCTTGGCGGGGTGGGGGAATACTTGTTCGAAAGTCTCCGTGTCAATAAAATAAATGTCTTTCAGCCATCGCGGTATATAAGCCATTTGTAAAGGTGAGATTATCGAATGACATATTTGCGGATCGCATCTATCAGGCGCGTATATATTTATACGAGGTTCTGTTGTTGTTATTGTTGTTGTTGCTATGATTTATGGCGTATTTCTGTGTTGGTGCAGAGCACAGTAGAAATGGAAATAACAATAGGGAAACGGGTATAAGCAAACACTAGGATTATCCTTCTCTGCATTGTACATTACACACGTCTGCAATATGTATCAGATGAGGATATAGCTATAAGCTATATGCGAAATATCTAATATTTTCGATTTTTACGTTGCCTACATATAATATTATATGCGTTTATTATTTATTTGAAAAATATTGAAATAAAAAAATTTCCCTACAATAACATTGGCCATACCGTTAACGTCTGGTAGTTTCAGTCCCCAAATAGAACAACCTTCAATAATTTGTTGAAATTTTCGAAATAGTTTCTTTATATATCTTCAGCCCTGCTATAATAATACTCACGTAATTTACTCTCGCCAAAAACTCTATGGCTACAATATTTTTCCATATAAACTCTTTTAACTCTAAATTTTTCCGGTTTAAAAAGTGGTATGTCTGAACGCAGTAGAGTGCGACAAAAATCGGTGTTAATACTATTTATTAATATGTAGATGTAGATGCAGATGAAGTAGGAAGAACGTTTTCAAGTTTTTCGATGTGGACAAAATATTATGTATACGTATTTTTGCATATCGAAAATACGTGTTGGCGCATTTACGCCACCTACACGTTCAGTAACGATCGAAAAATTATTGCGTGCGTGACATCCATCCACCCACCACCTTATTTCAAGTAGTGTCGTTATATTCATATTGCATCGTAAAGTTTCCAAAGTAAAAACGAAACTATTTACAGTAACATTGCATTTATATTATATCTTTATATTTAAATACGCATTTATCGGCGAAATGTTTATAAATATACTAAAATATATTTTAATTTGGGTTAATTCACTCGACGTTTACCCGAAACCATATTGTTGTTTTTTCCGATAAATTTCCGATATTAAGACCGCATAAATTTATTTAAAATGAAAATCCGTTCCCTGATAATTATTATGAAATATTGATTAGAGGTTGCGCGCGCGTGTGTAAATGATATATTATTATACCGTATATGTACGTATTATGCGTATTGTGTACGGTATTATATGTTTTGATTTATATGAAGACGCATTTGGCCAGGCAGGTAACTTTGTATAAAGCTCGTCGTTATCAACCGTTATCAAATTTGAATATTCTAATATATGCTTACGAAATCCATTTATATTACTATACGCATTTTCATCAAATGTTGTCACTGATTAACTGAAGATGATTCATATTGTTGTGTATATACTAGTCGGGGTAGCATGCCATTATACGTGTATAATGTATATGGTATATACTGCTACGGAGCGTTATGAATTATGTTATGCACGTTAGGGGATATATTATGTAATGTCTCGTAAACGTAATTATTATACATAGAGTAGCTCGCGTATATTATACGAATTGATGTTGCCGGGATTAAAATAGTTAATTTTAATTTTAAAAATTCAACGTGAATCGCGATATTCGAATTGTTATAATATACATGTTATATTATTTTTATTAGCTTCTAAAGGCCAAACCTTGTCGTTGTATCCATTCGTGTCTGTCACTTGCCGTTTTCTTTAATTGTCGATAAGAGGTAAAACCCATCCAATAGAAGATTTCTTCAAAGAAGGATTTACGCGGTCTTCCTCGAGTTCTTTTGCCGTCTATTTTTCCTTCCACGATGATGGTGATGAACTCGTTGTGTCTTATCAGATGTCCAATTAACTTAACTTTTCTTTTCATTATTGTGTTCAACATCGCTCTTCTCTCATTTAATATTTATAATTATAATAAATTATAGGTACTGTAAAATCGCGAAAATATACTTGCAATATATCGGAAACGTTTCACCGAAAACGATCGAGTGATATATTTATTATGTAAAGTAAACACTGATGTCTTTCTAGATTCGTAAACGTTCTGTCTCCAATATTCTATTTGATGTACAAAACGCGATGGCGGGTCATATAGGAAACTCGGAGTACCGCGTTCACGCGTCCATACATTCGGATGAAAGCCTCCCCGCGCATTATGTCGATTATTTCATGATAGAACCGCATGTTTACTACTAAATATAGTTTCGTCGAGATTTTGTTAACATACGAAAATTACCATTCAGTATGTATTAATCATTACGGTAATCCGTCTTACGTACTTATCGAAGCGTGGAGTTCCTTTGGTACTTGCCGTTTCAAATCGCCAAATGTAATGTCAACGGATTTGAACCGAAATTCGATCGCAGTGCTTAAAAATACTATTTGAATCGCGTTTGAAGAAGATTGAATTTGTCTAAAAACTCTTAGAATTTTTATAACTACGCTCGTTGAGTCGGTATTTGTTAGAGAATGTCCGGGGTAATTTATAAACACTATACATTGCATCGATTAACTTTTTTGTTATAGAACAGTCTACGCGAAGGGTTTTATTTTGGATTTTGGAATATATATTTTTGATCAATATATTATTACGAGTAAATTATTACCAATATATTATTATATATAATTCTTGACGACTACAGTGTATATGTTCTGTGAAAAATCAACGAAATTACGTTAGAATTGAAAGAAAAAATGAATTGAAAAAAATGCCGAAAGTCGCGCTAAAAACGTTTATATTTAAATTCGTGTTTTTTATACACTCGCATGAATCGAATTTGCTAAGCGTTTGTTGCCGCAGTTCATAAAGGGCGTTTCAAAGAGTGGTAGCTTTTAAAATGAAGTTTCTTTGCTGTTGAACCCTTTCACTTAACCATTGTGGTACATGTTCAATGCGCGGTATTTATCGTCTGTCGATAGGTCGAGCTCGAAAGTCGCGACGGCAACGGTACAGCGATAAAAAACGCGTAAAATTTGTCCGTAAAATGTGATTTTTATAAAAAAAAAGAAAAAAAATCACTTCTTTACATAATAATAGACAATTAACAAATTGTATACGTTTAAACGATATACGTACGCGTATACGATTGTATAATACGCTCAGTCCGTTTAGAAAACTGTTTTATGCGTTGGGTACGTCGTGCATATGTGTGACAGCTGTAGCCCAGGTGCAGGTTATATAGGAGGAAAGAAGGACACTAACAACAACAACACTATCCGTATCCACGTGTGCGTATTATGATGATATTATTATAATGTATCATCGATCGTGTTAGTCAATATATACTATGTTTATAGAACGCGATATAACTACGTGAAGTCCACGTAATTTTTTTATAATTCGATAAGCGTATTTTTTTATTAATCAGTCCTAATTAATAATGTAGTCAAGTAAGAAAAAAACCTCCCGTAAGAAAGGAATTTTTTGTCTGTGAAGATCAAGTTATTGTTACTTTTTTCTTTAAACAAAGATCTTAATTCTTTTTTATTGCAACGTCGATTTATTCGTTAGTAATCGTGCGTAAAATGTTTTAGATATTGTATATACAAATAATAATCGTTTTAAAATAAGACGCGTGATAAATATTATAACAAAAAAAGTTTTGTTTAAATTTTTAAATAAATTTGAATATGTCGACGAAGGACGTGACCATCATTACTATTCACATATCGGATGGTCAGTGATAATAATTATGATCGACCGAAACAATAAAAAATATGTACGAGCGGAAATACGATTTTTTTTTTTTGAGTCACTGTGGATCGAATCCGATAAATGATTACTATCACACATCTGCATAATATACGTATATAAAAATTATAAACGATACAAGAGTTTTTTGATTTTACACACTTTGTGTTACGTTAAAATGTTTTTCGTTATTGACGTTTTGTTTTTTAATATGCACTTTACCGGTACAGTGTGATAAAAAGTTTTTCTAGAGTTTCGTTTATTATATTATTATTATTTTTTTGTAAAAAGTTATGAATGTGATTTTAATTAATGAAAGTTTGTAGTTAACGAAACGAAACAAAGAAATGTTTGGTTCGCGGTGATTTTCGTGAGGTAAATTATAAATTATTCATTGAGTTTTTCGACGCCAGTGAACTGAAAATAATTGTATTGTTTTTGGTATAAAATTTAGTTACACCTGTGATCGAATACACCATTTTATCGTCATGTATAATCAATTTTTGTAGAGTACCTCGATGATTTAACAATGTGCGTATATCGTGTATATATATGTATAGTATATACCTGCTTCATTAGAAATTAAACGTATTCAAAATTATGATTTCTGAATTATTTAAACCCCTTTCGATCTGCGTAATGGACTATAAACAAACAGGGCACAACGCATAAATTTAAACATTTATTGTTTTAAGATACTTTTGTATGAATACGTATACCTAGGTAACGGTATATAAATTCTTGTTCGATCGTTATTCAGAATTTTAAAAATATTTCCATTTGGATTACGTGAAATTTTAAATGATCGAAAAAATTATAATAATCGATTATATAATATGTGTATAGCGTGTACGTTTATTATATTGTTGTTTATATTTGACTAAACTTTTGTAGATTTTATACATTTGCAAGCTGAACAATAAAATCCTACGTTTATTATCCTCGCGAATTTTACAATCGTTTGTCAAAAACACTTGGTTCGTAATTACATTTTGTTTCTTTAAAACTTTATTTTTGTATTTCACTGTTCTTTTTAATACTTGAAAATGACAGTGTGGTTCGGATTTTTTTATAGGTATTGTAAATCTTATTTAGTAAATCGTAGCGTTGAGAAGAATAAAGTTTTCTGAAATCAGAATCACGTAGCAAGCCAGCTGTCACAGTTTGAAGTAATAGAAACATAAAAGCTGTACATACAAGTATATGCGTATAATATTGTCTGTGATGTGATTTTCATTATTTATCATATTATTTTTAAGACGATAGTGTGTCGTATATCTAGTACTCAGTTCGAATATAATGTACAGATAACTAATAAATTATTGAAATTATGTCGGTGAATCGTAATGTAAAATACGAGTAATTTATGATTTGTACAATTTTTTATTCATTTCTAGTTAAGTTTTAACGGTTTGTGTATTAATCATATACAGTGAAACCTCTGAATAGCGGACACTCTTGGTCACCAACATTTTGTCCGTTATTCGGAGGTGTCCGTTATTCAGAGGGGATACATTTTTGAAATTTATTTGTATAATAATGTACTATGTATTTACGGTAATCTAAAATGTCAATTTTTTCGCGAAGCGACAACCGCTTTCGTTTTAACGTAGTCATCGCGTCGAAAACCGTCACTAACTGACATACTTTTGTCATAACACATAATCGCTTCACCGATAACCGAATTTGTCATAATCGTATCGTCCCATAACGAGTTTGTTATCGTAATTATGTTACATTATTACAAGAGTGTATACGAATGTGAATACGTATTACAGATAGGCATATTACAGATTGTATTTTCAAATAATGATTAGGGATTTACCATTGTTTTAAAAATTCCCTAATAAAATAATGTCCGTTATTCGGAGAGTCCGCTATTCGGAGGTTTTCCTATTGAAAAGTAGTGAAAATGTCCCCGTTCCCCAAAAAACGTCCGCTATTGGGAGGTGTCCGTTAGTGGAGGTTTCACTGTATATATATATATATATATATATAATATAATATCAAATATCATTTTTCTATTTTTGGTTGTTTGTCGTAATTAAGTCATTATTTTTCTGTGTTTAAAATTCATAAATAGTCAAATAAAAACCGCGTTATTATTTTGTATTTTTCACTGCATATAAGGCCTGTTTATATTTTTACATTAAGTTTTAAGCGTTCGCATACGGTGGTTCATAATTGTGCTTTCCCTTTCAGTTCAAGTTAATTGTTTGAGTCCTATAGATTTTTAACGTTTTCTCACGCTGATAAAATATATATACCTACTATTTTCATTTTTTATTTTGTACATTAGTATGGCGGCTTTATGAATTTTCGTTAATACGATTTTATGTGGATTTACCGTTTGAATCGATTGTGTATTACAGAAATTATTTGAAATTCAGACGAGAGAGAAAACAGAATTATTTCAACTGTTATTATTTTGTTTACATAATGTCTCGTTTACACAACTGTGAAACTTTTGTTTTTAATTATTTATATGGAAAATGTATGTATATATATATATATACACAGTATATACCCTCCACCTGCCGTGTTTATATGATTTGAAATATCAGCAGTATGCGCATTGCCGCAAAAGTCTAAACAAAATATAGGTGAAGTCGACCATTAAATCCGTTTTTAAATTTATTATTTTCCTCGTCGGTGGTGCAGTTCATGCTCGCGCGTGCCAGTTGTTTTACGGTAGCTTAAAATGTCTTATCTCTCTAAACATAACATTTTACTTAGTACGATTGGATTTCTGTCGGATTGATGCCGTCCACGACGAGTTTAGAGTTTGTTGTAATATTAACAATACCGTTTTTATACGCCATAATCGACAGACAATGATGAAGTTTTTCGTTATATCGCGCAAAAGGTTTGTTCTCGTCTGTTGTGTGCAGTTCTCGGTTAGGCAAAAAATGAAAAAAAAAAATCTTGTTACGCATTTCGTTTTGAGTTTTCATTAAAATCAATTACTACCCCGCCGGTCTACGCAACAACAGTATAAGTATTTGCTTTTGTTCCGGCAAGGTACCGTGTCTTATTATATCATTTATTCTGCTTTTGATCGGGCGGAACATTTTGTTGATTTTGTTATTTTGAAATAAAAGTATTGCGATTTCCACGATATTATACGATCGCGTATCTGAACGCACGATTTTTTTCTTTCTCTACAAAACCGATCGGTTTTTGCAGGGACGCGCAGGGCTTTATTGAGTAATATTGAAAACATGTTGCAGCTTATATTATACAAGTTTTTACTTGTGTATACACGTGTTCTTTCATAATTTCTCGTGAACAAACGACTACCGATTTCTGCCGGGATAAAGTTAAAAAAAAAAACAAATATATTTTATATTGAATTTTCACTTCTAAAACATAGTTCACGCAAAAGACGCAATACAAATTGAATTTTAAAATATTCACTTATTTTTCTTTGTCGTGTGCATGAAATATATACACGGTTCGTGCGAGCATATTTTATAACGACGGCCTGTCGTCGTTCGTAAAATGAATAGGACTTTTTTCCTTATCGATTTTTAAACGAGGTTAATTTCTTATATTTATATGTATAAAAAATTACAATAAGTTTAACGTCTTTTGTCGCGTGATTTGATAACATAATTTATCCGGAGTTTACAACAATAATAATAACATATATACCTGCTGCAGCCCATGTTTTTATTATTACTGTTCATTATTTTTCACAATATTCGTATTAACATAATATTTTTCGTTCGACGTGTATAACGTGTTTTAATGCGTGTAAATGGTTTTTATAATTGTCAAATGAAAGCTATGGCTTGTTTTATGGTATTATTTACATTAAAATATTATATTTATCTTATATTCCTCAAGTATATGCGTTCTCGAATTAATTTGTATAATTCAATTTCATTTGCGAGTACCTGTATCTATTATTTTGTACCGGTGTTTCCCAACTCAACTCAAGCCGCGAAACACATTGTTTTTGACCGTCGTTCGTTCGTTCCTCGTAATAAATAATATTCGCGTGAAAATTATGTTTTTACAAGTCTAATTAATTATTTTATTTTTATTAATATTTTGAAGACTGCTGCTGTTAAACGTGTGTTTTATTTTATCAATGTATATTTTAAAAACCGTAGAAACTATTGGGGGAAAAAAATATTTAATCGAATTTACGGTTTATCTCGAGTGCTGCAGATATAGTAATGGTACGCGCATCATAATAAATACCGATCAAAATATATATCATGTACTTATATGTATCTATGAAATTATTGTTTTTGATTTCATTTTATCTTTTAATGTAAACTATAATTTTTTTTCTCGGTGGACTAGTCGTTATCTTTATATTTATTTAGGGACAAATGTGTATTATATATATATATATATATGGTATCAATTTGGACGTCAGTCCTTTTGACGTTTTTATTTTCCTCTTTTATATATATATATATATTCTACCTTCCAAAATCGAAATTCTCGTCGTCGTATCTGCCGCAGCTCTCTCCCGAATTCCCTCACGGTTCCGAAATAACGAACACACAATAATATAGTAATGTATTGCTTTCTTTATTATTTCTACGGCGTTTCGAACAAATCGAATGTCGTCCTCCGTTCTTCTTATTAGACATAACCGCGTAGTACTTATTCTTTTTTTTTTCTATACACGTAATGATATCCAATTGTTTTCACATTTTTGTGTCTACTTTGTTTTTATCTATCGACTGTATTTTCTTTTTTTTTTAGTGCACTAGTATAGGCTATTATTATTATTGTTATATTTTTTTTATTGTACAACATTACTTACGGATAAATAATAATGTATATGGTCACGTTTTTTTTAATACAGAAAGCTTTATATATATATATATATATATATATGAGTAGGGTCGTAAAAAACGGACCATTTAATCCAGCGCGTAATATCTCATTTTGTGTTATTCGCCGTAAAATAAACCGGCGTGCAACACACACGCACAATGTGCAGGGAGCAATACAAAACGAATGGGTTTCGCGAGGAAAATACGTATATTTTTCAACACCCCCCCACGCACACGCTAAAAAACGAATTTTTATTTTTTATTATTTGTTTAACACGTCTTTATCGACTTGAAATTCTTTACGTTTTTACAAACAATAATTATACACTGCACATATGTCCGGTTCTTCTCATACCTTTCAATATTCCTATATATACTCGTATATCGTTTTTTTCAATTACGGAAACGTATATTTTCTGAGAGTATATTGTATCAATTATGTAATGTGTACTTCATATTTATATACACATATATATATATATATATATATATATATATGTTTATATAAATATATATAATATATACGAGTTTATACAGAAACAGAAATAATTTATTAATATATGAAGCATATTGATGATTTGTGTCGACTATATGATTTTCCCTTGTTTGTTGTGTGTGTGTGATGATTGGGAAATAATACGCAAACGTAAGAGGAAAATAAGTATTTTGTTTAAGCGGTTTATAAAATCGCATTCATAATAGTAATAAATGCGACGCAACGTTCTCAAGTTCAGAAATATGTTCGTATCATGATATCGATTTGATATTGACTCAAATGAATTTTGATTTATACAATAATTATATTTATTTAATATTTCGGTACGTATCGGTTTCATTAAATTATCGAATAAAGATCATTAATTTTCAAACGCGTATGTATGTGATTATGTAACAGCAGGTGTTTGATATATTGCAGGCTTTGAAATTTTCTCGAGAATACGTACAAAAGAATTTGCTACGAGTGTCCTTCGCATTATATTTAACTATTGTAATACAAACGGAATGAATGGAAAGATTTTTATTAAATACAAAAAAAATAATATATATCTGTTTTTACTACGCGTGATAGAATAGATATATTTATTATATTTTATAACAGTAATCTTATTCATATCTGAATAGTACGTACCTATATGTCCTGTATAATTATAGTTAAATAGGTTTATGAATTTTGAAAAATAATAAGAAATCATTTTACAGACGTGATATGTAAATGTCGCCGGACCGATGACAAAATGTTTTTAGATTTTTTCGTATACATTTTTTATGAACATTTTGAAAATCTGTTAAAAAATATTTAATTCTTAATTATTTGAGTGTTTTCCTTGCAATACTTTAATTTCGATTATAATAATAATGATTATTTACAGTCGTATAATTCTTTGATATTGTCTTTGGTATAATTCTTTGGTATATACCATAAAATGTATACGTACACTTTTTTCCGTTAAGTGAGTGAGGGGCGCGATTGAAGCGAGGTGTTACGAGTTCCGACGACCGTTTTGTGGACTTTATTTTGTGTGTGGACGAGTTATATCCGGTTTTGCATAAACGACGAATCACGTGTATTATTGCGTTGATTCGTTGAAAAAAAAGTAAGTATTTACAGACGCAGTAGAAAATTAATTGGTGATGATTGGTAGATGAGAGAGGCATCTGACGACGAATTGATGAAACTTATATGCGCCTCTAGAATAATCCTCTAAGGGCAGCTAGTCCAATTTATCTAAATCACCGTCATTTATTACCGGACGTCTTTAGTGTTCCGCAACAGCCTGTATAATATATCCCGTCGTCGTAGTTCTACCATATCAATAATATGTATGGGGCTTTCATTTTTCTTCGTTCTTTAAAGTCTATTCTTTATCTATACCATTATTATACATTACCACTATCATTTTATTCCCGAGGAATAGTCTCAACTGCATTATATTCGTACGGGTTCGATACGGATCTTCCGAATTATATAACTGCCAAGTGTGATATATTGTGTTCCGGCTGCAAGTATATGTTTTATACATTATGTATATTTTATTTTCACAGAAAATATCTGATTTCAGGTGACGTTTTTTTTTTTTATTGTTGAACAATTTATATCTTCTTTGTAAATAATTATAAAAATAGAAAAATGTTTTATTTATTTTTCTAAGCGTACGAATACAATACAAAACTATTTATAAAGTATTCCTACTTATATATATATATATATATATATATATTGTAACTTCAATTTTCAATTATTATAATTGTATTTTATTTAAAAACATCTGTGGTATGTATGTATTTTAAACCGACAAATAAACCACGAGAGAATCGCGATAAAATGTTTATTATATATCGTCGTATAGGTTTTTTTTTCATGTTTGATATAATAATAATAATAATAATAATAATAATAATAATAATAATAATAATAATATCTCTTGTTAAATTTGATGAAGGCATAATAAGAGGTATATCGGTGTGACTTGGGACGAAAAGTTTACTACGTTTATTTGCTGTGCGGTGTTCGTGTGCGCGTATGTAGGTAAAATAAACGCGTTCGGAAAAAGAAAACAATTTTATTTTTTGAAAATGTTCATTTCAATAATAAATTTTCTGTTGTGTTTTGAGGTATTGTTTTATTGTTGGCTGTAATGCATTTCGATTTGTTTATTATTTTTCCATGTGAACCGTCCGTTTAAACGGACTGAAAAATATTACCATCGAGCGTCTTTTCCGGCCGCTATAAATAACGGTTTCTCGTCTGGAATAGTTTTGTTTATATATTATATATGCTTTTATGCTGGAAAAAAAGTTCCATCCAATCGCAATGAGGCAATAAATTTGGCATACAACTTTCATTCTATCTTCTCCGCGGGGAGAGACTGAATTATAATAAACAAAACCGACCAAAATCTCCCCGGGCTTGTCGTTGAAAACTTTTCCGTTTCGATTGTATAAAAATTATATTTTCTCGTGCGATTAATATATCGGCATCGTTGAGAACTATTGCTGAAAGTTATACAATATTCTTCTAACGACCGAGAGACGACAATTCCTGCTTCTGTTGTTCGAATTAAATTAAATTAATTTGGGTTGCGCGGGCGCTAATTCAAACGTCACTTATATTATTAATTTGCTCTCCTTATTGTATTAGGTAGAGGTAGTAATATATAGTCGCTTTAATGACGTTTGTTCGTGATATTATATTGTTTGTATAAATAAGTTGTATTTTATTTAGTTCCGTACAATTTCTACCTCGTTTATTTCATTATCTCTTAGAGCTGTGTAAATTTGATGTACTAAAATACGCTGATGAAAAATGCATATAAAATATAAAAAAAATCGTTAAAAAAGCCACATTTTTAAAGTTTCACTAATAGTTTAATAAAAGTTTTAATTTTAAAATCTATATATATATAAATGGAGCCAAAAATGTATAACAATTCATCAATTGAGAACGGCTGGGCCGATTTGGCTCAAATTTTTTTTAATTGTTCGTAATTGCCAGGAAAAGGTTTTTACGAAATTTTTTTTAAAAAAATTCTTTTTTAAAAATTTTTTTTAAAAAATGTTTTGATTTTTTGGCAAAACAACGTTTGCCGGGTCAGCTAGTTAAATATACTTATAAGCGATGAATTATAAACAAATATTTTTATTTTATATTTTGCATTCGAACATTTTTTATTGAATTGTTATTAAGTTTCCTTAACTTCATACGACTTTTAACATTTTATACATGTTTGGGAAACCAAACTATGTCAAATAATAAAAAATATATATTTTTAAATTTTCAACTCTTTATCATGCATATGATTCCGGCTTTGTACTAATAGAAAACTTCGTCTAATAATCAGCCTTAATTATCGTATTATAAATGTAGTTTGTTATAACAGTATGTAACATATTTCTATAGCTACTGACTGTTCCGAGTCCCATCTGTGACTTGTTGAAACGGGATTTTATTTTTCAATTATATCTGCGCGATGGTTTTGTAATACAATTTTACGTACAAATTGAAGCGCGATAATATAGTATCCAACATCAATCTTTTTTTTGGTGACAGTACTACTGCTGTTCTCATATATATATATATATATATATATATATATATATATATATATGTGTGTGTGTGTGTATTCTCAAACACTTTGTCATTTTCTTAAAGCCGATTTAACAAGAAAACCTACATGTAACGATATAATATATGTCGCTTGTTGTATTTTCAAACGTGTATATTTTTCTTTCTCGCTTATTATGTTTACACGATGGTTTTCGTATAGGCGATTATTATTGATATTTTTGTCGAGTATTTGAAAAGATTCCTCATATTTCTTGGGTGCCCTATTGCAGCTTTTCTTTATTTAATTTTTTTTTTTTAATTCGGTTATGTATCACTCGAAATTATTTATATATTATGTATAGACACATTTAAAAATATTTATTTTCCAAAACATTTGTAAATACAATAAACACTACGCACGTTTTTCTAATGAAAACAAAAATATTTCCTATATTCTCCACAGACTTATTATATCGTTATGCGACGTTTGACCTCAAACGTTTCGGTTCACGAGTCAAAACTTAAAACTCCAGACTTCGTCACGACCTATAGCTATCGATTATTATTATGTAGTTTTAATCGCGCCTAGAAATTTCGTAATTATAAGGCTACAGTTTTATCGGTGTATTAGTATATGCGTACAGAGACATACGCGGTACAAAAAGAAAACGTAAAAAAAAGTCACCGGGCACAAGATGATGCGTTGCGTTCAGTATAATATTTCGAATCGAAATTTATTATAAAAAATTTTAAAAAAATACGTCGTATAAATAAAATCGTAATTCTCTTCGTGTCTGGACGCACATCATGCAAAAACTACTGAAAATATTGAGATGAGGTTTGTTTTTAAATCTGTTTTATCTATCTATAAATAAAGTATATTGTATGATGAAGATGATATCGCGGGGGGCATCAGCTAATAAATTGAGGGCGGCATACCCTACTCTAAAGCCACCGTTTTTTAGTCCAGAGCTGTTCAACAGAACGCTAATAAAAAATATTGATTATATAGTATATGGAAAATTGAGCTATTCTGTTCAAAACCGTAATAATAATAATAATAATAATAATAATAATAATAATAATAATAATAATAATAATAATAATAATAATAATAATAATAATAATAATAATAATAATAATAATAATAATAATAATAATAATAATAATAATAATAATAATAATAATAATAATAATAATAATAATAAATAAAAAGTAAAATAATAATAATAACTTGATTGCTCGCGAGCGTCATCTGGTATATGCGCATATTAATTAAACTTCCAGCGGTCCAGTTTGGCAGCGTGTTGTTGTTTCTGGTAACAATAGCAAATTTTTTAATAGCAGCAAATTCAAAAGACCCTCAAATAGCTCGGAGATGACGGGCATAATGGTTTTGATATTATACATTTATATATATATATATATATATATATATACGTATATTCTATATTAATGGCCGGGATATATTGTTGTTTTGTGTGTAAAGTTTTTAGACACTGCAGGCTAAACTCGTTCGGCCGACCGGCTGGCTTCATTGTTACGCGAAACTGTAACCGAAACTTTAGACGTTGGTTGCAGTTGTTTCTGAATAATATATAAGATGTTTTGATATGGATTCAATTTTTGTAATTTGGAAAATTTTTCTTAAAAAAAAAAAAAATATATGTATAAAAAGAAATACCAAGGCGGTACATTTTTAAATTTTTAACTTTTTTAATCGACTGTGTATTTTACCGCGCATAAAATATTATGACAAAATAGGTTTTACGTTGAGCTCTGTCAAATTATTAGATATTTATATTGAATACGAAATATTATTTTTTGCCATTGTGATATTAAAAATAAAAAAATACAGGGTTTAACGAAAACAGAGTAATTGATAAACGTTCGATTCAAATATTATATTCATTTTGTTTGTACACGTTTTACAGTCAGTATATCGTATGTACAATGTACATATATATATATATATATATAATATGTTTTTCGCATTTGTTTTTAAATCGGTTATTCGTTATTTAATTGTATGCATTTTCGATATCGGTACATTTCACAACACTTGTCGTGCGTGCGTTTCACAGTGATTTATGTTAGTTTTAATTTTTTTTTTTATAACAAAACTGTGTTAATACAATACGTGATTCGTAAAAACGCTGCATTGTTACTACCATAAATTTAAACGTTTTTCGAACAGCAACCTTATATCAATTATAACTACGTTTTTTTAACGCGCATTAAGTTCGCAGAAGTTTGCATATTAAATGGAATAAATAAAACGCCGGTATACTTGTAATAAAATTGATTGGAATTTTAATAAGATGCTGTTCGTTTTTTTTCTTAATGAAATAAATATTTGAAAAAAATTATACGGTTTCCACAGATATTCGTTTGTTTCAAAACGCAGAGCCTGATTCAGGAAGCCTCTTCCTTACTTCCTTCCCTTCCTTCCTCTTCTTCATGCAAAAGAGTCTTTTATCTTAACGAAACTAAAATTACTTTTTCTCTTGGGGAGGGGCGAGTAGCCTTTATTTGATTAGTATTTGATAAATCATTGCGTTCAGTAAAACGCGATTCTGAGCGGAGCTTCGGTGTAATACGCACTGTGTTGGAAAATTTAAAGTGGTAATTTAAAAAAAATAGATTCATCGCCCCGCTCAGAATCTAAAAAAAATTGCCACTTGGGATTGTCAAGATTTTTTGAATATTGTTGAAGTTACGTAGGACCTGTGTTGTTCAAAATATTCAGCGTTTAAAATAAGAAATTATCTCTTCAATAAATAGCTCAACATCTAATAATTGCTATAAATAACCCAAAATGTGGATGAAATTTGTTGAAATTTTTTTTGACGCATGTTGTGTATATAGTGTAGAATTCAGTACTCTAGGACCATTATTTTGGTAGTTTTTTTGTGTCACGTGTAAATTGTAAAACGTTCCAAGTAAAGTACCAACTATATATAGGTACGATATTTGCTGTCGGAACGTAACGCGTATGACGAGATGATCATCATCCGAGCATTCTTTCTAGTCGAAAATTTAATCTAAAACATTTTTTATATCTCGATTTACTATATGTATATAAACAAAAATATTGTTATCGGGGCCCGATGTTTGCAAAAAAAAAAAGTATCGTGTTTTGAAACACACAATTGCGCGTACAAATTTCTGTATTCGTCCAGAGTTACGACCCGGAACATTTTTGGAGTTTACGCGCTGTTATGGTAACGCGCGCACAAAACCACATGAAACACGGTCGCCAGATTTCCATCCTATATCAATATATATATATTATTGTTTACCGCTTTTCGGTTTATATTATAATATGTAACATTGTGATGATCGGTTCGGCCAAGTGTGTATTTCACTGTTAATATCGCTCGCGGTCGTCGTCTTTCACTCGGTTAACACCACGGCGACGTTCTTATTATTGACGCATTTTCATCGCCAATTCTTGAAGGCAACGCCTCGTTGAGACAGCCGTTGTCCCTTTACCGAATACCGTCCGTTTTATTTGTTCATACAGGATTCGACATCCATTCTTCGATAGACGTCTTTGAAGTAGAAATCTTTCTTTCCCGAAATTTTACCTTCGTGTCCTATATTAACACTCGATCTTCATCATTACGGTGTTCAGTAAATAATAAATCGTTCACTCGCATTTTGCAGTACTCGTTCATTTGTTTTTTTCGTTCTACCCTGCAGCTCGTCTTCCTTCTCGTATTTATTCCTTCCACACGAATTGTGCAGTTTTTCACCGTTAATGGCTCGGTCGTCGTCTGTCGCCCGTTTAACACCACGGGGACGTTATAATAATAATAATAATATTATTATTATTATTATTGAGTACTGACGCATTTTAGCGCATTTCAATAATAATTATCATCCGCCCGCCGCCGTTGTTATAATGTGACGCTTTTGCCCGCGACACGGCGACGACGGGCGTAGAGAAACGTTATTCCGTCGGCGAAAATAAGATCGGCTCGCCGCCTAATTGAATACGTCCCCGAGAGTCATTAAACGAACGGGCCTGTGGGGCGGTGACGACGGCTGCGGCGGGGTCTGTCGACTAATTAATGAACCGAGAAGTTTGTATAATCGCGCCGAACGTATATTTACGTACCGAACGTCGCGTGGCGTATATATTTTGTTTTTTATAATATTTTTTTAAAAAATAATATTTCGGAAATAATTTTCGTTATGAGTAGATAGTTTTTTTGTCCATTCGATATTTTCTCATAATATTATTTATCCCCGGCTTTGTTTTTGCTTTTGATTTTTAAATCCATATGATTCGAAAATAATATTGTGAATGAGTATTTTTGCGCGTGTCGATTTTTTTTTTTAGCATTTAAAATTTATGACGCGATAAAATGGAGTGGTGTACTGCGTGGAATTAAAAATTCCTCAGACGTTTTTTTTGCGGGTATTCGTATGCCCGGTACTATTTTCTAATCAGTCGAAACACTGTCTAATATGTAACGTCGACCACTCGACCCGTCGCGTTGTCTTGGTACGAGCCACGTGCAAAAACTTATAAAATTATAATTTCTTTTTTTTTCGACCGGGTCACGTAGTTATTGATTTACCGAGCAAATACCGAAAGAAATGTACAATAACGTTGAACTTAATTCAAAGTAAATTTCGACGCGGAGACACCGTAGTGTGTAGGTATTGAAATTTACGAAACCCCGTGCTTTAAAAACACGACGTTTCGAATACAAACAACCGTAGCAAGATCAGCGAAGGAAAAACCGTGTGACACACTATTGTGAAACAATATCTCATTAAAAAAAAAAAACCCCCGTATAAATATAATATTTACTCGTAAAATTAATCGTTAATTCGAATTTTAAAAACTACACGTTACAAACGAGAAAAAAAAACCGATTTATTTTTTTGTAAACTACGTGTTTTTACTAATACATATACTTGCGTTTAAAATATAATAAGTTGCTTGAAAAGGTCTTGAACACCTCTTGTTGTAGGAAGTATTTTATGTGAGAACATAAATCGACAACAACAACGAAAGAATATTGTAACTGTTGAAAATTGTCTACGTACATAAATATAATATAATAACGTTTCGATTGGATAATGCGCCGCGGGCGGGGAAATACAGTTCGTCGAAAATCTCGGCAGACAATCTCGTCTCGTGAGAGAAAAATAAAATTCACTCCGTAGGTATTCGCGTGTTCGTATAAAAATAATAATTCTCCTTTTTCAATCGTCCAATCGTTTTTTCGATTAAAATATCGCGTTTTTATTTTACTACTCGGTAATAACGAAAACGCCGCGCGCGCGCCCCCCGAAGGAGCAATACAGTGACACGCGCGCGGCGACTTGTGTTTTTGCGTAGTACATGTGACGGCGCGTACGTAATATACTTTTTGCAAGAACGGTGTACTCCGCCTCCGTGTCGGCGGCGTCCCTTGATAACTCGCATCCCTTTGGGATTATATACGAACGTTGTACGTATACACCGACACATACACGCGTGTACGCGTTTTCGTAAATCCCGTACAAATCGGTTGCGATTGTTGTTGTTGTTGTAATCTTTTCGAATCCGGAAATCAATAAGTTTCGCGGGGTGCGCTTGCAACAGAGGAACACAACGTGCAGCAGCACGTTTCGCCGTTTTCGGATTGTCTCGGGCTTTTCTAATCAGCGGCGCGCAGTTATTCCGTTCCCCAGACTCGTAATTGTTCCGCAATACCTCTCCAAAATGATGTTCGTCGTTTCCGTCTTTGAGTTCATACACGCCGTATACCGGTACGGGAAACGGTGTATTTTAAGAGGACGTTACGCGGGCAAACGAGTCGGTGTAACGCGCGAGGAAACGCGCCGTTAGCCGTTCAGAAATCGAACACGTTTACGATAAAACACCGTTTGACGGCGGAAAGAACACTGAAGTTCTGCTTAAGACACCAAATTTTTACCGTAAAATAAATTACAATATTATCTGTACAATATCCGTTTTTTTTTTTAGAATATCTTTAATTCTAAAAAAAGTCACGAGATTTAGAAAATTCGTGTGAAAACCACGACTGTTACAACAGCCTTCAGAGTTCTTTCCCGCGTGAGAAACGGTTATTGCGCTGAAAATCATAGGAGTGTATTAGCGTCCTCTTCGTAAAAAAAAAAAAAAAAATGTATACATTTACGGGAAAAATATAAATTATACTCTCTGCGCAGTCTCATTATATATAATAATATATGTACGCGTCATCACTCGGCTGGTGTAATATGTTTATTCCGAGGCCTATATACGACGATGTTGTGTTGTAAATTAATATATTTATTTTTTATCGTTCTGGAGATTCTTTTTCGTTTTTAAACTTTACCCAGATGATGTTAAACACGATAACTAAAACCGCTTTGAAATATTAATATTACGTGTATACTGTATACGTGCGAATTGTTTAGCAGATTTTACGCGTAAATTATTTGATGAAACCGCGTTTTTAAACGACGATACGCGTTCTTCTAACCACGACCCAAACAGTTTTTGAACTTACCATAAATTAATTATTTTTCCCGCCTTTAATTTTGTATACCGTAAACGTTTTGTACAGTCCGTTTCAGAATCCGTACCCGTAAAATTTCCCGAATAAATATCGGTTTTCCGCCGCCGCCGCCGCCGGGGTAACGCGTTTCTCCAGCACCACCGCTATACGGATCGATTTCAAAATTTTTATTTATTTTTTACCGTTAATTATTATTGTACCGATTTTTCACATAATACATTTTCATGTCTTTTTGTGTAATATTAAGTTTTCCGTGTTCGCATTGAAAACATAAATTAAATGCAATTCCTTCAGGCTTTACGACGAGTATGCTTAAATTTATTCATAACAAATATATACATTTTTTTCATTTTAAAAAGAACACTTTATCGTTTCTTATGCATCGCGTGAAGCTTTCATCCGAACGCAGCTATTAAGAGCATTAAACAACGTATTTCGAGTGATGTGAAATTCGATTTAGATTTTTGTTTTGTATTAAGTCGTCAGACGTTATCTTAGGTGAGGTATATATTTTTCTTTTTAAAACTCAATAATAGCCCGTAAATATTCGATATTATTGTGGCAAGTATAATAGCTTACCGCCAACAAAGAACGGTAAAAAAAAAAAAAAGGTAGTTTCCGAATATATAAAAATAAATTCGTTATTATTTCGAACTGAAAGCCATTTCATAAATGGTAAAAGATTGATGTCTACGAGGTTAATCCTTAATGACGTCCCAGATCCTTTTGAAAATTCGCTTAAAATTATTTTCTTTGTAGTTTAATACACGAACAAAGTAACAACGACGAAATATCATTAATTCTACGACGGTACCTATATTATGTATAACAGCTTTAAAAACTCGACAAATTTAATTTTTACGTGTAATGAGCACGCATATTTTCAAGTTCTTCTTCTTAATTGATTTAAAGCGAAATTAATTTTGAAATTTTGACATTTGCTACGCTTATTTATATTATAATTAATTATTATTATACTTTTAATTTCAATTCGTATATGAATAATACTTTACACATTATATACGTATAATCATTTACTCTTAACGACGATTAAACTTGAAATTACCTTAGATTCCTGCGCTATTATCAATTTAATTATTTTCTGTTTATTACTAATGAAGTGTATACTAATTTTATTGTTTTCCTGTTTTTTTATTCTTTTTTATTACGTAAAACGTTAAATATACGAACAGGAATTTACGTCTTCTTTCCGGTGCGTATACGTACACAACCGCATGCATAAGTGAATGATTAAGTTTTATTTTTTCCGTCCGTTTTCTTCCAGTTTAAGGTAAATTTACTTCTATTTAAATGTAAATTAGATCATATACTTTTTGCGCTTCGGGTTTATTAACAAAATTAGAATATTATTAAATTTAATATTTAATATTGAAATTTAACGAATGTCTTGAATAATTCGATATCAGACGCCGCAATAATATACTCATTGATAACAAATTCCAATTTTTTTTTGTTTCTGTTTCCGACCAAATAGTTTTCAACTTTAAAATGTATTGCGATTTAATTTTTAATTAAAACGTGAAAGGACGTTGTTAGTCAATGAACTTTTCTATATATATATATATATATATATATATATATATATATATATATATATATGATGCGAGTAGTTTACAGCATTTGCCAAATAGTTTTACGTCACAAAACGTACCGAAATACCTATATAATACATTTACGTATTTATTATTCAAACACAATTTAATTCTATATACTCGTACATGTTTTTTGCTTATGAATTTTTAATATTTCCATGTGCGTTTTAAATGAGACTTTACACGCATTTTTTATAAACTTAACGGAATTTTAAATACATTTCGATTTGAAAAACATTGCGAGGCTATATTCGTATTGATAATTTTTTGTTTTCTCAATATAAAATAGATATTATTTAGTTTAAGGTAATTACAATGGTTTTGAAAAACTTAATTATTTTCTTTTGCGTTTTTAGAACATTTTTTTTTTTTTTTTTTTTTAAACCGGTAATTTATATTTTTGATTTCATATTATAAACGGGATGTTTTTTGAAAAGTGTGGATGTATAAATTTATTGAATGTTCAACCAATTTATAGTATTTATATATTATTTTAAATAATTCAAGCGTTCGGGTATATTTGTTTTTTTCTCCTATCTTCTTCACAAAAAATTTAAATTCTTATATGTAACAATATATTTTTGTTTTATGTCGGTTACGTCTATTTTTAATTGTATGAAATCACATTCCGTTTAAGAGACTATGTATTGTCTATAGTATAATGTATAACAGTGCGTAATTAAAGATATCTGCAGTCAGTTATGTTCTTATTATTCATCAGATATTATACAAGTCTAAATTACGAAAATTCGATGCACAAAAAAAAAGTAAAATATATATATATATATATATATACATACACGTTGAATTGTGTGTAGTTTCTAATTATAATATCATACTAGAACTATTTAAAAATTAACTGAGGTATGCGATATACGTACAAAAACCCGTTATTATAATACGATAATATAAAATAAATTCTTATTGATATAATAATACCGTATTATGTGTGTATAGTTTTATTAAAATTGTATTTTAATTACATTATTTTAAAATTACCTATATATCATACATCTACAGTAAGTCGACTACTATATGTCTATATACAGAGGGAATATTTTTATTGTTTGTATATAATCAAATTTATATATTATACTATTAATTAAACTCCAACCTATTATTGTCATAATAATGATATATAATTTATTTTGAAATTGTGTAAATTATTTACATAGCGATGTGTATATGCAAATAAATATTTTAATAACCGTGTGTAAATTACACATTTTTTTTGTTTTTATATTTACGTTGACCACTGTAAATGATGTTCTTTTTAGTAGGAAGGATTTATAGGATTATTCATAATCTCACTATGTTTTTTTTTCTGTGGTGGAAATGATTTCATTAAGTCCGAAAAGTAGATTTTATTGATGTATATAATATATATAACATAGATGATTTGAACGTCATGAACGTGAAAAAAAATTAATCTACTATGGTTTGAAACTTTCGAGATTCGAGGGTGTTTTTCGAGGTGTGCCTTAAATGACTGTAATATAGTAGTAATATTATGCGCGTATTCTGTACTTAAACATTTAATTTAAAATAAATGGAATAATAAAAACGGATTAATAATGTTTATGCTGTAATATTATAATATCGTTGCAGTACATTCGGGTTGGTTCTAAATAATGATGATGATGATGATGATTAAAAATTATAATGAAAAAGAAGATGGTAGCGATTTGCAAGACGCGCGGGTGCTGCAGTAGATGTCGGTTTAACCTCTGTTACTTAGACAGTGGTTTTAGAGTTGTATTATATTATTATTATTATTTCGTATTTTAATACATTGATATAAGTATCACTGTATATGAAATTAAGAATAGAATTTTTACTTTAAAATTAGGGTATCGTAGCTTATAGTTTTAAGAAATTGAATTCTAAATTTAAAACAAAAAATTGTGACTAATGATTTTCGAAAAAACATTTAAATATTATTATTAAAATACCACGTATTATAAACGTTGTATCATAGGTCGTAAAACTTTAAATTGTAATATTTATTAAATTTTTTAAATATAAAACCCCGGAAATTGCTTAAATGTTCAAAATGATATTTTGAAAGCACAAAATAGCAATCAAATATAAATTCAAAATTTATCGAATTATTTCAGAATTTTGTCAAAAAAAAAAAAAAAAAGAAATTCGGTTTTGTAGAAAATTTACTACAATACACCGGTATTTTACAAATTTTCGATACTATTTCCTTCAAAGAAAACTATACTGGGAGAAACAAAAACGTGTCCTACATAAAGTACCGACTAGGTCAAAATTTATTACCGGAAAATGCTAGTGCTCTGCGTGTAAAGAGCATTCCTTTTATTCGAAAAAGCGTTCACAGAAAAAAAAATCGCACAAAAAATACACAAATAATACATTTTAAAACAAAATAAAAGTAATCCTTAAAAGTATTCTCGCACTTCCACGGCGGTATACATTTATGAATCACCTTAATGTTGCTCATCAAAATAACATAATAATTTCGAATTTATTATAATGGTATTTATACTTTATAATCAGTATAATAAAATAGAATGTCCGACAATTTAAAAAAAATAATTATCCGTGATTGACACTAAATTTTGCATAGAGGTTCGTCTTGAGATCATTTTAATCTCTTCCGATGGTTTCCTAGTACATCAGAAGTCCTGAAACAATTTTCTTTCTTTATGTTTTGTATCATTTATTAAGAAATTTCGATTCCATATGGCGTATTTCAACGAAAATTTCACGAGTTTATTTTACCCTGAATATTCCTGAGCTCAGTACGAATATCTATATGCCAAATTTTGGTGTCGATCGGATAAGCAGTTTAAAAAATGTCATTTGCTTCAACGAAGACGGACATTCTACTTTATTATATATACAATAAAATATATTTAATTAGATATATTATAATTACATTTCGTTGGAATAGGACCGTCTTTTTTTCAGCCCACTGCTTTTATATGTTTATTTCCAAACGTTTATTTGTTGGATTTTTTTTATTCGCTTAACTACGTACCTAAGAGAAAATACACAGTGTCGTGTCCAGGTGGATGCTATCATAAAATTAAATGAATTTGTCAAAATAACCTCCTATAGCCCGGACAACGCCGAGATAATTACAGCCAGTTATACATTATGTAATATTGTAGTGCATACATTATTATTATAACCTTACACGTCAGCCAAATATTTTCATTCGCGTTTTCGTTGTTTTCATCAATCGCGAGTGGCAATTAATTTAATATTAATTATTATCCATATAATTGCAATATATTGCTGCTATTAGAGCATTTATGAAATAGATGAATCGGGAGACTTTAGTATATCGTGTGCATGTCGTTTTTATCATTTGAAAATTCCTCGGGAAGCGCGTACTCCGTATTCCGATCGATATTTATTAAAACTCTGAAATGTTTGACCGAATTTATAAAAAGTACACGTTTGATGTAGATTTGTTGAAAATATTTGTTCGTCTCTATAGTATATTTTATGTACGTTTTGCATTATATAAGCTACAGATTTGAAAAAAAAAAGAAATATGTAAATCTTCTTCAAATAGCAATATAGAGAGATATTTTTTTATTTTTATATTTCAAACTGGAAAATAAAATTTTACTGTTCAGTATGAAATGTTTTTTACGATTTTTTTTTTCTTTTTTGATATTAAACTTCTACGTTACGGTTTTAAAATATCGTAAACGACGACGTTTCATAACTTGTATACCTATTTTAATGTCGTACGTATATATTTTTTTTTACAGCCATTTCAAAAGAAGATCCCGACCGTAATAGGACATCGAGAGATGCTCTGCCGAGTAAATTACAATTCAATGGTTATTCCGAAGAGTTCCTGGATAGAATCGAGCCGAACGGGAACATACCTTGCGCCAATGATGAACACTTGTCCAGATACGGTATGTGTTGTCATAATGCGTGTATATTTGTTTGAAGGTTTTATATGATATGTAGTTTTTGTGGTGACAGACAATGCAGTTTCCACGTGTATTCCAGTACTTCCAGCCTTACAAGGAGATTGTATTTTATTATACATATATTGATTTTATCTTAAACGAATTAAAAACGAATTATGATTCAATGTAGAAGTCAACGAAGTTGCCTCTTTATATCGTTTGTGCATTAATCGATAATTAAAAATCTTCACTGTATTCGGAACGGCAATAGGCCCGTATAATATACTTTGTTTGGCTATATATATATTTTTTTCTTTTCTAAACGGTGTTAATATTTAATAATTTTTTTTCCCTTAAATTATAAGAAATGTGTATATGTCGTTATATACATTAATAGCGATGCAGTGTAACGCGGTTATGTGGTTTATCGGATTTATTCTTAAGTTGATTGGCTGATATACGCTGAAAAAGAAAGTTCTTTCTTTCTTTCTTCTTTTTACTCCGAAGAATAAAAGGGAATAAAGAGCATTATTCGGTATCGCGTAAAGGCTCATCATTTAAGAAAAGAGGGTGCGAACACGTAAAAGTCCCTTTCTGCTTTTTTTTCGTGGGAATCTACATCCGACTATAAAGCTTATCGTAAAATCAATAGTTGCATATATTTATTGTATAGTTTATCGTCGTCAATAATAATGTCCCTATACTACACGGTTTGTAGTACTTCTAAAATACTTCTATCATTATATATTCCAGTACATTTCGTCTGAATGTAAAATATACTCGGATACCCGTGGTTCTCAACCGGCTTGTCGCCGAAACGATTTGTTTTATTGAAATTTGATTAGAATATTTTTGTATTATTTAAGTATAAATTGCGTGTTAATATATGACATAATCATCGGGTTGTGACACGATGGTAAATTATTGAAATTAAGTATTGAGTATTGTCTCACCGATACAAAACTAGTAAATTGGCATAAAAACGTGTATACTTGTAGGTACGTATAAATAAAGGTTTACGTTTAAAGATATTAAAAGTGAATTACGCGTATGTAAGTTTGTCGATCCACTCGCCACGAACATTTAAAAATGTTAAGTTTGCTAACCACAAGTATCACACTAACTTATTTTTATAAAACAATACTTTTTCAAAATTGAAATACCTACCTAAAGCTGTTTGATTTTTAATGAAATAAATTTATATATATATTTTATTTTAATCAAATGACTACATGTGTGGTAAATATAATAATATAAATGTAAATATAATAATTTATCTAGTAATTTACATATAGAGGTTTAAAATTTTTTTTCGAAAATCCATTAATTGCTGTTTTAAGTGTGTCCCCATTTTTATGGATCTACATTAGGATGCGAAAAATGTTGAGAACCACTGTTCTAAACCATTACACGTGACATTGTATAACATATATAGATTTCAAATATAAAAAATAAAAATAAATAAGTACATTTTTATAAGGATGTTTGCGCACTCAATCGATTTTACCCTTCGTATTTTATATATTGACAATGACTATGTTTTATTTTGTTGGTAACAAAAAAAAAAAAATAAATAAATAAATAAAGCCGCTGAAATTATTTTCATTGTCGTGGTTTCCATTACGAAATGCAAAGACTCGGGAATTTCACACGCAATCGGCTTCTGTTTTAAGGTGATCAAAAACGCGCTTTTTCTTTGTAATATTGGATTTTCGGAATGTGTGTGGGCGCGTGTTGTTGTTGTGTGAGAAGTATTTGATTATGAATATGAGTAATGATTATATATAATGAACCTAACTACATGTCAGTAATTCGAATGAGTTTAATAATTTTTAATAAATTAAATTAAATTTACATAGATTACGACCTAAAAAATTGTAACCTAGATTGAATAAAATTTTATTCTGACCATTTTTTTAAGTCATTGAAAGAGTAGATTTTTGATAAAACATTTTTTTTTTTAGTACACTAGAATAAATATTTAAAAATGTAAAAATTGACTACCTTTTTTTAACATAGTTTTTATTAAAGTATTAAAAATCGATTTTCTCAAAAACCTAGAGTAAAGAGGCTAACGAGTTCATAAATTTGTGTGTCTACCTTTTTTAAATAATTTTAGATAATGGCATAAAAGAAATCCTCTTAAAGTCTTTACACGTCGTAAATGACGCCACTACACGAGGGAAACGGTTTAATATATATATAAAAAAAAAAAAATGCAAATCGCAAATTGATTTGTTTTTTTCTCGAATGAATTCATATATGTTTTCTATTTAATTTGTACGCTGGTATAAACTTTATAGTGTAATAATTTGATTAGAAAAAGTAATTATAAGGTTTATGGATTTTTCCAAATAGGTTGAATTTTAATCGAGAAATTTCGTAAACTAAATTGGATTATTTTTTTTATTGGCGAACCTTCCATTAAACCGTTTTAATTTGGTTAGAGTTTGATATTTCGTTTTTCCCGTTTTATTTCGTCGTTATATATTTGTATTCTTTCCATTAACATTTTAATTTACTTTCAACGTTGAAATTTTATGTACGATAGTCGTGCTTTGGTTACTGAAAATCATTGTAGGTGAATTAGCCAAGGTGAATAATAATTAATGGCGGTAAAAATTTAAGTCGCGTAATATAATTTATTAATATACCGTGAAAATTATTTGAACACTAAGCCGGAATAGTTTCGTTTCATTAATTAGTAGTATCTACGCACAACCGAATTAAATGTACAGGAACGATATTCAAATTATTCGGGTTCTTATTTTCATTAAATACTATCATTACCCATTTAATTATATTATTATACATTTACTCGGAGCAGAATAATGAATCAATTAGAATTTTAAGCACTTCGTGTGTATTCATAAAGTCAGTATCGCACTTTAAAAAAAAATAAAAATACTATACTTTTACAAAAAAAAAAGTTTTTTTTCTTCAAAATTTTTATTTAAACATATTATAATATCTAGACGATGTGTACATAGATTATAACGTTAACTTTTACTTCTGTTTCGTAATAATAATTACGTTTATAAGGCGTGCTTCAGTATTAGTGCATCTCAAGAAGAGATCCCGTGTTTTCATTGTTATATTTAATAGATGACGTCATATCCTGAATTTAAATGATCCAACACAATCAAATCCCACGCGATTATGTCGGTTTATATAATATTATAATACTATTTATAACTTAACCCGTTGTTAAAATAGTTTCCGTGATAGTTGGCCAATTCTATATTTAATTTACTACACGTAATGAATACAGTGAAAAATGTACCAATATTTTTATAGAAAAACTAACCTAACACAATATTATTTATATAATTTAATGTCAAATGAAATTCAATATTAATTTTAAAATGTGTGTCATTTGAAACTCTTTGAATTGGGAGAAAAAATGACTAAAAATGTATGCACGCAATTATAAAGCGTGAAAAATCTATATATATTTATGTGTATCAAGTTACATGACATTAAAATACGATAATCAGATTTTTTTTTTTGATTTCAATCCGATTTACTATTATTTTGTTGTGAAAATTAATTTGTTAGCAACGAAGAATGCGTTTTATTCTCAACACATTGCAAATAATCAAAGTTTAATATTGTTAATAATATCAGTAATATTATTAATAATTACCATTCGATTTTTGACACGATTATAGTTGTTTATACAATTTGAAAAATAAACCTAAAATGTCACTTGTATACTCGTTTAATTTTAATGGAAATGTTAAAATATATGCGTAATAAGTATAAGAAGTAGGTAGTTTTTATACGGAATACGAGAAAATAAAATTTTGTTTACCCCAACTAATTAGCTTTTTATTCAAATCAGTAACAGCTAATTTTCATGTCATTTAAAAAGAACATGCAAATTTATAAAAATATTTAGTCGTTATGAATAAAATACACGAAAAAAAAATTGGTAGAGTTCGTACAATATTTATATATGTATTTGTAATTATTCCGATGTAAAGGTTTAATAACGTTACAAATTGTTAATTACCTTGTTCGTGTTATTAATACATATAATAATATACAATGAAGTATTTGTTTTTTAATAAATGTATTCAATTTAAAGTCTTATCAATAATGTATGTATAATCATCGATATTAAACATCGAAATAAATAAAATATTAAATTTGCTTACATTTGCTTAAATGAGACACGTTTATCTTCAGCGTTTACGTTGCATGTCATATTCATTTATATTTTGTCCTGATTTATTTGTATAAAAAAACGGAGATGGTAAAAGTTTTCATTCTGTAACATTGTAAATTATACAAAAATGTTAGAAATGAGATATGAACATTATTAAATTGTATTTATTTTTATTATTTGTGTTAATATGTTGTAGTAGTTATTTAAAGTAAAGTATAATACGTATTCTGTGAAATTTTATCGTATCTCGAGTTGACCTCGATTTGATAAATATTTGCGTTACGTGTTTGTGAAAAGATTCAATCTATATTATTAAATTCAGACATCCGTTCGTCAAATATTTTGACACTTTATATATTGCACACTTTGTTCGAAAAAAAAAACACCGAATTCATTTTATACCACCACAACGCAAATATTATAAAAACTTATAATCCAAGGTCGATAAAATTTGATTTTGACTATACCGCGTTCACGCTTGGCTACTACCGTAAGGTGCGCCGCTTTTTTCCTTTAAAATTTATTTTAATTTAAGAGTGTCGAAAGCTTTTTGTCCGCTATTTCCAAGCCGTCCATAAATAATTATTAAAGTTGCAAATAATGCGCACGAATAATGCGATTAAATAAATAAAATGCTATAGAAACCGCGAAACGCGATTCCCTTGATTAATTTTTTTTTTTCTTTTTAACGAAAGATTTTTTTGTTTAGTGAATTAATTCATTATTAACATTTATTATAATATTCTTATTCCGACCGTCGCCGGTGTTGTCGAATAATTTATATTTTTTTGGCATTAAACAAACGTTTGGCCTATATCCAAGGAAAACTCACGATAACGTATTATTAATGCTTCCAGAAGCAATATAGCTGTATTTTACAATTGGTTATGCGTTGTTGTCATCAGTCATTTACAAACTTTACCTCAGATAAATAAATGTATATACGTGTAGATGGGGTGTATAGAGAGAAAGTGATATAAAATATCTGGATTTTCTCGTTGTGTAAGTTATATACAGCTATAGTTAAAAGTAGCTCATATACCTCTGTGCGCAGTATTATTTAGATATTTTAGTAAAACGAGTATTATTATTAAATATCGCTTCACGGATAAGTGTAATTTCATTTAAATATCTTTTCAGGAAATATAAAGCGGAATGAATTTTGATTTTTTTTTAGATTATATATTTTTGGTTAGCAGAAGTGCTTTTAAAATTAGTCTACGCGTATAATGTATATAGGTTGAACATTTTGCGCGGATTACGTTTTAATCATTCCAGATAGTTAAGTAATTTACTATACTACCCGTTTTTAACAAAATCAAATTTAATTATTCCATAATCGCGTTATAATTTTAAAATATTATTTATGTGTATATTTAAGTCCTTTATCCGTAGAACTTCGAACTGCAGTTGTTGTTTGTAATCTGTTTGTGTTTTATCAGCATTAGCGATTTCAATTTCGACGACTTAAAAATTTAAGAAAACTTAATTATTACGATATAGGTTATAATACCAGAGCCGAGAATTGTTCTTTTTACGTATATGTCACACGCTCCAAGTTCGGAGTTTATCTGTTTACGTTTTAAAATTAGATCCGTTAATAATAACGTTTTCTTTTTTAAATTTACGAGCTGAGTAAACTTATAGGGATTGTCGGATTTAGATAAAGAAATATTTATACATAAACGTTAAGTATACTGCCACTACTGTTATAGTAGCAGCTCCCTTATCGAAAAAAATTTTCTTTTTGCGGAACAATATTATTTGTATTATTAAGTATTAGAAATATGAATAATTCAATTTTAAACTTTTGTTAAATAATATAGTAATAAAATAATGTTGTTGTAAGAATATTGTACTGCATATTTTATAATATAACATTCGTACACCGCAAATTGTGTCTTATGGTGCCACATCACAATTTCTCAGACCCATGGGTTATAAATAATCTATAGTATGCAGTCGATGTTTTATATTTGTTTTTAGGAATTTCTATATTTACGGTGGTATTGAGATTTCACATTTAATACGTTTTCACTCGTCATTGCGTCCTCTTTATGAAAACTTTTATAATTTGAATATATATGTTTTATATATATATATACACACACACACACACACGTTGTACCAGGTCGTCGAAATTGTTTTTCTGTTGTGTGAATATTGTCATTGCTTTTAAATTTTAAAATTATAATCGAATATAATAGTGAATTCTCGTGCAGAGGAAATAAATTGAACGTTATATGTATAGTTGAAACGTCCTAATCCGAGTATTATTTAAAAAAAAAAAACATTATTATGCAAACAATGAATCGTTGTAAATATGTAACAAATGGTTTCTTTATAAATGGAATTTTGATTTTTGTGTAGCGCGCACACAAGTTTTTGTAATAATGAGCAGAAGGAATATGAATAAAACATAATATTTTAGACTGTACATGTACTATATATACCTTTTTTACTCGATAAATGAAAAAATCCGTAGGCTAACGTATATATGTGCGTGTTAAAGATTTTTGTTTTTACTCTTAAAAAAAACTAAAACATCCAGAAGCACCACGTATGTCGCACGCACACGGTACCATTGAGAATGTTTTTAATACTAATAATTATAGTAATAGTGTGTGAAAACAGTATATATACACGAATAGTATAAATATAAAACAAAATAAATTTGACCATTATTATTATAGTTCACTCGGGGACCTTTATTAAATAATAATGAAGAATAGCGTATTATGTGGTGGAGTCACGTATTAGCTGTGAATTTAAGGCGTTAAAAATGCCATAAAAATGCCTTTCAAATTCCCCAAAAAATTCGTTTAAATCCCAATAAATTAATGAAAAAAAAGGGAAGTTTTTAGAGTTCGATGAACAGTTTTCATTTTGGTAAAAAATTATGTGTACTGGGATGGTTAAAAATAAAAAAAAAAATCGTTATTTCCTTTAACTTTATCATTTTGAACCGTTGTACAGTCTGGATGAAGTATTCGCAAAGGCGAAAACTATTAATTATATAAGTACCGTTCTAGTACGCAGTCCGTGTAAAATATTTTTAAAAGACGAAAGTCGTTTAAAAAAAATGCAGTGGAAAAAAAAGACCTGAAAATAAAAGAAATAGGTAATTCGTTATTTTTCTTAAAACTAAATTGTTTTTGTGAAATGAGTGTGTTGTAATATTTATTGAACCGATTTTTTTTTTTTTTTGTAACTGTGGTGACTTAAAATTTCCGGTAATTAAGATCAATTCAGTAGCTTCAGAGATTATCACATATATTGCTGGAATTATATCTCAAAAACGTAAAAATGTATTGCGCGCAAAAAAAAATCGAAAAATTAAAAAAAATAAGAAATAAAAGTTTCAGTGTTAAATACAATTTTCGTACATATACATACGATTCGAACTTTTTACTGCTATATATCTGTAACGAGCGAAATCCCTCGCCCACGAGTAGTCTTTTCAGATACTATTAAAATTATTATTGAAAAAAAAAGTACAATCGTATAAACGAAATATTTCGTATTTTTCTTAGTATGAACGAATTATAATCAATCATATAGTCACTCCCCGTTATGAAATATCGATATTAAGTTGTCAGAAATGTCTAGTTCTTGTTATTTTTTTCGTTATTGATACAACGAGAGATGAAGCCCTTTTCTTTATACCTACCTAATATCGCCGCGTTGTTTTATATTGTTACGCTTTTACCCCTATTTTATTCATTTGTTTTACCATTGAACCGTGGATTATTACTGTCCACCAATTATTTTTTTAAATTGTATAGATTATATCCCGGATTCGTTATAACATTCATTTTCAGTTATTTAATATCGTTGTTGTTATAAATCCGTGATTTAATAATATTTAACACTAGCAGTTCGTGTATTCGAAACTTTTGACATTTATTTTAAATAATATCACACGAGTTTTTATTATTATTATTTTTTTATCGTCCAATTAACCTTTTACACTGCTCGATTTCGTTCATACAAGTATACATATTTAATTAGATTTCAGTATTTTATAATTTATTTATCACTCGAGTATTTTTTTTTTTTATATATATACTCGCGTATGTAGAAACTATAACTACATTTCACTATATAATATGATTGCGATAAAATTACCAAAATTTATTTCATTAACACGCGGTTAAGTAACCGGATTTTAAAAAATTGACTTTTTTCCGAACGGTTCTTTATTATTACTTTCATATCACATTACAAAAAAATTACATAATCTAATTTGTTTTCGATATAAGTATCAATTTCTTTTTTTAAATCTTCTTATAAAAAATTAAATGACTACTGCTTTTTTCCCACGAAAAAAGCAAAAATCCACAAGTAACAAAATATTATACGTACGTTAATTGAATATTAATTGATATGTGGTTGGTTTTGAAAATGTTGAATTTATTTCAATAGCTTGCACGTTATTAATTGTAATATAATTTGCATATAAATACGATAATAATTGTTTTTCTGAAACTAATTTTTCAACGTCGATTGTACAACACTCTGTGATGGATGTGATCCACGGTGTACATGATTATGAAAACGAGATTTCTCAATTCTGGCGTAATTGAATTCTGAGTGGAAAATCTGACCGGTCGTTATTGTGACGAGATTTTCTAAGGGCAATTTTTTTTTTTTATTAAATGATTAAGATCGTTTGATTGTAATACGATTACACGCACCACAACTCCACATTTGAATATCATAAGGTCCCAAGACGACATCGATTGTTAAATATAGTTCAATATAATTTTTTAAAGTATTATTATTTCGGAGGATCCATAAAAAAAAGCTTTGCTGGGGATTAGACACGCCGGCGCGCGGGTATTGTTATGCTCTGTGCGATTGATATTAGATAATTCGATTTTTCGGAAATAAAAGAAAAAAACCGACTGTATATTTTTTCACGAGCAAAAAAAAAAAACTCGACGTGACACTAACACAATACGTTATTTATTTATATACGAATTTGGGGGTTTAGTCGGGTTTTTACACGCGACATTAGTGCAATTTAATATCTCGGAAGTATAGAAAAGGTTTCGAAATCCAATGCATCAAAATCCCATTACGGTCGTTTGTCGCACTCCTATCCCGTCTGCGCGTCAACCCCGTTAAGCGGTTATATGTCACAGCCTTAGTGCTCGCTGTCCCTCCAGGCTTCAATTATATGTATATAATTTGTGTGCGTGTGCGGTACGGTACGGTATAACATTTAAGTTTTGATTGGTGGTGACGTGGACGAAAACGAAATAATTCATATATCCCTTCAGTCATTCATAATATTATCATGACGTCGTAATGTATATCGATCGAATCTCCTGCTGTAGTTGTGCGCTATGTTTGTAGTCACGTGAAGCTGGAATTAAAATGTTAGCACGCCTTTTTTTTTAACCTTTTCCAAAAATCATATTCGGACTCGTATATCAGATAAAAACTCAAAAACTCATCCGACAACATTGATACATCATTATTGTTATTGGACGCCGATAGAATTTGTTGGAAAATATTCCATTAAAGTTTGTTGTGAAAACTTTTTATGACCAATCAATATTAAAAAAATCTAAATAATTTATAAAAAAAATGTGTATTGAATAATCATAAACACCGAAAACAGGTTCAACAGACTTATTTTGAAATACTCAGACAAGAATATAACAATTTTCAAAGTAGGGGTGATTTTTACTTAGCGCGGCATTTTTTTCATAACTTTTAAACAGAAATTTAAAAAAAAAATATTATACTTTAAGCAACTTTAAATACATTGCCGACAACGTTAGTTTGATATGCTTAGAAAAGGAAAAATAGTAATAAATTATTTAGTTTTTTAAGATCTGTCGTGAATTTGGCACTACAGACTTTAATGTCGATAAACCTATTTTCGTGTCTAACTCGATTATTCGAAAAGCAGTTTTTCTCGGTTCAGATATCGTTATTATTGTTTCTGAAGACTTCTTAGAGAAATCAACGTAATGTTAATTTTTTTTATTATCAATTATATATTATACAGTGATAGCAAAAATGTTTTTGAAAAACTTAATACAACATTGGTCAAACGTTTTTATATTACACGGAAATGTGATTTTTTTTTTTTAAGCGACGAGTATTCGGAATTTTTTTCTATTATTTATTCCATACCAACAAATTGTTAATAGTAATGATAATAATTAATGATAATGACAATTTCATGTACGCTTCGCAGTATTATATGACTTTACATTTTTATCGCATAATTAAGCGTTGTTCCGACATAGGTATTTAAGGTTTTCGCGATTTAATTTCGTTTAAACGTGTAATTTTGTCGAATATTCCGGGAATCGTTTTTGTTTTCAAGTTCCCGCGGGTTAAACGAGCAGTTATTTTACTGCTCGTTTGTATTTGAAGTCGTTTTTTTTTGTCTTTTCGTAATGTTCAAATAATTGCGTCGTTTCTAAAATGTATTCTTTTTATTCTTCGTTAATTAACGAACAAGAAGATGCTACGGGGATGCTACGTATGAATTAAAAATCTAAAATTTTTCCGAGATCCTTATGCGACGAGTCCTTTGTTTTTGTACTTGATTAAAAGAGTAATAATTAATTATGTATTCGATATTTTTAACGACTTTCCAAGTACAAAGCGTACGGTCTTGTGAATGGACTTGATGATTTCCAAGATGTACAACGGCCAAAAGGGTACTCGCGGTGGCTCTCCAAGTGGAGGAGACTGTATGGTGTAAGTGTATGTGTGCTTGAACGTTGAAAAAAGGTTTTACGAGTGCATTTGAAACGTTAAAACTTTCTCTTGTAAGGACCGCGCGCGTTTGGGCCAAACATAATATTTTATTTTAACAAACGACTCGTTATTACAAATAGTACTGCACACGATTCTTGTCAAATAACGACAGGAAAATATTAACACGTCGTTCGTTTACAATAATAATAATAATAATAAAAAAAAAAATTCCGCTAATTCCGTTTATATATATATATATATTTATCATTTTAAATTAAGACGTTTACCTCGTCTTATAATGTTATACATGTACGTCACGTTCCACTGTTCATTTACACACAATTTTTCCATCTGAAGCTCCTCGCCTCTCTCTCTCTCTCTCTCTCTCTCTCTCTACATACATACATATATATATATATATATATATATATATATACGCCGCCGCTGCAAAACGCCAGTCGGTCTAACGAGCTCTTATTTATGGACTAGTGAATTTTTTTCCCGGTCAGAGAGAAGTGAAATGGTTGTTTTTCGTTCGAAACGAAAATAAAAATAAAATATTTTAATTTAATAAAATGCGGCATAGTGTTACATAGAAAAATGAAAAAAAATGTATATGCGAGCCGCTTCTCACGAAATTCGTTACGGACAAAAGGTCTTTGGTTCTGTTCGTTTCGTTGCACGCAAAGGATATAAAACGGCTCGGTGAGATGGGGAAAACGTTTTGTTAACAATTATACGACCGACTTAATCAGAAATCATAAAACCGTAATATTAATGGGGGTTTGCGCATATACACATTATAAATACCGAATACACGCAAATTTATTATTATCCGGGCTCGGAAATTATAGAGCTAAAAAAGTTTGAATTTTAATACACTTAATGAGCGCTTTGAGATACTGTATAAAAACATTCAAATGTTTTCTAAGTTTTTACATTTAATTTTACAAATTTTTTACGTTTTTTTCTAGTGTACAAGTACGGTACACAGGAACTAAGTATGCTCGGACCGAATTCATGAGCGAACACGAGTTCAGAGCACATTCTATAATGTGTTTGTTTTACTATATAGACGTTTTAAAATCGATTTATAAACGTCGCGAGAGGGTAGGTATAATGTCGTACTGCACGTCCAGACGACGCAGGACGTTTGATACTCATTTTATTGATAAAAGTATTGGGAATTTTCCGAATTAATAGTGTCAGTGAAGAAAAATAAATCCCAGTCGACTGTATTTTTCCAATACTACTTCCAATTTCCATTCTAGACATTCGCGTTGAGCTAATTAGAAACGTAACGAAAATTCAACAAAATGAGTGTTTCCAAAAAAAAAAAAACATTTCTATTGGTATATGAAAATTTGCCTAAAAATAGCACTTATTGAAATCCTAAGTGAGTGAAAATACAAAAAACACAAAAACCTTCGGGGTGTTCTAAAATTTACAAATTAATTAATTAATACTAAAATTAACAATTTTTTTTTACAAATACTACGATTTCCGAGCTCTGTTGTATAGTTTTCGTCGACTGTCGTCTGTCTCGTATTTTACGAATTTAATCGCCGCCGACGCCGTTTTGAAACGTCGAAATGCAAATGCCGATGAAAATTACGTTTTAATCAATACTATACACATAGTCTATACTATATTGGTTGCTGTTTCGACATAATAATGTACGCGTTAACGGCGACCGATGCGTTTTGATTGACTGAGCGTAGTGTTTTTTTGATGAAACGTTCTGTTGAACGAAAAGTTCAACACGTTTTGTTCGCTTTATAATTGATCGGAAATTTCGTTTTTCGGGCAATTGTGAAATCCTTAAAAAAAAAATTATCAGTTATTAACGTGAAAATGTAAAAAAAAAAATGAACGTAATCGAGTATAATAATATAGTCGATATAATAATAACGGTAGCTTATTTAATGCTTTTAATGCGAGGAAATTCGATTTCCGAGATAATAATATTATAATTATTATAAATCGGAATTTTTATTACTCTTCGATCAGAAAAATCAAATCGCATAGTCGAAACGTTTCGAAGAACCGTTAACAAATCTGTTCGCGAGAAGTTATAGTAACGAGCTTCTTCTCTTGTTTCCCACTTTTATTAATTCCCATCTCCTCGATCCGATTTAAATTCCGATCGCATGTACATTACTGTATGTTTATACTTTTAATCGTTCACTTTGTCGTGATAATACAATAATTATCACTCTTTAATACTATCGACTCCGTTATTTGATTATTATTTATATTGTCGCGCACTATGAGTATATAACTCATTTATTTGTTGCATTTGTATATCGGCTAAATATAATAAAATAGATTATTGATTTCATGTGTACTACGGACCCTAAATTTACTCACTAAAATTAATTTTTATGGACAAAGTAAAATGTATTTTATGTGTACTACTGAATTATGTAGTAATATTGCAATTTATTACCTACTTTTTGTTATGTATACAGAATAGCACACAATTTTTTTTTTTTTTTAAACTTATATTTTACATTTTTAATACGTTTTCAAATTGAGATGACTGTTTAAACGTATTATTCGTAATTTATTGGCAACACTATTATGTATTGCATTAATTTATCGACATTAAAATGGAATTACATATTTCAGAATTATTGTTAAACGTTATGATAAATGTCTATAATTTTAAACGATTAATATTCAAATAATTCCTATCGAAATATTCAAAACTAATATTGAAACATAAATGTACCCTACACATACAAATAAATTAACGATATTATTAAAATATGGTTGTATATAAGAAACAAACACCAAAACAACGTGTGCACACACAAAAAAAAGAAGATAATTTAATAATAATAATATAATGTATACATTTATTATGATATTAAATTAATGTTTGTGGGTTACTATAGGTAATCGAATGTAATTTTTCTCGTCTGTATTTATTTTGTTTGACGTAGAAAATTCAACGTTTTGTAATCGATAATCAATGTAATATTGTTGTTTGCGGTTTTTGTGGTGTATTTTGGATGTGGAAAGTAATGAAATTTCGAGTTTGTAATGCGCGTATAAACTATTATACGTCATATTATCTGTGCGTTTTGAAACGTATTAAAAAAAATATTTTCCATAATATATACGCGGTCGTAGGTACGGATTGTTCGAAGGGGAAAAAATGAGTCGTTCTCGTCTGAGAATATAGAATGATAATACGATCAGAGTACATAATATTTCTTATATAACATTATCAATTTATCATATACGCGTACATATTTTAGCAGTTATTATTTCATTTATGATTTATGTGCATTTTGATATGTTCACGACGTGTACAGTCTCCTCGTGATTTATTTCGAATTTGAGATTAAATATATTAGTTTAATATTAAGAGATGTTTTGATATAAAATTCCGTAACAACGACATTCGAAAATAGTTTAAATAATACGTGAAAGAGAAAATAACGATTGTTGTCATACACTACGGACGCGTATTATAGTGACGAGAATAAAATAAAAAATATTTTCCGCTTTTATAAAACATATTCGGTCGTACTTTTTTTTTTTTTTAATGTAACCAACAAAGATTTCCCTAAGGGGATGATGATCTTTTATTTGCGCTCGCACCCTATTCGAGAGATGGAACGAAGAGATTGTGGAAGTCGCATTTTTATTGCTATTAGCTCCGCCTGTATACATAATATTTTATGGTAATATAATTTTGGAGAAAAAAAACCGTCGAACGCACGATATAATAATATAGACTCTCCTTGAATCATTAAAGTCGTCGAAATCGTTTTTATTTTTTTCTAATATTGAGAGTTACTCGATTTATTTTAAACGTCAATCGTTGCTTTTAATAGGCTTACGAGATATATTCCGTAATTCGTGTTTTTATGTGTTATAATGGGTATTTGCATCGCGTTCATAATCCAAACTTTTTCCTGTATTGAAATATTTTCTTTTCTTGGGCTTGCACACACACACACACATACACACACGTGCGTATATAATATGAGCAATTTAAATGTTAAAAAAATATTTAAATCGTATTTCCATTAAAAGAAATATATTTAATACGTAGGTACAATATAATATTTTATACAAAGTACACCTAATATACGAATGTATACGCGTATATCTCTTCAAATGAATGGGTTTTTATTGCTTTCGTTTATGTATATAAACACTAGGCAAAAAAAACATTTTTAACCCGTACAAACTGCACTGTATAATATTATAGTTTATAAAAATAAAAATATGCTCATTTGAAACGAGACCAGTGTAAATATTTACTATAGCGGCAATCATTTGTTTTGATATGTTTTTTCATCTTTAACGCTATATAAATGCCTATGTATATAGAAAATCGTTGAAACGATAACTTACCCCACCACACCGAATCGTGCTGCGTGTTATTATTGTTTTTTTTAAATATTTATACGCGCCTTTTAATCCTTCTCGCGCACCCGTTCTGCGCACATATAATAACGTCTGTTGTTTTCTGAATATATTTTTTTTTTTTTTTTGGAAAACAAAACAAATTCCCCGCGCGTTTTATCGCGTTTACTTATAACGCTGCTGCCGTGGCATTTGTCTCCACTAAATCTCTCCATTTATATATAAATAATAAACCTCGCGTCGTAATATTTCGTGCGGCGGAGTGAGTTTCACTTGGACGTTTTTGTTTTTTTTTTTCATATTAAAGGCACTCTTTCCCCTCACCTCTCTCCTCTTAACGAAAACGTCGTGTCGCGCTCTTTTACAAATAAAAACAAAAAAAACGTTCTCTTGAATAATCGGCCTGTCATCTTTAGAGAGAGAGAGAGAGAGAGAGAGAGCGCACTTGCCAGGCTATTATCATCGCACGAGTATATACCTCTGATCCCTTCGCTCGCGCCGTACTTGACTAAAAAACAAAACCGTAAGTGTTCGCGAGACGAAAAATCATTGTTTTTTTTCTCTCTCTTTACAACGGAGAACGTTTTTTTTAAAGATTGTCGTTGCAGTGCAAGGTAAACTGTATAGCAGAAATTTTGTTTTTTTTTTTTTTGTTTATAATAATATTTTTTTTTTTTTTCACTCGGACGTGTGTTCAGCAGGGGCAGTATTATGAATAAGTTATTACGGTCGGTTAAAGTTGTGTGTAAAAAAAAAAAAAGTAGGTAAAAGTATATCGTTTTGGGGAGGGAAATATTATATATATATATATATCGTTTCGGGTAGTGCACGGGGATTTTAATTTCCTGAACGTCGTGTAATCTGTAAAAGGGTCAACGAACAGATTTCATCAGGTGAAGAGTAATTTGTCCCCTACTATCACGCCCCGCGTAGCCGCGGGAATTGCGTTCGATCCGTGCGTACGAGTCGTCGTCGGCAGAAGTGAGAAGAGGGGTAGCCGTGCAGGAGGAGGATATTCATTTACTCGACTCCCATCTACACTGGCAACGTGACAAAGGCGGCGCGCTCGGCTAGTGGTGCAATTTAGAGACGCGCTCGCGTTCGGATGACAGTCGGTCGCCGGATGCGTGCGCCGTGCCCGCGCCGCGTATACGAGAAATCCCGACTAATAATAAAATAATGTCATCCCGACGTCGTCGTTCGCATCGGACGAAGCAGCACGGAGATGATGGAGACTTAACAAAAAAAAAATTATTTATGTCCCCTAAAACGCGACGTTGCAGCGGAGATATATATATTTTTGTATTTTTTTTTTTTTACCTCCCGCCCCGACGACGACGACTCGCGGTGAATCGTGTAAACGCCGTCGACTCCGAAACAGTATTTTTCGTTTGGATTTTGTATTTTTTTTTTTTAATATCCTTACACTAGCGGAAAAGGTAGATGCGTGTACATATAAATTCGTTTAAATGCGCCGTGGAATTAATAATAATTATAATGCCGAAAACCGTGTGTGCAGACGGTATTGGTTGTGTTGTTGTCGTTGTGTGCTATTGTGTGTCCGTTACTTTTTCGCATTGTATCATCGTACTCGGCAGTAACGATCGTAGCAGGGACCGAATTAGGTTTTGTGGTGTATGGTTGGTGGCCCATGAGTTGCTATTATTTATGCCCCGTATTTTAGGAGCTCAAATCTCTCCAAAAGTATAAACCCGGTTCAGTACGTTACGTGTATAGCGATTTGTGCGTTACCGATATATAACGTTTATGTATAAAATTAACATTTTTTTTTCTTAATACAATTTTAATAATACAAATTAATATATTCGACAAAAGAAGAAATCTCGAGAAATAATTTGTGTGTGTAAAGTAGAAATTTGATAAATCGATTGAATTCAATGTCGTTATTTTCTAAGCTCATTTTAGACAGTCGTGTCGTTGATGTTCGACGTCTGTTTTTTATATTACGTTCATACGGAGAACAGAGTACAAAACGATAAAAATTAAAAATATGTAAAAATTGAAAAATATAAAACTTTTTTTTTTTTTACGGGGACCCCCTGTTAAATCTGGCCCTGCAAAGTTGTAACGTAGTACATTTCGAATAATATCGATAATCCATTTTTAATTAATTCTATGTCGTTTCATTATTTGTATTTTTTTATTTTGTTCTTGTTGTTAGGGGACTATAAACCGCCGCGGTCCCTTCGCGTTATATATTATAATAATGTGTACGCGAAATATAGACAGAGTGTTCTAATTTATAGCTGGTGTTTCGTCCGGTCCGGATGGTACGTGGTGTATATTTGGACGATATAACATTATAATATATATGTATAGTGTAAATGTCATTTCTAAATGATTAAATGCGGAATATAAAACTATATTATAATAGGCATTGTACATCAATTAATAAAGGTGCTATTATTTATTTACGCTCGTGCAGCCTGCAGAAACTAAAAACAATTGTTCAAAAATGTTTTTGTATTTTTATACACAATTTATAATTACATTAAAAATAATATAGTTTTCAGTTTTCGTGAATTTTCAAACTGTGTTATCTTAAAAAAAAAAAAAAAAACAGAAAATCTTGCTTATACAGGTATATATATATTCTTATATTCTATTCTTACGATTTCGCGTTAAACAACAATATTTCTTATAATCAACTCGGTTTTCCTTTACACTAACAAAAACAATAAATCATCGTTACGCAACGGCGGAAGTTTCATCGCAACTTTTTAATTTGTATCAAAAAGATATTGAAAACGCGATTTTTTTTCCTTTTTTTTTTTTACTTTCAAACTTTTATAAATTATTATTAACTCGTTATTATTTTGATTTTATTTCTAAAAAGGAATTTCTGTTAGATGATCGTATATAGAATATATCATAATATATAACGTATGACACGATATATTAGGGAAGCAAAATTACAACTGATGGTAAGAGCATCGGAGAAATAATACAGCACATAAGACTGGCGAAAGCGGCTTTTAGTAAAAATAAAAAAACTTTTCACTTCAAAAAAAGATACTATAAGAAGACACTTATTAAAACATATGTATGGAACGTGTAGATTACGTAACGTGGGTCATAGACGATAATAAAAAGAAAAGATTTTGAAATGTGGTGTTGGAGGCGTATGTGAAAAGAATAAGTTGGATAAAGAGGAAAAATAGACGAAAATATATGTACTTGAAAACGTGTATTCATTGATATAGCGTGGTTAGAGCAAGACGTTTGAAATTGGTTATTTCTCCGAGACACTCTGCAAAAGAATTGCATAATAAAATATTGTAATAGAGGGCACGATTGAAGGAAACCACAAAGCGTCCACTTAAATCTTGTAAATACAGGATAAATTAAAAATGATCCAAAAATCAGTATTTTAAAGAACTAAAAAGAAAAATCGAGCAATAGACTAAGTAGAATGAAGGAATGGAGTATTGTAGTATAGTTGACAAAATTGTTTTTTGAAAAAAAAAAAAAACGTATCTATAACGTATGATGAACGTGTTTTATGGTCATTTCTTAAATGTTGATTTTATTAAAACTATACAAAGTAATTTATGTTAATATCGAAACATATATAATAATAATGTTGTCGACATTTTGTTTGATTGTGTACACGATTGTCACGTTATATGTGTTTTATTGTTTTCCAGACTGGAGTTCCGGTCTGGGCGATCAAGAGCGAGTTAAACGACAACTGTCCGTGTCTTCCGACTCGAAATTATTGGACGAAGACATATGCGAGGAGGCGCGTGTCATACTCAGACCGAAAAAACCGCCTAGGCCTAAATCCGAAGTGTTCCTCAACCAACCCAACCACAGAAGAACCAAACGGTACTCGGCATTCGGGGTGTGTATTTCCGTTCATTTATGTGCGTGTATTGTACAGTCCAATTATACGCGTCAAAAGTGGAAGTTCTTTCGAGAAATCCAATCCCCCTCTCCGATAAAAGAGGGAAAAAATCCTTTTTGTTTTCAACACTAAATAATGACATTTCTAACTGCGTTCATTGAAACGCCATATCCCTTTGCCGTCTGAAAACTTTTCGAACCTCTTTGTATACCTCGTTATTATTTCCCCTTTTTAATTCTCGGCGTTTTTTTCTCCTCCCCCTAAAGATACGTTTGACATTCACCGGCGGAAAATTATTATAATCGCCAAGACTATGCGAGCATTGTTTTCCGTTCACAATATATCGGGAAGTTTTTTTATTATTATAATATAAAATATAATTGATTATTCCAGGGCGATTCTCCGTTTGGAAAATCAGAAGCGTACATAAAATTAGATCCGCTTGGTGAAGGTTCCTATGCTACCGTGTTCAAGGGGTACAGTAAGTAAGTACATAATATATATGTATATATATATACAAATGAACGTTATTGTGTGTATTTTATTGTGAAACTTTTATTATACGATGAACTCGAGAATTTCGTATAAAATATCGTACGAATAAAAAGGAATATAACTTTATAGCGTCTAAAACTGTATATAAGCGTATAGTTTGGTTAACGAAATTGGTGTAAAATCCTAGCCACATCGCGGTTGATAACACTGTTATTATTTTATATAACGCGTTTATTTTGTTTTTGAAATCGTTGAAAGTTCGTTGTTGTTTCGCCGCGTCGTTTTCCTCCCAAACATCGAGACGCGTTTTCACCGCCCTCTAACCTAGTCAAATATAGTATCCAGAAGAATATATATAATGCTTATAATATAATACGTTATTTCGGCGATTCAGAGTCGGGCTGCTCGCGAATAAAACGCGTATACGTACCGTATAGAGGCACTTCACGATATAAGTATAGTTAGCTCAGATATAATAATGCGGAGTAACGAAATAAAAGAATAAAATTTGACGAGTACCTATATTAATTACGTTGAACGAACCGTAGTATATGATGCAACGGGGTGAAGGGGAAAAATTCTCGCTGAGGTTTAAATATATAATTTATTCGTAGTGACAAGGAGGAAATTTTTTTTTTTTTAACGAGCGAAAGAACAACGTGAATAAAACACTAAAATAACAATTTTGCGAAAAAATAGAAATGTAAATTATTCATATACGAATATTAATGTTGGAACGATATTGTATTATGTGTGTTATGAAGAGAAAACATTTTCGTGTTTATATATATACTCATCCTCCCATTATAAATTGAGAGAACGAAGAGTTTAAATAATGTAAAATATAAGTTGGAGGAGTGATTTGGCAGCTCATTTTTATTTTTTGCCCAAGTATCCTGTTGCGGGATACGTCTCCACTCCGTAATCCGAAGGACGGTATAACGATTGCCCGCGAGAAAGAGGGAGAATTGTCCGCGTTTTTTAATTTTTGTTTTCGCCTATATTTTTTTTTTTTACATTTTCATTTTATACGTCGGAAATATTGTACTCAAGCAAAACTCCATCCTAATTTTTTTGTATTATGTCGAATCGTTTTTACCATTAATTTCGGCGAAAAATGCAAAATTATATAAATTGTTAATATCAATATATAGTGTGTTTAACGCGTGATGATTTTATCGTAGAAATATGACGCTTATTTACGCGGTGTCATTAGTTTAAAAAAAAAAAAGAAATTTTGGTCGTCAAGATTTATAATTTAAAAAAATCGATTTCGGCCATGTTCAGACATTAGTAAAAACTTTTCTTATAAAACAAAATGTTAACGTATATATAGAAGAAAAAAAAGTGTGCACACGTGACACGTAAAATTAGGGTAGAATTTCGCACCCTTTTTTTTTGCGGTGTCCGTAGTCCGTTTTTTTTTAGTGTACTTAACCAAAAAAAAAACCAAGAGATTAATTTTTGTTTCCGTACAACGGTTTTGCATACGCAACAAATAAGTACGAAAAAGAAATTAAATGTGCGCGGGACGGATTAAAAGGATTTTTAAGTCGTTACGTACAAGAGTATAACTCGGTCATTAGATATTTCTTCCGTCGTAAATGTTTAAATTATACCGATACAAGGTGTGGATAAAATATATTTATGATTTATGTTGGATTTTTTATTTTGTTTATATTAAGTTTGACTAATCAAGTGGTTGCATTAAAAGAGATAAGACTACAGGAAGAAGAAGGCGCACCGTTCACGGCTATCCGTGAAGCTTCGTTGTTGAAAGAACTGAAGCACAACAACGTGGTCACCTTACATGACATTGTGCATACACGTGAAACGCTCACGTTCGTTTTCGAATACGTAGTAAGTCCGCGTTAAAACGCCTTTTTCATTCCTCTTTAACCCTTTCAGACCCGAATTTATTTCTAATAATAATAATAATAATAATAACGACGATACATTATCAGATATAACTGGACAAGCATGTATGTATTTCTGAGAATTCGAATAATACATTATTTATGTAATTACTTTCGAATTCTACGGTACTTTTCCAACAAACTCAATATACAATTTGAATAAAATGCATCAACACAGTGTTTATAATAATTAAAATATTGTTGCGTCCTGTGTACGCTGCAGGGTCTGAAAGGTTTAAGAAGTCATCGCCTGTATATATATATATATATAAAATTCTTTTCCTATAACGTTTTGTTCAAATTGCCACTGAACAACGACTGTGTAGGGGGAAAAATAAAAATATTCGATTACAACGAGAAATGTGAAATCTACTGTTGTTGGTTGGTATACGCTATAAAATATAATAACTTATTATATGCGCCGTTTCGCAGACATGTCTGAGCCGTCTTCGCGTTCGGTGCTGGAGAGGGTGTACTCGATATTAAAAGTAACGATAAATATTTGAATAAAACGCGTGTTATTATTTTCGATATCATAAAAATGCGATGCCTGTGGAATTTCTAACTCGCATAAGACGGCAGTGTGCTAGTGTGAATATTACATTTTTTGTACGCCATTTAAGTCCGTTTAATTATAATATCGAATAACAGAGACAGAATATCCCCGGCTGGATGACGATTCGCATTGATGTTGACTATTTTCGAGTAAACGCTTGGACCAGTTTTATTAAAAATATTCTCAAAATTATTATGAGTTGAATCGCGTTCTTCTTAAACTTACGCGTTATGACGTGATGACTTCATATATTCGGGTTACGAGTCGAAATGAAAATACTCGCTTTTGACAAGTTTTCAGTTTGAGCGCGAAATTTTGAAAAAAATTTACCGGATAAGAGGCCTGGACAAATCCACTGGAATCGTTTGAAACATAAAATTTACTTTTTCCCATAAACAGAATTATTTCGTTGTTTATATCGTTATAATACTATAAATAAACCATTCAGTTATATACATCTGTTGCTGCGTTGCTGCGTGTGAGGATACAGAAATAATGGCTTTAACTGCATTTTTTATGTCCAGTGTGATAATTTTAAAAGTAATCACGCGTTTCTATTTATATTATAGTGTGTCTTAATTACACGATTATACTCGATTGTGTGTTGTACTAGTGAAAAATCAAAAAAAAATTATATAAACGTCTGTTTTCGATTTGTTTACACTTCTCACGGGTACGCGTATCTACACGTTATAGTACGCAAGCCGAGATAAAAAAATAAATAAATAAATTTCATGATAAATCCAAAGAGTGTCCAAAGAAAACACATTGTTATCGATTAAAATTTAAATCTCGTTATTAAAATACTACCGTATCGTATACACTAAATAAACGTGTTTAAAACTTAAATATTAATTTTAAAAAAGGACGTTAATTTGAACATAATAAAAATTAAAAATTTGTTCCCAAATTAATCTAGAAAAAGTCTGTCAAGTTCAAATATTTTCTAATCACTAAATTCTATTCATTTTTGAAATTTTTTTTTCTGTTAAGCTTTTAGTTCTTCTGTGGGCGTACAATTATCTAACTCTTTCGAATATTATCGGCACTTGCGTTTGGTCCATTGCTATAAATTTTCGTATATATATACCTGTATACTATAATAATCGTTTAAATATTTAAAAACAATTAAATCGATTATCTCTAAAAGTGCGTTTCTACTAATTGTATAGGTTTTAATAGTGGACCGTATTACAATTCTCGGCGAAGTTTAATTTTTCCACGAGTTTTAACGTTTTTTTTTTACACGTGGTTATCTCGACTACTTTGTCGAATTTTCTGGTTAAATTCCTCAAGGGGAGCGTAATCTGAAATGTTTTTTCTTCCTCCCATTTCGAAACATATCGCTTTCTCGTCGCCTCCCCCGCAAAAAAAAAAACATTACACTTAACCGTTTCCATTAAAATCTTTAGAACTCTTTTCTGGTGCTGTTTCGCGCAACTGCAGTATTACAATTGAAACGTTTGCGTTCTGATGGATACCTAACCCCACACACAAAATAATCTGCGATAAAATGAAAACTGGTGTTAAATAATAAACGGTTACTGGAAAGGTTTATCGTATAATAATTATTATTAATGTCACATCGTATCTAAATGAATTTTCTCGGAGTCCTCGACCTGGCTACTACAATAAAAGATTTGTATACAATTATTGCGCTCGCTTTTTGACTTTTAATAATAATTATTAAAAAAAAAAAAATCTTGAATAATGGAACGGTACCTAATATTATTATAGTAGCATTGCTGTAGGAGCGTTTTCGAACACAGTGATTAATGAAGGCGACGCGAAAAGTGAAAATTAAAATTTTAATTAGTCGACGTTACTTAATTAAATTGAGTGTTGTTGTAAACTTAACAAAGCCTTGATTGTTTATTTTTAGCATACCGATTTGTCACAATACATGGAGCGACATTCGGGCGGTCTGGACTATTCGAACGTGCGACTGTTCATGTTTCAATTGTTCAGGGGGCTAGCGTACATACATCAACGTCGAGTGTTACACAGAGACGTGAAGCCACAGAATTTGCTCATCAGTGAAATAGGGGAACTTAAATTAGCCGATTTCGGTAATAACGACAATTTCTCCTTTGTATCTTTTTTTTATTTTTTTTGTTGCTAAAATCTGTGTTTCTGTTGTTCAGGACTGGCTCGTGCTAAATCAGTGCCAAGTCATACATACTCACATGAAGTAGTGACGTTGTGGTATAGACCGCCCGACGTCTTACTTGGGTCTACGGATTATTCGACGTCCTTGGACATGTGGGGCGTCGGATGTATATTCATTGAGATGATCACCGGTGTGCCCACGTTCCCGGGAGTACGGGACACGTACGATCAACTGGATAAAATATTCAAGGTTCGTACAATGCGTTTTTTGTGTAACAGTGTTTTTATTATTAACACTGTCCTAATTGTTTTCCTTTAGATATTGGGAACGCCCACAGAAGAACACTGGGAAGGTTGCACACACCTGAAGGGCTACAAAGAAGGCAAGGGTAAAATATTTATGTATCCGCACCAAAAGCTCGGTCACGTATTCCCTAGATTGTATGACATTGCCGAGGGCGAGAACTTGGCCACGTCATTACTTCAGGTAACCATTATACTGTAAAATAAAAAAAAAATTAACATAGCGTAAATATATGAATACATTTCATAATTTAACATAACTTTGAGTATAATAATATACTGTAAATAAAGTCACAACCAAAATAATCATAAACGAGTAATACAAATGTTTGTATTGGTATAAGCGTGTTAAAAAATAAAATAATAAAATCGTTTTCTTTAAATTTGTACAATTTTACGAATATAAACTAATTGGATTTGATATGTAATCCAGCAAGAAATTCAATTTGCGTATTGTCATAAGGATTCGTGTATAATATTAAAAATATACGTACTATTTTGAGTGAATTTTTATATTTCTAGTTTGAATTTTATAAATGTATATTTTATATTTTTTTTAACAACTTTGTTGCAAACGTGCAGTTAATTTTTTACCACCATTAATCAATTTGAAATTCATTTTTATTTACTCGCGATTGAAATCGAATGTACTATTTAAATATGTTGTTTTTTTTCAGCTAAATCCAGATTTACGTATAAATGCTCCGTCTGGTCTTAAACACAAATACTTTCAGTCACTTCCCAAAGCCTTATACGATCTTCCAGATGGTAAGAGTAACACCAAGAATATCTCCAAAACCAAAGATTTTTTACTAATGTTTTTTTTTCTCTCGACATTTTCAGAGGTTTCCGTGTTCAGTGTGAAGGGCGTTCATCTGAGTCACGAATCAAGAACTACGTTCAAGTGTTAGGTGTTTTTTTTTTCTTAGTAATTATGAAATATTACTAATACTTAGCTCAATAAAATTAAAAATCATAATATTGTTATTATTTAAGTATAATTATTTACCAGAAACATTGAGTTGTGCGGCCCAAACGGGGGTAGACGCGTCTCGGCCGTCGAGCCATATTGCTGTGATGATGATTATTTTATATTTCCTATATTCATACTTATAAATATTAGTAAAATATCAGTGTTGTCAAGGGCTTCTAGAATGAACATACTTAAATAATCATAATAAACAAAAAAAAAAAAAAAAAAAAAAAACAATCATAGGTATAGTATATAATATATAATGAATAATAATTATGTGTAAACTAATACTAATAAAATAAATGAATGAACAAAGAGGAAAAATATATATATATATATATTTTTAGGACGATAAAATATATTCTTCTGTGTGTTTACTACTTATGCAGTTTTCAAACATTAGTATTTAAGGCAAATGGAATTGCTCAACAAAGTGGGGGTCAACTGTATAACAATCTAGTTGCATATTGTTATTATTTACATAATAATATGTGCGGTGTTGACATGATTAAACATTAAATTTTAAATTGAACAAAATTACTATTAAAAAAATATATATTGTCCCCACGTTCGCTTTGCCGTCCCTCGAACGTCCAGCAAATATAATATTTATAATTTTTTGTTTGATAAACATTCCTATGATGCCATCAATTTTACGAAAATTCGATCCTACATGATTACATTTTGTTTTTTTTTTTTTAATAGTTTGATTTAATTTTGTCGCTTGCCGTCCAATTGGTCCGTCAAAGCAAATTATTTCTCAGAACATAATATATTGTTTAGGCTGATTACTGAAAAACGAAATGTACAGGATGACTGTTCATTACCGTCAGGTAATTTTTGTTAGGTAAAATGGAATCGTTTAATAATAGATGTGTTGTATACATCAGTTCACATATTATGTTAAAATCAATATCAATGGTTGTGTCTCCGTGCACTTTTATAGTATTAACTATGTGCATTTTACATATAAAAATATATAATATTATTTATGTACCTGTTTTTTCTTCTTTTTTTTTTATATATATATATAAATTATTTTGTATTCAAGTAAAAGTGTGTACACAAAGGTTGAGTTATGAAATATTATATTTATAAATAAATCAAAAAGTCGATTTAATCAAATACTCGTCACGTGTAATTTAATGTTTATTACGATATTATATTTATTTTAGTTTTAACATTTTTTTTTTTTTATTATTATTATTATTATTGGTGTGTCGCACACCAAACAGTCTTTTTCTGTTTAAATTTATTTTTTACAAAATTATACGACTCAGCCTCTCATAGTGAATTGTAATCCGTACGCAGGGCCGGCGTGAGATGTAATAGCGCACTAGGCCGATTGTTATTTGGGCGCCTTTTTAATACTCATATTTTTATTGTGAAATATAATAGGTATAAGTAGAACTTGGCATTTTATTGTAATAACGAAAAAGTTCCACATTTTTGAACAATAATTAAAATATTGGTCATTGATTCACGATGAAAATCGAAATCGGCATTATTATTTTATATATTTTCTGACATATTTCATACAGTGGTCCCTTATTACCGATTAAATAACATTTTTTCCTAGATTTGCTTTGAACAAAACTCTTAATAACTGATGAAAAATATACTACTTAAAATAAATTGAGATCGATTTAAAAAAATTTTAAACAGACGTTTTGGTGTCCATCGACGATTGGCGCCTTAGGCGATCGCCTGAGTCGCCTTGCCCTCATTCCCGCTCTGTCCGTACATTGTGTTACAGGAATATTATTATTTTATTTCTCAGCAAATGTATTAGTGGCTAATTTATTATGTTCATCTTGACGAATTAATAGATTGTAAATGATGACACCGTATAGACGTTTCATCGTGTCCCATGTTTTGCACACGTTAGTGAAGTAACCGATTTTTCATCGCAAACAAAGTCAATTAACAATTAATATTGCGAACGATAAAAGTCGCATTTATATATATATATATATATATATATATATATATATATATATATATATATATATGTATGTATATTTAGCGTTTTGTTTTCTATAGACATAATATTTTGTACGCATTTATTTTTTAGACGTGTGTATTAACGTGTTTGAACGCAAATGAAACATTTTCGTTTGTTGAATACTTTTGTCGTGGACATGCTTTTTGACGAAAAAAAAAAAATGTATGTGAATTTCAACTGTGATTGTGTAAATCATTTATGATGTTATAATTAATGCGTTATCTGTTTAAACATATATTGTAACAGTTTAGTGAAATTTCGTGTAATTTGTTTGAAAAATTTGACTTGTTTACAACGTCCTTCCTGTATCATTCTCCCGCCCATTGAACTACTGTTTTGTCCGTAATATTCTATTTTGCATTTTCATGATGATAATTTTAATAACAATAACACGTTATTACTTATTATTATTATTATTATTAATATATTATATAATTATTATTATTAGTTTTATTATTATTATTATTATATTTTATGATTATTATTTGTTTTAGGACTGTTAAAAAAAAAAAAAAAAAAAAAATTACTGGGTGTAAATAGAATTATTGTCTTAATTTTGTCATTTATATAGTTTGTTTATATATTATTATATTTGTTTAAAGACTTTATATTAAATATATTGTAGAACGATTCGTAAGTGTAAAAAAAAAAATAATAATAAAAAAAAAAAATATAAAAACAAATTTTTTCAAAACAAACGTTAAATTTTTCATTTATTTATATAATACACACATACAGACTATAATATTGTTGGCTAATTAATGTTTTTCCTTTCTTCGTACAAACGCCTATACTCGTATCACGCACACACACACAAAAACACGTAAAAGTCGAATAGTGATTACTGTTCCATTTCGTATGTACAGCCGATAGAAAGAGAGTTTATATGAACGTCATGCGCCAGACGTATTCGTGAAGTAAAATGGTGACGACGTGTCGGCCGGGCGTTGGTGGAGTCATGTAAACGGCCAGGACGTCAGTGTGTATGCGAACAGCAACAGCAACATGGTGTGTCCATTGTTTGTGTCTGTAACGAGAAAAAAAAAAAAGGAAAAATAATCGTATGTTCGTTTGCAGGCGCAGTGTGTCGCAGTTTTCACACCACGAGTTCGGCGAAATGTGTTAATTGATCATTTTTCGTTTATTCAACGCCGTACAATAATAGAAGTGAGTTTAATAATTGTGTATGGCGCGTTGTCGAAGCGTTCTGTTGTGAATGCGATGAGACGTAAAAAAAAAAAAAAAAAAGGTAGAGCGGTTTCTTGTGGCGTACGCTCGAACGCCCTCCGAGTGAGGTGGACGACAGAGAAGATCAGCAGTGTCGGTTTAAAGGAGGTCGAGGGAGGCGGAATTAAGGAGTTAAGGAGTCGGCACGAGAGACAAGATTAGGAATGCCTAAGCGAGACCGAATAGAGGAGTGCGCGTGACAGATTTTAACAGTGAAGGTGAAGGTGAATAAGACTGTGAAGCGGTTTTCTATCGCGATTCCATGCGGAGTTCAAGATTAGCCGAGCGATCAGACAAAAGGATTTGAACGGATCCCGAGGTCTTTGATACATACGTTCAAGTGAAGAGCCGTTATGATGGGAACAGGAACCTGATCTAAACCGCAAAATATAATGTGTCGAGTGAGTATCGACCTCTTGGTGCTTAAATTTTTTTTTTATGCGTTTCAAACGTGTAGTAATTATAACGTTCTTGGGAATAACACGTTTTTGATGGATAACGTTTTGCATTGAACACACGATCAAATAAAATCGATCAGTTTAGAATATAAATCTGTTCGACGTGCAGTGTAAACGAACTTATAGTTCAGAGATCACTTCAATTGTACGAAAAAAAAAAGGATTCTAAATTATTCGCAGCGCGTAAAAAAAAAAACAATCGAAACTATTATTGTTGAAAACGATTTGCCTGTAAATCATGCGATATACGCAGTACACGTTTAAATAAACTCGTTAAACCCGTCGAATAGCGTGAAAACTTTTTCGTTTAAAAAAAAATTGAAAATTCCGTCGAGAGGCGGAGTCAACGTAGTTTTCCCGTCCACGCACGGTTTTTTTTCTTTTTACGCGTACAAAATAAAATGTTTTAAACACATTTATTTGTACCGTTATCTTACACGATGTCACGCTATAAGTACACTAAGTGCTTCACTAATATTTATGTAACAAAAAAATTATATACCACCAGCTGTACTAGTCCAGTGGTGTATTGGAGGGTATACGCCGTATACCCAGATCCCTATTTTCCGTTTTCTGCGTATACCCTGTCACGAAATGAACGTATTATGGATGGGTATACGCTAGTTAATTATTATTTATCTTGTCACCGACAATTTGTAGGTTTTTTTTTTTGTATTTATATAATTTGTCGGTTACCCGTAGTCACACATATTTTTCTTTATAATTTTAACGATTTTCAGCGAGAGCACACCCTTTGCGGTTCTGTGTGTAGCAGGAAGCAACGTACACATGGTTATAGGTTAGTATCAGTGCCGTAGATAGGTTTTTATATGGTGGGTGGGGGGTTCAGTGCTATCTTGATTCGTGTATGATAATCGTGTATCGTAATGATTTATCAGCACAAAAATCTATAATCATGTTTATCAACGTTTATAATGGCATAGACCAAATTAAACATTTATACATAACGTTATTATACACATTGTTATTAGGTACTTACTTTTCATAAATAACAAATCTACTTAACATCAAGATGTTGGTAAAATCTAAATATGAACATACATTTTACTGTAACATCTGCAATGCTGTTGTGCGTAAAAAAAAAAAAATTGAAATTTTTACTTTTCCGATGTTCAAGGGGGGTTTGAACCCCCTAAACCCCCCCCGTGTCTACGGCCCTGGTTAGTATAATCGTGTTCTAGTATATATTTTCTTTTTACTATATTTTTATTAGTGTTTACAAATCGTGTTATATAATGGCAATGGTAATAAAGGTGAAAAACTTGTAATATGAAAAATGCACAAAAAATTACAAACTTTTTTTCAAAAAAATATTTTCGGTATGTGTTTAAGAAATGTGCGTATACCCTTAAATTTATTTACCAATACACCACTGGCTGCTACTATAGGTAGTCGCAAACACTAGTGGAACCCGTTTAAGACAATTTCCCGCCTATAATACGCTCGTTTTCACGAGTCCTTTGATTCTGACAGCGTCCAACGCGCGTGTAATCAACTCCGGACGATAATACGCTCCCGTACCCGGTGTCCCAGGATAAGAAGCTCTCCTTGTCAACGATGAAATTTTAAGAGATTACGGCAATCTCTTAAAAATTAATTGTTTTCGGAAAGCGAAATTTGTCGAGTGTGATGACCGCTTCGGCGGAGGAAAGCATCGAAGATTTTCAAGATCTGAAGGAGTTTCCTGGACACGCAGAAACTACACGATGACGTCGTTACGACGAGGAACGCCTGCAGAAGCATTGATCGGATAATTGCAGATAAAATTGCACCGGCCCAATGCATAGGCGGAAATGGGGGGGGGGCTTAGGGGGCCTAAGCTTCCCCCAAATATCTTATAATTTGTATGTATTTTGGATATTTGACTGATTATGACTGATGTTAAAAATGTTAGTTCCCCCAGAAAATTTAATAGATTTCCGCCTATGGCCGAATGTTACTTCTGTAGGAAGAAAACGTGGGAGGTGGACGAGGATTTTGATAGAACATCGATTCTCTCAGAGTAACAAATGCGCTTGATCGTGTCATCGATGAGTAGAGAAGATTAATTGCGTTTCTATCGACGTTTCGTTACACGTCGTCTTAATAAAATCGAGAATTTTCTCAATATCTATTCAAAAAACAACGCGAAACAAACAAAAATCGACACATTTTTTTAGGAAATGTAAAATAATAATATTTACACGGTAATTTCATAATTTTTTTTTTCTCTCGATTTAAATTGTTTTCCCCGCGTAACACGCGATTTCACGCTTATTATTAATATACGCTATTTTTAACTGGTCCCTAGGAGAGCGTCTTAAACGGGTTCTATTTTATAAATAATATGAGACTGGTATTTTTGATTTCATTGGATAAAGCGCATTTTACTATTTTCATTCCTGTCGCCTGTACAGAACGCAGAATCGTACAACTAAAATACAAATACATTTTGTTTTGCAAACCGAAACAATACGACTTTACACGCTGATTTCCGGGGTACTACTCGTTCCGGCGATGTTGGAAACAGGGGACGAGTTTCATATAAGAATTCGTAGAGCTAATTCCATTGGAATAAGGGATTCGTTTCGAATTAATAATAAATTATTGTTGTCGGAGTTATTACGTATAAATAATTATTTAAAACCTATCTCTCGAATTTTTTATTTGTATTCTTTTAAGTACGTATTTGTGTACGATTAAATCACAGCAATATATAAAACCATCAAGACAATATAATAAAATAAATTAGAATAACAATAATAATAAATAAAAATGAATGAATGGCCCTTCTGGTCCAACAAATAATAATATAACTTAAAACAATCTAAATAAATAATAAATTATATAAAAGGTAGCCGAATAATTCATACGTAACAATTCCAAATAAAAATAAACAATAATAAATTATAAATTTTAATGTATACTCGCAGTAAATATGACTGGCCAGCCGCTACCTATACTTAAAATAAGTGCTAAGAATTCACACGCATAAAATAATAAATAAATACAAATAAATAAATAAATGCGAAATTCGACTATCAAAGTCGTAATAATACAACGTCGGCTATTAGAGCCTTTAATTATACAATATAATAATTAAATTCAGTTATTAGAACTGAGCAATATATGTATATAAAATATTACGTCTATTCGAGACGATGAATCAGAAGATATAATAATAATTTAAACACGACTATTTGAGTCGGAAAATTATACAATGGTTATTCGAACCTATAAACGTTAAACGTTGATTTTGGCTATTTGAGCCACGAGAACAATTTTTATAAAACGCGTTTTGATACGACGGCGAAACGAAAAACAATACAAAAAATACGAACTATAATAACTGATTATTATTAAATACGATTAATATAAATTTTACAAGTACTATACGCAAACAAAAACGCTACAGACTTAACTTTACAAAAAGATGCGATGACAAAAAACGTCAAAATACTTCGAAACAATCATTTTTATACTGGTCGCGCGACAACGGTACAACGACAACAAAAATAATATGTTATTTATTACGCGAATACGCGAATACGGTCAATGGCAGTTGTCCGAAAATGATAACAGATATGAGATTGATAAAGGTTTGAACGCGACAAAGTACTGCCAACCATTGCTAACAAAATTATATTTGCGTTTCACAACGCACTACAAAATTCCAAATACTCTATAGACTATAACATAAACAAATATAATTATTATCCTCTGTTAATATAACTTTTATCATATAGCAAAACAGTACGCATACGAGTACAAAAGGAAAAAAAACATTGGTCTTTAAATTTTTGGAAATGTTATGTTGGTACGAATTCGACGCCGCCATTTTCGATCTCATATCTGTTATCATTTTCGGACAACTGCCCCCGACCCACGCGAATACGTTTAAACGACTACGACGACTCTGACACCAAAATACTCGACGGCGAGAGACGATAATATGGCCGTTGGCCTTTTGATAAGATACCAGCGTGAACAATTGTCAAAAATGCTTTCGTCGCAAAATAAAAACGTTATTGCAGCCTGCAGGCGCCGCCGTCGCGATTCTCTTTTCCCATCCAAAACGCTCGTGACACATAATTATATGGAAAAAAATATCATTTTGATTGATTAAAAATCATAATTACAATTACAATTGGCTTTGAAACGAGTTAATTTTTTTTTTTTGAATAACATACGGCGTCGAGGCTTTTTTTTTTTGATAAAAATTATCTCAAAATCGTGTGACTGACAACATCAGCACTTTTCAATCGTTTGTCCGAGACGGGTGATTATTTGGTGTTTTCTTTTTTTTACTCTTAAGTATACTCCTATTACGTCCACGACCGCGTTTAAAACATTATTTGGATTTTGTTATATTGTTGTGTTTTAAGATTTTCAAGGTTTTCGAGGAGATAATATTGTACTTGTTGTTAAAATTAAAAAAAAAAATGCATCCGAAACGGAAAAATGTTCAACATTCGCTCGTTCTCACACGTTAAAGAAGAAGAAAAAAATACTTGACAAAATGAAAATGATAACGATACTCAATAGAACAATGATAATACGCAGAGATGACGTAGGTAGTATTTGTTGAAACCATTATGAAACGAATTATAATGTTGTTATACGATTACGTTTTTTGTTTTTTATTACTTTTAAACGAATTTTATAATTATTGCGTTTTTATACGACCAAATAGCGTCGACTAACCCCTGTTTAAACGAATTATTATTATTATTATTATTATTATTATTATTATTACTATTGAAATCAAAGGCCATTAAAACAACGTTACACAACGATATTTGTACGAGGTTAGGTTATAGTTATACGCGAGTCAGAGTTACGAAATATGATTTTTTTTTTCAAGTATACTTTTTAAAAGTATAAACGTGTGTATTATAGTGCCTATATGGATAAATACTAGTACTTTTTGAATAAGTGTACATGTTTTAAGGAACGAAGAAAATAATTTATCTGCGTAGATCTTGTACCTTAGAGTTTCCGCTGGATTAACAGATATGGTAAGTTTTTTCCTATATACGTAGTCTCTTGGAAATCTTGACATTCGGCAATATTTAATATATTTTATAGTATAAGACACACCACCGCGGGTTGCTCCTCGTTTGCCACTGATAATAGAGTAGCTGGTGCGTGTCGGTTTGGAACGGTTCTATTCCTCTGTCGGATGGTTAAAGGCCGTGGAAAGTATTTTAGTTATTTGTATTACCCTAATGTTCTTGCCACGCTATACAGGAGGTACTAATAATAATATGTTTGACCGTTTTTGGTCGTGTAAAGGTGAGGTGAACGTATTACGGGATTCTTTTTGTAACGACAGACGCTGCTGTCGTTTCAACCGGTTTATCGGCGTTTTCATCGAGAACAGCGACTCGGAATCCAAATGAATCTCATTTTTTTTTTCACTATGCAGCGCTATAAAATATGGTTTATGAATACTATTAATTATTGCCGGTTATTATTGTACTTTTCGTTACAATATATTAATAATGACTTTGTGGTCAAACGCGCTTATTCTCGGATATCAACGTTATAAAACGAATTAAATTTTATGAATAAATGCCGTGTATAATTTTATAATATTAAACGTCTGCAGGGTGGTGTATTAGTATATTATATATACAATAATAACACAGATTAATGTCCGGACGTTAGCCGAATTTTTACATTACTGCACCGCGCGCTAGCGTCGTATACAATTTTCATAATATATAATATAATATATTAAATAATCTACAAATTAATCGTGATAAATCGTTCGGGTTTATTATTATTACCTATTATTTTAAATTAGAATTTATTTCTGCGGTTTAGTGCTGACGACAGCGTTTCTGTCCGCTTTCATATACGTTATATGTAATCAGGGTCGGCCTGGCCATAGCCGCTAGGCCGCGAATGCGGCCGGGGCCCCATCATTTTTTTTTTTTTTATATCAATATTTTTGAACGCTATGTCTCCACCAGTTTTGAAATCTTTGCCTTGTATTATTATAATGTATAAAAAAAATAATGCAGAAATTGATTTGAGAACAGCGGTTCGAATCCCGAACCGTACACGTCAAATCGTGGTATTTATCCATTGTACTATTATAGTACGAGCCGAAAACGGAAAAATAAATCTATTAAAGAAACACGGTAAAATTGTCAAATTTCAAATTGCTTTAACTTAAAATTAAATCCGACCACCGAATTCTAACTTCACCATAGATTCTTTTATTAACCTGCATGTATTAACTCTATATGAAAATAATGAATTGTTTTTATTGATATGTTTTTTTAACTTCATATTAAACCAAGGGGTAGGGGGCCCCAAAATAAAAAGATCCAGGGGCCTTTGGTGTGCCAGACCGGCACTGTATGTAATAATATATTGGCTTTATTATAAATAACTCACAATATAATATATACGCGGCTGCCACCCGGCTATCGTGATAATTATTATTTGTCAATTTAACGAATCGAAACAAAATATTCACTATAATATTATATGATAATAATATTGACACTGCGCCGCGCGTATTCGTCACGGTAAACGAAAATGGGAGAGGAAAAAAAGCGTACGCGTTTATACGAAATAAATAATTAACGAAATTTAATTAATATATATCATTATTATATAGGTATACTGTATAATATCGATGAAATCAAATAAATCGTTTTCGACTCGTATAAAAATAACAATAACAATAATAATATATCGTTTGGTTTTAAATTCTATACGCGCTTTTAATAAAATATTATTTTTTAATTAATTACTTTTTTTTTTTTTTTTTTAGAGTTTAAGCGGGAAAAATATTAATTGTATCGTAATTATTTTATATTTGTGCGGGTTGAATACGTATAAACGTGTAATATATGCAACACTTGCCGGGTGGTATTTTCTAAAAAAAAATTCCCATAGAGCTGGGGAGGCATCGTAAGGGAATGACACTATGGTGTAACGAACAAATCGTTCGTAAATCAGCATAGATATAGTATATTATACTGTAATGTGTCGCGGTTTTGTGCAGTGGACCGGGCCGTGTTTTTTAATTATTCGATAATATTTAAAAAGCAATAACAAATATATCGTTGCGTTCTAAGCGAAATTTACGTACTTAATATATACCGATCAATCGAATGTAATGATAACATTTCTGTATATTTAGGTATAAGAGTATCATCATAAGACAGCTAGGGCGTACCCAGAAATTTTTTATTGGGGGGGGGGTCCAGCATTTTTATTTTATTCGTTCTCTGATTGAATCGATGATTGCAAAAACGTCACGAGTCAATTATTTAAAACTTTTGGATAGGAAATTTTGGAACGACACAAGTCATTGACTATAAAGACGTTTTCGCTCTCGACCAGATTTTTCGGTTGTAATTTTATAGATAAAAAAGTATAACTAAAGACGTTTTTACACTCAACGCATGGAAACAAATGACTATAATGTACGTTTTTACTAATATCTCAATTTCATAAAATATTTGACTCGTGACGTTTCTGCAATCATCGATTCAATTATTATAATTACGGTTTAATTCGTAACCAACAGATTCTGTTACTAACACTAATAATAGTCATATTAATTATACACACACAACTTTTCATTTGAGTTTTATTAGATTAAATTTGAATCTTGAAATTGCAATAGGGGGATCCGGACCCGAAATCCCTCCCCTTGGGCACGCCCGTGCCATAAGATCTTTGGAAAGTAGTGGGAGGATTAATTAACCCGCGATTTCGCATGAAATTTAATTCGAAACGCTTAATAAACAATTCCGAATCGAATAATTTTTTTTTTTTTTACTAAATTTTGTCTTCGCATATTGGCGGATCCAGCTGGTGGTGTGCAGTGTACGCGCGATAATACCCCCTAAACGCAGACAATTTTTACATAAAAAACGAAAATATCGCATTCTTATATCTTCGCAAATAATAAATAAACTGCAAAAGAGTTTAGTACAATCTGTATGTTTACGTATGCATAATTCGTATATTTCATCGTAATAGCTCACAGATCGAGTAATTACAAATTATATGAGTATATAATATGACGGTTAATTATGACGAAATTATGTAATAACGAACCGCTATTAGAATGCTCGAATATATATTATATAATGTGTGGAGTTGATCACGTTTACGCGAGTATATTCGAATTGAACGCGTATAGGTACTTCGGTTTTGGTCGCGAGTCAAATATTAATCGCCGAACAAATAATATTATAAATACGGTCTCGTTTAAAATGACAAATCAATAGATATAATATATGGATGGAGTATATTATTATATTTAATTGGTATATTTATTTATTCGAAATAACGCCCGAGTAGGTATGGGAGGTACCTAATTAATATTTTAAAATTTTCACCGACTATTATAATTAAATACACTTTTATTAACACTACCGTGTTTACTGTATAAACCATTTTGTTTACATTCCTAATCTGGTGAAATCGGTTAACTCTCATCCCGTTATTATTGTTAAAATTCTTTTTAAGCGGGTTTCCATTGCATACGTTCGCGTGTACGTGTAAACGTATACGTTTTGAAATTCGATTGTGGTTTATGTGGTTTTATCTGGTTCCGCATCCTATACCGATTTGATACAATATATGATAAAATCCATAGATGTATTAATGATAATGTCGTTTGATAATTTTGAAATGTTATATATTTTATAATTGTGATCAGGGTCTTTAGAAGAACGTGGTGCACGGTATTGGACATCTGCAATGTAACAATTTCACAATTCACATTGAATTATATTACAATATTATGTCAAATGTTAATACATATATGTATTGTTATCATTAATTACTACTATCAATCGTTTTTTGTTATACGGTATGCCCGTGTACACGAAAATCGTTGAAATAGATCCAACAACATGGTAGTATGGTTAAACGTGTGGTAAGAACGTATAACCACAAGGATATACCGAGAGGTTACCATGTATACCAACCAATCATAGCATAGGATTTTTATGCACGTACACGCGAACGTATGTATAGTGGAAACCCGCCTTCAGTCAACGAAATGTTAGTTGGGTTACCTAAACGGTTACCTCGATTCCAACGTTCTCGTTGGTTAAGTCACGAAATGTGATATGACTGATAATGTCGTCGTTTTTTAGAAACTTTCTTTTCTTTCGGCGTTTCGGGGAGTTTTTTTGTTTGTTTTTTATTATACCTAGTTTTCAAAATTAACAACAAATGTAGAAGAGAGAAAATCCGCGGCGTGAATTTTAGTGAAATAAAAAGAAAAAATTGGCCAATTATTCATCATATAAATGACGTAAAATCAGTCATTGAAAACGGACCGAGCACAAAAAAAAAAAAAAATAGAATGTGGGAAAAGATTATACAATAATCGTCGTCACAATTAAAACGATAATACCTATATAAACATAATAAACAACGATTTATAATATCACTAAAATATTTAAACGATGATGAAGGGGTAACGTGTATGTTATTACAAATTGTAAATTAGTGCGGGCGATAAGAAAAAAAAATTCTAAAAATTACGACTGTGCGTTTTATGTAATATTTAATAGTTTTTCGAGAAGGAATTAAAGTTTTGAGATACTGTTTTCGTATATAGGTACGCGCGGATTGTAATAATATTGTTATTATAAATTATTTATTTATATGATTTCCAAATGACCTAATACAGAACGACAGATTTTTAACAAATCGTTATTACTCTTTTTGTTCTACCTTTGTACAACTATTTTTTTTTTTTTTGTAAAAGTTCCGTGCGCTACCTGGAATTCGAGCGATTTTCAATCTATTAAAATTTTCGCAGTGTTCTTATAGAACGCTATTGTATATATTTGAACGAATATAGAATCGAATAAAATCCATTACGTTTGCCGTCGATTGCGTTATTTGTTTTGTGGAGGTTTCCAGCTATCGCCGAGTCAGAATCGTTCGAAATTTCGATCCAAGTCTTTTTCGTATCCGCAGTAGTATTATGAATATTCGCAATAATCCGAACACGTTTTCGTTCCCGTTTTCCTGAATAAAATTGCTTTTATCGCTGAGTTTTTTTCCAAATCAAACGACTACATAATATTTAGGCACACTTTTTGGAAACTGCAGCTGCGTGTAAGACGTATAATATTATGTAAAAGTCTACCGACGAAATTTAACGCGACCCGACACGTCTACCGCGTCCTTTTTAAAACGCTACGGAATCGCACTTTTTAAATTGCCATAATAACGAGACGACGCGCGAGCTGAATAATATCTGTATTGTAATAAAAAAAGGAAATGCTGTTCGTTTGGTAACCGCATCGCTTGAGAACGGCTTGACCGATATGGCTAATTTTTGTTTAAAACTGTTTGTAATAGACCGAATAAGGTTTTAGAGAAAGACAAATTGGAAAAGTCGCCCGGAAAATTTGGCAGTGTTTGGTCGGTTACGGCTAATCTCTGGAAGCATACTTACATACACAATCGTCGTGCAGTTTGATTTGTAGAGTAATCTACGCAGAAGGTTATAGGCATTTATAGTTTGAAAAATATCCGTCTGGTGGTGAAAGAGTGATGAATTCGCATGAGGAAAATGTCCGGTTACCGCGGTTGCGATGAGGCTAATAATTAATTTTCAACAGTGATTGTAGTTTCTCCACAGTTATTTATTGGTCGTTTTGTTGTTTCGTTTTATGTGGTTAATTTTATAATTTCTTTCGTAAATAAAAATAATTATTCTTATGCAAGAAGACAAACAAATGTTGCATTGAATACTCATCGGAGCTTCCTATCGAAACCGATTGATTTGTGGAACAAATACAAAGATGAAATGTCTGATGATATTTTTCATCAGATGCGTCGTAACAGAACAGCAAATAGAATGATTACATCAAATCATAATAGAACGATCAAATAAAAAAATTATTGAAATTTGGACAGGGCATCGAACACGTTAACAACGAACGTATTATATGGACACGACCTTCATGTCAGTCACGTACATCTTGTCATGTTGTGTTCATAAATTAAAAACTACTCGGCATTATAAAATTAATTAGAAAAAGAAAAGAAATCCTCTGTTCGACGAAAAGACGACTTACTGTTTCCATCAGCACCAATCCCCGAAGCAGGGCCGTGAAAAGGGGTGGGGGCAAAAATGGAAAGTGCCCTAGGGCGCCAGTGCGCCAAAAAATATGGTTGTCTTTTTGTCATCCGTGTAATGCCTTAATGATTAGCGGGACGCGCGCGCGCCCACATACACACATACACCAGTCGTTGTTCGCGTACTTTTGTCGCGAACTACGTTGTTCGCGTTTGACCGCCGTGAATACACTGAGCGGTCCGCTGGTTTTGGACCGCTATTTATATATGCGCCTTCCTGCCACGCCCTCTATTGTTTCGTAGTGCTATCTGGTGACTACTTTCTTTTCCCGTTTTTTTGTTATTTCTTTTACGTTTCATGCACCGTTGTCCTTCCTTTTTCTACATTTGCATTTTTGCCTCGGCTCATTAATAGATCTTTGTGTGTGCGACTGTTTGACAAACGACTAATTTTTACGTGTTTAATAAAACTGAATTATTGAATTTTTTTACGAATTTTTATTATATTGTGCGTGTACGTCGAAGGTAAATCGACGTTTACCATAAAGTGGCGTCCAACGTGGGGCTTGAACCCACGATCCCGAGATTAAGATTCTCGGGCTCTGACGAAATTAGCGCACAACGTGGGCTCTACTCAAAATTTTGTGAACAGGACAATCGGATAACGTCAATAAGTATTTTTCCATGCTGCACGTTCACGATATCTTCCGATAAGTGTGCGCTAATAAAAGGTAGCCACAATCGCAATTTAATCGGAGCAGATAAAAATATATTGTCGAATGAAAATAATTGTTCGATACGACGTTATAACGTTATGAGCGTGACAATACGAATTACTATTTCGTTTTCTCATTAAATAAAAAAAAATTCAATCCGTTCGCGACGCGTGTTTCCCGTTTTGTTGGTGTTCTAATATTCCATTCGCCGACTCGTGTGCTAGAACGCTATACACATGAATTTGTTGTTTGCGTTGTATATTTACGGCGATTATAATACGCGGTCTAGTTGTCATCATCAATATCAGTCTTCAAACCTTTGGAACAGCGTCACCCTGTCACTTTGTATCTTCCGAAGTTTCCAACGAAAAGTATAAGAACTTTGACGTTATATCATCCGCGGGTCCATATAATCTATATGTATATAAGCTAATCTCGTAGCAAGCGTATTATAACGCTATTAGACGGCGTAACTCGGCCGAAAATCGTGTAACAAACAGACATAATATATTAATATTAATATTAATAATATTATTCATTTCGGTTAAATTTTTGAACGTTTTTTTTTTTACTTACGGTATTATATAGTAACACGTATAATCAGATTTATTCATAAGAATTCGAATCACCATTAGCAACAAAAAATGGCAGCATTTAATAGTATGGTTTTTAGATCAGTTATATAATATCCCTCTAGATAAAAAAAGATTTCGACCAAGAATTAAAATTAATAACTGAAATCGCTAAATTTAATGGATACGAAAAAGATTTAATTTTAAAAATGGTTAGGTTAAATATAAAATGGTATATTATAACAAAATGGTATAAATATAACAATTAATAAAAATGGTTAACATAAATGGTGAAAACAACTTACGCAGGTTAGCACCCTAAATAATAGGTTAGAGAACAAAACAATAACGTCAGTAATGGTATTTTATCCCAAAATTTCGAATGGCTTAACAAATATTTTCAAAAATTACGGTGTTAATATATAGTAACAACAAAAAACAATAATTTGAAAACACTACTAGGAAACACAAAGGATAAAATAAAACAAGGGGAGAAATCGGGTATTTATAAAATTCAATGTGAGGAATGCGATAAATGCTATATGTAGGCCAAACAAAAAAAATATAGATATTAGGTTTAAAGAACATTTGAGGAATATAAAAAAAAAACAAGAAGACGACAAATCTTCTGTTGCGGAACACTTATTGAATACTGACCATAATATTAGACCAGTAAAACTTTTAAAAAATCTAAATAATTATAAGGAATTAAATACAAGAGAAACAACAGAAATGTCAAAAAATAAAAATATAATTTGTTAAACTGAGACCTATAAAGTTCGTTACTAAAATTAATGTAAACCAGATGGCGTCGGCAAAAAATTGCGGTAGGGCGTGGTCGATGACGCACGATCGGCTGCCACGATGTTTTTTGGTGACGTCATTGGATATGAACTGTATAAATACGGGTGTATGTAGTTTAACGGTTTTAGTATGTGGTTCGCGCTAATGACTAAATAAACAGGCATGTCAGCTACATAACACGGCGCAGGAAATATTCCCCAGACTTGGAATAAACGACAAAATTCATGGAAAAACTTTCCGGCATAATTTAAAATCATTATATTATTATGAATTAAAATATATAATATATAATATATAATAATATATTGACTTCATTATAGATGCCCATTACACACCCCATAACTGAGTCATGACTAAATAATTATTTATTAAAATATTGAAAATTTATTTCAAATATCAAAAACCGCACCAAGACTTTTTCATCCATGTTATTGATATCGTTTTTTCCATGTCTGGGGAATATGCGCAGTGATAGCGAAAGTAAAATTATAGCTGACACGCCTGTTTATTTAGTCATGGTTCGTGCTGATGATGACAACATTGTTGTCGAAATACGTATACGCGGTAAAAGAAGTGTATATTATTTTGTGATTTTGGGTTTTATAATATTAACGTATAATCACTTTTTTTTTCTCATAAAAATTTAATTTTGAACAATTGAAAAATATCTTTCGAGTAAAATAAATGACAAGACTTTCTTTATTTTCTTCCGCCCAGGTAACGTTTTTTTCTTCCCGTTATATACGTACTGTTTTGACCGCTCGCGGTAGGAAGTCAAATACGGTATTTATGCCTTCCCTCCTTCCCCCCGGTAAGCTCGTAGGAGAATATATTCTATATTTAAATATATTCTAGGAAAACCGAGACGCAGACTTTAGGAATTTCAAATACCGCGAAAAACTCTGTGAACAATATTATTTGAATATGAAATACGAGAGTTAAATGTGCCGTATGAAAAAACGTAAATCTACGTTAATCGAAAATAGATTTTCGAAAAAACATTATTTATCTTTCGTCGCGGATGTTAAATATAAAAAAAACCTCCGTTTTATCGACACATCAGCTATACACGCGTTGCAGATTAATTAATAAAACTAAAATAATGATTCGTCGGTATAAAAACGACCCGAAACACGCCTTTGAACGGGTCGACGGTTTTACATTTTACTCGAGAGTGAACGTCAATGAACAAAAGCGACGGTGTCGAGTTTGAAGCGAATCGGGCATATTTTTTTTCATAAACCGATTATTTTTTTTTTTTAATAAACTGTTGGATAAGCTCGAGAACGCGGTGAAGGGGTAATAGACCGAGGAAAAATCGAATTTCGCGTAATTACACGACCAGTAGTCTCACGCGTGCCGGAGAGAATTCGTCTTCGATTGTAACGGAGGAGACGAGTAGTGTAAGGTGCTCGTCTTCGGGAGGAAAGCGTTGAGGAAAAATGTATGGGGACGAGTCCGAATTGGGAACTCGAGAGAGAGAGAGAGAGAGAGAGAGAGAGAGAGAGAGAGAGAGAGAGAGAGAGAGAGAGAGAGAGAGAGAGAGAGAGAGAGAAACGAGGATTCAGAATTATTGCGATTTACAAGAAGCCGAGGCAAAGAATGGATGAAGATTGGAACTCGAACGGATCGTTATATAGGTAGAACGACTTAAAGGCCTGTAAAACGTTAAAAAAAAAAAAGGTAAATAAAATTTTTTTTAGAAAAAAAGAAACCGACTTCAAAAAACGCACTAAAAATATGATATAATCAATAACCTTTTTGAAATCGGCGCCGAATTTCAAACAACATTATACATTGCAGAAACGCATTTTATTAGTCTAATATAGATATTGCAATAAACTGATATAGTATTAATAAAATGCGTTTCTGCAGTATATATAATGTTGTTTGAAATTCGGCGCCGATTTCAAAAAGGTTATTGATTATTTCATATTTTTAGTGCGTTTTTTGAAGTCTGTTCCTTTTTTTCTAGAAAAAAATTTTATTTCATCCTTTTTAGTCATAGTAGTTATAGTAGTCACGTCGTCATTCCTGTTCCTATACATTTGATTGTGTGGTCAGGTATGATACTAGGCTAATCCTTACGAAATCGGAATACACGAAGAAGAAAAAAACACAAAAAACTAAATTACTGGCCGAATACTAGGTAGGCCAATATTTACAAAATCGGTATGGGACCACCGGGAGGTGACACTCCTTCGTATAAAAAAAAGATCCGTCCAAATCCGTTCATAAACGACGGAGTTTTGAGGTAACAAACATTAAAAAAAGAAAAATACAAACGAACTGAGAACAACCTCATTTTTTGGAGTCGGTTAAAAATGTTAGCCGCGGGTGTTTTAATAGGATCACTCGGACACAGAGATTTTAGAATTTTATTATACGACTTTGAATTGGAAAGCAGTAAATCGTTGTATTCGAAAAACGATTCTGAGCGCGGAGTTTCAGTGTAATTCACACGCTATTGATGACAGTGTATTATATTATACTGTAGCAAGGTATATTCATTGATGTTGTATTCATTTTAGAGAATAAAATGTTATCGAAAATTGACGCAGTATATTGAATTATTATTATTTTTTGTTAGAATTGTTATTATACTTATCACAATATTATATTCTGTATAAGATGTTTAAAAAAAAAACGCGAAAAAATCGCGTCTATACCGTTTTTACGCGATTCCTCTGCGCGACGCGTTAAAATATTTCTATACTATATAATATAATAATGTATTAGGCGAATCGAAAAACGAACATATAATAAATACAAATTATATAAATTGCATAAAATTCAACTGTACCAGCAATTAGATGGTCGATCCGATGTAAATTTATTTATTTTTTTTTTTAGAAAATTAAATTTTAATTGATTTTTACGTAAAACGTCTTACGGTATTTTTAACCGCCTGGTAAAATTGTATGAAGAAAAGCGTAAAAAAAAAATCGTTTATATCGAATAAAGAAAATGTTCCATTATTTTTCTCGAATAACGATGAACTCCAAGGGAATATTGTAAGTACATTTTATTTCATTGACAATACTGAGATCTACTGCAATATTACGATTCTTTACGTTTTTCACGCTAATAATTTGTACAAAAATATTATGTTAAATTTTCTAATTATTTATTCTTTTAGTAAAATTTCTTCAAGTTTATTCCGACAAGACGTAAACGTATTAAATTTTAACTTTTTCTAAACGTACTTTTTTTATAAAAAAAAGTTCGATTAAAAAATAATCGTTCCGTCCTAATAATATATAGGTATAGTTACGAATGTTGCGGCTTTCATTCAGGGACAAAATATTAGCTCTGAAAAGTAATTAAAGTTTGTATATTTATACACTCACGAAATTCGCACCAAACGTGTACTTTAGTATATTATAGCCCTTAGAAAATTCTGTTTTATTCGTACGTATTTAGAATATTGTCTTCGCTTGAACAATACAATATAATGCGCGCAATTACAAAGTGGTTTTTTTCCCCTCAAATTTTTTTCGCGTTTTTTTTTCTTTTTGAAATTTATAATTCGACGTTTAAAATTATGTTTAAATTGACACACGTCGTTTGTAAAAATAAATACAAATCAATACACACGAGAATAGCAGCGAATGCGCGTTAATACAATTGAAGATGTATTATATTCGAAAGAAAATATAAAAAGAATTATTTTCGTAGAAAATCCTACGAGTATACGAGTGAAAACCATCTTAGAAATCGATTTTCAGACGGAAAAAAAAATACAGCATTACGATTATATAACGGCGCAGTGTTAAAAGGCGGCAAATTAGATGATTAATGTTTTAAAAGTGGGATTACATAACGTATGTAGTACGTACCTACACATATTGCACGGTTGACGACCGGACTTTTTCGAAATAATATATATATATATCCTCAGCTAATACTGTACGCGTTATGTAAGTACAAATATTATTGTGTGTATATATATATATATATATATACTCGCGTTATGTTTTCAAATAGTTTTTCAATCCGTCGTCATTCGCCGTGACCAAAAAAAAAAAAATTTATTTTCAAAATAATTTGTGTACAATTTTTTACCTTTTTGTTTTTTGGAATCGTTTCCGTGTGCGCGTTTGATCGAAACGACAACACGCCGAATCAGTGTCGGTTTTAAAGAATATTGGGCCCTGGGGCATGATGTAGTGAAACTGGGCCCCACCAAACGTATAATGTAGTATATTACTTTCCATAAAACGTTCTAAAACGCTGTGAACTTATCACAATGTCTTTAATTAATTCTTGTAAATAGAAAATGACAAAATTAAGTATTACATTATGGGCACTTCGTTGAACTGTTTAAAAATTTAAATCGCGCAATTTGAAATTTTTAAAACCTATAAATATAATACAGTTGAGTAAGTTTATTTAAAATAAAAAAATATCACACGACTGTATTAGTTTATAATTCTCGTATTTTACATTCGTGTATGATAATTAACTGATTTTTATTTTTTGTCCAACATTTTTACAGAAACTAACGTAACGATGAAATTTTAAACTCTCCAATTTTTCGACCGGGATTTCTATAATCGTGTGGGGACGCGCCCCCTCTGTCCTTCCTCCTTAGTCCGGGCCTGGAAACGGCCGGTGAAATGATTTTTGGAAAAATCACCGTCATTTTTTGGAAACTGTAACGCAACGAATTAAAAAAATATTTTACTTATTTAATTCACTGTATGTGCACAACAATTTATTCTAAACCATTTACCATTTTTTTTATATATGTATGTTAGATTAGTTCGACGTAAATTTCTTTTTTTCGTACAACGAATTTTTGTCGAAACCGGTAACGAATAAACAAATTATACAATACAAAAACTCCTCTATACGTATAGGTTTCTTTACTTTTTTTTCTAAACACTCTTTGACTTGTGTCACGTAATACACATGTATAATATAATAAGTGGCGTAGATTTTCTGGGGGAGTATTCAAAAGAACTTTTAAAAACAACGATATTTTCGATTTACTGTAATTTCATTGTTTTTTTTTATATGTATATAACACGATAAATACGTTAATATTAAATTTCTGCAAAATCGACAAAATGAAATTTCAAAATTTTAAACGCAAACGAACAAGCACTTTTTTTTTAGGGTTTTGACGGAGTGGAAACCCTTTGTTCGCCACATATATGTATCTTTTTTTGTACATACAAATTCAATAATTAATCAATATTTAAATTTTTTGCAGTGCGTGTACGTGTGATTATTGTTCGGATATAAGACGACAGAATTGTGGTCGCGTCTTCGAGGCGCTTGGTTAGATTCGTGTTGAATAAAACATAGTAGTAGACGATGATAATCCCATCGCGACGACAAAATATTATGATTACGCGCCACGCAAAAACGGTGTTTTTAATATGAATGAATTTAATGTGAAATAATATTCGTTTACACGACGCGAAGAAACAAGAGCGGAAAATTCTTCACGTGTACACACCATTTATTTATACGACATTATGAAATTCTCGCAGCACACATTACGATTTAATACGTCTTATATCGTGTAATTATTATTTCCCCACGAGTTTCGTACTCCGTAAGACTAAACTGTCTACTATCTTTATAGTTTATTACTTTATTAGTCATTGCTCATTACATTATATTATTTCTTTCGTATATAAATATAATGTTATTGTTGATGTGTAGTCGTAAAGATGAACAGTTAATGTTTAATGTTTTATAGTTCGTTTTGAATTATTTTTATTAATACGTAATTGGCGTTTACATTATGTCAGCTGCAAATACAAAATATTTAAGTGGTAGCCAAAAAGAAAATTGAGAAAAGAAAATCAAGATAAAATACTAAAGTTACCAAAAATCGATAAATTTTTTGTTAATTCTTCAGCTGGTTCTAAGAAAGGTTAGTATCGTAGGTAATATATTATATACAAAATTTTTTTAATTAACTATTGTTAAATATTAGGTATACCAATACCATCCATTATGGCATTATTAAATATATAAATTAAATATATACCTCGATAAAAACAATTATGTGTTTTATAGATGTATCTCAAGATTCTGAAATACATAAAATAACAGATTTACCAATTAAATCGGCAGTAATTCAAATTGATAATGATGAACAGCAAATTCATAACTCTTGTACAGGTAATAAAATATGTCATAACAAATTTTTAATATTATTATTTCACAATATTGTTACTTGTTAGTGTTTAATATCTGAAATTCAGGTAGATAATTGTATATTTAAACAAATAATTAAATTAATGGAAACTTATCATTTTATTTTCAATGTAAATTTATAATTCTATGAAAAAGTAGAACATTTTAAATGAAATTATTTAAAATTAACATGCTTATGTAATTTATAGATGTATCTCAAGATTCTGAAATAAATAATTCAAATGATGCTAAGGATGAATTAGTTCAGTCAGCAGTGATGTATAATATGCACTGCAAGGATTCCTTTTACTGGCCAAGGATAATTGATGATAACTTTATATCCTATTGTATTGAAAAAGGACCAGAATTTTTCAAATGATAATTGTTCATTTGAAAAGTCAGGTAGAAAGAAAGGTGATTAGTGAATATAGAAGTTTAATAAATATTATGTTAGTTTAAGATATAAATTATTATATTTATTATAATTAGTATTTCTTTGACTTGAACATTAATTATTATATTACTATTGTTAATTATTTTATATTTTAGAAAATGATCACACAAGGCATCTATCACTAACTTTTTTCAAAAAGTTACCAAATGGCGAGAAATGTAAACGGCAATGGTTAATGTATTCTCCTAGTCAAGGTGTTGTATATTGTTTTATGTGCAAGCTTTTTGGAAGTGACCATCAAAAGAACCAAAGTCCCTTTGTAGGTACTGGATTTTCAAATTGGAAAAAATCAAACAAAATTGAACTTCATGAAAACAGTCTTGAACATCAAAGTGCTACAACAAAATGGTTAGTACGATCAAATACAAAAACATCTGTTAACAAAGAAATGTGTAGACAAATTTCAGTAGAGAGGGACTATTGGATTCAAATATTTAAACGTATAACAACTGTTATTAAGTTTCTGGCTATAAGAGGATTACCTTTAAGAGGAGATCATGAAATTTTTGGAGTGAACAACAATGGAAATTATTTAGGGTTATTAGAGCTTATTGCTAATTTTGATCCATTTTTAAAAACACACATTGAGTTATATGGTAATAAGGGGAAAGGTAATCCATCATATATGTCAAAAACCATTTGTAATGAAGTTATAAACATAATGAAAAATGATTTAGTTAACTTTATAGTAGAAGAAATTAAACAGGTAAAATACTTCTCTATAATTATGGACTCTACCCCAGATCTTTCGAAAATTGACCAAATGGCTATAGTACTCAGATATTGTATTTCATCTAAAGTTTATGAGCGATTGTTTCATCTAACACCAGTAACTAGTCATAAAGGAGAGTTCATTTTTAATATCTTAAGTGAATTTCTGAAAAATACTGGACTTGATATAAAAAATGTTCGTGGTCAATCCTATGACAATGCCTCCAACATGAGTGGTATATATGAGGGACTTCAGGCACACGTTAAAAATCAAAACTCTTTAGCTGTTTATATTCCATGTACAGCCCACTCGTTAAATTTAGTGGGTGTACATAGTGTGACTGCTGTGAAGAAGCTGTAAATTTTTTAGTTTTTGCAAATGCTGTATAATTTTTCAGTGGCTCTACCCACAGATGGACAATCTTAACTAATTCATTAGAGAAAAGGATAAAGAAAGGTTGTTATTTTAAAGTCTTTAAGTGAAACAAGATGGGCATGCCATTCTGAGGCTTGCCGTGCACTCACTATTAATTATAAAACTATATTAACTGTACTTTTGAAATATCTGATAGCAAAAATGAAAATGGGGATACAAAATATAATGCAAAGGTGTTGTTGAAAAAATGTTGAAAAAAGAAACAGGTTATTTGTGTCTATTTTGGAATGACATATTACAACATTGTAATAAAGTATCTATTGATTTACAAAGCAAAAGCAATGATATTTTAAAAGCTGTGAATTTGTTGAAAAGTTTAAAACATAATACCGTGTCGCTGAGCATCATAATATAATATAATAATATATCCTTGCAGCGCCCACGCTCGTTTCTACCCCGGATAACTATTATATATAATGATAACCAATGTTCGAATCGGGAAAATTAAAGATGAGGAGCTCCGCTAATAATAATAATAATAATAATAATAATAATAATAATAATAATAATAATAATAATAATAATAATAATAATAATAATAATAATAATAATAATAATAATAATAATAATAATAATAATAATAATAATAATAATAATAATAATAATAATAAAAGAGCGTTCTACAAAGAAATTTACTTCAATATTTATGTAGGGACTAGTGGCGTAGCCAGGGGGGCTGATAGGGCTGCAGCCTCCCCGAAATTTAATACTGCTTACGTATATAACAGATATTTTTCTGGAGGATCCTATTTTATATAAAAAATATATAAAAAATTATCAGCCCCAGTCCCTTCCTCATAAATAATAATTCTGGCTACGCCACTGGTAGGGACTACGCTACCGGGTATAGGTTAGGTAGGCAAAAATAGGTTTATTTTTGTAACGCCTCTTTTATTAAGGCATTCGTTCTTCGTAGCAATGGAGGAGCGATCGCTGTTAGCGTCGGGAGCCATCGCAAGGGTGGGAGTTGCAGATTTTAACGGGCCGCATATTAGTCTTATACGGTGTTATTTAGTTGAGCTTCCATTTTTGTCACACGAGCGCAGCCATGTTTAACACTGAGTGTATAAGCCTAGAGTCGAACATGGTAAGGAGCTAGTAGAAGTGCCTCACGATATGCCGCGATGTTTTTGAACCGTGTGATTTCTGCAGGTGCTGAGTTTGGCTTCGGTTGTTTTCGAGAGGGGTTTTGAAAGAAAGTGTACGATCCAAAGTTCAGTCAATGGATATTTGGGATGGTGATTATGTGATTAAGAACGGCTACGTCGAACGCTGTCTGAAATCTCGAGCATTGGCGTGTTTGTTATTGAGATGGACACCTCAGTTTTACTATAGTGTTAGTATGCGTAAATAATATCCGATTTAAAGACAATACCCACAAGCTGACCGTGAGTTAGACAACGAAAAATTTCGCAAATTCCTAATTAACAAAATGATAACGTATATTTTATATGTCATAATAATTTATTGATAAGTACATATATTAATACGTGTTATCATTGTACTTCGTCGTATATACACATACTCACGCCTTTTATAAATAAATAATATATTAGACACACGCGACTGGTAATAATGTGTACAAACTTCATGGGATTTTTGTACACCTCAAATGCAGCAAAAAAGTTCCTTTTGGTACCGTGGTCCGATTCACAAGTATTAGATAGGACATGCATTACGTTTAAAATAAATCGTTGCCTAAAAATAATAACAGGGTCGGCAGAGTAACGTCAAAATGCCCAGTTCGCGACCTGTAGTCAAACGGGCTTATGCAATAATTTTTTTACAGTTTCATTTGATAAAAACACATTACACTATTTTAAGATAACTGCAAACGATAAAAAAAAAAAAAACGACAAAAAAATGTACACAATGGAGTTTAATAGGTTTCTAAACGTGGCGACGTCACAGCTCACGGCCTTACTGATTTCAAAGTGCAGACTGAATTGCCGTTTAACGCCTCGACGACAATAATAATAATCTTTACTATATCGCTATACTTCTCATTTCATGATTATTTGCTCCCGGAAACATACGCACTTGAAGAGTCTGCAGTGACGTATTAAGAAAAAAAATGTTCGGGGTGGGTTGAATACGCATATATGAGTTGAATCTCAAGAGTCTATAAATATAGGTACCTAGTTAAGAAAATTGTGTTAGCTTATTTTTTGATAAGGTTGTAGTTTGAGTTTGGCTGGAGGTACATCATTAGTATTTACATGGACAGAAATTTGTATAATTATATAGTAATATTATTATGCACTGAAATTCGCTATTACTTTCACAGTTAACGAAATACAATATTTTAACATTTTAAAATAGCAAGAACAATTTTTTTTCACCCTTCTCCCTGTAATCTGTACACTTACGCCACTAGTAATTTTGATATTACCGTTCTCACACACATACACACGCAATTTCGCAATGAAAATACATTATAAACGCGCAGTATATTTATAAAATAAATTTTGATCTGAAATGATTTTTTATTAAATACAATTTTTTCTAAACACGCGAATATTTCGGGCGAATGAGGTTCGTCCCCACCCCCGTTACTACCCCACTGCTTAAAGTACTTTCAAAACTGACACTTTTAAAAGTGTCAAAATTTTACTTTTTTTTATCCAATTAATAATATTATATAAGAAATATAAGTGCGACAAAACTATTTTTTTTTATAGTGTATTACGCTATATACTATAGTATGTGTATATAATAACATAATATTATAATATATTTATTGGCTACAATATATTTTATAATAATAATAATAATAATTTTTTGTTCGTTTATACGTAGCAACGGATCTTGCAACCGTTTACGATATATTTTACAGAGTAAATATTCGGGCGATAATTGTTTTATTAAACGATTAGAGCCGTGACAATAATATATTTTATTAAATTGTCTTGTTTCTCGATTTGTCGACGATATCTCTCGTCGTAGTCGTCCTTGTGTTGGAAATTGTTGTTGTGAACGCACGATTTGCGCAATGTCGCGTGTCAAACAGTTAGAGAACGAATTGGCCGCGGCCCGGGCACAGTTAAAAGTGAGTTGATAATCGAATGAAAAAAATTAATACGCGATCGCGTTGTTTACGTGAAATTTTTGATCGGAATAAGGATTTGACAACGGAGAACCGAGCGCTGAAGACGATGGAGATGCAGCAAGGAAAAACGCTGTCCAAGTACGAGGAAGAGAGCGCTCGGTTGCCGCAGGTGATCAAATCGTACAAGGAGGAAATACGTTCGTGGCAGATCCAACTGCGGCAAGTCAAGAAGTCGTACCGGAACCTGGACGTCAATCACCGGACGCAGGCCGCCGAGTTGCAGGTCGCACAAAACCAGCTAAAGCGCTTGACGGCCTTGACCGAGAAAAAGCAGCTAGCCGATAGGGAGGCGTTGTCCAAACAGCTAGAAGAGGCTGAAACGACGATAAAACTGCAAGAGGATAAAACTCGGGTAAAAACCACTATAAAGTAATATTTCGTTTATATACGTGCACCGTACCCGTAAATGACGTACTTAATACGCGTACCTATAGGTAGTCGCAATGACGTACTAATTTATTTCGTTGTACCATACGAAAAAGATTGCACTGAACTTGGAAAATCAATCTTTCGCTATTATATATTTTCGTATATTAATTGACGCTGCGTAGAGTAAATATACAAAATTCATTTTGTTTCGGTAAATTTTTTTTTTTGAAAATTTGTATCAAGTATAATTTTTCTTAATGTTTTTGCAAACTTCTGCTTTAACACCCCAACGAACCTTTTCGTCTAGACTGTTTACGATCTAAATGACCGTTTAATGAACTGTTTAACAGTTCCTATTCTTCGGTATATTTCAACTTCTAACACCATCTGTGATAAACGCGTAACTGGAATAACCGATGTTTTGCATTTTGTTTCCCACACAGAGTTTGTTAAAACAAATTGAACTCCAAAGTCACAACTACTCGGTCCGAATAGACAGGGAAATTAGGAAGAACAAGGTACTACAGACGGATTTGATGAATACGAAAAAGACGAACAACAAACTAGAAATGAAAAAACTCAAGTATATAAATCGTTTACTGGAAGACAAAACGTCTATCAGTAGCGGGTTCGACAGCATCGATCACACTAAAGATTTGCAAAAACACTCGATGAGGCAAGTACACAAGGACATAATCAATAAACCGGACATGTCAATGAACATTAATCCGAGTTCGTCCGATTCTTCCGAGTCGTGGTTATCTTCTGAATCGATCCTGCAGGTAATACACAATAAATGGTTTTTAGTTTTTTCATTATATATTATCACAATTGTTTTATTACAGAAAAAAAACTTGTCGAATGAATGCAATGAAAATAATGTGTCAAAGATCAAACCGATCGTTGCCGGAAATCCGTTACCGAAGTCCTATATTTCTAGACTGAAATCGTCTGAACACCGAAAGAAATATCCGCAGAGAGCCCAAATAAAGTAAAAGAAACCTTATTATTTTCAAATAAACCAAAATGAGAAAAAATAATGATAAACAGTCTATAATTAGGTACATAATAGTCTTTCAATTGCCATTTATTTGTTGATGAACTAACCGTTTGTTTAAACAGAGAAATCTATTATATTAAGTCGGAAAGGGTGGGAAAATAACATTACATAGACAAGAAGAGGACTAACCGGCGGTAAAAATACCGGGGCTAAGATGAGTAGTGTACAAAATTTCAAGCATTTCTCGACATGGTCTAATTCATTAAAGTAAAATAAACTCTACTACAAATCATATATTTATATAGATTTTAATTAAGTGATGTAAAAGCTTAATATTCGGTGTGATATTTGACGCTGGACTCATTGGCGTAAATTATAATAATTCGCGTCAACATTTTACATCATTTAATCAAAATCGACATAAAAATATGAATTTGTATTAGAGTTTATTTTACTTTTGTGTTGGTTCATATCTTAGAAGTTCTGGAAATTCTGTATCATACGCTATTCTAAAGATGAATAGAGAAGTTATGGGAAACTGCAAAACCAACCTTAGGGTTGAATATATAAAGAAGAAGACGCTTTCTTAGCCCCGCGGTATTTTCATCGCCGGTTAGTCTTCTTGTCTATTGTATCTTCTCACCCTCTCCGACTTGACGTAATAGATCCCCTCTATCTCTCTCTCTCTCACTCTGTCTCTCTTACTCTCTCTGTTTAAACAAACGTTTAGTAGTTTATCGGCAAATAAAAAAGGGCTACTGAAAGTCGAAAAGTACCTACTCATAGATATTTTTTCTCTTTTTAGTGTTCATTTAAAAAGAACAGGTTTTTTTTAAAAAAAAGGTATATTTACTTTTATTTTTTACTTATTTAAAGATTTTCAAAATGTTTAAAAAACGTTATTTTGAAAAAAAAATTTCTTTTCATATAATTTTTATGGCTAAATCTTCTATTCGCTGCATGATATTTTGACAATTCGACAATGACCGTTGGAAAATATTATGAAAACATTTTACGTCCTGCTAAAAAATGATGTGACGCAATATTTTGAAAATATTCGTAAATGTTGTGAACTATTTATGTTCAATAAACGTTTTTTTTACAAATATTTTTCTGAATATTACTTTACACTGTGCTGTGTGTTATTTTCAAAATATATTCTATACAAAACTGTTGTGTATTTCAGTAATCAGTGTCGTTATTTCATTATATAAATAACCGGAATTAGTATTGAATAAACGATTCTAATACACTTTATTTGGCTTTTTTATCTTTTTTTATAATAACGTTATATTATATTATAATAAGTACTCGTAGTTAGGAACGAGTCGGTAGTCGTAGAATTTGTATGTTTTTTTCTGTATTTATATATTATATTACAGTATACATCAACAGGGCCGGCAGAAATGGGGTGTTAAGGGGGTCGTGACGACCTCTCACCCATTGAAACATTTTTTTATTATTTTTTTTTTTTGGCAGTCTATACGATTACAATAATGATTTATTAAGAAAAAATCCGAATATAAATATGAAATTTGAAAAAACATAGGTATTTCAATATTATTTATATTACATAATGGAATTATTATTTTTTTATAAATTGTATTACGAGTTGTTTACAAGCGCAGGTATTAGACAACAACAGTCAAATTGTTTTGTTAAAATTTAATTTATTATAAAATAAAATAATTCCTACGTGCCATCCTAGATTCTGCTACACGTTTATAAATTAATATCACAGCGCATCATACGGAATTATGGATCAACGCGCATTACTCGTAAAATTGGAAACACAAAATCCGATTTCACTGTATATATTGCATGTGTATCAGACGTTTTAGAAATTTTTGTGTTTTCGGAAAATAATAGATCATATTATTTATGATCTCGTCTATAAAATATAAATCAATTTATTCTTAATATTGTTAAAAACCCCTTTGTTTTAATAATAAGAAAACGAGATGGCTTGATATAATATTATAAGCGTATATAATATAATGTAAATGCTTCGTAAGCACTATGCCGTCGTCACCATCGCCCGTCCGGCTTGTCGTCGTCACTCGATCCTTACCGCCGTTTCCAACTAGACTAACGAGTCTGACTAACTATTTATTGTAAAATTAAATATAAATACGTATGATTATTCACTTAAACTCGACTGGAAATAAAATAAACGATCTTTAGAAGTAAAAGTGCGTGTAATTTTCGTCCTAAAAATACCGCCCACTACCAGTGGCGTATTTGAGGGGGGGGGGCGATAGGGGCAATCGCCCCCTCCGAGAGATTTAAAAAAATTATATTATTTTATATTATATTGGCTGAGATCAAAAATGGGGCAAGATCGCCTAACGGGTTTGGCATTGCTTAATATTCACCATACTATAACATTAAATGTAGATGATGTAATTGATACATTTTCTAATAGTAAAAAAAGAAATATAGACTTAGTTTTGTAAATTAAATAAATAAAATGTGTTTTTTTCAATAATTATATTCCTACATAACATTTTTTTTATTGGTGAGAAGGGGGGAGTTCTTTTACCATCGCCCCCCTGAGGTGAAGTCTCAAATACGCCACTGCCCACTACCATATTCAAACAACGGGAAATATTCTGTGTCGGATATAATAATATCTTAGATTACACAATTTTTCTATATAACGTCGAGTTCACCACTTCGAAGTTTCGAATTTTAATATTGTTACACATTTTTTTTTTTTAGAATTGTAGCTTGCATATATAATACTTATTAAGTTTTTTTTTTTAACAAAAACCGATGATACGAATAACGCGTACGGGAATTATTATCGTTCCGATTAAAAAGTCGTAAAATAAAAAAAAAACGTTGATGACATTGACAGTTGTATAATAATATATATAGGATTAATAAAACGAAACGGAGTAATATACGTCTGTCTTATATTGTTCAATTGATTTTGTTACGATTGTCGACGTTTATACATTTTATTACAAATAATATTAAATGTCATAATCAAGGGGGGAGGCTGTGTGGACCCAGAGCCCCCACATATTTTTCTAGAAATTATCCCATCCCCCCCTTTGAAAATGCCCGTGAACGCCACTGAGTGTTATTTGTTAGGTTTTAGTCTCCAGTCGCGAAGTAGGTAGGTGGTACCTATATCGCAAGCGTGTTGAAATCTTCAGTTGAGATAAAAAAACCCTGTTTAATCGAGGTATTCGCTAAAAAAAAAAAAAAAACGGAACGAGGGCACAACACGCACGATCATCTGTAATAAATACGGCGTGTTATCATAATGATTTGATATTGCGTTTTAATGTAGAGTTTAATTTTGGTAGTGTATGCAATACTATAGCTACGGTGTTATACTAGGAGACGTTCCCAAGTACCCCGCCATAATTTAGCGCTGCAGCAGGTTTCGACTATATAGAAATTAGTCTCGCGAGTAAATCCTCGCGCGAGGTTAGAGGCCAAAACTTTTCGTTCCCGCGCCATATGTTCTAATCAAATTGAAAATAATGGTCGCTGAATTTTGCGTAATAAAGCCTTTACGCGTAGGTACCTAACAGGTAACCTACCGCCAGTGGTAATAAGTATATTATTATATGCAGCGTACCTACATATATATATATTTAGCGAGTCGCGTAAACTCTGGTTGTTATTATTATTATTCCTGTTCGCTATACGAATTAATTATGATGCATGTTTCTGCATACGCGTAACATAAAGTATGTACGAGTATAATATGGGTATTTGTCGTAAAATAGATTTTTTTTTTTTAATTTCGATATACTCGATCAATCTTAAAAATCTATTATTATTTGTAAATTATAATTTTTTTTTTTCCAATAATAATATCGCGGCAAAATAAACGGGTTTAAATAAACATTTTTTTCCGATCAGCCCGTTCGAGAATGCACGATATACCGAATACGACCGCGTACATACAACCGTGTTTGTTTCGCAGTACGGTTTATAAAACGTATTTATTACTTTTATTTTCGAAAAACGTGTTACATAAATCGTTGAGTATATTTTTTCGTTCGATCGGTCTCCGAGAAACCCATTCTGTTGCGTGAGTTTACGCATCAGGTGCACCTCATTGCTGTAAGTTTCTAAAAAAAAAAAAAAACGTGCGCACCGTTTCAGACGACGCAAAGACATTAGGAAAGTGTACAATAAAGAACGCGAACTTCTACGTTAGGCCCGATACCGAACGGCAATTTACAGTCGTTTTCAGGTCGTATAAAGGAAGAAAAAAAATTGGCAAATATTTTTTTTTAAAGCATAATAAAAACTAAACTATTTATGTGCCTATATAGTGGATTTACGTTTTCGTACTTTCGACAAAACTCGACACGAAGCAACACGTTTTCTACATAATATATTTTCTGCGTCCAGGCGACAAGCTGCAATCGTTGTAATAATAAATCGTATACTCGTTGGCACACGCGGAAATGACGGTGAAGTCGATCACTCATACGCATACTGCACGGCCCTTACAGGATCACTGTTGTATTTCCCAAAACGAGTACATCTTTATTAATATTTGAAAGAAACGCGTTGTTTTTTTGTTCAATCGATTAGACGTACGGAAATAATACGAATCATTCGACAGATTTTTTTTTTTTATGAGAAAAAAGTGCTCGTAATTTAATTTGTTATTATTCTTGTGCGTGCATTTGAATTTTTGGAACTGCAGCCACCGTGTGTAGAAATTATAAACGCTTTCAAGCACTTTTCGTAATATAGCTTACGGTTTTATAATTTGAAAAAAAATTTTCGGATTGAATTACGAATTCGATTAATTGACGTGCACGGGTTGTGGCTATAGTAAAATTGACATACAAAAATCCAAAATTAAAAATATTCTGTTAAATATCGGGGAATCACGGTGGTTCGCGTTAATACACTTCTCTTCGTTTCACAATCACTTCGAGTTCTAGTAAAACAATTTTTTCGCTCTCCCGTTTACGTTCGCACCGTAATCGTTTCTTTTTATCTGTTCTCCAGACAGATTCCCCTTACCGTTTCCTCCGCGATCATCTATCCAGAAATGCGATTCCTCCCATCTTATTTTCGTCATTGTATTCCGTCCTCTTTTTATCCAAACGACAACCGTCTATTTCTATCGTAAACGTAACCATTCGGTTCTCAATTCTCTCGAATCTAATTAAACCCAATTAATTAATATTTTCCCGTCGGGAGATTTTTTTTTTTAAATTTTTTTTCTACTCATTTTCATCTCGTTATCGTTATCATTTACCTATATTTAATATATATATATATAATTTGATTTTGTCGATCCGTTCAAAAGCTATATTCTCTATAGTAAATGTAATAATAATAAAATATATTTATCACGCTTTTAAGCCGTCGCATCACGCCGATTGACGACGAACGGTTCGACAATAGACATTGCTTTTAGACATTTTTAAGGGGTGTTTTTTTTTCTTTCGTTCCCAAACTGAAACGATTGGATATATTTATACGAGTATATTGTCCTTAAAAAAAAAAACCTGTGCAAATAATACATTGTCTATACACTGCGGAGGTCAATCGCCGGTTATATATATATACATAATAATTGTCATCGGTCGACAACTTCAGCGATATAGATCGCTGCACTGTAGGTACGTCAAACCTAAATATATGTACAGTGACTCAAAAATTGAAATATTATACGACTTTGAACTTAAAGCGCTCGAAACGGCATTCGTGCAATTTTAATATTAATACACTTTTCTAGAGCGATAAATATTATTTATCTCTGCTGTATACACTAGTGACTATACTGTTTACGAAAAAAACTTTTCTTGTTTTATGCGATTTGAACAGAAGAAGAAAAAAAAAAAAAAAAAAAACATTCTCATTCAATAATGCCCTGTTATTTACACGCGACGTTTCTCCCGTGTAATTGGCTTATATAATGCATGGAATAGAAAAAAAAGCGCGCTTTTTTTTTTTTCTAAACGACATATTTTGAAATCTAAATCGGTACTTAAGTGAGCGTATAATATCGTTTTAACAGACTTTCTAGAGACACGTTAAAATATATATATATTTTTTTTTTTTTGAGCGGAGCCGATAAGCACGACGTTTAATTCTAATCGGAAATTAAACGTTTAAAAAAAAAAAAAAAATCGATATTATTAAAAACACTTTTGGTAAGTCGTTTCGACTCGACGAAATCGGTCCAGAAAATCCGGTCGAACAGAATTTGGCAACAACACTCGGCGGGCCGTTTTTTATTCGAACAACCTAACCGCATCGGTCCCGCCGGGACGTTCGGAGGAGAAAGAATTTCAAAACGAAAAACAACGAAACGTATCAGAGACGAGCAGTGCAGTAGACAGGAATTATACGGGGACGGGGGATTCATAATTACATTGAGTTCATTTTTTAAAAAAAAGTGTAAAAAGCGTAATATATATTGTATTTATATATGTAATAGTGAGTCTGTTTTTCTTGGATTTCTGCAGGCAAATTCGTCTAACGCTTCTTCAAGACCGACTCGGTAATAACTTATTACCACCCATTTAGACGATCCTGTTTGAGAATAGCAATTCAATATTTACAAAAATGAACAATTTTTTTTAAAATAATTATAATTTACCTATTTCATACTGTTTTTTTTTTAACTAGAAAAACTTCTGTCTGACGTCACACGTAGAGATAAAAAACAGTAGTGATATGACTTATCACACTACTTGTTCCATACCGTTACCGCGGTCTACGGTGTGATGAAATGACGTTGTCGAAAAAAGAATATAAATCACGCACGTAATTGAATAGGTACGAATAAACAAAGTTATATTTCAGGAATATTACATCAGCTGCCATTCTCATATTTAATCTTATTTGTGTCGATTACTCTTTACAGTAAATAATATAGTAATTTCGGAGTAGCTCGATTTTTTACTGCGGATCGGGGGGAAAAAAATTACTTTCTACCCTAAAAATAGAATAAACAGTTTTATTTATTTAAACCTGATTTATTCGACAAATTCGGTTTGCGTTTCGTTTTCTAATGTTCGATATCCGAACCGAATTATTTCGTGTTTAGCTCGGTTCGAATATGCGGTTCCAATTACGAGTTCGATTTCCGATTCGGTTCGGTTAGAAAATCGAACATTTCGTAATATCACTACAGTCAAAACCTACAATCGCAATAAATAGCCGAAAATTGAAAGAAATTTTTCGAAAAATTTGTCTCGTTTATATAAGTACAGTCCGGAGTTACACATTAGTTTTCAGGAATTACGAAGAATAAACGATAATCGATACTGATGAAATTGCGTTTTTACCAAATTTTCGTGTAATTTTTCGGCAGTTTTTTCGGACGCTTAAAAAATGTGTTGAGAAAATCGAAAAATGACCTCTCTAAAGTATCGACTAGATGGCGATTTGTTATCGGAAAATAGTGCTACACGTAAAGATCGGAGCACTCCTTCTGGTAGAATTTTCGGGTACCTCATCCGTCGTAGATCGTTATACGTTACCGGAAAAGATGATAATCAGTTAATGTCGACAATGACTAGGCAACAACGACAATGCCTGATTTAGCGAGGAATTGTCATAGATGACTAGTAATTGACGTTAGTTTCTAAAAAAAGAAGGCAATGATGTTAAATATTATATATTAAAAATATTAAATGAATTAATAATTGTTTATTATTATTTATTACAGCAGGGTAAACTGCTGTGGCACTTAGAGTTACATAATTTTGTAGAAGCACGACACGTCGAGAAGTCGATAACATAACACCGAATTGAGATTATCTGTTCGATGGGCCGTGTCAATTTACAACATTGCCTGAAATAATACGGAAACGTAGATACAACTACGAAATATTCAACAATGCCTAACACCATCAGTAATTGTCAACAATGACCAGGCGAAATGATGACAATTCCTAAATGATCAGCTTTTCCGGTAACATATATATTATATGCTATTCGGTTCAAGAGTATACCGGGCGGCGGACGAAAATTGGTTCGTTTCGCGCAGGCGAGGTTCTATCGGCATTCTGATTGGCGGAAACCGTCGTGAGCCGACTGCTGCCGACAGCAACAGCCAATGACAGAGCAGTTATTAGCCGCCTGGGGGGCAACAGCCGTCAGCCAATGACAGAGTGGCTATTAGCCGCCCGGGGAGGGGTCTAGCGTCGCTCCGGCTTTCGTTCTACGCGTGCGTTTCGGTACATAATATACTCTTAAACTGAATAGCATATAGATCGTTCGTGTCACGCGGAAATCATACATTTAATTTCTCTCGCGTCTTTGCCGCACTTTACACGCGGTTTTATATTATGTAATATTAATAATATTGCATAATATTATAAAGCCCGCGGCTTTTTTTCTCCAGTGTAATACAATAACATTGATTAAATATACATAGATAGCCTACGTAATGCTAAAAATGAGATACGAAAAATCGAGAAAATGGGAGCCCAAAAATAATGATGAGGGAACTCGAAATTAGAATGCGCTAGGTGTTGTAATATCAGCTGATATCTAAATTATCACTACAGAATAAATTCTGTACTATCACCATAGAATAATATTACTCTATGTATTATTATTATACTATTGTGATAAATGATAAGTGATAAACCGTAAACCCGTAAAAGTATAAAATAAATCCAAACATTAGATATTATAACAATATTTAATATTTTTCTTATCTCAGATTATTTTTACTCAGAATAATGTTCAAAGTCCAAACCTGACAAACCCGTATATTTATTATCGAAAGATCGTAAACGACAAACAATAATTTCAATTTTCAATAATTATTATTTAATCGTTACACTGCACGCCATCTATTGTTAGATTTTGCTATTAAATTTATGTGTTTCCATTTCGCGCATTAACGTGAGCTATCTATGTATATTATTTAATCAATGACAATAATAACATACGTGTGAAGCTCGTGGAATTCTACGTTTTCGGAAGCGCGTTATGTCGACGAACACCACCCGGGGCGAATGTTTTTTTCCCTATTCTTATACGCATTATATACGTTATTAGCCGGCGCGTGCGTTTCATTTGTTGTTACGAACCTATTTTGCTTGTATTCAAAATATTTCGTCGAATCGCGCGCGATAAGTCAAAATACGAAATCGTTTCCGGGGTTTTCTGCGAACAGTGAATTGAAAAATAATAAAACGATTCGGTCGAAAAAGCGCGCCTCATATTATATTCAATAAACGCGAAAACGCCGTACGGTTAATAACAATATATTCGAGTGGCTTCGCTATAATATCCCCGGACACGTTTCTGTCTGCGTATAATATTATCATAGTACGACCGCGTAAGACATTCGTTTTCTTTTTTTTACCGTTAAATTTCAACTAAACTATACTTTTTTTTTTTTTTATCAAAATTCGTTTATACCTCGAATCGATTATTTTTAATTCGATTGAATTCCGTCCGAATGCAAATTTTCCGAGTACGGATTCTCACTATATTCTCAGTGTGGACGATTTCCGTAGGCTTAATCGTTCATTATACGGTGCCGGTTTTAAAGAACTCTCATCTCTATAATCGGTAACGTAATATAATTTTTATTTTATTTTTGATTTCTACGCTGCGTTCGGAAGACACGCCGTGCCGGTCTTTAAAGGCGCGACCACTGAATTCAGTACATGGAACGCGCATTCTGTATAAATTCTCGTATACGAAAAATGGACCGCTATAGTGAGCCGCCATACGCGCATTCCGTTTTTATTTTCCTGTTTTTTGTTACCAACTTCGTTTTGTAAAAAACAACCGATTTTGGTGCTAACGTCGATACAACGAGCACGTCGTTTTGTGTTCCGTTCACGACTAAAGACAGACAGGTTGAACAACGAGCTCTAATAAAGTGACTAGTAAACATTCTTCTTATCGAATTTTAACAATAGCGCTCCTAACGGAAAATGTTTCAAAATAATGCATCGTAAATATTTTATTAACATTAATAATTATTCGTAACTATAAAAAAAAACTTTTTCAAAAATAATATAATTATAAATAATTTTTAAAAATAATAATGTTTTTCGTCAAATAACTTATTTTACCGTCAAAATATCATAATCTCTTTGTATAGCATAATCACAGATTAAATGAATATTCATCTAATCCGTGGTATAATAACGAATAATGTAATGTAGTTAATGTATCAAACCGCTTTAAGCGCTAGTAGGTAGTAGTGAAATTTCTCTGCTGATGTACAAAGAAGGTTTATTAGTCACGATGAACGGCGGAGTAGTATAGCTCGTTGTTCAACCTGCCTATCTTTAATCGTGTCCTGTTATCTCAAAGTAAATAATAAAATATGATAAATATCATGGAAAAAACTATATTTTATCGTATTTTCCATGAATTTTATATCTTACAGAATGCGTATGGCGGCCTCCTATATGTAATCGTATTTTGATTGATACACGAACAGATGTATAGTGTATAGTGTTGTTTGACGTGTTGCGCAATTAGTTGCGTAAATTCAAACACGATTGAAATTAATTGTGCAAATATTGCATCGTGTGTGGGCCATACAGCATGGCCGTTGTCTAAACACGTTGCACAAAAACAACTGTTATCAAGCGGAAGGATTTCTTATCACGCAAATAAATAGAAGTTATTATATAAATAAATATATTAACTATATATATATATATATATATATTATATATTAAAATAAACAAAACGAAAACAAACTCACGTCACTACATACGACTGATAACAAGCAGGTTAGGTTTTCAAGTTTGCACAACATTGTGTTTGCACTAAATAATATATATATATATGTGTATGCATAATGTATGGATGACCATGTTTGCACGACGAGTTTTTGTGCAACGTTAGTTTGCGCAATATGTTTGCAGGTATGGGGCCTATAAGGTATTTATTAAACGTTTTTCACGTTGTTTGACTTTTATCGATAATTATACTACGGGCCACGAGAGAACGCATACGGTGGCGGACCGAAACTCGTATATTTTCGCGCATCCCCCACTACAAAACATGAAAAATCGACTCCCACCGGAACGCGTCGTATGCCGTCGGAACGCTTCGGTTATCGTCGGCATCTGTATAGACTGTGTACGCACGGTAAGGGAAATGGGACCTCGAGACGGCGGAGCGCAATCATTTGGAATTTGGAATGCGCGAGCGGATGCACTCTCTCGTGGCCCGCAATATAGTTATTTAGAACATTTTTTTTAAAAACTTTGTACCGAGTCGAATTACACGTGGTTTTTTTCTCTACAAGTAAATTTCTTTTGCCGTTAACAATAAAGAAATTAATTTTCGAGTCTTAATTTTTTTTAATATTTACTACTAAAAAACTCAAGCCAGCCTTGTACAGGGGACTACGCAGTCGAATTAGTTTAAAAACACGCACGGTGACCGTCCGGGCATGTGCCAGAGAAAGGATACGTGATGGATGAATTCTCATCGCAGTGATTATCAAATTAAAATTCGAAAGTATTTTTGAAACACGCGAAAAGTCTCGTTTGACTATGCATAAAAATCGCGATTATTTTTCGTAAGTTTAAAAAAAATACGCTCGTGTGTCGAGTGATTAAAAGGAAAAAAATAACCAAAGAAAAAACGTATTAAACCCCATCAGTGGACGCAGCAGCAGTAAAATACTTTTGCTCTCTCGTCCGTGACGTCTTTGTGAGGTTTATTGTGGCGACGGACCAAAGTCGGTATTATCAATCCGTTTAATGCAATAACGTTATGGACGATTCAAACAGATTTCACGCGACTTTTGTATTGTTTACGAAACGAAATTTCCCGAAGAAACTCGTGAATTGAATATATTTATTATTTTTTAAATATATTAATAATCGCGGTCGTCGAGAAAGACAATCTGCAAACGTCTTCGCAGCAATATAATAATAATAATAATAATAATAATAATAATAATAATAATAATAATAATAAAATAAATAATCCGAACACGCGACATACCCCGCGGACCCATAGGCGCAACTAGGTTAAAAATTTTAGGGGGACTAAGCCCTAACCCTAATCAATTATGTAGTGAGTAGATAAGTCTAGGTACACCATTTTTATAAATTTTTCTAATACAGAACATAATGTAAACACAGAATATATTAAAACATTTTTTTATATTATAAATAATTCTACATAATATTTGTTATTTATCAATTATTATTATTTCGTATGGCGCAACGGTCTAGTCGGACGCATATTTGGCAGAATTTTGATTGGGAACACGTAGGTTTCTGCCATGCCCGTATATTTATCAATATGAAAACTACATGAAAAAAAATTAAATTATTTATATAACATTATATTTATAATTTATTAAGAAATGCGCCTATTAAAGTATTAAACTTTTTGAGGGGGCTAAAATGGTTTTGGGGGGCTAAGCCCCCCTAGCCCCCTAGTTGCGCCAATGCGCGGACCGTTGCAAATATACCGCGACACACACTACGTGTAAATAATCTAGCTATTGTAATCCGGCGCTACGAGTCAATATCACGTGTTTACAGGTTTATTAATAGTATTATAATAATTTTATCCGACTTATTTGTCGACTAAACGGAATATCGAGTTGAAATTATTATAATATTTCTCTATATTTATTATACATATATGAATAAAATCGTAACTCCCTTCGTAGGCGCGAATCTACTTATGGGAAAATATGTCGTGTTTGTTTGTATGGAGTAATTCTCGCGCGGATCTATCGTTTTGGGCGTAGTTCGAAAAAAATATCCGCTCGGCATGTTCTCAAAAACACGTTATTCGATATTTTTCACCAACGCGACCGACAATTTTAAACTATTTTTATTAAACGCTTTGAACGATTTCAACGAGCGCGTAAAACGTATCTCGAGAATATCAAATGGATAATAACTAGGAGAAAATTGTCGTTTTTTGCATTAAGGCAATGGACAATGGATTTCTCGCGGTCCACTCTGCTATTACCCGAATTTCGTTTCCGAAACATAACGATTTCCCGAAAGACATCATCGATCGAGTAAAAAATAGACTCGAGGCGTCATTTAACATTCTCTTCCTTCGGTTATCAGAAGTTAAGTTAGTAGAAAAAATAGTAGAAGTTTAAAGTTAAAGTTATTTTTTCCTCAATAACAAGTTGTTGTTAAGTTAATAAAAAATTATTAACTTATTAACTTAAGTTAAGTTATTTTTTTCAATATAAGATTTAAGATATACGGTTATAACTAAGTATTTACTTTTTGGAAATATGGTAATTTTTAGCTTTTAGCTTTTTAAAATTTTAAAAATCATTAAAACGTTATCAATTAAATGTTTTATAATATGAATGACTACACATATTTTAAACACAGTATTATTGAAATTGCTACAATTATTGATAATAATTATTAAAATTAACAACAAATAAGTTCATAACAATGTTTAATTAGTAGATACTTTTCATAATTTTAACAAATGGAAATTGCTCATTGCAAATTAATACCTACCTAGGTAATATTATTTTTACAGTAACAGCAAGATATTTTGTTGATATTTTATAAAATAGTAGAAGTGTACATAAAATCTATGTCAAGGCAATCGCCTGTTTCCACCGATCTTGGTCGTAAGAACTTTTTGTAGAATTTTCGTCCTCGGTATACGATTTGATCGCGTAAAAAATATTACTGTATGTTATACACATTATATAGGAATATTGTACAAAAAAAAAAAAAACGTTTTAAACGCGACAAAATAATTCAGCACCTACACGGGATCGTTTGTGTCGAAAGCGTCTTAACGTGGACAACGCCGGGGGTGCCGTAAATAGCAGCAGTTAATAAATACAATAATCGTATAGTTTTAACGGTTCGAGGGCGGAGCAATTCAGCAGACGGTATGAAAATATGACCGATAAAAACGCTCGTAATGACAAATAGCTACGAAAGTGTTAATACGCGTTTTATTAATCGAATGAACGAGATCACGTGACGATATTTTTGACACAGAGTGCGTAAATTAACGTGATTAATAGCGTTTTTATAATATACTGTCAACGAATACTGTTGCGGACATTACCAGCGATGTACGGCTGTAAATATGTTTTATAATCGTTGCGTTGTAAACGCACGCCTACACAGCTCGATAATAATATAAGTGCGTTTTGAATTTCGAAAAAAAAAAAAATTTATATTTATTATGATTTATAAATATAATAATATAACCGTACAGCGGGTGGTACGCCACGTTGAAATATATATATTTAAAAAAAAAACGAAGCAGTCACAATTGCAGGGAGGAGTGGACGCGTGACTTTTAAAGAGTTCAACAGTTTTTTGATGATTAAAATTCATGTCGGTTTGACGGTGAAAAAAAAATCCTTTTTTTTTGTGTTTTTTTGCGACTATCCGATACTTTACCGATTCGATTAAATTATCGTTATTGTGTAAATTGTACAGTTGACAAATTAAGTCGCAGCGCGGTACGGAAATTTATAATATGATCACCGCGTATATTACAAAATAATATTATATAATAAATAAATAAATAAATAATAATAATAATAATAATAATAATAATATAATAAGATTATTTAATACGAGTAATATTAAATATTATATTTAATACTTCCATCGAACGATGGTCTTTGGACAAATAACAATGTGTAAATTATCATTACGTTAAGTAATTATTAATAAATAATTAATGTTTTTTTTTTTTTTTTTTATAATACGAAAGACAATCGCTGTAAACGACCGGATGGGTGTGGTCAATGGCAATAATTGATTTAAAAACAGAATTGTCCGCTTGAAGAGGTAATAGAAAAGGAAAAAAAAAATTTTAACTCAAACGTTTTATATCTCGTAACGTAGTCGGTGTTGTTTTCTTTATTTTACTTAAGATCTATTAAATTGTTTTACTTCTCGTACTGCACGTACGCTTTAAAGTCTGACCGTCCACGTTTCGTGATTGAATTTGTTAAAAATAACATTTTTATTTATTTATATGTATGTATTTGCGGACACGAGTAAAATGATAAACGATAAAATAACCGTAAGTACGTATACCAAACGCAGTGCATAGAACATTTTTTTTTCTTCTGATCAATAAATCGTTTTGGAACGATTATTAAAATGCATATTCGGTTTGATTTAAGACGAACGAACAGCAGTACACGATAAATTCTGCACTTCTCGATTTCGTTTAACTTTTCGTAATGCACAACGCACGATTTTAGGCTACGTTTTACTTTTTTTTCTATTTATAAACAAGAGATATTTAGGTCTTAGAGGATAAGGTCATCAGGACATCTGAGGACAAGACATCTGCAGCATTCCGCAACAAAATTTACATAAAAACAATTGTCGCTATATAAAATCAAGTGTCGCCTAGGTTATGAAATGATTTAAATGTTCCAAACCGAACTCTTGAAAAATAATAATTCCATAAAGTCGAAAACTATCTAACGGGCGTCGGGCAGCGCACTTTATAAAATCGAGATGATGACTGGATATGTTTTCGCTTCGTTAAGTGCGGAACCATTCGAATATGTTGTCGGTGGTGGAGGGAGAGTTGTTTTACTTTGTCTTCTATTAGACCGCGGACTATTTATTATCCATAATATTTCTGTAGTTTTAATCTGAGATGCGTTTCGATATCGCGGGCCAAAATTATTTGGAGAAGAAATTGAAGAAAGATAGAGACGAATCGTCTTTTATTACCGTTTTCGTCGGGGACGAAAGACTGTAATAAAAAAATGTACCACGCGTTTCACAATAATTGTACAAAGGGGGAAAAAATCTTTTCATTACTCGCATGCAAATATGTTACTTAACGAGAAGTTTGGACGTGCTTTTATGACAAAATTTGTTGAAACTCCTCTGCGTCTCAAACTCGCGGGTTGTTCCAATCAGCAGTTGCACGTGTAAGCGTCCGTCACTTAATTTATTAGTTACGCGCTTGGGCTTTCATGTATGTATTTCGTTTTTGAAAAAGTCTGCTCACGTATAGCCGGTAGAACTAGATACTAAAACCATCTCACGTGCGTGTTTTTTGAAAATTTGGAAGACACTCGTCTGGCGACAGTGCGTACACGTTTTGTAATCCTGTCTCGTTTAAATATTAACAATTATTCAGTCGGTGTGATAACTTCAACGTGGAGCGTTTCAATTTCTACGGCCAACGGATTTTCGCAAATTCAAATGCTCTCTCCTACGTACTTTAAAGCGGATCTTGTAGCTGATGCGGGAAATCATCATTTCCATCAGAGTTGTTGATGTTCGGATTCGCGAGATTAGACATCAGTCAGCTCGGCGAGCCGGTTCAAAAAGCTCGATGAGCCGGAACGTTGGAGATCGCCGTTTCGAATCGACCTTTTGATTCTGTGGTGTGAGATGATAACCCTTACCGTTCCCCGTAAATACGCCACTGTATAATGTTATTATTATCCGCGAACTCGTATTGAAAAATCCGACGGAATCGCGTACGTCGGTTAGGTGTACACTACCATTGATTAAAATATATATATGTAGGTGTACGTATTATACTTTTCGCGGGCAACGCCGATAGATTTACGACGGACCGAGCACCGAAATCGTTTTCGGAATACCGCGCGATGATTAATCTCCGGAGGATTTATATACGTATGAAGATAAAACACCTTTACCCGACCATACACCGACGTATGGATATTATACAAATGTATATATTGTGTATACCTATCGTGCGTCCAAAACGGAATCCTCTTGAGATTAAAACCTCGCCCGGTACACGGACGAATGTGATCGCGAAACCCCGTACCTGTATAGCCGCGTTTGGCATTATTATTTTTTTTTCAACAAATTTTTTTCTCCTCATTCTCCTCTCGGCCGTTTTGACACTGAACACACTCGTTTCTCTTTCGTGTCCAATTCAAAATACGCCATCGAGTCATCTCACACACCACTGCGTCCGCGAGTCTGTTCGCAGTGACGCATTGCTGGACTAGATTGTCGCGAGTCCATAAAACCAACATTAATGTGTATAATATTATAGGCAGCAGCGAATTCACAGGTTGGAATTTTGTTTGTTAAAGTATAGATGACGATTTCCAGATATTACGCGCTGCACAGAAAACAGTGAGCAGAAATATGCAAGGCGCGAAATCGTTGTACTATAAATAAATAATGTCATAGTTCATTCGATTGAAACGGATTGCGCCGTTTTATACGAATTTCGTATTTAAATTTTTTGTGGGAATAAATAGGCCGGTAAATCGCTAAATACTTCTCTGTTCGAATGTCAATATACATTTGACATTTTAACGATCCACTCCACACGCCGTACTAATACCGGGACGATCGCTAGACGGCGTTTAGCTGCAGCAAACGCGTTTTGTATTGACTGCAGCGTTTTATAAACTCTCGTCGGGATCGTTTTGAGTGCGGTCGTTTAATATAAAAGTTCTCCATAAAAATGAGTACTTACGATTAAAACGTTCTCCGTTTCGTCCTGAACAGTAATTTGCCATTTGTGCCTGCTAACCTTAAAATTTCTGGGTTAGGGGCAGGCTTTAGTTACGCATTACGCATGTGACTCTTAAAAACGTAGCCCCTGCGCATGTCCATCCCTATAATTTTTCCTTATTTATGTACCCAAACAATTCACGAACAACGAAATATGAAAGACGAAAGACGGTCGTACGCAAACTAAAAGTTTAAACACGAACACGATAAGTGGGGGATCGTTATAGTGTCGTCGACCTTCGTTTTCGTCTTGAAATATCCAATGCCGAAATCCGAATTATTGTTATTTCGGTCAATTATTTTGTACTCGTCATACTATACATTATTTGTTGTCCAGGTTGAAATACTTCAAGAAACGTTTATATTTTTACCTCTTACAATTAGTCGTCAAAATAGAAAATACAGTTCAGCCGAACGTATATAAACATACATATATTAATTATAATATATTATATTATTATAATATGTATATATATATATTATATCACTTGCAGTGGCGTCATTTCAGTTTTCGAAAGGGGAAGGCAAAATATTTAACCGGCCGATTTAACTATTTTCCACTTACATTTAGCTCAATACGATTTCTGTTTTACATCATTTTGTTATTTTCGTTATCATGGGCACGCGCGAATCGCCCGATATTTTATATTTTTTTTTTTTGGGGGAGAAAATTCATTACTTTGTCAACTATAATAAATGTATTATAAATGATTATATAGTACTTATGAGATTCAAATTTTGAAGTTTCCATTATCGTGACATTAAACATGTTAGAAATTACGTTTTGTGACATGTTCTGAGCATCTTGTTCAGTTATTTTCCTCTCTTTCTCGCCGTCTTGGTCACACAACCTTTAGCTTTTTTCATTTTTATTTTTTTACGCTTGCCACTCACAAATTATGTGTACATAAAACATACGTTCGAAACGTTAAAGAACGGCTAAACAAATTCGTTTATGCCGTACGCGATACAGTCATATAGATTTACAGGTACGTCGTCAACCGTCAAACGTACATCGTATATTCTTTATAATTTACGCACTGCCTTTAGGTAACGATAACCGTGTTTATCGAAAAAAATCCAGAACCGTGGTAAGCTGTAACCACGAATTAATCGCCTTTAATCGTGGTTATATGACCTGCATATTTTTAAATTGTATTGGTAATTTAATTTTAATCCACTGTTTGCCACGCGATTTGTTATTATTACTCATAACTCGATAGTCATTACTACAGGTTTGGTTAGAATAACTATTGTTCAACATCATCTCGGCACAAATCATGCCGGCCCACAATTAACAAGGGGGGGGGCAAATGCCCACCCTGCCTCCCACCAAATGACGCCACTGATCACTTGTATTACAATATTTGCACAAGAGTATTACTAAAAAAAAAAAATTAATGATTAAGTTGAAATTCACGTTGGGGAGTGGTCGGCGTCTCCGTGCCCTTTCTAATTGCATCCAAAATGGTTCGCTACTTCTTTTTTCACTTTAAGATTTAAAAAAATCGAAAACGGACTTGTTCGTTGTAAAATTAAAAAAAAAAAAAAATTCACTTAAATACTAAACATATTATACACGATTTACTGCAGTTTTTTCTTCGTAAAATTAAACGCGTTATTTATTTATTTATTTTTTGTAAATACGTTTTGAATTTTAATTTCCTGTATGTGTTTTATAACATACAATATCTTTGTTTAAAGATTTAATCCGGATCGTACCATATTATATTATATTATTAAAGTAACAAAATCAGTATATATATATATATATATATTTATTTTTAGTCTACGTCGAAGTTGATATTTTTAATATACGCTTATTGTTTTCTTAACGCTAAGGTCTGTAGTCGTTTATATTTAAAGTATTCATAACAGTTTGTTGAATTTAAAATTATCATTTTAATACCACGTAGTAATAGTTTTAAATTTAAAAACGATAAAAAACTTGAAGTTTTTATTAATATTTATGTATCTTGTCTGCAACACACGCGTGTACGAATTGTTTTTTTTTTTTTTTAAATATTTCTTATTCCGTTTTGATTCAAAAACGTATATGAGTATAGTTTTTTAAGAATAAAAGAAAAATACGTACATTTCTATGTTTCTTTTTTAAATTTATATACCTCGGTAAATTATGTTCAGTTAACGAACAGCTGCTTAGGAAAAACTCTTAATTTATATTATATACGTACTCGTATATATATATTTATGGTCTTTTCCGTGCAGTGAAGCAATACTACATTAACTGCTTTATGAGTTATGACTGCAGTTAAAGGTTTCGGTGCGGTTTTTTTTCTGAATAAAAAGAAAAAAAAACTTTGAATAAATAGCGGAATATCGCGTGAGAAGAACAATGATTATGTATAAAATAGACTTCGATATATTGCAAATATCCTGAAATTATGTACGAAACTAATCTTGAACGCGAGTCAAGCCCGCTCGGCTACCCGGCATTTGCCGAGGCCCCAGCGATTTAGGGGCCCGTCATCGAACAGCAGATCAAAATTAAAATACGTTTACAAGAAAAAAAAAACAGTGAAAATAACGAAGCAGAATCGTTTTTAGACGCAGAAGAAGATAAATTTGAAATGATTGTTTACCCGAAATATTTTTAGGATTGTGCGAATGAATTTCAAAATCTGGATTATTTAATTCACTTTATGTACAGCAATGGAATGTATTTTAGTACTTTCTACTCGCACACAAGTTCCGTATAAACGCGTGTTTTCTATAAGCTGAAGAATTTAAAAACCAAATTTAGGTTGTCAGTCAATCGAATACGTCTCGTCTGCAATCCGTATACGTGGAAGAAAACTTAACTAAGTCAATTAATAAAGATTAAGTAATTGGACAAGTTTGGGTGTTCGTATCAAGAATTAAACGATTACCGTTTTGATATAAAAAATATATTCTAACTGTGAAGTTTTAAAATTTCTTACAAGTGTATAAGTTTAACGCAAAATTAAAAAGAATGTTTTTTTTTTTTTAAATGTAATATTATGACTTATTTAAAGTCTAGGTAAATAAATCGCCTAAATATGTCAAGTGGCTTTTTTTCTTTTCCAATCATATGTGTCCACGATCAATTTACAAAAAATTGTGTGCACACACAGACTCCCCGATGGAACCAGTGTAAAAAAAAAATTCTTTCTCTAACAATATATGCGTTGCCACGAAACGAGAACGGATGCCCGATCCTAGGCCAGACCGACACTGTGTAGGTACACACAAATATATGTGAGTACAAAAACGTGTTTATATTTTCGGAAAACTGTAAACAACGGATGCTGCACGGGTTCGAAGACGAGACGCGTGAAATAGAAATGACAAAATTCTCATATATAATAATTATAATAATGTACAATATAGCCGTTCAACGGATATGGCATATGCCGTGACTTCCATAATGTATGACAATAACAGCAGCAGCTGATGCGTTGCGCGTTATCGCGGCTGTGGATTAATGTAAAGTTTCGCCGTATACTGTCAAAGTAAACGAATGCATATAAGTTTAGAAACGGATTATTAAAACTGTCCGTCGGATTTCGGATCCGATCTTAATAATTACAACAATAGCAGCCCGAACACAATCCGTCAACAATACGTTTTTACACCGAATTAGGTTACCGTTCCAATAATTATATATATATATATATATATATATATATACAGGGGCGGACTGGCCAGGGTGTGCTAGTGTGCTGTAGCACACCGGGCCGGTTCAATATGTCAATATAATAGGTAATTGATTATTTCTAATAAAAAGATTGAATATTAACATAAGTTTTATTTCGTTCGTGGGGACCTATTATTACATTTTTTTTGTTTTGCACTGATTAAAATTTTAGGCATATCATTTATTCATTATTGTAATCGTAATAAGGTAAATTGTGTTTTTCAAAGATCCAAGACCAGTGGTGTATTTATATAATCAATCAATAAATAGGTCGGTATAAAATGAGTTTGGGCCGTTTATAATTGTGGAATACTGGGCCGAATGCCTCCCAGTCCGCCCCTGATAATAATATATAATATACGTATATAGTCAAATTTCTACGCTATCGTAAATATTTTAGGATCTGAAAAATTCGTCAGTATCAATGAAAGCTGGTAAATGTTGAGTGATTTAATGAAAGTAGATTTTTTTTGGAATAATTATTTCTGTATACGATAAATAAACGTGAGTTAGGTTTCATCCCGTTCAAAGTTATAATAGTAGTATTAGTTTTTTTTTTTAGAACAAAATATATTTAAAATTTTCTCTTTTTTACCGAAATTTACTTTTCTTCTTGTTCAGAATTATTTATTATTTTTTTGATTCTTCCGCAAATATACCAATCAAATCATACTTTCGCTTTAAGCGTGTTATTGACACGACGTTATAGTTACATTTTAACCGTGTTTGTGTTATATAGCTGTTGGTTTCGGATACCAGTCTCGAAGAGGAGGAGACGCGTGTTCAGCGACGAATAAACAAATATTCATTTTCATTGTGCACTTGCGAAATTTGACGATTCCGTATCGATTTCAAAAACATTATTATTTTACCGATTAAATATACGTTGAACGCCATTGGCGGGGTATATAAATACGCGAAGACAGATTTAAAAATTTTTTTTTTTCAAATTACAACTATCACACGATAAGACGATTACCTATATAAGTTCTCAATTGATCACTACGCGCAACGTCGGTCGGTCAGATGCTAAATTTTCCAACAGCGCGAATCGCTGTATCGGGCTGATTTAGAATAAACCCTGCGGCCAGGGTTTGTTCTAAGGGTTGTTTCCTACTGCCAAAGAGTTAAACAAATTTTGTTAATATTCATTCGGAACAATATCTCACCACTTACCCTAAAAAAAAATGTCGCAAATTTTTTAGATTTTACTCCTTATTCCTACGTATTCTTCAAAAAATAAAATCAACAGTCATATAATATTAAAAACACGGATAACAACAAGAGAAATCTTATCGATTTTAATTTTATTTATTTAATCGCTATTGGAATAATAGTTAAAAACTTTCATTTTTTTTTCCCCAATGATCAATATCTTTTTCCACAACGTCTCTTTTCGGGAACACATTACACGTACAGTACCTACTGTGGTAGGTTGCCGATATATTCACGGATAGTCAACTGCCCATTTCCCATTATCCGATTTGGGTCCTACTGCTCGTCGTCAGAATAAAGCCTGCCTGCAGCGAAATACACACACACACACACACTCTAGGCCCAGGTATTTGAACGAAAGGATTTCAGAAACGACGACCTATATAGTTGATGCTGGCCATAAATAATTGAATATAATGTGTGGAAAATTAATCGTCGTACCGACGATGACGACACCCGATAACGCGTGCCACGTGTTCGTGTGTCAAACCGTAAGCTAATCATTCGCGTAACACGATAGATGGTCTGATCGTCGGACGGAGGGTATGGACGTCGCGAAAATGAATATTTGTCCGAAAATTAAGCGATTATGAACGCGTCGACGCGGATAAAATGGCGGCGGGGACGTCGAAACGCGAGTAAAACCGTGAAAAATAATCGTAAAAAAAAAAAATCGGGTTTTTAGTGTTTCGATTGTTTTTCGATAGGGGGAGGAGACACGCAGCTAGAGTAGAGCTCGTTTACACCACTGGGGTTTAGAATTTTTTTTTTTTTTGTCAATTTCCAACCATAAAGTGTTTTTCGGAATTTTAATTAAATATTTCGAATTGAATTTCGATTAATACACTCGTACGATACAACGCCGTTGTTTTTTTTATACCGTGTCGGGCTTGCCGAGTACAATGGCTACATTTTTTTAAATTCATTTTATTCTCAATAGTATTTCGTTTTTTGTTTGTATTGAAATTGAATAGAATCCATTTCCTTTTGGACTTTTCGAATAATACAAGCACATCGTCAAAGTGTTAAATGCAGATGTATCGAAATATTTTAGTCTAAACATTGATCTTTTTTCACGCGGCTTAACGACATAAGTCGTCCTAAGCCACGATGAGGTACAATAATTTATTTCACCAACTACGGTATCCCAGTAAATTCGTAAATCGTTTGCAGTTGGCTAGACAATTTTTATTTTATATAGTATTCGAATGAAATTAATTTTTTAATATCACAGTGTTTATTAGCAATAAAGTATTAGAGCAGTGTTTGATATATTATTAAAAGGTGTTATTTAAAAACAATACTATATGTTAAAAATTGTGCTAAAACGAGTATGGAGCAGGTAATAACCAGTGTACATAATTAACAGAGATTCAGCGATTTGTGTAGTGATGAATCGTAGAAAACAGTCGTATCGAATAATTTTAAAGCGATACATTTTTATACAATCGACAAAATAAAAATGTTAAAAAAATAATCTTAATACTATTATGACAACGGTTATCGTATAGAACACGCATTAGAATTACATAAAAAATTTAAAATGATTCTCAAACTTGTCATATACTCAAACGTACGACATCAATAATAGTCGTAGTAATGTGGTAGGGGGAAAAGTTTAAGTCTATGAATTATCCAAAAATTTGAACACCACCGAAAATGCAGGTCTGGTTGCACCTATGCGTGAAGAGTATGAAGTTTTCATCCATATCATTCTGTGCTAATCATAGGCGTGTCCAGACCTCCATGGCTGGGGAGGCCAGTTATACAATTCAAATTTTTTTACTTACTACAGCGATCTATATTCTATATCTAAATTTGTGACTTTTTTTGTTGTATGGCAATTATATAGCACTTGGAATTTTTTCACCCCGCAACATTAAAGATTATCTCGATCTTAAAATTGGTTTCCTATGCTATTACAACTAATAAATAAGGCCAATCAACTAATGTGCTACTTAGTTATTTTTTTATAAATATTTTATATTTATAGTTTCAACCACGGTAGATTATAAGCCAAGAGGCCAAGAATTAAGTCACTGGGGAGGCCGGTGCCCACCCTGCCTCCCCCGTAGACACGCCTATGGTGCTAATATTTACAAATTCGTTGGAATATTTTGCAACGAATTCACCAATTTTCGTAACCTGAAAATACAAATTCGCATCCGCCAACCATCATACACTTTCACCGGAATAGATTTAAAAATTGTTGTGGGCCAAATTCACGCAGTTCGCCTCTCACTTTATCATAATATAGACACCGGGTTTTTCGTCAAACAATTTCAGCAAGTAATTTGCAACTTTTTTTTTATACAATCGACTGTTACAATATTGATTTCGATAAAATTCCTTGGGATTAGATCAGAAAAAGAAAATGAGTGCTTGTGTGTGGGACGACGTTATAAAATCGATTCCCGCGAGAATATAAAGTTGCGAACATTTGTAAATCATTGTCACGAGTTTGGCGATAACAGCGCAAAATGAAGTTCCCTCAGTAAACGTTAGATGTCCGTATTCGCGATCGGTTTCGCGAGACTAAAAATTCATATTATTGAGTTTCGTTACAAAAAAATTGGGACGGTGCGTACCAGTAAAATACAAACGTATATACGATGCGTTTCAAATGTCCACAAAAAAAAAAATTGTCTATTATCGTCGCTGTCGGAGACGTTTTAGTCTGATTAGAAAAATAATTTATACTATCCGAATCTGAGTATATAAGAAACGTAGTTACCTACTAAACTCACTCGCAATTCAAATATTACTGATACGATCATTATGAATCTTGTAAATGTTCTATATACGTAGACAGTGGTTTCTTGTAATTCGACAAGGATTTAAAAATAAATGCATTTTTTTTTTATACGAATCCACTTAGTCGGTTATCGCGGAACTTGGTGATCAACAAAAGATTTAACCACTTTTTTTTTACTTGAAATTATATTCGAAAGCTGTTGAATTTTATGTTTTTTTAGCATAGCGTTTCGAGAATAGAGAGAAAACATTTTTGAATCACCCCGAAAAACCGATATATCGCGTTATTCGCACTTTTCATATACCCGACGACACTACATATTATATTATTTAATTATATATATATATATATATATATTTATTATTACTATTATTATTATTGTTATTGTTATTGTTATTATTATACGCGCGCTTCGAACTCGGCGCAGACCCGTAATTGACAGTGCGTTATACGATGTCGTATACGCCCGAGGGTTGCGAGAAATGTACAGAGAATGAGAGAGGTGTGCTTGAGAGAATAATATTGCATATTACGACGATAATAATATTATTATTGTTATTATTATGGGAAACGACACTATATTGACGAGGAATAATTTCCGACTTTCACGAGCCCGTGGTAACGGTGTTTAATGCAACAAGACATCTAGATATATATGTAGAAACTCTGTGGTTTTAAAAAAATCATATAGCGAACAAACGGTTTTAGGTGTATGTATCGGGTTAGTAGGAATTGCTTTGAAATCAGTATAGCTCGTCGATTTTTGTTCACTTGGTTATCAGTTCATTGAGGGTCGTCAATACTAAAGTTGTCTCACCCGAACCGACTAACGTCTGCTTCGGTCTCACGCATGTCCGTGTATTTTTTTACTTTTATTTTTGAGAAATACTCGACAGCCGTCGATTCGGCGATGCTTTTACCTACGGAGACACGTGAAGAAATTTCAAGAAGATAATTCGAGTTGTAAACACCATCTAAGAAGTCAATATGGGACGTTCCTGCAGATATGTCGGGCAGGAAAGTGGTAAGGAGTCGACTATTATCGTTTGGACGTGTGCCGTGCTTCAAACGGCGTATATATCGAAATTTACTTAAAAAAAATATATATATATTTGATAACGTTGCATTCAACACCGTGTAGGTATTCGTTTTTTCCCCGACTTTGATTTTTAATAAAATATTCACTTTTAAAAATGCTACTGGTGTATAAAATATACGTTGCAGCGTATTGACGGTGAAATATTGTAACTAGGAGGGACCGGACGTTGATGCCAAAAAAAACCTATAAAAATGCATTTATGATTAAATGTCCTTAAAATATTTAATTTATAATTTAAAAACATAAAAAATACCTTTAAAATTATTTAAATTATTTACTTTTTACTCGTTTTATTAATTACAATATTAATATGCACGCATACAATCCGTGTTATTTTGAAAAGCGGTAAATACACGGAGTTGAACAAGAGATAATATTATATTGTATTAGGTATACGTATTTATACGACGTATTTTATATTCCTTATTTACAGTTTTCCTCAAATTTTTTAGAGTGTAATGTATATTTTTTTTTAACTAAAATTTATGCATACATGTTAAATTATAAGCGAAAAAAAAATACGTAAAATAATAATAATAATAACGCCTAGTAAACTCGTGATTTTTCTGTCGATTATTGAAAAAATAATTTTAAAATGACTCTAAAAAATACAGAAAACGACCTTAAAATGTTAAAAATAAAAATTAATTCTTTTGATTGGTATACGTTATTGAATTACATTTTTAGCAAGGAAAGCACCGCCTAAGACGTTGTAAAAAAACAAAAATGCAAAAGTCATCAAAATCCGGGTCCTACATGGCTACATAGGTATAACCGACCGAAAAGACTCAACCCCGTATTCGCGTGTATATAATATATGATAAGCATCCGTTACGTCAAATCAATCGCGATTATCGATCTCGCTGTACTCCACACTTGCAACCGACGAACGGATACTGATGACAGGCCGATGATAAGTATAATTCGACGCGTTGTGCCTACCTTATTATGTACGTATAATATTCATATTGTATTTACGCGCGGTTCGCGTCGTATTCGGTAAAGTTCGCTCTGAATCACGTCAATTAAAAACAAAAAAAAAGTAAGTAATTCGTTAAAATTATACTAAAAAAAATATATATATATAAAGTAATAATTCGGGTTTGAAAAATTACCAGCGAAGTAAGTAAATATATTTTCTTGCGCCGTTTACTTTACGGCCGCGCGTACAATTACAACGTCTAAACATTAATTTCCTTTTGCGTTTAAATTATTCATCGTTATAAGCAGCTCGTTCCACCGTTTCATTGTCGTCCCACGTTGAAAGTGTACACTGTGCCTACATATACCCAATGTTATAAGCCCGGCCGAATAATAATATGATTTTATCAGAATTCCACGTGCTGCGTTGCCGTTAACGGCAAACCTGTAATCTATTTGTTCTAAGGGTACGTCGTATAAGGACGTAGGAAGGAAGATGAGCTGTTAAAAGAGTCGAGTTTCGACAGAGAAGTAACGGCGAGCTACCGATCGAATCCAAAGAAGAACGTATAAAATCTATGTATAGACCAACCTTTATATCATCGAATACCACTAGACACTTTTACGATCAATACGGTTTCAAGTCTATGAAACTAATTTAGAAGAGTCAAATATTTTTTATTTAAATATTTATTTTATTATTAACATTTTTTTTTTTAAATTTTTTTATATTCATAAAAGTAAAAGGAAAAAAAAATCTTAATTTTCAAGTAAATCTTAACGCGGATAAATTAAAATATTTTTAAATTTAATGTAGAATTTTTTGTTGTTTATTTCGTGCAAGAACGTCAATATCGGGCTGAACTGAACTCGTTTTCACTTTGAATATCCAGCCTACTTTTGTACTGTTATTTTTCAAATACAGCAGTTCAGAAAATCCACACACAGTAGTGACAAATGAAATGAAACGTTGTAATGCTTGTTCGAAAAGAGACGGGTATTCGATTTTTGTTGACGTCCAAAATGAAACCAATGTTTTGTCATTAAATGCGTCTTTCGTACTGAATTGTCACTGTAATCATATCGATGAACGATTCTTTGTCTTTTACATGTTAATACAGTATGAAAATTATATAAAAAAAAAAATTCTTTTACCACAGGTCGGGTGCTACAGACAATTACACGGATCGAGACATTTTTTTTTTTGTCACGCCCGGTTACATAAAATGTAGGAAAAGACCACCGACCCGAGCCGCGACCAAAAAAAAAAACGGTAGAAAATCTGATCACAAACGGAGACAATTTTTGTAAAATTATATACTCAAAATAAAATACGCCGAGTGTCGTTTATTTAAATTGACAACTCACGCTTCAGTGTCATAGGACCTATCAATATTTTTTGTGTTACATAATTTGATTAAATACCCATTTTACAATTCCGTACTTTTTGCTGACTTGTTCCGGTCATAATGTGTCGTTTTAATGGTATATGCATATATATCGTTGAAATCGATCTCTTTTTAGTTTGTATTCGGTTGTTTCACGCGTGTACACGCACTAATAACATGGATAAAAACGCGTTCTGTTTTTTTCTTCTTCAAAACTTACTTTAAAAACCCCGGCAATAACATATTATATTCTTTTTAATTTTATGTTTCAAATACATAAGAAAAAATAATGATATTCTCAACACAACAACACGGTAATTATTGTACGCAACGAGTTTTTTACGCACGAAATCGCTGAGAATTCAACGAATCGCGGTTTTATAAGACCGGCCAAGTTCCATGTTTTTTTTTTTTGCTATTTGCACTTTTCTAAGGAATATGGTTTTTAAACGTCGAGCGAAATAAATTATAATATTATTAGGAGTAATAATAATAACAAAAGTATTAGGAACGGTGTAAACGTTTTGACGATTTTTCCTTTTTTTTTTTTTTTTTTTACATGTCACGCGCATCACTATTTTTAAGGACTGACTTTCGATTTCATTCGATATATAACGCGCGACATAAATATTATCTCGATCATTTAGCTGACAGAAAACGACGATGACGCGCGTACGAAATACAATATAACGATCCACGAACATTATTATTTGTATATGGCGATTGTTGTGCGTATATATATAAGGCGATTATCGCGCGTATTATCTCTGTGAACACACCGATACAGCGTATTATAAAATAATATTATGTGACATTCGCGTTGATTCCGTGTGTTTGATGTTAATTTCACGTTTTAGCCGAAAAATTTATTCGCATTTTGGAATTATATTTCAAAGAGACTCTTATTGAAAATATTCGTATAATGTACGTACGTATGAATCGTGAGAGACGATGTGGTGTGTAAAGTCTTTACCATAGCACGGTATTCGTAAAACATATAACGAACACGTTCGTTAAATCAGACGACGAAATATTAATTATTATCAAATACAATATTATTATAGATCAATCGAATCAGTGGCGCCGAGTCGTGTACATTTTAGTGAAGCGAAATCGAATTATTTACACACCCAAACATTGTTAACTGAACTTTTATTGATTTTAATATCAAACACATTAATATTATTTAGTAAAAACAAAAACACATTTACCAATAAGACCAGCCACCCCATTTATTATATGAAGCTTCAGTTCACGTATAGGTTCGGCGCTACTGAATCGAATTATTGTTACTGTAATTCGAGCACATCTAAAGTCTGTGCATTGCATCCTTTAGTGATAACATTCAGTCGTTTGATTCTGTACAATTAATAAATACGAAAAAAAGTAGGTGTTCAAAAAAAAAAAAAAAATGAATAAAACGGACTTTTAAAAAATATCCATTAAAGACACTGGATCGATGCAATTTAAAAATTTAAATATCGACAATTATTATTGATTAATAAATTATTAGTTATTTAAAAGATAATCGTCTGCGAAATGAAATATAATACGCCACACACATTATTATATAAAACATATATATATATATAATGTGTAAATTATAATTTTAAATCGAATATTGGTTTAGGAAATATTTTTAATCATAAGAATAGTACGAAGTTTGGCTAATGAATGTAAATTGGGTTTTGACAAATTCTATTTATTACTTAAACAACGTGGCGTTTATTCGTTTATATTAGTTACAGTTAAACGTTTTAACCACGAACGTTTACTCGGATTGGACGGAAACGGTCTACCGAGATTTTTGTTTTTGAGCGGATCAAATCATATACCATTGGCCCATGTACAAATAATCAAAAAAAAAAAGTGTCGTTGGCTTTAATTTTCACCGGATTTCAGAAAAAATGCGTAATCGTGTAAATTTCCTACGCCCCCGAAAATCGGAAATTATTTTCTAAAATAGGAAATATAAAAAAATCATGAAAAACGGGATAAAACGCGTCCCGTTTGTAGTCTATTAGGACGTCAGGACGTCAGGATGCTCATATACGAGACATGATACATTGCAGATCACCCTAATATACATCGACACACCAGTCTAGTGGTAATTAGCATAAGTATATAGGGCCAACCTCCAGAAAAAAATTCGTATTTTAGATGTACACAGTATTTACACTATTTAAAATAAGTATAACCTTTTAGAAAAAAAAAATTCTATATTTATCGATATTTATTTAAAAAAGTCAGACATTTCTAATCTATTTAAAGCTACTATAGTCTGGTTTCTACTGAATTTTCGTTATTTGTTATTATTATAACAAAAAATCGTGTTTATATTCTGTAAGTCAACGGCCCTAAAATCCGGCCGTGCGTTTACTGTAAACGAAAACGCGTCAATTACTGCGTATATCGCTGTGTAGAAATTAAGTAACTGAACAATTCACTATAACTGTGCTTATAGTAAGCGAGCAGTAACATTATCCTCTCGAATATTTCGTAATGTAATGGTTTTAAAATCCTCGAAAAGTTCGAACGAAAACGAATATATTCTGATTTTGTTTACAAAACGTACGCGCAAATAAAACCAGTATGCATACGTATAGTCTACGGTGTTATAAATCCGTTATTCAATCAGATACTATAATATTTACCGAAACATTTCTAAAACTCGTCGAAAAAACAAAAGTTTATACAACAACATTCCATCTGTTATATGTACTATGGCACGTAATCGATTTGAATACTGTTTTCAACCACACAGCGTACCACGACCGAACCTATGTCAACAATCATTATTATTATTATTATTATTATTATTATAGATAGGTATATATATATATATATAAAATATACATACTCGAAATATCACGGTATATACGTGTATTGTTACGATTTGAAGTAAAAAAAAAAAAAAAAATGGAATTCTCAATAGTTTTTCTCTCTCTCTCTCTCTCTTTCTCTTGGCATACATCAAATTTATTGTCGTTGACTATAACAAATCGGCAAATCGAAAAATTCATTATGTATACTTAACCTTTATATTTATATTAAAATTTAAGTAAATAACTATAGAAAAAAAAGTATATTCGTTCGTAGCGCTTGTATACGTTTTTTTTTTTTTTGAAAATTAAAATAATATAACAATATAACTCGTTGAACATAATATAATGAAGAATATACATTTCAGTTATTACATTTTATACGATTCGTAGTAATTCGTATCACTATATCCGTGGACCGATTGATAACATGGATTTTCAATGATACGCTTCAAATATACGCTTTATAGGTATATATCGTACTTGTATATGAACAACATTTGCGTTTTCAATCATTATTATTATCAGTTTAATTGGTTTTAATAAGTATCTTCCTCGGGAATCTCGCTATTTACTCGCTATATTTGATCAAACTAAACAAAACATTAATTTACATATATTTATTATCTAAACGAATTAATGTGACGTACTGACGGTCTACGCGTGTAATATTTGAGTTTTGTCGTCTTTGTTTGGCGCACACGTTTTATATATAGTTGACTTTATTATGGTGGAATTCATTATGACGTGACTAAATCGATTGTATAGTTTGGGTGTGTGCCTTTCTACAAGTACGTCGCATTTTCCTTTCATTATCGTTTTTCTAAAAAAAGAAAAAAACGCCCACGTAGTTCTCGAAACTGTCACTTGTTCGTATTGTTAACGAAAGCATCGTGATCGATCCGCACACAGTTGTAAGTTCTCCACATAAAAAAATTTTTTTTCTTTCGGTTCTAGAAAAAATATGTACACACGTGTATGTATTTAAATTTCTTCGATTCGTAACGATAAAATGACAACATTGATTTCTCGATACAGGTTGCTGTTTTCACGCGAACACAAACATCATCAAGGATCGTTTGATACGCACGAAGTTTTCAAGCAATAACAAAACTCGGTACCAAATACTACTTAAACAATTGTCGACTACGCTCCTATTTCTTATCTAATTCTTCAGTCATTCATGATAACTCGTTCCGTATCGCGTAATCAGAAGATATCACTTGTGAATTCATCAAATCTAATCTAACCTGACCCAATCAAACCCAACGTCGTGTATAATATCATCACCATGTCAACTCTCGTTGAATTAGACAACACGCTATCATCAGCGTATCTCTATCATCACACACCGTATCGATCTCTAAAGTATTGTTATAATCGATATCAGCTTAACAACAATTCGACATTTACCTATGCGTTCCTCAACTCCTAAATCTTGTACAACGGTACGGCTTTACACGATGTCACAACTGTCAGTCCTCGGGTATCTTACTCACCAAAAAAATCGTCTACGCCTCCGTCATCAAAATCATCACGATTTACTCACGCGGTCTTACTATAGGGGATGATTGATTGCGATCTTTATAAAACATTATAACTTCTACAGTTTAAAATGTTTTTTTCGTCGTGCTGCAGTCCCGGCGTAATATTGGAAATGTTTTTTTCTCGATTTTTTTTTTTCTGTTGTGTGTATTGATGTTTCATTAAGTACTTTAAGCAATATAGATAGAACGTTTCTGTAGTCTCTTAAAAAAAAAAATATATAAAAATAAAATCAGAAAATCATGGGAACCTTACACATAAACAGATGCGCGTAGAGAAAAAATATAAAAGTATATGACAAGGAGTATTTATGAATGTGAAGCTTAAAACCTTTTAACGAACAAAGACTTTTCGAGGAAATTATTTTTCTAGACGAATGGTTGGGCATATTTAAAGCTTTTTGCATCTTTTATTTTCTAAAGTGCGTGTTCAAAATTGATTCGTTTTTCAATTAACACCAGCTCTTATGTTTAATTAGTAGACGTTCGGCTGAAAATATTACTGAAATTTATTCGTTTTATATTTAAATCGCGTATAGTTAATGTCTTGTACGTTTAAACGTATTGCGTTTCTTAAATAAATCTTTTTTATAAAATTGATTTTAAAGTCATGGAAAAAAAAACAAATTACACTGTAATTAAAAAAAAATTAAACATCGAAAACGACTATCCGATAATAACGTAAGACTTCTAAGAAGTTTCTAGATGGCGTGGAGTTACTCTCCCTCCCCAATGCGTAAAAGTGATTCTCCTGTGATAACTAAATGTATTCCACAAATGCTGTGTACTGTAATTACAGCGAACTAACGGCAAAACATCAGAAAAAGTCCTGAGCCGTTAATTTAATATTAGGTGGGCCGATTTCGCGGATATCTTAAAATTAAGAAAGCTAAAACAATTTGTATACGCTCGATTGTTATTGCGTGAAAAATAGATAGTAAAAAGCGCATTTGAAATAAATTTAACGAATATAATATTTTTTTTTTTTTGTAAATATATGTGTACGAAAATGTACAATTAAGTCGAAGAGTATTAAAATGATAATAATGATTATTATTATGAAATAATGAAAAATACAGAAGTTGTTGTTTTAAATTTGTTTATTTACTACCGGTTTCGTTAAGATACCATAATCAGGTATTAAGCGAAAAATAAAAAATACAACAGAGTAAAAAACAAAAAGAAAAAAAAAACAAATAAATTACGCAGAGAAAATTATGAATATTACAATAAAAATACATAGAATTACAAAAAGAAAAAACGATTTTTCACAGTGCCAACATAATTGTAGTTGAAATGTTTTTGTGAAACGAGTAATTTGTCATTGTCCTCTAATTTTTCAAAGTTCACGAGTATGCAGCTCGGAAAATGCATGCAAATCGGGCATTACTATATTTTACGTAATTTTTTTTTTTTTTGGCATGTAGCTCAGTACTTAGGTACTTAAAAGAATAAGTACTTATATTGTGTCCACAGTGGCACGCCTATCGAAAATTTTATTATTTTTAATAAGTGCATAATACGTCGTAGGTTTAAACCAACAGAAAACAATACAGTTAGACTCTAGGCGCTCATTAACTGCTAGTGATCGAAATCCGAACTCAAACGTCATTTCTATGAACGACCGAATCACACGTGGCCAACGATGACGGGGGAATGACCGTTAATCTTTGTGAGGTCGTGCACTTAACCAGCTATTCTCAAACCGGGGGATTTATTTTATTTTATTCATTAACTTTTCAATATATTTACAGTGTATACAAACAATAAACAAGGTATATACATACTAAGTAAGTGTGATAACATAGGACAATGACGTTTAGAATTCGAACAGGAATAGGCTCCCAGCGGTGCAACCGGACAAGTTAAAATTAATATTATTATGCTTTTAACAGGTCCACGGGCCAATTGCCTTTTCAACCTTCTGGGGAAGAGAGCGGCAGAGGACAGTCTTTTAACTAATGGACTGGGATGTGAGTGGAGCTTTGAATGGGATTTGATACAACGGGATTTGGCCAGTTCGTTGAGAGTTGGTAGATTCAGGTCTTTGTGGAGATTTTTGTTGGATGTATACCGCAAGGGGCAGAGGTTATTAGGCGGAAGCAGTTAGATTGAAATGCTTGCAGCAGGGTTTTGGTGTTTGACGGCTGGGATTTATTTAGAAAAAAAAAAAAATTGTAATTACGACAATAATTCAAATAAAATTGCATTTGTTATGGCTGTTCGGTAATCGAAAATATTCAATATATAATATAGTGAACGGCGCCGTGTTTTTTTTCTTTGGTAGAAATAAACAATTTCGTTCAGAAAGGATTGCATTTTTTTTTTTTTTTTGGAACGATTATTGTTATTATACGGAAAGAAGAAAAATAATAATCACTTCGATCCCCGCCGCGATGAATTCGATTCCCGCGGCGAGCACACCTCGGAGAGAATTATTTCAAAAAGCGTATTATCGTAGAGGCGCAGGGGCACGGGGACTGAATATAGTTTAATTTGGGAGGCGTTTTATTGGAACTCTGTGTGTGTGTGGGGGAGGAAATGCCATTAAGAAAACCGAAACGACGGTGTACGCAGTCGAACTCGGATTGTCGGCGGCACTCGAGGTACTTAGTGCGAGAAAGCGGCAAAGAATTAATAGCGGAGAGAGAGAGAGAGAGAGAGAATGGTCGCGGTCGGTTTGCAGTGGTTGAAAATGGTCCTCTTAAATGGTGTGCAAACGAGAGTGATGAACGCGTGTAAATTGTAAAATATTCCGCTGTATAATTTTCGTTTTTTTTTTAAACCGCGTTGTTGGAGAAATTTAATAATAATAATTTTCGTTTTTAACAAAAATTTTACAATTTCGCCGTTCGAACGAGCGGTAGAATCGCATTTATTTATTTACTCGCGTTATTGTTCATTTGTTTTTAAATTATCAACAGATTTCGTTGAAAAAAAAAAAACGAGATTCGAGCTTTTCGAATTCCGCTCGACGACGGGAGAAAAAAAACGACAAATGCCGGTAAATGTTTTTAATTTAAAATACCGTGTACGCGAGTGAGTGCGGCGTATACTTGGTGAATAATGGATTTCACAAAGACATCGGACGTCGAAAATACGATCGTGTTTCGTACGATATTATAGAATGATTGAAAACCGATTACAGACGGTATTTTAAACAGCTTATTTTTCCATTTTTTTTCTATGGGCATCGCGGAGAAAAGAGTAAAAAATAGTGTACACAAAAAGAAGTGAACGTTTCTTTTATCCTCCTCCAGTGGAAAAAAACGAGTTTCACTCGCTACGCTTTTCATAACGCAATGATTTATCGTTGATTTCGAATCGGAAATAATGTAATAACACAATACGGAAACGTGACGAATGCCCGGCCCATCGGGCGTAATCACTGTTAACGAACGCAATATAATATCGTCATTTGTGCGTTATGTAAATTGAAAAAAAAAAAAAAATGCTTGAATTTCTTTTACCTATTGTAATTTTGTGCGAATTTAAACGTGCGGATTCGATTGTTTTTCTACTGATAGCAAATTTTTTCGCGGATCGCAATAATTGCGTACAGTTTTTTTTTAATAACTTAATAAATACAGTGACTGCTATAGCACCCGTTGAAGTTGTCACGTCCGTTCTAACGAAATCGCGTTCGTTGCAAGTCACGCGGCCGACCTTAAACCGTGGCGTTTAATTTTAGGAGTTTTTTTTTTGCCGAATTCGAAGATTACAATGTTTTTGAGCGGTAAAACATTTTTTGAAATATTGTTCTAATGGAGTTACAGCGCTTTCTCAAACAGACACAACTCTAAGGTTCGTAAAAGAAAAAACAATTCCCTCGGAAACGTTCTCCTCTTCGAATTCACTAGATAACTCCAATATTTCGATGTGAACGCCGCGATTAGGCACCAACCCGTTGTAGAGAACACAGAAACGTTCTTTTCGCGAATACGTCGTAAAATGTATTCGATTTTTTACACGAGAGTGATGCTATTTACAAAAAAAAAACCGTATAACAAACGGTTTCGGAGTCTGGTAAATGAGTTAAAGCGATGAACGCGCAAAGCCTAGAATATTATTCGTATACCGTTACTCGACGTGTTTTGTGTAACGCGTGTGTATTCTGACGTATTTATTCGTTAATCGGTTTCTTTCTAAAACACAACTGTTCGAGATCAGGAGAACGTTAGAAAACCGTTGTTCGTGGATTTTTCCGAGGGGATTTGTTGAAAGTATATAGAGTAAAAAAAAAAAAATCGAAATATTTTGTTATTTAATTGAAACTCTTTTTCTCATTTGGTTTGCGTTCGAAACGTTAGTGCGCGCACTATTTTATAGACTCTCAAGACTCGTATTGCAACGCGTATTCCATTCACCGTATTTGTGGAACGCCAGTTGTCGTCGTCGTCGTCGTCGAACAGTACGGAAAACGGGTTGTTTTCAGAAAAGTTAAATAAATAACATTATAGCGTAGTGCTGCGAAAGTCATTATCGGTGTCAATATTTAATGGCGAATAGAGAGAGAGAGAGAGAGAGTCGGCGCCGAACGGTATAGTCGATTTTTATTTTTTTTTTTTACGCGATTCGTAATGTTTTTACGTTAAAAGGGTTAAAACGTATTATAGCAGTGAATTTCTAAGTAAAGCGAAGAAAAAAAAAGCGAACAAGAGAAATTTCGAAAGAAACCCGTTTTTCGTCGGTCGCGAAACGGTCGAGCGAGACTTTCTCGCCGCGTATACGATTTAATGGAAATATCGGCTAATGATAATACTTTTGATATTATCGTTTCGTCGCGTAGCATTCGTTGTCGGTGCATTTGTCACGAGAAATAATACGATTTTTTTTCCACTCAGATACGTACGTTTGAACATTTATATACATAAAAAAAAAAAACCGAAAAAATTCTCATAAAAAAAACCTCGGTTAGGTATCCACACGAAACACAACAATCTATTAAAACGTTTGAGATTACACGCGCGTTCGTCACTGAATTCATCAGATTCCATTCCAAATATTACATTACCAATATAATATTTTTTATAATCGAATTTTCTCGTTATAGCGGTATCCGTATTGTGCAACTCGATACGTCGGTGTGCCCGACTCATTTCGAACGTATGTCGAATTCCCGGTATTATTTTGGCAATTATTATGTTCTTATAAAATCTTCGCAGTGTTCGTGACTAATATTGTAATAAATAGAAATTTTATTTTTTGAATACGGTCTCCGTTAAAAAAAAAAAAAACGTTAGCTAGAACGCGGTTTATTTCCAGTTTCTCGGTCCGTGTGATTCAACAGTTTTCGGTTGCGCGTGTCGACACGTTTTTCTGTACGCATATAATAATGTGGAGTACATACTAGAGTGCGGATCGTTAGAAGTCCAACGCTGTAAGCGACATATATATAAATTTTTTTAAAATCTGAATTCAGACAATTTGATTTTTTTATATATATATATATATATATATTTAAAAAAGTAGAGGCTTTTTTTAAAATAGTACACAGAAAAAATAAACGTTATTGTAAAACCGATTGCTTCCTCGTTTCGCTCAAAATGTTCTAAAATCCATTAATATATTATGGCACGCGATATCTCGTAGACGTCTCTAGTTCTGCTGACGGAGACGACACCCTCTGCTCGACGACAATTTTTACTGCAAACGGCGTCCTGGCCACGGCATATTATCGTAATAAATACATTATGACACAAGAGTGCTGACACGTCTACGCCGCTCGTGTCTGGTCCGGAAACATCTCCGTCAGACCAGGCATAGCCTTTATCGTCGTCGTCATAGAAGTGTTTTCAACAGATTTCCAACCGACGAAAGCGTCTTACGAAGCAATGTCGTTCGCTTGTTCCTGGTAAACGTCCCTTATAACTCCCTTTTTTGCGTTTTACTAATCGATAGAATATATAGTGCTTCGGGCTTTTTAGACGTCTGCAAACTACCTTTGATATGTCGTTTCAATACATGCATCGTAGCACTGTTTTCAATAGAAATTTATAACCAAAGATGATACGTTCTCGTTATGGTTAATGACACAAAGTTCAGACAGTTTTTCGTTCTCTTCACTTTGTAAAACTGATGTATACATTTTTACCAACTATAAAAGCGATTTTTTTTTTCATCGTATTTATATGTCTTTTTGATACTAGTGTAATATGTATGTGCTTAGTACTTACTTAAAATAATCCGGGACCCAACTACAGTATAGGAATTTCAGTTTCGTGACTCAATTCGAATGCAGCCAATTTATAGTGTGTATATACTAGATTTTTTCCTTTATTCGGAATGTCTGTGTTTAAACAAGTATGGAGCCATCCCCATTTGAAAAAATTTTTGTTGCGCCACTGGTACACCCCTCCCCTAAAATGTAGGTGTAGTCGCGTCTATTCCGAGCTTTCCTTCCACGCGGAAAATTGTTCGCAGACAATATAAAATAAAATAAAAACTATATTCAGAAGCGTTTTTATTATATTATTATTTTCGTAATAACGCGCGTACGTATATACGCGTATATATTGTTGGCTCCGGGCTTATCCGTTCCCCAGCAGTAACTTTCTTTTTTCTAATATTATTTTTCCTTTACACCGGACGACAATATTTTAATATTGTCGACCGCGATACGGAATACGTGAGCGGAAAATTGTGTCCCGTTTAAGTCGCCCGTCGGTAGAGCTCTGAACGGTTTTCGGTTCGGTTTCAGATCTAACGGCGATTAAAATCCTAATAAAATCCCTAAAAATTGTCGAAGAGTACAGTATACCTACAGGTACGCTGAAAATTAATTCATACGCCGGAAATAATTTTTCCGATATTTTAGATTCTGAGCGGAGCGATGAATCTATTGTTTTTACAATGATGTTTTTTTTTTTCTATCCTGTGTACAGATTTTCGATCAGAAGGAGTGCTCCGATCACTGAACTGAATACATGGAACGCGTATATTAATCAAAATATAATGCCAGCTAGGAGGCCGCCATATGCATTCTATAAGGTATAAAATTCATGGAGAATACGATGAAATATAGTTTTTTTTCCATGATATTTATCATATTTTATTATTTACTTTGAAATAACAGGACACAAAACGACGTGCTTATAGTATCAATGTTAGCACCAAAATCGATGATTTTAACATAACGAAGTTGGTGTAACAAAAACAAGAAAATAGAAACGGAATGCATATGGCGGCTCACTATAGAGGTCCATTTTTCATATAGGAGAAGTATACAGAATGCGCGTTCCATGTAGTGATTTCAGTGGCTCCGATCTCTTCGGTCACAGTTTGTTTCCGGCAGTGATTCGCGTCTAGTTGGTACTTTAGAGAGGTCATTTTTCGATTTTCTCAAAAGCACCTAAAAATATAACTAAAAAATGCTAAAAATGCAATTTCGTCTTAACCGATTGTTGTTTATTTCTTCGTCATTTTGAAACTCATAGTCATAGAAACCTGAAATTGTCACCAAATATGTAACTTTAGACTATATTTACGAGAAAAGTGAGCTCCGCTCAGAATCGTTTTATCGAATGCGATGACTTATCATTGCTTTCAAATTTAAAATAAAAACAAATCTCTAAAACCTTTATCCAAGTAATTCACTTAAGCGATATCCACATAACCCCGCGGCTCGTTACCTTTTTAAATATTTCTTTGTTATGCGTAATAAACGCGTGGGAATTAATAAAACATTAAAAACGGCGGTGCGCACCGTAAAATAAATTCGCGTTATTTCTTCTGTTTTATCGACCAATTCTATTATATTGTACACCTATTACTATAATTTTTGATGTGCACAGAAAATCTACGAATAATACCTTAAAAAAAAAAAATATATATATATATATATTTAATGTTAAATTTAACTTTATCGAATAAACCTAAGTTCTGTTGCTAAGGTGTAGACGGCAAAGATAATCTAAAAATCGTGAGTCCAAAAGAAAATCAATATTACAAATTCATTTTATTATATAATTTTTAATTCCTTATATACATGGCGTATGGTCGTAATAATATATTGTTGTACAATTTACGTTTTTAGCAATTTTAAGGGAGCGTTCGATACGGTATAGAAGTGCCCCCCCCGCTATTTTTCGCCACTTTAACCGCTGCTGGACCGGACCGACAAAATAAATAATGAAACCGGACCGCGGATCTGGACCGTTCTTTTTTTCCCCCTCAATCAACTAATAACGACCGAGACCGGACCGATAAAGTTTAGACCAGCACCCGGCCGGTCGATAAAATAAATAATGAAACCGGACCGGGGATCGGACAGGTTTAATAAATTTATTATTCAAATAAAATACTGTTTTCTAAAATGTTCCACGCCGATAAATTTGAAAACGAGTCACGGTTAAAACCATCCGCAGCACCAGTATTCATTTTTAATGAAATACGCGTATTCTTTTCGTACATCCGTAATGTTTTTCTTTTTTTTTATTACTTTGATAATATAATTTCGAGTACTTCATTTGTTGGTCGGCAATAAGAAACGTAAATAAAAAAAATTGTAACGGCCCCGACGACGGTTTTCCAGTGTTCACGAAACATAATTGAAATCACAGTTGAAAATATCGCGCTTTTTTTTTTTTTTAGTTATTTTGTCACGTAACAAGCGGTTTGTACGTAAAATCACCATATTTGAGTATAAAATTTAGAACAGGATGGGACCAAATTTTTTTTAAATACACTGACAAAAATAAGTGTTCGGGATCGGACGAGTGGCGTATTTAAATTACCGATACTCGTATTTTACACTTTTATTATTGTTTTTTTTTTTAAACACTTATTTTATAAAAACATTTTTAATTTTTTTTTTTTTAAGCCAAGATTTATTGTGTGTTCTGTCGGCACGCCGCTCTTAGGGACGTAGTGTATTGGGCGTATTGGCCAGCCAATTACTGCTACAAGTTCTACGGATAAGTTTTTCTTCGGTGAATTAACCGCACCATACCAGTCGGGAGTTATCGGTTAATAAGGAATATTACGAATGTTACGATAAAATATTATCAAATATTGTTAACAGATAAAAACGCGTGTTAGTGATCCGTTTTCCATACGCCCCTCTCGTAATATTACGCCTCTGAATCGGACCGAACGGGACCGGACCGGTCTAGACCCGGGGTCTGCAACCTGTGATTTCCGAGCCACATGCGGCTCTTTCGATCTAAAGTTGCTGCTCTCCAGTTCCATAAGCAAAGAATAATTATTTTATTATCAAAAACAAAATTTATTATATATAATTATTTTACACTCGAATACGTTTTGTGCTAAAAATATTTGTATTTTTTTTATATACGAATACATATTATTTCGTGTTTAAAGCTGTTTATTTTAAATCGATAATCAAATATATATAAGCAAATACATAATATTGAAACGAAAAATTTTAGTGGCTCTTAAAAACTGGACAATTTTTAAATTGTAACTTTTGGCTCTTCCTTGGTTGCCGACCCCTGGTCTAGACCGAACCGCGACGACTACACGGTGACTGTAATCTGCATGTAATATACTATTGTAAAAACACATAATTGTCGGTGTTATTATCGCATAATAATTTCGATGGAGTGTGTAGATTGGCGCGAAATTCAAATGAGCCAACGAAAAAGATGTTTGACGGGCTCTAGAAGACCCGTTGTTTATACGCTTTTGCGGGCCACGACGTTTCATAATAAATACGACGACACGTATATAACACAATTTAAATCCTTCGGAAGCTTATTTCTAAGCGCATTTTAACGCATTATTTATATCGTTCGAATTATTGAAATTTAAATGTCGCAGTACGTTCTTCGCGCCCGGCGGATAGAATTGGTAGGCCTATTCATCTGTTATGGAATAGAATAATCGACGTTTTTTTTGTGTTGTAAATAAATTATTCGTATAATGTGCGTTTAACACGTATAGTTTACAAAGACGTAACGAAACGAAACAAAATCAATCGAAAATACGTTTTGTTTTTTTATGATAATAATATCCATATATAAAAGTTAAAAAAATAAAAAACGTCCTACGACGATTTCGTTAAATTTACGAACAAAAATCCTTTATTATTTAATTCGAATGGTTTTTATTGATAAACTCATTTCTTATCTCTACAAGCCCTCCTTTATTTTTAATATTTTTTTTAAAAAATTAATATTAAAGGAATTGCGCGCCTATAAAAACGGGATTTTAATATTTTAAATACCGATTCTGGGCTGTATTTATAAATCGTCGTCACAACGCTAATTTTTAAGGTGACTGTGGCCGCCGCCGGAGAACTCTTCCTATCGCGCGCGCGTCCATCAGAATGTTTGCGTGACACGTTTCATCAACACGTATTCTTTCGATAGATACATCTATTTTATTGCAATCGGGATTGGTTAAAACGTTTTTTATTTTTTTGTAAAATAAATAATAATACGTATTATTTCCGAGAGCGCGAATTTAATCCGTTAACGCGTTCAAAAAACGGCGGGTGTAATTTTAATTAGTTTTTTTTTTTAAAATTTTTACATCGTTTCGCTGCATAATGTTATGCGAACAACTCCGTGATCCGTCAATTTGTACGTATGGCGGAATGTTTTGTGTTACATCCGAACACACGCAATGTTTAGGATGACAATAATACGTTTAAACACATAAATCACGCAAAATACGCCTTCGCCGCGTGTACTGCACAGCTGATGTCAGAAGAACACACTCCGCGGTCGCCATAAATCCCAAATATAACTATACACACATTGTACGGTCTCTCCTCCGGCCGTACGCGTGTCTGACGGCAATTATATTATGTTTTACGAGAAATACTTCCCGTTAAAATATTTAGTCAAGTCGTGTATATAGGCTCGATGACTTTGAGCTATTAGCGGTGCGTCTGTCTGTAAGACAAGAAATTCTGTACAACTGTGTGCAATTCTATAGAAATCCATCCACCTAAACCGAATCTTGCACGACGCTGTGTTACGAAGGCCTAAGGCAGTGTTTCCCAATATGGGTGGGGGGGGCGTGAACACATTGCTGGGGATGTGCAAACGGTCATCACGAAGTAAAAATTGTATTTTTTAAATTATAGGGAGTTTAACCATTTAACGGTTAAACACTCATGATTTATAAAGTGTATTAAAAAAAAAGGTGATCAATTTTTTCAATTTATAGGAGGGGGCGTGAGATTTTGAATATCTACAAAAGGGACGTAGAATATAAGAGGTTGGGAACCACTGGCCTAAGGCAAAAAGGAATGACTGCACTGATACGGAAAATTTTAGTATTCTACGTGCAGCAAAACAGACAGTTCTGGGATAGTGGCTTACCCTGGAACCCGCAATTTAGGGGAGACTACCGAAAAAAATCGAAGTTCTGCGCTGAGAAAAAAATTGCACAACAAAATTTGATCTCTCTATCGAGTCTAACGGTACCTGCAATATACAATATACTGCAATATTATTATATCGGCAATAGAGTCGGCAACAATTTCATTGTATTCGCGTTAATTTCTCGTATTGTGTATAAAAAAAAAAATTTTCCCCTGAGATCGCATTTTTTTTTGACAAACATTCTGGAATTATTGTTTTTTGGGGCCCTTTTACAAAAGTCATCACCGGATTCCTCTCGCTCGCAGTTCCGCCACTGAAAATAGCTGATTGACATACGGTGACCATTTAAATATTGTTATCTATCTTCTTTTACATAAATAAAATCGTTACTCCCTTCTTGTCTGTACGCGAATCGTGCAAAAATTACTAAAATATGCTTGAGAACTTGTGACTGCTTTATACTATACACTATAAACACAAAATTACAAAAATAATACACTTTAATTACGTACGCGTATTTTGACAACTTCGTTGTCATCTTCAGCGCAAACCAACTATTACTAAACCGTTGGACGCTTTATACAGTTTATATCCCCGATGACGTGACCACTAAACGGCCGCATCGGTTGGTCGTGAGTCATGGACCGCGTCCAACGCTGGTCTACGCTGCCGCCATCTGGTTTACATTAAATTTTAATTTTAATAATGAATTTCGTAACGGACTTAAGTCTCAGTTCAACAAGTTATTTTTATTTTTTGACATTAGGCCAAACAAAAAGAAATATTAATATTAGTTTTAATGAGCATTTGAGAAATATTTTTAAAAAAGAAGACGAAAAATCTCCCGTTGCCGAAGGTTTATCAAAGTTTGAAAAAAGTTTAAATAATTATAATGAATTAAACATACGAGTATTAAGATAAGCGATGGGAAATGTCAACAAATAAAAATAACTTGTTTAACTGGGGCTCAAGTCCGTTACGAAATTCATTATTAAAATGAATTCAATGTAAAACAGATGGCGGCAGCGTAGATTTGCGGTGGGCGTGGTCGTTGGCTCACGACCAACCGACGCGGCCGTTTTGTGGTGACGTCATCGGAGATATAAACTGTATATAAATACGGGTGTATACAGCGTCTAACGGTTTAGTAGTAAATGGTTCGCGCTGAAGATGACAACGTAGTTGTCAAAATACATATACGCGATAAAAGTTTATTATTTTTGTGATTTTAGATTTATGGTGTATTTTACGTTTAAAAATTACTGGAATTATCGAGAGTTTCGGTTTGTTTTTTATTCGCAGAGTAATTCACGCGGATCATTCTAGTCATAGTTGGAAAAATAACCGTGCGGCGGAGTGAGAGTTACAAACTCTTTGAAACACATTATTGATTTTCCGTTTACCACTGTTACGATGCGGCCAACAATTTTCAACTATTTTGAAACGTTAACAATTTGTACGTGTATACAAAACGAATTTCAACTAAGTGGGTACGATAACGGGGAGAAAATTGTCGTCACACGGTAATGGACAATTATTTCCCGTAGTTCATCCGACTACCTGTTCAATTTGTTTTGTTATAGGCCATAACGATTTTTCGAAAGTCACCGATCAAGTGAAGACTTGGGGTGTGTTTTAAGATCCTTCCGTCGGTTACCAGTGGCAATATATTTAAATTCATTTCTATGGTTACCAATCTCGGTTGTAATAATTGTCGTAGAATTTATTCTTAGTACGGTTTTGGTCGCTTAAAAAATACTGAGGGTTATACACGTATAGAAATATTCTAAAAACCGTTTTAAACACGAGCATAACAATAATATTCAGTACCTACTTAGGATTATTTTTATCATAAGCATCTTGATCTGGATAACGCCGGGTACCTATTAATAAATACAAATTATACACCCATAATAATGTAAGTTAAACAGTTTAACTCTTGACGTGCGAAGGCGAGTAATTCGACTATACACAGTGTTCGTATGTTGGAGGACTCGAAAACCGTTTGACCGATTTCGCTGAAAATTTCACAGTTTGTATAAAATCCAAAGGAATTATGGGGGAAAAAGTACAAAGATAACTATATGACTACGATATTCTGCATCGACTGCTTATAATATGTTTAAATATCGACACGCAGTTCACACCGAAAACGTAATTTGAAGCGTTGGTTTTGATTGAAGACAAATTCCGTGGGAAAAATGTCAATATGTTTAATATATCACTGTATCAATAAAATGTGATAATATTTGATAGAGAATTACAATACGAACCCACGTTTCGACTTCAATGAGTTTAATGTATTTTTACAATAAAAAATTCGAATATTATTTATATATTTTATGCGATACGATAACGCGATTACACGTACAACGTATTTTCTCACACAATTAAAATGGAATATTCTACTAATATTTTGTTCGAAAATATTTATTTGATATTCAATTATTATCTACTCGTAAATGTGATTATAGATTGAAAAACGTTAAATTATCGTTGTGTGTTACAAAACCATTATAGTGTAGTGAAAAAAAAAATGGCTCTTATTTTATTCAAAATATTGCATTTAATACGTACGTTTTTCTGAATGCGTTATATTTATAAAAATATGTAGAATATTTGACATAGAAAAAAAGAAAGAACATATTTAAATACGTTAAGTTTTTTTTTTTCTAAACTATTTGTACCCTGCATTTTTGTAATGTACATATTTATATTTCGTACAGAACGCTTGGTAATTTCTACAATTGCGTGTCTTAGAAAAGCGGTAAAAAAGTGAAACGTTATTAATCTAATAACATTTGGTGCGACTGAAACGTTCGCGGTGCTCGGAAACGACGGGACATTTTCACCGTTTGACTCTTTAAAAACGTGTAAGTATAATATTTAACCATATTTCACTTGTTTCGTAAATATTATATTTATTTATCTAGAAAATCTTATTATAAAACTATTATATAATATTTATAGTAGACCAGAGACGTATTTAAGGGGGCTTAGCCCCCCCCCCTAATCGATTATTATATATTAGATTTTTAAAATTAATAGTTACATTATTTATTTGTTTAAGTTTTTAATATTAATATTCTATTTAGTAATTTATGGCATGAAATATGTCTTGGGGATTCAGCCCCCCTTGTATTACTCCTTTAAATACGCCCCTAGAGTAGACACGCGTTAAAATCATCCCAGCAAATAAAACTTTAGAAAAAAAGTTCAAATTCATATTATTTGGTAACTAAACGTCCATATAATAATTTAATTTAATTAATTCCATATAATCCTCGTGTGTTCCAGGATAATACCAATTAAATCTCTTAACTGTTATAATTGATAATTAGGGACGATTTCCAGCACGATTAATGTGATTCTGTGACGTATATATTATTATTATTATTATTATTATTGAATCGGTGTGTGTGTATGTTCGACCCTATATATATATATTCGTTACACAACAAGCGTTACCATATAATTCTAAATAGTGTTTCGAATATCGTCGGTAACAGATGTTAACCGGTGAGGTGAGTGCTTCCTGCGTTAACTGCGATATATATACCGATACAGGTGAGCTCAGGTGAGCCGCGAGTGTATAATACTGCCATCATAATATTATTATGTGTATACTTTAGTAATGACTAATAACTACGAGGCAGAGATTAAATATTCACGCAGATCTGCACTAAAAACAACGAAAATATGCTCGGGGGAAAAAAAGACGTTCCCAAGTTCCATAAACGTGTTATCTAAAACTCCGGAGATAGTAAAAGAAAATTACTAAAGGTATCAGCTCATAATTTATAAATCTCGAGCAATAATTATGTTTTCTTGTTCTCGAGTAAAACGGTTTCTTTTTTAATTCATTAAAAAAAAACCATTTTTCAGCGCAATACTAGTATAATGTCAAAGGAGAAATCCTAAATTATGCAAAAATATACGAAATGAAATTTTATATACCGACCAATTAAATTGTGCAATCACGTTTCCGTTTTAAACTAGCTATTTTTCTGCAGTCCGACCGACAAAAATGTGCAAAAGCGCATGAATATTTGGCCCACAAATAAATAATGATTAATATAATAACGTTACACGAAACGAGATTTACGAACTTTCAATAATAATATTCGTTCATCACCTATTATATATGCATATATTATAAAAATACTAATTTTCGTTTTTCAATATGAAATCAAAGTTTGAACTGCTGAATAACAATTATTAAATATTAAAAATCCAGACGAGACGAACATACGCTTAATGCTGTTTGCAGATCGGGTGAAACGCTAGTTAAGATCCGTCGTCCAAGTGTCACAATTTATTATGCGTTTGAAATGAATTTCATATAAATCATCGCGTTCAAAAATCGATTTCAGTCTGTTTCTCTTCGACACTCCCCGCCCCACCATTAATCACGATTATTGAAATTCGTATTTTGTTTTCATATTTTTCTATTTATGCGCGTTTTTAAATTACTGGAAAAAAAAAAGTGAACTCGTTAAAAGGCCATCTGTGTTCGATTTTCAGTATACTTGGACGGAACGCCGCGAGAGCGTTTTTAATATTCGAAAAATTCTTTTTATTTCAAATACCGCGTCATTACTTACCAAAAAAAAAAAAACATAAAAATTTCACACGTTTCAGAAATAAAAAAAATTTACGTATTTATTAAGTAAATACGTATTTCATTTTTTAATTGGGTTTTATTTATATTAAAATTACAACAATTTTTAGGACAATACTCGCGCGTGTATATTACACCTAAAACACTATGCATAATAGCTTTTCGCCAGCTGATATGCTTACACGCGTAGACGAGTGTACTTTACACGCGTTTAGTTTTCCACTCGGGCGAATGTGTTATGACTCACGAGGTATTGTAAAGGCTGCACGTTGTAATTAAATGTAAAAACCATTCCAAAGAAGTCCTGGTGTTTATTTTGCGTTTTTCGTTGGCGTTATAAATAAGTCGATTTGTCAAAACGAATATTTCGAAAAGTATATTGTACAGAAATTAATAATAACTGTAACGGTTGGTTTACCGATATGCGTCGCTCCGTTCAATAATCCCGACGTACTCTTCGGGTTTGAAAACGGTCTCGGAATCTCTGCAACAATAAACACGTATTTATTTATTATAATATACAAGTGTATTCAAATACGACGAGCGTTTTTTGTCGGTGAGATTTTGTTTCTTAATTAAAAAAAAAAAAAATTTCCAGCGGAAGTGTATTGGAAGAATCCACGCGTAAAGATATAAATCTTGTGTCTAGATATAAATCATAATCACCCTCGTGCGACACACGTTTTATGTAAAGATGTATACACGGTTTAATTTTTATCTTTATAAAAAATGTGTCAAGCCAAGAATAATAAAAGAAAAAACCATCAACTTAATATTTCATATTTGAAAAAATATATATATATGTACTAAAAAATAAATTATGTAAAACACAAATCGTAAATTTAGCGACTCATTATTTGAAATGAACGCGTCAATTCTTTACACGGCGTTAAAATATAAAACATAATATGATGATCAGAATAGTATATTATCATACGGTAAATATCGGGAGACATTATGTAATATTATTCAATTCAATTTTATCACGGGAAAATGTATTTTGACGAGTAAATAACAATAATAATTAAAATTAATGATCGTCGGATTTTTAAATATCAAAATTGAGTTGTAAATCACTCGTGAAATAAATGTACATTAGAAATGAACGCGGTCAAATAGGACCATTCGCTTCGGTTATAGAAACGTTTTACGATAAGTGACGTTAAATTGCGAAAATTGTATTCTTATGAAAGGTCTAAAGAGAAGTTTTAAACATTTAAAAAAAAAAAAAAAATCTCTTTGAATATTAATTTTTAATAGGATTACGATAAGTGTTATTAAAACAAAATTCATTAAATAATAATGTTTATTGCCGCGATTAGAATACGATTATAAGTAAGTAGTCGTCTTTTTTTTTTTTTTTTGAAAATTGTCGAGTGTCTGACATTTTTAAAAATGAACGTTTCCGAATAAAAATTCCCTCCTACGTATGTACATTTATATATATAAAAAAAAAAATAAAATGTAAATTAATTAATAAAAATGTAAATATTTCGAAAACTCTATGGAATACGCCGTGCCGTGTCTAGAATATCGCGTATTGCAATTGATTGGGTGGCGAGTAGAACAATTTATTGAAAGCAGAATAAGTAAAAAAAAAAAAACGTTTACAAATATAACGTTAATTTGACACTTTAAATTTCGAGTGATATTTGAGAATTGCTATTTCGAGTTCCGATGATGTTCAATTGAAATCGCGATACCAATATAAGCAGTGGCGTATTTACTGGACCCTCCCCCCCCCTCCAGAACCAAAAAAAAAAGATTATCCAAAGGTATTTTTTATTAAATACCTTATATCAATATATCCTGTTGGAATTTTCAAAAAAAAAAAAATTTCGACAACCCCCCCCCCCAGAAAAAAGTTAAAAATACGCTACTGAATATAAGTGAATAATTGCTCCGTCTCGTAGCGTCACGAAGATAATAATTACCGTGCCGACGGCGACCGTAAAATACGCGGCTGAACTCGGGAAAAATCTTATAATTGCAGAATTGAACCGGTCGATATTTGCGGCCGGTACGAAATATTAGTGCCCTTATACAGCGTGGAAATATAGCGATGGAATTTATAAACTTTAAACCGCGAACGATTCAATCGTTGTACGTTTTAGAAAAAGTCGAAAAGTGAAAAGAAAAAAAAAAAAAAAATACGTTCGGTTCGCGCGCGAAAATGCCAATTGCGAATTTTCGACTTGCGAGTTGCCCACAAACGACGTTACAAGGACGAGAGGATTCAGGACACGTCAACGAAGTTTTCTGCGGGAAAATTACACTTACCCGAATACAGTGACGTTTGTTTTCCGGGATTTTAAATTGCAACCAATTATACTTTACCGATAACTCGTATGGCAACAATTATATTATATGGCCCGCGCGACTCGGTAAATTTCGCAATCATTTGGTAATGCTGTGGAAATATTTCACAAAATTCGACTTCGAAGAGCATTCGATTAAATTCTGGTTTCGAAGAAAAAAAGCGTTTCTTTTTTTTTTCTATTCGGAAGACGGTCTAAATGTTAAAATTTCGACCTTTATTCAGGTTTGACGGGCCGTAAATGTTTGCTCGCCGTTAAGAAATGTATGCCGGCCGGCGGAAGAGCAGTGAAATACATTTTTAAAAGTTACTTTTTTTCCGTACTGTGTATTGCTCGAGTCGTTAATTTGCGCGTTGAAACGTGATTTCACGGGGAATTTATTTCGATTGCACTTTGTGTTTATAAATTAAACCGACTGGTTGTAACTAATTTTGTTTAACCGAACGCGGACGATAAAAAAAAATATAATATTACAACACGAACACGAATACTTGTAAATATATTTGTATAGAATTAACGTTTTCAAACAGCGAGGCGAAAACGCAGATATTATATATATATATATACATTTTATAATCTGCTAAAAAAAAAAAAATAATCTGCTAAAAAAATGCAGTATAAATAACGTTTACGATATTTTCTCACGTATTAAATAACATATTATGAATAATACGATACTGTGTATAATATCATTATGTTTAAATTGAATTTTTTTTTTTTGCAGAAAATGTTGGTGTACGGCGGTTCGCAATGTTCTTGTTCATTATTGTGTAAATCTTTTTTGATTAAATTAAAATTATTAAATTTACTACTTTTTTTATCGTTAATTGTGTGACAATTTTTACACATTCTATATATTATTATATTTCGATCGACTTTAAAACGTTCTAAATTCTTACAACTATTATTATCACTAAAATCAGAATTTTTGAGTTATAAAATCGCAATACTAAAAAAAAAAAATTTAAGAAAATGTATGCAAAATCAATGGATTAACCACAACGATCATTTTATTAAAATACAACTTTTTTTTTTTTTTTGACTCCTTATAGAGTAATATAATATAATTTGAATTTATTCACGACTCGATTTGTACATTTGGTAGAAAAAATTATTTTAAACTAAAACATAACATTAAGTATATAATATAGATAAGTGTATTTTACACTTACAGTCCTCAAAGATCCATTACATGAACCATTTTAAAATTCTTTACGTTTCCATCATTGTAATACGCACGCATCCAGGATTTATAAGGACTTGTGTCATAAACATATACAATGCACATTAATGTATAATATACGTACTAGTGACATTTTTTTTTTTTTTATACTTTTTTGTATAGAGTACGATTAAAAATCTTACCTAATTTTCACAACATTTTAAACGATCTAGACTGTTTTAAAAAATTTAATTCTTTCCGGAAACAAGCTCAAATAAATACACTATGCGTTATATATATATTACTACAGATAAGTCTATTGGTTACCTATAATCATGGTTATATACATAACTTATAACGTGATCTTTTTATTGCGGTTATTTAAAATTGAAATTAATTTATCGCGCATAAAATTTAGATATTTGAAATCTTTTACTTACATACTATATTAGTATAAGTATTAGTAACAATGGCCGGAAAATCAGACGAAAATAAAAATACTTACCATACATTATGGTTAAGTAAGAATTGTTACGAAATTAAAAATGGCCTTAGTTTGATATATTTACGTGTAGGTAGGTGTATAAATAAGAGACGTATCGATAATGGAGCCTTCACGATGTTCCCGATCATTATCGGTGACGTACTGTATTTGACACGAATCAAATGATAAGAAAAAATATACATTTCTAAATGAACTCGTCATGTCATCGATTTGAAAAGGAAACCCACGTAAGAATTTAAAGTATGTGCGCTAATTTTATATTGAATCTATACATAATACCGATATATGTGGTCACACAATTAATAAATATGAACGACGATACCAATTTATTGAAATTGGAGCAATAATTCTCAAATTGTGTAACACGCTCACTGCAAGGGAACATTCGAAACTATCCGGAGGAGGGAATTCGAGATGTTTCTGTATATCATAAAAATTTGACACACTTAAAAGCAGTTTCAATAATAAATTATCGAGATTGTTGTAGATTTTATGAAAACAGGTATATTTTACATTTTATCGAAATAAAATGACGTAAAATTTCATTTTTAGTACCTAAAAGCAGAAGTAGACTTTTAAAATGTCGGGAATCACCAATTCAGATTATATGAACAAAAATATATTATAATAGTATTGTTTAAACAGTATGTCACTTGGTTTGATTTAACAAAATAATTTTTTTTTTTTTTGTACAGCTATCTCGTTTTATATTTTAAAATCTACTTTAACCTAACAATTTTGTTCTTTAACAATAATTATATTTTGAGTTATTAATGTTAAAACGATAACATTAAATTCTTGCGATTGATTAAAAATTCATTCTCAACATTTACGAGAAGGGATATGAATTAATAGTATGGTAAATATTAAAAATGTTATTACACTTTTTTAAAGTTTTTTTTCTAATAAAAACTTTATATTCTCCCTGAACGATAAGTATAATTCTATATAGTCACTAAAATATCACTTTCAATGCAAAGACGTCATGCTTACCGTAAATTCTCATCGATCCTTCCGCCTCGCCCAACGAGTTTTTCGTCACACATTTATAGCTCCCATAATCGTCGATGCTTAGTGACCTGATGGTCAGCATCATGTGTGCCTTGTATCCGTCTTCGTTGATGATTAAATGGTGTTTCGACCCTGAAAATATCATCGTCCGGGATTCGTGGAACAACCAAAAGCTTATTGGTCGAGGATACGCTTCGGTCTTACAGTCGATGGTTACGTCAGTGCCCAACGGGGCACCGACTAATTGATTTGGTACCACCAACGTCGGAGGAACTGGAAAGATGTTTATGAATTAAAATTAGCATTAGCAAGGCAATTAATTGGTGAAAATAGTTTATAATAATAATAATGATAATAATATATACGAAAATAATGGTAGGGTACGAAGGATTGAAAAAAAAAGGAGCAGTGTTACGGTAGGGAATACGAGAACTAAAGTTTTTTTTTCATTAACTTTAAAGTTAATATACTGTAAGAGGGAAGAAAAGTCAATTTGACCACAGAGAATATCAAAGAGGAAGCGTATATCATGAGAAAGTCTTCGATCAGTAAGAGATTGGCTGTTAAGCTTATGGAGCACAAAATTAAAATCGTGTCGAGGATGAGGAAAGTTTTAGCTTCGATCCTACGAAATTAAGAAATTTGCGTTTAACGTGTTCGGTCTGAAGACAGTAGACTGTCAAGTCTGTGTTTTAGACTACAGAACCCTACTCTGTTATGGGTTTAACTATCGCACAGTATAATGCCTTCAAATAGACTTCTAAGTACTGAGATTAAATTCAGCACCAATTCTTTTTATAAAACCTAATAACTTAATAGTTTAAAAGTCGCGTTTGGGTTTTTGGGTTAAGAAAGTAACGAAGAAGAATCCAATATCACGAACATCAAGTTTTGAGGTAAGGCCAGTGTCATTAATTTTAGCGTTTAGTTTAGGTGTAATTAGACGTAGCGTGATATTCGAAAGGCAAAAAATATAAATAGAAAATTAAAACGACAGTACTAAGATCAACGTAAATTTAATGTGGTTATTTTCCATTTTATTATTATTTATTAAAAAATGTGTACGTATAAAAAAAATATAAATAAATATTCGATAAATACTCTGATGACGGAGACGTGTATACATTTATGGATGTAGAAGGATTTATTGCATCACTTCTCAGTTATCAATTTTCATTGAAATTACTGTATATTATATATTTTAGAGGAGGCCAGATTTTTTAAAGTTAATAATAATGGAGTTTATGAGTGCGTTAAATGGAGATCAATTGATGTGGACGATTCAAAGTAGCGTTACGAAGCTTTTTATAATAGTAAAAGGCTAGATGCTTAGTGCGCACGGAGTCGAATGATCAGCGATTTACGTTTTGATTTAATGTTATAAGACCAGCTGATTTTTTGACCATGCGGACGGCTAGGTATTTGACGGTTTATCACTTTGAAACGATATCGTTAATACAATAATAATAGTCGAGAAGGGAATATGTTATAGTACATAGCGAAATGTAAATGAAATACCGTAACTATTTTTACTGTCTATGAAATGTGAAGAATGTTTGAAGCTTTTTAAAGATGGTTTTGGATGTTCATTCAGATGAATGCGGTTTAGAAATGGACGCGAAAAGTGTAGTCTGCAAAAATGACAAAACGGCCGGTGTCGTTGGAAAGTAGTCTGAACCGAATTATGAGCATTGTAAATAATTTGAGCTAATCTTATTAAACCTATTAGTTCTAGCATTAGAGTGTACGTCATCGCAGAAACAAGAATGTATAATTAATATAGAATATACGCATCAATCGGAAGATCAAGTTATAGGATAATATATGGTCCGAATCGTTATTCAGATCGATGATTCGCACATCGATATTACGACGATGTCATCGAGTGAGAGTGCAGGATATCTCGGGAAGAGCTGTTATAGTACCGAACGCAGTAACGGAAGGGACTCAGAAGTAAATTAACATCCGTTAAACAATAGTTATATACATAATATATGTGTATTGTATTCCATACAGTCGGACGCATTATTAAAAATGTATAAATATCGTGTATATTGTGTGGACATCGAAGAAGCTGCACGAGAAATATTCGAAATGAGTGTAAAATTCGAGACTTTTCAAAAACGAAACACAGTCTACAAGTACTACTTATTTATTATTATTAAAAAAAAGCAAATTGATAACGTTTTACAATATTGACAAAACGCGTTCAGTCTTTGGTGATGTTATCTCACGCGTGCTGCTCCAGGCGATACAGATAGATATGGTCGTCGCGAAATAATATATAATATATAAAACCGTAGTAATTTCGCAAAGTGGTCAGTAAACTTTTCCAATGAATACGAGAAAAACCGAAACAATCCAAATAAACACAATAACGTCGACCACATACAGCTGTTTGGGTCCCCGGAGACCGGAGACTTTTAAAATGGATAATGTATCGTACCGGACCGAATATTGTAAAGCCGAGAAGACGGAATAAAGACAAACACGGGATGTCGTTCGTTTTTTTTCTTGTAAGCGGCAACGACAAGGCGTGGGGGTAAGTATATATTTTATTGCGAAATCCAGTAGGTAATAACTCGATATTTTTTTAAATCGCGTAATATTTTTACAATGTATATAAAAAAAAAAATATATATATAATACACCTTCTTCCGCACAGCAGTTATTTGCAGGCGATTCGATAATTCGATTTTTTAGATTCTGAGTGGAGCGAAGAATTTATTGGTTTTACAATGATGTGTTTTTTTTTTTATGTCCGTACCCGAAAATTCTACTAGAATGAGCGCTACACGTTGATCTTTACACTTTCATAGTCTTTTTGTTCCGGTAGAAAGTAGCAGCGTCTAGTCGATATTTTACAGAGGGCTTTTTTCTAATTTCGCCAAAAACGTGTAAAATAAAAAAAAAAAATTCAAAAACTACCGAAAAATTACATATATAAAAACGCGATTTCGTCGAAATCGATTATGATCGTTACTTCTTCGGTGTTGGGAAACGAATGATTACAAAAACTCGACATGTTCACCACCGAATGTGTAAATTTATATTGTCGTACGAGTAGAAAACACTTTTAACAAAAAAAAAAATTTCTTTCAATTTTGGGCTATTTATAGCAATTATAGATTTTTGAGGTATTTCAAAACGACGCATAAAAAGAGGCGATTTTTGGTTTAACAATTTAACGCGGTATCAGACTTACGTTACTTCAACTATATATTAAAAAATGATCTATAGAAAATCGTTAGTCACTGCACTTTTATTTTATAAACATTTCGAGTTTTTCGACATTTTGATGAAAACAGACAATTGAAATTTTTTGTCAACTGTCAATTTTCAAAAAAATTGACAATCGTCAATTTTTTACCTGCCTAGGTTTATTGTAAGAAACTGTATATTAAAATGATGTAAGGTTGATCGTAAATTATACACTCTATATCATTAAAAATTAGTAATATTACACCGAAGCTCCGCTCAGAATCGTATAACAAAACTCTAGAATCTTTATCCAAGTAATTCACTTATGCGACACCTATCGCAACTCACCGCGGCTCGCTACTTTTTTTTTTGAAACGTGCCATTTCAAATTTTATTTTTGTAATCATTTGTTTATGAAACGAAATTGTTGTGGAAACATATTATAAATATATTGTCAACATTTCTTTCCGAATAAAACCAGTGTATAATAAAATTAATTGTAGAAACTCTTTATGATAATACAGTTGAACGCGCGAACGAAAAGTTTTCGCGCCATTCGTAACCGTAGCGTAGTTTGTACGGAATTCTATCGAATCGTATAAAATACTCGCGTAATTTGTAATATTCATCGCTGGTCGATAAATATATTGTGAAATTCGATTGAGATTATATATATCGAATATACGCGATAATATAACGAGCGCATAATAGTAAATCACTTTAATATGTCTTCGTCTGAAGCGTTGCGAAATGAGATTTTTTTTTTTTTTTTTTAATCGCCATCGCCAAAAAAAGCCGAAAAATGGTAATAAAAGTCCGAATTAAAGGCCCGCACGCATTAAATCGAAATTTCGTTTATCGAAAGCGTAGAGGCGGTTAGGTGTGTGTGAATATATAGGTGATAATAATGCCGGTTAGAACTGTAAAACTGCAGGTGAAACGTGTATTGTTACGAATACAATATCAAAAAAAAAAAATTAAATTAAAATCGTCCACGTAATCGCGCGCAAGTGTAACGTTTATTTTAATGATTTAAAATTATTAATCGCGGAATAATTTGCGTAAAATGTTTAAACAACGTTGGCGAAAGGAAATTTTATTTTTAACTTTATTTTTTTTGTATTTTATAGTTTACGGCGTTTGTAAAATAATATTACAATTGTGACACTATTTAAAATGTTAAAAAAATTTTTTTATTATTATTTTGCGGAAATTTTTTGTATAAAAAAATACTAAACTTCCCTTTCCAAATACATAGAATATGACATATAAAGCGTTAATAAAAATAATTCCGAGTGCATATATTATAAACGTTTTGATTGCGAATTCCAATACTTTTAGACACGCGCTTATTGAACATTTCAGCGGGGAAAAAATTAACAAAAAGAGAATTTCTGTAAGTCAATATATTCGATAAACCGTTTCGAGTGCAGAAAAGTTTAATATTACGTTTATGTGCGTGCACTGCAGGAGTTCGTATTTATCAATTAATATGAAATAAATAGTTTATATTAGTTTAATTATAATTAACCGTTCTATTTTTTTGTTTTTAACAGCAAACAGTTCTCGCGCTTATGCATTTTTTTTTTATCCAATAAAATCCACAAATCATAATTCACAACACACAATTGAGGAGCGTTTCAAGTGCGTCGCTGATAAATTTCGCGAGGACGCGATACCGATTTTTTTTTGCACATTTTTAGCTCGCAAAGGCATTCGTTTTTTTTACGCCACTGACACTATATAATAATAGACACAATTATGTGATCAACTGCGATCTATACATTTTAGGCGGTTTTTTTTTTTTTTTAATAAAAAAATGTAGGGGATATTTATTTGGAATTTTTGTTCCGACAAGAGCGTAGCGGCCGATGATTTTCGTTTTGATCTAAGTGGATAACGAAATTTTTATATTTTTAATAGCAGAAATATATATTATTTTTTGTAAAAACCTTTTATTCCGAAATCGACTACGATTTTAAATAAAAAAAAAAAAAAATATATATATAAAATCGGCGGTACGTTTCTGCCTTTATATACGCCGTTCATAATTTTACGCTGTACAATAAGGCGCAGGGGCGTAATTAAGGGGGGGATGAGGGGAATAAATCCCCCCCAGAGCCTTTTTTTTAATCATGTATAAAAAAAAATAACTGAAAACTGTCATCATCTATTGTAGAATCAAAATTTTTCTTATTTTTTCCTATTTTTATACTTTACTTAAAATCGCTTTTTTATTATAATGTTTAAATTATAGGCCTCGGAAACTGAATTTAATTTTATAATTTACCAGTTAAAAATAACAGTAAATATACGAGTAGTAATCAAATATTTCTATTGTGTATTTTGATTTAAATACTTGTGTAATATTAACTTAGTTAGATTACAAGTAAATTTTTTTTTATTTTTTTTACTGATTTGTAGTATACGTAGTATGTACATAACAAGAAAATTTATAGTATGAAGGGTGTGTGTGAAGTTTCCCATTGCACTGTAATGAAAAACGAGGGAAAAAAGTCATCCCCCCCCCAGAACAAATTTCTAATTACGCCACTGTTAATAAGGCGTAATGATATTTGCGGTTTACAATCCACAAACGCAATCACGTTTTGACCGTTTTATCTTTACGTTTTTTTTTTTAGTCTTGTCATGTTATCAGCTTTTTGTTTTTGTTCTATCATATACGATTTAAAAAATTCAGTAAACTATATGTTCTTGCAAATAGCGAACAACGAGAAACGTCGATTTTGTTCTATAATACTTGATTGTATTATTTTGTAATAAATATAAATCGCTTTGAAGTTATGAAAACAATTATCTATCATAATTGAATTGAAGGGTCCGGAGCAAGAAGTAGGTATCTCCATTTTTTTGAAATTGTTTAAGAGGTACAAAAAACTAAATAACGGAGGTATGAAAATATAGTAAAAATATATTTAAATTTTCCATATACGAAGAGCTAACTATACATAGATATTTATATAGATTTACATTTTACATAATCTTAAGTACATTTTTAAAAAAAAACAAAAGAAAAACTAGAGATACGTGTGGTCGTTGCACTGAAACGAACAAATTTTGTTTTTCGTGATATTAGCCTACCTAACGGACGGATTTATCTGGTTATTTCGCACCAAACTGTAGACAAAGTTTTCCGTTATCACATAATGTACAAAATTAATTTCAAAAAAAATGAAGATACCTGGTTCTTGCTCTGAACCCTTCAATTGCTTTATTATATTAGTTATTAAATTATCCGCTCGTCGAAATTTTTACGTATTCACTGTAATCACAAAAACTAATATTATATACTCGCTGTAAAAAAAAAAAAAAACGTTAAAAAAACATTGTTATGAATACGATGATTAGGGCCCCAAAATTATCCTGTTATTTAAATGCTCCCCTCCCCCAAAAAAAAAAAATTTATTTACAACTTTCCTCATTTATCAGTATTTTTATAATTAGGTGAAACCCAAATAAGGAGAGAATTGTCATATCGCCGTTGGAGTTTAGTGTAAAAAAAAAAAAACCGCCACTGCGTTTACCGCGGCCGTTTTCGAGTCCGCTTACAATATTCTAATGGTTCTTTTTTTTTTAATATTTCCGTGTCTTCGACTTTCTATGCGCGCGCACTGGCACTTGCCCGACGAACGTTATTCAGTTTTGAGTTGCATGCGATCGTTTTTTGATGGGATAATGTCGTACGCGCGCGTACAATATTATATTCTGCAGGCAAGGCGTGTCAGACCATAATATTATATATACATTATACACACACACACACACACACACGTACAAATAATATTATAATATATTATACGCGCGTATTATTATTATTATTATTATTATTACTGTTTCGCGCATCCAAAGTTTGCGTGACTTTGCCAGACAGTTCATTAAAACGACGACCGCCCGCGGAGACGACGGTGTGTATTAATTGAGGTTATACTTATACGCGGAGAAACTTAAAGTTTACTCGGGCGCGCGCGCGTGTGTGGTTTCAATTTCTATTGCGTGGTCCGCCGGACTTGTCAGTGGCGTACACACAAAAAAAAAAACACAACGAAACGCATTTGCCGACTGCAGTAATCATGGCCGGTGGGAGGATATGAGTGTTGAATATGATATATGATATAATTGGTTTTTTTTTTTTAGTGGTATGGAATTTCGTAAATAAAATACAAATGATTCCGATCAAATTGTTTACAATTTGATGATCAAAGTCATCGAGCAATGGGAAAAAAAATTTGGTCAAAAAACGTGAAAGACGCGCGTTTGCAGTATGTCAAAAGACGGTAAATACCGCGAGAACCGGGAAAGGTTTTGTGGAGACGACAACGTGCCTTAGTATTAATACAAATGTTCAGTGGCGTAGCCAGGATTATGTAATGGGGGGGGGGGTTTAAGTTTAAACGAAATTATAAGCTTTTACATTTTTTGTTAAGTTTGTTGCACAATGCACAAATTACTTGTAAAATGACAAAATATATCATATTTTTTTGCAGTAGGTACTAGAATTAATGAAATATACCATTGTATTAGATTAAAAAGTATAAAAAAAAAAGGCAATGGGGGGGTTTAAACACCCAAAACCCCCCCTGGCTACGCCACTGCAAATGTTCATTATAATCGTTTAAATCTGTTGCGAGTCTACATAATATGTTGGCAGTTCATGCTGAATGTGCCGCAGATACGTCTCGAGGATGACATACACAACGAAATTGTTTCTGAAGCCAAAAATGACATATATGAAATACGAATTATAATTTTCTTTTTTATATTTATTAGTTGTCTTATTTAAGTGAACACGAATTAACTTTAAAAAAAATGTATATTTATTTTATTGGAAAAATTACGACCTAGTCTTAATTACGACGCTGTTCGCGCAAAAAGGATGTTCGGAGAATCGGCTGGGGACCTTAACAATTTTTGCTCGTATTATTACACGCGCGTGGAAAACGTAACGGCGGCAAAATTTGAAACGACAAAACACGGAAACAATGATTTCATCATTGAACATAAAGGTAGAGTATATAGGTTTTCACTTACCTAAAATATGCGATCAGGTGTTTTCCAACACATGTTATTGCCGATTTTCTCAAGAGGAGTACTTTATTAAATGATCTCAAGCTTTTGACTTTTTTCAGAATTATTATTCTAAAATAGCGAGATATCCGTCGTATAGTCCAAAAAAAAATATGTTCTCAAAGGATATATAATTTCGAACTGGTAATTTTTTGGAGAAAAAAAACTGTCGTTAGTGCTTTGAACACCACTAACCGTCGAATACGATTAGAATAATATTGGAAAATGAAGCGAAGAAAATAGTGCTACGCAGATGAATGCCGACAAAACCAGAATAATGGAACTCCTTTTAAAACGATGAAGACCCTCGCAGAGAATTAGATGGATTAATGTGTGGAAAAGTCAAGGACTCTGAGTACTTAGTATTGTAACATAAAGCGTTAAAAATGATTGTGGGCCAGTGGATAGGCGGATTAGGTATTCGTATAAATAAGGTCGATAAAACATACTTCGCGTTGACCAAAAAATATGTTCGTTCCTATCTATACTCGTTAGAAAAACTTAAGTACGATTAAACTAATGAGACGCCAGTTCTTACATATACGACTGTGAAGCGTGGACGTCAATCCGTCAAACAGAAAGGAAGCCAAAGACGTTCAAAAATAAAATATGGAGAAGAATCTGTGGCCATCTTTTTGATGAACCGAAAAACAGTCGGCAAGAAGAAGCTGTATGACAACGACGAATTGATGTGGAACCGATAACCGGTTTTATTTTAAAATACACCTATGGCATGGGCGTATAATGCGAAACGTAGATGGTGATACCACCAGAGAAGCGTTAGACTGGAAACCTCAGGGAAGAGGCCAAGAAAAAGATGGATTGATCAAAAGAGGATATAATGGGGAATTGGGCGCGAGTAGCTATGGTTCAAAACAGATGCAGATGCGGAATGGTGTTGAGTTGGTGGCAAAAACTCTCGGAGAGTTGTAAAAGCCAAAAGAAGAAGAAATAAACGAAAAACCATCGTTGTAAATCACCGTCACGTACTCCTCGCTTCGTTCAAAACAAGAAATAAAAAAAATGGCAGGGGAGAAGAAATCGGATGTCTGCGGGCGTGCTGCATCAGGTCGTACGATTATTATTTTATTAATATTATAACGTCACGAGAGAACCCGTTAAATTTCGATATATTTTTCTCCATTTCCGACTTCCCGCCACACCGTCTCGCACGACCGTCCGATTCGAATCCGTCTTGGATTTACTCCCTTCGGACACAATGACGCGGCGGTCCATTGTATATATGAGCGCGTTTCGCCTTGACTGCTTCAGGGACGGACTCCTATACGGTTTTCTCTCTGTCTACCGTCAATATTGCTCGTATATAGTACACACAAGACACAAAGACATCGACCGAGATGTTATTACTTCCGGTTTGTTAACTCGTATTCCACCGTGCAGTTTACACAGGGTACACAACGTGTTCCTTCACGGATAAATACACCTTTTTAGAATTTTTTTAAAATAATTATTCGTTGAATACTGTAGTTGTTGGTAATTTCGGTTGTTTTACAATTTATTTTTCTTTTTGCAAAATTCAAATTAACCATTATTTTATAAATGTATTTTTGGCAAATAATTTTGGTGTTAAAAATGTATACTAAAGATATGACACGAACCGTTGAATTTCTAAAAAAATTTTTTTTTTCGATTGCCAATTTCTTTCAGTTGCGGTATACGAGAAACCCCGGATGGACAGAAAAATGACGCGACTCGTGTTCAGTACAAATGTCTAACAATATTAGTCATTATTACAAGTATTTCAGAATCGATTCATAAAATGGCTGTTTTGGGATCTACAAAAAAAAATTTAAAATACTATGATTTTAGCGCGGGATTCTAATGATTATTATGAATAAAAACTTTAAAAATATTGATCATAAGTTATTGCGCATTTGTCAGATTTCCGTGGAACACCCTGTAAATATCTGTACTCCGAAGAACCGTCGCCGATGAACGACAATATTTCGGACGTGGTGTTTCCATTATATTATTATACACACGCGTAGTCGGATTTCGATCGTCAGAACGAATCAAAAGTGTCCCTCTTCCACACCGGATTATCAACCTAGTGATTTTATATATATATATATATAGTATTGTATAAAACTTATATGAAACTGAATTCGTTCAGTATTACTTCATATATATATTTATTGATTCTGAGCACGATTTCTACCAGTCCATCAAACAATTGTCAACGAAACTCGATCGGTTATTCGCGCTAAATCTAGTATGTTGAATTTATTTCCTGCTCTTATTATATTTAAAAGTTATTAAATGTTTATTGACATATTTTAACACTGCGTGAAATTGAAAATTTTTTATAAAAAAAAACGAATTTTTTTCTATTTATATTCATAACACGGAGAATTTTTGCATTTAAAGTGGTAATTTATTAAGCGGCCGTGTATAACCAATACGATGTCAAATATTCGCACGCGCACACACTGCATATTATGTAAGCAGTGCCGACTACCTTTCGAAAACAACAAAAAAGAAATCTTACTTTCTCAACGTACCGGTCGATCTTGTAATGTGATAAGGATTCTCGTGCGAATTCTATTTTAAATTGACTATCTTACTTAATAGAGTGCTTTAATACTTAACATCACTGAGAGTTTTAAAAATTTTTAATTTTTTCGATACATTTTGGAGGCATTTATGGAACAAACATGTTTTAAAACGTGGGAAAACCGATGTCAATTGAAATTGAAGATCAATTCAAATCTGTTAATATGTTAAATGTTTAGAGTTTAAAATTGAACAGTAGATTGAAGATATGTTTTCCTATATATAACATTATGACAAACATTTTTCAAAGGTGTTATTTGAAAATTTAATGTATAGCAAAATGCAGCTTCGATGTATATATATATATATATATATATATATACGTATGAAAATGCATTACATCGATGTTCCAATAACATATCTGTATGTGTTATTTAAACTCGAAAATTGTGTACAAGTTTAATATTACTATTTCAATAATGCAATTATTGTAAAATCATAGGTCTAAAATGGACAGATGATAGGGCAAGAGTCACCCAGCGTTTCCGGCTTTCCCTCATACTGGATGACGTAGAACATATACTGTGCGGTCTTGAATAAAGTCAACTCCCGGACGATTACGAACAGAAACAACAAATTTTGGCTGATGCCGCAAAGATCTGTCGGTCTTTCTTGACGATGATTCACTCGATACTCAAACAGAAAGAGGATGACGAACGAGAATATTCGAACGCGGTCAGAAGAGTCTGCCCCGGTTTTTTGAGTAAAACCGGAGGAGGTAAAGATGAGGCGATGAAGCAAACATATTCTTGAACCGACAAAACCTTGGATTTGAAGAAAAACTGTATGCCGGAGGTAAATTAGAGTATAATTATCATGTGAGGGCAAGCCAGCAGGGGTCTGTCCTTCTGGCTCTCGACCACTGATTGCATTTGTTAAAATTAACGATAGTAGCAATGAGGTAGTAATGCACCAAACGATGCAACGATTTTTTTTTATTGTTTTCAAATTCAAAAATAGTAAATACACTATAATACAACGTTGCGTTTGAACCGACATTCACTCGCGGGTCGATACATTTATATATATATTATGTGTATGTAGCAAAATGTTGGACTTCATATTCTATAGAATGCAAAAAACGTTTCGGAAAAGTATATGACTAGGTGGACTCCGTATAATGGTGAATCTCAAAATAATAGTAACGCGCTATATAGTAAAAATAATAATGGTCGATGTCAATGTTGTTCATATTACGTATCAAAATAACGACGGCCGACCAGTAACAGCCAATGGCCGATATAAAACAACTGTTTATCCCGTGTTCCGTTCCTTTTTCTACAGTAACGTCTACCGGAAAATGTTTACATCGAATTACGCCTTGTAAAGTATACCGTTTTTCATACGCGAGACATTTTAAATGAAAATTCACCGTTGAAAAGAGGGGGAAAATATTATTGAAAGCTTTGGATTTTATATAAAAAAAAAAAAAAACGCCTAAAGGTATTATAAATATCACCAAGTCATAATATATAGTATGACAATTGACGTTTTATACATTTCCAACACCGACGCGCTGGTGTTCTAAACGGTATGCCTATAGATTTCTATAGATCGGGGTCGTATTCAACACTATGCCGGTAACATATTATTTATATACGAGTATTTAAATATAGAAGAAGAAAAAAAAATGTGATAACAAATAAACGCGTTTATATTGCAGAAATATTTGAAATTCTCGTAATATTAATTCGACTATAAATTACGGAACGATTTAATAAAATCGGGATTTGCCGGAGAAGATATTCTCAGACTCTTGAAATGTATTCACGTGTTATTGCCTGTAGCAAAAACAAAACCACCGAGTATATATAGCCTCGTATGTAGCTCTTTAAAGAGATATTTTTTTCTCCGAATCATAACGTTACCGAACCATTTCCCGCGCGTTATCCACGTCGTTTTCGTTCCTAAAAAGACGTTCAAAAAAAATATTATTCACTATAATATACATAGACGCCCGCAGTAGAACGCGTATACAGTATAATAATATATTCGTGTTCTCCGTATACGTGTAATATAACGTCCGTTTAATTATTACAGAGAAAGAGCAAATCTTGTCTCGGACGTTTCTATACCGTCTCCAAAACGATGTTGTTCTATTCGTATACGCGACTTCTTCGTACCTACCGGTATATTAATAATTAAACGCGTATTTTAAATACGTCTAACGAAGAGATGTTTTTTTTTTTTTTCGTAATAAACATATTTTTGAGATTTTCCATATTAAATATCGCATATTAGATGATAATGCGTAACGCTTACATTCGACGTCCAGAACGATCCTTTTGCTGACCGACGGTGGTACGCCGTTAGACGCGATGCACAAATAAGATCCCATGTCAGCTCTACTGACTTTGGTCAGGTTCAGCACGTTGCCGTGTTGCTTCTCGACTGCGAATTGAAAAAAAACATATAAACAAAATTAATGCGAATATATTGGTTGGGCAAACAGTAATTTTCTAAACATTTATAATAATATATTCGGTCGATTTTCTAAGTGGCCGCGCGCTCGTACTGCCGCGCACACTCCGGAGCAGAGCGCATTTAATCGTCCCGGAAGGAGCGAACGGTCAAAACACATATAAATAAATAATAATAAGCCGTAAACGCTGCAGGTAAAATATTGTACCGTGGAAAACGCCTATTATATAATATGGTACCTTGGCTGTTATTGTTTTCAGAACCCGTAAGTATATAAACCGAACAGCAACATATATTATAGAAACCGTTATAAATTTGATTTAACATTATTAAATTTTATTTTTTTGCGAAATAAATATCTATAAAGAAATTTATCGGCGCCCGTCGAATCGCGTGATGCGCAGTGTATGTGTGGGTGGGTAGTCAAAGAAAAAAAATTTCGTTGACGAATAATGTATAAAAAGCGATTATAGAAACGCCAGAAACCGCTGTCCGGATCGATACATTTAACGTTAGTTTTATGCATAACGTTTTAGTTTTGCACAACACTTTTTCTCGGTTATTATAGCCTATTATTATTTTTGAATATTATTTTAGACAGAAAAAAAAAACTAGTCTGCTAGCACTCGAGACATTGTTGTGTAAACGTCGCGTGAGCGATAAAAATGGAACGAAACTGTGATTGGGATTTGTGAATATTGGTATCTTTATTCAAAATAATTTCGATAATAAATATTACTATTAGTTGTCATGACAACAGCTTACACATTGCGCGCAATTTATAATCACGTGTAAATTAATTAATATTATTAATATTAATAAAGATTATTATTAGTTGTCATGACAACAGCTCACACGTTTCCGTCCCATTTTCCGAGATTTACACTCATACCGCCGTAATAAATGTTTACACGTTAAAAAAAATTTTTTTTCATTACCGCATTATGTCGCTACATATAATAAACCGTAGAAAATAATAGTTAATAATAATAATAATAATTACAATTCGAATTTTCACCGTTCGAAATATTATAAACAATAACGAATCGACGCGCATTTTTTTTCTTGTTATTATTTATATAAAAGAAAAAAAGAAAAAAGAAATATGCAAATTAAAAATAAACCTTATATTTATAGATATAGAAAACGAATTAAATTTTCACTTGTTTTTAACGTTTTAAAACAATAAACGAGACGGGAATAAATAAAAATTTGTAATTTAAAAAAAAAAAATGTATCTATCTTATTTTTATGTACGCATAACACAAATTTTAACTTTTATATTAAAAATATTTATATTTTTAAAACGTGAAAAAAAAAATTGTACCTCGTAACCGTAGTAACGTTTTCTATATGTATATCGTTTTTATACGTGTAATTACATCGGACGCGCATAACAGACGGTGGTCTGTTTTTTATCCGCGTTTCATCGCCAAGTGAAACGGGAAAACGTTAAATTACTTATTTCAGAATCAATTTGAGTAGAGTTTTTCTTTTTTTATGTATGTTGCTCGTGTTAAATATTATTATGTTTATCTCGGAGCCTCGGTCGATTTCGAAACAGTATAAAGCTGTTATATATAATATATTATACGATCGCAGCAGTTTTCGCGCTTTTGTTTGCAGCGTTCAAAACAATAAATGTTCGAATATTATCGATTCCTCTTTCTTTTTTTTTTTATTTAATTGAAGTTTATTCGAGTTTTGTTCTATACACGCATTATTACCAATTATCGTATCTATAATGTATATATAATGCTTTATTCGTACTATTGATTTTACGACGGAGGAGGGGGAAAGGAATCGATTTTTTTTTACTCTTCTATTTCTTTAAAATATATTAGCACGATACTATAATATCTAGGGCTAGGATTTATATGCATTGGCATATTTTTTTTTTGCGACTTCTGATTACTGCTTTTGTTTGAAATATCCACGAATTACGTTATGATGAAGCAAATGGTGGTTATTTTATTTTGCATATTTTGAATAAAATGCATATTATTGCGTATTTCAACAATAAACACATTAAATGCGTGTTTTACGGTATATTTTAGCCGTGGTGTTTGGTAAAAGAAGAAAATATAATTCACGTATATGTTTATAAATTATACGTGATAATTTAAATCGAAGTAATCTGGATAAAGATTTTCATTCCAATCTAACCCCTGTACTGGGGGGAATTGTAAAATTTAAAAACGCAAAAATTACGTCATATTGTGATGTTGAATACGTAGCTTCAGCAAGTATAAAAACATCATATTATATAAGATCAAACAGAAGACATTTTATTTTTGAAAATTTTAAACACCACATCAATAGTAACACGTTATATAATAAACCACATACCTAATAGTTTATAATAATATTTTAGAATTAAAAAATTTCGTTTTTGTATTTTGTGCCATATTTTTTCAAATTTTTTTTTTTTTTTGCATATTTTTAATAAATCGAATGCACGTTTTACCATTGTTTAATGAATACTAACCCTACTAATATCCGCAATAAACGTACGTCGCCGCGCACGTTTTATTGCGTGTATACAAAACGGTGTTAGAAAATGGTGTAAAAAAAAAAAAAAACTTGTCGACCTTTTTCTCGGCGCAGTGGCGGCTATCCTAGAAAAAACTGGTGTTGTTGAAGATATTTCCAGAGGACCACCCACCCACCAAAGTCCGGTCTATCATTAATTTTTTTCACATTAATCAGTCATATACCTACATAAAATCGTTCTTTACAAAATTGACGGCTGCGACAACCATCACTCACTATACCCTTAGTTTTTAATCTTTTTTTTTTTACTAGTCAACTATGTATTACCCATCTGTTTATAATTTTTTTGAACTAAATATTCTTTACAGGTCCAATATTTAAATTTCGTATTAGGTATAACAAAAATTCACTTAATACTTATACACAATAAAAACAAATGATACCTTTTTTTAGTTTTAAATATATTCCTTTCTTTTAAGAGCATATTATATAATAACATGATAATTAAATATAAAACGGATTAACAGCATACGTATGTGTACATATAGCGACATTTAGTCAATAACGATACGTTTTATTTATAAATCTTATATTCACCTAAACATCTATTTATTATAAAATCAATGCTAATATACATACCAAATATGTATTCTTTTTAAATCTTTTTTGCTTTTGTTTTCTTCCAAGTTCTATCTTTTAAAATTGAAACAATACTAATTGTCACTAATAAGTCGAGTAATAATAGTTTCTTGGTAAACATTTACGTTGATTACCCGAAATCCACCATTCACCCATCCACCCATTTTATAGGTGTTGCTGAAGCAACACTTCAAGTATAGGATAGCCGCCACTGTCTCGGCGAATTTCATCATACTGGCGAAACGGCCGAAAAGGACACATGCCGCGTCGGGTCATAATGAATCGTTTTAAAACTGTTTTAAATCCGCGTACATACACTGAACTGAATTGTCACGTCGATCGTGAAATGGTCTAGGATCAATGTTCAACTCCCCGACTCTAATCTATAATATAATAATTGTGTACAGGTCGGAAAACCGTATAATTTTATATTATCTTTCGCACGCAGCTCGCTCCATATTTATTATATATACCTACAACGATAGTGTGCGTTGTAATACGCGTTATACGCGTGCACTTGTAAACTAATCCCATAAACTCCATACCTTCGGGGAACACTTAATGTTGCATCACACGACTTAAACTTCGAAGTCTCTGCTGCTTTTTCTTCGTGTATTTTTTTTTTTTTTTATGATTTGTTGTTATGTATATAAGCTCGGCTCCGCGAGACATCAACGATTAACCACCCGACAAAACGTTACTTTTCTCTCTCTCTCTCTCTCTCTCTCCCCCGGTGTCCATTAGCGCAATACGTATACGCGTATACAGCAAGAAAAACACGTTGATAAACTTTCATCGTAAAATCTCACTTTCGACGGTTAGTACGCGCAGTAGCGTTTTATTTTTATTTTTTTCTCGCATTCCTCTCCGCGTGCGTATAATATAATTTTTTAACGCAAAAGACTTTATTCCGTATAATACGGCAACGAGACACGGAATAATTTAACCGAATGCCCTCCCCCGAAGTGACACTAAAAGTAAATTATCGTCGATTAGGGACGAAATTTCAACAGCGAACGCGCACCGCCGGCGACCAACATCGCGGAACGCGATAAAGTATATATATACGTATATATACGTATACGCACAACAATATGCTCGTGTAGTTTAGTCATAATTAATAATTCATCTTAAACACTTAAGGTATACGCAACATATTAAATCATTCTGTGTATAATATATTGTACTGGTGTACGCGGAAATTTATATTTCGCTCGATTAAAATATTTAATTTTTTTTTTTTTTAAGCCGTTTTTTTTCCTCCCGCCCCTCGTTTCGTTTTACACTTTTACATACGTTTCATTCAGCCGTTATACTGCGCGCGCGCTTTCGTATACGAAAACGCACTCGTATACAAGACGTGTGAACGGTTATTTGGAAAATAATAATATTTCGTGAAAGTATATATCGGGTTGAATTATTTTACGCTGAAACCTATAGACATTTCTTCCCAATCGACTGCGCTGGCAGTCACGTTATTATATATTATATATTATTCCATAAAAAAATCAAAACGACTCGGTGGGGAAATTTTATATTGATTCTAACGTAATTCAATTTAATTGAGAACGCGTGCGTTGACATGGATATTAAACGTAGAAAAAACAAAATATATGTGATTTGTAAAAAAAAAAAAAAGTATGAAACCCCGGTCAAAATACCCGATGCAAAATATAAGATCTGCTAGTAACGGGACGATGTCCGTTATCGTCGTCTCTATTTAATATTTTAATAATAATAATAATAAGAAGAAAAACACGGAAAAAAGATGAGAATAATCATTGGCCAATAGTCGAATAATAAAGACACTACGGGTTTTCGATTTGTCTCAATTAGTTTTTTAAGCGCAAGCAAAACTATACCGAAAATTTGAAAAAAAAAAAACTGGTAAATTTGTTGATATATACGCTTTCATCAAAACCGAATTTATAATACATTTTTTTTTTAAATTCCAAAATCAATATTTCGAAATGCTTAAAATCTTTTCCAATTATTTATTTAAATAATTGAATACGCGTACGTCGAAAAAAAATTTTCGTTTATTTTATACATAAAATGTACTACAACTTCGATCGAAGAACTGGAAATTAAATAAAAGCTTATTTATATAATATTCAAACAATAACACTATACAAATCCAGTAAATCGAAATTTTTTTTTAATGTTTGAATTTTAAATTTTGGTAAAATAAAAAATTTTTTTGCATTAAACGTCGGCGAGGGGTTGTTTTTTTTTTAAATTAAGAGATAAAAATTGAGTACGAGATTAAACGTATATTTTTCTATTTACATTTCAAAATTACTATAAAATGTATTAAATAAATATAAATTTAAAAAATGTTCTCCGCGATTAAAAATGTCGGTTTACTTATAACGCGTTTCAATGTTATACACCGTATATTTATTCATTTTATTAAAATATATATTAGTGCGTCGATCAGAAGTAAAAAACATTTCCAATACAACGATTTAGCATTGCATTTCAAATTGAAAATATTAATACAACTCTCTTTGTCACAGTGCTCCACTCGATGAATAACCGACATCCACGCCGCTCGTTTTTTTTTTTTTGGGTAAAATTTATAAAACCATTCTGATGTGTCCACTTATTTATTGTTAATAAACGTTTTTTTTCTTTTTATTCACTTTACACGTTATATATATATATATTATATCGAACGTACAAAATTAAACAAAATATTCTGCAAAATGCATTTATACTAAAAAAAAAAACATAAAAAAAAAACGTAAGGTAACGCGCACGGGTATCTAATAGCGATATTTTGTTTTATCCTTTTTCCGTTTACATCATATATCAAAGCGTAACCGCAGAATCCTATTTGTTTTATTTTTTATTTTTAATAAACGGAGTACACAGTATTTTCGTGATAAAAAAACTGCTGCGAGCACTATATATACTGTTGCGCGTGATGGACGATTCGTCGGGAAATAACGGTTTCGAAAACGCCCGAGTGGACAAAACGCTTTTACGGTACATGCTGGTACTGTTGAACATGTCGAAAGAAGACCTCGAGGAAATACACCGTGACCGCGGACGGCGCGAATCAAGATGCAAAGGGTGTAATAAAACGTTATTATCCCGTTCAAATAGTTCGTCATCGAATTCACAAAAGAATTCAAAGTGAATAAAATGTTTTTTTTTTAATCGCGTTGTATTGTGTAAGTGTCGCGCTAAATATTCTAAAAAAAAAAAAAAATTAATTTTTCCGCGAAATAATTCATATTCGTTTTCGTTGGCAAACCGCGGCGTTTAACGGATTAACGTTCGCGGTAATCTACTCGATTTATATCATAATTGTTATGCATCGAAAAGGTTTTTGTGGCACAAATTATGCGCGCACATACAAGACAACTAATTCCGCGTAGGATTATATTTCCAAATGCGTTATCGTTCGTTTAAAAAAAAATAATAAAAAACATTTTTCGACACAAGCGTATCGAAGAAATTCACGATAAATAAATTACACTACACGAATCCGTACGTTTTAATTCACGTATTGTACATTGAAACAACAATAATAAACGGAGACGAATTACGTCCGTATATATCTATTCGTTTACGTGGAGTTTAATTTCTAGTCAAACTCGACTGTATAAGAGGAAAAATAATTTCCGTCAGAATATTAGTATTATTTCATCGCTAATATATTTTTAAAATCCGTTCGCAGTAGTATAATATATACTCGCGTGGGGCAAATATTTTATCGTATTTTACAAAAAATTGCCTTCGACACTCGAATTTATTTGTTCGTTATAAAATTCGCTTTTATATTTAATTTGAATCACGAAGTGTATATAATATATTATGTGTTACCTTCGTTTTTTTTTTTATTAGACAACGCTCAGACGGAAGAAAAAATGTCATCGACAAACGTGTCATGGAAGAATTTGATAACACATACGATAAATAAATACCTATATCAACGAATAACGCATTTCCTACGATAATACTATATAATTTATAACGATTAATTTGCCAAAGACAAAATTTACATTTCGTCCGTACGCCTTATTATTGTTTATACGTATACGTTTTAAATTAGGATAGCTCATTTACGCTGATGGTAATAATACCGATCGATCTGCATAAAAAAAAAAAAAAAAAAATACATACACTTTGAACGCCTGTTATTATAATTTATTCAACGGCGGGTAACATTATTAATCGCGCGGATTTTACCTTTTTTCCTTCTGTCGACTGTTATGTTGTATCCGTTTTCTCTTTTCCATACGATTCTTGGTTCTGGATTACCTTTGGCTTTGCACGTCAACGATATGTTGAGCCCCTCCCTCACGACTACAGTCGACGCAGAACTTTCCTCGTCGACTATGTTCGGCGGCACTGTCAACAGTTCGATTAAATCGTATCAATATAGATATAAATAAATAATTAATTTATTTCATTTTTTGTTATTATTACGAGTGTGTATATATATAAAAAAAAAAAAAAAAGCCAAAACACCAAAGTCGGATAGACGCTATTTTCATTTTGCTTTTTTTGTCAAAAATAATTATAAATCATTGATATTCTTCCTTTTTAAAAAAAAAAAAATAATAGAAAACATAAAATGAATGAAATACTATTAATACTTTTTCTTGTACGACGTATAAATATTTCAAGAGTTTGAAATTTAATTAAATTAAATTTTGTATATATCGCGTCATAAATGACTATTTTTTTTTTCATATGCAAAATAATCATTTAAATCTCGTGAAAGTTTTTCTATGGATATGTGTATTTTTGTCCGTTTTCTTATTATTTGTTTCATACTCAGAACAAAATACTAAATAAATAATATTTTATTCGTCCTAAACAAATAAAAGCGTTTAACCAAAATGATTGTGTATTATTAAATATAAATATATATTAGGTATATATATTTTTAAACTGTACCTAGTTAAAATCGATGTTTATGTTTTTAGTTGTATAATACAGCATTAATAGTAGTATTATATGTATATTATTTATATACGGTAAAATCCTACAATTTGTTTATTCTCGTACTAATAATTTTTTAATTAAATTTATTTTTGTCAAACTTTCAGAACAAGTTTACTTTTACGTTTTGTCAACACATTTTCGACGGTTAAGCGCGTAAATTGAATTTTTTTAATATTATTTTCGTCATTTTCAAGGAAAAATAATTTTTTATCAAAAAAAAAAAAATCGTTCATATCTCGACTCGTACAACGACTCCGGATTAAAAAAAAAAAAAAAAACTTTGATCCACAAGCGTTGTCATTTTGTTGAAGTATAATGTACGCATGTAAATTATGTCAGACCGAATAACGTTATGATTGTTTGTCGATCGTATAGAAATTAAAACGATTATTATTCTCTATTCTGTTTTACTGCATTTAAAACGATTTTCGTTAGAACGATTTACTCGCGTATCATTATTTAAAATCGAAGTGTACATTACATATTATGTAATTAATAACTGCGCAAAACTGTTTTGATAATAATTTCGGCACACATTTGCACACTGTCCAGCTGCAGATAACTCGTATTACAGCAGTAATATTGTTCGCCGCGACCTAACGAATTTTTTTTTTTTTATACTTTGATGATTTGACTGATTCGTACAGAACGTCAAATATTTAAAAAAAAAAAAACGTATAAAATAAACTATAATAAATTGATTGGAAGATTTCTAACGTGAATTCGATACACTGCAGTAGCAGTATATATAAGGTAATAATTTCCACAATGACATTCCCTCTATAGTAGTATAAAGGCCAATCAAAGCGCAAGTCAAATATGATATATTTTTCTTGGTTGAAATTTAACTCGGATGAATATAATTACACTAAAACCGTGATGGTGTTCCTTACCCGGTATTTATTAAAATATTATTAAAACGGAATAAATAAATTAAACGTTATTTATGATTTCAACAATTTACAATTATTTTTACATTTCACACGCTTTAAGCCGGCGGAGTATAATATATTATGTATATATATATATATATATATATATATACGTATTCATGTATTAGCTATCTACTTCGTATAAAATTATCTTCAATTAACCGTTGTTTGACACGATTTAGGTTTAATTAAATTATCGCGTTATATTCTCCGCAGGAAACTTTACGGGAGTTTATCAAAACAAATGTTTTATACAGGTATTGGATCGATAATTAAATAACCCGAAATAAAATCAAAAAGAAATTTTAAATGTACGGATTAAAAAAAAAAAAAGCGTTTAACGATTTGTTGGTGACCGGTTGTTATTTTATTATTTTTTTTTTGAATGACCAGAACGATTTGAATTCGTTAATAATTGTATTAAACGTTTGAACGGTTTTCGTTTGAAATGTGTTCAGTAAACAATAAAATACGCCGAGTATTAAATTTAATTATTTATTTATTGATTCTAAATAAATAATTATTATTGATTGAAGGACGAAACGTGCAAATAAAAACAAGTAAAAAGATTAAAATTTTAATTAATTTTTCTTACCTATCGCTAAAATATTATATTTGAGACGAACTTAAACTTTTAACGGACCACCCCGTCCGGGTTCAAGGAAAGAACGCGAGTTTCTCGTATTCCACTATCGTTATAATATTATTGTACTGGAACGACGAGAAGAAATTTCGTGGACGAGAATGCCAAGCAAATGTTTACCTATATATTATACACAATACGAGTGCATCTTTTTAATATTTTATATTATATAGAAGTATGATGGGAATGTAGATTAATATAAATTATTGTACGACGATTCAATGCAGTTTTTTTTTTTTTTGCTTTATTCGTCGAGTTTTATTAACAAAAAACCAGAGTAGAAGCACATCGAACTGTTCACTGGGACGTTGACGATTTTGTACACATTCCACGGACGAATTTTTGAAGTAAAAATACGTATAAGAAGTTTATTCCGAATGACTATGAAGCGTACGCGGAAACTCGGAAAAATGTTCGTTTCGTTTGAAAAAAAATGCGTACATGCAGTATTATGTATGATATAATATGTTATCATTTCGAGCAAATGCGGTTGATTGCGCACGTTATTTATAATAAATATTATCGTTTTGTTTAGGTATATTAAACTAAATATTTGCAATGGTCCGTCGAAACGAATTCGGATTATGTTTTCAAATGTAGTAATTTTGTCGTTTTACTATATACGTTCAAATATTCAGAAGAATATAAAAAAACAAATGCGAAATTTCGCCATTTGATTAACAACGAGAAATTCTCTGTCGATAAAAACAATAATTCGTGTATACGTTCGACGAACACAATAATTATTGTCTTCGATTTTCGAAAATAACTTATTGATATTGCGTGTACATATTTTATAAGTGTATTAATTGAAAATGAATATATTATTGTTATGATAGTTGTATAGTGTAAAGTTTACAAAAATCGCCTTAATTTTTTTTTTCGGATTGGAAAGCGAGTATTTTCTCTCTTCGTCGTGCACACGCGAATCGAAATGTTTCGTTCTTCCAACGTACCGATCGACCTAGTGTTGCGATAAAGATTCTGAAAACAGATTTTTTGAATTCTTCGTGAATTATACTATAGAACGATTTTCCCAATTTTTATCGCAAGATCTTCAAAAAAATTGATTATTAGCAATTAATTTTAAATTTTTTCAAGTAATTTTTTTAAGGATTTATAAAAAAATTACCTATTAGAAATGTGAGAAAATCATTCACGACAAATTCAAAACTGTTTTCAGAATCTTTATCGCATCACTATATTATGTAGGTCATTGGAAGTACGAAACGTTTATTTTACTATATGATTCGTGTGTGCAAGAAAAAGAGAGAAACATACTCGCGCTTTCAATCGTTCTAACTCGCATTTCTAATGATTGTGAAAATTTGAAAACTTGGAATTTGCATTACTTATATATATATATATATCTTTTAATACGCGTGTTCCGTAATTTTTCTAAGAGTAACGAAACGTTGATATTAAACATGTAATATTCAATACTGGATTACCAAAATCTCGTTTGAGACGAATGAACCGGTTACCGGGACACTAAATTATCTCCTGTCCAAAACTGGCCTTTGCCTGTCGCATGTGTACGCGTATTTATACTGGTTTTGCTGTTAATTCCACAATAATTACTTGACTATTCGATAAATGCGTTTATTTAAAGCGTATTATGCGTATATTGGACCGGCGCTTTATTAATCAATCCAGTAATATTTACCAACCGAAGTGTCCATACTAATTACCCGTCATAAGGTTTCTTCAATTAATTTCAATAAACCGAAAACGGAATAATAAAAAAAAACGAAAATAATTAACCACGTAATATAAAAATTTTGTTTTTTTCTTAAAGACGCTCGCGGTTAATTCGTTTTGCGTTCACATTTTAATTGTTTTGTAATATTTATGTTATCTTTTGTTTTGTAATTAACTCGATTAACATATTTTTTCTTTTCTTACGCAAAACGGTTAAATTAATTACGTTTTTTTTTTTTTTTTTTAACGCGGAGCCTACGTTGTATTTACGTATTATAATAACAAATCAACTTTAATGTAACACCCATAAATGTTTGTACTATAAAATAGTGTTGGAAAACTAAAATAGTATGTAAGTACTCCACGTTTGCATAAAAATTGTAAAGTACCGATAGATACGAACTATTTTATCTGAAAAAAAAAAGATATCTCTCATCTTACTTCGAAACTATGCTAAAATATTTACATTTAAACGCGTACACGAAAACAATGCGGAGTTCGAAACGTTAAATATTTTTCGAAAAAGTAAATTTGCTTTTCAGCGTTTACTCTACATTAGTATTCGTTTGTGAACGACACCGTTTAAAGTGTTTACCGTGTATAAACAAAAGTTTTATAACGCTTAGAGTTAATTTAAAATTTCAACGGTGTTAATTCTAATTTAGTGTTAAGTATAGGGAAAATTTTCTTTTCGCGATTATCTGCAAAGCTTTTAAGCGAATTTTACTTCGTTTTTTTTTTTTTTTAGATTAAATCATTTAACTAAAGACCGTTTTAAAAATATTATACACTCATTCCGTATACAATAACGTATAAAATTCTGGTCTTCGAATGACAACCCGTATTATTTTTCAGAACTAAAATAAATAAAAAACGCTTTTTTTCGTTTTCTATTTTACTTCTACGAATACTTAATTATTTGATCGCAGAGGACGGTTAACGCGTAGAACCTGTATAACATCTGTGCGTTTCTGACAAAGCATATCTTTAAGACGGTAAATTTTCAACATCCATAATTAATAATTCAAAATAATTATTCGTGTTTTCCAGGACGTAGTTTGTGGTAAAAAAATTACTCTGTACGTGTCATTTTTCGTATGTCCATATAGAATCTTGAAAGTATCTGGTTTTTTTTCCCCCGTATAAAATCAGTACAGTTTGGATTTTTGCATTTATTGATTTAACGAAGAATTTTACGCAAGAAAATAATATCGAGGGCTTTTTAATTTGAAGGAAAGAAAAAAAATTAAGCGCAATAATATACGTATACCGAGCTGAATAAAGAAATGCACATTTTTTTGGCTTGTTATTTTTTTAATTATATCTTAATTGGTTAAAAAATTATGCCTCACGGGCATCGTATAAAAATAATAATCATAACTTATAATTACAAAAATATTAATCATAATATTATTCTTGTCGTCGAAGAATATATATGTATACACATATACGTATTTATAGCGATTTCTTTTAAAAATCATTAGATTTTCGTTCGTTAGTCGAACCGTATGGTTCCGGACATGAAATCCGGTGAGTAAAAAAAATCAGAATAAAAGTCCTCCGTTTCTCCCCCTGCCCCGCCGTATTTTGGAGAAATAACTGGGACTGCAGCAGTCGTCGCGGATTAAAATATTGCGGAGCGGTGACGCGATCCGTCCGAAGGGCTGTTTGTTCGTGTATAGCGGTGGGATTTGTAATTTATTTCTTTAAGTATTCTCGGTCAAACGCCACCGAATGATATAATGAAAGCTGTAAAATAAAAAAAATAAATAAAATGAAAGGATTTCGCTGTTCTGAAATATTATAAGCGGCTTTACAGGACGGACCGGGCGAAACAAAAAAAAAAAACAATAAAAAAATTAAATAAAATATACAAATTATACCTGAATTTTAAGCCGGTTCTAGGCGTGGCGGATTTTTAATTAAATTTCATATCTCCTCGCCTCAACGTTACCGAAAATGCGTGCATGTGTGATGCAGCTGTTTAAACTCGTGTATATATATATATATATATATATATATATATATATATATAGGTATACACTATCGCTAGTGCAGAGTAGACCTAAACCGTTTAATTGTTATGGGCGCATTATAAATTATAAATATAAATTGCCTACGCTGGATGACGACGATGAAATGAATAAAAAACGAGTTCTGCGGATTTTTCGCGAATAATTACGAGAGAGTGAGAGAGAGGAAAGATTAAATATTATTTAACGAAATAAAAATCTTAACGACGCGGTGTCGACGGGACATTTTTCCGCGTGCGGACTAAACGAAAAACGTCAACGGGGGATTAATAATTTGTTAAAACGTTCCCAAAAAAAAAATAATAATAATAATAACAACTAAAAAAGACTAAACGTCGTTCGTTAAAAATAAATATTTCGTTTATCGAAAATTAACGTACCGACCACTTGCAAGTAACCGATCTGACTGATCATCGGGTCCGTGTTCACTTGACACATGTAAATGCCCTTGTCCGACGCTCTCACCCCGTTTATGTTCAACAACCACGTTTTTTGGCCGTCGTGGGACATGCTGAAACGCGGTATTCGGGCGATCACGTGCTTGTGCACCGTCAGTATCATCTTCCGATCGATGTGGATCCAGGCGACCTGTGAACCGTCAAAAACGCGATATTATTTTGTTGGCTTTTTTTTTCTAGTATGCGACACGCGTTTGAAAACCATATTTTTGATATCCGAATGATTTCAATATATCAATCAATCTTTTGGACTTCATTTTCTATTTGTCATTTAAAAAAAAAATTTTTTTTTTACTAAATCTGCATATTTCATCTTAACAATACAATATTGTTACTAAACGTGCTCTTTCGATATTATTATCAATTACTATTTTTATTTTAAGTTTTATATTGTCGAACAGTGGCGGTTATACATGCTGTTCAGAGGGGGAGGCGAAAATGGAGCCAACCACTTCTACAAAGAAGAAAGATCTATTAATGTACCGAGACGAAATGCAGATGTAGAAAAAGGAAGAGCAACGTGCATGGAACGTAAACGAAATAACAATAAAACGGGAAAATAAAGTAGTCACCAGATAGCGTTACGACACAACACAGAGGGCGTGACAGAAAGGCGCATATAAATAGTGGTCAGTCTCGAACAACACGCGCACACACCAGTCGGACGCGAACTACGTTGTTCACGCATGACCGCCGTGACTACACTGAGCGGTCCGATCGTCTCGGACCGCTATTTATATGCGCCTTTCTGCCACGCCCTGTATGTTGTGTCGTAGCGCTATCTGGTGACTACTTTCTTTACCCGTTTTATTACGGTCGGCTGACGCGCTATGTCGGTACATGCGGGTGTTTAGTTTGACGCTGACCGAGCGCGTACGCGTTATTTATTTTTTTTATTATTATTAATAATAATATAATAATATCGCGTATTTCAATGAAATAAAATGAACGTAAGGATTCATCTTTCCTCGTTGTACACTCGTTTACTCGTTTATTTTACACGTTTACTATTTATTTAACGTTTACTCACATTTACACGCGTTTACTTGTTTACACTGTATACGACCGACCATTAAACGCTATATGTATATAACCGAGCACTAAAACGCTCGATCACGACCGATGATCAATGCGTACCGTATGGTATCGATCGTCGGTCGACCACTACGTTTCCAGCCTTATACATGACGTTCAAAGAGGGAGGGGACGATAATGGAGCATAACTATAACATAATTGAACCAACTTATCTTACTAACTTAAGGTCAGAATTATACTAAATTTAAAAATATCAAATCCCACGGGGCAGGGCGATCCACCTAACGCCCTACCCCCTTATAATCGCCACTGTTGTCGAATAAAAAAAATGTTGATTTATTGTTTTTAGTTAATAGCGAGGAATAATATTGGTTTTATTGCAATGATGTTTATTTATTTTTCTTTCTGCGTACAAAGTTTCGAATAGGTAAGAAATGCTCGGATGAACTCGTCATGCGCGTTACGTTCGACGATAGCGATGAACTGTATATATAATCGGTATATTTGATTTGAAACGTTTTTTGATTTTCTCCGTAGCGGATGAGTCCGCTCGGAATCGTTTTATCGAATGCAATGATTTATCGTTACTTTTAAATTTATACAGCATAATAACAAGACTCTAGAATTTTATCTGAGCAACTGACTTATAAGTGAATCACTATAATTATATTATAATATATTATACATATATGTAATACATATATTATTATAAGCGACATCCACGACACCCACGTTTCGCTACCTTTATTTTTTTTCTTTTAACACTAGTACCTATGTCAATAATATCTATATATATATATATATATATATATATTGCGTAATATTCGTCTACTAGGCTTATAAAAATTATTTTCGTATAAGTATATAAATAAAAGAATTTTAATAGAAACTTATGTATTCAAAATTTTTATTCCTTCGTTTCGAGGTTGTAAAGAACATTTAAATATATATAAGTATGTATGATACCAATTCGCTCCACCCCCTCCCTTTAAAATTAGCTTCAGATCCGCCACTGTTTATCGCCTAAATCCGTAAACGAAATGACGTTTTTAGAACTGTATAATATGTGTGTATACACCGATCGGCCGGTCGTTCCCGAAAACTAACTGAATAATTAACTTTATCAACCCGTACGACTATTTATTATTCTGTACAACGGACATATTTTGTATTTCGTTTAAGGATTTAAAAAGCGGACTACTGTAAATCCCACGTGAGCCGTTCGAAACGTACAAATAATGCAACAGCGTTTTGTGCGTATAAATTGAAAGATATATTACATTGCTTTTACAGACGACGTCTGTACACGTATATATATACATATATATATATATATATATATATATATATATATATCCCAATTTTCCGTATATTCTTTTCAATCGTGTCTACGAAATATAAAATATCCGATACTACGACCTTATAAATAATATACGTTTTTAACTCGATCTACGTATAAAGCATTGGAATCGCGTGCTATTCTTTTTTGGATGCACAAAAAAAGTGTTTTGCTTATTATTATTATTATTATTATTTTAATTTCCCAGATGTTTGTAATAGTATAAAAAGGCACATTGTAATAAACAAAATTTAATTTTAATACCATATACCTTAAAGATAAGTTTTTTTTCCCGTCGAAATGTTGCTGTTGTTTCTTTATTGTCGTTTATTATTATTATTATTATTATTATTATTATTATTATTATGATATAGCTGCAAGCTTGCGGCAATTTAATTTGCACACCTTTCTCTTTCTATATTACAAAGAAAAAATATATACATTTCTCTATCTTTTAATTGATTATGTTGGCTGCCACTAATAGCTGAGTAAAAGAGTAAGAGGATGTCGGATAATTACTTTCATTAACGGAGCGAGGACTCCTGTGAAAGAAACCGTTTCCCGCTTATTTTTCATTTTTATTAAAAATACGAACCCAGGAAAAAGGTAAGAATCCGTTGTGGTGAAATGATGTGGCGTGGGGGATTTTATTTTAACCAATACCAGAGGAGCCTGAATTTTCTTCAATGTTCTAATCGAAATCTGTTTTAATTGGTTTTTTTTTTTCATAAAAAATATTATTGTATACGTGTACACCACACGTAGATCGGAAAAAAAGTTATAATGAGTCCTCTTAACAAACCGATGACACTTGCAGATGAAAAATTATTAATTAAAACAATCGTTTTTTCGTCAAAAGTAAATTACGATTTATTTACACAATTATCTTTTAGCATTAAGTAATTTCGTTTTAAGAACACTCAATACGCAATATGAACAGAGATCTGAAAAGAGTGCATAACATTTGTTAATAATTAGATCAATAACATTGATTTGCGTTTAATAAAATATTTCGATCAGAATTTTTTTTTTTTTATTTAAATATTAAAATAATAAAATATTTTTCTCGACGACTGAAAGCGCAACGTAATAATGTATAAAATATTTCTAAAACGTCTTAAATATTTATTTTGTATTTTCTTTGACTGCGGTGTTTTATGTAAACCGATTGGAAAACGTAGAAGCGTAACTGTACAGTCATTCAGAAAAACAAATGTGCAATATGAATAACCGTTTTATGCGATGAAATCATATATTTTTGTAATAGACGTTTTACCTTTTCGAAACGTCGGCGACGGGTATACCGCGCGCGATTTTACCCTATACATTTCAACTTACCATAACCTTTCATATATATATATTTGCAATAATTTATTTGTTTGATCTTTTCCAGTCTTATATTCTTCCACGTGTCTTAATTTATACAAATTATTTTTTTTATTATATAAGAATATTCTTAATGTAAGACGATTAATATATTATGTACAAACTACTTTACACTGAAATATACCTGCGGATAAAGAAACTATTGAATTGAACTGTTCGTTTTTTTTTTTTTTAGAACCCGTCAAACAAGAATAATGTATTTTATAAAGCGCATATATATATATATATAGAATTAACGAAAACAGTACAGTAGTATTCGGGCATTAATAATGAAACGTATGCATAATAGTTTCTTACATTCAAGGATTAATACCGAAACAGTCGAGGCTTGAGAGTCAATATAGTAATGATAATAGAAAACGGCGACGATCGAAACGTTCTTTTCCCTCGGAATCCCAGAGAAAGCTCGCATTTCGTTTTGTTCGGTCGATTGTTGGTTTTCAAAATAACTGTCCAACTGTCAGTATACACACACACACACACACACACACACACTGCACGATGAAACCTCGCAGTAATCTACTCGAACCGATCTCGTCTATTCTCCCTCGATAAACTGCAGCCAATATTATTAGCGTATAAGTATTATAAAATACGAGTAAACCCATACGTAATTATATTGACCTATCGGTCTGTTGTATATAGGGATCAACAAAATAGCGAAGTCTTACGTCGGAAGTCAACATCCTGCGGTCGGTCCGGTTTTAATATAGTCGTGACATCGGAGCTGCGACCGCTTCGAAACGATTATTATTTCAGTTAAAAAAAAAACGGAAGAAACAAACGTTTTTCATAAGTATTACCGGCGGCGTAGGAACTACAAATTACAAACATTTTTTAAATTAAAAGTTATGCTCACACAAGCTCGTCCGGTGCAACCAGTATATATATATATATATATATAAAAACGATTTCTTTAACAATAATATACACATTATACCGTGAAACGAGAACGGGGTCTCAATCATACGCCAGACCAACGCGTTGGTTGTGTATGGGATGGAGGGACGCACGTAAGACACAGTAGAGAAGAGAGGAGATACTTTTGTCGAAGCGATTGGAAATTTAACCGATTTCAATAATATAATATGTGTATAATTTCGATATTGAAATATAATATATTATTGCCGAGACAAAACTGCGTGTACGTTTGTCGATAATTGAATATTGAATTTCCACGGTATTCGTTTAAATTCGCGATTATGTTACAATACGCGCACACGCGACGATGACTTTAGCGCGGACTAAAAATATGGTGTCGCGACAATTGTATCAATACAATATATAAACGACTTAAAAATCTATATCATAATAACGCAATCGTATATACAGGTATATTGTGTTTATAACCGCCGTCTTATATCGCCATATAACGCGTTGAAGAATTTTCCGTTCGGTTCCGACAATGAACTGCGTAAAATTTCAACAAGGATTATGTAATATTATAACAATGCACAGACGGAGCTTAAAATAATATTATAATCGATTGAACGAATTGAATTGCAGACGTCTTCTTACGATTATGATAGTAATAATAATAATAATTGCCCGTTATCGGAGCACCTGCGCACATCAGTGCGCTCTGCCAGAGTGTATGTATACACCCCGCGCTCGCGCTATCGACGTTCAATATAATATACCTCCTACTGATGTTCGTCTCGCGTAAAACGATAAAGAACTCGGACGGGTTAAGCGTTAAAATAAAAATAATCTAAACGCGTTAGCCGACGGCGAAATAATAGCGCGACGAGTGGTCGTCGACGAGCAGATAAGGTTTTCTTCGCATTTATAAACGCTTATATTATCTATCGTATATTATTAGGCTCGTTCGCGTCGTCCGGTTCTGTCTGAGCAACGGTGGGGATTCGACGACGAACGAGTCGAGGACGTTTTCGGCTGGTCCTCGTGTAATCCACACGCGGATGTTTCTTAAATTGATTCAACGGACAAAAGCTCTCGGTCAGTCCAGCTGTGGTCGCCGACATTCTTCTCTCCGATGCACGGTTAACCGACCTCGTATCGTTATACGCCCGAAAACGTTTTGTTCCGAGTCTCACCGTAACCCCTTTGCTACCCGCCACCGCTGCTTCTCGTCGCCCTCCTTTGTCGTTATAATCCGTTCGCGAAATCGAAATCACCGCGCGCGCGCCACTGTGAAAACCTGAAAAGCCACATCTCCTATATAGACCTACGCGCTTGACGATAACGGTTTCCATCGCGATCCGTTCCGTTGCATTAGTCACTTCGCATTAGTTTCGGGTAGTTTATTGTTTTTTTTGGATATCGCGTTTATCTCGATCGCACACTCGTGTTCATACACTTATACTGTATTACAATAAGTGATAGGATTAACACTATAATCAATAAACTATTACGAGAAACGATAACGACATTGATGAAAATAAACAAATCAAAATACTAATATAAAAAACGCATCCACAGTAAAAAAGAAAAACATTCGTTCGCTCGTTCTCTCTCTCTCTCTCGTCTTACGTGTCGATTAATATTTTTGTTGTTGTTGCTGTTAACCGGACATTATTTCATTATTCGCATTGCTCTTTTCCGAGTGGAGATCCCTACACCGGCTTAGCACGTGTGACGGAATACAAATCAAACCTCAAATTATGAGGTTTTAGTGACGATGACAAGTGCGGATGCGGTATGATACAAAACTCCGAACACCTTATATGATATGTCCAGATTTGAAAAATATTTGCACGATTGAGGATCTTATTTTAGGTAATGACAAGGCAGCATTCGTCGCTGATTTTTGGAAATCTAACATTTAAATTGACGATTTCGGACACGAAAATAGAAGAAAAATTAATTATTTTTACAAAAAAGAGTTTGGTCAATTTATGTTTTGAGATGGACTCACGGCCCTCATCAAAAGGATTTAATTTTTATTTTATTACAACAACGCGGGTACGCCTATGTATTTCTATCGTATTGTTCATGATTTCAAAATAATAACGCATAAAATGTACGTCAATTAACATATTTTATGAGATATAATTTTTTTTTTTAACTGGAAATATATTTGATTTAACTCCGATTCTTGATATATTTTCAAATTTCAAATCTTTAAATCGATTTAGATTCATTTTATTCTTGATCGTTGTTGGAATCGGGTTCTTTCATTTATATAATAAATAAAACGCGTAAAGACTTAAACGTATTTCTAGAATCAAGGCACTGAATTAAGTCTTTTTTTTTTAAATAATAAATGTATACAAAGGCCTAGAATTCTGTAATGTTCAATTGTTGGTCTAAAATATAATTTTACAGTGTTTATCAATTTTTTTTTTTTTTGTCTTGAATATCAAATATGCAAATTCTAAAATGCGTCTTATTACGCGGTACGTTGTCCCATAAACGAATAACTTTATCTGTAAACGAACACCGATTTAATACGTTTGTAATTTATATGTATTAGGAATATAACGTGTAATAAACTTTAAACAGGTTCTTGAGAGTCAAAGACTTCACGTTACGTCGTTACGATAAAGTAAATTTATTTTCAGAACGCTTCCTTTTCTCGATTTAGCAGAACTCCTCTTCTATCATTTTTCCCGCCTTGAATAATATTGTTTTTATAATAATATCATTATTATTCAATAATATTATTGAAGCGTGGTTTGGAGTTTGTTTTTCGTTCATATAATGATTAAAAAAAGCACACGGCACTTCGAATAGGCAATTCCGCTACGACTTCGCGCTGCGGCCGAGTAGTCTGCTGTATGTAGGAACACTATATCATAATGTCCTATTTTCTCGATAACTTACGTTTGATTTTGCTGCTGTTCTGTTAAAAACAACTTTAAAATATTATTTTAAAATAATTTGTATTTTACTACATAAAAAAAAATAATAATAAGAAAAAACGCATTAAAATAGAAGTCTGAAAACCCGGTGCTACTGAACGTATTTATAAATACGTTGACATTTTTATTTGAACAAAGAATTCAATATTTCATTTCGGGAGGGTGTTTTCCTTTTTTTAAATAACTGGTAGGTACTAGAAAAATCACATGTTCAACAATAATTTATAAGCACAATTGTTTCGACTTGGAATAAATCTTTTTTCGTAATAAATTTACCAGTGAAAAACTGCATAAAGGTCTCTAGACACTTAATAAAACAAACAGACCCTTCCAGCCGTTGAATATAAATATTGATTTTTTTTTTTTTTTTATTATTATTATTATTTTTATCATCGCATACGCCGTATGGGTTGCGTTCCGAGTTTGTGAATTTCGAAATCTCCTGTTTTACTCAACGTTAATAATATTGTTACGGAAATTTTATTGAAAAGAAAAAAATATAATCAATAACGTTCTCTACGGATTTCAACTTTGGTTTCTTTGGGCTAGAAGAATTCAACAATTTTCATATTATAACTGTATATACATTCAATAACGAACGATAACTATAAAAGCTGCAATAATTACGTTGCTTATTGTATCGACTAATTATTATTGTTAAAACTTAGTATCTAATCGTTCGTAACAAATACCATTTACGTGTTGAAAACCCCTAAAGGTTAGATTACGAAATAAATGAATCCAATCAATCGTCGTGCAATAATACGAGTATGAGAATATAATCGTACGATGATAGACGCACGATAAAACGCTACACATGATCTGTAACTTAAAATTTTCGTGTTGTGTAAATTGATTAAAAAAAAAATAGCGGTGAATATGAAGTGCTTTTATTGAAAGTGTTTTCAATGCAAAGAAAACGATTCAATGACCCATAAAGCGAGGTAAAATGGCGCGGTGGCGGTTATAATATTATAACGACGACAATGATAATGATGATATTTATATGAAAAAAAAAAAAAATCGTACATTTTGTACAAAAGTCAAATAAATCATAGGAAATATTATATTACTGTAATATATATATATATATATATATATATATATATATATATATAAATATAATACGTAATATTACGCGTTTACAATGTTATGCGAATTGAATTGAATATTTTTTTGAATGCTAATAAATTATATATATGTGGGGGGAATTTTATCAATAGACTTCGTCACTGCAGTTGTACACATTACAGTATACAGTTTTGGTCATCAAGATTATTTGAAAAACCTAATGTTGTTCAAATAACAAACTTGGTGACATTATCGTCAACATGCGCAACTATATTACGTCGTATATTACAATATACTCGTATTATATGAAACACCGCGGTTTCTGCGCAAACACCATCTGTTGGAAGCGTTCAACTTTGTCATTCATAAACTTATTCAAGGATGATAAATTATGAGTTTTTAAATTACCACGGTTAGTGGGTTAAATGTAACGATTCGGTTTAGTTTTATCTCGTATAAAAATATTGTTTCTTTTAAAAAGTGTACTATATATATATATATATATATAAAGACGAAAAAAGAGAAAAGAAATTGCGTATAAAAATAAAACAAATTACATTTTAAAAACTACGTAAAAGTGTTGTTTGCAAACACGACTTGTTCGAGTTTTAATGATTCAAAGTGCATTATGTCTAATACATTCTTCGTGTAGAGAATTCGTTTCATCGAAACTACATAAAAGAGTCATTTTTTTTTAACAGCTATTATATTTATATAGTAATAATAATAATAAATTACAATATTTTAATACATAAAATATTAAATAATAAATAAAGTAAAACAGTTCGTATGAAATACATATAAATGAAATTTGACGTGTATAAATATAGACTTGATTGTATTTTATCAAATTAAATGATTACGCGTAATTTGTTAATCGCTGTGCGAATACCGTTAATGCACATCCAACGTGCCGCGTTAGTACGATTAAAATATATACTTAATAATTATTGTAATAAGCAATGAGTAGTAGGTATATATAGAATGTGTTTAATGGTACGTGAAATCAGCAAGAAAAACTATCATTTTGAAATTTTGCAGTTTATGCGTACTCATATTCATCGCACACAAAATACTCATCATGAACAGTGAACAATAATGGAAAATATTTTTTTCAAACCAGGAGAATCGATATAAGACATTTTAAAATTTTATATTCCAAAAGTAACTTTCTAAAATTAATCGGTCTATAATAAGTCCACGTGTCCACGTGTAATCTACAAATAATCAAAAATAATTAAAAGTGTGTATTTAAAAAAAATACATATATGTAATGATATAACTAAAATAGGTTTTCTCCAGATTTGATAGTATTCATCCTTTTCATCGGAAATACATACACGCGGTGTACTACATAATAAAACTTTTTTTTTCTTTGTCACTCATATTCTATTCAGCGAGATAAAACCAGACCGAGAAATATTTAATAAAATATTAGAAAATTAATACGTGCAGAATTGAATGCACTATACGTTTCAGAAATGAAATATTATAGTTAAATTTCGTAATATCTTTTTAATGTAAAAATAATAATTGGAATTTTTTTTTTTTTTGTGTTCGTTATTCATTAGCACAGAGGTTCTCAAAGTGTGGGGCGCGACCCTCCAGGGGGGCGCAAAAGCTTTATAGGGGGGGCGCACAATAAAGTCTAAGTACCGTGGAAGACTGGATGTCAGCAAAGAATTGAGAGTAGCTTTATCAAATATCTCTCCTCGTTTCACCAAACTTTGTGATGAAAAAAAACAAGCCCACCCATCACATTAAAATTGGCCTATTAATTAAAATATTTTATAAAAAATACATTTTATTTTAAAATAAATTTGTAATATTAATATTTATCAATATTTGTTGTTTGTTTTTAACATTTTTTTACTCTAAACATGACTATTAAAATTATTTTTATGAGGGGGGGGCTCAGGTCTGGGGTTAACTAAAAAGGGGGCCTGGCCTGAAAAGTTTGAGAACCTCTGCATTAGCATATTGATCCATATCCGATCCATAAATAATTCAATATTATTAATTCCATTTTGAAATGAAAATAACATGACTCCTCCTGATATATATAAATATATTTCGAATAATCTGATTTAATAATAATTAGGAAATTCTTCTACATAAAGTTATAAATTATATATATAATATATATAATAAATAAAATGATAAAATGTAGATTAGGACGGTTCAACACTATACACTTATTTATTTATACATATACAAATACGTACAACTGAAAAAAAAAACAACAATTTTATTTTTATTTTGTATTAAATGCACCCGTGATCACAATAAGCCGTATAATTAATATATTAAATATAGGTCGTAATATGATATATTATTGTTCCTAGAGAAATATCTTATCCTATATTATATTGACCATCTTATAGGTCATTACACAGAAAACGGTCTCTTTTTAACGAAATTAATTTTGAAACCAACTACTCGAAGATCAAATTCCACGTTAACCGTCATTTATTATCAAAGTTAACGCATTAAATCCCTATTGGTAAACTGATTTGAGAAAGTCATGGAAAGTTGACCGGTAATGGCAACAATATAACAACAACACGATTTAATATATAAAGTTCTTTTTCCCTAAAACGTTACTTGGCCAATATGATTCATTCGAATTGGCGTAAAAACGTAAACGAAAACGATAAATTGAAATCCGCCGGTGAAACGGCGTATTCTCATGAACACATTATATTGTATTTTTCGCTTTTCATGCGTATCGTTTTTAACTTTGATCCGGAACATTTTATCAGACGACATATCGTCATTACGTTACAATAGTATACTATATGATGTATAAATATGAATAACAATAATAATATTGATAATTTAATGGATTTTCGTAAGAATTCCAGTTACTTTTATTCTAATTATTATCAACGGATTGGTGACGTTTCGCCTTATGACAATGACTACCTGTTATTATCGCGCAGTAATCAAATATTACGAAAAAGAATAATTTATCCTAATTATTGTGACCGATATATTGTATAATATACTGCGCGTATACCTCGGGCCATATTCATAACAGCACGTTTTTTCGAACCTACGTTTTTGTGAAATAGAGGATATTGATTTCGATTACTGAGAATTTCCTATTCTGAATTAAATATTTGTATATATATATACATATATGCTGCGAAACAACGTAAATAACTTACTATTCTATCGTACCTACGGATACGTTTCCTCGAGGTTCCTTTGACTGTATTGTAATTAATATCTTATGTTCCACCACTTCACGCGTGTAGTGTTTTTAATTATTCCGTTTATATCGTCAGCCGGTTTCCTACTTTGATTTTATTGTTAGTTTAGCGCTGTAGTTTCAATGTTTCTAATAATATTACGATTTGTATTACTGTTGTTGTTGTTAGTATTATGTGGTTATGTAATAGAGTATGTATTGTTATTACGCGGATAATTGTCAACATTTTACATATTATATGTATTAGTCGATAAAATATTAGAAAATTAACGATCAAAATAATTTTAAAACATTATCGGATCACCGATCCTGTTCAAAATCCGGTTCTATAGTATCGTAATATTTTATATAGGAACAGAAAAACAACCGCAATGAGATTTGAAATGTTGTAAATGCCGCCCTATATAGATGACCGCCCACATCTTTCTTATATATTCCTTAAGCCGGGCTTGATTACACTACTATACACAATAAAAATATAACTGTTCTTTTTTTTTATTTGCCACGACCTATATACACTGAGCAAAGTGCCGGATTTAAGTCTGGGCCTATCGCCTATATGGGGCCCGGGTCCTGACAAAACAAGGACGTCACGTTTACTATTTACAGCAGTAAGTTTCAACGGAAATTTTTTTAAATTAATTTTTATAATATCGAAAAAAAACTTTTGAAGACTTTGCTGCAGACACCGTTAATAAAACGAAAAAAGTGTGTGTGTATAAATAACTCAAATATTTTTATTAAATTCATTTTCATATTTGTATGCATAGCCGTCCCAAGGGGGGGCAAATGGGGCAAGTTCCCTAGGGCGTCCAAAATATTATGAATGCAGGGGGCGTCAAAAAAATGAATGACAAAAAGAAAAAATTTATTGTTTTATTTTAGATACTAATTTCCCTTGTATCAATATGATGATTTCGAGGATGAGTGTATTTACTATAAAAAAATATAAAATTATGTAATTAGATATTACGTTAGTTGTAAATTTTTTTTTGGTGGGGGGCGTCAAATATTATTGCCCTAGGGCGTTATTGGCGGTTAGGACGGCACTGTTTGTATGTCTTATAAAATAATACCTACTTAAATAAAATTTTAAAATTTAAAAACAAAAAAAAATAAAATAAAATAATTTTTAATTAAAACATGTAATACTCTTATAAAAGTAATATACTCGTAAATATATTAAAAAAAACAATATATATATATATATATATATATAAAATAAATTTTATTTATTTTATTATATTTAGATTTTTTGTTGTAACAGCTCGAAAATACTCGATAATTTTGACTTTATATATATTTTTTAAATACTTTATTAATAACAATTTTGGGGGACTGGGGCACTGTGTTATATCACAGTCGAGTTATTTTTAAATTCTAATCCAAAAAAAACTATATATTGTTGTATGTGTGGATAAAATATTGTTTATGCTTCTAAAATATCAAACGTCTAAAAATGAAGTAGGTCAATGAAGCGAATAAGCTGAGACAGCAAAAATATATATTATATAAAAGTAAAATATAACGCCTAACGACGAGGAGTCCGTGAGCAGCCGCGGTGTGTGCGACTGTTCGACGAACGACTAATTTTACGTTTTTAAATAAAATTGTATTCCTTTGAATCTTGATTATATTTTGTGTGTGTGTGTGTGTTTTGTGTGCGTGTACGTCGAAAGTGAATCGACGTTCACCACAATATTATAATACTAAACATTAAAAATTTTAAAAATGACCAGCTATATAATATTATAAAAACAATATTGTAATAATTTCGGCGGCACATGTTTCGTCCATAATAATTAATACGTCGTCGCCGTGAACGGCAAAAACGTTGTTTTTTATATAACAAAAAATATCGCGTCCTATATGGGGCACTGCAGGAAAAAAAAAATTCTCTATAAATTTTTCGGCTCCTGCGCAAATGTCTAAATCCGACGGCCTACTGGCCGAGGCGTTACACTGCGGTCCGGTGGTGCAGAAAATCGTGGTTTCCACGAAATATCGCTTACCGGCGGCGGCGGCGGCGTTCCCGAGTACTCGACGTCCGCCACAACCCGCCCGCCCTAGTTTTATTTCTTCCTGAACGCCGCCGTCGCCCGGCCGCTAAAGTGGATTTCGCGCGAGCAGCCCTACCACGCGTTATTATCGCGCGTAGTGTTCATTACACTACACCCGTAGTAGTCGAATGCACTTCCGCGCGTCAGCCCAGACTCCGGAGAACGTGACGCGCGGTACAGAGAGGATATTATTATTAGAATTACCAGCGTCGTGGACGAGAGAACGGCCGGGACGCGTGTTACCGAAACGTCGTACACGGTGCTGCAGGTCTCGGCTGCACACATCGGACGAACGCGCATCCATTTCGGATGGTAAACGTATACCCTGTGTCGGCCTGGCACACCAAAGGCCCCAGGGCCCTGGATCATTATATTTTGGGGCCCCCTGCCCGTTGGTTTAATACGAAGTTAAAAAATACGTATCAATGAAAAACAATTATATAGGGTGTCCCAGATCTAGGGGCGGAGTGACTCTGAAATTCTTACCGGGCAAATAAGATTTTTCCGGGCCGTTTATGAAAAAAAAATTGATTTTTTTCTTGGACTAGCGCCTTCTGTTTCCATATAGAGTCGATATGACAGGTCAATAAAAGAATCTATGGTGAAGTTATAGAATTTGGTGGTCGGATTTAGTTTTCAAGTTATAACGATTTGAAATTTGACAATTTTACCGTGTTTCTTGAATAGGTTTATTTTTTTCCGCTTTTCGGTTCGCACTATAATAGTCCAATGGATAAATACCACGATTTGACGTGTACGGTTCGCGGGTTCGAACCTCTGTTTTCAAATCAATTTTCGCATTATTTTTTTATACATTTACAATAATACAAGGCGAAGATTTCAAAACTGGTGGAGATATAGCGTTCAAATATATATATATATATATATAAATAAAATATATATATAAAAAAAAAAGATGGGGCTCCGGGCGCATTCGCGGCCTAGCGGCTATGGCCAGGCCGACCCTGTGTATACCCCATCCCCCAGAACAGTGGCGTATTTAGGAGGGGGGCAATTGCTCCGGGCATCACGTTTTTTCGTTTTTTTTTTTTTTTGGAGGGCGAGAGGGCAACACGTTTTTAAGGGTTTTATTCGAGAGAGAGAGAAAAAAAACGAGTCTGCTAGTACTCGAGACGTTGATGTGTGTAAACGTCGCGTGAACGGTGAAAATGAAACGGAATATTGTGTTTGGGATTTGTGTATATTGGTGTCTTTATTCAAAATGATTATTTCGATAATAAATATTATTATTATAGTTGTCACGAAAACTGCTTACACATTTCCGTCCCATTTCCCGAGATTTACCCTCATACCGCCGTAATAGACGTTTACCCGTCAACATAATATTACTACCTTTTTTTCGTTTCTTTTTAATATTCGATGTTGTTTTTCACAGTTTTTTTTTCCGTATTGCGTGATAACTGATAATTATTGTTGATGTAAATCTTAGTTGTGCGCACCGGCGCTACAATTAATATTCGTTAATTTTATGCAAACAAAAAAAACTACGTATATTATGTTTACCGGTTACCGTAACAACCACGTAGTATAAACTCCGGGAGTTGTCTATTCGTTGCGCACTTTGCACTAATGTTTTGTACGCGAAATCGATGGATCTTGACGATTGAAACTCGAAACGAACGTCGTAACTGGTCCGAGTCAAAATTTTTACTAAACCGAAATTACGTGACGCGGCAAAACGACCACAAAAAGCAGGCCATCGCGCGCGATGCGCCACCGTCCTCGCTGTCAACGTAACGAATTCTTCTCCATCCTGTCCGAGCGGTGTAATTAAATTTTTGGACGCGGATGACAGCTCTGCAACCAGTGGCGGATATCTGGAGCGGGGGGGGGGCGTTAGGTGGACAGTATATTTTCGTACCTAAATACATATTTAAAATGGTGAAATCCTAAACGTTTGAAAACGGGGAGTGTTCGAATACAGCAGGCATGTTCGAAAAGTGTTAATGGAAGAAGATGCGTTTTTTTTTCCAATTAAAATGTCCGTAATTGATTCGAGTCGTAAACTTCAAGTACTGATAACGCGCGGATGTTGCGGAGGTCGAACTGAACGATCCGGAGGGGAGGGGAGCTCACCGTTGAGTTCGAGTTCGCCCCCTCCCCCCCCCCTTTTTTTTTTTTTCAAACCGCAGAGCCTGGTGGGAAATGTTCGCACAATACTGCCACCAGACCCTACATCGTTTATTGCATAAATACAAATTTAACAACAACAGTAACAACGATAACACACGACATACATACGTGGGGGCCTCTAACCACCCTGGAAAAGGAGGCTTTCAGCCCACAGTACAGACGAACTCAACTATCTGATTTGTTAATTAATACGTCGCCTGCCTTCCGCCTGCCTCTCCCGCTCCTGTTTTTCCTTTTCGCCGAGGATTTCCTCCACCATCGCCATGAAAGCCAGTCTTGGGATTTCCGCCGCTTTTTGTAGTCTCCCTCTGACCACCGGATCCTCCGGTAAATGCTCTGCATGGGGACCAAGTACTATCTCCGGAACATCTCGCGCCTCTAGTCGGTGACCTACGACCTCTTCGATCTTCAACCGTGCTTGATCCCAGTAAGGACATTTAAACAGGGTATGCTCCACCGTGTCAACATCGTCTCCACATTGAACACAGGAGGGTTCCGCAGATATTTTCCTGTCGAACAGGTATCGTTGGAAACACCCATGACCCGTTAACGCCTGTGCCATGTGGAATGATATCGTCCTCATATTGCCCTCACCCCCCCCCCACCCTGCTCGCCGCTTCGATACTTCGACATAACCGCCACCGGTCGCAACACCGAACTGCTGTTCACCCGATTTCGTTATCGTCCGGTCGATTCGCCTGACCACCGCACTGTGGAAGCAGTGAGCATTTAAAGAGGTGCCGAGAACGAGCGCGCGTTTTGGTAATACGCGGCCGGGCTCGCGCGCACACAGCGTACGCTCTAATTACGCGTTATTATTCAATATTAATAACAATAAAAATAAAATAATAATAATAATAATTATTATTATCGCAACGCGTAAACGCGCCTTATAGTAATAATAATAATAATAATAATTACGTCTTCTCAACCGCCGCCGTCTTAAAGTGGCGGAAGTAAAAACGGCACTCGGCGACGTTCGTAAAGTATTTATACGCGCGGTTGTTCCGGTAATGTGAATTAATGATCGTCGCCACAGTTAATTACACGGAGTTTTCCGCCGCCGCCGCCGCCGACGACTCCGCGAACCAATTAACCACGCCCCTTAGGACGCCCGGCCGCCGCTCGTCCCGCGTCCCGTTCGCCGTCGTAAATTAATAGCCCCGCGACAGCCGACTTTTGTACGAGTTCAAAACCGGCCCTTTTTCCCCGGCACGTTCGCCCGCCCGCCCGCCCGTCAGCCCGCCCGCCCGTCAGCCCGTCCGCCGAGAAGCGACGACAAAATGCGCGCGGTTACAAAACGGTCAAAGAAGCAAAAATTACTTGACGTTACGCAACCGCCGGGCCGCGCCGAGGCCCGGCTGCTCCGGTAAAAATAGGTCGACTATAATATGGGGAAAAATCGAATTTCACCTCCCTTCGCCTCCGTAAAATATAAAGGACTTGACTAGGTGTTTTTTTTTAATTTTATTTATATAGACCGTCGTATTAGAAAAACACGTGTTATATTTGACTTTAAACTTTAACTTACTATATTATATTAGGTCGTTTACTTTTGAAGTTTTCATCTTAAGAAATACGTGTAAAATAATATTTAATAACGCGTAATACTATATATTGATAATATTTTTATTTTCCAAAAGAAATAAATATTATTATTAATGAAATTAATTTTCGAAATCCGTTTGAAATTTACTTTTCTCCCGCTTTATCCGCCATCGAACCTCAATACGTGAAACGCGCGGTCCGTATAATTCTCGTACATTAAAATATGGACCCCTACACTGAGTCCCGCCGTATGCATTCCGTTCCTGTTTTTCTGTTCTTGTTACCAACTCTATTACGTAGAAATAACCGATTTTCGTTGCTAACGTCCATACCACGAGCACGTCGCTTTGTGTCCTGTTACCTCAAAGTAAATAATAAACCACGATAAATATCGTGGAAAAAATTATATTTCATCGTTCTTTATATATATATATATGATTGCGATATGTTAAGGAAAGGAAACGGGAACGGGTTGTAGTTTTAGCCGTTGTGGGAGGACTATCCGTGCCAACTGTTGATTCTAAAACGGCGTTCACGGGTCGGCACGAAAAAACCACTTGTTCGAGTGCGATTTCCATCTTGAAAACGCGAACGACGCCACCACTCGCCGGTCGATTATCGAATTAATTTCAGCGTTTCAGGATACACAGTAGTCCCCTCCCGTAGTAGACGATTCGTCATCATCGTCGTCCTTCGCCACCAGCTACGTCGCAACGATCGTGATAAAATTTCGTTTTATTGTTGAAAAGTAATTAAAAGTTAATCATTCCGTCCGAAGGAGGAAATTAATAATTCCGACTCCTCTGGATCGTTTAAAAATGTTGTTTTTTTTTTTCGTACTTAGAACTTAATCATCTTTAAAACGCTCTCGGTGCCGACATCAAAATATAAACTACCTAATTGAAATCCAAAAATTTTCTATATATATATATAAATATACAACTTTCATTACAAATATTATACGTATATAAAATGTAATAGTTTCATCGTAAAATAATTTATATCGACTGAATACGCGTATTATATTATTATTTCACTAATGACGAATTTTCGTCAAATTCCGACTATATAATATATGCATTAAGGAAAATATTTCCGTCACTTCCGTTTGCTACGTATTGCATAACTTTTTTTAAAACTATTTTTTGATCAGCAGTCAACAGTTGTTTCTGTGAATCCACAAAAATGGCGCAATTCATCAGAATTATATTGCCGTTGGCGTACCAAATCTCTGTCGCGAACATTGTTTCTATCACGCGTCGGTACTGGTAGTCCAAGCTGGCAAAGAATTTTGTTGTTGATCGAGATACATCAATCCTCATAAACTTTACAAATATTAATATATTCTATTAGATATACATATATTTCTTTATGCATAATAATATGGACTATGATTTATATTTTATTAATTTAATTCGCTCTTTTATTGTTTTGTTTCTTTCGTCGGTCGGTTCACGGGAGCCGTAAAAGCTGTTGATCCTATCGCCATCTATCGGCACTAATGGTTACCACGGTAACTGCAGTTTAACGCCTAGAATCCCAAAATTTCCTATATTAGCTACCATTCTCGTTGGTTGTATTTCAATAAAAAGTACGCTATATTTTTCTCTAGCTTATAATTACTCTCTATATCAAATTTCATGCAAATCCGTTGGGTCGCTCCGACGTTATTGAGGAACAAACAAACATTATATATATATATATATATAAATATTGTTTAAGTGAACAAAAGAAACTGAAATTGAGTGTTATTATTATGCTTATTGCTAAAATGTTATTGAAAGTTATTTTGTGTAGGTACAAAAAAAAATTGAAACACGAGTACACCAATGATACTTCAATTAACTGGCTGATTAATATTTAAGAATATAAAATTTTTTTCAAAAGTAATTTGTTTCTTATTTTGACGCATTTCAGTACGCAAGAAAATATGTATTCCAGATAATGCTTCGTACACAGTACCGAGTAAAAAATAAAAAAAACATTTTGTTTTACGTGGTACGTCACACCGCGCAGGTTGATTATTATTATCTCATAACTTTAATGTACGAATATTATATATATATATATATATATATATATATATATATATATATATATATAAGACATTCGCCGAATTTGTAAACCAATTACCGATCGGAAACGAAGAAACTAAATTATGTTCTTGTAGATACATGCGTGTGTATATAGTTTGTATATAAATTATATCGTTAGACGAATACGACTGCAAAATCGTATCGAATTAGGAAATGCGTAATTAAATGCATAGATTTAATCGATGTTAATCAACTATAATAATTGATGATAAGGTCGCGGTGGTTTAATGAAATTCAATATTTTAATAATAATCGTAATATGTAAAAAAAAAAAAATATTTTGTAGATTTCACAACATAAGTGATGAATACGTTTATAGCTTCTATATGAATTAATATTCGTTAGTTGAAGTTTAAGTTTAAAACATTAGATTTACCGGAAAATCATTAATAAAATGATTAAAATTCTTTTCTATTACAATACGTGTATTATAGAAAAACGTAATTGTTTTTTCACTCATTATAATTATATAATCAGATCAAATACCGCGATTATCCGGCTTATAGTAAGTATATAATAACACAGTTTTACTGTTGTTTTTACTATGGGCTCGGTTGTTAGACGGTAAGTCGTGGCGAGTACTTAATTTGTCGAATTCTTTTGGAGCTGATCGATTTATGATGTCCGATATAGGTGTTGGTGGGGAGCGACTTTGAATTTCTCTGTTATGTTTTTGATGTCTCTGTAATTTTAATGATATTTTTTTCAAGTTTCTGACTGTCTCACTCCTAATGAATGGTTCAATTTTTATGATTGATCCAAAAATTGCGAACGGTGGACCGTAGTCGGAATGTAAAGACCGAAGCACAACTTATCTGTAATTGCATATTTTTCTGACGGTAGTTGGTCTTCAAACGCAATGCGTTTCGTCTACATCGATGGTAATCGTGTGATCGCCGAACCGACTAGTAAATGTGCCATTTAACCTAGTTGACACTAGTGCATGAAAACGGCCGTTTTGTATCTACTAGAATGATCCGTTACAGCATATTTATATAATACTATAATACTGCCTGTTGGCACCTATTTATGATGAAAACAATAAATTATAACCACACAATTAAAATTTAAGTGTTTTTGATTAAAAAAATAAATAAAAATTAAAGGATAATTCTCAACTGATATTCAAAAGTATGGACGGTTAAATAGTGCACGGTCGAAGATAAAACGATAAGACTGCAGGATAGAGACGTTTTATTGGCAAAGTAAATGCGTCTTTCAGATAACGATGTCAGCCAGAATTCAGAAACTTTGTTAATTATTATACAGGACGAAGGGGTGTAGAGAAAATGAATAAAAAGCACAGGATATATTATACAAAAACAAAATACATATATCAAAATCAAAGAGATTTGATGTAGATTCGGTTATGGAATTAAAACACGACCTCTGACTTAAAAGATATTATTATTATTATTTATTATTATTATTATTATTATTATTATTATTATTATTATTATTATTATTATTATTATTATTATTTGTACACAATCAATACTGATCCGTTGTTTGATGTCGATGGTTCGTAGAATCACAAATTTGAAAATATCAGTTGGATGAAACAAGAGCGTGTATCCGTATATAATACCATGGTAAATATTAAATCGTTTTCGTCGGAATAGATTAATAGGACATGATGTATTTATTCCTGAAACGTATATTATTATAAATATTTTATATGAATTTAACACTAAATTATCACTCGTAACAAGAAAAAAAAATTCTATAAATAGTAAAAATTATTCATAAAAATAATTGTCGAGAAATAAACAGTTTTATAACGGTTATATATATTTTTTGGAGGAATGCGTTGTAATCAGCAATAATACATTTATGTAATGCATGATATCGATTTATATTTTCTCATAACTTAAGTTCTACGCTACAATGTGTAAGATTTTATTTCTGAACGAGGCTGAACAAGTTAAAAATGTTTTTTAAAGTTGTTAAAATTAAAATAGCCAAATTGTTTAAACTCAATTGAAGTTAATTAAAAATTCAAATATATCAATTTACAGTTACCAAAATACTATAAACTTAGTAAATTGTTTTTAGACCTCCATTTGATTTATTTTATATAAAAAAATTGATCATAAATTTATACAAATAGGTTTTTTAACAATTTACATAAAGTCCGTATAGTTGTATATCTCGGTGAATTGGTCAAAATTTTTTGATAGTATATTTTCCAGATATTATTACAAAAATTTTAGCTATAAATTACATTCGTCTCCTTGAATGTGCTTGGGTAACAAATTATGTTCACAACTAACTACTCAGGTATTAATACAATTTAAATTAATTTTTACTTTCTAATTTAACTTGTTTACTTATTAACTCGTTATGCGTGCATTAAAACGCGTTAATAACATTTTACAGCGCGATGAAACAAGATAGAAAATCTTAGACATCGTATACAAAGTATATTCCTTTTTTACTACTTCACAAACTTCTGAAACTTTTTTCTAAGCTCGTCTCCTATATCGTTGGTTTTCGGGTGTTAAAAAAAAAAATCTGTTAATCTCAATACATATATATTTAACTAAAATGGAATCGCACGTGATGTATTAGAAACACGCCGAATTCATGTCATCTCGACCACCATCGTGTATATATATATATATATATATATATAATATTATTGAAACTATACTTAATTTTTTTTTTTTCGTAAAACCGATAAAAATGTGTTACGCGACTATGTACCCGGGGTATACACAATAGTTAACGAACAAAATAATCAACGTTTCAATAAAATCCGTTGTTATTAGTTGCGGACTTTAGGAATAACAGAAATCATAAAATATATATTTTTATTCGTTCGCGCAATAACGCGATTGTATACATGTGCACTGTTTTACACTGTAATGTATACATACATATAATATTACTCGTGTCGGAGAGTAATGTATTTTTATCTGTAAAATGTATATTATAATAATTATTAGTTATTACTTTCAACGGACATTAACGTATACAAAATTGGATATTTCGATGATTTGTAGCTGGAATAATAATGCGGAGCGTCGATGTTGCGGTATACCTACGCTGAAATTATATTACACCGTGATGATTGATTATGTGAAATTTCCGAAAGTAGTGTTAAAAACGAAACGGCGGAATTTTTCGAATACATATTAGTAATAAAATATACTAACTTATTTTAACGTCAGTTTCGTTTAATATTCGAATGAGTAATATTTAACGCGTGTTTACCGATTCAGCACAGGTTTCTATAACGCGTAGCTGCTAGCGATCGAATTAGATCAGAACTGCAAGTGATAGGGAAATTATTACATATATAGGAAATTATTATCCGGACTAATAGTTGAGGGTAGTTAAGATTTCGAAAGCCACCGTCGTCAGGAATTCGCTCCTCACACGTATTTCACTTATGGATTAATAGCACATCTAATAATTTTATACCCTTTACCGAGATGAAAATTCGTACATTATTTTTGTAATAATCGTTTGCTCGTGTGTACATAATTGTATAATATTGTAGAACTCGATTTAAACGAATAAGCGAGCAGAAAAAACAAACATTAAATCTCTCTCCCTGTACCCAATAATACATGATGTTATCTCGAAAACGATACCAAATCGTTGACCAGCGCAAATTCGTAATAAATATAAACAAGTAAATAGTATATTAAAAATATAAATAAACAAGAATGTGTAATATAAATGTATATTTATATTGAATACTGGAAAAAATAAAATCGATTATTGAAATAAATGTTGGAGAGAAAACATTTACTGTTAAATCGAATTGCCGTGTAGTAATGGATAGACAGAATTAATGAAGGGACGGAAAACGTTAACTAGAAAAGTGGAAGCGTGATAAACGCGTCACTCTCTCACGACGACTGGTTTACTGGAATAATTTAATTTTTATTAAGCTATCGATTGAAATATTATGTTCGTTCATAATAAACGATTATAATATACGTTTATTAGTTATACGATAGTACCTATAGCGTCGACACTATAGTGTATTTATAACTAGTCGTTCAAGTGGAAAACAATATTCATATTTTAACGTTATTCGCGTTGCATTTCGTTTTAGAAATAATTATAGTGCTACTGTTTATTAGCACCTATATAAAATGTAAATTATTGACGTTCGATTTCATGTATATTAGAGAAAAAAAGAACGGGGTACAAAACGAAAGAAAACGGTAAAATCACGAATATTTTTGTTGTTGTTGTAAATACAGTTATAAATATTTATAAATAACGATATTATATAAGTGAAATTTCTTGTTAAACGTCTAATAACGAAAGCGATTGATTAATTTACAGAATGTTTGGAGAAAAAAAAAATTAAGGTTTTTTTCCATATTTCCAATCATAATAATGAGAATACGGTTTGAAAAAAAACTAAAAATAATTATTGATTTTCTTCCTGTGATGGATAATATGACGTGATATCGATATTGCGAATACGCAACGCGCCTCGTCGTGACACAAAAATTATTCGAAGTAATCGATCATACGCTAATACGATATAATGATTTTAATTAAATACAACGAAAATAATTATTAATTAACGTAGAAAAACCAAATATACATTTAAATATTAGTCGTGCGGAGTTATTTATAATGCTAAATGCCGTTTCGTAAAAAAACTAAAAACAAATTATAACGCGAAATGCCATTATATTATGTTAAATTATTATAAACGTAGTATTATATTATAATATTTGTATTAGGTTTTTTTTTCTACTGATCTCCCGTCGTATTATTTATTCGTACGAATGTACAATATTGAATCATTTCAATATTTCAATCGTTCAATATTATTTACCCGGTACCCGGTAACCAATTTATATAGCTGCTGAAAAACATTGTATTTTAGAATTATTAAATTACACGTGTACTACCGTTTGATATTGCATTATAACAATAGAATCGTAGAGGATATTAATACAAGAAATACAAAATTATTGTTTTTATAAAATACATAGAAAACGATTAATTCGTTGACGATTTAAAATACATATTATAATCGTAGTATCTAAAGATATGGTTAAATAAATATTTTATATTTTATTATTGTTCGTGTATTAAATACGATTTGGAATGTGTGAATTAAAAGAAAATAAGTTTCATTCCATAACTACTATATTGTATAATACTTAGATGTATATTAAATTTTTGACTCTCGTAATTCCTTATCTCAAAACATTTCTTGCGTAATTTTCATTTCTGTGTACTTTATTTAATAATTGTGTTATTATATAATAATATCGTGTTCGAATACGCTGCATATTTCTTATGTTAATAACCTTCTTAAAGAATTTCGATTTTTTTTTTATACTGCACATATTAACTAGTTTCGTGTTACCCTAGCTCTTACGTCATGACATATAACCATCGTTTTTATAAATACAATACCGCGATTTTTCTCATTTAATACAATAATAAATGTTAATAATAATGACATTATGATATATTTTCAATTTTTGAGGGAAATGTTGAATTTTCCCGAATCGTCCACGAGCGAATGAACTACTGCATTATCGTTTAGTAAACCTAACGAGAATAAATTATTATATATTATTCCCTATGGAAATAATTATATGTAATTCATATGTTATTCGTAATATAACATTTATAGACATTTTTATTCCGCGTGCATAGTCGTCTATAGATTTATGATTTTCTTTTTAAACCAAATACTATTTTGTTAATATTATTTTCATTTCAGATATTTAAGAATAAACTGAAGATTTTCTTTTTTACACCTATTATACAGCATCATTAATTTTTATAACAAATCAATGTTAAAACCGGAGCAAATAGAATGAAACAATTAATTCTTTTTTTAAAATAATATATAATTTATTCGTGTTTGGTAAGTACACTTAGAGTGTCGTCTAAAAAAATGAAAGAAGGCGGTAGACAATACGTCTATGATACATCGATGACGTGATTAATAAATATTCGTTTAATGGTTTTAGCTAAATCCCTAATTCCCATAGCCCACAAGACAATGTTATAAATATGAAGTTATTTCCTTTCGACGTTACTCTGCAAAATAACGTGTTGTAACGTAACTGCAGAACGCGGCAATAATAATAACGCTAAGGATAATTTACGATTTTTCGCGACGGAAATTCGTGGACTTAAGAGGACGCTTTTAAAGAATTCTGAGTGGGTAACTTTTATGACATTTTTAAGAAAAATAAGAATCTAACAATTTAAAATATATTTAAAAAATAGTCCCGTTTCAGTTTCATTTTTTATTGTTATGCAATCACGATAACTATCAAAAAAAAAAAACTATTTCGCGGCGCACAAGTTTTATCGAACCCTATTTTTAAGTGGAATTTCAAAAGTTTCACAATACATAGAAGAAAATTTTATTTGTGTCTTAGCGTTTTATTTTTATAAATATAATAGTTCTATTAATTCTATTAATATAATATTATAATGTTATTATAATTAATATTATATTATATTAATTTTTATAACACTACTTAATAACGTTTAGTAAATAAATGGCATAATATCGTTAAAACGATTATTGTAAGCGATAATTATTGGACTCGACAATAAAGAGGTACTATTAGCGAATTAGGTCATTTACACATTTTTCTTAGAGCGAGACAAAGTTTTGGTCGGTCAAATATTAATATTTTTCTTTCTTATAACTCGGGATTGACTTTTTTTACTTGTATTTATCTCAGTCCAAATTCTAAACATTTATCACGGATCGAGTGCATTCTCGCAAAATCCCGAAACAGCTCGATTATGAGTTGAAACGAAAAACAAAATGTATACTTGTATTATTGTCAGTATAAATATTAAATAGATATATAAAAACCGTAGAGTAAAAACGTTATTTCAATGATTAAGTAACGAACCCGTTGTTGACCGTTTTACCGTCGAATGACGAGTGTCCACGCATTGATGATAAAATATAGACGTTTTCCTACATTTCCAATACCGATCGATTTTTATAGATTATATAGTGCACGGAAGCGATAAAAAATTTGAATTGTTCGAAATTTCAAATAAAAAAAAATGTCTATCTCAATATATTAAACATGATTTTAATGTTTAGTTGACGAAAGATTCGGTCGGTCGTGTACAGTGTAAACGAGTAAACGTTAAATAAATAGTATACGTGTAAAATAAACGAGTAAACATGTAACCGAGTGTTCAACGAGGAGAGTTGAATACTTGGTTCACTTCATTTCATTAGAAATAATATTATTATCAATAATAATGATAATAATAATAAAAAAATAATAAATAATAAAAATTCTATACACGCGTACGATCGGTCACTCAGACAGCGTCAAAATAATACCCGCGTATACCGACATAGCGCGTCAGCCGACCGTAATAAAACCGGAAAAGAAAGCAGTCACCAGATAGCGCTACGGCACAACATGGAGGGGGTAGCAGAAAGACGCTTATAAATAGAGGTCCGGAACTATCGGACCGCTCAGTGTAGTCACGGACAACGCAGTACCGCTATTTATATGCGCCTTTTTGCCACGCCCTTCTATGATGTGTCGTAGCGCTATCTTGTGAGTACTTACTTTTTCTATTTGACTGTTATTTCGTTTAAGTTTCATGCAAGTTGTTCTTCCTTATTCTACGTCTTTTACATTAAACTTACATATAAATACGTGTTCGTTGAAATCCGCTCACTTATTTCCGTAAATAATTAAATTCACTCACAAAGTCAGGACGAACGAATTTAATTTAATTAAAAATAAATCTGAATTGCTATTGGTTTTCGTGCAAATTTAATACATTATAGTCTTTATTGCGAATTGTAAGAAAACATTGTATGTAAAGTTAAAACCCGATTCAATTGAAACTATTCGTTTTATGTATAAAACGAATATAAAAAAAAATAATAACAATTACGTAAACGCATTTATATATTCCTTTCTGCAAGTGTACGGCAATACATATTAAAAAAAAAATTCGTAGATTTATAAATATTACGTTTACACGCGATGTCGAGAAGTTAACACTGCAGTGTTTATTACAATATTATTATATTCAAATAATTGTCAAAATTTTTACATATGAAATAACAAAAATAAAAACGCGTACAGTTTAAGCCAGTTTGTTCTTGTCAACGAATCAATCAAGAAATTCAGCAAGAAATTATTTCACCCAAGTACTTTTTTCATAGCGCATCAGCCGATCATAATAAAACGGGAAAAGAAAGTAGTCACTAGATAGCGCTACGACACAACATGGGAGGGGGGGTTGGCAGAAAGACGCTTATAAATAGAGGTCCGAAACTATCGGACCGCTCAGTAGTCAGTGTAGTCACGGCGGTCAGATGCGAACAACGTAGTTCGAACAACTACATTCGAACTATGTTGTTTGCGTCTCGTCACCGCGACAACACCGTGTGTGTGTGGGGTGGGGGGATTCCAATGTGTGTGCGCGACTCGACTACGACGAACTGTTATTAAAAACGAGCTCGTGAGTCGGGAAATGCGCCACGCGGGTAAAGTTAAATAATATAAACCCGTCGGTTACCTACATAGTCGCTGATTGCGGATTTATATCAAAACGAATACATCTCTATATATAAAATAACTTGTCCTGACTGACTGACTGATTCGTCATCGCCTAGCCGGAACCGCTGGACGGATCGGGTTGAAATTTAGCACACAGATAGCTATTATGACTTAGACATCCGCTAAGAAAGGATTTTTGAAAATTCTACCCCTAAAAGGGTTAAATAGGGGTTTACAGTTTCCAAGCAACTTTGACGGATTGGTCTGAAATTTGGCATACAAATAGCTATTATGACATAGGCGATAATAAGATAATGAGCTTTGAGTTTGAAACTTGGTCAGTAGTTTCGTTTTATGACGTAGACACCCACTAAGAAAGGATTTCTTTAAATTCGTCTCCTAAAGGGGCAAAAACGGGGTTCAAAATTTGATATATACGCACAGCCCAAACCGCTGGATCTAAATTTAAGAAGCCAAAAAAATACCACCGAGTGCCGTAAACCATTAGCGCAGTAGCACTTCTATGTATTTTAGTACAGAATGTCTTGAGTTCGAACTGCTACGGTTAAGTGGCCCAATATTTTGCATTGTTTTTTCCCCGGGCGAAACCGGGTTATTCAGCTAGTATGTTATATATATATACTCGATTATGTACGAAAAATTGTTTCGGTGTTTCATAGTGAACGAGTAATAATGCGGTCGGGCTACGACTGGAGTCTCATGCAATAGCTGGAGTCTCAGCGCCAGTGGGCCCACGCGGCTTAAACAAATACTGAAAAATCCTAATATCGAAATGTTTATATTCACAAAATTGTCGTTTGATACTTTTTATCACCATAATATATTAAACGTGCAGTTAACACCTGTAATCGCCAAAACTTTTAATAAGTTCTAATCGAAATTAACGACTGTCAAAGTGTCAAACGTCCGTCGAAATGTAATTAAATTTCTGATATTAAAATAACATTGGCGATAAACGCACAATTCGTAGTCTGATTATTATCTGAAAGTTGAAAAAAAAAGAATCATAAATTAACTACACAATGTACTCGTAAATCTGCTGTAAAAAAAAGTTGATCGGTTCGCATAAATCGATCGGTCCACTGCACAAAACTTAGGGCGGTGCCAATGTCTCGTTCTGCACAAAAGACGTCATCCCTGCGGACGGTCAGTAAAAGGCGCGTTCTCGCAAAGCGCGGGCAAATACAGTTGCAATACGTGACGCGTTTGATACACGAATTATTCAGTCCTAAGCTCGTTATTAGAGTCGGCAAAGGAGGATGCTGTTGCTTCTGCAGATGATATGGGACTCGGAGACATTATTACAAAGATACGCGTGATAATATACCTGGACCGGACGCGGTCAGAAGACCGTGCCTCGTGTACTGCAAGTCGTCGTCGCACAATACGCGAAACGTTTCAATTTATTTCGGTCGGTCCTTCATCAGCTTCCGGCTTTGATCCGCGCGAACGCGCCACTTATCCGACACCGATCTACCCCCGTTCCGATTTCTCACGTCTGTCCGTTGTGTTTTAACGGGTCGTGACAATCACGTTTTGCCTGCAGCTTGTTACACCCACGGCGAGTTTATTTCCATGAACCCGACTAGATTACACCACCGGCTTAAACAGTACGTGTCATTTAATTATTTTATTTATACGCGTTCGCGGAGAAATATAATATCTATTTATTAACTACCGTAAATAAGAAAATATTTAAAGTCATACAATTCTACGACACATGAACTGGCTACCTATGTATATCGTATATGTTAACGATGACACTGCACACGTAGAGACATTTGAAAATTTTAAATATCGTAGAGTTCAAAGTGCTTTTTTTTCTTTCGCATCCCTTCTCTCTTTGAAAAATTTCTGATCGCGTCATTGTAATAACAAATCGAGTAAATCAAAATCAATATTCAAGTGTCGCGTAGAAATCGTGTATTTTAAAACGTATTGTGCGCCTGGAAAACGTCGCTATTACAAAACCATTAAATGAACCGAACGAGTCATCATTCAAACACGGTTTATGAATTGTTTTCGCACGGTATTCAAACACCGAATCTCAACTTGGAAGATATTATCGAACGGAGTGAATCGCGACACAGCTTACGTTTAACGACCGTCCCGCTGGAAATCGGAATACTATCAAGAAACGCATATTATATACTTATTATATGACGCGTCATCGCATTATTTTACAATAATTGTTAATTTGACGTATCGTTGGGGGAGGGGGGGTTATTACTACGGCATTACGAATTAAAAATATAAATAATCTATAATAAAAGCTTCTGCGGGTTAAAATAAGTCGAAATATAAAAACATCGATAGAATATATTATATACACAAAGATTTAAACATTTTTTTTATCCATTCCACTGTTCATATTGTTTGACCAAGTGGATATTTTTCTGCACAATGCTATAGAACGCACGTAAAAGACATCGGAGGATATTGTCCGGGACTCGTGATTTAGACGTTCGTAATAACCACTCTCCCGTCAGCTGTCATTCATATTATTCTTTATAAGTCAAATCTTGAATTTGTATTTTCATGTTTAAGTCCAATCCCGATATCGCATTAAGTAAATACTATGAGTTCAACTACTCTATATAGACGTGTGCCTTTAGCTCCGCGTCTTCTAACTCGTGTCGAAAGAATTACCTAATAAAAATTGAAGTACAACTACTATTCGCCCGAATTTCCAAAATATTAAATAATATTATTCTTTTATACGAAACGGATACGTCTTTCGGCAATTACGATTTGTACGATTAATATGATATCGACGGCAAAATAAATAAATAAGAAATTATTTATTTAATCTTTTCCCTTTGTATATAATGTGTACGAGAGGAAAATTGTTGCGAAATGATTTCCTCTCCCTTTGGCGTAATTTATGGATGATAAATTTAATTTCAAATTTCGAATTAAAATAAATCATCAGAACCTCCAGATCGCCTCTTATAATAATGTTTAATAAACTGACCGAATTATAATTACCGGTATGTAGCTGACAAAAAATATGTAAATCAAAAAAATATCATATAATATAATAATTATTCACTAATATAAGGCATAACGAGAAGTTATGGAGCGTGACAGAAGAGGGTGTTGTTTATTTGGTAGTTATTAAAATTTCTATAAAAGCATCGTCGTGCGACGTTGTATATATCGTGACGACTAATATGAATTTTGCAACAAGTGAACTCCGTGTTTTAATGTTTCTTTTGGGATGAACGAAACACAATCATTATATATTTATTTCGACGACAAATTTTAATTGGATATGATTAAATAAAGTCAGTTGTGCAAAACGACTGATATGAAAGTTCCTCTGAAACGTTACAGTTACCGTATAATAATATAGTATTGTTTGAGAAAATGTGCCGTTTTAAATGAAATATCATTAGTGTATCCTCATAGGTAACACGGACATTATTATTATTATTATTATTATTATTATTATTATTATTATTATTATTATTATTATTATTATTACTATTAATGTTTCAGTTCAATATGTCTACTGATTCAATAAATTATATAAAAGATTCGTATTAAAAATGATCGAACATCAAAAAACGGTTACGTATCTCGCAAGTTTTTTTGTTTACTTGTTTTCAAATAATTTGTATCACTCAATTAATGCACATTGTTTTAGTAGGAAACATTTTTTTAAATACCGCGATTTTATCATAAAATAGATTTTGAAAAACAATTAAAAATAACTATTTTATTGGGGTGGTTGTTCTGAATTCCGCTATACGAACATAATATATTGTGTTCTCTTTGAGACAAAAAAAACCCTATCACTTTATTTCCGATAAATATTTTATTAAAATATTGGATTATTATTATTTTTTTGTTAAATTAAATTTTTGACCTTTTTTACTATATATCCGCGAACACTGCACTGATCCGATTTCCGAACGGTTATTCGGCGGGGTAAGTATGCGTAATATTTTAGGCGTTTGCGTACGGTATTATAAAATATAGTCTGCAAATTATCATAATTACAAACAAACAAATGTGATTTAGACCCCCGCGGTATAACAAAACTTAATTGAATTTTAAGCTTCTCGGATGGGATTTCGGTGGTTCAGAACTAATGACGATCGGTTGAAAAATCTGTAGCAACATCGGTTTTTGAAAGTAAGTTTATAATATAATTGTCGTCAATGAAGACCGCGATTCCGAGACCATGATATATATTATATAGTATTATTTATAACATTGTACATACACTAGAATACCAGTAGTGGAGTTTCAGATTTTTCATTCCAAATTTAAAGCATACCAATAAAACAACATTTTGGTCAAACTCGTATGAGTAGAACCTGTATGCATATTAAACAGATTATAAAATTTCAAAAAAAAAAAAACTTTCAAAATGGCTCAATAATTGTTATTTATATCGAATTCCGGTAAACGGGGAACGACGCCATATTCCGTTAGGCTACATCATGAGGTTAGCATATTATAATCTATTGAATACACTCTCCTCGATCCTCTCATACTTGAGAACGGATCTGTTCTTCGGGACCCCCATCATCACCTTCCGATTATTCTTTCTGTGATTTCTGTGCTTTGCCGCTTTCCTACTCAAATAACTCTACACGACTATACGTCCATCCGTAAACTTTTAAATTTAAACAGCCTTGCCGGTCGTAGACACACAGCGAATTTATCGCTTCTTTCCAAACTTTTATTAAATTCACTGTCCAACACATCGTCTGCTGCGTCTTGACAATGAAGATCTCTCTCTTAACTATTCCTGAACTATTAAACTAGGTCTATTATCGATATTATTGTTATATTGCGGTCGAGTTCTGTTGTTAACGTGTACGATGCGTTATAAATCTACCATGTTTTTTTATGGAAAACGGTTATGACTTCAAAACCGAGTTCGATCGGAAAGTGTTCAAGTCCCTTATCATTGAAAAACACTGGATTTTTGACAAAAAAAACGTTTTTTTACATTTTAATTCGCCTGGGAGTTAAACCAGAATCGTTTCGAAATAATAAAAATTAACGAGGCGAACAGCACGCGATCGCGGCGTGAAATGGCGCTTCCGCGCTTCTGGACGACGCGCTTGCGATCGTTCTGTGACCGGTCGCTTACCGGCGACACCGTTTCGGCATAACGATAATTATAATAATACACCAGCCATTGCTGTGTAACCCTATTGCGTTATACACGGATTATCGGACATTAGGGGCGCTCGCATTTGTGTGCAAAACATAAACTGCCAGCGATGCGGTTAATTCGGACGATAATCCATAAATACTCATTAACCCGCTGGAACACCTTGCGTGTGAGCCTCCAACAACTCCCGCGCGTTGTGTGTGCATTCTATCCCACCGACCCCCAATCATCATCGCCCGTTCGTCGCCTATAATATATATATATATATAATATTATTATTATTATTATTATCATCTCATCATCCCTCCGGAAATACACACATACGCATTGCACATATACGTATTATACACAAACGTACGACACGGAGCCGTTGCAAAATTCGATAATTCAATTCGTGAAAAACACGTCTAAAAACTGTGCAATACAATATAAATTTATTATATTCGACGAAGATTTATTATTATTATTATTATTATTATTATTATTGTTGTTGTTGTTGTTGTTGTTGTTATCAGGTCTTAGATTTCGTTGCATTAAAATCTACAGAAATATCTTAAAACACTTACGAATAACAGTAAAACTAAAGAAAAACAGCCTTTTATTTATGAATTACATATAGCATAAAAATATAACATGAAACATCCTGCAGTGTTGTTCCCATAGGATATTCATGTACGCCCTATAATTTCGAGATTTTTGTTGAAAAATTACTGGCGTACTTTCAAACGGTTCAATTGGTGTAGGTATGTGCGCCGCCTTTCGATTTGTATTACATTGAAAGAAAACCGTTTTAACGAAAAAATAAAAAATTAAATGTAATTTTTTTTTTGTATTATTTATATTTATGTCTTCTGCTATTATGAAAAAAAATCTAAAATACCCAACGTTAGGCACTGGATGATTTTTAGTAAACCCATAAAAAAATTGATTGGAACACCGCTGGAAATACTTACCTAATTAAACGACAATATACGTAATATTCTTCTTGTCTACATTCTTAAGGTAACGAGATTTATGAAAAATAATATAAATTTTATACATTATATTTGGAAAAATGGCATTAAAACTGGGAAAATAGCACTAAAAATCATATATTTATGCAGAGCTCTGCACGGTTAGGTCCCGACCGCATTGTTTTTAAATAAACATTTATTTTTGGCAGTCGATATAAAAGAAAATTTAACCTATTTTCATTGGTTCAACGATAACGTTCCAATAAAGGACTAGTCCAAATGTATATATTTATAATATATATATATATATATATATATATATATATATATATATATATATATATATATATATATATATATTCGCAGTATGTGAATAGTAGAATATGTTATATTTTTATAACATAAACGTGTAAGATTATTTATTTCCGAGTTGACATTTTGAGTCACAAGAAAAAAATAAAACGCATGTGTTTAATACTAATTCGCAACTAAATTTCTAATATTTGTTACTACATACTATATTCAGGTTAAGTTTATATCGAAACGCGCATGTGAAATGAATTGCCACTATCCGTTGGTGAATAGCTGCTCTGTTATTGGCTGTTGTGGTCGTGCGTTATCGTCTCACGTCGGTTTTCGTCACTGCCGCCATGACACGGACGCGGTGGCGACCACTAGCGCTTGCGGTGGAAATAAATGTAAACGTGTTCGCGCGACCACGAATCGATTTTCGTCCAATTTTAAGTATAAACTTAATCTGAATATAGTAAGTATGTGATATTATTTGCACGATTAATAGAAAAAAATCGGTTTTTTTCCTTTATGAATGTTCGTTGTTTATTTATTTAGTAAAAAGCGTGTAATTTTTTTTCATTGGGAGTTTATAAAAAGAAGGGGTTTAAACCTACGCCAATGTAAATCCTCAAAATATGTTATATATATATATTTACAGAGAACGTAAAACGTTCGGCAAAACACGAGACACCGTCGCGTACGGTCACGATGCGCGTGTATTGTTCTGAAGGACTTTGTCGGGAAAAGCATGAGAAAAACTATAATATATTTTTAGCGGAATCGTAAAACAAAAAAAAAAAACAAATAACGAAAACAAAACTTTGGCAATATCATCAAATGGGAGTTTCACGCCGTTTTCAATTGAACCAATAATAATAATAATAATAATAATAATAATAATAATAATAATAATAATAATAATAATAATAATAATAATAATAATTCTTATAATAATAATTATATATATATATATATATATATATATATGTATAATGTATATATTACAAAGAACGCTAAGAGGGCGAACACAGTTAATAATAATAATTATTATTTTAATAAACGGAATGGAAAAAGAGATTATTTTAAAACGTGCGTATACAACGAATGAGAAAAAAAAATACATTAGTCTGCAATATAGAAACTCCAAGATATTATATAGGTTCATTATATTAATTATTATTATTATTATTATTTTGACGGAAATACGAACAAATCGTATACCCGCTGCAGCACTATATTTTAAATATTTTCTGAGTCTTTAGTAAAAAAAAAATCAAAGAAACCATTATGTAACCTGTTCGTTACTTTCGTGTTTCATATTTATTTATATACATATTTCAGCCGATTAAAACTAACCGATATAATGTATCAACGATACAATATTATTGTTTATCATCGCATTAATTATAAATAATTTGTTATTTGTGCGGCGATTATTAAGAAAATTGAATTGATTACAGTTTATACGCAGTTCGATCGATCGATTTTAGTAGAGAAATAATATTAAAAGTACACGTCGTCGATTTTTAAACAAATATTCGTATTTCGTGCAAAACCGCGGACCAATTGTGAATTTTTATTATATTTCAAAAGACATTTCTCGTCCGGTATTTAAATTCGGTTTTTCTTTCGAACTCGGAAATTCGTACTTATCCAGTACCGTCGGGCGATTATTATATTATATATATATATATATACAAAACGTTGTATATTTTATATAAAACAAATATTGTGAAACGGGACGAAAATTAAAATTTCTATTTACCTAACTAAGTAATAAAATATTTTATAATAGCAACAAAAATAAACACCGTGTATTAAAACAGAAACATTGTAATCCGTTAAATGGACGACGGGAAAAATTATACTAGTGTCTACAGCAGTGGTTTTTAAATAATACGTAATATACTTCATCCTCGATCTTGCGATTAATGTTATGCATAGGTGCCGGTCACGTTCATTATTATCGTCGAAAACGAATTCCGTAATATTGTTAAAATACATCAATTTTATAACATTTGGCGTAGTTCGAGATTATCATAACGTGTTGTTAAATCAGTATCTATATAATATTATCGATTTGAAATCATAAAAAATTAAAGTACAAACGGGAATTAAATTACTCGAAAAATTTTCGCAAGGGATGATCAAAGCCCAAAACATTTGCAGGACGCCTCGAATAAACGCTATCTCGCAAGATATGTCCATAGCTATTGACATATAGCTCCGCCTGAATTCAGTATACCGACATTGAAAAAACAAAACTGACAAGAAACGAAAGACACTTCGTGTTCGGATATGTAAGCACGAGAATAAGACTAAAAATGTCGAAGAGGTTTTTCATGCACGCAGCACGGGAACTCGTCGAACTACAAAAATGGTAACATAACCCGGAAGACTCGCGGTCCAATCTAATCGACTACTCACGATAGACTGGAGTTTATCGAAAACTCTATGGAAAATAATTATTGATCGGCAGCTGGAGTAATGAGAACAAAAAATTAAAATTAAAAATAGGAACAAGACGAAGCATGTGAACTTGTGGAAAACATAGGATCGATAAATATTTCCTGCATTACGAATCCAGTACGCAATAAAGCCATAAAAGAAGATCTGGCACAGACAAATACGAATGCTCTAAATGTGACTGGATCATAGTGTATGTAAAGTTTAACGCATTATACCGTAATGTAACACTATAATTTACTTCTGTGTTACTTATTTGATTTGTATATTTGTTATATTAATATTTTTATGTATACTTAGCAATCATTTTTAGTTTTACTGGAATCAAACAGGAGAGGGGGGGGTTTATACTCTTCATCAGCAGTAAAAACGAGACTAGAACGAATATCGAGAAAATCTACAGGAAATTCAGCCGAATATAATAATTGAACGCGTATTGTGCGAATTACATTTTATACTCTGAATAAAAACGGCTGCGATTCGAAAATTGTGTTAACTATCGGATACGCCATTTTATACACTGGCCTCTCCGTGTTTCGTATACACGTGTTTTGTACTTTAAACGCGATAACTTACCGACACTCTTATAGGTACATTGCAATTATCAGACTTATAACGAAGTGATGAAGAGAGACGGATGGAAATCGGGGGGAAGAAGAGGAATCGCATGTACGTACACATTAATGTGTATTTACTCAAAACGCGTGTGTGGTGCACACGACTAATGGCTTTCTCGTGTTTTGTCAAAGCTAATGCGATTTTAGTTCTATGTGTGTTTGTATTCCAAAAGATTTAAACAAAGTTTCGGCTTAAGTCATGACATAATGTTCGTAACGCTCGTAGGGGAATGCGTACAGTCATATTCGCATTCCTAATGTACTGTAGACCATACATATATGTATATGCAGTGTACATAATATTTACCATTTATTGTTTTAAAGTGCTGAATTTCTTTGGATCGGACAATTTCGATTACAACCGTATAATTATGTGAATTATTTTGTTAAAATATTCCAAAAGACTCAGAATAGTTCATCGGGCTTAGCTCTATCTGACGGTTTTAAATACGTTAAACGAGCTTCTGAAAACAGAATTTTTTTTTATCTCCTTGAAATCCATTAGAATTTATCTATTACTATTTCCAAATGACAAAACTATAAAAACGGGAAAACTTAATTCTAATCTAATGTTTATTGTCAATAGAGACAAAAGTAAAAAAAAAAGAATATTTTATAAGTTCCAGTAATAATTGGTTTCCTCTTAAAAGTGCCATTTATATCTATCTATAATATTGTATGACTAAGTCGGTTTTTCTTGTGTATTCAATGATTATAATATTCAAATACGTAGTCTGTTTCCGAGGAAATACTAAAAAAAAAAAAAATTTTTAAACGTATTATAAAGGGAATATAATATCTCATAGCTCTATCTGACGGTTTTAAATACGTTAAACGAGCTTCTGAAAACAGAATTTTTTTTTATCTCCTTGAAATCCATTAGAATTTATCTATTACTATTTCCAAATGACAAAACTATGTTTTTCTTTACGTTCGAAAAAACGGGAAAACTAAGCAATAATTCTAATCTAATGTCTATTATTGTCAATAGAGACAAAAGTAAAAAAAAAAAAGAATATTTTATAAGTTCCAGTAATAATTGGTTTCCTCTTAAAAATTGTGCCATTTATATCTATCTATAATATTGTATGACTAAGTCGGTTTTTCTTGTGTATTCAATGATTATAATATTCAAATACGTAGTCTGTTTCTAAAATATTGGATTTGTTTTCGTTGGATTTGTTTTCAGCGCAACAAATCCAACGAAATTATAGCCCTTAAAACGTTATAATATTATATATATATATTAAATGATATTTTCAAAATGAAATATGACGGGCATTTTTGATATAATATTATTATAGTCGATTGGCCAACGACGTTGATCCGAATTGTTTTAATATTACGCGTAGATTAATCACAGTTCGATATAATAAAACTCGCATGAAAACAATATTTTCCTTTTGTTTTTTTTTTATACGATTAACAGATATTATTTTATCATAAAACCTAATGAATCCATTCCTAGTGAAAACCGCTTCGGGTCCCGGGTAAAACAATAATAATTGATAATATTTATGATTAACTGTTTCCGTACGCGAAAAATCGTCAAGCGATATGCTTCCTGGTATAGTCCCTGGAAAGTCTTCGGATAAAATAATATTATATAACTTTTGAAAACGCCCGACTTCGTGTAAAAATACGTTTGCTATCCGTGTTAAATAATTGTTAAAAAAATATTTCCAATATTCTACCACCGTGTTCGGATTAGTACTTTTTTTTTTTTCAAAACAATGTTCGATTTACATGAAATAAAAAAAACGCTATAAATATTCGAGCGAAAAAAAAATGGGATATAACGCGTACGTTTATTGCTATAAATACTACACTCGTAGTGTACATAATATATGTGTACGTACAATCGGTTATATGGTTGTCAAAAGAAACGTCATTTACAATAAATATTAATTAATTAAATTCGTGTATTATTTAATATTTCATAATTGCACCTTTAACGTATATATTATATTATGTTGCGAAGTAAAGAATCAAAAGTATTCATTAAAATGTTCGAAACCGTTTCACTTTCTACACGCTCGGGGAGTGTAATTAAAAACGTTTTCATCAGGAAGCCCCGTTGAATTTCATTTAGTATACGCATTTCGTAATTTGAAAGTTGAACGAACCGTGTGAAATGTACTGAGATTTTAATAACGCAGTCGATATCAATAATATATAAAAAAAAGCTCGGTAAAAAAAAAAATTGTACATAGTTTGTAGCTAACAAATCTTTTGAATATTTTTCTGCGCATGTCGAGACGTGTATATATATATATATATATATATATTTGATAATTATTGTATATTAATAAAATAGTATTAACTCGAAAACCGACTCGGAGATTTTAATCATGCAAAGTAGACTTGTATATTTAAAATGTGAAACAAAGTTTTTCGTCAAACTATTACTTTATAAAATGTATACGCGCGTTCTTTATACACACGCGTATCTACACTTACACGGTAGACATTATTACATTAAGAATGATTAGAAAAACCTGTGTTCACATAGTTATAATAACGATGACACGAAATCCGATGAAAATCGTCGTGAACGAATAATATTAATTTTTAATTTATTTTCTCACTACGCGGACCTAATAATATTAAAAACAATGTGACACGATTACGCGCGTATATATATAATATTTGGCTTTTTCTTTTGAATTCTCCTTTTGAACAAAAATTTCCGCGATTTTAAAATCAAAACCAACAATAATAATAATAATATAAATGTAATTTTTTTTACGTGCCTATTGAATATACAGTATATCCGCGCAACTTTACGTGAATAATTTGACAACTATTATAATTGACTTCCAAATATTATGATGTAGAATATATGTATAGAAACCCAAAACCCATTCCGATAGGTTTAATATTATTAATTGTATTATAATTATGCATAGTGCGATGATATCGTATATTATTGTGTCGTGAACTTCAACACTGAATTGAATTTGACAACAGGAGACGTTCTGAATTAAATTTTACATTCTGCAGTTCAGAAGAGCGTTAAATTTGTATTTCTTACGAAAAAAATAACAAAGTGTAAAATTGATTTACATTTTTCGAGATTTTTTTTTTTTCATAGACAACTGTAAAAAAGTGTTCGAAATGTACTCGTCGGTTTATGAAATGTAATCAAATGTTCGACTTACTAAAATGTTGTTTGACTTGGAAATATACAAAATACAAACGTAAATAATAATAATAATTTAAATATCGAGAAGGAAAAATGTTTTGTAAAACCAATCCGTTTTATTTTTCGCCGAAAACGAAATTTAAAATAATATTGTTTTCCTTTCGACGTGTTCGTTGTTAGAAAACGAAGTGTTATCTATAAAGACAACAACGAGATGGTGGAAATAAAATGAATATTACATCCGATTCAGTACGGATTATTGGTTAAAATAAATATCGAATTAATTTGTATATTTACAAACATCTATTTGTATCTGACAATATAACTATTGTAAACGTATATACGGATTTATTTCTAAAATTAAAAAGGCAATAAATTAATCGTTTTTCAAAGTAAAATATATAATATTGTACCGCTGCAGTATGGAATTTAAACGTTAAATATATATGCGCGTAAGTATAGAATATCTCGAATTATAATTTTTGTCAAATAAACTGAAATAATAATAGAAAATAAACGAATAGAAAGATTAATATAATTGTATCTTTCTTCCTGCAAAGACCAGAACAATTGAGACAGTGGCTTATTGACTGTGGGAGATATATCTCCCATTGGCTTTTTTTTTTAAACACATATGTATATGGTTATGATTGTGCTTCCTTATACGTATCAATTTATCAGTAGGTATAATAAAACAATAATATTTTTTGTGCGAAAACATTAATTATTGCTAGGACGTGTGTTATGTGTTCAACTCTCGAACGCACATTTTCACGTATGAAAATGGTTGAAAACATATTGAAGAAACACTATAAAGGATGTATACGTATGTTATTCACTACATTTACTTATTATAAAATATTTTTTCGTATTTGATTTCAATTTTAAATATTATTTTAAGTCGAATGAACTTGCAATGGTATCCATCCATGTAATAACATTGAAGTGGACGTTGAGGAAATAATCGACGAAATCGCGAAAAAAAAACCTAGGAAACTAGAGTTTGTTTTGTAAATGATATATACATTTATTGTAAACTTATGAAAATTAAAGGTTTATGCACACTGTACAGATATATATATATATATATATATATATATGTAGTTATTAAAAATTGTTAGTACCAACTAGTTACTATGTCTACGTACGTTTCGAGTGGGGGGAGAAATTTTTTTTTGTCATCTCCCTCAAAGAAATCCTAAATACGCCACTGAATCGAGATATACATTATGTATACAATTTATCGATTTACAGCGACTGCTATATAAGTTTTAAACGGGGGGTTTTTTTTATTTATTTATTGAAATATACTATCCTTTTGAAAAATATATGTGCGTTTAAACGCGCGACGCTTAACGGACCGCGAAAAAAATAAACAGAACAGAACAAATTTTTTTTTTTCATTTCAGCAACGACAATCGCCGCGGCGGACAACACTTTCAAGACCTTTTATGAGATCCTTGCGCTCGCCAGTCGTCCTTTTCCGTTCACGCGTACCTAGTGGCCGATAACTTTATATCTGTAGCAGAGTTTTCGATTTTGTCATCGGTCGTCTACATGCTATATATATTATATATATATATATATATATATATATCGGTATAAAAACCGCGTACAAACGCGCGTCGTTATAGTAACGAAAATAATGGCAAGACGATCGATTTAAAAATCGATTATTACACTCCGAGTGTTTGACGCAGGACCTTTCGGATTTATTTTGAAACAGAACATTAAAATATTGTACGATAACGTTTTTCCAGACGGTTGTACAAATAACACACGTTATTTTACGAGATTTCGTATAGAGATCCGTATAAACACGTTTTAATTTTTGGTATTTCTGCGAATCACATTTCAAATCGTATTACCTCAATATTGACGTTTTCCTTCTATATTAGCGTTACGCGTGCAAACCCGAGAAAATCGAAGTTATAACACGTGCCTACGCTATCATTATTATTATTATTATTATTATTCTAAAGAAGATGTTTTACACGGGCGTGTAAGCCAAAATGTTCAGAAAACGTGTCGTTACGCGAAAAAAACCCATTTGTAAAATGCGTACGTAGAAAATAATAATTTATACCAATTTTAAGTTCAAAATGTCTTTCGAGTTTCGTATACTATATACGGTACACATAGTTTCCGGAAAAGACTGATGTGTTTTTTTAACACGACGTGGCGTAACCGTTTCGGAGCGCTTTCCGTTTTCCCGTTGCAGATTATAAAAAATACAATATGCGCGGCTCGGTGTAATGCGATTGGAATTTTTAATGGATACCGGGTAATGAAATCGAACGGGAAATTTAAACGAATTTTTCTTTCTGTTTTAATAACAAAATATTATATTGTTTTATCCGATCCCGAAACGAAAACGATACGGATAAAAGAAGAAGACGAAAAAAAAATTATTATGTATTAGGCACCCGCCGTAGTAGAATAGTTGGATGGAAACGTTTAAACGGGCCACTGTATAATACTATGTCATTGATGTCATAGCGCGTTTTAACGATTATAAATTCGTTTCAGTTCGCCTATATTATTTACGACAATTAAATTTATAAATATTTAAATACGTTTGCGCGGTGCCGTATTACAATAGGAATAAAAAGGTTTTGTGCGTATATCCGTTAATAATTATTAGGTATACTGCGTGATACTTGGAAAATTAGTAAATTATTTCGGTATAATATTCTTGTATTATTACATTGTATCAATTTTTGTAATCATTTTGTAATAAGTTCCGTTGCGTTATGTGAATAGCCTACGCGTTTTCAGTTTTTTTATAATTATTATTATTATTTTTTTTTAATAAACTGACTATGTCGATAGTTAATTATTCGTATAACGATTTTCGAATTATTTATATTTATATATATACATGGACGCGAAAATACGTAAAAGCCATTACATGTTATTCAATAATAATAATTATAATTATTATTATGCTATATATACGCGAGCATCACATTGAAATGTTTGATCTACGCATATACCTATATTATATACGGTCACGTTTGACAAGGCTTTTAGCTTCGTATTATCGGTATCGAACAGTAAAATTTATATATGTATTTGTACATATATTTCTATTTGATTACTTCGCGTAAAAAAATACACAATATTAGGTATTTGTGTTATACGATTCTGCACGATCTATAAAATTACAAATATAATATAAAAAAAAAAATTGTTTTCACTAAGAGTGTAATATATCGCGTATATATTAGGATTTAATTTAAACGTGTCGATGTAAAATGTCGAAATTACTCGCCCGTTTTATATGTAAAAGCGATTATTTTTATTTAAATTTCTCTTAATTTCTATACCTATCATCATAGTCGCAACTTGGGAGGGGACTTATGCTAAGGGGACTTAAATACCTAAACAAATTTCAGATATCAATTTTGATCACTTTAAAAAAAAAAACAATAAACAATAGGCACTTTCTACAACTCGTACAAATTATTTCAATTTGTAATTACACAATTACAATACGTATTGTAACACGCGAACGCTGGTTCTCTGCAAGTATACGACGAGTTAAAATTTGGTCGAAAACATTGGTATGTCAACGGAACGGTTTATACTGCGACGTGTCCATTTTGAATGATGAGAAGGGTGTTGAAAAATAGCGTGAAAACACAGAATCAGTGTTTAGATAAGTATACAGCACGAGAACAGAAAAAATATAGTTTTAAAATTTTAATATTCTTATTAGTCAACGTCAAACGCGTGTGCGTTTATATTTGTTATGTTGGATGTAACTCGTGTAAAATATTTTATTCGTATTGTATTATAATAAGAAAATTATTTGCACTTTTCAAATGCAATATATCTATCTATATATTATATACATATATAAATGTGAAAATATATTTGTTTGGTCGTCAATAACGTCGGAACGACGCGACGGATTTGCATGAAATTTGATATGGAGATTAATTATACACTATAGAAAAAGACACTTTTTAATGAAATACGACCAACGAGAATGGTAGCTGTAATACGGGAAATTTTGGGTTTCTGGGACTTAAACAGTTACCATGGCGGCCGTTTAAATTGTTATTGAGTTTAAAACATATAAATATAAATATATATATATATATATATAAACTTCTATTTAATATATTTTGGTTAGTTTGTTATTCTTATTTTTATACAAATTACAATACAATTTCAACTGTTCACGGGCGAAGTCGGCTAATTCAGCTAGTTAGTAATAATATATACAAATAAACAATAATGTTGAAGTTGTATTACAAAAATACGTTATTAATTGTTTTATGGAAATTTATTGTTTTTTTGGAGGGGGGGTGAGTTTTTTAGTTAGTGAGGTATAAATAATTTCAGCATCCCCTAAAATATAGGTCTAGTTGAGCCTATGATTCCTACTCTTTATATATATATTTTTTTTTTTTAGAAAACGCGTTAAAAATGTTTAATTATATTTTCTCGTACCTATACGAATAAAAATTATATGTTTTATATATATATATATATATATATATATATATATATATACATAATAACTATGCGAACGAATAAAGTTATCCGAATATTATGTATAGAGAATAGAGAATGAATGAACGATGTGGATAAATTGGAAACGAGGAGGACGTATTGTAAATTTATGAACAGTTTCACCTGAAGAACTTTTGGAATCGCGAAAGTATAATTTATACTGTTTAGATGAACGGAATACCGATAAATCAGTATTATATGGTGCAGCGCGTGCACACATATATAACGTTAATAAAGGAATAATTCGTTAGGTACATCATTCGTTAGGTTCGACATAGTAGGTACATACAAATTACCGCAACAACGGTTGCACGCGCGTACCTACTCCTTTAAATCGATTCGGTTATTCAATATTTACCGAAAAATATATATATATATATTTCATACGCCGTAGCCAGGTGAAAATAATTAAAAGTCACAAGAATGCGATTCGGAAACTTTTACGAGACGCAATTTATTTAAGTCACTTAAGAAACCCTCGAAATAACTTATCATAAATAATAAACAAATATATATATATTTATACGTCTCATCAATATCAAAACTTATCCGTACTTTTAGTTTATATAATAAATGTAGTATATATATATATATAATATACTTCTGCTATGTTATGAAATCAATTTAAAACTAATTAAATTAACTCTATCCAGTGATAGTAATAATAACTCGTAACAGTAAAATCTCATCTGTAACGGAATACGCTGTTTGTATATAGTGATATCCGATAATTTAACAATATTACAACAAAGATTTATTATTGCGGATGACATAGAATTTACCACTGCGTATATAAGTATAGTATTTCGTCAATTGATGATTGAATTATTTTATTTTGTTTGAATTAATAATAATTTGAATACTACGTATTACTCAGTAATAATATGGTAAGCAAAATATTTTGTTTTAGGCCAATCTTCTCTAGACGTTCGTATTATAATTAGGTAAGTCCTCTTTTCATATACACGTTTAATATTTTACTGAAATTTAATATACTATTCGCTATACGTATTTGACATTTAAACGCAAAGTGTTATTTTCTCCGTGTCAATAAACGATCAACGTATCGGTTATGTCAAACCGAACGAAATGTAATTTCAAGATATTTAAAATTTTTTTATATTAAACGTTATTGTTTACAAGAACGTTGAAACAAAATATTATATTACGTTATTACGCGCAGCGTTATGTAAATATAATAACACTTATAATTCTACCTATATTACTGTATGCAATACAGACTAAGCACCAATATTCGTTTGAGTACTTTAAATACTAAAAGTAACCATCGACAATGTATTTTTCGCCTTTCGAATGAGCTGTTGAACTGTCTTATTTTCGGTTTATTGGATTTGCACGTAAACTTTCGGTGACGTTCGCGCATCCAGACGTGAATTAAAGAGAAGCGTAAAGTCCTTGCGGATCACATTTCACGCCACAAAAATTTTGTGTTTTTTTTTTTTTTTTTTACTACTATTTTATTTGATTCTTATTTTTTATTTTTATTCTTTTTATGTCAGTGTGTTTCGTGACACTTGAGCCAACAATAAAAAAAAAAAAAAAAAAAGCGGTTGCTCTTTTTGCTTGTTAAAAACCGAACTAAAGCCCGGAGCAGTTAATACACTGTAGCTGTTATCGTGTCGAATGAAAAACGAACTGTACAAAAGTACAAATGACGGAAATCAATATTGTAAATAAGATTCAAATACTTTGTAATTTCCCAAATTGCTGACGACACAAGGCAGAGAGACGTCCCTTCCCACGGGTATCGTAACGTTTGGAATAGGCTCTGCGAACTCTGGTTCCAACACCGATAAAACTGTAACATAAAAAATGAAAATAAAAAATATATATTTTTCACGCACACACACACACAGAGAGAAGCACGGCAATTCCGTAGTAATTTATTCGCGCAACAATTGTAAATAAATAAACGATCGTAAATATTATAGTAATAATAATAAAAATGCAATTGCCAAATATTTTTTTTGGATAAAAAAAAAAGGATAATACAAAAAAAAAAATCGATTCATTTTTAATAAAACATCTTCTTTACGGCTTCGAAAGCAATATCGAGTAGGATATAATAATGTAGCTGGTACGCTATATACAACGCATATTGAACACTATAAGTTTACCAAAAAGTTTTATTTAATTAACCTTGACCGAATTCGAATATAATTTAAATTAATAGGAATTTTTTTAAATAAAAATTCATTTCGTTTTGACGGTCGCGTTAATAAGAAAATAAATTTCACGTTATTATTATTATTATTATTTTTTAAACTGGTATTCAAAATATGTTCACAATTACGTAATACTGTAAAATGATTATAACGGGGTATGTAAATCTTAAATAATTATTAATCTATGATCAAGAACGGTATACGTTCAACAATAACCAATTATTTTAAGAACAAAATAATATTGTCAGTTCACAGTATTTACTAGTAAATACATATTGTATATATATATATACATATATATATATATATTATACAAATACAATACTAAAAATAAATTTCGATAACAGCAATGATATTCTGTCATACGACTACATGAGATAGTCAAAGCGTGTACAATTTTATTATAAAACCTATCAAACGATAAGTTTCATACGCAATAGCTCTACTCCTGCAGCATTACTTATCTACACTATAACCAGTGGTGTAACTGAAGATCCAAGGCGAGGGAGGGGAAGACGAAGCTCTTGGGGGCTCCGCTCAGACCGAAAAAATTTTTAATAAACCAAAATATCAAAACGTTTAACGTAAGCAGATAAACCCGCGTAACTCAGGTCTCAGGGTGTCCGTTTTATTATTTTTATTGTTATATATATATAAATAAACCAAAAAATCAAAACTCAACCAGGCAATCCTTTGTAACCCTGCAGAACGTCAGTTTTCCGTATGTGTAATATTTAAATCTTACGCGTGGAAAGTATGACTGCCGACTGAAAGTCTAATATTTCAAAGTGGGGCGATGTGTGATACCCCCCACGACCCCCCCTTCGGTTCGTCCCTGGGTGGGCCCCTTATAAGATTTCAGCTGACTATAATATTATATTTTTACATAATTTATTGTAAATCCTGACTTGTATACTTTGTAAAAATTAAAAAAAAAAACCAGAACAAAATATTTTTAAAAACCAATTTTTTTTTTTTTTTGTCCCGGATAATTATTGTACGTTTTTCAATCATCGTTATTATTATGTTGCCTACTTGGATATTGCCTGAACGCGTACAAACATAGTAAAAATAACACGTAATTTTAGCTGGTTAAATTAATGTGGATATTGCACGATAACTCACTGCCGATGTCGCCGAAAACCAAAAAAAAAAAAATTCGCACGAAATTCCTTCCGGGCGTTAATTTAGTGTCAAGTGTGAACGCGCGGAGCCGTTTAGGTTTCCGGGAACGCGCGCGCACCGGTGTCGTTTTATAAGCGCTCGGTGTAAAAATGTTCGAAATTCCCGTCCGTCCCGTCGTCGCACGGTCTCGCCGGATAAATTAATGCGGCGCGAAACTACGAACCATATAAGAATCCCTGTCGCAGAGCGCTGCTGTCAAAAACGAATGGATAACGAGAAATATTCCATGAAATATTCACATCGAATAATATTATATGTGACTTTACAATATTTATAAATGGGCAAAAAAAAAAAAAAATTCCTTCCAATTTTGCGCCGTTTATATAGCAAATATTAGTTATTATTAAGTTGAGCAATTCGCGTCGTATATAATAAGGAGTAAAATGTTTGGTTTTAAGAGCTGATCATTTTATATTTTTCAAACGCCATACTTCAACGGAATAGCGGTAAGAACGGTTATGGAAATGAATGTTGAAGGAAGTGGAGCTTCCGATCGAAGCGGAAGTGATTGAATGCAATTGTGTGTGATACGAGGACTACTGCAGGTGTAGTGATGGTGTGTGCGTGGAAAATTACAACATCTATAGTATGTACCTGCATCGATTTATTGGGCGGCTACAGCAGGACATTTTTCTTTTTTTTTATATAAATGTAAAAAACAATTAATTTATTCTTATTTAGTCGCTATACTTGCTGTAAAATATAAATTGCCGCGAGAGATTCGGTTATGTTTGATATAATATGTAATAATAAACGTGTGGTGATGAGACGAAATCTATAATAGCACATGTAATATTATCGTCATCGACTTTCAAAAAAGTGCGTTGTACAACGCGTTAATCTCGTGCTTGCTTTTCATTTATTCATTTGCACGATAATATTACGTACCTGTTATACGTCAAGGGATAAAGTAAAAAAAAAAAAAAGAATGTCCAAAATAGTATCTGGGCACTGTAAATTATACGTGTAATATATCGATTTACAATGTTAAAAGTACATGCGCGTTAAATTACCGAAAACGGTGTTTTTTTTCTTTTTATTGCAAATTGTTATGGACGATAAGAAAGAAAACGTACAACTGCATTTTATAAAAATAAAAAAAATGTTCTTATTTTAAATTTCGAAATAATTTAAATATATTTAATACAAAACACATACGGAGCACGTAGGTAGCGTTTTTGTTGCGTTGATTTTCCATTTGCGCGTTTTGCATTTTTCCACGCAAGCGCGTCGAATTCAATTGTCATTCGATAAACGAACAAATTAATTAAAAAAAAAAAAAAAAAAATATAGTAGGTCATAAAAACGACAGAGTACACTTTCTTTTGTAAACCGCTAGTTTTCTAATCAATCTGAGCACGATCTCAAAAAGCGTAAATAAAAATTAGATCGAAAAATCATTGAAATATTTCATGTAATATGTTATGCAAATGTACCAGCGACCGAACTACAGGTGATATTTTACTTTTTCGAAAACAATACATATAAAGGTAAACGTACGTTTTTACTTTTACAAAATAATAATAAACGAAAAAAATTAAAATTTCCTTCGTAATAATATTTTACTATTATTATTTATTATTTCGACGGAATTGGCCGTAATAATAATCATTTATTGAAATACATTACATTTCGTTTTAATTGCAAACGACTCCATTAACAATAATATATATATATATATACAATTACTTACAAGGGCAAATAAATCGAATTCGCGGAATATCGTTGAAATTATTTTTTAATAAAAGTTTTACATATACGGTAAAAATAAGTATTCCGCAAATCCCCTCGGTTGAGTTGAATAAAATATCAAGTATATAACGTAATTATTTACACGTTAAATGGACGTCGATATACGGACTGTAACGTCGTGCTGAGCTGCACGTACCGTGAAATAGGCATATTATATTATATTGAAAAGAACACAAATTTTCTATGTAAATTAAGAATATCTTTTTTTTTTATTTTTCCCATTGAATCGATCTTGATTTATATTTCATCTTATTTGTTACGGGCATTCGCGCAGTGGTTTTGGTCTCGTCGAGTACCTGTTTTTTTTTGGAAAGACCTGCAGTCGACGGTTTTTCTATTTCGTATTCTTTCGTATAGTGGTATATACGACTACCATTAACGACAAGAGCACAATTATAAACATTCGTTGATATTATTATTATTATTATTAACGTTTTGGAGTTAAACATTTCTCCACCTTCGATCTTATAGACCAGGGATGTCAAACTCAATTTGCTTAAGTGCCATTTTTTTTTTCGAAGCGTGCTTGGCGGGCCAATTTTTAAAAAAACTCTAAATTTATAATAATACAGAAAAATTTATTGAAGGACAAAACATAACCAAAGATTTGAAAGTCATGGAGGATACGAAGAAAAATTAATATCATGGAGAAATGTAAATTCCATTGTATCCTCCTTGACTTTCATACTTTCGGAATCTATACGGCGACCTAAGACGATATTTTGACTGATACACGCTTTCCACGTATTATCAATGTCAGTACCAAAATCAATTATTATTATTTTTTTTTTTAATGAAGTCGGTTGATGAAGACTCGACTGCCGCATGGGCCAAATCCATGTGTCTTGGGGGCCGGTCATGGCCCGCGGGCCGTATCTTTGACACCCCTGTTATAGACAATGTAATAGAAAAAAAAAAAAAATTAAACAACCGATAGGTTCGTGTAAACTATCGAAACGTTTTAGTATTTATAATTAAACGCCGTTAAATTGCAAATAAAAATGTTTTTCATAAGAGCATATATATGGAGCATTTAGACGGGACAACATCGCTGCAGGTACCGAACGATATTCAAACGTTTCCGAATAACTATTATGTTGTCGTACACAATCAGCTGTGTACGAAAAATTAATAATACCGTATTTTACGCGTCATGTTTTTTTTTTTTTAAATTAAAATAAAATTCTGCGAACGAGTTTGAAATCATTTTACTGTTTTTGAACGACACTCATAATGAAGTAATAATATTGTATAATATAAAATATATACATATATATAATACTGTAAATCGAACAATTCGTTTCGGAACATATTGATTTTCGACTTAATTTTATTAAAACTCGAATCAGCGTACGGTACTAGGTATACAATATATTATATAGTGCGTAATAAATATAAATTTGAGTTTACGATATCGTGATTTATGCGCGAACCGTGTGTATTTAGGCGAGGGGATGAAATCGAAACCATTCTAATGTAATCTCAAACGGGAAACCGTCTAGAAGATCTATTCCCACACATATTCACTTGCGGAACATTCTTATATTCACTCGATTCGGAGATTTCTCATGGGACATTTATTCTAGGTTCGAAACGCTATTATTGTTGTTCGGATCTGCGGGGCCGGTTTGAAAACATGTTCAGACACACGGAACGGTGACGGATTCGGTGAAATTTAAATTTCCATCGCTACTGCGAGCACCGTGTCTCGATGGCGAACAATATTGACAAAAACCAATACAATATCGCCGTCGAATTTAAACACAATCTGCAGTCGTGTTTAACGCGCGTCCGTTTCCAATATGTGTATATTCGTTATTTAGATTATTTATAATTCAACGAGATTTGACGTGTGGTCATAAATATCAAAGTTTTTAAAAAAAAAAACGGGTGTGTAACGTCCTGTATTTTATATTCTTAATATTAATAAAATATATTGTAACCTGCAGCATTTGCGCGTCGTCAGAGCCGTACAAAGTGCTTTCTTTGGGCGTAGGATTACATTTTTTTCCCCTGGCTCCAAACATCAAATAAATATTTATTGAGATAATTTATATTTATTATAAATTATACTCGATATAAGTTTTTTTGAAGAAGAAGAAGAAGAAGAAGACATTTTTTTAATTAATTTTTTCGCTTTATTTGCGGCAAATTCTTTTATTACGTCGTCAAAATTCAACTGCCGTGCCGATTTATCGATTCGGAATTGCATAGAATATTCAAAGGACAAGACGAAAATTTGGAAAAATTGATTCGAGTTTAATTATAATATTATAAATTTTATTCAATAGTTCTAGGGGTTTTAACTGTAATCGTCCAAGTCTAAAACAAGTTAAAATGTATAAACAACATTATTTTGTTTTTAAAATAGAAGCTTATGAAGGTGTATCTACCTATATTTTAAATTAGTATTTATACCTGTTCATGATAGGTGATGTCAAACGTTTGTGATTCATATATCATGGGTTTTACGAAGAAAATAAATACAGGATAAACCGTGAACACAAGTTTATCACATATTACACACTACTATACGAGGAGGGTTTCCAATAAAATAACCGAAATTTCTTTGTAGTAAACATTTACTTTGTTGTTTTTTTTTTAAATACAACCTTATAACCTCCTTCAAAGCACTCGCCATTAGCGTTAATATGCACTTTTTCAAACGTTCATTCCAGTGTCGGGAGCACCTTTTAAATGCGTCCTCTTTGAAAATCTTCGCGACATTGCGTTCAACGCCTTCGACATCGGCAAAACGCTTCCCTTTTCATCCTCGAGAACGGGAAGAAGTCCGCCAAAGGTGTTAAAAATCGTATTAAAAATTGTTATTTTTTTTTCAAAACGATTATCTTATGATAAACGATAATGTATTGAGACCAGTGGCGTCATTTGGTTGGGGGCAGGGTGGGCATTTGCCCCCCCGGTGGGCCGACATGATTTGTGCCGAGATGATGTTAAATAATAGTTATTCTAACCAAATCTGTAGCTAAAGGTTGTATGACCAAGGCGGCGAGAAAGGTAGGAAGAAACTAAACAAGATGCTCAGAACTGGTCACAAAACGTCATTCCTAACATGTTTAATGTCACGACAAGGGAAACTTCAAAACTTGTATCTCATATGTACTATATATAGTTTTTTATGATACGTTTAATATAGCTGACAAAGTAATGAATTTCCTCCCCCACCCCAAATAAATAATAAAAAATATCGGGTGATTTGTGCTCATTATAACGAAAATATCAAAATTATGTAAAACAGAAATCGTATTGAGCTAAATGTAAGTGGAAAATAGTAGTTAAATGGACCGGTTAAAAACCATTTGCCTCCCCCTTTCGAAAACTGAAATGACGCCACTGATTGAGACGGCGGTGAATTTCAAACGAACCAATCGGAGCGAAACGGTTGTGAGTGTACCTGAATGTGCAAAACACACCGCCCAAAACGGTTACAACGCGGCTGCTGCGGGTCGTGGGTGAGTGACGACGCGGGCGTGGTGAAGTGTAACGGTGGACGATACGCGTGGCGGTCCGGGGTAAGAGTGCGTGCGGGTGGGCGGGTGAGTGAGAAGGAGACGACGACGACGGTGCAGGTTGATCAACGAAATGGCCGCTCGTAATGAGAACAAACGATCTGACGTGTAAAAACCCATCTGGTTCCGCGGGATCTTTTTTTCTCCGCACTCGCTCTCGCGCGACGTATTCGACGACTTTTTTCTCGCCTCGAAAACCGCGACTCGCGTCGATTATTACACGCCGCCGCGTGAATTATTATCACCGTACGAGTCTATCCCAGCGATTCGCCAGCGATTTCTTTTTTTTCCTTTATAAAACAGTTTAGTCAGCGCGTTTTCCTGCGATTTCAATCATATAAAATCGACCGCGAAAATTATTGTTGTTGAGTACGATGAGCGTACTGCTGCGAGTACTACTTACTCGTTCGTTTGATTATGATTAACACGCGCAAGAGGTACACCACAGCAATGGCGTAATTAGAAATTTGTTCTGGGGGGAGGGGGGGATAAATAGGAAAAAATAAGAAAAATTTATACATGATTAAAAAAAAAAGGCTCGGGGGAAGAATCTATCCCCCTCATCCCCCCCTTAATTACGCCCCTGGTACACAGCGGTTTATAATTTTATTACATACGACAATTAGGTACAGCCGCTGCTACAATATTAACTGAATACGTGCAATTTCGGTTTAGTCACGGGAGAAATGAAAGTCGAAATTCGTTACACACTTAGTTTTACAGTTCTCCGTTCGAATCGAGTTCGGCTGAACCCGGTTCGAGAAACTGTTGCAGAATCTTAGGCCATTGCCAGTTTTACAATCAGATTTTTTTTGTTGGTTCGGTTCTGCTGAACCCGCGGCTATTGGAAATCGTCTGTGATAACGGAATAGTTGGGTGACCAGACCTCCATGGCTGGGTAGGCCAGTTATAAAATTAAAATTTTTTTTTTTACTTACTACAGCGATCTATATTCTATATCTGTAATATTTGTGACTTTTTTTTTTATTGTTGTATGGCAATTATATATCACCTGGAATTTTTTCATCCCGCAAAATTAAAGATTATCTTGATCTTAAAATTGGTTTCCTATATGGCCTATGCTATTACATCAGTTAATAAATAAGTCCAATCAACTATAACGCGCTACTTAGTTATTTTTTATAAATATTTTGTATATTTATACTTTTCCCCACGGTAGATTAAAAGCCAAGAGGCCAAGAATTTAGTCACTGGGGCAGTGGCGTGTCCACCCTGCCTACCCCGTAGACACGCCTATGTTTGGGTGATAGTGTGTGTGTGTGTGTGTGCGTTATTAAATCGATTATGCGATTACAAACGCAATTTTCAAATAACTGTTTATCACAATAGCAGCGTTCATTAACAACATTAACGAACAAATGACCAAGCGAATTCCAGGTTATTTTCGAACTCGGTTCGACCCGCTGAAATCGGCGGATCGAGTAGTAAACTTCAGTTTACCGAACCTAGGTCCAGTGAATCGTAATATGCATTTTTCGATTTGAGCCAAGTTTGAAACTCAGACCGAAGGTTAAACCTAAACTATTGTGAAACAGACACTATTGGGCAAGCGGCAATTGTTCGCGTAATTTCTAGAACTGTGGGAAACGCACGACAACGTATTTCTAGAATTAGAAAGCGAGGGGACTCATCCAGAACCTATTCGTAATCGTCAATTCGATTCTCTTCCGCGGCAATACAAGCGCAGGGGGGGGGGTTAACGAAATAAAACACTTGCAGAGATACACCGACCGGTGGCGAACGAACACGAACGGTTTCAATGTGTTTTGCGACGAAAACACTGTCCGGTTTGACGCGGATTCAAAAAAAAAAAAAAAAAATTCCTTTTTAAATATTACTAATGTTAACGGTTTCGTTAGAGGAATTCTCAATTTATGATATTGTAAAGTAAAATAAAGAGTACGTTATACACCTGCCATTTAATGTTTGTTACACGTTTATAATTTTAAAATATGTTATCGAGAGAGGATTGCGGTTACCAACACTCTCGTGGTTTGAGGACTTTTTCTTGTAAAACGGCGTGCAATACGAAATTTAAAACGAGTCTGAGACATTAATGTGTAAACGTCGCGTGAGCGGTAAAAACGGAACGGAATCGTGATTGGGATTTGAGAATATTGGTATCTTTATTCAAAGTAATTTCGATAATAAGTATTATTATTATAGTTGTCATAACAACAGCTCACACATTTCCGTTCCATTTCCCGAGATTTACCCACATACCGCCGTAATAGATGTTTACGCGCATCGAAAAAACAAAAAAAATTATAGGGACTTGTATTAAAAAAAGTATTATAATATAAAAATTGTATTAATTACAGTATGTTTTGTTTTCGAGTTACAATCAATTTTGACGAGATAAAATGAATTTTTTTCTTTTTGAACCGTTTATTTCTTGAACCCTCGTTTTTATCTTGAATTTCAATTGTACGTAACATTATTACTAACCGCAACGAAATGTGTATAGGTAATATTGTGTAAATAAGAAGTTTTTCATTCTCGTCCCGTTCAAACTCGTCAGATTTACACACAACTATGATACGGGTAAGAAATAAGAACACAGGATCTTGCGTTATTTTACACGAATAAAAGATCATAATAATAATAATAATAATAGTTGTAAAATGCGTATACCGCGTATTCGGCGCGTTTTGATATTTGCAATAATGCGACCAATAAAACGCCGTCAGGAATATCTCCTGCCTCGAATAAACCTATATATGGCCACGGTATTGGATGTTTCAAACATTGAGTATATACCTAATGTTATATGAATTTTTTCTCGTTGAAAAAAAAAATCACGATTTAATAAATAAAATTTGTACTATAAAACAAATATACATATATATGTTACATACAAAATCCGTATATAAATCGCAAATTGAAATTGAACGAATTTTAACGTTATTTATACGTTGTAAATTATTCGAAACTACTTTTTTTTTAATTGAAATACAAATAATTCAACGGTTTTATGCGATTATGAGACGAAATGTATGTTACTATCGATTTAATATAGTTGCCGTTCGATTTCAATAACTATATATATATATTTATATGGCATATATAGTATTTATCTCGATAAAACACGTCGGAGGTAAGAAAACGAAATTAAAAAAAAAAAAAAAAACACGTTTTAATTCGTCTAAAACGTCGTTAGAAAACCCTTAAAAACTACATAATATATAATACATTCGTGTTCGACGCGATAGCAGAATATAGGTACGCACAGTCCCAATTATATTCTAGTAACATACGATAATATTATGAATAATTCAGTTAACCGCGTGATATGTAAAAGTCAATAAACGCGGTGAGTTATTGCAATACATGTGTATATAACGGCGAACAATATTTACGGGTACATTAAAAACTACATAATTGTGTTTTGTGAGTTGCAACATAAAAATAAACTAGCCGGAGACGGACGAGAAACATTAAACATTAAAAGCAATTTTGTTCAAGATTTCGGTACGATATAAATTTTATTATTTAACAAGTTATACGTATATATACACACGCACGTTCGGCAGAGCACACGTCCGTATAATATAATGTATTGTTTCGCGTTCAATAAAATGTCCATCCAATATTCCAAAATCGATAGAACGCAATATGTGTTTGTAAAAAAAAAAAAAAAAAATACCGTCTATACACACCATATCTGGACGTAAAAATAACGTTTGTATAATTTCGATTTTCTAAACGCTAAAACTTTTGTACCTGTGTACACTATCGTATAGCTATATACACTATATTATAATATACGAAACTGTCATTTTTACGAAAAAAAAAAATACATATAGTATGGAAAAAATCGGAATTAGATTTCTATACGGCATACATAATTATTCGATGATATCACTAAATACACGTTTTTTTTTTCTTCTCCTCGAAATAATTTTTATTAGCGGCGTACGAATGACGTTCTACTAAAGGCAGTTGTTGGAAAGCGATAACGAAAACATTAGGTCGTTGTTTAAAAAAAAAATATGCATAATCATAAGTTTACACTTACAGCATACACGATCGATTCCGCGAGATGATATTTATTTATTTATTATTATTATTAATTATATAACTAAATATTCAGTGACTTTTTTTTTCTCTCGTTTAATTCAACTATATGTGTATATATATATATATATATATATATATATACCTCGTCGTATAAGTTTTAAATAAAATGAGTATAAATTCACTCAAATTTTTACTTCGTTATTCATCAATTTTTTTCTTATTTTATCATAAATATTTATGAATATCTTATTGATATTCATCAATATTTATCCGCCATATAAATAAAATATATATTATATATTACTTATTTCTGTAAGGTCGTGGAAGTGAATTAAACGTGACACGAGCAGGGGCGCACTCAAAGGGGGAGTTCGTGGGGTTTGAAACCCCCCCATGACCTCATTGACCGATGTAGTTTTGTGCGTTCGTGCTTATAAATAATATAATTCACAGCAATAGCGGATACAAGGGGGGGGGGGCAATGGGGGCAATTGCTCCCCCGTTCACAAAAAAAGTATCATATATTTCATTTGTAATTTTTTTTTTAAATAGATGACCTTTTTCTAGTTGATAACTAACAAATTGCCCCCCCCTCCCCGTTTAGGACCACTGTATCCGCCCTTGATTCTCAGGAGTAATTTTCTAAAAAAAAATTTTTTAAGAAGGGAAAAAATAAACAAATATTTTTTTTACAATCTATTTTCAATTTTATGTCGACAAAATTTTCAACCCCCCATTGAAAATTCTTAAGTACGCTTCTGGACACGATTGAAATATAATATTTTTATTTCGTAAAACAGCGTTTTGTCGCATAATAGTTCTTTATTTTTATAATATAATTAATTTAATTTTTCAAGTAAAAAAAAAATTACATAAATGTGTATACGGCATGTTCCGAATTTGCATTTCTGTAAAAAAAAAAAAAACCTCTCGTATTAAATAAAAGTTATAATTAAATATTAAGGGTTATTTTATAATATTGTTAATAATAAATGTGCCCTAAAGTCAATATTGTAATATAAAACGATTTACGAGTCTGACATTTCAAACGAGATTGCTTATGACAATTAGAATGGAAATAAAAAATAAAAATAAAAACTATACCTAACGTGGATATACACTGTATTCGTGGAACACGCTAAAACGACGTTTCGAAATGTTTCATCATTCGTTTCGTGATTTTATTGTTTGAACCCGTCTTCTCTTGGTCGTGTCATGTAATCGAAAGTCATTAAATCAATTTAAAATACAATCATTAAAACCATACGAACTTCGGTGGAAGTGTACAAAAATAACGTTATTGTTCGCGTGAAGGCCTCGTCGATGTACGGTGACGAAGAAATTATCAACTGCGAAGCGGGGCAAACGGATATTCAACGAGTTACTAGGATTCGAATAAAATGAACGACGGATTTGAATCGATGAAATAATAAAGTGGACTGTATTGATTATAACAATATTAACGATTACAATATACACACAAGATTTAACTTAACGATTAACAGGGGAAGGGGGGAGACAAAACGGTTATAATTATTTCACAACGAGTGAATTTAACAATGGTACAATGACGAATAACAATGACACAATGACGAATAACAAGTATACCGAAACGTCTGACCTTAGATCTGGACCTATGAACACTCTTTGCGACGATGAGGCATGTGGTATTCAGCTGGTGACGCAGAAAAACCGGTGACTGGTTTGGTAACGAAACAACGGCTCTCGGGTGTAGACGTCGTTGGAGAACGCGCGCGCGCGGTTGACGATGTCGAGCCCACAGACACGGCGGCGGCGATAAATTGATACCGATTATAAAAACGTGTGGCGGCGGCACACGGATCGCACGAACGCGAAAGTACAAAATATTCGGCTGTCCGGCGATGTATCGTTTATGATATGTACGTGACGATGGAGACGAACGACAAGACGTACGTCAAAACGTTTTTATACTTGCTAGACGCGGCGGCGGCAGCGCACGGCAAAAGGCCGACCGCGACGGGCCGATTCGTGTGGCGGCGGCACACGGACCGCGCGAATACGCACTGTACCGAACGGCCAACGCGGCGACAACGGCAAGAGTCGTATTCACGGAACGCGATTTCGTGGTCCGTTGGACGCGGCGGCGACGGCAAGCGTCAATGCGCGCTCAGACCAAAAAAACGTATAACGGCGGCACACGAACCGCGCGAGTACGCACTGTACCGACGGCCAACGCGGCGACGACGGCAAGTGTTTCGCGGGACGCGATTTTGTGTGAACCATATAAAATGGTGTCTCGGTGTAGACCGACGAGAGCAAAACAAAAAAAAACACGCAACCACGAACAAAAAAATTATAACGGCCGTTGCGGGAAGGCGGCGTGCGCGAGCTTATCTCGGCGTCCGGCACGAGCGGACTGTGGTGCGGGGTAGGGCAACGATGCGTTCATCGCTGGCGATTACGGAGGCTTATCGACTTTTACGACGCGCGCTTTTCACCTCCAACACACGTACCGAACAGTTATGGTTCAATTAAAATGGATTCCTTTGTTTTTAGTAACCCTTCTGATTCCGGGAATGTTATTTTCAACTGACGTGAATTCAGCAAAGGAATTTTACGATAAAAAAGGAAAAAAGAAACCGCGTGTGTTCGGAAAAAAAGAACACAAAGAGACCAATTAATTCGATTAATTGAAGAAAATTAGTCTATTGTGCTCGGCATAATTACTTACTAAAAATTACGTAGTACGCAAATAGGCGTACAAAAAAAAAATAAAAAAATTTTTTTTCGGTACGTCTCATAACGTGATAAACGTACAGAATGTCAATATGTATGAATCGATTTCATCACGACTAATAATAGCTTCTTAAAATACTATTTTTCATTTCGTAATCTTCAACTGAAATCAGACGAGTAAATTGGATTCAATTTTTTTACTTGTAAACGGCGACTGTTATCCTAGTAATAAATTACAAATCACGTGCAGTTATCTCGTACATGCTTACTTGAATAATCTGTATATGATTGAATAATTTGTGTATGCAGCAACATAATATTTTTGTGTTTTGAGCGAAACAAAGTGTTTTCAATGATGAAATTTGCACGTAATACTTATTATCGGCATAGAAAATCGCGCACATATATGGTAAAATTTGTTTGACACGTTATCATAAGCGTGCGCAGACATTACTGGCAGGGTAGTCATAAATGATACATTACACATTGACATTTAACATGAACAAAAAATTTTAGATAGGGTAACTTTATTTAACTGCATTTACCATAGTAAAAAATTATTTTATAAGTAATAATATAATGTAATATACCTAAATTAGTTAATAAGTAAAAATTTAACAACACTATTTAATATATAATAAACATGGTTTGCGATAGGATTCAGTGCTTGGACAGCGGTTACTATGATAAAATAAATTAATAAAATAAAATTATGATAAATTTATTTTATCATAGCAGTTACTAACGACGATATATATTTTTTAATTTTTCCAATATTCTTATTGCTTACATTTTACCGTTTACGGACATGTTGAAATGGTCAAACATAATATTATGTTGAGGGCGGGGGAGTTGTTCGCAGAGTAGTCAAGTGCCTACCCTGACTACCCCGTGCGCACGCTTATGCACGTTATATATATTTTTTAATTTTCTCGATGGGTTTCTTAAGTGTAACGTTTAAACGAAAGTAAAACGTTTCAAAAATCTAAAGCCGTGATTTTTTTAACATTCCCATTTCAAAAACTATAGCAAATTAACAATAAACGGAATTTCATCCAGAATCGTTTTTTCGAACGCAATCGTATTTGGAATCAAGTACGATATAAGTCTAAAAACTCGAACAATAGCGCAGATCCACTAGTGCCGATGACTTGTGCAGCATCCGCGACTCGCTACCTTCCTTTAAAATTTATTTTACACTAAACTTTAAGTCGATTAATTTTCTAAGCTCGCGTTATTGAGGAATGAATAGTTATCGAACCGTTCTAGCGGAACACCAATTTCGAAATTATTGTAGACGCGCAGTAAACTTCAAACAATTTGATTTCTGTACGCTTTATAGCATATAGTTGCGTATTAGTTCACAAAATAATATATTTCACGACCTTCGTGTTATTTTGTAAAAAACTTATTCCTCTAATGGTCTTTTAATATTTTACTTACATTGAGTATTTATGTACACGTATATTAATATTTAATTTATGGAATTTTGTAAACCGTATTTTGGCTACACGACCAGATACGGCAATTTTTCGTTATACTTGTTGTTGATTTTTATTTTTAATCCTCTTACCGTTTCACTTCTCCTCGATTTCGTAGACGGATATTTCTAAAAAAAAAAAAATTGACACGTGACGTTCGAGAAGGTGAAAACAATTACTTTACAAAAACGAAAAGTAATATTAACAATTTGAAAAAAAAACTTTCGACATACGCGTAACTCTCGTGCATTCAATTTTTTACGCGGACCAAAAAAATTGGAAATATTAGAAATTCAATTCAAATTATTTTTACTCGCCTTCGAAATGAATTATCGTTATTCTTTACATTTGCATGACAGCTATACATCAACTTATAATAAAATGTCGTTTAGTATATAGGAATCGGTCGAAAATTTATTTGTGGTTATAAATTGCGTATTAAAATAATACAATATATATATATATATATATATATGTGATTTAATATTATTGTACGTAGGCTTATTGAAATAAAAACATTTTTACAATAAGAATTTATTAACAATTGTTTGACCACATACTTGTATAATAATATTTTCCGAATTTTCGTTCACATTAAAAAAAAAGTAAAAATATTTTAATATAATAATCGATTCCGTGTGAATGGAAGAACGTATATTGTCCTTATGGTGAAGTGTTATTATTATTATTATTATTATTATTATTATTATTATTATTATTATTATTATTATTATTATTATTATTATTATTATTATTATTTTGTTTGTCTGAACACTTTTTTTGTGAAGATTGAGTGCTGGAATGATCTTTAACACGCGTTACGTTCAGGCTAGTAAATTGTATCTAGCCGGTACTTATTATTTGACAAGTTTTCGAATATCCCAATAATCATTCCTGAAGCGTAACTAAAAACAACGCGAAAAATTGCAAAAAAAAAAATACAGTAATATTGTCGAAATACGTTCGTTTTTGACACCGTCAATTTTCGTGGTTTTTAAAAGCTCAAAACGTAATACGAACATGGACATATTGTATTCATCTAATATTACACTAAACTATACTGGCGTCGCTCAGAATGCAGGTATTTATTAATTCGAAAGGTTATAAAGTTTTTGATACCGCGAATACGTGTATTCGCATTATACGTGTATGAAATGTATAATATATTAAATATGGTGATTTTTATATAAATAATTGCGTGAGGTCGGGTATTGCAGTTTTTTTTCAAACCGACAAATGGAAAAACTAGCTGTGTATAGTCTTACTCGTACTCGACGTATTATTCTACCGTCCTTATATAAGTACCTGTGCAGTATATTCTCTACGCAGAAAAAAAAATGATGGTATTATACATTTTCGCGAAAAGTTCATTTATGCTGTTATGGCGGTACAACGTGTTTTTTATTTCATTTTTTTTTAATTTATTTTAAAAAAACGTATTTATAATATACGCGTGTAACTATTATTATAAAATATTATATCTAACAAACGACAGCGGCTCGACCGGCTGGCGTTCGGCACGGCGCTCTGGAAAGGCAATTCTGTTACAGCTGCGCGCTGCGAGTCCACCGGTTTACAGGTGTACGCGGCTATACTTAAAAAGTGGCAACGGCAGTTTGTTATTATTATTATTATTATTAATGTGTTATTATAATATTACGCGTATTAGCAGTGCTTGGATTGTGGATGGACGTAGGCGGAGTACTTCTCCTCTTTAAAAAAAAAAAAAAAATTTCAACGTCCCTCTTCTTATAATAATTTTTCTAAACGGAACGCCGATCATAAACTCGTTTTTACACCCCTTTTACGTTTACAGTTTAAAGAAGAAAAAAGTTGTTTTACCAGAGCGAAAACGATATTCATTTGACGTTTTATTGTAGTAAGCTGAGTAGAAAAGTGTGTATTACGTCTAGAATAAGAAGCGTTCAGATTTCCGATCATATTGTATTAGTATAGAGTTTTAATTGTTGAATTATTTATTCCGGATTAGAGTTTGAGATTAAGGCGATGTAAACCATTTGAAAAAATATCGTACAGCAAGACTGCGATCATTGATACAATCGTTTATGGACCTCGGACAAAATGTAAAGTGTTAGAATAAAAAAGAATTATTTTTTTTTTTGGTCGCATTATGAAAATTATAGCGTCGGTTGTGGAAGACGGAGGTGCAAAGCCTTTTGCCACGTCTTAAAATTTCTGTCTTTTGGAAAGCGATTCCTTAATATATACTTTTACGTACTCCTACTGATTTTTCTGTGATTAACCGGGTATTAATTACATACATACAAGCGCAAACCGTCCTCACGGCTATTAAAATGTATCCTATTGATATTTAATTTTTTTCACCAAACACTGTTAGACGGTTTACCACGTGTATTTCATTCCGAACTAACGAAATCGTTTGTCTGTCGATCCGAAAAATGTCCAACCAAAATAAAAAAAATGCAATAAATTATCTAAAACCAATAACACTTTATCGAACGGTGTGAAAAATAAAAATATCGCGTAAAAAAATATACGAATTCAAATAAGAACAATATTGTATCGTTTGTAATATTATGATTTAGTACAATATACATATTCATTTTGTATTGAACGCTTTGGACATATTTATTTATCGTTAATGTTTTCAGCTCCGACAACATATATTATTATATCTATCGTTCTAAAAATTCATTCGACGCGTTTATAACGGCAATAAATTACATTAGGAAACTGTATTGGGGAAAATGTGGATTCAAAGTACGCGTTATATTATTAAAAAATCTATACCTACGCGTGTGTTGAACTGTTGACGTCGAAACTTAAACATCATGCAAAATTACGCGTGGCGCTTCAATAATGTATTCATTCATTGAACGCCTTATTCTGTATGTTACGGCGATATAGAGCAATTCGTCTTATTAGAACTATTATCATAACGATTCGATGCAAAATAAATAAAATCTTTGTACACGAAACCGTACATTGAAAACCGAGCTGAACCACGTCGATCACGAGTTCCACCACCCGACGAATCAACGCGATTGTGTTCGTTTTCTCGAAATAATTTATAGCATATACTTTTTCCCGATGTAATTGAAATACATCAAAATAATTCACGAAAATGTACGACAAACATTGTTAAATCTATTAGATTTAATAATCAATTATTATTCTCAACAGTTTCTAGGTATTTTATTCGGTTATCAATAACTGCAATGTTGTAATTGTTTGTATTAAAACAAAATGCATACATTTCACGCAGACATAACTTATGAGTGTATACGATATTTACGTATTAATCCGGTTTTCATGTTTTTTAAACTGAAAAAGCACACACGTATAAATACATACTATTATATCTACACTGCACTAGCTGCAGCCTAGGGCGCGGTAAGTTTAGAAATTTAGAAAACGGGATTTTTATTTTAAACCGATCCCATTCTAGTGCTTTACACTATACCACCCAACACTACTATATATTTCGTGATGTTGGGTGCACCAAAAGATTTTTTTTGAAATTTCAAATTATAATATTGTTAATCTAAATGTGATTATCTACTAGAAAAAAAATTGTGATTATGGAAAATATTATTTTTATCGATGCGTTACACTAATGAATATAGATGATAATTTTCTTTCATTACACAAATAAATAAATCGGGAAATGAACAGGACTTAGTTTGAAAAACGGGATAAAGAGAGTTTTGTCAAAATGAAGTTGTCGGCGTAACGGCCGGATGGAACGCTGAATAAACGAGACAATCCCGTTTTTAACGGAACGTACGATTATAAACCAACAGTTGTCAAAAGTTAATTAATGAGAATAATTCGATATATTCGATAGTTAGCCTAAGTAGCTCGTTCGTCCGTTACTCAATAAATCTTTAAGTCCTAAATAAAACGGTTCCGCGGCCGAGATCTGCGAAACTCGCCGTTTTTCCAAACGGTTCGATCGAAATCTCTTCAGTACCTTGCAGCCTAATCCTTCGATTGTTGACCTGACGTCTAATTATTTTCCGGAAATAAATCCCGTCGTTCAAAACGGAAATGGAGAAGAGACGTTGCGTAACTATATCCACAATAAGATTTCCGTCGACGCGACAAACGGTTTTCTTCGCTCGCGCGAAACGCACTCCAATTATTTTTACGTTTTACAAATTGTTTACTTTTTCTAGTAAAAAAAAAAAATCTACGTCCATCACTACTAGTGTCTCTCATTTAAACGCATATTATTATTATTATTATCATTATCATTATCATTATCATTATCATTATCATTATCATTATCATTATCATTATCATTATTATTATTATTATTAGTTCGTTCACGTCTTGTCCCGAGTCTAATCAAGCACCGCAAACTGTGTCCTGCAGGGGAATTGAAATCCAAGAGGTTATGTATATACTCGTATATACATTATAGGCCGTTCAATAAGAACAGATGTGTCAACGTTGTTTGTCCGCCGCCGTTCTTCGTCTCATTTACGTGTGCAATCGAATTAATTCCGGAATTGGTTTTTCGGTCAGTTTTCTTGTTGCATATTGTCCGGAAACGCGCGTACGTCATAAAACGGGGCATCACTTTTTAAAAATTATAAACATCCGGTGGTGGTCCAGCCTTATTTTTTTCTTCTGTATAGTGTTTTTTTTTTTTTTGAACGACGTAACTATAGAGTGTGTCGACAATAGGAGAAACACTATAGAGGAGGATGGATTTAACACAGAAAAAAAAAAATTGTGTCGACAAAACATCGGGCGTAGAAACAAAGGTTTTTCGATCACAATGGACGACGCGCGCGTTTGCGTGTACAAACGGTCCACGACCGATGTGAAACTGTATACACGCAGCGCGGACCGCGGAATAATGAAAAGGGTTTAGCGCGAGCGTATAATCCGCAGATCGGTTTCGCCGTGCACCGGTGATGTCCACGTTGATGCTGTTATTATATATCTCGTCACTCTGGTCATTGTACCGTTAACGTTTTGACGCACAGATACGCGTCATCGGCGGATTCCGTTTTGTTATCGAGCGATTATTAATTATTATATTGACGAAAATTATTGTGTTTAAACAAATTGATCCAAACCCCTTTAAGTATACGTATACGATCGACCACACACACACACGAAAGAATTGTATATCGTTTTATCGTGGACCCGACGTCGTCACTGCAGGAGCAGTTATGCCCGTGGAGACGTGGAGGAGAATGAGACCAAATTTTTTTTTTTTTTTTACTCGATAATTTTGCTGTTCGTTAATAGTGATTCGCGCATAAAAAGATACAAAAACACCGTCAAAAGCCTAAAAGGTTTAGGCTCTTCGTTAATTTTTTTCACCCTTTTATTCGTACTTTGTATATTATAGGCGCGAGTTATCCTGCAGACACTGCCACTTTTGAATTTCAAAATATCGCAATATTGTGTACGAGACCACCAAAACGAAATTTCTGTACTCTTTCCCAAATCCGGAACGCTATAGATACCGGTAACAGAAGCAAATTTCACTCTGATTCAAATGTCTACCATACAATGTCGCGTAATTTTTATTATATTTTTACGGTAATTAATACCCGAGTATCAACCCTAATATTTCAGCGATTTTAACGCAATATGCATTTATAATTACAAAACGTATTATTCAATTTAAGAAAAAAAGTTTAACAATTTTTACATTTAATTCGTTAGATATTTCGTTCCGTCCTTTTTTTTTTTTATCATATAATTGGTCTGTTTCCGCTGAATGTTTTAAATCGAATAAACGCGAGGTGCTTACTAGTGCTCACCTCATTATTCTCGTGATGTCACTATTTATTTTTGGTCAATCGCACAGTTTGGAATTCAATAAAACCTTTTAAATTATATAAACATAATACGTTTCAACGTTTTGATTATAGGTTTTTTTATTAAACTGCCGAAGAAAATTTGAATAATTGTTTTTTTTTTTTGATAGGTTCTATTGGTATTGTTTTTAGACGTTGTTTTATTTAAAAATAGACTTGGATGAACCATTAATGCGTTTTCAACTATTTATTGTGCGTTGACGTTTAATCGAAGCACCAATGTAATTAAAAGAAACGGGGAAAAAAAATATATTTATCGTTTATCACAAGTGAGTTACGAATAATATAAATCCTAACAAATGCGATTCGTTAAGCTTTTGTAATAAACCATTATTTTATAAACACATACACTTGATTCGAGCTATATGTATACGGTTTTTAAACGATATAAGTTTCGAGTGATTTTTAATTTGGGTTCGAGCTGATTTAGGGTAGGTACCACGCATATATTATTCTCGTATGTAGATATATTACATTAAAACAATACACAACACATACCTAAAATATTTTTGCCAACCATATACACTGAATATACGATTAAATTGTAATTATTGCGAATGTTACAATGCAGAAGGTTTGTGACGAAAATTGAGCGAAAATATATGTTCTTCTACATTTTATTATTAAAAATAAAAATTTATTAAATAAATATAATCTATATACAATTTATTTATTAAAATTATACGCACGTAAAATGTATTCGAATTTGATTTTTAAACATTTTCGTCGCGAATACTGTACAGAGACATCGAATTCTTTTATATTTTATATAAACTACAATAGTTAGTTTGAAACACAATATATATTAGTATATAAACGACAAATAAAACGATGCCGACAAATAAAACGATAATAACGTAATATTACATGTTACACTGTAGGGACCGACTGGCAAAAGTACGGCAACTTAGATTTATCTGACAATACATAATAATTTAAAATATACAGTAAATATGAAAAAAATAAATTAAATTTTTAATTAAATTTAAAAAGTCCCGAAAATCCCCTTTTCCCCGTTTCAATTATTCCGTTCCGTTATTATATATTATACGAGCACTCTATTCTTAATATTATAATTTCAATATTGACAGTGTTTTTTAAATTTAATTGTAAATTTGATCGTTGTTTGAACTTGAGTTTTAATAATTATTGGATTTAAAACACGCGCGCGGTTTATTCAAATATTGAAGGGAACGGAGGAATTTGTTATTGTGATACACGGAACGACATTTCACTCGAAAGAAAATTGTTCAAATACATTTTCAATTATTTACAATCATGACACGTAAAATATTATTATACATATTTTGTTAAACGGAGATTATAAAATATATATTTTAGTCAGAATAACTCCGTGCATATTTTATATAAAAATATTACAATATATTTTGTACAATATTAACGATTTCAAACGGAACCGGCGTTTTTTTTCTCCTTCTAAGATTGATAAATTTAATCGATTTATGTTTGGGTTCAACGAAATCGAAATTCTTCATCATTAACATTTTTTTATGGTAATTACGATACGCCACATTCGTGTATAAATACATACCTACCGAATCGGCGATAATAATAATTCAAGACTTCAACATCTAAATTATTGGCCTGGTGTACATTATTAAATTGTTAACTTTTTACGGTTAGTCATGCGATTACACAAAAATCATACAGGTTTTAAAAACGTATTTACAATACGAGTTCGATGCTTTTCGTTGCTGTTGTCCTCATTTATAGCTTCTACAACGGTGTTAGATCAGTCTCGAACGTATGCAGGAGCGCCCACAGAGAATTATCTCAGAGAGTGCAAAATTAATTTTACGTTTACATACAATAGAGTATTTAAGGGGGTACAGGAAGCTCGTCCCCCCTCCCCATTTACTGTATTTATATATTAAAGATTAAGTTCCCAGCATCATGTTATTCCGCTGTGTCGATAACATCAATCATTCCGCTCTGAAATGAAAAAAATCGAAGTAGTTGTGTGAGTGTCCATGGCCTGCATACGGCATACCTATGTATAAGCATAATTGTCTTCTATACTATGATATCGGCACCAGCACTCAAATTCCCACTGTGATTAAATAATTTTATAGTCATATGTTCATACGGGTAAAAATGTATGACGTATGTCGAATATTATTTATGCCGATTTAACATTAAAGCAACCGTTTTCAAAAAAAATTATTTCAGTACGTGTGAAACTTCAACAATGACTTTTGTTCATCAGAAAATCTCAGAGGGCGCAATCGCACCCTCTGGCCCACCTTGCGGGCGCCCCTGAACGTATGTTTTCATTACACAATAATATATGAAAGTTCTCACTGCAGTCGTTTAACGAAAAATCAGTAATAATTTTTGTACGTCTGTCGATTTCTTTATAGGAAAACTCATACATACACACATATTATAGCATCGCGTAACGCTCAAGATCATATTCATGATTATTTCAGTAATATCGCAATAATAATATGAGCTGAAATTCGCTATTACTTTCACAATACGATTTCAGTATTTCAAATAGCGAGAAAAATTATATTTTTTTTTTTTTGGTGGAAGTTTTTTTGTAATCTCCCGGTATCCAGTACGCCACTGCAGGAGATAATCGAAAGGATAAATGATGTAAGTAAATAAAATATATATATATATATATATTCTTACCGCGTGAACGGACAACGGTAATAAATATGACGAAAACACCGCGAGAAATGTGCCACCCTTCCGCAACGTTCGCGGGAACGTTGACCATTCGTTTTCCGATTATTATCTTTTAGGCGAGTCCATTCTACTCGCCGGGTAAGCGTTTCTCGCCTCCGGTTTTCAATTGTATTAAATAACGAGCTCAGTTTTCCGATATCCGCGATAATACCCCTTTCCCCGCTCACCAATAACTTCCCGTCGTCCTGCACGGTTTTCTCGTTCTCCCTTTATTGGATTGTGAGACGCCGCCGTTTCATTGTCGCCGCCACATACGCCCCGTCGATTTTTGTAACGACACCCAGATAAGGGGTTGGAGAGAAGAAAAAAAAAACGTATTAATTTCACAGACGTGAAAAATAACCGAGTATACGTATATGAAATGGGAAATTGACAGCGGTCCAAGAAATTGAAAAGTAAATAAAACGACTGCATTAGTCCACCTGCAGCTCTGTACATTTAGACCGCTATTTACAACCCGATAAAAAAAAAAAAAAAACAAATGTTCTCCTACAACAGCGTTAATAAACCGGGTAGACACTTTGCGAGGGCGTATTCAGGTATTTTTTTTTTTTGGGGGACTCAGGCACTGAGTAATATCATCGTTGAGTTATTTCTAATTTTTTATCCAACCTTAAACTCAGAAAAATTCTCAACATATTAAATACAACTGCATCAGGAAACTTGCAGTACGAATTTCGGCGATACTTCCCTTACGTCGTCCCGTGTAAACGACAAAAACGTTGTTTAAATAATTTTTATAAAAAAAAATATAACGTTCTATTTTTCTGAAATTTCGGGGAGGCTGGGGCCCCGTCAGGCAAACTTCACCCCGTAAATACGGCGCTTTGCGTTTAATAATCGACACAGACATTTTACTAAAACGATAATAATAATTATTTCGAGTCCGATATTAATATTAAAAAATATGCTTGAGAATTTTGATTGTTTTATATACCATACACAATAAACCCAAAATCATAAAAATAATACACTTTTATTATGTACGCGTATTTCGACAACTGCGTTGTCATCTTCAGCGCGAACCAACTACTACTAAACCGTTAGACACTGTATACACCCGTATTTATACAGTTTATATCTCCGATGACGTCACCATAAAACGGCCGCTTCGGTTGGTCGAGAGATAACGACCACGCCCACCGCTAGTCTACGCTGCCGCCACCTTGTTTACATTAAAATAATTTTACTAATGATTGTCGTAATGGTCCCAGTTTAACAAGTTTTTTTTATTTTTGTCATTTCTATTGCTCCTTTCATGTTTAATTCTTTATAATTATTTACAATTTTTTTTTTTTAAGTTTTGTTGATTTAATATTATGGTTAGTATTCAATCAGTGTTCTGTAACGGAAGATTTTTCGTTTTCTTTTTTTTTTAATATTTCTCAAATGTTCTTTGAATCTAATACCTTTATTTCTTTTTGTTTGGCCTACTTAGCGTTTATCGCATTTCTCACATTGAATTTCATAAAATCCCTGATTTTCCTCCTCCTTCTCTTTTATCCCTTATGTTTCCTCCTAATAGTGCTTTCAAATTATTATTTTTAGTTGTCACTATATAATATAGTAACTATAAATATATGTATATATATATATTATATTGCAGTAATATTCTTTAATAGTAATATACTACTGTTATTATACAATTGTGGAATTCCTATACCTTCCACATACATTTTTAATACATTCACTTTAAAATAATAATAATAATAATAATAATAATAATGTTAAATGAGTTTTCAAAAAGGAATGTCTAAACATTAAATTGTAAACCTACAAGAACGTTGACGTTTTTATTCTTACTAGAATCTCGTATTCCTTTAGTTATATATACAAAAGAATAGCGCATAGTTGTATAGCAATATATAAGGTTTATACGGATGACGTTACAAAAATAATACGTTTTTTAATTTGGTTACAAAGTTATTCGGTAATCACGAGTAGTAAATAATGTTGCACTTACTTCGTTTTTCATTTGAGGTTTTACGTAATAGAAATATCGTTATTACAACTATGATCGTTTAAGATAACAAAACTCTCAACATCTAATAAAACAAAATACGCGTGAAGCAATGGCAAAAAGAAAAAAATAATTAATAATATTAATTATTAAACTAATTAATTCAAGTTAGAAATAGAAGAAAAGAAAACAATTTCATAACTATAAAAAATGATTACTACTATATATAAAATTAAATAAAATAATAATAAAAATAAGATAAGTACGTAATAATTTGAAATAGAGAATAATAAGAGAAAGTTAACTTCCTGAGTATATGGCTTACTATTTTTTTTAAAAATAAATCATTACATTTCACATGGCTATTACCTACTAGTTAAAAATAACAAACAATAATAACTTAGTAGAGAATTTTCCAACAAATCAGTAAACTGCGTATACCTACTTAGTATTTACACAACTTTCATTAATTTATAATGAAATTTAAATTTAAAAAAAAAAAATCATTTTTGGTGGTTAACGATAATCGTCTACTCGTAAGTGCTAAATATCTCTCCAAAATAAAATATTTGGTTCCGGTTTCCACGTAAACCTAATTTAAATACCGGCGGGGCCCGATTTACATATCAAATTGTTTACTACGCGTTTCTATTACTCACTATATTGCCGGGCCGAGTTTAAAGTCATCCAAATAATTATTAATCTCGAAAACAGTTGCCGTAATTATTTTTAATGAATTCTTGAGAAAAACACGTGTTGTCAGTAACTGTAACTGTCGCCGGTAAACGACCGGATTAGGCGTTGTCATCGTTAACGATTCAAAACAGAATTTTGTGCTCGAGAAGTCGAAAAATTAAAAAAATAAACTTGTGTGTCCGATCACCTCAAGCGAAGCTTTTTAAGACTTTTTACACCAATAATTATGAGTTATTGGTTAAAATAAAAAAGTTGCATAAAAAATATCGTTTTTTTTTTTTTTTAATAACAATATAATCATCACGTTCGATCATAACATTTTCGATGAGTGGAGTACAATACATAAAAGTTTGATTGTCTATTTTGTTTCGAAATCTTGAAAAAAAAACTGCATCGATTGTTGTGCCGAATTGCCGGTTCATTAATAAATCAAATGTCTCCAAAAGAAATTAAACGTGTGGCTTCGATTTCTCGTCCGTAAAGTCGATATTAAATTTACCGGCCGAAATAAGTGAAAAGTTTATGAAAATTGTGGTTAATCTACTGAGTAATTTCTTCATTATATTCCGCCAGTACTCTCATAAGGAACGTTTGTAATGTAATAATTTTTTTTTAAAATTTGATGAAAATTATATCACTAATTCAACACCGTTTACCTTGACTACCGTCCGTCCTTTCACGTCTCGGAGAGTAAAAAAAACATTAGCCTTAGTGAGTGAACGATGGGTTCAACATCAAATATGTTTAGTATTTAAACTTTGACGGTTGAAGGAAAATATTGAAAAGCTTTTTTTTTTATTTGAAGTAAAATCCACGGTGATCTCGGATTTAGTGCATAAATTATGTGACGATAGGCTTTGGAACTCTTGTAACAAGTGTTTGTAACATGATAGCAGTACACATATCGATGATAGTAAATGGACACTGTTACGCCGTTTCATCGTCATTCGCCATCCTTAGAGAGAATGAGTGATGAACGGGAGATGGAGTGAGAGAGAAGTAGGAAGAGAACCGATAGCCGTAGAGATGTTCGCTATATTAAATTTTAATGAACTGCAATTGCCCCGATCGCAATATCTTTATAATATAAAATTGCAACATTTTGAAAACTGAGCTGAACGATGTCGATCATTCCCCAAAGAATCCATAAATAATCAACACACGAATATTTTTGTTAAACGAAATGTAAATACGAGTATAAATCAAATCGTTTCCCTATATCTTGTTCTCGCAATTTTTTTTTCTTACTAATTACTATAAACAAGCCGTATTAAATTTCAATTCAACTCGCGTATTATATACAAGTATACAAAATGTACGAAAATTATTTTAATAACATCGCGGAAACTTTAGAAAGAAAAATACGCTTTACGTGATAAAAATCCGGCTGTATAAATAATTGAGTCAACAAAGTTTTTAAAACTCTTTTTAAACCCGTTTATAATATTGTTTCCAGCCGTAAAATTGCTGGTTAAAGTCACATCCGTCGCCACGCATTACGCAATGGAACTCGTATTATTATCTACACGGGAACAACCACTGCTGTACATGCTTAATAGTCTCCAGTTCATTATTGTTAAATGTTTTTCATTTGTTTTTACTTAACCTAACACTGCGAAACGACTACGTGATCCATTAACTAGGCAACGGGGTTTCAACGATACGCGGACTGCATATTTTTATATTTTATTAAGTACAAAAAAATATCATAAAGTCGAGGTTCGTGTAAAACACGAATAATATTGATGACTCGATCGACCCGTGAAATTTAATCTATAAGTTATTAAACTTCAAAAGCATTGTTATCACAAGAAAATAAAAATTCGAAAAACCTAAATGACTAATTTATCGAATTTAACTTTATAATTAACGAATAAACCGTATATACCATATACAGTACTTAAAGACATAAGAAATATTGCCGGAGACGGTCGAAAAGTCCAAACTGACTTTATTAAACCTTTCGACGCGATTACACGATGTTATATTATATCAATTCTTTTTCTCGATTTACTCATTTAATCTCCACGAAGAATTATGTTAAAAATATATAGTTAGATTTCTTACGTGAAAAGTGTTTTTTTTTTGTAATCGTATAATTATTTTGTTAATTATCCTGATGCTTCGATTTTTCTGCGTACATTACAACAGTGATTTACTTTAATTGACAATCACGGTTATAAACATTGAATGTTAAGAAAAATGAAAACAGGACGTTATAATATTTTTTTTATGTCTTCTTTTGATGATTTTACCGAAAAAGAGCGTTCATCCGGGCATAACGAGTAAAAATAATTTTCGCCTTAAAAATTAACGCTAATTAAAAAAAAAATAAAATCACTCATTACTTTTCGTTCAAAAACAAAAAAAATTTTAATTTTTGTACGGGTAAGTTGCGTTATTTATTTATTTTTTCTTGAAGATTTTTCGGGTTTTGAAATAACGATGAGCGCGAAAATAAATATTTCGAAATTTGTTTATATATAATTCCGACGTATAAATGGGTATTAAATTTAAGACGGATCGTTCATTTCGTTGTAACTGATATCCGTCATAAATAGAATAAAATTAACCGAAGATTGATTACGCGTTTTCTAGAAAAACCAATTACTTTAGTAAATATACAGAGACATGTATTTCTTTCGTTTTCCGCATTAAAACGTCGAAATTAACTAGGCGAACCAATAAACATGCACATATTGAGACGATTCAGCAGCGAGTAACGTATATATAATAACAGTTATTATGGCCTAAAAATCGAACCAATAATTTTCATACGAACATTCGCGCTAACCAGATTATAATTATTATTATTATTATAAAATAAAAAATACGGCTAATATTTCAACGTCTAGTAAATTATTATAGAGCCGATACGCACGAGATAAAAAACAAAACTGCAATATAAAAGTGTGTACCTATATACGACTATTTTGACGATCGACGTTGTTTATGTGCTCACCCCGAACAAGCGATAACTGTATATGGATGAAAAAAAAAAAAATTGAAATAAGCCGTAAAACGAAAAGTGTATTTTCATCGAATATCATTACAGTAGATTTTTTTTTTTTTTTTTATATCTACCCCGTTACTATAGTTTTACGCATCCCAGGAGTCTTGTTCTTATCGTCGTATCTTTATATTTGTCTGAATGTTTTCCTTTTTTACTTCTTCTTCTTCTCCTCCTCCTCCTCCTCCTCCTCCGTCATCTTCTTCTACTTCTTCGTCGTCTTCCTATCTACCTATATGGATTTTTTTTTTTTTTTTTTTATTGCGTCCTTGTTAGGAGTTCGATCCACCCGGCAATCCTGTTCGGTTTAAAAGTCACGAGTAATATCCTTTTCGTTATCTGTATATACGTACGTACGTATATAATAGGAACAGCCGAACTTTTATCTGGACGAATAACAAATAATAATAATACACACGAATGAATAAAATACAAAAATTTCCAGTATTTTTCCCTGGGAGATACGTATAACGCGAAATAAATACGAATTTGCGACGTGACAAAAACTTTGAATTCCTTATAGTGTTTTTTTTTTATCTGTTTATTATTATTATTATTATTATTATTATTATTATTATTATTATTATTATTTATTTATTTATTTATTTATTTATTTATGTGTCAGTATTTATTTAGCATGCGTACCATTTTATACCGCGAATATAGCGGCACGCTTTCCGTCTTGTATAGTGTTATATTTTATTAATACGCGTTGTTAGTAGCTGTTTAATAGCTATGTACGTACCCCGAACGAAAAAAAAACATAAAAACACTAGCACGAATGTTTGCAACGAAGCGCGATTATTTATCTTCTGAAAATATTATTAATACTATAAAAATTATATTCCAACGTCAAGGTAAACGCATAAATTTCCGGTAATTTTTTATTTTTTTTTAATAAGTTTACAAAACTTTTATAAACGGTGTTAAAATATTAACCCGCGTCCCATAAATAATAATGAACTCGAACGCAGTAAATAATAATAATAAATATCAATTATACGTATAGTTATTGTATCTATATATAGACACGTTATTTTCGGGTGATCGCAAACGACGATATAATAATGATGGACGAATGTTGGGGACAAAAAAATAATACTGCGCTAGTGTATAAAACACGGGCTGCTAGCGCGATTTTCAGTACCGCAATAATCCAAAAGTCAAATATGGTACAGTGTTTAACAGACGATTCGTATAAATATTATACGTATATACGAGTATACAAGTTTAATTTTTTTCCTAATCGCTTAGGATTCTAATCGAATTCTAAGCACCGTATATAACAGTACATTAATGCACTGGTATTTAAATAATTCGCCGATATTTCGAAAGTTTTGTTGGGCTGCGTAAAACCTCGTGGAGATTTTCAAACTGCCGAGTTAAACTTTGAGTAAGAAAAAAATATATATATAACGACGCGGCATTATTAGGATTGCATTTTCGGAATATTTTTAAAAGGCGTTCGACGCAAAATAGAAAGACATTTTCCATTTTCGTTTACCGTTTCAAAAATCCAGTACAAAAATTACACTTAATATCCGTTTCGTATACGTATACGACTCATTTGAATTAACATTGAATCGCACATTTTCATAATAATAATAATAATAATAATAATAATTCGGTGCGTTCCAACGCTTTTAAATCGCATTATTGATTTCCTTTGTATATGTTACTGAAGTGAATTGTTTGCGACACGCGTCGCACCGGCCGTGACGTGTTCATTATAATTTGGAATCAACATCGATTACCTATCTTACTTAAAACCCGAGTAAATACAATGTAGTGTAAAGACATCAAACGGAATTCAGCCAATTTATGTTATATTAATAATTACACGAGAATAAATCGAGTGCGAACTACGTATTATATAATATAAATTAATATGAAATCGTGAATTTCACCGATCAAATAACGATTTATTTTTTAAAATTATACCCGGCACTATTATTATTATTTTAAAACAACATATAATTAAGTAGGTAGTATCAACGTATAAACATAACATTTAATTCAGACAACAGCGTATTATTTCAAAATTATAATGATTATAATTATATATATATATATATATAGGTGTGAACTAAAATATACACTTTCTTATTTATTTTAAAAAACGCAACTTTTTTTTTCTTCATATAAATCGAGTTCATAAAATTAAAAACAAATTATGGGGCCCAGCAAACGATAATCAATTTCGATTACCCTCTAATATAATATAACGACGTAGAACAATATTAATCAAAATATGGTTTTCAAAGATTCGTATTTATATATTTTATAAACGCGCTCCTTAAATATACGTGAAATCTTGTAAACAAATTATAATTAACTCGTGATTAAGATTAATTAAACACGTAGACGAAAAAAGTTTTAAAAAATCGAATTTTCTAATATTGTACTAAGAAATCTCATTTAATTTTCGCGACAAAACATTCTATAAAAATATCAATTCTATATTTATAATAGTACAATATTGGGCGTAGTATTATTATAATATTTTAAGAATAAAATTATATATTTAAGAAAATAATATTGCGACAATATTCGTATCGAAATTGGGCATAGATAATTTCGAATAAAAAATATAAATTTAGTTTGTTTTAAATTAATCGATTATTTCTCTAATTATTAAGTATATATTATACAGACATAATAAATTAATTTAAATTTAAAATAATATGTTTATATATATATATAAAATATTTTGTAATTTAACACGTACTTTTTTCAATGGCTTTTAATTAGATGTTTTAACTTGAAGGAAAAAAAATCTTTTAAAAATCAACTTTTAATTTAGTCGTTATAAAATTTAAAGAGACTTTAGTACATCGCAGTGATTTAGCATTGAACCGTGTACAATGAAAAAAGCTCATTCTTTGAAGTCTTACAAGTATTTTTAAAAACTTTTTTTTGTTCTGCTAAAAGGTTAACAGGCCCTTTCATAATATCCTTCAATGTTTTATGTACCCTAAGATATTATAAAAATGATCAACTATATATTCATCAAACTCGAAGCATCTCAAAAAGGTATTTATTATTTTAACCCTTTAACTTTTTCCGGACTTTTTTGGCTTCATCGATGAAATTAAATCATATTTATTAATATTAAATTAAAAATATTAAACACGCATTTTTATTATAATTTTATATTATATATTGTTTAAAAATGTTGTAATACAATTAAATACAGAAAAAACGTACAAAAATACGTTGATTTTTATTTTTATTTTTTTAATTAACTGAATAACTTACATAATTACATTAAAAATATAAATTCATTTTATTAATTTAATGTTTATTTTTATAAATTACATATAATGCGATTTGCTTGAGTCTACATATCGTCATATCAAATAAACCGAATGTTTTACAATTTAACAAAATATTTGTTTTAATTTTCTTACTTTCAATATAAATTACAATGTTTATTTATCAAATTCTAAATTCTAAATTATACATAGCAAACCGCACATGCCTTTGCATTGATTGTCGATAACCGTATCGAAAATTTAAAAAAGAATATTGGGTTTTTAGTATAAATCATTACAATTTCACTCAAGACGGAGTTTAAAATTCTACAAAAAAAAAAATCTAAGCGTGCACGATATCGAGCATAGTCAAAAATAGTTATTAAGCAAATTTTTTATGTATTATTTTAGATTTTTGTAAGAAAATTTTTAAATCGTCGGTGTGTCCTAGAAAACACGCAAAAACACCCGTATCCCGGTTATATATAATTTTAATCTTAAAATTATCAAGACTTGGCAAATTAACTAATTTTTTCGACTCGGTTTTAAACTACGAACTAAAATAAGAAAAAAACTATACTTACATTTTTTTTTTTAAATTTCAAAAGTTAAAGATTAACTCTAAAAAAGGAAACTCGACACAGTTTAATAATACAATTTTCTAATTCGCATAAAAAAAAATTGTGTGAAAAAAAAATTGTGACTTTTCAACATCTTTTACAGTCATCAATACTTTAATTATGTCTATGTTATGAAATACAATAAACAAAAAAATACCTATAATATCTATATATGTATATAGAATTTGATGTTACCTATATCGCTGCTGATTCAACGTAATTATAAATATTTCTATACAAGCGATTAACTTGTAGTTCATATATTGATAGGTTGGGAAAACAGTATAGTAATTCAGTCAGTCGAATGAAAATTATTAAACAAATTAACGCGTTAAAATTAATTGAATTTGAACTTTTTAATCGTTAATTTTCATCCTTGAAAATTATGGTTCTATATAAACTTTATAATTCGTATAAACCTACATGTATTTAATTCGTTTTGAATAAAATATTTTACTCGAACGCAAATGTACGGTCATTAGTATATTTTTAAATAGCATTTTTTTTTTAATTTTTAATAACCGTATTAAAAACGATTTAATACGTTTTATAAATAGCAGAATCGAGTTTAGAGATTGTCCGTCACAGTGATTTCACGCTCGAATACTGATCCAAAAGGTAAATATAAATGGAACAACCTTTAACTCCCTTGTCAAAAGTTTCAAGATGTTTGTCAACAGACCGTGGACAACAGTGCAAATCGTACACGGTATGAATGTTTTACTCGACGACCATTCTCCGACCAGTCACCGCCGCCAGTGGTTAAATTAGAAATTTATTTTGAAATACGAGTTAGGTTAGGTACATATAGTACACAAACACTTAGTAAATCTCAGCAATTGAAATTTCAAATTTTTTTTTGTGATTTTACATTAAAATAGGAAAAAAACCAATCACAATAAATTAATTTTTAAGATACCTGACGAATATAAACCATATAAACGAAAAAATTTTCAAAATAAGTAAAAATTTTTGCTTTTATGTCGCATTTATTTAGTTTTGGAATAAAAAAAAAAGGACTCCCAAATTCGATTTTCTAAAAATTAGTGTGTCCACAATTTTACCGGGTTTTGATTTTTTGGTAGTTATATTTTTACGTTTAAAAAAGCTACTGGGAAAAACTAAAAAAATTAAATTAAAATAAAAACAGTCTTATCAAATAAAACGTTAACTAGTTAATTGTTGATCATTTTATTACACGTAAAAATGGCATAAATATTTAAAAAAAAAAAAATTAAGCAAAACAACAAGTACCTATAAAAAAAAATTTTTTTTTGGCTGGAAAAGTGAGAAGTTGTATATGATTTTTTGAATGGCAATGCGGCTACGACTAATAATTAATAAATCCTTTAAACACGAAGTATCGAACCGAACGTTATACGCGGTGTCAAACAATAGCGTGTAATTTTATTTGGAAATAATAATGACACGAAAAAATACTGTAATAAATTGTCCTTATTTATTGTATAAACGGCAATAATGGGTACCGAAATAAAAAAGTTATTACACAGCTGTTCTTTTCTTGTTCTGGACCAGATGTTCCCAAACTTTTACAGATGCGCTTTTGAAAATTCTCAAATTTTGGTGACTCGGGTGAATTTTTGTTTTTCTACGCTCTATATGGATAAATAAAATGTTTAACAATATATTTCAATAAAAATAATTTATATACAGCAATAAAAAAAGAAATTCGATTAATTAATTACTATACATTAGTCGAATATTTTATTACGCACTCGTTTTCTATTGTGTATTCTTTATAACCGCGTCGATGCGTTGGTCAATTTGAGACGTAAGTACGGTTTGTCAGTTGAAAACTTTTCCGAAATTTAGTTTTTGATGTGTAACAACGTCTATTACGGCGGTATGAGGATAAATCTCGGGAAATGAACCGGAAATGTGTAAGCTGTTGTCACGACAACTGTAGTAATAATATTTTTATTATCGAAATTACTTTGAACAAAGATACCAATGTTGACAAATCCCAATCACTGCAATTCCGTTCCATTTTTACCGTTCACGCGACGTTTACACATCAATGTCTCGAGTACTAGCAGACTCGTTTCTACTTTTATCGTTCGAAAATCCAACTACTGCGCGATTATTATGCGGAGAATGAGAAACGGCGTCTATATAGTTATAGCACAGATTAGATGAATACAGATGGATCACTCGCGATGTAAACAAAAAAAATTACGTCATTCGAATCCCCCCCATATCAGTGTTACCGCATGGTAGCACAATATATTTACCTAAAATTTAAACATTACTCCCGTAAGGTAATCTATTTGTGTTGTTTACATAGTGATTCTGGTTTGGCGATCGTGTCATATAATGTCTCATGTTAAATATACTCGTTTCACACACAGTTGAAAAAATCGGTGCTTAATTTGCGTTAAATTTTACCGGCACGTGATAACCATTATTATGATAACATTATTTGAGATAATAAAGAAGTTGTACTATAATATTGTAAAATACCAACACAATAATTTATATCGTCGTGTGCGCCTACATTGATATGCGGGGGACCAATCAGAAGAGCGTATTTGCAATTCTTTTGTTCTCGGGCCGAATGATCCATCTGTATTCATCTAATCTGTGGTTATAGTGGCTATATGTCAGTGGCTATAGCAGAAAGTTTTTCTCAGGTAGGTGTATCTCGAACTCCGTCAAATATTATTGACTTATCTATACATAACTTATTTCTTTAATCGATATTGTCTCCGAACAGACGAATAATTCGTTTTGGTCGTGTAAACACATTTTTTCGCACCGACCTATATGACTCGGAAACCTGTGTTCCGGACAACCGCGTACGATCGGCGACGGACCACAATCGAATTCGCCTGCGGATTATAATACACAAAACGCCGCGAGTATAATATGTCGGCCGTTAAAGTGAACTTTTAATGTTTCTATTTGTTTTTTTTTTTCCGCCCGTCTCGTCGTTTTTCCTGTTTGCCGCCGACTGCTCGCAGTTTTTCAATCGCGTAAACCCGCCGCACCGCGTCACACAGACGCGGTAGTATATCGTTTTTCCAATATCTCGTTGTTACAGTCGTGTATACAGGTGAAAGAAAGTAAAAAAAAAAAAACCACACACACACAATTATGCGTGTGCTGGAGATAAAAATGCTAATATTTTAACGACTCGAGCGTACTATATATATATATATATAGGCCGGTTATTATTGCTTTCGTCTGAGACCGCGTACACTGCTGAAATTGCCGTTTCTATATATACGCGCGCCACTGTCACGCCATATATTAACGTATACGTGTACGAGATACTTAATGCGCGTACGTTGCAAACACACAGACGTTTGTATCGAACGTTTAAAATAATAAACGATAAAAAGTTCTTTTTTCCGCCTATTTTAATCTCGTATTGTTGAGAGAGAGAGGACTATATTGTACGCGGCGGGCCGGGGGGACCGTTAAAACGAGTCCGTCGAATAGACCGCAGAGAAGACGACTGCACAATTTGCTTATTAAAAATAAACGCGCGCGACACGCTCCCTATATTATTATGTTATTATACCGAAATACTATGGACAAAACGACGTCGTTATTACTTTCAAACACGGTCGCTAAATATTTTAACAGCGCAATACATTTTCAACCGCGACGGTATCACGATGTATACGAACCGCGAGAAAATAGTAGTGACTCCGCGCGAAAGACATAATATAGTATTATTTTATATAAAATTATAGTTTTTGGGATTTTTTTATTTTTTGTTCTCGACTTGAGAAATCCAATATTTTGAATTATTATATATACCTAACAGCGTTATTATTATTTTTTTTTTTCGACAAACACGTTATAAAATAAACGCCCGTCCGGACAGAAAAACTCGTTATACATTATATTATATATTATGCGACTATTGCTTATATATTAAAATAAACGCTAGTGCTACGTACGTATACCGAAACGCTGGACAAATCGTAATTTAAATCTCTTCGCCAAGTATTTAATAAAAGAATTTTTTTTTTTGTAATTTATTATTAATCTGTACACGAATGTGTACAATAAGTATACGCGTTATTACGAATAAACTTGACTGCAACGACGAGCAGAGAAAGCTGTAATGACATATGCATATAGCGTATATACAGTGCGTATATAGAGCTGTTGCCAAAAAAAAAGAAAAAAAAATTAACCGTTTTAATTTAAATGTTTTTTTTTTTGTAAGAGCGATGTTTTTTTTATGTAAACAATATTGACCGTCAAACTGTTAAGTATGAAATTAATTTTTAAAAAATCCTGAGAAAGACGTATTACGCATCACAGTATTTGAGCTTTATTTTTAGATTTTAAATTCGTAACATTACCATAAACAACGTACGAAAATATCTTTTCGAGAAACTCGATAAATGTGTTTTTATGTAAATTAAAAAAAAAAAATTCCCTTATAATAATCGAATATTAAAAATAGTAGTAGTGTCGTCGTAGTTATACTGATATTTTCGATGGAAATTTATCGTTATCGTTTGCTCGTAAAGAGCCCCACCCCCCACCGTTATTGATTCACATTTTTATTATTGACACAATTAAAATGGTTTTTTTTTCTCTCTTAAAGATACATATATAATACCGTGTAGTTATATATTTACTTTCGTTGAATTATGAAAATTAATGTTTACTTTGCATAAAGTCGTTATGAGAAAAAGTAATAAATAACTCATTTAGTACGAGAAACATATTATACGTGAACCATCGCATTAATATATATTCATTTTTTAATAAATTTTAAAAAAATGACGTACTCGACGATTAAATTTAATTATTTAATATATTATATATATATATATATATAAAAAACAATACATTTTTAATTTGTTATAGGCAGCTAAATTCATGTAGACGTCTCGTTTGTTACCGAAATAAATTCAAAATTTTACAATGTTGTTTCAATGGACGAAACTAAACGGAATTATTATATTATTCGTATAACGATCCGTCAGACTCGCTGGTTAAAAGAGTCTTGTTAAAATGTGTATTATATAGACGTGTCAAAACGAAATACGCTTTTGGGGTGTTAATAAAATATGCTTATGGCATATAATGAGAATTATATGTAAACCAATATATTTAAATATAATTTAACTATATTTATATGTGTTTAGTAAAAATATCGGCATGTTATGGTTGTATATTCATATATATATATATATATATTTACTTAGATTTTAATTGTACCAATTTTGTATTTATTTTTTATCATAATATTTAGGCGATATATTTTAAACGCACATTATATATAAATACATAATATATAATATAATATATATATATATATATAAAGCTACGTATAGAATTTGTTATAATCGTTCAATTCGGACTTACAAATGATTTTTGTAAAACAAATTTAATTAATATCTTCACAAATCATAAGTAAATAATAAATGTATTATTATTATTACAAATTATTATTATTATTATTATTATTATTATTATTATTATTATTATTATTATTATTATTATTATTATTATTACTACTACTACTACTATTACTATTATTAAAACAACAATAATAAACGCGCACGTATTAATACTAAATAATTTACGATATTGATTTTCGGACGTATTGAAAATGTTGAGTACCTACCTATACGCTATTTTTTTTTTTTTTTTAGTACTCATAACTTTTCCCTATTCGTTTTAATTATACACAATTTATATGAAATTGAATAAAAACGATAGTAAATAACTATTTTTATATTTTAAACCATTCATCATAATATATCGTAATAATATTAAACTTTATGGTTTATAAAATTTCACGGTTCTATTTTATGCGAGAAATTTTTCGTGTGGGTGATATATATATATATATTTTTTTTAAACACGGTTTTAATTCACAATAAAATTACTATGCATAATATTTACAAAACAAATAATTTATTATTATTTTATTGGTGTAACTGCAAAATATAATATAATATAAAATATAGCAACATATAATATACGTATATTTCAATCAATTATTTTGTAAACAAAATGTTTAATTTTTCATCGTCACGTTTCTTCTTATACTTCCAGTGAATATCTTTGAAACTGTAATTATTCAATTAAATATTGTTTTGCGTAATTGAAAATGTCTCGATACTAATTTATATTCAATTAATTATAATCAACACTGTATATTTACACGGAATCGTTCTTTCGTTGCTTTTATATACCTTATATAAAACTATAAAATACTACTTTTTTTTTTTTACTTAATTTCAAAATTATTGTACATGGTTATAATTATTTTTTAACGTATGATCAAACACAGTACCCGGTTTCGTGCCATTTCATTTATATACACATGTAATTTAAATTATTTTAATATAAAAATACAATGTACAATAATATAAATATTGAACATATTATATTATGTTAAATGTCGTGTTTAGTAAATTCTTCTTTTAACTAGTTTTGAACTTTGTCGCGTTTTCTTCTGGGCGCAGACGTCTCTAAACACTTTTACCTGACGTAGACATTTTTACGTTCCTATATATCTGACAAAACCAATGTATACATTATAACGTATAAAAACGCACATAGCTATATATAAATAATATAAAAATAAATTGTATTTTATAGATTACACGTTTAATTAATTATATATTGACTTTCTCGAAATTTCAGTTAATTTCAGGCAAGATTTAAAATAGTAAGATAAAATTAATGCACAAAAGAAAAATAATAAATACTTACTTTTTTTAAAAAAAATTGTTTTTAATAAACTATTTGCGATCGTGGTTATAATTTTTTTAATCTTTACAAGATTTCAATAAAAAAATTTATTTTCATTTGATGCACAACAGAATATTACAGGTCGACGACCAAAGTTTATTTATACGTAATATAATGAAACTTCATGGCTGTGGAAAATTCTGTTTCGACAAAAAAAAAAGCTGTGGCGAAACAAAAAAAAACACAAATATCACTAAAAAAAAAAGCAATAAAATATCTCTAATATATATATTTATATACAATACGTGAAATTCGTTTTATAAAAGGGTATATACACATGGTAAGTACTATAAAAATAGGTCATATTAATGTATGCGATATTTACAGATGGTGTGAAATAGATAATAATAAAAAGAAAGTAAAAATTGAAACGAATATTGTTATAGTACCTACACCTGAAAATAAAAAATATAAATACGATTTATAAAAAGATTTACCGTGGATAAACGTGTCAATACATTGTCAGTCTAAATAAAAACGATTAAAAGACTATCATATATACAATATAGTAATGCATTTCGTATCACATAATATTAATTTATAATATAAACGAGTTGATTCGTTTGAATAATATTATGTATAAAGTATATAACGAATGCATTAATGAATAACACGCGTGTTCGTTTACGGTATTATCATAATAGCGCTTATACTAATATATGTTATGTGTTATCTCAACCTATAGTCTAACGTTTGAATACCAAATTCATAATTATCACGGGTGAAACACAATAAAATCTATTTTACAAATATAACTAAAATAGACGCATATCTACTGTTAGATTTATATAAAAAAATATATATATAAGGTTATTTTTTTATCATAAGCCACACGAAAAAGGCCTAAGTATATATATATAAAATTTTCGCTTTTTTCTTTTTTTTAGAAAACTTTTTTGAACAATCCGTTCTATATTTGTTCATCATTTTAATATTTTTACACCGAATCCCTTATTTTTTGTAACTATACAATATATTTTGATTTTTTTTAATATATAAAAACACATAATTTTAAATACGTGTTTAAATTAAATATCCTTTTTGAATCTTAAGTGGTATATTTTTATGAGAATTTACTGCACATACTGATTTTGTGATTCCGATAAAAATGTTTCGAATATAGTAACTATATATTAGGGGTTGAAATTTAAGGCACGGTAAACTGGAGAGTAGAACGTTACTGCAGTAGACAATTTACACTTTTAGAGAAGATTCATCAAATATGTATATATACGATTTGGGTATAATATATGACTTTCAAATACCTATTCATAAACGGAACAATAAAAGACGAAAAAGTACTTTAATATTTTATTTACTTTATTTCTATATAAAATAGTGTGGAAAAAAATAAAAAATTTTAAAATTAAAAGTATAGATTTGTTTAAAGAACGTAATACAATATTGACAACATTCCGTAAAATGTACATTTAATATGATATAATATGAGAAAAAAAGAAGGCGAAATAAGAATTTTATTTAAAATTTTTGGCAGATAATCGCTAGTATAGTGATTCGCGATAAAAAAAAATGATCACCCTCTGTGTATATCTTCTATATAAATAAAACAGAAAGTGTAAACGTGCGTTTTCCAATGACCAAAAGGTCGATATTAGAAATATTATTGTGTGTAGGTATTGGTCAATTTATATTAACACGTTTAACGCTACTGTTGACAACAATAACACATTAGTCCAATATTCTATTTAAACGAAATGTTTATAATGAAGATTTTATCAATCTCACAAAAAAAGTATAATGAAGATCTGCAGGAAATTGAAAAGACTTACTTGAAAAACTCTAAGTCATTGTAATAGTTAACATTTATTCATTTTTATTTAGTAAAACATTAATTTAAAATTGGTTATTACTTTTAACGGGGAACACTTAATGGTTCAGCTATGTTGACGATTGGCGGAAAAAACGCAATAAAACCTAAAGAAGTTCTCATTGAACTCTCCGATAAAAATAGACGTTTGGAATTTTTATTATACTTTTCTATTTTCTAAATTCTAATAAAGTATATATATTATATATATATAGGTATATCTCATTTAATGTATTAATAAAATAAATGTTTAAATTCAAAATAATATAGGACGCATCGTTTAGAGTGGAGACGAAGTTTCTGTTTTATATAAACCCCTCTCCTCACCAGAAATAAATTGAAAGTGCGCCACTGAATGTACGAGTATAATACGTTAAGACGAATGTATTTGGTTCGATTTTGCGGCCGCAAGACTCCGTACGTTATAATATGTCCGTGTTCAGTATATCATTTAATTTGTAAGTATTTAATCTCGGTAAGTACGATGAAATTACTTCACTTCGGTTACTTGATTGGTATTTGGTAGTTTTGCACTATGAAACTTTAAAAAAAAAAATCTTTGTTTATAAATTTCCCTAGTGTCGACATAGATATAGGCTTATGAAAAAATGACTGATTTTTAAAACACGCATTATTATAACGTAAATATATAGGAATGAAAATTTCAAAAGATCCCTATAACTATCGAAAAGAAGCTAGTGCATATTTTTGTATATATATATTTGAATGTACAAAAAAACTATTAATTATGAAAAAATAGAAAAAAAGTTTTGGACTTAATAATAATATTAAATAAGTATCGTTATTATAGTGTTATATAATGTACTTATAATAATGTTACAATACGCGTGAAAATTTAAAAAATAATAATTTTGAAAAAAAAGTACAATTGAATAATATTGTATAAATAAAATATATTACATAATACATGTCGATTTCGTATATATACAATTATATTAACGAGGTAAAATAAATAATACTAAAATTTTTTTATTATTATCTGAAGAAATCTAATAAATTTCGCTATATGAATGAAATTTTAAACGGTTACATAAAAATAATTTTCTAAATCGATTTTTTTTTAAACTACACTCGTATTAACGTATATAAAATATAATTAATTTTATGATTTCGCAATAATTAAAATGTAAAAAAAAAAAAACCTCGTGAAAAAATTGATTTTACTTTACGTAATTTATTTTTTTTCTTTTTCGAAAGACCAAAACAATATTTTATCGTGATAATATATTATTTGAACGAACGCGTATTATGTTTTACATTATATATGAGATGGTAAAATAAAATATTATAATTGCGCACATTTTAATTGCCCCGTCGTAACGTATACTTCCGTGTAAAATAAAACTATACGCGTTTAATTTTGAATATAATAATAATTACGCGTTTAATGGTAAAGGGGAAAAGGTTTTTCTTCCGACTTTTTTTCAATTAAAACTTGAACAAATATTGAAATTACGGTAGAATAATATAATAATTGTAATTTATGTATTTTAACACGAATTAACCTGATTGTGCTTAATTCCGCACGAGGTACATTCGCGGATTATAAGAACGAAAACAGAGGAACATAATATTTATATATATATATATATTTTTTTTATTATTATAATCAGCCAAGTTATTTTATAATGTTCTTGACTTTTATTTATTTATTTTTTCAAATTAAGTCGGTCTTTTTAAAAAGATATCGTGTTCGTTATTTGTAACGAATAAATAAAATCATACTACGAGTCGTTATTAGTATAAAATTATTAAAGAAAAACAATACACCGCGGGTGTTAACACTCATCTCAATTCGTTCATCTTGCAGTAACCTATTATATATACATTTATATGTAATTATTATATTTATAATGACTATTAAATATTTATATACAAATCTCATCTATGCGGACGAAAATCGTTTTTTACGAAAATTCTAAGTACTCGTCATTACTAAAATTATAAATTTCAAAATAATACCGTCGTTACATTTTTTTTTTATTTCAAGCCTAAAAAAAAATTAAAAACAAAGTTTTTTTTTTTAATTAAAAGTTTTCGAAATATTTTAAATTCAATTAGAACTCATGATTTAAGTGCAATAAAATTTATTTTTATTTTTCTCAAATCATACGATAATAATTTATTGCGACAATTACAACAGAATTCGTTAAATTAATACGTTCTGTCGAATATATATGTATATATATAATCAAAATTTCGAACTTTTACAGGTATAAAAAAAAAACAACAGTATATATCGACGTCAATCCGTTAGACTTTTTAATTATACCAGTTGCAACAATATTAACACGTCGAAACGGCAATATTTCCAGTCGTACTTTTAATATAAATAAACGATATAACGCGTAACATATATTATTCGAAATTATATATATTTCGCGCACAAAAAAAAAATAGGGTGAAAACTATATCATATATAATAGACGAAAAGTCGTTATTATGAATATTATGAGTGTAAAATTCATTTATTGCACCGTTGTCTTAAACATATTTAATAATTTAATTACACTTAAAACAGATTACATTACAATTTATTAATTGTTTTTAGTTGCAACACGTAACGTTACGCGTTTTTGTGCACGCGGTATATTTTTGTACACATTTAAAACGTGACATAATATGTCTCGTGAATCGCAAGAGATAAAAAAAAACGCTTATTAGAATACGATATATTTATAGAAAATTGTATTTAAAATGTAAACGATTTCGATTAGCGCATTACGCGATTTCCGAAATATTTAGAAAAATATTGAAAAATTGTATTAGTCGAGATTTCCGAGTGAAATTCGTCAGATCGGCCCGATTATTTTTATAATTAATTTTCATACACGTTTTCAGAGGGCGAAATAAAAAATAAAAAAATGTCGATATTCTCTTTTATCGTCTATTTATACATATTTCACTACGTTGATATATGCGTGTATAATAGATTTTAGACATAAATCTCGTGGTTTTTTTTTGGATTTCCAATCGAATTCCATATAATATTAATCGGTAGAAATGCACCGTTTATTAGAAAATCGCTCGAATATCAGCAATAAAAATATGTTACACGCATTTCTATTGCCACTATATACTACATAATATGTTATATACACGAATCCGTTTTTTTATTTTAACAAATCGGGCACGACGTTTTCATGTCGAGTTTTCATTACGAATTTTTCAAAAACGAATTCGTCGCGACAACACTGCAACAATTATCGTTTTTTTCTAATTTTTTTTTTATTCTTTTATACAATAATAAATCGTATACTCAATATAGATTATATATAATAAGACTCGCGACTATATACTCGATTGAAAAAATCTAATTAAATTTAATAATAAATTATTATTCAAAACTATGTCGAGTCGAATTGATATATTAAAGAAAATAACGGTGGGAGGGGGGGGGTTCCGATAAGCAAATTTTATATTAAATGGAAATTCGTTTTCTCGTCGTTTTTATATATGTATACTCATCTCGATCCGTAACAAAATAATTCGGACTCGGAAGACCGTTTGACGCGTTTACGAAACACGTTCAGTTTTGGATTAAAAAACGCGCGAGTGCAATGATGATGCTCTGACGAAAAATAAAATCATCAAAACAGCGACGATTCTCTTTGACTCTCGCATATTATATTTTATATTTAATATTAATATTTATATATTATTAAATAAAATATATTTAAATCGTACGGAACACTCGCACCTACCTGAGGGAATTCGCGATGCGAACGCGACGGCCAAGACTGAGAAGAACGCGACGCGTCGGTCCATGGTGGTCGGCTAGCGCGACACTGTCCCGTCGTCGACCGCGTGTGCTTCGCGGAGACTTCGGCGGCGGCGGCGGCGGCGGCGCTTACTATACAGGTACGCCGACCGACGGCGGCACGCGAGCGTTGCTGCAGTTATTGTCGGACGTCTGGCCGAAAGCGCGCATGGCACGCCCCTCTCCGCGGGGTTGACACGCGGTGCGATTTATACTATACCGAACGCGAAGAGCATTTTCATCAGTGTTGTGAAAGATACTTTTTTAAAGTATTCAAATACAGATACAGCTGGTACTTGTTTTTGAAAGTATTTAAAATACGTATTTAAATACTTAATGAGAAAAGTATTCGAGTATAAATACAGATACTATAGGTAAAATTATTTACAAATACTTTCAAATACTTGTAATTAAATTTTGCTTAACATTAGTTGTACTAATGATTGGACTCTTAAGACTAAAATCACTTACTCCCTTGGACTAAAACTTGTTAACACTGCCTATAACTTTTTGTGTGACTAATAATTATATTCTACACAGACGACACAAATCACGGCACACACGAGTATGGAGAAACATCCGAAAAAGAAAAATTACAAAAATATAATTTTATATAATATTATTTGTTACGTTATACGTATAAAATATACGGTGACCATTAACAATGGACTTCGACCGGGGATATAACAATCTAGTCTGTCTAATCGGGATTACCTACATCGACTTGAGCGGAAAAATCACAGCAGTGGACAAGGATACCCGCGACCAAAATAGTTTGCCAACTCATCATAAATGATTATTATGAAGAATGACAAAAAAATTTTGTTTCATCATAGTTCATGTCACTAAAAAAGATCTAAAAACGTATTTGATTTTAAATACAGATACTCTAGAAAAGTATTTAAAATACTACTTGCAAATACTCTTTTTAAAAGTATTTAAAATACGTATTTGAGTACCATAAAAGTATTTGAATACTTTTACTTAAATACTTTTACTCAAAAACTTTACAACACTGCTTTTCATCTTCAAAATCCGTCTTATCGCGCCCCAAACGCGTAATATAAGAAATTCGTTAAATTAATTCCCCCGTCTATGTTTTAATAAAAGAAATTGCTCGAATTGGTGAGGGGGTTTGGGTGCGCAGGGGGACGGAGCTCCTCTTCAAATTTTTCATATTTTTCAGAGCACTGTTTCAAATTTATATTTTCGTTAGAACGGGGGGACGGGGGACGGGGGACGGAACGTGTTGTTATTTGTTAAAATAATATTGAAATTATTTCGTTTCGTAAAGTTGCATCGTAATAAGATAATAAAAAACTATTAAAAGCATTATTTTAGGATAATTCATATGAACAGCAGGAACAAAAGTCTCGTGTATTTATATCATTATTATTATTTATAAGTAATTTTGTGGTGTGTCGGCGTATGATTGTTTGTGAGCGGGACGTGAAACGTGACCGACGACAGTTATTGGGAAATTATTTAAAATCAATTAGGCAGAGTACGTTTTTATGCAATTATTAATTTTTTATGTTAGAAAATTATAAGTTGTAAAAAAAAAAAACATTCATTATGTCATTGTCAGTATTATATTGCAATAATTAGATGAAAAGGAATATGGTGTGGAGAGTCAGGTCGAGTCTAATCATTGTAAAGTCCGCTAATTTTTTTTTTAAGTCTCGGAGTCCGGCCATTTCTTTAATTTTTTCCAAATTCGAGCACTGAATACAAGTGAAATGCTGTTCGTTGGTAACCGCATCGTCACTTGGATATCGATTTGGCTAATTATTATTATTATTTTTTTTTATGTTCGTAATAGTCCGCAAATAAGGGTTTTAGAAAAATTGGAAATACTTGCCGGAAAATTGAAAAATCCGTGAAAATTTTGTTGATAACGGCTAATCTATGGAAGCGCACTTGTCCAATCGCATCGCGTATGCGTTTTGTTTTATATAGTAATCTACGCAGAAGGTTATAATACGCGTAATTGGAAAAATATCCGTCCGGCGGTGAAAGACACTGATGCGAACTCAGAAGAATATTTCACACGAGGAAAATTTCCGATTACAATAATGCGGCTAACAATTAATTTCCCAATAACGAATGTAGTTTCCGCGCAGTTACGTGTTTTATCGTTTTGTTTGTTTTTGTGTCGTTTTGTTGTTTTATTTTATGTATAGTTAATTTTATAATTTCCTTCGTAAATACCAATAATTATACATTTGTGTGGATAATCACTTGCCCGTCGACGCAACTGAATCGAACTGACACAATTCAATCGCATATTGCAATGCCGTCAATTTAGAGACGGAACGATTTAGGTCGCAGAACTCGCAGTGCCACAAAAACAAACGAATTTTCGAGCTTATCGAACTGCGGAGGAGCAACGCGAAGAGCGAAATCGAACGGAATCGCAAACACTTTCAGCGCGTACACGATAAGAAAGAGAAAATGCAAACGAAGACGATACGAATATCGAACGAGATATGATCGGTCAGTAGAAACCAATCGTGTGACAACGAACTTGAATAATCTTGCGAGAAGACGAACAATTAATGTCGCATTCAATACCCATCGAGCTTCCCGTCGAAACCCGATTGATTTGTGGAATAAAAACGACACGTCTGAAGATGTTTTGTATCGGCTGCGTAACAGAACATCAAATAGAATATTTACGTCGAATCATAATAGAACGATAAAAGAAAAATAATTATTGAAATTCGGATAGGACAACGTCTGTGCGCATAAATAAAGAGATAAAAATATTCTTTAAAAAAAAAAAAAAAATTAATCTCGTAAATTCGTAAAAAAAAAAAACTCCATGTAAACGATTCATAAATATATTGTCTAGAGTTAATTGTTTCGAGTATACCGTATAGAATTAATAATACGAAATATTTATATAAACAACATTTTTTTCAATATTTCTATAAACGTACGAAAATATATAATTTTTTCGTCGACGATTTCAAGAAATCGCGTTAGAACTTATTAATATTATTTTTATATATTATATTTAATTAATATTAAAAATTCACTACATATATATATACGGTAAATGTGCGCATCATCGTCGACACGTAAGTGTACGTATATTATACAATTATAACGAAGACAACGAATTACGATAAAATCGATAAATATGTCTTTGTGCGTGGTGAACACTCAGAATTCGAACAAGATTTTTATTTTTATTTTATTTTTAACAAAAGGCTATAGTCAATTCGTATTTAATAATAATTATAACCGTACGTAGACTTTGTGCGGCAACAAGTATACGCAAGTTAATCAGAAACCAAATGTCTGGGGGGCCTTTTATCAAAGGATTTTCGTTATGAGAACTAATATTGTGCATGACAACGGAGAACGAAATATATCAAGAGCCAGCCGTGCGTTTTAGAACTTGATAATTTTGTGTAGGTATATGTACCATATACACACATTTCATCGCGTTATACGCAATGTTAATTTGAAATACCTAAGAAAAGTAACAGAACAAAATATTTACTTACGTCGTACATTTTGCACTTATGATTTCTACGGATTAAATTATTAGTTGCGATAGTAATTTATTATTTTATAAAATTAGTTGTATTATATATATATATATATATATATATATACAAAATAAAATATGGAGTGTTGTGGAACACCGATTCACACGATGTCGAATTATCTTAATAACATATTATAATATAACGTCGTTGACACAGCCGCTAAAATACTAATAATTCAAAATTCAACTGAATGCATTTCGAATAGTTTTGAAAATTGAATGCGAAAAAAGTCAAGTTGATACAAAGCAAATTTAAACTAGTTTGAGCCAGTTATTATTGTATATGGGTGTGAAATTTAAACAGTGAGCACTGTCCGCGAGAGGAGAAAGCATTTGAATTTTGAAACGTGATTTTACCATAAAATGCTAAAGATTTCGCGGTAGGACGGAGTAACAATAGTGATAAATTATTGTGAAAAATCGAGGAAAAAAAAAACAATTTTTGGAAATTATAAAAAAATAGAAGGGATAACATGATAGGTCACATATAGCGTAAAATGATATTTACATGAAGTGGAGGATTATCGAAGGTTACACAGAAAGTAAATTCGGAAGAGGCAGACCGAGATAGTAGTCAATAAACCGCAAATTCTCTCAAGAACACGCAAGGAATGGGTGGTTATCGTGAGTTGGAAGAGTTGAGTTTTGACAGAGAAGCATGCAACCAACCCGTCGAGAGATTAAAAATCAAAAGAAGAACGAGAAATGCAAAAAGTCTAACTGATTAAGTTAAAAATTAACATACTATATCGATCCTGGCCCAGTGACTCAAACGGAATTATGGTTACTTCGTCGGCACAAAAACCGTCAAAGATTTGTTCACTGCTATGATTGTCGAGAAAAAAAAACCCGAATGTGTTTACAAACGATTTATAATCGTAAAAAATAATTAAACACGGACGCGATGATAAACACGATAGTTTCGACACGCAAATACTGAAATGAGAATTTTAAAAAAAAAGAATTAATAATTTTTTAACTCTTGTGCGAAATCTAGTGTAATCCCGCGGTTAGTATAATACATATTATTATTCTCGTTCGAAACACACGTCAGACTAATTTAATAATAATTATTATTCAACAATATATTATAATCACGGCGGAATATTACGCGTTTGCAGAAATATTGCGTGTGCAAGTAGTTAAATATGTTATATGCCATACAGTCACTATTGCCGTTCAAAATACGAGTTGCTTAATAATGTTGAAACGGATGAAACTGTCGTACGGTTTGCGAATTTACGATAATATCAAAAATTTTTGTCATTATTATTATTATTTTTTACTTTCTTTTCGGCATGACGTATCATTTTTCAAAGTAAAATGTTATTTTTTGGATAAATTATTATATTATAGTATGCAGTGGATCCGTATAGTCGTACCGAGTACGCGCCTATACGTATTACATATGCGACCGAAAATCATAATTTACAACACTAACAAATGTACATATCGCCGTTTTATTGTGCGCTTCAAAAATAAGCATAAAAAAAAAAAAACGAAAGGAATGTGCCGAATACAATATTAATAGTTCGCGTCAATTATAATATAGTACAATCAATATATTTATTTTTATTTTTTACGTTACGAGCACTGCGAATGGTTTTTTTTTGTCTGTGAACACTTTTTCCTATAGCACAAGCTGTGTTTCGATTTTTTTTTCTTCGACACCATTTTCCGGCACCTGGAAAATCGTACATACACGATATACTTATTTTTAACGTGTTTTTCGATTTTCGAAAAAAAAACTACAAAAAAAAAAAAAAAAATCGAGTAAAATTGTCTGATTTCTAAAACTCGCGTCCCCCGTATTTTCAAACATAATAATATAAAACACTTGAAGTGTTTGTACCATATTCATACGACACCGCGCATCCTACATGTTACCCAGTAATAATTACTATATAACTTATATTCGTTTTATTACGTTAGAAAAACGTATATAAAAATATCGCTTAAGCTCTATAAATAATAAAATATAATTCAAAGCCGTGTTACATGTCCCGGAATAACTTTAAAAAAAAAAAAATTCATTTCTGAATTCGTAGAAGAACGAAAAATTTTTATTTAAATTGTTCCGAAGTCATCATCCAAAATAATAACACGTAATAATAATTTTGGAAATATTAATTTCTATTTTAGTTTTATTCGTTTTTAATAATACTGCGTATTACTATAAAAAACATATTATGTATACGTATAAAGACAATAAAATGCATATACTTGTTGCCTATCGGTATAGAGTTTTAAAAACGTCCCTGTCTCCTATGTTTAGTCGAAATACTACTTGTAATTTTCATAATCAAACGCGCTGAACAAATTTTTCATCTACATATTATACGTTACGGCAAAAGGATTTCGTGTTAACGACGCTCACTATAACGTATTGTTTTATCCGAGCTTATGCGAAACTCATCACAGTACATTATTATGTATAGAATATATTTCCATGAACTTTTTATTACTATTCGAGTGATTGCTCAATGATTATAAAATTTCTCGTGAATTATTAAATTTCATTACGTTCTTAATTCATAACAATAGGAATTCGAATTTTTGTTTTGTTTTTACAAGTATGTATTTTGATTTTTGAAAACATATTTTTTTAAACTTTTTTTCTTTGGACGCCTACATAATTATACATTGTATGTATGTATTTTAATACCATTATATTTATTTCTGTATTTATTTACTTTGATAGAAGTGCATTATATTTACGTGATATATTTGCTAATGAATGTCAATTTTTTAAATTGCCAAACCCTTATAAAAATGGTTGAAATAGAAACGCATAACGAAAGCATATTATGTAATATGAAAATAGAAAAAAAAATCTTGATTTAAAACATTTGACTTATTGGATTGTATTTAATAATTAATATTAAGAAAATATTGTGATTTATAATTTTATTATATTTTCAATTTTCGGTGTTCATTTATTATTTTCAAAATAATTTAGATATTTCAAATATATACACTTTTGAAAATTACAAGTGTTATTATACAGTTGATCACTTCGAATTTTTTCAAATTAAACACAAAACTTTAAAATACTAAAAAGAAGAAAAACAATGTAAAGAAATGACCCCGATGCGTCCGTTTAAAACCGTATTCACTGTGACACTGTGTACGTCCGGAAGAAACATAGTGACAGATTTGAAATTGCTTCTGTCCTCAAACTGCAATTTATGATTGTCTAACAAAAGAATGTATCATTTAATTTTTAAAATTTTTATAATTCAAAATATTATTTATTTCTTAATAGATCCCTTTGATTAGGTTTTTTAATTTATTTTATGACACGAAATGAAATAATGACACGAATTCTTATTTCTGTATGATAACAGTTATTGACGCGTTATTTAATAATTTTTGCAGTGACACGAATAATTATAATAGGTATCTCTCGAATCGCACGTGTTTAACTCAGTGAGAACACGAAATCTGCTTAAAAAAAAAAAAGTGTCGAACCTTGGTAATATTTAAAATAATATATTTCGTTAATTTTCCACTAACACAACTACTGATCTCTTTCAAAATAAATTACTGCTGGTTCATCGAGAGACCAGACACACTCGGTCCAACGTTTCTCCACCAATGAAAACGTCACTTTTTTTTTCAATTGAAACTATATCGGAGCACAGCCTTCTTTATTTTTGGCGCCTTCGGTTGAATTTTTAGCCGAAAATATTTCTAGAAGTCGCACAAATCAACGACATTTGACGAGCAGAGAAACCCGAGGAATTCCGCGGCTTGGCGAAAAAATTCCGAATAAGGTTCGAGAAATTAACGTTAAGACGACTTCCGTTTCATCGAAGACTTTTCAGATCCGGTCTCTTTTGCCGAATAACGTTTCGGAAGCGCATTCGGAATTCTATTTTCTATGCACTTGTTCACAGTCGAATTCCTATTATTATAACAAGTGCTTATAAACATCGCTCTGCATTAAAATAAAAAAAGAAATCAATAATCACTTCATTTTGCCATCGAAAGATATTGAATGTTCGCCACTACTACCATATATATTATATATGATATATATACACACTGTAATAATCCATAAGAAAAAAAAAATGGTAAAGTATATGCAATGATGGAAAAGGTGCAGGGTATATTATCTATAGTTGATATACTGCGTGACTTTTCAATCATCTGCGATTGTGTAACCTTACTCATATTTTCGGAGAACACTTCCGGGGTTGTTGTGTTCGAAAATCGCCAAAGAAATAAGATTTAAAACAAATAATAAAATATTATATATATTTTCTAAAAAAAAAAAAATTAGTAATTAAACGCGCGTATAATTATATTATATTTTACAATGCGTATATGGATATAATAACAATTTTAATAACAATATATTATATACAGTTCTCGGACTAACGATGAGTGTATGTGTATGCATATATAAGTGTTAAAAAAGTAATAAAATATATCAATTTTTTTGTACATAAAATATTTTTATTTGATGTTTTCTCCCGATATCCACTACGTTATATTGTAACAGAAATTGTGCCTATCCGAAGCACCGCGTTGTTGATCGTCGAGTCCCACGGACAATATTTCTATATTTTGTTAACTCGTGCAATCTATTTTCACGTAACCCGACCTTCTAACCTTCTGTCCTGAACTAATTTTTCGCGTAAATAATGCGTAACGAAATAGAACACGGAAAACGTTTCATCGAACGGGCGTGATTTCTTCGCTGGTCTTTTCGCGGGGCCAGAAAAAAAAATTTCCGCCACAAAAGCTTAAAAAATTCATCGTAACGATTTGATCACGATCACTATATTGCCGTTCACTCTGACGTTTGCGTACATATTTTAGTGATGTGAATTGCAGACGATTTGATCGAAAACATATACTTTATAACAATACTTTAAAAAGTACACCTACTAATAATATACCATTATAATATTACACAGCTGGGCTATACGTTTTCTTTTTTCTTTTTTTTTCTTTTAATATTATTTTTAAAAAAACGTTATACGTTGCACCTCGTATTCAAGACCTGCAGAGGCTGATGATTATTAAAACTTAGTTGTATAATAAAGTTAAATTATATTTTACAGTTGGGTAGGTACAGCTGCAACTATATAATATATATATATACCTTACGTTTTGTATACATACAATAATACTATACGCGTGACATTCATAACGTTTAAAAAAAAAACAAATTTAATTCCACGATATTAGTACATTTCTTTGCGTTACGAAGAAAAACTTCGTCTATATATATATATATACTCGTATATATATATATAATATTTTAATTAAAACAAATAAATTGTTATTAAATTTTTTTTTCTTTCTTTATGATTCGTATAATTTTACCGCAAACGACACGAATGCGAACATTCGTACAAACAATATTATTATTATTATTATTATTATTATTATTATTATTATTATTTTATATTATAGTTTACTTAAAATCAAAATATTTTCCACTCTGACGTATTTATATGCGAGTAGTTCATTATAATATCTATGTATAAAACGGAATTATTGTTTGTAGACGTTTATTCAAATAATAACATTAATTTGGCTATCGAGAAAAAGACTGCGACGATTGTACAATATTATAATATATTGATATTTTATTTGATCTAATTGGCTAAAAAAATTGAGAAAAAAAATATAGAAGCATAAACGTCGCGTAGTTTTTACTGAAAAATAAATAATCAATTTACTAAACACAAATAAAAAAGAAAAAAAAGCAGTTGTATAAGACGCTAATGTACTGCAGTGTATGTAATAATATTCCCAAATGCCTCTTAAAACGTTACACCCGTTGTAGCGGCGTACACTGAATAATGAATTACAAATTACTGTATAATATAATACGCGCGTCTAGTTCGTGAATCTTTGTTGTAAAATAAAAACTGCGCAATATTTTGACGCAGTTACATTTTCATGTTATTATACGACAGTCTGAGTTTATTGGGCGCTTTAACTTTTATAAAATACCACTATTTCACGCCATTTGTTCATTCATATTTAAAATAATACGCTGTGTATGCAGTGCGCCTGCAGCAGTGTATATATATATATATCGTCTCGTTTTCGTTAAACCGGATGAAAACGCGTGTACAGAGATTTGAAAAAGCATTTTGAAGAATTTTAAAACCATAAAATATTATTGTGTTCGAGTCCAATCTTGTCCAAATAGAATAATTATAATATGATATCGTGTGTAAACCAGAGGCGACAAATTCTTACACAAATCGCTGCACGTAATTAAGAAAATCGATTATTTTCTCGAGTCGAATATTTTGTCTTGACACTCCTAATAAAACGGAAATATTTGCTCTTTTTCATATACAAATATCGATTGTAGACAATTTTCAATTGCAGTGTTATGATAGGATAAAAAAAAGCTATTAAAAAATATATACAATAATTTATTCGTTCTGTATACAATCATAAACCGTACCTAGCGCACATTTATAATATACCGTAGAACTTTATAGCTACTATTTGACACGCGTAAACGTACACCTAAATAAATAGTCACCAATTTAAATAATCGACATGGCAAACCTATATCATACGACCAACATGACAACCAGTGGCGCTCACGCAAGGTTACCGCAAGTAGCACTGTTAATCAAAAGTTAGTAGGTGCAGGGTGGTTCATACTTCATACTCATACTAGTGTTGTATATATAATCGTTAATTAATAATTATTGTTAATTATAAAATATGTTATGTAATAAATATAACAATAATAATAATTATTATTATAATTAATATAAGTACCTACAACGATTTTGAGACGCGATTTCCTATTTTGTACCAACACCAAATCCAGTTAATATACTATATTATACACGTAGTTGGTAAATTAACGTATCTATGTATATACGTATACATGTCGAATAGAGCTAAAAAAAAGAACAATTTTAAATTTTAATAAATAAACTTGTTTCTATAAGAAAGTATAGAAGTATAAATAATATTAAGTATAAAGTATAAATATTAAGTATTATTCCTTAATATTTATTTATTTTTAAATCGCAACGAGCGAAACTAGTCTAAAAAATAAAACGAATAGAAAAATACACGCGGAATATATTATTATATACTGTTAGTAGATAATAAATCTCACATAGACGGATTAAAGGTGAAAACGGGGATAGTGCTGCAGGTTACACGCATTAAACGGAGAATATTAATACTTGCAATTCCGTGTAAAAACCATATTGAATCATATCAAATAATATTTGTAAAACAAATCACCGAGACGCTAAAACAAGGTTTCAAACACTGAAAACGTTAATAATGCTCGTGCAATTTTTAATTGTACTGAAAATCAAAATAACTTTTCCAAACATCTGTATAACATAAATATTATTAATACAATTTAGAAGTGCAAATAAATTGTTTGACATGAATTTAAATTTATGATAATAAGCATGCAGCGAGTTAAATTTGTAAAACTGAAATTTAAAATAAATAAATTTTATTTAGAATAAATCGGTGGTGTTGACTGAAAAGTACACTCGGGGCACAGTGCATGGATACTTATAATTCGGCGTTTCCGAATTGCGCGCGAAAATCATTATTTAGGTTGAATTGCGTGCGCGGTTTTCTCGCGACAAAACCGATTTGCGTGCATGATTTTTTTTAAATTTATTGTTTTATAATTTTACTTCGCATATTTTGCACATTTTTAACTTCTTTTTATCTTTTGTACGTATTTAATGCATATTTTTAATTTTTTAGTGCATATTTTTATTTTAAGCGCATATTTTTGTTTACAGCTCATATTCTTATTTTCAGCTATAGAAATTTGTCAAATTACGTTTTTGAAATATAAAAACTATTTTAAAACTTTAAAACAGCCTTTATCTTTATCGGTCGTTATTGGTCGGAGATATAATAAATTTTCAATTTATGTAAACGTACTACTGCTTTGACTGAAATCGAACAGTCATTGTTGTATTGTGGATATGATTTTCTAAAGCATATATAAATCCGTTCCCTATTGATAATTAATAATTCTTATTAAAACTTTGTCAGGATGACTGCTCGCGAACAAACACACTTTTATCGTGCTTGTTTACACAACAAAATTATAATACAAGTTTACGTCTCAAACATACTCGTTTTATATCAAATTTACGCGAAAATAAGTTTAAGAAAATTTACGAAAAATGCGCGCACGCAATTCGTTTGTCGGCCAACGTCGCTCTTTTTTCAGCACACAAATTTTTGCAGCTTTATAATTACGGGGAACTTTCGATTTTTCGAAAACCTCCCAACTCATGGAAAAAAAACCGAAAAATAGTTCATAATCATTATCTTAAATAAGATTAAATAGAGGAAAATGAATACCTATTTAGTATATTTATTAAATGGTCAACATCACTTGTTTGCTGCAATAACTACGTCGCAATACGAAATTCGTAATTTTTTTTATTTGTTTATAACTTAAATAAATCAAGAAGAAACACGTAATAGAAACAACACAATAGTTAAATTTTAATATTCACCACTAAAAGCCGCACTATTGTGTCATTCACGTGTGTTCAGTAAATTAGACATACGAATTTCCTGAAAAATCATGTTTTATACAGTTATTCCGTTGTTGTGGCAAACAAGCGAATTATAATTTATTTATTTTTATAGGATTTCGCGCATAATTATTTTAGGACTACACCACTGAATACAAGATGATTAAAAAAAAAAAATAATAATAATAATAATAAAACGTTATATCGCGAATAAAATTTCTCCTCTATTCACTAGCTCCGAAAATTCGGACATATAAAATATATATATACTTAACGCGGTGTTGTTTGTTCCGCAGCAAAGTGTGATTTCGCTATGTAGCCCGTAAGACAGACGGTGACGACAAATTCTCACCGATAGCTTCTGAATATGCAATTTTTATTAAAAATACAAAAAATAATAATAATAATAATAACAATCTAACGATTTCAAAAAAATTTTAAAAGTCATTAGTCACGCGATTGATGAAAACTATACGGAATCAAACGAAAAAAAAACATGTTCCCAGAATAAAGTATTTTAAAAAGTGTTTTTAGAGATAAAAACGCCTACAGTAATATATAATAATAAGTGTATAATAAAATAGATAGTAGAGGACAATATTTTTTGAGATAACCTCATGTGGGTTTTACATTACATAACACAGGGTGCGGCGGAACCGACTGACGAATTTTGAAGGGCTATAAATAACGAAGAGTATAACTTAGAGAAAAACAGTTTGTTTTATTAAAATTATTAGAAAATCCCATTTTAAAAATTATGTTTTGAAAACAATATCTTCAAGATTGCGACCGTCAGCAACAATACACGGTTGTAGGCGATTCTCTGAAGTTTACGTACATGATTTTCGGCACGTTTCGATTGGTATGGCCGCGATTTGTTCAGTAATTCTCTCCTTCAGGTCTTCTATGGTTTTGCAGCGATGTTTGTAAACCTTATCCTTAGGGAAGCCCAAGAGGAAAAAAATCGCACATTAAATCAGGGAAGCGCGCCAGCCAGGCTACGCGTTACCCCTCAGAGGGACCAACCGCCCAGGAAACATTTGTCGCAAAACACGATCGTCACTGTCACTTCCACACGCTATATATGTTCGGATGTTGGAAACTTATCTGCAGCACAGGTTGGAGGAAACGGCTGAAGAACATGACTTGGGAGACGTATGGTTTCAACGAGACGGGGCTATACAGCGCACACAACTCGAATTTCGCTTGCTGTTTTGCGACAAACGTTTCCTGGGCGGTCGATCTCTCCGAGGGGTGACGTAGCCTGACCGGCGCGCTCCTCTGATTTAAGTGTGTGCGATTTTTTCCTCTGGGGCTTCCTTAAGGATAAGGTTTTCAAACATCGCCCATAAACCATAGAAGACCTGAAGGAGAGAATCACTGAAGAAATCGCGGCCGTACCAATCGAAACGTGCCGAAAATCATACGTAAACTTCAAAAATCGCCTACGGCAGTGCGTATATTGTTGCTGACGGCCTCAATCTTGAAGATATTATTTTCAAAACATATCATTTTAAAAATGGGATTTTCTTATGATTTTAATAAAACAAACTTTTTTTCTCTACGTTTTACTCTTCGTTATTTATAGCCCCTCGAAATTCGTCAGTCGACTCCGCCGCACCCTGTATAATAATATAATGTACAGTTCGATTGCAAAAATTCATTTTTTTTTTTTTTTTTTATGTGTAAACATCTGTTACGGCGGTATGAGCATAGGCGCAATTTGGGGGGGGGGCTTGGGTGTGCTTAGCACCCCCAGTTTTGAAATTAGCACCCCCAATTTTTTTTCGTATTTATTTAAGTTTTAGTTAGTTATTACGTACACAATACATAATATATAACAACAGTTTTGTTCTATGATATTATTTAAATGAATAATCGTGCGATGACTGAAAATACGTTGTCTTACAGACTGGTCAAAAAATCAAAGAAAACAATTTAAATTCAGATCATTTTATAAATGTATAATATAATAATAATATGCTATTGACAAAATATATCAATTTGATTAGGTATAGTGTGGCGACTGGCGATAAAATCGTTCCGACCGTTCGACGTTCGGCGAAAACATCGCAGTGTGACAACATTCAAAGTACTATTTTAGTTTTATCACAGATTATCATCGTTATTGAAAAAGACCTAACCAATCAAATTGATATAAAGTATAAACGGAGTAATAAATATTTTTGCTCGAAGTGAAAGGAGGATGTTGTTATTATAATAAGTAATAAAGTGTAAACTCAAATTTAAAATTAAAGTTGATTAAGGTTTAAAATAATTCATATGTTCATAGGCGGAAATAAGGGGGGCTTTGGGGGGCTAAGCCCCCCCAAATATCTTATAATTTGTATGTATTTTAGATATTTGACTGATTATGACTGATGTTAAAAATGTTAGCCCCCCAGAAAATTTAATAGATTTCCGCCTATGCATATGTTACGTTTATCAATGAATGTGTAATTACTGTAATTAAATAATAATATACTTTACAAAGCATTGTAGCCATTACTTAAATATGTAATTGTTTAATGGTTATTGAAGTGTTGCGGATATCGATAACTCTATCTAAAATAATATGAAAAATTGAGGGGCTTCAGCACCCCCAGTTTTTTCAGTGAAATTGCGCCCCTGGGTATGAGGGTAAGTCCCGGGAAACGGGACGGAAATGTGTAAGCAGCTGTTGTCATGACAATTAATAATAATATTTATTATCGAAATTACTTTGAATGAATAAGATACCAATATTGACAAATGCCAATCAACAAATTCCGTTCCATTTTTACCGCTCACGCGACGTTTACACATCAATGTCTCTCGTGTACTAGCAGACACGTTTTTTTCTTTTTTTTTCTTAACTCGAGGATCTCTGTAACTATTTTTCTGATCGATGTCGGAAAAAAACCCGCGTAGGTACGAGGTTCCTTTTGGGGATTACTTTTTTATTTTTTCTATTTCGCGTGAAAACTATACACGTTTTCACCACAGAAAATCATCGGTCCTGCAATTGTCACGTACAAAAGTGTGTAACACGAAAGACTATATAATACATATATATATATACAGCTTTATATTATTAAGCAGCTATTTATACATTATTTTATGTAATTATATAACAATCGACGGCGGTCGTCGTTATAATAATATATATTATAAGACCGGCGTAATTGAAAGCCGCGAATTCAAATTATCCGGAACGACGACTCTTGGCTCTGTGCAGTTTTGCGCAGTAACACAAAATTTCGTTAATACATTTTAGCGCGCGCGGCGGCCAGTCTACCACAATCGTCGTCTTCATCTGTTAATAATAATTAAAGGACAGAACGGGCAGTTACGGAGTGTAGGTAATAGCTGCAGCAGTCGCGGACGACGGGTCGAAACTTTCAACTTTCCCGCCGCTACAAAGGGACAAATATAGCGGTCCAGCGGCTACCTACGCGTCGGTGCACAATTACATACATTTAACTCGACGCGATTATTTACAAAGACGAACGACTATAAATATTATGTGAATATCCTTCTAATTTGTCGCAATTCGTGTTCTGCACGCAGCTATAGTGTGCTACCTGTTTCGTCAATATTTTATATATTCGTTCGTCCCCAGCCGCCGCGAACGACTCGGTCAAAACCAGTGGCGTCATTTGGTGGGGGGCAGGGTGGGCATTTGCCCCCCCCCCCCTTGTTAAAAGTGGGCCGGCATGATTCGTGCAGATACCTATGATGTTGTAAATATAAATAATTCTAACCAAATCTCTAGTAATGCGTAATAACAAATCGCGTGGCAAACAGTGGATTAAAATTAAATTAATAATAAAATAAAAAGGTATGCGGGTTATAACCGCGATTAAAGGTGATTAAATAGTGGTTACAACTTATCGCGGTTCTGGGGTTTTTTCGATAAACATAGTTATATTGTCAAAGGCAGTGCGTCAATTATTGACGTTACCCATAAATTCGAAGAATATGATGTACGTTTGACAATTGTCAGCTGACGAACCTCTATCGCGTACGGTACAAACGAATTTGTTTAACCGTTGTTTAACGCTCCAAACGTATGTTTTATGAATATATGTATATATATAAATTTGTGATTGGCAAGTGTAAAAAAGAAAAAAGAAAAAACTAAAGGTGGTGTGGCCAAGACGGCGAGAAAGAGAGAAAAAATATTGAACGAGTCGCTCAGAGCCGATCACAAAACGTAATTTCTAACGCGTTTAATATTATGACAAGAACTTGAATCACAGGTAATACTTACGTACTATATAGTTATTTATGATACATTTATTATAGCCGACAAAGTAATGAATTTCCTCCCACAAAAATAAAATGTATATATATATATATATATATATCGGGCGATTCGTGAATATGATAACGAAAATATCAAAATCATGTAAAATAGAAATTGTATTGAGCTAAATGTAAATATGGGAAATAGATGGGGCCGGTTAAATCTTTTGCCTCCCCCTTTCGAGAACTGAAATGACGCCACCGGTCAAAACTATATAGTAAGTGTCTATATATACCTACGTTATTACGTCTTGAATTGATAATATATTGCCATTTCGAAATAAAAGATATTTAACTATTTTTAATATATATATATGTATATTTAATTATTTTTAACGTTGCTCGTAACAGGACATGAAATTAAACGTTTTAGTAATTATTATTTTATAATATTTGTTTTTTATAAGTATTTATACAATAGTGGTTTTATATAATGCTAAAATGTATTACACATTTAATTTACAAACATAACGTAATATTATGTTATAGTAATGTGTGTGAACTCTTGGGGTCCCGCAAAAAAAAAAAAAAAAACGTGTCCATTAAAGCGCTGTAATGCTGCTGTATTATCAGTGCTCGAATTGAAAAAATTTAAAGAAAGGGGACTCCAAGACTAACAAAAAAAAAAAAATAAAAAATACCGTTCTTTTACAATAATATTAGAAACTCATTTTCATCTAATTATTACAATACAATAATAATTTATATACCAACAATTACAACAAATATTTTTTTTTACAACTTATAATTTATTAACATAAAAAATTATTAATTACCTACATAAAAATGTACTCTACCTAATTGATTTTAAATAATTTTCCAATAACTGTTGGTTACGTCTCACTCACAAACCGTCATACGCCGACACCATAAATTACCTATATTATAGGTATAAATTAAATAATAATGATAAATAGATAAGTACTTTGTTCTCGTTATGAATTACTTATCAAAAAATAATACTATAAATAGTTTTTTATTATCTTATTCAATGTAACTCTACAAAATCAAAATTTCAATATTATTTTAACAAATTATAACACGTTCGGTCCCCCCGTTCTAATGTAAATAATTTGAAGGGGTTCTCTCAAAATATGAAAAATTTGAAGAGGAGCTCCCCCCCAGCGCACCCCTCCCCCCCCCAATTCGAGCACTGGCTATTATGTTCTTGAAGAAATAAATATTTACCGTTGAATGGTAATATCGTAATAAGTATAAGGTAGTTGGTGATTCGATGTATCGGTATAATATAGAAATAATATTACCGATTTTATATTAATATAACTAGCGCTTATTAACACATGTTTCTATTATCACTTGTCTTATACGGTTTTCAGAAATAAACTAACTTTGTTATTTATATTTAAAATTATTTTTTTAAAGTGTAGAAAATAAATAGAAAGATAGAATTAAAGTAAAAAGTTAGGAAGAAGGGACATTTATGATTTATTCATCATATTTGCCCCATAAATAAATAAATACTTCACTGTTAATAAATATTTACATAATAGTGTATAATACATTTATATATTTTAGTAAAGCAGAGTTTTGGCCAGAAATTTACTTAATTCACCTAATGCCCGGATAAAATTAAAAGGACTATAAAACTGCAATTTTATAGAAGGGATGTTCTAAAAAGTCATTTAACTAGTAGAAAAAAATTGTTTAATTGAAGGCACACTACAAGGAAATACAGTCATTATTGGTATTTTTTTCCCAATATTACAAAATAAATAAAACATATTGTTTTTGAAAATCGATAAGATCCATTTAAAAAAAAAAAAATCACAAACACGCAATACTGATAAGTATATTAAAATTATAAAAGAAATGTTGATTTAAAATATTATATTATACCATAACAAAATAACTGGTAATATTAATTTGTCAACAACATTTAATACAATTGACTCAATTATATACAGCGCGTAAACGCCAATTGAAAACGCTTAATATATCTGTGCGCAGAATCGTCCAATTTGAATTTGGATTTTTTTTTAGTTAATTGTTGTACTTAGTAAAACTAATGCACATTTTCATGTTCTCTGAATGCTTTACTGTTGACCCGATATACGCATGCACAATAGCGTTTTAACTTGTGAATGTATAATACAATTCTGGAATGTCGATTTGTCAGTTTTACTTGTATATTAGGAAAAAAAAATAGGTAGGTATGTAATTTATGTATTTTACTGCTTTTAACGGGTAATTAATAATAAATTTAACTCTAATGAACACAAATATGTATTTAATACTATAATAAATAATTTATGTTAAATATTGCACAAATTTTTATCCTTTGCGAGATCAAAATGTGATCCAGCATAATATCATATACCTAGTCTTTATTAGTTACAACTATAATTTGTGCTACATGCTTTTGTTATTTTATCTTTTAAATTTTGGAGATATATAATATGTAGGTCAGAATACGTTATAATTTTTAAGTGACCCCATAAAAAAATCTAGTGGAACAAGACCAAATAATCGTGATAGTTACTCAACTGGTCCGTACATTCCTAGCTATCGATTTCGAAAATTTTCATTTATTAGTAACAAACAATAATTGCATTGTAAGCTAGAGTGCCATCTTATTGAAAATTTAGATTTTTTCTTATACCTAACAGTATATCTTCTATCATCTTCAGAAGCTCATTTATTAAAAATTATGATAATTTGGTTGTTAATTCCAGTGTGAATTTTCCCAGTAACTATTATTTTTGAACTAAGAAGCACAAAATATATACCTATTTTCATTCCTACTCCTATTTATTCACACAAAAGTATAACAAATCGACATATCAGAGTATTATTATATATTTACAAAAAAAAAAAAAAAAAAATTGTGAAGCATTAAATAAATGGTTTGGTGATTAAATCGACTTTTGTAATTAAAAAATAATTAACTAAAAACAGCAAAATTCTAATTGCATGACTCTGCGCAAATATTGAACGATTACACACTGTATTATAAATATATATAAAAAAAAAATTAAGTAAATAATAATTTTTATAACTCAAATGCAAAACAATTTAATCAATATTACACATTTGATCAAAATCACAGGTTTTTAATTGACTTTCATATAGTTGTTTAAATGTATCGTAGGAACAAAGGTCATCTTCACAACCATTTAGACGGACAATTCTTTCTTGATGTAATGTTAATATCTTCTTAACGTTATTGTTACATCTAAACATACAAGTTTTAAAATAATACACAATTATATGTAAAAACAATGAAAAAAAAAAAATTTTGATATATTACTTGTATAAAATAAACGCCAGATTTGAACCGAACGCATCAATTTGCGAAGTCCTCCATTGTCGATTCTGCATTTCCAAATAATTGTCATGTTTCAATTCACTTTCATCTTTATAAAGTCCCAACAATCCAAGCATTTTCAAAATGGTTCCTGAATGAGTAAAATAGAAAATACCGTTTCTGCTTTTCAAATCGTCATCACTATAAATACAAATAGAATAGATTACAAATATTAAAATCATAAGATATTAATTGCGCTTACTCAAAATGTTCCACTGCATTTTTTAATAGAACACAAGCTTGTTTGTACGTTAACTCATAAGAATAACCGTCAATCAAATAGTGTTTCAAATCTGCACTATACTCGAAAAACTAGAAAAATGAAAATTAGTTGGAAAAAGTAATAACTTTATTTTAAGTCATGAAAAATTACCATTAAATCCGATTTATCGAAAATTGAACACCACGGTGAGACTTTATGTTTCTCCCAAGCAGTTTCAAAAGCACAGTACGTATATATACTCATGGCGTCCTCTTAAATAAAAAAAGGTACTCGTTTTATTTCCATAGGTAATCAATAAAGCTAATTCATTTATACTAACTAAATGTTAAAGTGTAATTAAGTTCTAGTCTTGAAGATAAATTTTTTAAAGTCTCATTAGCTAATTGACTTTCCACAAATTTTTGGTATTGAATAGACACTAAAGGTGATTTTTTAACATTTTCCCTCCATTTCTGGCAAACTTTATAAAACTAAAAATAATAAAATAAAATAATTCACACGGATGTTATACTTGAACAATGTGTACATTTTAAATGTTGATGATCTGGAAACATTAGTAAACACTGATATAATGTTTAAAACTCAGGTAATCAAAATTCAGAAACTACTAATAAATAAAATAAGTCAATACGCATAGGGTACCTAAATACTTTTATATCATTTCATTTATTAAAAATCGTGCAAGTAAAAAAATATATACATATATAATAAACATAATTAACCTACTCTTAATAATGGGTCTTTGTCTAACGGGTCCTCAAATAATACTTTCTTAACTTCATTATGTCCAAATAAGCCAATTGCAAATTGTTGAGCACTCACTCTCGTTCTTTGAGTATCAGTAAATCTAAACTAAATGAATATTTAAATACAAATTTACTTGATAGTTATCAAATAATAACAAATGTTTACCAAAAAATGTGTGTTTTCAATAAATTGATTCAATATAGAAGGGAATCGAAGTTGCATGCGTTCGGCAATAAACAAAAGTTCATCTTCGCCTTCTTTGGTTAATCGCTTTTGATCATCTAATTCTTCATGAGGAGTCCATTTTTTTAATTCGTCTACATTACATAATTTATCTAGAGAATATCAAAATGAATTGCTTATTTACAACTTTATCATAAGTTTATGCAATGTGTATAATGTAAACATAATACATAACAATTATCTAATCGTGTAGTTACAATAAATTTACACATATAGTACATAATGAAGACACACACATATCAGCTATTACGAGAATGAGTTTCAAGTTACATAATATATAAACCTAACGTACACAATAACGATAAATGTACGTGTAATACGTCCCAAAAGAATTATTTTGAAAATTAAAATGCCGACCGAATTAATGAACATTTTATACCATATATTTAGATATACCTAATAACTTACAATAATATATGGCTATGCCCTGTTCGGATTTACCTGACAAATTAAAAAATATATATACATTTCTTTGTTTAACGTTTTGTTATTTTATATATATATATATATGTTATCGTGACTCATCAAGGTCAAACAAATTCGAAAAAGAAACAAAAATATTCCAGATATTGCCAAATTTGTTGTCTCCTCGCAAGAATCATGACAAAATATGATACTTATTCATATGTTCAACTAGTACAACATAGTAATAACTAAATTGATTTTTATTTTTTCGCATCATATAACCACATAAATCAATGTGCTAAATTATTATTACTCACACTTGTTTGAATTGTTTACAATGTCTCGTTGAATTTCAGGTAACCTGTTCCTAACAAATTGTTCCAATTTTTTCCCTGGCGTCCTAGTACCGTGTCTTTGAACAAGCCAAACTTTCCACGGTTTACAACCTAATAATAACAATAAAACACATCTTGAACGAATAGAGATTTAAAACCATCACTGAGTTTATAATAATAATAAATAATAATATTTGTTTATAAAACTGACGGAGTAGCACAAAACTGTGTCGGAAACACTTACCATCATAGTTCACGGGTTCTGTATTGTAGTTTGCTACAAACCTGTAAGGAGTCTTAGAGGCTAAATGACAAGAGAAATTACCGTACAAGTTATTACAAGTGTCTTCATTTTGTACATGGCCAATTACTACGCTGCACAATAATACAGCAGCCAGGAATAACATTGTGCAAACAATATTCACTGGTTTTTTTCTAAAACAAAAATAAAAAAATAAAATTACACAGGTAAGTAACAGAAAAATCAGAACTTGCAATCAAATGTATTTATAAACAAGATTAAACAAAATTACCGATTTACTAATATTTTTTTTCCTAGTTTTAACGCTTTAGCAATTTGTCTGTGACGGTGTAAACTACCACCAGATATACTGCACTGGGGGGTTTTCTTTTCTGCACCCCACATCGAACACATGATCAGACTATAATGATTCGATTCGTTCACAATAATATTCGAAACGCGTTGAAAAGTAATCTAGTACACGATACGAAAAATAAGATATTTATGCACGAAATCATTAATGTCAAAGGTAAGGTGAATTCGATAATAACAACAACCGATGATGCGATTAGGCAGTTTGCCTATCCGTTATTGTTGTCTAGGTTTTCACCACGTAATACGTTTAATGTGCGCATTTAAGAATCACTACCTAATATACGTTAATACGTCAGTATTATTTATATTTTATATACATTTGTAATAGTTACGCATGACGCAAAACGTATAGTATGCAGACGTTTATAGTTTGGTAGATTAAAACTAAAACGGTAAAATATAAAATACGTTACTATAGTTTGTATTTTATTCAGGTAGGACAATAGATACTTGGATGCGTACGTTACTCAATAAAAATCAGGATCTAAGCAATACTACATGAATTTTAATGTATATATTGTAAACATTTTTTCCAGGTAATTTTATTGTAAAAATAGAGTACAAAAAAATTGACGATTTGTTTGTTTTACATCATACCGAAGTACCTATTGAACACAGAGGTCTTGATCTTGGATATTTCATTGCTAAAGTTTGTATAAACTACTCTGTGTTCGATTTATTATTTTACTACATTTGGATACAGCACCGGATCTAGAGGGGGAAATTCGGGGCATGTGCCCCGGGTGCTAATCATATAGGGGCACATATTTCCCATTACAAATTCCAAATTATTAATTTACTTAAAAAAATTTTTTGATCGGTAATTTGAATTATGTTATACACCTGGTGCCATAATATATATATATCTGGCACTGTTTTTTGGATATTGTCTAAAGTTATATTAAATTAGTAAATTATTTATTAAAATGTGTTTATAGACTAAAGTCCAAGAAACAATAACATATAACATATGTATATATTTTAAATAATGCATATTGGTTAATTATTTTTATATATTAACTACAGATAGATATGCAATTGTAAAATTAAGTACAATATATTTTTTCAGGATGTATTTGATTATTTGATAGAACATAATATCAAGACAGCTATATATTGTCCATTCCTGTTGAAATGTGTGAAAAAATTTTCTAATCCGAAATTGAAGAATATCGTTGAAAATTTGCCAACTATTGATAAAAGTTTATTTGAACATTTGAAAGAACCGTGGTAATAGATGTGTGCAGTGTAATTCTGCCTATTATATTATACAGAAATAATATAAAAACTGTATATTGCTGAAATTTGAATGAAAAAATAGTGTGAAATCGTGTTTTGGAAAAAAATGTATTACGAACTCATACAGTATTATCTTAGAACAAAATATTACTATAGTGCAGAATTAGTTGGAGCTAAAGCTATACAAATAAATTCAAACAATTCAATTTATCAACTCTATTATGGTCTTTCGTTAGTTCTTCAAAATAAGTTATTAAAAGGACTAACGATCCTTGATGATTTAGTTAAAGATATTGACTTCGGGCTAGCTTCCACGTTGGTAATGATCCATGCTCATAGACTATTTGAGGTAATCAAATTCAAATAGTTGCTTTGTATTAACATCATAAAAATGTGTCAAATATTTCCATAAATGGTATAGGTTCCTGATATCAGCGCAATAAACAAATTAGAACACTCAATTGGTGAACACAGTTATTCGGAAATTGCTCTGTTTCATGCTGCAAATGTTTTAATTCTTTGTGACTATCAGGAAAAAGGAAAAAATTATGTCGATCAGATATTGTCCGAGTATCCTAGTTCAGTAGATGGATATTTAATTAAAGGTTGGTTGGAACTTAAGGACAACAAGCTTAAAAGTGCTAAAAATTGTTTTAAAGCCGTTCTATCACAGGTGAGTTGATAACTGAAGTTAAATTATAAGTTTAAATATGCCGTACCAATAATATGATCTATTAGTAATTTTTTTTCTCTTTTTTAGAAACATGATTCAATTGGAGCATATCTTGGGGAAGCTGCGACATTAAACATAACCGATGCCATTCAAATGTTAAATCAACTCATCGTTAAGCTACCTGAATTTTTACCACCTTTTCTTGAGAAATTGAACCTATATATGAGCGATCAAAATTGGTCTGATGTTCTTGGAACTGCTGATCGTATATTAAACATAAACAAAGAATGCGCATTGGCTTTAATGGTTAGTGGAAATATTTGGATGATGATTTAGTAATTGTAAAATAGGTTTTATCATTATTTATTTTCAGGTAAACGTTCTATATAATATAGTTGTTGTAGGAAAATGTAAAGACATCCCCTATCAATTTTTCAAAACCATCGAGAAGTTTGAACCATGTGCACATGTATTTGTTCAATGGTCTTCAGCTATAGTACGTACTTGTCAACATAAATCGATTGTCAGCGAGTGTATTCGTGCGATGCAAATTGCCATCGACTTAGAACCGACTGTTAGTAACAAACTAGAACTTGCATATCAAACGTATGTGGCTGGTCAATATAAAGATGCAATAAAACTTTATAGTGATCTGACGAATGAAGAGGAACCCATTCCTAAAGCAATAGAAGGGATAATTTTATGTCAAATTGCAATGAACGACATAAATAACGTTAATGTATGTACATAAACTTGTGTGTGTGTGTGTGTGTGTGTGTGTGTGTGTGTGTGTGTGTGTGTGTGTGTGTGTGTGTGTTTATTTTTAGTTTTTTATTTTATAAAAAGATAAGAAATTATCTACAATAAATTTAACATTATTATTAGATTGAAAAGCAAATGGATTTATTAAATGAAATCAGAGGAGAATTGAAATCAAGCGAGCTAATATTCATAAATGCAGTTCATACAAAAAACAATGAAGAAAAATCAGTTTTAATAAAACTGGCAATCAAGAAGCATTTCGACTCTGTTACAAACCTGTCATTTGGTCTGGATTACTTAATTAAACTTAATCCGAACATGATAATGTTTTTTTTGAAACACTTATCCGATCGTAAATATAAAGAAATTATCTTAGAAAAGATTTTGGATGTTTGTCCAGGATTCATTGAAGGTTGGCTAATGCTTGGTAATGTTCAAAATGACAACACAGCTCATCATTCTTTACAAAAGGTGTTGGAATTTGATTCTACAAATTCAGAAGCACACCTTATGGTAGCTAATCTTTTTATAAAACAGGTATATTGTTTTAATATTATAAATTACTATTTTACTATAATATAATAAAATTAATATTTTGTACTTAAATTGTTATGTATTTTTAGGGTGATTTTTCAAATGCATCTAAAAGTTTGGATTTAGGACTAAGTTATAACTTGTCAATTAGCGAGTGGCCTTTATATAATCTACTAAACGGACTTGTGCATAAACATTTTGAAAGAATTGATGAATGCATTCAAGTTTTAGAAAATGCACTGAACAATTTGTCGAGTAATACATTTTATTTAAAATAAGTCCTATTTGTTTTTATTAAAAATTATTTTATAATATTCTAGATGAACATTCACTTGAACACGGTGATCTAGCTTTATTGTTTGTAACATTAAGTGAATGCTATTGTACGGTGCATAAAATTGACAAAGCTAATAAGATTGTAAACAAATCATTCGAATATTTGAAAGACATAAAATACGAAGGAGAAATTAAATTAGCTGAAGCAAGAATTGCCTTGTTTAAAAACGATACTAAAAATGCTTTACATATATTAAATGCTATAAAATCTAATCAAGATACCTTTACAAGAGTTAGATTTTTTTTTATAAAATATTTACATGTGTACAATATATTACTTCAAAACAAGTAAAACCATAATTATTTTTAGGCTCAAAAAATGAAAGCTGATATTTATATGAAAACAAATCATGATCCATTTGGATATGTAGACTGCTACAAAAATTTAGTTGATTCTTTTCCCACCGTTGATAATATGATTGAACTGTCAAATGCATATTTAAAAATTCAAGTAAGTGTTATTTGTCATGAGTAATTAGAACTATGAACAGTTATGGACTCCTTATGTTTACAATTGTTAAACTCTCAATAATAACTATTTTATTAACACAGAATTTCAGAAAACAACTAGAAGTTGATAAAATTAAATTTTTAAAAACTCAAAGATATTAATCATTTTGAAATTGTATTTATATTTAAAGAACCGTGAAACTTTTGTTTTGTGGTGGTCTTTTAAAGTAGGTGTTTAATAATTTGTTTTCTGGAAAAGGCAATAATAATCTATATTATTATTTTTTTTTTGCAAATCTTAGTACTTTTATGTTCCTTAAACCTTGAATTATGGACTTAAAATTGTAATTATAAAATTTGTTATTTAAGGAACCTGATAAAGCTATTGAAGTGATCAAAAATGCATTGAGTTTAAAAAATGAACCATCATTATTCATTAAAGTTGCCCAAGTATTAGTCGCAGCACATTATTATGATGAAGCAATAAAATATTACAATAAATCAGGTATGTAATTTTATGAAACTCTGTCATTGAAAAATCTTAAATTATTTTATGTTTGTATTTGATTAATTAATAATAGGTAAAGATGGTGCTTTGGAAATGGCTAACCTTTTAATTAAATTGAATCGGTGTGATATGGCAATTCAAGTTTTGAATCCACTCCCACTGGAAATTAAAGTCATTCCTATGACAAATGTAAGTTTTTAAATTATATATTATCATTCAAGTAGTATTGTAAATTTATCATTAATAATAACCTTTGAATATTTATAAATCATTTCTTGTAAAAAAAAAAAAAAAGTTTGGATGTATAATTTTCTATAAATTATTTAAAATAATAAATATAGTTATCTTGACAATAAATATTCAATATCCACATTTATAATTAAGAATGTGTTATTAATTTGCCAAGTCCTATTTGATATATGAATTTCTGCATTTTGAAATTCAGTTTTAAACTGTCAATTATTGTTGATTTTACTTTACATCCTTTTGATACTGTTTTTGTATACTTATAATTATGTGAGTTTGTTTTGTAATTTATAGGCTTTGGAGAAAAAAGGTAAATTAGACGAAGCACTCGATTTATTAAAACAGTGTTCGTATTTAGAAAACCAAGAGTTGAATACCCGATTGAATATATTGAGACGTAGTGGCGAAATAGCTCATAAGCTAAACCAAAATGATCTTGCTGTTTCTTTGTACAAACAAGCACTTGTGCATGTAGTTGCAGACAGTGAAGATGCAACTTCATTAAAGATAAGTTTAGCCAAACTATTTATGCAAGTAAGTTTATATCAAAAATATTACTTTATAGATGAATACTATATGCGGGCTTAATGTGAGGAAAATAATGTTTAAAAAAAAAATATTCAAATGTCTCTCAAAAAAAGTACTCGAATAATACATGATCCAATAAATGTGTTTTTCATATCCAGTCATAACAATATTATGTTTATTTAAATTTTCAGATGAATGATTGGAATTCTTGTGAAATGATATGTTCTTCATTGCTTAAAGACACAAACAACGATTTAGCATTGCTTATTGTTGCCGATCTGTCATTTAGACGATGCGATTTTGTTACAGCGAAAAAACACTTTTGTAAACTTTTGGAAAAACAACCCACCAATTGGGCAGCGTTAGCTCGTCTGATAGAAGTCTGCCGTAGGACAGATTGCCTGGAAGAAATTAAAACGTCTATGGCGGTCGTGCAGAAGTACACTTCTCATGCCGGATTTCATTTCTGCTACGGTCTGTATTGCTGGTATGGATCGAACATTAACGATGCGATGAGACATTTCAATTCGGCCAAGAACGATGCTGAATGGGGACAACAAGCACTGCACAATATGGTTCAGATTTGTTTGGACAAGGCTACATTGAATTTGAACTTGGCCAACAAATTAATGACTGTATGACTGAATGATATTTGCGTGGTATGATACGTTCATATAATTATATTTATGTCTAGGAGATGAAACCCAATACGCAGGAAGAACAGAAAAATTATAAATTGTTGTCCGCTTACGTGTTATTAGAGTCTAAAGAAAAGCAGTGTGTAGAAAAAGCGATTGGCATTTTTAACGAATTGTCACAGGACTCTTACAAGTAGAACAAATATATCATTAACACCTAGAACTGTATTTTAACAATGAGAGAGTTGTAATACGATTGTATTGAATTTCGCAGAATCGCTGCATCGTTTGGGTTGGCATTGGCCTTTGTTTATCAAAAACAAGTGCAAAGGGCTAAAACTATTTTGAAAAGAGTCGCTTTGAAAGTTACTTGGCAATTCGAAGAGGCTGAATATTTGGAACGTAGTTGGCTACTTATGGCAGAATTATATTTTCAGTCGGGTAAGACTAGTGTATGCGTGGAATTGGTTAATAAAGTCCTTGTCTACAATAAGTCATCGATCAAAGGTCTAGAGTTGTTGAGCGCAGTGGCGGAAAAGGAACAAAAATATGGTGAGTTTTTCCATATTTAATAAGTTCAAACGTGTTTTGATTTCTTGACACCTTATATGAATTTAGATGACGCTGTGGACTATTATGAACGCGCTTGGGTGTTGAGTGGACAAAAGGATTTTAAAATCGGGTATAAACTGGCTGTTAACCTATATAAATTGAAACAATTCACTAAATCGGTCGAGATATGCTTCGATTTGAATCCTTCGAGTCCGGAACAAATCAAGTTAAAAAAAGACATAATGGACAAAGCAAGATTATGTTTGCGGTCACGGTAACTTAATGTTGTTTAACAAATGATATTAATTTTACACCATATGAATTTATTGTAAAATAATAAACTCACCGAAAATTATTTGTACCTTTAAATATATACGTTTTTCACGTCTGTTTTATTTTTATTTTTTCAATAGATGTTTTTTTTTTAATGTTTTTCCTAAAATGGAATAATTACATAATATAATCATATTGTACTTGCGTATATGTTATTATAATATAATATTATGCTAAATCGAAATTTATGTACATACGAATAATATGTAAACGATTTTGCCAAACACAGTTGACGTCTGTTGCTCTTGGAAAATGAGTCACAAATGAATATTGTTCGGTGTACAGTGTGTGTAACGTACAGACTAATATTTATTATGTATGTGCAAATTGAATACAGATGGTATTACAGTTGCATTTTATTTCAGAAGTGTAATTTCCCAAAGTGTACACAGAAAAACATGTGAACAAATTTGAATAATAATAAAAAAAAAACCGCTTTTTGTAGATAAACCAATCTTCATTCGGAATCGATTTTTATTAAATTAATAATTATTAATGTAAATCAAACTTCACCACTCGTGTTCATTGGCTTTAAGGTATGTCTTCGCGTTTTTATGTTTAAACATAACATCGTCAAAAGTCAATTAAAATATAATCACACGTTTTGTCTGGATGCGAGTAATTTTTCCTTGTATTACGCGTATGTTCTGCCTACCTATGTACCTTGCCTAGCTACTCGGTTCTTTACCGTTTTCACAAACGTTGGTTCTTTATTGCGTCAATCCAGTGGCGTAATTTGGTCACGATTGAGGGTGGGGATGACATTTATGTAGACTTTATATATTATCCCCTCCCAGGGGCGCATTAAGATTCAATGTTTAGGAAGGGGAGGGGACAAATATAATTTGCCGCCCCTAAATTTACAGTACAGATTAAAATTCCAGCAGACTGAAACATAATTCCAAATGTCCATGATTGGTGTGCCGCCGAAGGCAAATGCACCCTTTGCCCCCCTTAATGCGCCCCTGCTCCCCTTCTCCAAATAATTATTGTTAGATATAAGATAATTGATAATTTATGTTTATACATTTATAATTTAATATTATATTTATAATTATATATTATTATAAAATAATATTCACCTAACCTTAATTCTCGGAGAATTTATCATTAAATTAAAATCCAATATAATATAATGTATATTATCGTAGTTATGTATTGTTGCTAGCATAGGGGCATAGACCATAGGGTCTTCAGGTTTTTTTTGTATTATTTCGATAAAATATACTGCACGTTAAATAAGAACATGAATGTGGTGAGCCAGTGGCCAGTCTGCAGAAAAAAAGGTCATGGGGGGGACATACGACACCCAAATCCCCCTGTAATTACGCCACTGCGTCAATCAGTGTTTCCTAAAGTAATTTAAACAATTATTTATACTCGTCTGCTATATGCGCGTACGATATATTATAATAATGTGTCCGCCAAAAATGTGAGTCTTACATTGAAATTTATTGAAAATTTAAACGAAGTATTTAGGTATCTGTCACACTATTTGTACTCGTAAATAACTGCAGCAAATTCGATTACATTAAGAGCGGCGTAACTGCGTTAGTGCCTTAGTGAGAGCAGACGCGGCACATGCTCATTGCCCAGGGCCTCGCGATTAGAAATAAAAAAAAACGTCAACGTCCTATAATTTGTAGGAAATAACTGGACAAATAATATTTTCTGAAATGTATTCATGTTTTCGGTAAAATAATCGAGTACACGCGCATCGACTTACCGAACAGTCATTCCTTTCGAGGTCGCCGTCGATCTAATATTAGTAGTACCTACGTATTGTAGGTAGATTGAGAAATAACCAACGAAGATCTGACGAAAAATTGCTTAGATTTGCAGAACTATTTAAGTGATAGTGATTTATGCGATATAGGTAGACAGGTAGTTACTTCTGAATTACTCCTATGTATGAAGAATTGTTGAAAAAGATGTAGGTAAATACTAATAATATATAACAAACACTTGCGGTTTAGACTATGCTGGTGCGTTTCCTGACATTAATATTTCTCTTCGAATTTTATTAACTATATCAATTATTGTTCAGCGTCTGCTGAAAGAAGCTTCTCCAAACTGAAAATGATCAAAAACTACCCAAGGAACGGAACACAATTTCTAAAAAAAAAGACTAATTGAGCTGGCTACAATATGTGATAAAGAAAAAGAATTTGCGCAGTGTATGCAAAGTCTCACATAAAATAAGGAAATACAAACAAATCGAAATGAGACAACAATTTAAATAATCTAAAAGGGGGTGTGGTAGTTACTATCAACTTTACGGAATAAAGTCCTCGCGTTCATAATTTGCCCCGAGTCTTTGAAATCCTTACGCCGACCCTGGATTTCAAATTTCAAAATGTTCACAATTAAATAGTACCTACCTATATGTATAATAACAATATCGTAATACAGTCTAGTGTATAATAAATTCTCATATTCTTTAAACAATGTATTATATTAAAGGTATGGGTTTCTTTTCGTGCCTCTTAACGCCTAAACGGGTTCAACATCACGTGAAAATTATAACTACACTTCGTGAAAAAATATCTTCTACAGATTAACTCGCTAAAAATAAAATGATTATTTTCTGTACAAGTGCGGCCGATGGTACACGTACAACACAATTGTTAATAATTAAGGAATGTGTACACACTACTCATTGGTCTTTTATAGTTTACAATATGAATACTCTATTCGTGTAAAAGACAGTAGTCGGTGAGGTTAATGTCACATTGGCCGTTATGGAAATATAATATTATATGATTAATTTTGTTTCCGACACTAGCCTTTGTAAGTTATTGCTGTTATTAGTCTTAGAGTTATGCCCTTTTACCACGAGGAAAATCGCGTATATGTTAAGCCTATAAACTAAATTTCGCCCAAATGCGAGATTGGCCTTTATTTTTTAAAACAAAATACAAAATATATTATTTTGCTCGTCTACTGTAAGATACAATTTTCATTTTAAAATTAAATGTATAATGTAATTGTTTACACTAAATAAAAGTTATTTGTTACTTAATTTTAAAAACAAAATATTAAGCTTAAAAATCATTAATTTCCATGAATAGTGCGGGGCCCCTCAAATAACGGGGCCCTGGGCAGCTGACCCTTCTGCCCCTTCTAATATAAATATTACATATGTAACAATACACAATTCACTGAATCGTTACTTGTGGATGTCTCGTCGAGTTTTATCTAAAAGACTTTTTTTTTTTTTTTTTTTTTTAACTTTTAAATCGCTGGTTGAGGGGGCGGCACCGACGCTAGTCATTTCGCCCCCTTCAACCCGCATCGTTTATTTGCAGGTACAAACATTTTACGTCAATTGATTTTTGATTTGTAGTCATTATATTTGACTTCACAATCAAGAAGGTTTTGGGGCCTCTAACCACCCTGAAAGAAAGTTGGCCTTCGGCCCACAACAAAAATAGCCTCAACTAGTTGTGTTCATGGTTAAATTATCTGTTCTCGTTCTCTTCTCCTTTCTTCATTTTCCTTTGTCGTCATTATGTCCGTTACGAATTTGCTGATTTGTTCCCACTTTCCCGCGTCGCTCAGCATGATCCTTGTCATGCTTTTTGCGCTTACTTCCTCCTGGACGGCCGTGCTGCACCTCCACCTTTTGACCGCCCAAGCGTCGCATTTGAAGAGCGTGTGTGACACGTCGTCGGTATGATGACCACAAAACCAGCATGCCGCCGAGTCCGATAAACCGAATCTCTTTAGGTACGATGCGAAGCAACCGTGCCCCGTTAGTACCTGAGTCAGGTGGACTCAAAACCTATACTATTACCTAAAAGCCTATACGTAGACGAATCACAGTAACCCTGAGCACGAGATCAAACGATCTTTTTATATTTTATCGAGCAGAAAGTTCGGGTCTCATAGTGTTAGTGAAAACATCTATAGTCTCTTGTAATTAACGTATGTATTTTGTGTTATATTATGATTTATGTTTTCGTTAAAACGCGTAGCTATACGTGAAATCCCCCCGTTTAATATTTAATCACACCATTTAATTCACAATGAATCGTTAGGACTCGTGTTCCGCTTCACTCGTGGTACTAAGAAATTATTCATCAACATCGAAGTTACTCAGGTGATAGTGTATTTACATTGATATTAGTTTATTTTTTGTACATGCTTAAATAAACTGTAACCATTCGTAGGAAGATTGTGTTTGCTATTGCGTAGGGAGACGAAAGCAAGTCATATAGTTTCTAGGACCTGCAGTTAAATTTAAATTAGAAAATTGTATTTATAACATTCCAACGACCCGATTCAAAAGACCGGTTATTATCATAGGAAATAGCTAACCGACTTATTTTTAACTGGATATTAACATTAATATATTTTCTAATAGGTATGTGTTTGTTGCGTACTCATTTGCTGTAATATGGATAATAATATGTATTATTATTTGCCAATAATACTTATAAAATCAGTGACTCGACATTGTGTAAACCAAAATCAATTTAATATTAATAATTTAGTTTCTTGTGTGGTAAAAATTATTTTGAAAACATTTCTAAACCCGTATATAATGTTACGTGTATACGCATTGATTTTTTTACTTTACCTTAAATAAATTTATTATAATTGACTAGGATTGAACATTAGAATGTTAAATACAATTATTAAAATAAAATCTGTTATAGCTGGTTAATTGTAGAACGGTGTGTGTTTCTTTTAGCAACTGATATAGGAATCAATACAGAACATTTAAAGAGCGATACACAAATTCGGGAAAAAGGCTTTGTAATTTACTAGACAGTGGACGTGGTAATTAGATCGTAGTCACCTACAAACAAAAAGTCATTCAAACTATTTATTATCTTGTTAAAATTAAGTTGATTAGAAAACCAGTGGTCGGGAATACAGTTTTTTTGCGTATATATATATATATATATATATATATATATATATGCATATTGCGTTTATACATATGTACCTATAATTATTATTTTGGACTATGAATCGATTTAATTTTCCTGTTTTTGGAAATAACATTGTGAAAATAGTATACTGTAGGTATTGAGTCATTATAAACTTTAATCCAGAAAATTGATATTTTTTGTTATCACTATTGAATTAATTGTTTCAACAAATTTTTTTTTTTGTATACATGGATCTCAAATATATTTATATTTAGTAAATAGTTCGTATATTTGTCTATCGGTTTTAGTAGATTTTGTTTATCTCACTCAGTGATTTTTATGACATTTTTACATGTTGAAGCCTTGAAGGAGTAGCAAAAAATTAAGGCGCAACCTTGGAAATGGTATCCTAAATTAACAATGAATAGTAGTGATGATTGTAGCGAACATATTTTTAAAAATATGTGTAGCGTGTAGCGGTTAGGGTAGCGGTAGCGAACTACATTGAAATTAGTGACTTCCAAGTTCCAATCACAAGGAAAGAATTTCATTGTTGAAGATTTTCAATTGGTAATATTGCATGTTTTAATTTTAATAATGTGACACCTCGGAAATGTTTCTTTATAAGTTACATAGGTATTTTGCGTTACTTATGTTACCGTTATTGTTTTTCGAAATTAATTCCTACGAAAAATTATAAAATAATTAAACAGTAATGCGGGAAATATGATTATATATTTTTGAAAGTTTGCACAACAGTAGATTATACTATCTCGATAGAATTTATAAACTATGCATATAATATTTAAAACGTAACATTTCCTGTGTTCGCCCCTGGTTGTCTTGTTGTTCTTCTATTACGAGTATTACTTTTTGGCACGCTTGATTTACTTTCTGCTCTTCTACTTCTCCTTTGTTCAGGTACTGTTTTTGTATTTTTTTTGTCTTCAGTGTCTGAAGACCCTATTGGCGATAATAGTCCTTCAGCTGCAATACTAATGCGTTTCGATACTTTGGAAGGTATAGTTGAAGCAGTTCCGAGAAGACGCACACTGTCGTTGGCTACATTCAAAGGTACATTCAGAGCATTTCGTGCTAAATTTGTTAAATTTACAGCAAGTTTTGACGTATTATCAAATGTCTCACCCAAGAGTTGCGATTTCGCCCGACCTATAGCTCTACCATTCTCGATAACTTTTCTCACTCCTCTAGTTGCACTATCTCCCAGTCCAGAAACCAAGTCGATTTTATCTTTAACAATCGTGCCCACATTTTCTCGTAGGCCTCGCGCCAACTGTCCGACAGATCCAATTAAATCACTGTAAAATATCAACGATTCGAATAAACGACCCAACAGGGCAATTCCTGGTGCATTATTTTCATTTTTTACGATCTGCAATAAATTATTAATGGCATCCGCGGTGGCCGTCTTCGTTTGTTCGGACGATGATGTGGATTTTGGTGAACTTTCATTACTGTTTTGTTGTCCGCTTTTGTCATTTTCAACTTCACCTAAACTGTCAACCAACTCTTCTGCTTTTGACTATACACAAAACAATTCACAATTATTACTACTTAATGAAATTACATAGGTCGGATTCTCATTAGTAATATGTACTTGATATTTCTGAAGTATAGTACATGAATAAATATAGTGAAAAATATACCTACATATAATTTTAACATTAATTAAGTTATAAATTAGGTAACTTTATTCAATAATACAACCTGTATTGAGTTAAGTTAACGTTTGATTTAAACAATGGAAATAACACATTTAAAAAATGGTTTGGATAGTAATTAAATAAAAATATGTTCTGTCAGGTTTTTAAAAAATATTAAAATTATTTTTAATTTCAATCTGGCTATTTCTAAAGAACTATAATTTATTATTATATTAAATTTACCTGTTTATTATCCTCTGCTGCTGATACTCCTGTAATAAATCCATCTAATACCTGAAACATATTTATTTATTACGTTAATTATGTTTTACCGACTGACGGACCTTCATTATTTAAGAGTGAAAGAAATTCAATAATTATGTCTAAATATAACTTTCAGTTTAGTTAAAAAATTTAATTAAAATAATAATAATAATAATAATATTTTATTATATATTATTTAATATATTATTATTATTATTATTATTATTATTATTATTATTATTATTATTATTATTATTGCCAATATAAAAGAAATGATGCGATGTGCTTGAAAATTATTAAAACTTTTTATTTCTAACTTTTTAAAAATATATTATTAATTTTTATGATATAGATATAATTGTATATATTTTTCCTTTAAGTTTTGAGTGAATCACATATTTGTTTTTGGAATATTATAATAGAATTGAAAAAAAATATCTACCATTCATAATAAAAAAACTACGAGGGAATTTCTACATTTTCAATTGGTTTTAGTCCATTAATGATATGTATATACTATGTGTACAATTGAAACAAAGTAGATGAGCTCATAGACTATATGACATTTTCTGAATCGTTTTAATCGTCTTAAAAAAATATTTTAATATTAGGTGACTTATACTAATACATATATTATCCTACATTTTTATAACTTGCCAGCTTTTGTGTAGAATGTGGAATAAAATTTAATACATACATAAAGTATAGTTTATATTTTTTAAGTATGTTTACATGTAAAACTAATTCGGCCGAAATTTTATATTTTAAGGTTTTTTAATTAAGATTTATTATCGAAATAAAAACGTGTATTTCCTATAATTTTATCTAGACGAAAAAATTATATTGCGGCTCACTTTAGATGAGAATCGATTAGATTTTTTGATGCTTAATTGACTTGTTAATTTCTTGTATTTGAAATTAAAATATAAAATATATTCCGTGTGTATTTATTTGGATTTTTCTGGACCGATAATTTCTGGATATTCCGATTTTTCTGGATAGGTAACTTCGACTTTCTCGATAAAATCACACAATCAGTACTGTTTCTTAATTAAATGGAAAATACAAGTTATTTTCCTAAAGATTACATTACGTCATTATTGGTCTGTCTATTTGTACTGAAGGCGAATAAATCGAAGAATTCACTATGTGACCGAAATCGTTTGCACGGCGTATCGAATAGTCAATTGTTGTACAGCCATCTGCTGCGGGTCCAAACACAGGTATTTCAGACAATTTATAATATATTATTATAACGGGTAACATTATACTGACTTAAAAATTTTTTCTGTATTTGCTAAATTAAAAAAAAATTTTAATATCATTTTTAATTGATTTTAGTCGAAACAATAAAATTAAAAATAAAGGGCAGCGAGCCGCGGGTGTTGAGGATGTAAGGTTAGTGTAGGTAAGCGGATTACTTAAACTTTTAGATATTTATTATTATAAATTTGAAAGCAATGACATAAATCATTGCATTCAATAAAACGATTCTGAGCGGAGCTTCGGTGTAATACATTTTGCCGGGAAATTTTAAATGGTAATAAAAAAAAAAAATTGTGAATTGACAAGATATTTTTGATACAGTTGTAGTAACGTAGGATCTATGTTATAACTTAATACTTATAATACATGATTTTCAGCTCAAAAACCAAAAATTACTAGTTTTATGAATTAAATAGCTCAACATATAATAATAGCTAAAAATAGCTAAAATTGGAAAATATTTTTGAAAAATTTTTTACATACTTGTATATAGTGCAATGTTACATATTCAACATAAATTTCAAGACTATAGGACCTTTATTTTTGTAGTTTTTTTCTGTCGCGTTTAAAAACTATTGAGAAAATATTTTTTCTTCCAATTTTTAGGTTGCTTTGAATTACGCATAAGAAAACGATTGAGAAAATCGAAAAACTTTTTAAATAAAGTAACAACTAGATACAATTTTCTACCGGAACGTAACACGTATAACGAGATCATCCGACCATTTTTTTTAGTCGAAAATTTGTGCACAGAAAAAAAACCCTCCGCTCAGAATCTAAAAGAATTACGTATAGTGTAATGAACAGTAGATTATTAAATTATTATTATTACTCAAAATAATAATTCATCATTGGCTCCAAAAATGTATTTTTTAGCCACTATTATCAGCTATGCCCTCGAAGAAGCTACAGGACATTTTTGTCTCAAAATTTAGGCCACGTGTTACTGCTGAAGTTACTAGAACTAAATCATTCATCAATATAGACAGTATCATAGTGTATTTTGATTTGTTTACTAAAAACTTATTCATATATTTATCATGAACGAACGCTTGCTGTTAACGTCCGGATATTCTTCTAATCTACATTCGGGCCCGTAAGAATTTTAGTGAAAAACTTTTTGGACCCCTTACTCTCCGATAAATAATTATTTTAATTTGTATAAAACTATGAGGCCTATGCATATTTTCTCGGTGGAATTAGTTGTTAAGCGTTTTTCTATTGACAGAGCCATATTTTGCAGTGATTTTAATTTGCATAAAATAACTTTGTATAACCATAAGTTTAATCTAAATTGTTCGTCTACTTTTTCGATTAATTTTCCGTGTGTTTCCCTACTTGAATCCTTCGCAATCCCATATCGGTATTTACTTTATATAGATGTGCGTAATACACGCATCTCTATCTTTGATAATGTGCTGTCAAACGATAATCATTTGTTCCTAAGTCTCAGAGTGAATATTATTTATTCGTATCGTATATTACTCGGCATATTATTATTTTTTTAATTTACTTTTGCTAGCAAACTACATTTTGTGACATTATTGTTTTTATTTTAATTACATGTTCATTTGTATTTTGTTTTATGTGCATTGATGTGTGATTTTTATTATTTGTATCTAGCTCGTTATGCGATTGAAATAGAAATAATTGCGTATATATAGACCTTACGATTGCAATATAATTTTATTTAAATATACATATAATATTCATATTTATAACATTTAATATTACATCGATATAGTTATATAAAATGCATAATTGATATTTAAGTATGTTTACCTGTAAAACGACTAAAGTCGCACACGCCACGAAAAAAGTTTTCATTTCGATATTATTTATCAATACGACAGTGTAACACGGGAAACTTGTAAATTCTCAAATAAACTGATATGTTTTTTAAATTTCACACAGGTATTTATATATGTAAAACAATACAAAGTAATTATCCGCAAAGCTGCACAATAAGACAAGTGTTCGTCATAATTATTTTAACTCGTTTTATGGGTTTCCATGATATTTACACACTATATTTTACATAATCCATATTTTTGTGATTGTGCACACTATTGAGAACACATTGTTTTATAAAAGCAAGTGTGTGTGGTTTTTTTTTTTTTTAGTTTCCCAAATTATTTTTTATTTTTTTAGAAATTTTTCGTCGTATTGTTGAAACCAAATGACGGCGTGTTCATGTGTTAATATTATTCGTCTATTGTACTGCAAGTGTTTTACTTATTATTTTTATAAAAAAGCAATGTCGAATTGGCAAAATGTCTGAGTTATAAATAGGTTACAAAAATTACACAAATATTTTATAGTTTATAAGTGTTTTTAAAACTGTATAATTGATCTAATCACAGAAAATATATAGCCACAATAATTCCATTTAAATCGTCGAAAATTCATTGTAATTATTATAATATGCGTCAATAATATTAACGAACAAACATTAGTTTTTTTTTTTTTTTTTTAATTTTAAATTTTAAATTTCTGTTGGTACTCGCGATCAATTTGCAGAACAGCAGTAGTATGACGATGTTTGTCATCATTATCGGTAATGTGTTCCTATGCGTTTAGAGATGTGGTGGAGGCGGATCTATTGATAACTTCAAGTCCGTCGCCGGCCATAGAAATGGGTGTATTCACTGCGGTTCCTCCTACTTTCGACAAGTTGTTAACAACGCGTGACGAATTGTCAACCGTATCGTCCAGTATTTGTGATTGCGTCTGACATATTTCTTTACCATTCTTAATAACGTTTCGTATTACTCTAGTCGAACTATCGCCCAGTTCAGAAACCGCCCCAATACCGTCTGTAGCAATAGCCTGCATATTTTTCGACTGGTTTTGTACGAATTGTCCTGCAGATCCTATCGTATCACTGGTCAATCTCACCGTGTCGGATACACGGTTCAACAAGCCGGCTCCTCGTTTATCACCTTCATCCCTTACGGTCTGAAACAAATTCTCGGTCGCACCCAAGGTAGTTTTCGGTTCACTGGACATTTCGAATGTGGAATATCTTTGACTATTGTACTGTTGTCCTGCATTTACGCCTGAATTTTCATCCGTCCATTCTGAGTCGGGCTGTACAAAAAAAAAAAAAATATTTAACCATTATTAATTATTTTGGTACAGTATTATTAGTTCAAATGTTCGTATTTTATAATAATTGTATCTGGTTTTTCTTTTTTTTAATCTGTAATTTTATTTTATATGTCGTTAGTCCACTATTTGTTTGATACATACAATTGAAATATGACACGATATGGAATTATGACAATGGTATCTACCATAGTTAAATTATTTATTCAGTATATCGTCATATCTTACACATTTATCTGTCTATCATATTTTATTGTGTTATATATTTTATTATTATCTTACTATATAATATATGTATATGAATTACCCAGTCAGGTTTTTTTTTATGAAATTAAAAAGAATGTTAATTTCAATCTGACGAGTGACGAATTTCATAGAACAATAATTATTATGGTTTATTGTAATAATAAAAAATGCCGTATATTTACCCTTGCCGACACTCCGGTGATAAATCCATTGAGTACCTAGAACATTTTTATTAATTGTGTGAAATATGCGGTTTACAGCAGCATATACCGGTTTTTCATTTAAATAATAAAAATTGTTTAATTTGAATTTCGTGACAGATATTTAAGAATTGTGTATAGGAATTCTTATTGTTTATTATTTAAATTAAATGTTTATAAAATACAATCTCAAAAATAAAAAGTTATCATATTATTGCGATATTTATGTGTTATATATTTCCTGTTACACTGCGAGTCTTCCATCTTATATCCATAATGAATAACAACGTCAGAACATTCCACTAGATTACAACCCAATAAGTAGTTTTTATTCTCATATAGAAAAATTAAAAATAATGAAAAAAAAAGAGTAGACTTTTTTTTTTTTTACAATAAAATCATCCAAAATATTCGAAATTTATGTTGTTTGGAGGATGATTTACTATCGCTAAAGTCATTGAGGGCATTCGGCTTTAACGTCCCTCAATTAATTACGGTAAACATGCATAAACCATTATAAAAATGCTTTTGTATAGCCTCCAGAATCACGTAGATTCTCTTATTAATAATATTAAAAAATATTAACAATAGTAATTATAAGAAAAATGATCACGATTCAAGATTTTGCCAATTATTTTTGTAAAATTTGATACGGGCGAATGGAAAAAATTTAAAAATATTATACAGGAAAATTACACAAATAAACGTTTTAAATATATATAATTGATTTAATAATTGTATAACTATAATATCGTAAAATTAACTAGGTATAGCTACAATATTTCTTCAAATTATTACACGAAAATTCATTATTAATCATTATGGTATATAAAAATATTGTTGCTCCCTAATAATAATTGATATTATACAGGTATATTCTAATATTTTCGTCATGAAGTTACTCATTTGTTACATAGATAACAAAAAAAAAAAATTACATACTTTATAAATTATTGCATACAAATTCATATAAATACTATTTATTCAGAAACAAATGAAATTTAATTTTTAATTTTTAAATAAAACACCAATTTACTATTTAAACTCTCGTGCACACGCCCACGTATACATAAATGCATGTATACAATGTTGCCTAAACCTGACTTCTTTGTATTTAATCTATAGTTACTTTGCTAAATTATCCATTCAAATATCTTTGAATTTTTAAAGTTATGTTCTTTTTAAATGAAACTTCGCCACAGTGGCGTATTAACGGGGGTCCATGGGGTCAAGACCCCCCCCAATGATATCCACTCAATCATGTTATACCTATAGTGTTTTTATACATGATTAAGAAAAAAATTTTTTATCACAGTATAAAATAGATGTAAATATTTTTCGACGCTTTGTCGGGTTATCAATTTTAAAAATTTTCAAATATCGTGATTATTTTTGTAACCAATTTGGTACCAAACATGGGGCTGAAAAATACTAAGATATTGGTTATTGAATAAACCAGTAATAAATAATCTGCCGTTATAATAACTATACTCCTCTAGGGAGCTCTGTTTGTATTTCTCAGTGTATCTGTCAGCTATGAGAAAAAAATCTATTATTATATAAGTACTTATTATAAGTTTTGGTTATGTTAAAGGCTAGCAGCCAAATTCATAGATGAACCTAAGTTTTTTCTCAAATATTACTTGAGTAAGAAAAATCTTAGCAACTACATTTAATCGGTATATTCATAAACAATACTAAATTTTTTCTTTACTAAGATTTAACTTAGTAATTTCTTAGTGAAAATGTTCTTTTTTCCGTGATTATGTGCCATAGAGTAAACAAATAGCGCGCATTTTTGTTAATAAATGATAATACGAGTACGATATTTTAAAATCAAAAATACATAATACATAACGTACCATTATACATGCATTTTATTTTTGTGCAATTAAAATGTCAAAATCAAAAGCATTTGTAGCTGAAGAAATTTTATTGTTACAAGAATTAGTTTTAAAATATAAAGATAAAATAACCCCCAAAAAAGGAGCGATGCTTCTACGGCTGCATCAAACCATATTAACATATTTATGAACAATGTGCTATTTATTTAAAACGTTAAAGATACCTATAATCAAAATCTAGTATCTTCATATTTAAGACTAAGTATTTATCTTTATAGGCGCTTTAACCGTTAAAGAACATTTTTTCCCGCACGTCGATACAATACAATATAAATACGTATTACTTTAAGCGTGTAACTGACAATGATTAGATAATTGTTAATTTTTAATAATTCCTATAAATATTAAAAAAAATAACTTATTCGATATTGTCAAAGGAAATCAATTTTATTTGATAATTCGGAGAATCCAGAAGTTAACCGTTTATAAAAACAAATGTAAGTAAATAATAAACTAGAAAAAAAAATCACAAATTATGTAACGGATATAAATATATTTTTTTTAAACTTTCAATTCCATTAAAAAAAAAAACAAAATGTAATGAATAAAACGATTACGTTACCTGTATGATAGAAACCGCTATTGTACAACATAATAATCTACTCGTGCAGGCCTTCATTTTTTTTTTATAATATACACGATTCTCTGAACGGTTATGAAGTATATTATAATGTTGTATATATGTACTTATAATAATCCTAACTAGATGTTTTGTAATTTTGTTTCTATATCGCTTTATACCAGCTATATTTATACGCATATCAGTCACACGTTTTTGATTGTACAACGCATTAAAACGCGTATTGCGTACATATTTGTTCATCTATACAAATATATTAAGCGATTCCAACGCATTAATATAGATATTGTTTTCATTTACCGACACAATATACAATATTGTCGCGTCTGCAGCAATATCCTAAGTACATAATAATCATTCGAGTAGGCATGTAAGTATGGCGAACAAAAAAAAAAAAAAGTTAATATTAACAAACAAAATACGTGTTTTTAAACGTTGTCACAAATGTTACTTTGACTGTAAACAGTATTTGTAATAATAATTACTTATACAATTGACACAGTTTCGAAAATGGTTGTTGTTTGCTGTCGACGATGTCTTTATCAAAACACAATTAGTGTAATAAATTACGTTAATATAATCGTAATTATTTGCATTCATGTACTTGTTTGACAGTTTATTGAGGTATTTTGCGCAAACTACTAGGTGAGTGTATAGCCGATTCGGCGTGTACCTACATATTATCCAATTGATGTTCTGGACAGACATAGGCGTGCGCAGGAATTTTGTATGGGGTGTGCCATGAAGAAAATTGGGCCTAACTGATAACTGGTTGGTTTGATAAGTTTGATTTATTATTGGTTACCTAAAGTTGTTCATAGTGTTCGTAACATCATGCATTAGCCTTAGCATATTGCCAACTGCCATTTTTGCTAGAGCGCCTAATTTGTTTTCTCTAATTTTTATTATTTATAGCTTAAAATTCAAACAAAGTCCCCGAATGAATGAAAGTTGTACAAAAAGCCACGGGCCACGGGGTGTGCCACGACACACCCGGCACACCCTGTGCGCACGCCTATGTGGACAGATCTATTGAGACCACATCAGAGGGATTCGCTTAATTGTCGCTTCGCTGCTCGGATGTACACATACCTCCTGTTGGATTTCTGGACGTTTGCGGACTGAAGTCATGGCTAGCTGGACGTTTCATTCTCCGAGGCAATCGCCAACGATAGGTAACGACAACCGATCGCGAACGGCAGACACTAACCGATGCTAAGCGTTAATCATTTTATTGCTGCTTTTTTGTCTCGTTAACTGGTGTAGAGCCGAGTAGGAATAAATTTTTATCTTCGGAGTGCTGGCTGTCATGAAACGAATCCCCCCGTCTCGTCCGGGAAGATTTCGTTTCGGTGAGCGATTGAAATAACGAGTGACGCTCGGAAACGGTAAAGCGCTCCGGGTTGTTTTCTGTTCCGATCAGGCAACATTTTGAATACTACATAAAGAATTAAACGTTTGTACTAAAAAAAAAAATGTTTCGTTCGTTTTGTGTACAAATTGATTTTTCCATAAACGTATTATTATAGTAATTTTAACCTTACCCAAAGTGTAAATTGATATATTTTTTATTATACTTCACAATAAATTGGCGTAGTACTCATTTATTCGTTTGATTAAGAAAACCGTATTTAATAAACGAGTACTGTACGTTTTTCAAACGCGAAGAATTTAAAACTAAAAATTTTGTTCTTCTTTGTTACGTCCCTGAAAACTCCTGATAGATTAATTCCATTTCAACAAAACCAGTCAAAAGAATAAATATAAATATAAAATAATTTATCTAAATTTGGTATGTAATGACTAACGAGTTTGTAACAATCGTAATATTATATTATATTATATTATATTATTTAAACAATAGAAGTGAAATAAAAAATTCGGTTTGTAAATTAAAATAATTTCTTATAACTTCACAGTTCACACGTATTAAAAATTGTTCAAGTCTTCGATTTATTAAAAATATATATGTATAAAAAATGTTGTTAAATAACATAAAATTACGGTTTGATTTGGACTACAAATCGTTTTATATTATTTATTTATTATAATCTTATATTGTCATCAAACATAAATACATATAGTTAATTTTTTCTAATAAAATAATAAGAATGCGTTAAAAATGTGCAAATTTTATTCACTTTTTATCATTGTTTTAACAAATAAGACAGGAGTATCTACAATTCTACACTGCGTGCGGATACATCTGTACATGTATATGTCTTGTATATAACTCATTTATTTTTTACACATGACAAAAAGTTACTTATATATTAGTCCTCGTCTCTTCGTACCTACAAACATATCCATATCTATAGATATCTATGTATATATATATATATATATATATATATATATATATATATAGATCGCGCTGCTATCGCCGTCCCAATGTAACTGGCAACGACGGTATAGAAGTGGGAGGACCTGGCCGGGTGGTGAGTAGAGCCGAGTTCATGACGTCATGGTAATGCTCTCGGTATCGCACAAATTTATAGAATGACCCCAGCCATAAGACATATAAATATCAATATTAATTAATATTATAATAATCGTAATATCGTTTCAAAACATTGTTTTGTTTTTTGCTATTTTTTTTTCCAAAAACGGAGTGCGTATTCTATTCAAATTTAAATAATTTGTCAAGCGTTTGGATTTAATATTTTTAATGCGATAAATTTCAATATTAAGTTGTTGTGCGATTAATAATTAATGTCTAGTACTATACGGACATTGATCTGCTGCCTATAGCTATCACTGGTTTTTTCGTGAGATTTTTTTTGGAAATCGGAGCGTTTACATTGTGATCCGCTTTTAGCGGCTGGTCACTATTAACTGATTGAGATTTAGCGTTTTTAATTGGCATCTGCTCTGATGGCAATTTCAGATGTTTCTTCGACATTACATTATTCAGATCCACCGGCAGCTGTAAATCATTCGTCGTTGTTGGCTTGAAAAAAATAGAATTTTATTAATTCATCAGTACAGAGGCCGTTCAAGTGAAAACAATAATAGTGTAAATGATGTAAAATAATTATCATACCTTGTCCGGAATCGGAACACGATCTTTCATCGCGTGATATTTTCTTTCCGTCCAATAGTACGTCAGAAACGACATATATCGGTAATTGTACAGTTCGTCTGAAGGTGGCCCGAAAAATTCTGCCGAGTCCAGTTGAAATGAATCGTATTGTAAAGATAGAAACACTAACGTTATGAATACGAATTTCATCGCTACACTAAATACAGACGATTAGGATCACGAGTTAATTGACTAGGAAAGAAATAGAAAATAAAACTCGTGCAAAAACGACTTCCACGTCGTTCACACCATTGTAATTATTATTAATATTATTCAATTTTTATTATTATTATAATTTTCATAAAGGTAATATTTGCACTACGCTGTTTTCTAAATGCACATTACTGAACACCGTACGTACATGTGAGGAGTTATCGATTAGGCATATTGTGCACACAACTTTACCTATTGTCAACGCGTGTGTGCATTGTTTCGCATGCTGTACAGTAACTCGTAATTTATTTTGTTTAAACTTTCAAACCATTATATCGTCCATTATAATTTAACCGGTGTTTTCTATTATGATTCATTGTATGCTCGTATATGTACATAGTGTTGTAACCAAGGGTGGGGCTAAGGAAGCCGTAGACTTCTCATGATCTGTGTTTTTTTAAATAATTTTTTTATTGATTTCTACTAATTTTTTTTTTTACAGCTACACTGTATTTAAATTCATTATAAAAATGTGAAATTTTAGAATGACTTAAAGAAGCAGTAGTGCGTTCTTATCATGAAATTCACCTAAGTATGTCTCTACAAAGCAAGCAAGAAGATTGATCAAAAGCTTTAACTGACGTGGTGGTAATTAAGAATGCATTACAAGGTTTGCACGACGATGCAGATAATCAATTCAAACAAATGTTCACAACGATATCACTAAATTAGGAGAAAAAAATCAAAGTTTACATAGATAACGACCCCACTATTATGTAAAAGACAAAAATCATCATATTTTTCCTTTCCTTTATTTTATTATTATTTATTACATATATGTAGGACACTAGTTTTAATGAAAAGCATTCAGACATTACGGCAATTAAAGGGCGTATTACAGCAAATTTAAATGTGTATGATGACGAAACAATTTTAAAGGCTGCAGTAATATAATATGAAGAAAATTTCCTTAATAACACATCTTCTATACTACTAAAGCTGAAATTTCTATATGTAGTCAACAATGGAAAACTAGTAATATTTTAAAACTCACGTCAGCCATAGAGTCGTTTTCCTGTTGCACTAATTTACTGTCCAATATAAAAAATACTGTTGCAATTGTTCGCAACGTTGCCTGTGATATCGTCCGCTCCAGAACAGGCGTTTTCTACGTCGAACCATCCGAAAATATTTTTAAGGTCTATCATATCAAAGAAAAGACTGAACGGTTTAGCAATGACGAACAACAATAAAAAAAAATCGAAAATTATGTGCTTTAAAAATGTGTGCAAAAACGTCCTAGAAGAATTCGGGTCAAATAATAGTCCGAATAATTTACTTATAGGTGTATTATATTATTATTATTATTATTATATTAATTTAATATTTAATTTGTTTAATAAAATTTTTTATAAAATACTATTATGTATTTTTCAATAAAAAAGTTTCTTGTAGTGAAAATATATAGTGTATAGATAATAATCAATACGATAAAAAACATAATGGGAAAAAATTTTTATTAAATTGTTTCCTGTTTTAACTTAATATATTTCGTTTCAAATTATTCATAAACATTCGCAATTGTTTTACAAAATTATTATCTATTCTCGGTAATCGAAAATATCGATTTAATTGTACTTTGATTGTCGTTTTTAAATGTGTGGGGAGGTAGGGTATTGTGGTTTTCACCAAAGTTTTGAGAAAATATGTGTGTTCAGACCAGCGTACGTGTCTGAAAATTGTTTTCGTAGAAGTTCGCGGTTTTGCCTTTATTTAATTACTATCTTATTCGTGCGCTATTCATAGTTGCGTAACCCGTTTCGTATTGATTTTTTGTAATACATTAAATGTGTGTCACGATATCTTATTAATATTCCACATATTAGTAAAATATCTTAAAGTTTTAATCGATAACGACGAATATATTTTAGGACGCAGTCATATAATATATTTATAACACGTTGAATGACCGCGAACAGTTTTTTATTTAGTTCATTATTTATTTATCAATATTTATATATAGATATTATTTTTTTTAAGAAAAAAACCCACCGATTCGATTTCGTAATAAAGTTCCTTGAAATGTATAGACATTTTAAATGCGCTTCGGTATAAATACACGATTTTCTAAACCAAAATATTTGTTTTATGCGATATTTTTACTTATAAGCATATCACGCGTGTTTGCTTGCCAGATGTCAATGGAAATATAGTTTTCTAATTATAAGTACTCTATCAATTATTGACTGTTGAGGTTCACAAAACATTACAACGTGAATTTGGAAAATTAAAATTTTTTTTGTTTCAAATACATTGTTATTTATCATTATATTATTATAATTGTCTATTGAGCCTGGATTAACTGCAGTTGAAATTAAAACAATATTTTTCGATAAATATAATAACAACAATAATAGTAAATAATTATTTGGCATTTATTTTTATGCTGCGAAGATTCATAGGATAAAATACTTTTCGTATATTTATCATCACAGAAAATCATTAGTGTCCGAAGTATCGTTAGAGTTAATGATTGTTTATTACATGTATACTGTAAGCAAAATTTTGGTCATTAATCCTCGTTTCTCGTCATTATTTTATGTTAAATAAATATTATAGGAATGAAAATGGTCCACCGAATTCGCCACCTATTATCAGCTTGAATGCCATATCTATGTGATATACGGTTTTCAAAAAAGAATTTAAAGTCTATTTGTTATTGCTTTTTACCTATGCAAGAACGTATACTTTTCTCGACGTTCTTATATTGTGTTTTTTTCCGGTTAATTATATATTAACCTGAATAATCTCGATTACCGTACCAATGGTGGACATTTTTTTCTGTCCACACGTGCTTTTCGACTAAAGTTTTGCCAGTACATTTCATTTAATTTCAATTCAGTGACAATAATAACTCGCGCATTAGTACTGTATTTCAGATAAAATATTATTATTATTATTATTATTATTATTATTATTATTATTATTATTATTATTATTGTCACATAATATATGAGTACGGTGACCGATTTGATAAAATCCAATTTTAACAGAATTATTTTACAAATCTTCACCGTACTGTATACAACGCACCGTATCCGATAAAATATATTATCAGTTAAGTTTTCATATAAATATAATATATAAAAACTCAAACAATTTTCTTTGTTTATTCTTAATTATTATTTTGACTTGTAGAAAATCATACAAGTAGAACTATTTACCTACCACGAAGCGAGTAGGTGTGTGATTTTATAATTGACGTTTTTAATTCGATTTATATTGTTTGAACGAAACAATTTTATACGAATACAATTTATCCGACCATGTATAATATATATAATTTATAAATTAATTTACTTAAAAAAAAATTCGTAGTATATTTGTTGTTTATTATACTCGTGTTACGCGTGTATATAAATTAGTTACGTATTGCGGTAAAAAAAAATTGTGAAATTTAATTCTTTACGTTCGTAAAGTAAATATGACGTGCTTATATAATAATATATTATTATAATAATAATAATAATAATAATAATAATAATAATAATAATAATAATAATAATAATAATAATAATAATAATAATAATAATAATAATAATAATAATAATAATAATAATAATAATAATAATATAATAATAATATTATTATATTATTATTTATATTATTATTATTATTATTATTATTATTATTATTATTATTATTATTATTATTATTATTATTAAGGTAATGCATGCTATATGATTATTACGGTGTAAAAAATAAATAAATAAAAATAAAAATTATGATAATACGAGGTATTTACGCGTTATATAATAAAATTGTGCAAACGGTGTTTTTTTCGGTGACCTCAGATGTCAAACGATATTATTATATTGACACGGGTGAAATTAAAACGAGACTTTGGCGATCAAAACCGTTAAATCAACAGCCAAGATATTATCGCGTTTCACCGAGCTTGTTGGACGGGTTCCATTTTCTCTTAATAAACGAAATCCCGCGATCAACACTTTTATAGGGCCTATATCGGTTTTTGAAGGTCGATGATGTGGTTTAGGAAAAAAAAAACAAAAATAAAATTCCAAATTAGAATTTTTCGAACGCAATATACGAGGTACAATATTATATTTTATCCGTCGAGTTACGTTTTACGCCATTATTTTCAACGTCAGTATATATATATATATATACAATTAGCTGGGAAAATAATTAAATACGAAATTATATAAATATTCTGCAGAAATAACAAAAAGAAAAATAAACGTGACTTTCGAATGTCAACGGTGCAATAACCTGACGGAAAAGAATGAATTGCGACCGGATTTTATGTTATTAAAACCTTTCTAATATATAGTAGACGTCTGTGTAGAATACGAGTTTTTAAACATTTTAATGTACAGAAATTAAAATGAATATTCGCGAAAACAAGGAACTGCCGATGACTGAATACACGTCCTAAATGTATACCTGCCGGTAGAAATTTATGAACAGTATATTATCGAAGTAATTGTCTTAAGTAGAAACTCAATGTATTTGGAAACATCTTTATTTTATTTATTTATTTTTTTGTAGAAATTTCATACCGTTTCATCACGAATATTCCGCCGAAAGCTATTCGAACATTTAAAATCGTTTTTTTCTGCGTTATACGAACAGTTTATTAATATTATATATAATAAAGCGTGTGTGTGTACACGATTCGTTTTATTATAATTTTATTAAAACGATGGTATAATTACAGTTTTGTAACAATTTACAGTGTTTGTAGCTGGTTTCGTTCGTGTTACTCGTACTATTATCGATTCGCCACAATGTTTTTGACGGGCAAATAAATAAAACGCCGTTAAGCGTATAAAATATATCGTTTAGAGATAAGTCATCGTAACGGATGATAGAAAATAGATGAAATCTGATTGAAAAATAGCGTTTCGAAAAATAAATATACTTGCGAATTATACAACTAGAAGTTTACTTTAACAAAACTGTACAAATATTCAAAAACAATATATTCTCCTCGCCTAATTATAATCTAATCCTATTTAATCGATCGTTTATATTCCGCATGCACGTCCCGCAATTCGTCATACTCACAATGGACTATTATTATGATATTGCTACGAATAGTGTAAAAATATATATGTATACATTTTATAGTATATTATACGACTTTAATAGCAGGAAAAGCGAATATATTCCTTAGTTTTTTTTTTTTTTTTAGTTACTAAATCTGTTGTAGCAATCTGCAGTGAAATCAATGCCAACGGAATATATACATATAATATTGTAAAGATAACGAAAACTATATTGATTTATTTCTCTTTATATTATATATATATATATATATAAATATTAAAATGATCACGGAACAATGTTCGATTTTAATTAACGTTTATGTATAAAAATGGTGAAATAACATAATATGTTTTATACAATAATCACTGACGCATTTTGCGAGTGGATCCGTTTGTGATGAGGCAAAATCAAAAAAAAAAAAAACCGAATTGACAAAACGAGATAAAGTTTTAACGTCTAATTCGAATGACACGAGTTATAATATTTAAAACTCGTTAAATTAAACTTCAACAATCGCGCTTCTTATAGAAGTTTGTTAAGTTTATTAAATATTTCGTTTGTTCGTAAACATCGTTGTTATTTTTAAATACTTGGGACTGTATATTAAACGAATATTCTGCGTATACAGTTTTTTTAATATTTCCTGTTTGATATTTATTTATATTATACGCGTTGTCTGTAAAAAAATTAACGAGTAAATAACGCTTGTGCTCGAGTCGATATATTTTCGACGCTGTGGGACGTCTTATCGACGAAAACGTCGTCGACCGTGTGTTCGATTCAGACAATTTATAAATTTCATTATTGCGACATATTTGGTGGAGAGAAATTTCTTTATAGACATGAAATTTTTTCACGTTTTCGTATAGTTTTTCTGCCCATGTCGAACCGTTCGATTGTTATTTAACGCGCGTTATACTATATTATTATTATTATTATTGTATTATAAGGCCTGGAATTCTGCGTTTTAAGAGCATATCATTAGCTGTATAATACTCGATTTTCCGTTCAGTTTACTATAACATTTTTTTCGCATTTTTCCGAATTATATACGGGAATTTAATGGTTTTGAGTGTGTTTTTCGCAGCGTTTTCAGGACGTTATCGTATTTATTTTTTTTTTTAAATTTTATTTCAAGATTTTCCCGTTACGACAGCGACGATTAGTTAATAATTTGATAAAACGTTTTGTTTAATGCGCCCAAAGCGAAACGTCGCAGAATCTATTACGTGCGCTTATAATAGACTATTTAGCGACGATTATTTTTTTCCCGGCTAGATTATGAAAAATCTCATACCGCGATATTAAAAACGTTTTAGATTTCGATCATTATTATTTTTTCGTTTCTACATTCATTATTCAAATAATTTTTTTTTTCTAGCGTTTTCAAAAGCGTCGGGCGTATTTTTGTAAATTCTGTTTGTATTCATTTCTTCGAAACGCATATAATTGTCGCCGTATATAATATTAAAAATAAATAAAAATAAAACATTTAGAGCTTTTTACAAGTGTCCTATTATTTTGACGACCCGTTAACACATCATTTTTTTTTTACGTCAGAATTTAATTCTCAGCCCCAAATTATTATTATTATCAATAAATAAAAAACATAATGAAATGTTAGAAGCTCTGGTGTTGGAGAAAAATGCAGAGAATAAGTTGGAGTAAAAGAAGAGAAAAAATGAAGACGTCAATAAATGAAAAACAAACATTGATAGATACTATATATATATATAAAGAAAATTAAGAGGGCGGACTATGGGGCACGCGTTGAGGCACGGAGGTGAATCAAGTAGTTTAATAATTAAAGGAATGATAGAAGGAACAGGATCAAGAGGAAGACCAATAAGGCATCAGCCAAACAGTGAGGGATTATGCAGGAGTCGCACTATTCTTACAGCGAGCTCAATGTTATGACAGGGAAAAACGGAGGGGGCGTTTATTATATGAATTAATCTGTTAAAAGCTAATTGACAAAAAAAAAATTATTATTATTATTATTATATATTATATTATATTATATATGTATATGACAGGAAGTCCTCGGGCCGCCGACAATGTAAATTGGCAAGTGCTCGGTGACGGATGTGCGGAGCACCGAGTGCCATATAATTTCTGTCCGGGGAAAGGCGTTCGCGTGTATTATTATATATTATGGTCGGCGAAAGTACGTATCCGGCTTGTGGACTGTCGGCGAGGAAAAAAAAACACACACACACCGGTCCGGCAATGGTAGGCCGGTTTTCTAGGTCAAAGAATGCGGGATAAAAGACCTTCGGAGGTCGTTCACTCACACCGCGGCGGCGGCGGCGGCACCGCCGAAGGCACGCCGTTTTCTTTCTGTACAAAAAAAAAAAAAAAATCGCATTCGTGCCGTACACACACACACACACACACACACACACACACACACACGCACGCGATTTATTATAATGCTCGCGGAGCGCTGTGTTTTTCGCGTTTCGTATAATATGTAATCGGATTTTCGGTCGAATTTCCAGTATACAGTGTGCTCAGAGCCGGGGATATCTGCTGAGGGCTAGGGGGGCCCAGGGACCTCTGACCTACAATTTTATAAAATTACTTTTACGGTACCGTGGGCGGTTCTAGAACACAAATTTGGTACGGTCACAGATATATATTATATTTTATAACACGTGATCTACTACGGCTGTGTATATTTTTATAATTTCTAAAAAAAAAACGTTTCCCCCTAAACGCGCGATAAAAACATTAACACACACACATATAAAAAAAAAAAAAAATTATTTCTGTATTCTGTTTGAACGGAATTTCTTGTATTCCGAAAATATGACGTTACTTTGAGCTGTACTTTTATAATTATACGTATATCAGAAGAAAATTTGTACGTGTTTAATAACGGAGTATAGGAACTAATAATAATTATGTGCGGCCTTCTATTTTTCACGTTTCCGAACACGCATTTAGGAGCTTATAAACGTTTTTTCACAGTTCTGTTCATCCAAAGATAATATAAACGAGATCACTCCGTTTCGGTTACCTACGTGTTTGCATCGCAGCTCTCTGACAGTAAGTAAGTCTCAATATGGCGCCTCGTATAGTAAAGAAACCGCGTCCGATACGGGAATATTATCTGCATATTATATTGACGAAATTCGTGAACACATTCAACGTTTGGAAAGTTCGTTTTTAAAAACGAATTAGTTCACTTTCGCGTTCTTTTTGCCGAAAAAAGAACCGAATCGTTTCGCGTTTCGGGCTCGAAAAAAGAAACTATAGTCCCTTATTCCTCGTTCCTTAAAAAAAAAAAAAAAAAACAGGAACATTTTTCGTTCTTCTTAAAATTTAAATTTTTTTTTTTAAATATTCAGAGATAAAATAAAATAATAGAAATCAATCGTACGCTAAAATTCTAAAACTTTTTCAACAATTATATTTAAGGAAAAAAAAAGAACGAAAAAAACGTACGCGTTGCTCCTGAAATTCCAATACGTTCCTTCACGCAAAAAAAAAAAAAAAAATGGATTTCGTTCCCGAAAATTGAACGAAATCAAAGGAACTCGTTTGAAGAACGCGTTCCTCCGAAGCGCTAAAAAAATCTTACCCGCGCAAAATATGCTAGCGTGTACCGGAGGAGATGAAGAAACTAAAGAAATAATCTTATTAATTATTACTCGGTATATTTACTTATCAAAACTACACGGAATCGAACTTTTAAACAGGTAAAAAAAAAGTTTGCCCACCCCGTCAGCACGCCAAAACCGACAACTGGTAAAAATATACCGAAAGAAATTGAATTAAATTCGCGTGATAAAATATACGTATATAGAATATTTAGATAGTTAAAAAAAAACACCGTGGTCAGATCGAATCAAATCCTACGGCATGAATAGTGTATAAATTTGATAAATTAGATTAAGAATATTTGTGCTGAAAAGTAGACAAAAAAATAAATAATTTTCACGCTAAATTTTCCGTCCAGGACCGTACACACGCCAAAGTCCTACTTTGACAAAGTCACAATTTTTTTTTTAAATTTCTGCAGTAAATTTTTCTATATGATTCCCTTGTGTTACGCGTTTCGTACGCGAGTCGGTCGTTTTTTTGTGGTCGAGTGAAAAAAAAAAAACTCGACAGTTTTTCTTTTTCTATACACCGACTGAAGAAAATCGATATTTAATTTTTTTTTTAAAACAACACGCGATACGCATATGTGCCACCTATATACTGTACATACGTTTTATAAGCAAAACGCCATTATATCCGGCGCGTTTCTTCTGGGTTATATATCGATTTTTTTTGTTTTTTTTTTTTTTAATAAACATAACGTTTTATTCGGTATAACAGCGGCGTTGTTCAAGCGCATCAGTACCGAATAATATAAACACTAGGGCTAGGATTTATATGCGACAAAAAAAAAAAAAATATGCAACGAAAAATGTGAAAAAATGTGGCAGGAAATACATAAACAAAATTTTTAAATTCTAAAATATTAAAAATATTATTATTATATTTTTAATTTTATTCGAAAATATTACACGAAACAACGACGTGGTGTTTGAAAAGTTCGAAAATAAATGATCTTCTGTTATAGATCTTAGTATGTTTTTGTACTCGCTGAAGCTACGCACAACGTCACATGACGTAATTTTTGCGTTTTTAAATTTTACAATTTCGCCAGGAGTTGAAAATCTTCGCCCAGATTATACTTCCGTTTAAAATATCACGCGTATTGTTATTATTTATAAAAATATACGTATATTATATTTTCTTCCTTCACCAATCACCGCGGCTAAAATATACCGTAAAACATTGATTTTAAGTGTTTATTATTGTTGAAATATGCAATAACATGAATTTTAATGGAAATATGCAAAAATATACAAAATAAAATAACCATCGTTTGCTTCACCGTGACGTAATTCGTGGACGTTTCAAACAAAAGCAGTAATCAAAAGTCACAAAAAAAAAAAAAATAATAATAATAATACGCCAACGCATATAAATCCTAGCCGTAATAATAATAATAATAAAAACTACTTTTATCTGCGCGCGATAAAAGAAACACACAAAATATATTATTCTACAGTACAGCGATTTCCGTATTACATAAAACGGATCTTAAAAAATTTCTCTAAACAAATTCAACGCCATTCGTTTATAATGTATTACATATTACACGCGTATATATCGGCAAACGTTAATATTTTGCCGTGTTAATTCAAACGGATTTTTATTGGTTCGAACGAATAACATTCGTTTTTAAACTCCCGGATACGTTACGCGCATTTTTTTTTTTATAACTCTAAATAAACTTTCTTTCCAGCTGTCTTTATACGCGTACCCCGTCCGTTAGTTGTATATTTCACGAGCAGACCGACGCTTTATCCGTCTGTTTTTTTTTTCTGTTCTACAGTAAATTATATAGAATACTTATAGGATTTTCGCTCGTATTTCGGAATCAAAAGTACGTTATACGAGTGGGTTAACAACACGTTTTTATCCGCAATAACTACTTAAATAATAATAAAGTTTATGGATGGGAGGGGAAATTAAGATTATATCGCGGTTTTCGGGAGATCGAATCGCGTATAAATCGAAAACTATAATATAACCAATATCAGTATTGTTTTCGATGGGAAAAAAAGAAACCTTTCGTTGTAAATCGCGTTGCGTTTTAAACGGCGAGTCAAAGTTATCTCGGACTGCAGATAAAGGCGGATAAAAGTTTTTTTCGCAATTTTTTTTCTTTTTTTCATCGAAAACTGTTGGGGAAATCGTAAAAATGCCATTCGCGGTGCGTTTTAAACTTTTCGAACACTTTTCTCCGATCTCGTAGTGCTCGGTAATACAATAACGGGGGGGGGGGGAAAGAAATGTCACTGTAAAATCCATTACGTTTCTCGATCCACGACCTAAATTCAAAAACAACATCGCTTTCGTTCGTACTCTTCGTTTTTTATATGTCGTAGGCACTCCAGGTTACGGTTTGAATATTTTTTCTTCGTCAATAAAGGCTGCATTAAACGACGGTTTCTACAAACGTAATTTAACGCGAAAAGCTTTTCATTTCAGATCGATTAAACGTCTCTTCCGACGCAGGACGGAAGGAATAATTATTACACCGAAACCATTGCGTTTCAGTGACACGACGCGAAATATGTCATTGCGCGTCGTTCGTACATCCAGATCGTCATCGGCACGTTCGCAAATGAAGTGGCCTCCTCCACTACCTTTCGATATTATATCTTTAAATCATCAGCGTCAGCGCTATAAAAGTTTGTAATAATCAGTGTACGCATTTTTTTATATTTTGTTCGACCGCTTTTTCTCTTTCCCATAACTCTATGGTGCATAGTATAACGATTCCCGTATATAATACTATACGAACTATTCGATAATTAGTACAATAGTACCGAGGGCAGGACAACCGGAACACTTGCCCAGGACCTCGCCTATTTCGTTAGCCACGTCTTACGCCATTCAAATCGGTTATGGAAAATATCAATAAATACTCGTTTCGTTTACATAATATATATGTATAATGACGATTTTATAGATTTATATACAATTTATTTGATTTTCATTCGATAACTTTGGCGATTCATTGTATTCCCCACACGAGTTATATTTAAATATAAAATTAAAACGCTTCAACCCTCCTACAAAAAATCCTAGACTGGACAGGTGATCGCAATGAAATATGTTTGCAGACAATATTTTCAAGCGTTGTATCCTTTTTCGGTTTAAAAAAACCATGTCATTTTCACATAGTGATTCTGTCTAAAAAACACATTAACTGCAGTAACGACGATGTATTATTTTGGGAAAAATCTCGTGGAAGACGTTATTTAAAATTCGAAATGATTTATTTTTAACGTACACTAGCTGGTTTAATTGATAGCATTTACCGATCTAGCATTACACAACGTTTTAAAAACATCGAACAACGACCTAATAAAAAGTACATTAACGACCTTTAAATGCTCTTTAAATAAATGTCAAATAATATTTTCGTTATATTATGTAATATTATACACGTTATATTTGAGATTCTTCGTGTTTTGATCTACGAAAAAAAAAAAAAAAATTAAAAACTATTAAATCAGGCGCTTTGATTTTATACGTACCCACTGAAATTACTTATTTTAATTCCATATATTTTCGATTTATTATGAATGTACGTTCAAAAATTAATTTTGCGATATTATTGTTGTATTATTTAATCATTTGAATTCCACGGAAACGTTTTAAGAACGCTATAAAAAAAAAAAAAAACTTTGAAATTACAAATAGCCAATATTGAACGTGTGTTTTTAAATTCCTTGATATTTGAATTATTAGACTTCGTAACTGGAATTCTATAAATTCTAGGAAACATAAAATGTGTAAAATCTTATAAAGTCCGAGCCTTAACGATGACTGTAAATAATTTTGAAATATAGTATTTTTACACGGCGTAAATAATAATAATAATAATAATAATAACAATAATAACGGGATAATGTCTGTTGTAAATTGTAATATATATATATCTACGCGTCAATTGTGATAACGAATATGCGTCTATCGTTTTATGTCTGCATATTTTCTAATTTATCGGTTTTATGATAATATATATATATATATATATATATACAAATTTTTGTATTTGCTTACTTCGATTTTATCATCACACCAGATCGGTTTTAAACGTTACTGCTACTTTAAAACGTATAGTTTTTATTCCGGTAATTTTTACTATTGAATATATTGTAGATAAACGTTAACTATTTTTTTTTTTTACACAAAAATTATTTATATATATTAATCTTACGATATATCTTGTGGTAAGTGTGTAGAACACAAACGGCAACTGCAGTCTGTTGACTATCATCAGTAGTGGGGAATAGGGAGCCGAATGGCATTGGTCATTGAGAACTTACAACATCATGTACAAACGAATTGAACGACAAAAGTCAGGTCACTCATATTATTGTGGACGAAACACGAAAAACGTGTGAGAAACACACACACACGTATTTTTCTCTATCGACCGCATTCGTCGAAACGATAACTGCATTTGTTTTTAAGTAATCTGCACTAATACAATATCAGATCTTAGACAACAGGACAACGGGGAAAAAATTAATAAATTTAAAACCCCATCAACGATCGATTTATGTGATGCAATTACCGTACGAGAAATACAAGAATATCGTAAAAGCGTGTACTACATTGTTACGAATCGTCAAGTTCGATTGACTTAAATGTACGAATTTAAGAACCGAGTCAAAACGAACACTACCCGACGATCGATGAACAATATTTTCAATTCCCAGATGAATTGTAAGAATTAAATGCGGTGAAACAGATGTATTTTCGAGGCAGTCCGCGAGTCCTATCGAGCCAGCTCCGTTTAATCGCCTGTGGCCTTGAAACCCAAAAACTTTAGTTTTGACAAACTGCTCACGTGCTTGTATCATATTAGTCACGTTATTACACGATACGTATGTCGTAGTGTTCTAATAAAAACACTATGACGTTGGAATTTATTGTTTGTCGATAAAAATATTTTTCAAAAAAATAATCTGATTTTTTTTTTTTTTTTAAAGAAGCGTCTCGGTACGAAAATAAAATGTGCCGGATTTCAAATTTTATTTGTCAAAATACGGACATATAAATTGGTGAAAACATTAACGTCATTAATTTTTTTGATAAAATAATTTTGAAAAAAAAATAAAAAATGAATAAACGAATAAAAAAATCATTAATATTTATAAATAATATGTATTGTCCGAAACAAATAACGTTACAAGGAAATGTTTTTTTTTTTTTTTTGAACGAATTCGTCACCACCAAACAAACCGATGGGTCGAACAGTAAGAGTATAAAACATTAATAAACATTTACTCGTTTTCAAAAGAACACGAATTTTCAATACGCCATTAAAAGTCGTCGGAATTTGAGTTTTTGTTCGAAAGCGACTGTAGAAAACGTCGGTAACGAGTAGTACATATAGACTAATAATTCGGAAAAATTAACTCGACATAAAAAAATAAAATAAAAAAAAAAAACGGTAGAAGCTTCTCGCTTGTTAAAAACGAGTTTTCAATAGTCAATCAATATCGGAAAACAAAACGTTGCCGAAAAAAAGTTTATGATCAAATGGTTCACAGAAGCTGTCCAGAAATCTCGGAAAATGTCCGTTCGATATTATTATACGAATTAAATATTGTAAACGCATATAAAACGTAATTTAATAATAAAAAAAAAAAATTGTTTTTCTAATTCCGAATTGTATAAATGGTACACGACATTCCGGATTTTTTTTTTTTTTTAGTAAATTTAATCCAGTAACTCTTTTAAATTACCTTTCGGTTGAAAGTACATACATATATATACATATACACGTAAGTACATCACGTGCACGTATTTTATTGATTATAATCGAATTATACAAACGAAATTTCTGGGTACGAGTGCCGCGTGAGTTCGCGGGTCGAGCCGCGACCTTCCACAGCGCATTTGTAATAATACAAGAACAACACGCTCTATTGATTTGTCGCGGACCAACGACCAAAATAAAATTTAAAAAAAAAAGGATAATAAATAAGTGATCTTGTTTTTTTTTTTTGCAACGTAGTAACTCCGACGGCGACGGTTTTATTCGTTCGCCAGTTTTTTTTTTTTAATATACGCACTTCCTGGAGACGTGTCCAGTGGCGTATTTATGGAGAAGGAGCACGGGTTTAAACCTCCTTGGCCGTTTCTGCCGTTTGTAAAATTATATCTGTCATTTATCGTTTCGGGCTTAATTATTTTGTCATATTTTCTTTGGTAATAATATTATTATACCGAGGCGATTGCAGGCCATAAAACGCACAAACTCCGGACGATTGTTTTACACCTCAAATCAAAGAGAAAAGTTCCTTTTAACCGTGGTACGATTCGCACGTATAATGTAGAAATTTAAAGTTTTTCGCGAAAGAAAAAAAAAGGTGATTCTTCGCCTTGAACTGGCCATCTCTCGTGAACTATTGGTCGTAGAGCAAATTTTTAAAAATTCCGTCGTAAAGCTCATTAAATTATTCTCGAAAAAAACACATCGATATTATTTTCGCAAGCATATTAGGCACAATCCTAAAATTTGAAAATTCGGAAATTTCTAAATTTAAAGATATTCGATTTTTAATGATTTTTTTTTTTTTCGTCGCTCGGTAGTGTGCAAATTTCACAAAAATTTTCTTTCTTTTCTTTTTCAATAAGTTTTTCAACGGTATTGTGATTTTTTTTTGTTGAAAAATTCAGTCTCGGGGAGATATAAGAAATCGCGTTTCTGCGATTTAGACATTTTTTTACTGTCCGATTAGGGGGACTCAAATATTGAAAAACTATTTCATCTCCCTCCTTTGAATATTCCTGAATACGCATCTGGACGTGTCCTGCAGCAATTCGTCCGTGAACACAAGGATCACATTGCGTGCCCGCGACCCACACGTGAACCGATTGTGTGTTCCAACGAAACATTCCGAGTGTTTTATTAACGCGTTTCGTGAGGAAAAGCGCGGGGTCGTACTGCTGCAGTAATAGTCGGATAAAAAATCAAAAAGCCGAAAAAAATGTGTACTTTATAAAACCGGCAGTTCAGCGTGGAATACACAAAGTACAAAAAAAAAAATTATCGTTAACTCGTCGAGTCTCAATTACGAAAAGTCGGGCAAATTTGAAGTTGTTTTTGTCGACTTCGAAAGTTAAAAATTAATTATGAAAATCATTATTCGACTTGGTTCGAAAATCATTTATTCGACAATGAAAAGAAAAGGCGCGGGAAATGAGATAAGACCTTCTACGACGTCTTATGTAGTTTTATTATCAAGAGTTTTTTTTTTTACAGTTACCATAGTATTATCGCCATTTCGGTTTCATCTATAGAGCACTTTATACGAAATTCTTTTGATGCTAACGCGTTGTGTGTTAAAAGTCAATATAGACTATAATGTAACGCGTTAAGTAATTTAATCGATAAAACTTTTTTTATTTTTACTTTTGACTCGATTATGTCAATTTTCTTACATATTATGTAAGAGTACATATTTATATGTCGAATCTGTCTACAAAAAAGTTGAATATTTTGTTTTAAATTAACGCCTCGTTACAATAGGTTTATACAAACGAAGAAAATTGATTACGGAAATTATCGACGCCGCTTTAGAAATTACGTTTACTAATCGACGAATAAAATACGGGTTAAGTGGTAACGTTTAAAAAAAATAAAAAAATAAATAATAAAAATCACGGCAGGATAAGGCGTAAAGGTAATTCGTATAAATTTTGGATAATATATAATATTGTATATATTTGTTTCAGAAACATACAAATAAGTACTTAAACCGTTTACGTTTTAATAACAATCGTTGTTTATTTATTTAATATTATTTACCTCTGTTCGTATCAAATACCATTTCTATAAATATATATATATATATTTGTGCGTATTTATAATAATATATAATATATAATGCGTCTAAGACGCTTACAGTTAATATTGTTAACCATCCGATGACGTTTGAGCTTCGAGTTTTCAAAAATACCGTGCGACATGATAATATCATACAACAAATATTACAATATATATATATTATGTTACAACGCTATAGCTGATGTCCTGCACACTAATCGTTATAATAATATATATAATGTTTTTACAATTACGTTTGGTCATTGCGAATACGCAAAACTTTCTAAAATTATTATTTTTAAGTCGAAATCGAAAAGATTATATCGTATAAACATACATTAATAATAATAGATACGAAATTATAACGTGAATTACAAACAAATGGTAATAACATTGAAATAACAATAGTATTCGTGTACTTAAATAATAATTTTTGATTATGAATTGTTGTGCGTCGTTGTGCTAAACAAATAATATCTGAAACAAAAAACAAAATGTTCGTAAGTATAGTAACGGACGCGTTTAATTATTGGTGTACTCCGAAGGTAAATATTTGGATTTTAATTACTTCGTGAATTCGTTTGTTCACTTTATTTTTTGTTTTCTTTGAGTTCACAGCATTCGAATAAAACTGTGTAAATAATGTCTTTTAACATAAGAAATATTATAACATAAGTGAGTTTTATCCAATAAGTTTACCAAAATCATGTACTATAAATAATTATCGTATTGTTCACTGCAATATTATTTATAATATTGTAAAAGTATAAACGTTTTAATACCTTTGAATATATAAGTAAGTTATATTTTGATTTTGTCATTTTTCGGGTTTTTTCGTCTCAATACTCGGTGCTTTGGACAGAGTTTTGTCTGATGACTGCTGCCGTTCAATTTTGCCTTTAAAAATACAATAAAATCTTCATTGAATTTCAATAAATATAATATATTAAAACAAATAAAACTCGTTTTAACTTTGGATATTATTCATGAGCCTTTAAATATCCAACAAAATATTATTGTAAAATAAAACGCAGTGGGTATCGTCGTAGTGTGATTTTGTTTCGTTGTCCGTTACACAGGCGGAGATAAGAAATACGAGCGTGGCGTCCTATCTTAAGATCTTAAGATCGAAATATTTATCTAAAAACATTAAATTTATGTATATATTTTTTTTAATTAAAAAAGTTAACAAACCCCTCCTCCTACACCACGGGTTATATGATGTTTATTTAATTATTATTACTGAAATAATACACGAGAATACATATGTATGAATTATTTATACATTATATATTATGAATTATTAATTATTATTAATATTATTATATTATGAATAATTCATTATAAATAAATTATTTATTTATTTATTTTTATACGCAGTATTTATACATTATATATTATGAATTATTAATTATTATTAATATTATTATATTATGAATAATTCATTATAAATAAATTATTTATTTATTTATTTTTTATACGCAGTGGTCCAAGTGGATTAAAATAAGTGGGGGGATGGAGGCAGTGTCGTCATTTCAGGTTACGAAAGGGGGGGGGCAAAGTTGTGAGCGGTCCTTATTGTTGGAAAATAAGCAAAAAAAAAAAAAAGCCTTTTTTGAACAAACGGTTCTTATACCGGTCCAATTAACCTCGATAATGAACTACTTTTTTATGATTGTGATTAAATGACGTTTAGATTTACTGAATGTTAAAATTTTAGAAAACCAAATACTTCTTACAAAGAATAAAAAAAAATTGTTCAAAGATATTTTTCGTAAAAAAATTAGGTGACATAACAATTACGAATTATATAAAAAAAAAAAAATTTATATCCAGGAGGGATGCAAAATTTTAAACAAAATAAGTGAGGGGATTGAGTATGCTAACTAAAAGAAGTAGAAGGATGGCATCCCCCCTTATCCCCTCCCCATTTCGACCACTGCTTATACGTATATATTATTTGTCAAATATAAAGTGACACTTTTATAGTTGTTTTTCGATCGTTTCAAAATTGACAATACAGTAATACACGTATACATAAATGTACTAAAAATAAAATTACTTTACTGTACAAAAAATAAAAATAAAAAGCTTTTAATAATATAAGGCTATATAACACAAATTGAATAATAATAATTGCCATAAGAAAAATAACCCGCGTAAATAATAAGTAAATAGCTGGTACAAATAATAATTCGAATTTGTTTAGACTCATAAATGCGCATTCATTATATCCTGAACACACAACCGAATTCCACAAATTGCTCACGTCACCTTGACCTTATATACGTTAAGAAACTACTTTACCTACATTATTCATATACGCGTCATCAGAATAAAGCGTATTATATTATGATACCCCAGAGTATCGTTATGTAGTAAATTTCTACCATTTATCAATAATTGTAAAAAAAAAAAATATATATATATATATATATAGGTACTAAACACAACGACTACCGCACGACTTGCAAATACCTATTCTTACCTACTGTATAAATATTGTTTCTCATACAAAATCCAATTTATTTATTAATTACTTATTTCCGTTCGAAAATGTTTCGCGTTACAAGCAAATGTTTATATTTTATTCGTTATGAACAAAACGTATATGTATATTTTAGACAATTTTCAAAAATGTTGTTGTAATTGGATAACATTAAAACTAGCGTAAAAATAGAGTATTTAAAATAATTTTTCTAAAACGTCGTCGTATTTATTTATTTTTGAAATTCGTCCTTTGCGTGACCGGGCGACACGCTATACGATATCATATCTGTTGGAAATACGTTAAATTATATAAATACAGTTCTTTCGATTTATCGGAAAGTTTGATGAACCCAGCAGGGTTAATAATAATACGTATTTAGCTGTTCCGCTACGCATTTATTTCGAGAATCCTTTCAAACGTACGGAAAATTACTTCCGTGCGAACGAGAATAAGGCCAGTTTTTAGAAAATATATTATAATGGTGTTGCTCGAAATTTCAAGTACGACCCACCACCAAACCTGTTATTATATACCGTGTTTTACAAGCAGCTATTTCTTTTTTTTTTTTTTGTATATATATAATAATTGCGCAAGTAATAATAATAATAATAATAATAATAATAATAATGACATTTTTTTCGTCGTCGCTGAAGACTCCTACGGAATCGTTTTCAAAGAATTATGGCTGAAAAAAAAAAAAAAAACGCGTTCAACGCCAGTGGCGTAACCTATATAAATAAATTCTGGGTGTCGGTACAGTATCGGAATTTTAGCCCCTCATCTGTATGTTACCGAAATTCGGCAATTTATTTGTTCTATTCACGCGTACCACACGTTAATACAAATAAGTAATATTTTAATAATTTTGGATTCTGAGAGAAATTATTGGTTTTGCAAGTTTGTTTTTTTATTTTTTCTGCGCACAAATTTATCTATACGTATGTAGTCGATAATTTGAAACGTTTTTCGACTTTCTCGGTAATTTCTTTATCGCGATTATTAGATGTCGAACTCTTTAAGTCATAAATGAGGTAATTTTCGGTTTTAACGGCTGAAAACTTGTTTTTTTTATTATTTCATGGGTCCTGTACTTGAACTATATTCGAAAAAATCTTTACAATCCGGTCACAATTTGTGGTCTCCCAAATCCTGGGTCCCGGGGCGTTGCCTCGTCTCGTCACAAAAGGAACGTACGCGATTTAGTAAATTTGAAATGTTGAAATGGTACACTGCGGCAGAGCGACCAATGTCGGTCGTGCAGGGGAAATTATTTTATCCTCGGCCATACTTCTACACACACACACACTTACTGTTGTGTTTTTTCGCCATGTTCCTGGCCTTGGCCCTTTCCACTTCTTGCATGGCGACATTCGGGAAGGTACCTGTGGACAGATGACAAAAAATAACTTATAGGATAAAACGAGCAAATCGAAGTATTAACATCTATATCAGTGTCACCAGGGATATCTGACGATAGTCTGCGTGTGAATTTCGTCCCGACAATAAATGAAAACAGTAAACTGTTAATTAACGAATGAAAAAAAAAAACATTATTTCCAGTCGTAAATCGTATACTTTTAGAAACATAATTTTTCACGCCGTTTAAAAACTGTCGAATAAAAGTTGTGCGAAATGTTGAAACACGCGTCAATAATCACTCGATAATGTTTAATTATTTAGAAGATTGTTATTATTAAATTTAAAATTAATTACATTCAAAATCCTAAAAATAAGATGTTTTTATGCTCTATATTTTCATCGAAATATTCTTTAAATATAAATATTCTTTTTTGGAAATATACGATGTTTTATCAAAAAATATATTAAATACTGAATAAACAATTAAAATAAACAATAAAATATATAATAAAATATATAAACATTTTAAGAAATTTTAATTAATTTTAATCTTTAAAAAATTATTTAAACAGCCATAATTCATCTGTACTCGATGCGATGTACATATTGTTTAGGTATATTTTACGTTCTAGAAAAAAAAAAAAATAATAGTAATAATAAATTATATACATAAAATATTACGCAACAAAAGTAGTAATATTTGGTATTGTGAACTGAAAATAATAATAATACGTTAAAAAAAAAACATTAATTTACTAAATAATATTGACTATCGCGATCTAATCATGGCGTCCGAGGGATAGAAAATGACGGAGGTCACACAATTCTTGTTGCATTTTTTTATTTTTTTTTTTTTGTCATAAACAATTACATTTTTTGTGAAACGTTCATATTAAAATACTCAATACATTTCTAAAAAACAATATCGTTGTGCACAAAATATTCTCTCTGACCTTGAAATACGCTTTTTTTTATGCGCTAAAATTTATTTGTAAGTCGGTTTATAGGAAAATGAACCGTCCGGAAAGCTCATCTCCAATTGGAGCTGCATACTCTCAGTAAAAATAAATAAAAACATAAAAATCCTGTTTCTATAGATTTATAACCTAACCACGCCCGGATTAACAGCGAAACGGGATTAAAAAAAAAAAAAAAAAAAAGGCTTGTTTTCAAAATAATTATTAATCACCGCGTCTAATTTCTCGACGTTTAATCGCAAAAACATGACGCGCACAAACATTAATATTTTGATATCAAGACGTTGTTCCTAGTTTTAAATCGTTTGTTGAACAAAAAAAAAAAAAAAAAAATCGAAAAAATCTATCAAATACGGAATAAAATCAGTTTTTCACTAAAAATGATATTAAATCGTAATAAAGAAATAATTACAACAGTTGTAATAAACGTTTGAAAACATTAACATTGTCTCTCGCGCAATGCGAAATAGCGCACGATACTCGTATAAAATCCAGTGTTTTCACACTATTTATTCGCTTTCCCGCGAATTCCAACTAAATATTTTCCCGGTAAATTATGTGTTCCTATACCGATACTATTTTCCCGTTTTCATCGTCCTTCCGTACGGTACTTTCCTGATTTTTATTCAGCCTCTGCCCCGTCCTATTGAAACTGTAAACATTTTTTTTTTTTTTTTTTTGTAATCTTCGAAGAAGCGAAAATAATATCGGCCTTCACTGTAACCGTATACATAATAAACCAACCCGTATACGTTTTTCTTTTGATTATTATTTTAATCATTAATATTCGAAATACACAATCGTCAACGGATTCGATATTGAAATAATTTACGATTAAATTCTTTTCGAAACGCGATAATACGTTATATTATCGTGTCGAAAATTCTCCGTCTTATTACGCCCATGACAAACCAAAATCATCATTCCGATCCGTTATTTTCATTTTTTTTTTTTTTTAATTTCTCAAACTAAGTAGCTATATTTGTAACACCGCTGTTGTCATTCCACACTGCGGGACCGCTCGAATCCCTTTAGCCGGAAAATCGTGGCCTCGGAAACTGCGCCCGAAAACCCACCACGTCGCCATCATAGACGACGATAAATTCGTATATTTGATACATCAATATCGATTTTAATATATCGGCGCCGCGATATATTAAAAAAAAAAAAAATTCCGTCTCCCGTCAAAAGTGTCGCTATGGACGAGTGGGGGGGGACTCCTTTCTCGCGGTATTCACTGCCGACATTACACTCTCGTCCACTGCACAATAATATATCGTGTGTGTGTGTGTGTGTGTGTTTTCTTATGTATACAAAAATAATATTAGATTATCGTGTAAATATATTAAAAATAGTAAATAATATTTTATTAAAATAATAATAACATTATCGACGGGGGGCGGTCGCTTACCTCTCTTGCCGCCGAGCGCTCGCGGCCCGTAGTTGTGTCTCCCGGTGGGAGACGACGAGCTCAGCCAACAGTAAATGATGCGGCCTTTTCGGTTCGCGGGCCGTTCGGAAACCCGCGCGCAGTCCGCCCGGGTCGGCGGGACCTGCAACGTCGTAGACGTTCACGGGCACGAGACAACGCGGCCCGTGACTGATGACAAAACACGACCGGGCGTTTTTAGAAAATATGTCGTCGAAGAAGACTAGTGTTGTGCAAAGTCGGCGGACGGTCGCGTCCCGGCGGAATCGGACGGAACGGTCGTACTGATGACCGACGCCGCCCGGACGCGGAGCCGTGTCGATAAGCGCGCGCCGCCGTGACTCTGGCGGGCGCAAGCGCCAACCGCCCGTCGCCCGCGACCCTTTGCGCCCCCCGCCGCCGTCTATTATTTCATTATTATTTATACGGTGAGGGGTTTTTTTTTTATACCTTTTCTACGCGTATTCGCATTTTAGTTCCAAACTTCCGAACACATTAATAATATTGTTGTCAGGTACGTAGTACGTCCACGATTCGGTTTGTATTAATTTCTACCAGTGGCGTCATTTCAGTTTTCGAAAGGGGGAGGCAAAAGGTTTAACCGGCCCATTTAACTATTTTCCACTTACTTATTTAGCTCAATACGATTTCTGTTTTACATAATTTTGATATTTTCGTTATCATGGGCACGAATCACCCGATATTTTTTATTATTTATTTGGGATGGGGAGGGGGGGGAAATTCGTTACTTTGTCAGCTATATTAAACGTATCATAAAAAACTATATATAGTACTTATGAGATTCAAGTTTTGAAGTTTCCCTTGTCGTGACATTAAACATATTAGAAATGACGTTTTGTGGACCAGTTCTGAGCATCTTGTTTAGTTTCTTCCTATCTTCCTCGCCGCCTTGGTCACACAACCTTTAGCTACAGATTTGGTTAGAATAACTATTATTTAACATCATCTCGGCACAAATCATATCGGCCCACTGTTAACAAGGGGGGGGGGGCAAATGCCCACCCTGTCCCCCACCAAATGACGCCACTGATTTCTACGTTTATTCGGTTTACACGGTGAAACGGACGATTTAAAAATAACTAGGAAACCACCGCTTTAACTGATGTTGGCTTATTGTAATTTTAAAACTACGTTCTACGCGTAATATGTAAGCGTTTGTATGTAGTGAATCTTCGGGCCGCGCGACAACGTGCGTTTGCTGTAAAAAAAGCATTTCCATCTAAACAGTTTGTAGTTTCCGAATCGCACAACGAGAACGTCTCGTGGTACCCCTCTCCCGCCCCCCGCCGACGGCTCGATTTAACACGGCTTTTGATTTTTTTTTTTTTTTTCCGGCGGGGATACCGAACAACACACCTGGGACACTCGATGATCTCAAACGACGAATAAGAGACGAGCGGCTATGGTGACACAAATCTCTCCGGAAACGCTGCGAAATGTCGTGTCCAGTTTTCGAAAACGTCTCCACGAATGCTCACTTCGAGATGGACCTTGCGGATATCGTTTACAAAAATTAAAACGCTATATTTTATATATTTTCAGGTGGTATAAATAAATTTGTTAAAAAAAAATACTTGTTAGTTTTTTTTTTATAGTCATTTTAAAATCGTCCGTTTCACTGCCCCGCCCTGTATATATAATTGAAAAAGTATGGTTATATAGGTCAATATAAGAATAATTGTCAATAAACACGCAATAACAAACAACTTTTTTTTTTTTTTTTTTGTTTACCACAGTAATATTATTACGGTACTATATTATTGTTATCTAAAATGAAAAATTTCTAAGAACACAATCAATCTTGACGTCAGTTTGAAAATCAGTTTATTTACGAATATTTAAACTGTTTAACGATTTTTTTTTTGCAAAACACTTGTATTACACTTTAAGTGTACTCGTACTTCAGTGATAATTGTTACACAATAGTCGGCGGCGCGATGAACGTTTATTGGACGATTGTTATCTTCTTGGTCCGATCGTTAGAAATCAGTGGCGGCGATGATGGCGACGGACGTGGAGATGGCGCGGCGGTGAATAAGCCGCTGATGATGAACGGTCATTACGTGAGGTGGCCGTCGCGTTAAGTGTTTGAATACCTTGTGGAAAAAAAAGGTTACATACCGAAAAACATAATATATACACGAGATTTCAGTTATAGGTACGACGACAAAGTGTTCCTGGCCTCTCCGCGTTACAAGTACGCTCGTATAACTATACTTTTTCACGTTCGGATTACGCGTTCGAATGTTTCTAGAAAATGTTTAAAAAAAAAAAAAAAAGAAATCGATTACGCCTCATTGATTTACGATAACATTCTTGGATCTATTATTATAGGTATATATTCTAATAGTCTATAAACATTTTTTCACAATAATCTCTGTGATACAATTAATACAAAAATATTGCTGATATATTATGATATAACTGATAATAACACAGTGGTTATTGCGCTCCAATGTTGTAAATGTTATCACAGAAAATATAACATAGTTTGCCCCCCCCCATAAAAACTGTCCAAGTTACGCCCATGTGCAGGGTAATAATAAAATCGTTCTTATGTTGTATTTTACTTATTTTTCATAAATACAATTTATTATCGGTAAAGAGCCTAAAGGCTAGAGATAAAATTACGTATAAAATGAAATAAGCTCGACTGCCGACTGGTGTTTTCGTTGGAGTGGCGAGACGCCCCCCCCCCAACCCCCAAGCCCGGATTAAGACCTCAAAGGGCCCCATCAATGAAAAAAACCAATTTTTGGTTCTAATCCCTGCTTGAACCTTATAATATTGGCTGCATTGACGTACACATAACTTTACAAAACAACACAGTTAAATATTATATTAGGTACCATTGATCAATTAATTTTTGTTTCATAAATACCCGTTAAAACATTAAGTTTTATGCCTGTTAAATAAATATACGTATACAAATTTAATGAATAGTATTGCACCTATGTATTTCATTTAAAACGACACGTTTATTTAATATTTTTGTTGACTGTTGTCGGCACTCGTCGTCAGTGGTTAACTTCCGGGAAAAACAATATAAATATTCTAAAAATAAACAATAATCGAAAATACCGCTTGGTTAACGTTTGTTCGTTGGCGGTGATTGGGAAGGTGATAACGGAACTGTGAATACATTTATAATTTAATTTAAAATGACTTCTGTAAAGTAGCAATTTGATGATGCGATTTGCTACCGGAAACAAAGTATGACTGTAGAGATCGGAGCACTCTTTCTGGTAAAATTTTTTGGTACAGACATTAAAAAAAAAAAAACACATCATAATATTGTACTCGTAAAACCAATAGATTCCTTGCTGCGCTCAGAATCTAAAAAATATTTATATATACAAATTATCACTTGAAAAATTATGGGCCCTTTATATATGTGGGCCCCGGAGACGTGGCCCCCCTTGGCCCCCTCCCCCCTTAATCCGGGCCTGCCAACCCCCAAGACCCCTCGACACAGGTTGAGTGATGCGCTGTGGAAAAATATTTGATTTGAAAAAGTGAAACGTTATATTACGATGTTTACTTAAAAAAATTGTTTTGTTTGAACCGTATAGTTGTTTATACAACAACAATCATTTAGCTGATATATAGAACGAATGTTATCGTAGCCATTACACGCACCTGTACGAATGCGCGACGTATAACATCATACGCGACATTGTACGGTATATAAAATAGGACGTATTTCGAATAACGGAACAGATTCCATACGATGACATGTTTTAAACACGACTTTAACGTTAAAACTGAGCGTTTTGACCGTATAAGCATAATACATCAATTAATCGAGAAATTGATTGTATATATTTTCAAAACCGTTCCAACGCTACAATACAATATAGCGGAATACTGATATAATGTTAAAATAACAAGTCCGGTTAATAAATTTCTGAAAAAAAAAAAAAATTCCGATATGATAAATTAAACTGTGTGAATTACTATTGTGTATCTAGAAGAAAAATAATGTACTATAAAATTAAGAGACGGTGATTAATTCGACTGTAACTCGGTAACACTCACGTGACACGTAAATGAATTTTAATAATAAAATTGTTTCATAGGAAAGACATAGGCGATATTTAACCATAACATTTCACGCGTTTCCGATCAAATTACATTCGATATAAGACGTATGTAATCGTATTAAATTTTGTTATTGGCGCGTATACGTTACGACTCACGACGAATGATAAAATATATTATATCGAGTACTTTTCGTTATAATTTATAGTAAAAAAAAAAAAAATTCCTATATTTTGCGCGGTATTATTTACATAATGTTTGATTCAATCATTAGAACGTATTGAATATAATATTATTGTTGTTGTGCCGTTAAAATTACATTTAAACGTACTTACACAATCACACAGTTATATATAGTATAGCCTTTTGGAACGTCACTGACCATAGGGTATGGCGACAGAAGGAGAGAACGCTCAGATACTTGCTCGCGTTAACCAACGACTATCGCGTGATCGTGATTTCTACCCAAAAAATTACTCTTATTATAATACAGATATCATAGATATCATCTTATATTACAGACGGTAGAACGACCAATTTTTATTGAATTTCGACGCCAAAATAGTAGGTACGATGAATATACAAGTTTAATTACTATAGTTCAATTAAATTACTGTAAATTTCGGTTTTAAACGATGCAAAATATATTATATCATCCGTTTGTTACGATGGACGATGAGTTTAGCGCGTAATATCTGGTCGTGCGACTCGAAAAATAACGAGTACAAAAACTAAAGTTATATTAATTAATATAATACTATAACGTGTATTTAGTCCATTATATATAAATGGTAAATTGTGATTATTTTTTTTCTTTAAATTGCTGAATTGCGTTGATTGCAGCATCGCTTGCAATATTATTAAACGATTTTCCGTGTTGAAGTGAATAAAAAAAAAAATATTCGCAAACATTTTTTTCTTTTCTCGCAATTAAATCTTTTTTTTTCCCACCCACAAAACGTACTCGCGCGGTTACTTTCGTCAGCACGCATTCTCGCTATCTTTTCCATCTAAAAGTATTTATAGAAATTTTTGAAAATGATTTCTTATTACTCGTTTATACGAACCGGATTTTCACAAATCGTAAAAAAATTTATATTTCACTTCGAAAAGTAGTGTGATTTTTTTTGTAAAATATATATATATATATAAAATTCGACGTTGTAATATGATATTCATCACAATCACGCGAACTATACGCGTTTATTGCACTCATATCAAACCGACGTCGACAATTAACGAGGTAAAAGTCGAATTAATTTTTTTTGATAAGTTACTGAACGCCTGCGTAAGCATCAAGTTTTCAGATTAATTCATACAGAACTAAAGTGAAATGATCAAATGATGTACCTAGGCTACTATTGTAACTTTTCGACTAGGAAAAGTGCTCCGATAATTATTACACTCGTACCGGTTTTCCGGTAGAAAATTTTGCTGGAGCGATACTTTAGGAGGGGAGGGGGCGACTTTTCGATCTCCTCAATAGTTTTTAAGTACCAACAATTTTTTGTTAAAAACGGCAAAAACGCGATTATGTCAAAATTCATTACGTTAGTATATTATAAATAAATTTAAAAAAATTAAATATTTGACATAATTATTGCGAGTGGGATTTGTCAATATAATTAATGTAACGAAAATAGTAAAAATATTTTTAACTATACCCGCAAGTACGGTATCTCGGTTTTATATATACTATCGCGATTGACTTTGAAACCGTAGTGTAGATACGATTTTCTTCTGGGGAGTAAGGTTATACTATTAAGGAACTTTAAAAATTAACAATATTTTTGTTCCACTGTAATTTCATTTGTTAATATTAAATTTCAGCTCCATGTGCGCAATCAACGAAATGAAATTCCAAAATTTCAAATGAAAAGAACAGGCTTTTTTAGGTTTTTTTTTTGGGAGAGGGAAGTGATTCCCTTATTGCGTATACCCTTCCGTATCTACGCCACCGCTTTGAAATGATAATAATTTTATATATATATAGCAAATGGCGTTGAAAGAATACGAATATTGGCTTTAAAATATTAATTAAAAACGTGTTTTTTTTTTGTTTATAATTTTTTTAAATAAGAAATAATGAATATATTATATTCGTGTTCAAAAATGATAATTAGTATTTTTTAGATTCTGAGCGCAGCCAGGAATGTATTGGTTTTACAACGATTATGTGTTTCTTTTTTAATGTTTCTATACCCGAAAATTCTATACCAGAAGGAGTGCTCAGAGTCACAGTTCGTTTCCAGTAGCGAATCGCATCTATAGTCGTTACTTTTAGAGCTGTCATTATTCGATTTTCTCAAAAGCGCCTAAAAATATAACTAAAAAAAAAAAAAAACTGCCGAAAAATTACATGAAAAACGGTAGAAACGCGATTTCGAACAAAAAAATTGTTTTTCAAAAACCTTCTTTTATTTTTGGACTATTTATACGTTTTGACGTATTGAATTCATAAAAATTTGGTTATAGTTATACGCCCAAAATGATGCTCCGCTCAGAATCGTTCTGTATATCGAATGCAAAGATTTATCGCATTGCTTTTGAAATTAATACCGATAACAATATGCTGCACTATGTAAGTTCTTTTTATCCAACTTGAGGGGCATTCACAACGCCCCGCGGCTAGATACCTTTTTTTTTCTTTTTTTTCTGGCTAAAAAATATATTACGTTCATAAATTACACCAGTGTGTAAATCAAGACCTTATATTTATGACGAAAGAAGGGGGGGGAGGGGACATAAAATTTTTTTTGACCTCCCCTAAGTCAAGTTTTTTTTCTCAATTTATTACGGTTTTATGATGGTATGACAATCACGTTGTAAACGACCGCGGTTTCGTGCGACGGAATGAATAAGTTAAAAAAAAAAAAAAAATCAAATAAACGCATCGAACGCGCGTCGTTATTAAGTATATCAGTGGCGGCGGCATATTGTAGTACCGCTGGACACACTATTGTAATTCCGAGAAATTAATCGCGCGGTCATTATGATGGTTTCCAGATTTCGAAATGTGCAGTATAACACACGTCTGTATAGCGGATTTCCAACCGGCCGCCGCCGCCGCCGTCCATGAACGACGCGTTGTGAATATTATATTATTATTATATAGTGTCGAGCGAATAAAACGAAAAGTAAAAACGCGCGCGCACACGCCGCCGATTCAGCGGTATTCGATAAAACCGGATATGATGCGGTCTCGTTGTCTATATACGCGCGCGCGCGTTCGCACTGCCAGTACTGCGTACTGCGGCGGCGGCGGCGGCGGCGGCGGCGGCGGCGGGCAGACATAAACGCGCTCGCCAGACAATGCGCCGGACTACCGCGCTCGCGCGTTCTTTGATCACTTCCGATCGCTTTCCAGGCACTTCGGCGAAGACGATTATACACGTTGTGTTGTTATTGGACACAAGCAGAACACCGGACAGTATCGGAAATACAGGGGGGGAAAAAAAAAACGCGACCTCGTATATTATTATTATTGTATATATAGTACCGATACTGGCCCAGTTCCGTCTTTACCCTATGCGGGCACGCGGGGCACGTGCCCAGGGCCCCCAGCCAAATGGGGGCCCCGAATAATAATCGAAATTACAATTTTAAATTGTAAGCTGTAACGTATTCATATTAAAAGGGCCTACTATAAAAGGGCCCTTTAAGCTCCGGGTGCCCATAGGCCCCTGCAAAGCTTAAGACGGCCTTGGATACTGCGCCTTGGCATAAGAACTCGGAAAAACAAACGACGACGTGTATATATATATATGTAGAATAAAAATATTTTAAAAACGTTTTTATACATTTTTAATATTCGAGAAAAAAAGAAATAAACGCATTAAAACGCATCACGAAACCTTATTTTTGTAATCGGCGTCGAATGAAAATAATAAGCTCAATTGAACTTTTATGTCGTGCGTGCGTGTGTTTCGTATATGGGTTGACCGAACTGCATCCAAAAAAAAAAAAAAAAATCATTACTCAATAAAAACGACGTCCGCGAAATGACAAGAATATACGCGCATAATATATATGTGGATTATTTACCCAATTTTTTTTTTTTTTTTTAAGTTTTTCGTTTTATGACACTTAAAATTTTCAAAAAAAAAAATTACATTTATATCGCGTTGAAAGTATATAACCTGCGCAGGTCCATCGTTTTTAATGAATGTATTCGTATAAAATACAGCGTATTATAAACTTTATATAATATTGCTATAATTCGACACTAAAATCCGCAATCGTTTTCCATCTAAAATAATATACGGTTCAACGATTAATAATTATATTTGATTTTTTCCGATTCGTCACGTTTCTCGAATGCTCCGCGAAATACGTTTAAAACTAGGTGCGCATATTTTTTATTCGTGTTGTATCAAAATAACCGAGAATGCGCGTAATATCATCGCGGTGCGTATTACTCTAAAAAAAAAAAAAATTTGATGTTAAAAAAAAAAAAATTCAATTTATGTACTGCAGACAATAACGATGTTCCGTTATATTTAACTGTAAGTATACATATACATATAAACGAGGAACGTATAAATATATAGAATTTCGAGAGAATTTACACTTTTCACTATATGTACTTATTAATGTAAATTGACAGTAAATTGGACGTTCCTTAAATTATATATACACATATTATATTACCGTCGTTTTTGCACAATTATTACAAATAATTTAATACGCAATTTTCGACTTTCTAAAATCGACATTATATCTCCGAATTTCACATTGGATTTGGTAAATTTTCAAACGTATTCCGACTCGTATACGCATTTCAAAATCTCATAATTTATAAAATAAACGATTTCGGTGTAAATATATAATATATATATATATATTATAGAAATGCGTATTATTTTTTACAAGCTCGCACTTTATCGAATTAAGAATGCACATTGATTATATGCGTATATGACATATTATTGTACGCAGGGGCGTAATTACAGGGGGAAGGGGTTATGGATCCCCTCCCATGGGCTTTCTTTTTTACATAACATATTATATAATTTATGAAAAATATACCTAATAAGAATCTAGTATAATTAAAAAAAAATTTGTTAGTATTTACGCAATAATAATTCATAAGATTCCTCAGTTCATTAACTGGTAATCAATAACCAACTGCGATTTGGTTAGGTATTAGGTCACCGAAGAAAAGTTTACTCGCGACGTATTATATATGAAGTACTCAATGAATATTAGCTAAAAAAAACGAACAAAAGTAGAAATGTTTGTTATAAAATTAAAATATGTCGTTTTTGTTAAAGAAAATAACAAAAGCATCAAATATACGATGAATCAATCGCTTTGATATTAATGCTGGAGCCTGGAAGGCTTATTACAATTACGGGTTATCCGATGATAAATTTTATATTCCCTTCCATATAACGTTCGTAATCACGCCGCCACTGATTGTACGTTATATGCGCTCGGATTTTAATATATATTTTTTTTTTTTTTTAAACTATTTTAGCATAATAATAATTTACATTGGCGACGATTTTGTAACGCGGTAAGTGGTGAGGACAACGTGCCATTCGTATTATGTCAAATTCGTTTAAAACTATAAGTACACCTACGTGGCGCGCGTCACACGACGACTTTCGTTTGCAGTATCAAAACGAGTGGGCAAATTATATTATGGAACGCGAATTCATTATTATCGATCCGAAAGTTAACGAGGTATAATACATTAATAATTATTACAAACGAACGATTTTCATTGGAAGCCGTTGAATTTTACCCGAAATAAACAACTGTATATAGTACGCCCTCGGTGTAATATTATATTCGCTGTATTGTATATTATTAACGAAATTATCGTTTTTAATTTGACACTGCAGGCAGGTTATTTAAGAAAATCGCGTTGATGACGGCAACACGACGATGCGAGAGAGCCGAGTACGTGTCTCATAATAATCGTAATTTGTTTACGTTTTATAAAACAAAATATTATTATTTATGAAAGCGTCTCTAACGTCGGAAACTTTGAGTTTTCAAATATTTAATCTCGAAACTGTTGAATAATTGATATCGAAGACAGAATAATATTGCCTCTATTGTTTCGCGTTTTATAATATGGCCGACTAGACGTTATATTTTCCATTTGAATAATATATACGCGGGACGATAATAAATCATAAAGACTAATCCGTTGATTGACAATTATTACAAAAAGCAACGCCTATTATTATTATGTATATACGATTCAAAGGAAATTCGAATATAAAGTAAAATATAAAAAAATACGACGATTTCGGTATGTTTTAACGAATTTCTCAATGTACTATATAATACGAGTAATATATCGTTGCAGGAAAAGTTCACTGTTACCCTCTAAAATTGTTCCTTGAAGTCTATGGAATAAAATGTAAAAAAAAAAAAAAATGTATACGGTTTTTGAAAATTTAATCAGTTTTTATCATACTTTCATATGTAGCAGAATTGTTTTTTCTAGTTATTCATTTTATAAATGTCATCGCTCTTAATCCTTAATATCGTTTAAATCAAATATATTTATATATAGATTGGACGGACATTATCGACAATACCTGCAGCAAATTACCGTCGAGCCAGGAGGTACGTATAAACATTTATATATAATTTACTAAAATATATTAAAAATTCCACGTAAATTTTTTACCAAATTATTATAATTATTATTTTATGTTTGTAATTCTGTTTTAAATAACTATAAATGGTAGACGTTTTCGAGGTCGTCGAAACAGAGTGTAAATGCGGTCGAACGGCGTATAACGGACGGAAAGCCGCCGTCGGAGCAGCAGACGTACAGGTGTGTAAAAAATGATAATGATCATAAAAAAGATAAACACTATTATACGCTGTACGGATCTGGACGCCGAGGAAAGCGGATGAAAATAAATTATTGATGCAGGAAAGAAAAATATTATACGGAAATTTTTTGGACCAATAAAATATAACGTAACGGGATAGTGATTATAGTGGAGCCGAAGGAAATGTGCAGAGAAATAGAAACGATATATAACGAAAAAAATATTTTAGAGATTAGCAAAAAAAAAAAAAAGGGAGATTGCGACGAGAAGTCGATAGAAAAGCTAAGATCCGCGGTAATGGAACAGAACTCGCGGTACGGCGAAAAGACCTTTGGGAAGATCAAAAACTACAAGCCGGGAAGATACGGTCGAGAAAGACGCGGAAGAAACCGAATCGTAAGATTTCGACGCCGGATAGAGACAATCGGACGCGAGACCGGGGCCGGTGTTCTAAATACCATTCGGTATAAGTTTGAAAGTATAATATATCGAGTAATCGACTTATCGAAAATATTACTGATATACTCTCCCGTCTCGGACACGAATAAAATACCGAATTAGACGTCCTATTTTATCGGCGTTCGTCGAATTTAAAGAGGGCTGACATCGCGTCGGAAGAAGACGGTCGTACGGAAAATATTTTCCACACAAAACGGTATAGTTTATAAAAATAACAATTTAATCGGAAATACCGTTAGACGATTTCTGGTTTTCGCGACGTACGAAAAGATTGTCCAGAAACAACGAGTGATCAACTCTGAAATGTTCAAACTGTCCGCCACTCTCGTCTATGCGAAAATGCGTATTCACCGCTCTTGTTCACGCGTTAAAAAACACGTTTCGAAACCGCGTAGAAAACGCGACGGGTCCGTTTAAACTATACGATTAAAGCTTTCGAGTATCGGACGGGTGCAGTGTTAGAACGCGCGACGCACAATTACGCGTTATTCGTATTAAAATAAATAAAAATGAAATTGTACAAGTACAGTGAAAATAAATCATTAAAATTTCTGACGTAATATCGAGTGTAGTGAAAACATTTACGAAACGTTTTCGTGATTTTTTCGTGGGAATCATAATATAAAAATATTGATTGTATATAATATTATAATAACGCGAAAAAAAAAAAAAAAATGTCATTCGGGAAAAAATCGGTAATGTGTCTGTGGTTTGAAAAAAAGTTCTTCCCATTGATCGTCCGCGTACTACAAAAGCATATTATAAGGACCGATGAGCGGCTGTCGTGTACGAATATATAATATAAGAGCGTATATGTACGAGAAAGAGGCGAATCGCCGCGGAATTATATACCGGTTGGTCGCGCGCGGTTTCCTCGCGTTACATCCGGCTGGTCACGGATACTTCAATAAAACGAACGTATAACACACACGGATGCGATACGTGTCGTTGTATAATTCGAGTAGATATTTATATTGCGCGGTTATGACGTCAGAACTCATATAGGTATACACCGAGTGTATATTTTATGTAATTCGAGACGGATTTATAAAAAAAAAAATTATTACACTATATACCGCAATATATAATGATGGAAAGGAATTCGCGAAGGTAATGCAAGGAATAAAACACAAACGTTTCTTTAAAAATTTTTTTTACATTATATTGTATTATTAACGCGTACCGTGCGTATTATCAACTGACTTTTTCCTTTTTTCCTTTTTTTTTTTTTTTTTAAACGGATTATTTTAGTGAAAATTTCGATGGTCGAAATATTAAATTATATTTATTTCGATACTAAGACGACCGTATTTTAAAAACGAGACTCTTAATCCGAAAAAAAAATTCACAGTAAACGCGTATAAATATATAGTGTTAACGAAATTTTATAATGTTAAAAAAAAAGAATATCCTAGTGTTTTACAATTACACAGCGAAAGTAAATTTTTTTTTTATACGTCACGATTTACGGCGGTTTGATCGATAACAATATTTAAATATCCACGATTGTTTCTGAGTTTCTATAAAGGACTACTCTAACGGAAAAAATAGTTTTAAAAAAATTTTTTTTTTTTTTTCTGTAATCTGTCCGCGTGACGTTCGAATTGAAAATATTTTCCGTCTTAGCGAAATATTTTCTTTTTCTAACCGTTCAAATACTAATCGCACTATATCAACCGAATCATAGGCGAATAACACATGCAGAGTTTTACGTTTGAGTGTGTCCGGCCTTTTTTGTAGTTATTTTTTTATAATATAGAGGGGAGGCTATAAACAAATTCACCCATTTTATATGCGTTTTTTTTAGCTCGTAATTTTCTTCCATACACTAAAGTCAAAATGTTTTAAGTATCCAACGCACTTGTTTATTAAACAAACTATATAATACTAATTGTATTTTTTTTTTTTCTTTAGGGTGTGCATTGGCACACCGGCACACCCCGTAGATACGCCTATGATCCGAATTCTATCCACCACACTCTTGTATATTTCGACCGTATTTTGCCCATTCGTCCGTTCGAAACCCGTTGAGATTTTTACAATGAAATGCGCATTTTAAACTCTCTCGAATGTTAGCGTACGTATATAGTAATAATTATAAAGACGAAAAAACGTTGAAGAGTTCACGAAGACTGAATTTGTACTTTTTTAAATGTATTTTCCTATTCACATATTATGCGATTAAAACGCAGGTCAACTATATATATTTCACGTGTACAAACTAAAAAGAGCGAAATTAGCGGGATAAAAAGCGTCTCGTTTGTATAGTTAGAATCTGGGCGAAACGTCGAAAAACGGTACAATCCGGTCTTGAACGGGACTTACGCGGTCACTTTTGTACTCGTGTTTATTTATTTATTTTTTTACACTTTACTCTCACAAATGCAGTACGACGTGGATTTCTAAACCCGGGTCTTGGGTTTGAATCTCCGGCGCCGGTGTACGGTAAAAAAATATATCGGGAAAAATTGAAAAGCGCGTGAACGACGTCGTCGTGATGCGCAGTGCATGAGTCAAAGAAACTGAACGAGCAAACAGTGTACTAAAGACCAGTTTTAGTTTTGCCGTGACGTTTTATTTTTCCCGTAGACAATTTCTCGGGTATTATAGAAATAAGTGTTCCAATTTTTACGGTTTCGTCAAAGCTTTACGCACGAAATTATACGAATACAAGTGGACGGAGGGGAAAAACATCCGGGAGAATCTATTAAACCAAATTATTTTTTTTCAATATAGAGACTCACTTTTATTGTTTATTATTTTTTTTACACAACTCTAGGACCCATTCGATTCCAAAAATCAAACCGCTCCTTAAAAACGTCGTTCGCTACGCCACTGCGGTCGTGTGTACCAACTACCAATTCAATTCGCACCACCACCACCAGTCACCACCCCAAAGTACCTACATTCGTATAGGATACGTGGTATTTTAAATACGCCGCACGGTATAGGCGCGAGTGGCGACTAATAATAATAAATAATAATAATAATAATAATAATAATAATAATAATAATAATAATAATAATAATAATAATAATAATAATAATAATAATAATAATAATAATAATAATAATTTGTTCAGGTTGTCGACGTCGCTTTTTCGAGTAGTAGGTAGTAACAGGTAGTAGTAGGTAGTATAGGTAGTAGTAGTAGTAGTAGTAGTAGTAGTAGTAGTAGTAGTAGTAGTACGGTTTAGTTTACAACACACTGCAGTGCGCATAATATATAGCGAGTTCGTAAGTAGTAGTAGAGGACTGTCTATGAACGGTCAACGCGACCGCGGCCGTTCCATTAGCACATCGCGCGTACCGGCCGTGTGTGTGTGTGTGTGTGTGTGTGTGTGTGTGTGTGTGTGTGTGTGTGTGTGCAGTGCGTGTGCGTTTCGTTCGATGAATGGAGTTCAGTACGCGTACGGACACTGGGCACGCGCGCACACGAGACCGTTTTCTTCGCCCGCCCGCCGTGTCTAAGGTTTGCGAATCAATCAAAAAAAAAAAAATGTTTTTCTCGCGCCCCGAACGAATTCTTTTCGATATTTCGCCTCGTTCGCGCACATCGGTTTTTTTTCTCCCGCCTGCACCGCGTGGTGAACGAAAAATTTTTCAAAATTGTACGCCATTCGAAGCGTTTCTAGGTGGGGGGGGAGGTTTTTTTGTCCTGTGACAATCCACGCGGAGTCGGCGATGCGTGGACAGAGCCGAGAGAGTGCGTTACGGACGGACGAAGGTTTCATCAATCGTGTAAACAGATAATCGCGTCCGGTCGGTGGGACTTTCGTTCGTTTGGATCGCTCTTGCACACGTCCGGAAACGTCGTCTGGTTTTCGTTACCCGCGAGTGTGCGAAATTCGATGCGAATCGTGTGAACGCGTATAGTCGCCTCGCCACGGAACTGCTGACGCGCCATGTTGTATTGAAATAAACCAGGTATATACCAGGTATTTACACTATACGGAATCCGTTTGGAGCACAAAAACAAAAAAAAAGTCAAGTGACTCGTATAACACGACCAATTCGATAAGTATAATATTATTTAATATATTGGCTGGTGCGCGCGGTGCAGGTGGGATTTCAGAAGTAGTCTCGCGGAAATATTTCTGGATCACGCGGAATACGGCGAATGTATACGTTTTAAAATTCTGAGCGGAGCGATAGGAGGAATGTATTGGTTTTACGCGGTGATGCGTTTTTTTTTTTTATGTCTGTACCAAAAAAACGTACTAGAAAACAGAGTGTTCCGATCTTTACGGTCATACACGGTTATATTCCGGTAGCGAATCGCATCTAGTCGCGGTACTTTATATAGAGAGGTCGTTTTTCGATTTTCTTAAAAGATTAAAAAAAACACTCAAAAACTACCGAAAAATTACGTGAAAACGCGATTAATATGTAAATTTATATATTATATAAGGAGATAAAAAACGGTTCAAAAATGTCCTTTAAATTTTGTGCCATTTATAGCAATTATAGAGATTTCGAGGTGTTTAATTCGCGAAAAAAAAACGGGTCATTTTTCGTTTTAAGGATTAAAAATTTAATACAACGTCTGACGCAAGTTAATTCAAATACACTAAAAAAAATAAAAAATCTCTTCTCACGGTTTTCCTTTAATAAACGTTTCGACTTTTTCCACAAAGTGTATTTAATTTTTTTTTTTTTGGTAGGAAAATTACGTTTGTTCGAAACTATAATGCGGTACTAAAATCTCGACGTTTTTACCAAACACTTTCTACTTACCTATATATTAACGAAAATAATTTTTGAACGCTTTTAGCTAGTTTATTGTAAGAAAATGAGGCATATTGTACGGTTAATCGTAAATTATGTATTCTACACACACTATATCATTATTATATACACATGTTAATAATAAATGATATTATACACACCGAAGCTATACGCTCAGAATCGTTTTATCGAAAGCGACGATTTAGAATTGCTTTAAAATGTATACGGTAATAATAACAAAAGTCTAAAATCTTTATCCGAACAATTCGCTTAAGCGACATCCACAATACTCCGCGGCTCGCTACACTTTTGTTTTTAAAAGTCATATATAATTTTAAATTTACACGTGCAGCAGTTGTTGAAAATAAAATTATTTACTCAGAAATTTTCATTTGATTTATACTTTGATACTTTTACAAAACGGTGCATTCGATATTTCTTCCGAATTGTTGAACATAAAAGAATATACCACTAACATTAAAAAAAAAAAAAAATACGTAGCTTATACGAATGTGCGTTTCGGTTATCTATCAACAGGACTTATAAAAGTTGTAACTATTAAAAATTGCATTTGTTTTGTAAAATTTAAACGTATATTCATTATATAACGCTGCAGAATTTCACTGAATGTAGAGATTTTTATTTCAAAATAATTTTCGCGTTAATTTATTTACTGGGTAATAATTTGATAGCGATTTTGGTTTTCTTATAATGTTTTTAAGAATACGGTGTACATGCGGATGGGTAAACGAGACAATTTTTGACTCGTATTGCGCGTTAAAACGATTCACCGCACGCCACTGAGTTGCATTATAAATAAATAAATAATAATAATAATAATAATAATAATAATAAAACAGAGTGTTCGCATAATATATTCTCTAGCTTCTATCTGCAAGGGCGACTTGGCTAGAGCACGAGGTGGCGGCATTTTAAGGACCAGAATTTCATAAAATATTTCGAGAATTTGAACGGATTCAAAAGAGTTTGTGGGTTTTTTAATGTACCTTGCTGCTGCAGTAACTTCCAAAATGAGAGCAATATTCTTCTGAAATTCGATGGAAAAACGAGAATCTTTAGTAAAATTCAGCGTAAAACACTTTATTTTATAGCTTCTTAATTTCCATCAAAATATGCATCTTATGCGTCCCGTACTAGGACTCCAACTCTACCCAATTAATATATTATGTTCAACGTTTGTTTTTTTTTTAATAATTATATGGCATACGATTTTATTATTTATAACGGTCTATGAATATAATTAGAGCATTAAAAAAATATGGCCGATTTTTCTCGCTACTGGCTTTAATTACAAAAAAAATATATATATCACATGTATCAAGCGATTCTCGAAGAAAGATAAAATATTATGTAAATTTTGTTTTTAATTCTGATTTATTTCCCGGACATATTTCCCCCCACAGAAGACCGCCGGTTACGAGTTATACAACGACATCGTTGACAACGCGTCAAGATCGTATATAATGATACCGTATTATATAGATGATAAAGAAGATTATGTATTAAAAAAAAAAAAACAAATTTTTATTTCTATTTATTTAAAGAGAAAAATATTAATATTAATTTCAATTTTATTTGTTATCATTAATCTCACTCTTTTTTTTTTTTTGTCAAAAAAATAGCTTATTCATATTTAGGTTGTCTTTCGTCGAAAAAAAAGAAAAAAATCGACGACAACCGTCACTGTGCGTATACAGAACAAGTTCAGGAACACAAATCGAGTACAATTTTGCACGTTTATTTTTGTTTCTTTTTCTTCGCGTAATAAAAACGATTGTTTATTGTTGAACGCTTATGATGTTGCGCTAAAAAAAAAATAAAAAGTAAATTAAACGAAAGAAATCCAAAGAAAGTATTACATTACGTATGGTCGGATGCAATTCCACTGTTGCGAGTGCGTCTCGTGTTGTTGTCGATTCCGAGACGTTACACGAGAACGTGGACTTTGAATTTCTTGATTATCACCGCTCGTATCAGTGAAATATTTTCCCATTAATTTTTTAAGGCGTTTCAAAAAAAAAAAACATAAAAAAACCGGCCCGTTTTCGTAGCTATCTTTCCCATTTCAAGAACTCCCGATTATAGTAATAAATCGTGGCCATTGTCGTGAGCTGCAGGAGCGCATTAAGTTTCAATGTATGAGGGTGGGGGGTGCAAATATAATTTGCTGCTCCTAAATATACATTGCAGACTAAAATTCCTAAAATACAATTTAATATGTTAATTGAATAAATTAAAATAAGTTTTTATTACGACTTATTAGTGTTTTTTTTTTTTGAAGAGGCGGGGTGTGAAAAGAGACGGAGTACACCTTTTAAAAAACATTTTAACATACCCTTTCTAATTTATTAGACCCCACGCGAATTTATAATATGTATTCATTGCTTATATACTTTTATAGTTTACTTATACGTTATATTCGCAAATTGTTAATGAACTTTGGTGCACCTCTTTTAATTTTCCCAAATACAATTCCCATTTTTAATAGCTATACGCCTTTTAAACGGTATTCGAAAGCGTTTTATTACACTTACACGAGTTAAAACGGCGCTTATTCTAACGAATTTTTTCTACTGCCCAAAATCTAAATAAATTCCGTTGAGATTTATTCGGATCATAATATACTCCCTATCCTAAAAATAGGAAATGCAGTGTAAAAACCACGTGTTTTTTTTTTCAAATCTTTTATACTTTTACTCCTTATTCTACTTATTCTCCCAAATAAATAGTTAATTAAATTAAAATATTTATAACACAATAAGAGAATAATCGTATTGATTTTAATTTTATTTATTTAATTACCTAGGATTATAGTTCACATTTAAAACTTCCTTTTTTTTTTGTTTTTCGAATAATTAGTATATCGGTATCGTCTTCCAGAACGTCTCTTTTCGGTAACGCATTACATATGTAAACACATTACGTATAATGGTGTTGGTGTGCTCGAATTCATGGAACCAACTGCTCATCAGACATTTTCCGTCACCCAATTCGAGTCCTGCTGCCCGTTAGAATAAGGTTTGTGTTAAAATATTTTTGGTATTTCAAAAAAAAAATTATATGTTACGCATAAGCCGACGAAATGGAATCGTGCGTGTATAACGATTGTATTACGAGAGCGGTAATTCTCTCTCTCTCTCTCTCTGTGTGTATAACTTACAATCGATTGATTACGGTAATAGCGATCGTTATAAAGTCCAATAGTATATCTATATTTATAGTTTTATTGGAGTCTGTGCTCATATATTAGAGTTTTTTTTTACGGTGTTAAGACTGTTAAGAAAATGCAGAAAACACTTGATAAACAAGTGACTTCGTGGTTCCAGTGTATCCAATGCGTACGATTGGGAAATACGATTTGAACAGATGCGTATCAAAAGATGAAAAATTTGGGAAATTAAAAATTTGTTTTTTTTTTAAATATTTTAGAAGAAGAAATACGGCGTATTCGATTGGGTGTCGATTTCAGTGACTATATACTAATTCAATTATCGAAATTCGATTAAACATTCGTTTACGACTTCTCGGTTTCCTACAGGTAACGGCGTCTCTGTAAGTATCTCGTAAAGCAGCAGGACGCTGCGGGGTATTGGATATATCTACGAAGGCCTCCTGCACGTGGAAAGTGTTTGGTCCAGTGACATTTATTTATTTTCAAAAATAATACTTCGATATTTTGGTGTGCATGACCATTTTGTAAATTTTATACTACGAAATTATAAGTTAGATTATTATATTAAGGTGTATGAATCGTGTTTTTTCATTTTTTGCAAAAAACTGTTATGTATTTTTACCCGACTACAAACGATTTTAACGGTTATATACTATTATATTATTAAATATATATAAAAAAAAATATTTCCATAAAATTCTTGTTTAATAACATATATATATATTATGTGGGAAAAGTGATAATAAGAGGTGATGGTTAAATATACAGGGGGCTCTTATTGTGTGTTAATCGTTGATTTCAGTGCGTATTTTCGTTGTAAACGCAACTCACGAAATTTTAGTCATCATAATATGATGTCGAGGCGCGATGACGAAGATTTATTTCAAGTCGATGAGTGCTGCAGACCATCAAGTGACGCGCCATCTATTCAATACGGAACATTTGATCATCAGTGGCGGCGCGTAATTACGAATTTTATAAGGGAGGGGATATATAATTTAGCATTGGATAACCCATAATTGTAAAAACCCTTCCAATATAATTATCAAAGTTAAAGTGATCGATACTCGGTATTTTAAACTTTTATTATATATTTTTTTTAAACGACGTATTTTACAAGAAATTTTCTAATTTTCTTCGTTTTTTTAGCTAATTCATCGAGTGTAGTTCATCCGTTTTTACTTCAGCGCCTAAATATATGAGTAAACTTTCCGGTGACCTAAACTATAACCGCACCGCCATACCTGCAGTTGGTACAGTTACCCGCGGGGTCAAATAGTAAACCGAGGAATATTACGAATTACGATAAATGCTATAACCAATAATTTTCGATAGTACAAAAAAATATTATTTTTATTGTTTTTAATTGTTATAATTTCTTATATTTTTTTTTTGTACATTAAATAATATGTTATACGCAAAAAAGAAAGCCCACTGCAGGAGGGGATCCATCCCCCATATCTCCCCCGCTCCGACCCGTAATCACGCCTCTGCTGATCATATAGTACCTATCTCTTCATCGAACCTTCGCTCCCGCACGATGAGCGTTGCATATTTCATTATTTTAAGCTGTGTTGCGTGTGTGTGTGTGTGTGTGTGTGTGTGTTTTTTTATCTATTTTTTTATCGATCCAAAGTCGTGTAAAAAAAAAAGCGAAAAAATAAAAATAAAAAAATTCCGAACATTTATCGCCCGCCGCGCCGTACAATATTATTTAAGTTCGCGTACCGCCATCACCACCTTTGAGCGTTATTAATATTATTATCGGTCGATCCGAGCCGCCGGCTTATCACTATATTATGTATTATATAACGTTTCAACGTCCAAACTCCTCGTCTCCTTTGCAACGGTATAGAGAAAAAATTCGATTCGACAGCGCACCGGATTCCGCCTCCCACCGACGACGACGTGACGCGCAGCCGCCGCCGACGACCGCCGTTTTTCCGCATTTCGTTCGCCGTCGCCGGGCCGTTATCGTCGCAGAAAAGTCCGCCGGGCGCAAAGTCGCGAACGCGCCTCGTGATTTTTTAATTCGCCGTTTCCGCACAGTTTTCTACGCGTTTATTTTATTTTTATTTTTTTCTCTCTGTTGCCGTCATGGAACGTTCGCTGCGATTGGTCACGTACCTGGTGCCCGGGCACCCGGTCGAGCTGTACGAGTGCGTAGCGCATTATCTGGAAGACGAGCTGAAATTGAGGACGACGCTGATGTACGAGTCCAGAGACATCATCGAACTGTTGGACGACGGACGTCCGGATGTTTTCCGGCTGAACGAGGCCGACCTGGGTACGTCGAATTCGTCGTGTACCAATACACTATTTGTTATTATCATATTATACGCGTAGGTAGGCGGACGCAGGTGGTATGCGCAGCTGTATGCCCTAATCAAATAAAAATATGTATTATAGTATCGGGCAATTGTTTAAGAAAAAAAAATTAATATTTATTTAAATACGTACCTTGGCAATTATGGTAATTTGTAAAAAAAAAACCCCCCATATTATTACACAAATTAATTGTTAAAAGTGGTTTATTAATATAAATAATTTTAGAAATCAAAATGTTTCACTTCTCGCCCATTCGGTCGGCCCACAAATCTGATACTATAATCGTGTATAAGGTCTGCGTCCGCCTATGATATTATTATTATTACGCGCGATAAAATATTGTATTTATCTGCATTGGCCGTGAAATGTCGACGATAATGGTACCTATACACTGCGTTTATTCGGTCTAAACCAGGTGGTTCCGCCAAACCGTGGGACGCAATAAAACGCGTGATGGGCCGCGTGAAGAACGTGAGCTGAAAACAAAAATTATTATTACTATTATATTATCTGTTTGAAACTTTGAATAAGATTCAACTGAAATCGGTTTAGACGGTAAAATCAATATTTTATCGACGTTCCGGTTTTTTATTCAAAACGCTTTCTGCCAAAGCTGCTTCCCGTTCGATTATTCGCGTATTGTCTCAAGTCGGATTTTCGGTCGTTTTTTTTTTTTACTTCTGTTTACCAAATAAATCGTACTTTATACAACACTGTTACGGTGTGTATACGAATTGTTTTTATTAATATATATATATATCGTTAATTATTCTAATCACTCGTATTGCATAGCGAAAATTAAAAAAAAAAAAATCGATTTTTGTGTACATTTGAAAATTGTCGGAAGTGGGTCGCGCCTATAAAAAGTTTGGGAACCTCTGGCCTAAACGTATATTTGCTTGCGGCGATAAAATCGTCGTCATTCAATCGTGTACTGGGAAATAAGACGTTTTCACGTTCGCGAAAATAATATATTCTTACGGTGTCCGGGCGGGGCCCCAGAAATTATTATTATTTTTTTTTCGACGCCAAAACGTTCTTTTGTATGACATTTTTTTCTCATTATTTTACATAATTTGTGTAAAAACGTTTTGAAAAAAAAAAAACGTTCAAAGCGAGAAGGATATTATTTGATCGCAATAGGTAACTGCTGCAGGCTGCAGCAACAACCAAACGTTATATATTATAAAATGTACCATAAACGTTTTCGTATGGAATACGCGTTTATTCGTTATTCAAATTCGAAAATACGAAAATTCTAGGCTTACAAAACCCCGTGGAAGGCGCGGGGTCCTGGGCAGCTGTCCTGCAGCCCTTTCGCCAGGGCCGAATCGATATTCGTTTGTATAAGCGTGAAAATTCACTTCGATTTTGTTCCACGCCCTCGGCGTACGATCCAACACGTTTTTTTTTTATATAAAGCGTGCGAATAATTTATAATAATATTTATTATATCAACGGGTAAAGAGTTCATTTTCTCTCTCTCTCTCTCTCCCAAACGAATTTTATACCAATCGTCCGAGAAAACAACGATTATATTACTGCAGTGTTTTTTTACGAGTCTAATTAAAAAAAATATATCGTATTTTCGTGTTCTCGCGGTCTAAAAACGCGATAAGAGACTCGTGTCGAATACGAATATTCGTTATACGTGAAAGGTTTATCACGTGTTACGTGCGCGCTTGCACACGGAACGACGGAAAAACGAACCGTTTTAATATCGTTTATTATTATAAACGTTAAAAATCACTTTTTTTTTTGTTAACTTTTGTGAACTCTCTTATCGTCATTATGATTATTATATTATATTTCAATGCTAAGTATTTGATTTTAATTAAATATACTTTCATTCGCGTGGACAGACACACAAAGTGAAATGAGCGTATAAAGTTTTAAATCATTAACGTTTAAAGAATACAAAAAAATTAATCTTAAACGGTCGTGAGTGATTATATATATATGTTTAGAGTGTGATAGGTGGCACTATCGATTAGAGGTTAAAAAATTTTTTTTTTCCTAACGTTCTACCTTTTACCCCTCTTATCGCGCATTGATACGCGTTTGATGTGCTATAATAGAATATGTTTTTGAAAATTGCATTGAAATAATCGTGTACTTCAAGGCCGCGACCGTACCTATGTATTAATAATAATAATTATTGTTATATTGTAATTGGCGTAATGAAAAACGATTATCCGCACAATATAATTTATTATTAAACGTTTTTTACGTTTTATTATTTCTTCGCGCGTTTAATCTAATCGTATACGAATGGCTGAAATCGAATGCGATCGATTATCCGTGTAACGTGACGTGTATGTTAGGCACGAATATTGTATATCACACAAGTATTATATTATTTTCGTGGCGAATTATCATATTTTATTCGGTGCTTTTTTTTTTTTGTCTCATTACACGCGCGAATTTAAGGACACAAATTCGATTCATACGAAAATTCAAAAACCCAATTATATTATATATATTTTCAAATTCCGATTTGTTGTTATCTCGATTTAAAAATGTACGATAATATAGTTAAAAGTAAATAATACACTTTTTTTGCAATGCTGGGCGTTTGTTTAACTAAGTTAAATTAAGTTAATATAAAAAAAATAGTAAAAGTTTAAAGTTAATAGTTTTTTCTCGGCGAAAAGTTAAGTTTAAAAAAAAAAAATTAACTTATGAACTTAAATTTTTTTTTACGAGTTAGTATAAGATTTGAGATATACGAGTATAATTAGAAATAAGTAAATTAGAAATATAGAATTACCTACCGTACAACCAAGAATAAGAAAAATTTTATCGTCGTTTACAAATACATACAAAAAAAAAATTAAATAGTAATAATTAATAGAAAATCTGAAAGTGAAAAAAATTGAAGAACGTATAACGAATTACTAAATAACAATTTAATAACAATTTCTAATAAATCAGAGATCGTTGGTAAAAATGGTTTTAAATGGAATACATGGTGAATCAAGTTTAGAGGAAAAGTTCTTTAAAAAAAATATTCTACTACAATGAAATATTTCATTTTTAAATTAAAAAAGTAATGAAAAATAATTTAGAGGTTAATTTTTAGGTAAATGTTTCAGTTTTGCAACGTAGAAAGGATGTATTGGTTTTACATTTACAATGATGACATTTTTTTTATATTATTGAATGGTAATGCCTACATTTTCATCGGACAGCCACACGCCATTCGCCAATAATAAATTGACAAAAACTGTACCTACTAAATGTCTATAAATGTTTTATCTGTAGTAGTGTGGTATTTTCCTTAAACCATCGTGTGATAATAATATTCACGTCAACAATACAATATTATTCCACGAAAATAATGAAAATTTATGTCAAAACAAAATAAATTTGCTTCACGTGGGGCACCGGGCTATTTAATTACCTGGAATTTACAATCGTTTTAATATTAATGACTTCTACTAAGATAAATGGTAAATACCATTGCGGATTTTATTTTATTTTTCGTCTATATTATCGTATACTTAATATAATCGCATAAATGTTTAATGTAAAACAACTGTTTTTTTTTTACTCAATCGTTTTGACAATAGACATTATGAAATCAAAATGTATCAGTTATTTTAAAATTAACTTAACTGAGTTTTAGTTAAAAGTAACTCGTTATTTAAAAGTTTACAAAACAAAAATAAGTTAAATTAATAAGTCGAGTTAACAAAAATAAAATACAGGAAGTTAAGTTGAAAGTTAAAATTAACTAAGATTTTAACTTATAAACTCGTTAATGCCTAGCATTGCTTTTTTTGTATCGCGAGTGAAATTCGAGGCGTAAATTGCCTTCAAACACACGAACTATACATTTTTCATTCGAGTTATAAGTAAGATTCATCAATTTCAAAAAGCATTCGTTTTATAATGATTACGCAATTGATCAAATTTGATTAGAATAGAATTCAATTGTCAATTTTTTATTATTATATAAATTCGCATTGAACGCACTGTGCATTAAATCTAAACATATTACGCGAACAGTTTTGTACGTATCATATGTTATATAGGGCTGGATCTTTGATTTAAATACATTTTTTTTTTTTTTAATTATTTTACTAAAGAAATATCGACGCGTAAAATTTCGTTGCAGTATTTTTAGTATTTCTTCTGCCAAATCAAAAATATCGTTAAACACTAAAACGTAAAATCATTATAATTTTCGGCACACTTTATTGTATTGTCACCCAATACATTACCTTGTAATTATTAATCGACTAATGCTGGTTTCGTTGTAGGTTTTTTGAATCCGATGCAATACATAAAGATGAAAAGTTTGCCCGTCAAACATTTCGACTTGTTGCCGGTCACTCCGGTGTTCGTGCATCGTAAGAACGCGGCACAACGACCGGGATACTACTCGGACATCATCATGCACACGGACGCCGAGTTAGACGCTATTTTATATATAATAAATTTATACATGTATATGAATATACAATCAAGCCAAAGAGTATTTATGAAAAATAAGAAGTAGGTATGTAGGAGTTGTTAATATTAAATTCGTTTATTTATTGTCGGTTTCGATGAAAAGCCCTCATCGCAAGTGTTTAGCGAAAAAAGAAAAATACGACAACGGAATAAAAAATAAAAGTCACCAAAATCGTGAATATTACAATGAAAAACTTAAAAAAGAAACCAGCCGAGAGATTGTGTACATATAGTAAATCAAACTGTTAAAAATGACAATTATTTTTTATTAATATTATATTTAATATGTAAAATATTGTTTTTTTAAATCTGTTTGTATATTTTAAATTATATTGTGTTTAATTTCTTTATATGTATACGCGTGCAATAATATGATTATTTTTTTTTAAACACGTTTCGCAAAATTCGAATTCGGATTAGCCCTTTGTAAATTTTATTTCAGAGACGTGTTATGTTTTGTGTCTTTTTTTTAAAAAATATTTCTACTCGTTTTACCAGTATGAAATTTAACAGACAACTATACACTTACGCGCTTGTAAATTCCAGGATTATTAAATTTCTTGAAATCATTATTTCGAAATTGTTTTATTTTTTGGCCCGTAGTAAATAAAGAAATTTAATACGAATTTCCGTATTTTTCCCAATACTCTTTGGCTCGATTGCTTATATTCGTATACTGCACATCACACAAATCTATTATTTTCGTACATTAATTTATAGTTTTAATTTTTTTTTTTTTATTCCTATTTCTTTCGCGTATCTTTTTTTTTTCTCTTATTTCGTTGATTTTTTTTTACTGTTTTATTATTTATTACGTAATATTCCTACGAATACGAATTACGTATTACGACACGCGTTTAGACAAACCAAACGTTTTGTTTTCGCGCAATAAACGTGTTTTATACATTATATATACGCCTATATGCAGGAAAACAGTGAAATCGATTTTGGACCTGAGAGGCAGCAATTTCGGATATACCGGAAACAATTCGCTGAGCAGCAGTATTACGATACAGAAGTTGCTCAGGGCGCAAGGCGAGAACTCGTCGTTTTTCGGCAACACAATAAGTAAGTACACAAAAAAAAAAAAGACGTATTATTTTTCTCCATTATATAATAAACGTTTGTATTGTTTATTATACGAACTGAGCACTACGGCACATTTTCCCGTGTCGTATTCGACGACGCGAATCGTTTAATTTTGTATCATACTGCACTGGGTGTCTAAAAAAGAACGCCGGATTTTAATCGGTTATAAATCAAATTTATTTCCGTAAAAAAAAAAAACATACAATTCTCCTACAGGAGAAGTTTGGGTTTAAATGTGAAAAAAAAATTATAACGGGGAATATGATTCCGTAGGGGCGGGAGGGCTATTAACCCTATACACACTGCCAGTGGCGGATCTAAGATTTTTTTTTTTTTGGGGGCCCAAAATGTATAATTCTATAAGTACAATATTTAGGATTTGATGTAAGACCTTCGAGTAAATATAATAGTATAAGTTATTGAACAATGAACATAAACTATAAATTACGGATAAGATTACAGACAACATTATCGCGCAACGACCACTATAACGACGACTTACAATCATTAACTACGAATATAATATAACAACCAAGGGGGGGGGAGGCCCGGGCCCTTCGAGCCCCCCCTTGAATCCGCCACTGCAAGGGAAACAATCGTTCTGGAGCGTGAGAAATTCCCGGACAGATTAATGTCGTTGCGAGGAGACCGAATGCCTACACGACTCGATCTTGCGACTAGACACAGTAGTCTGTTTTATTTTCTCACGGGGGTACACCGATAATCACAGTGAGTTCACCAAAACAAACTCCGAAATGTGTCGGGACTTAAAAGAAGAAATTCAACGTGTCCTCGCCGTGAACTCGATGGTACAGTGTGCGATCGGATGATGGTGAATTTCATGAACCGAACAAACTCGTGTAGCGTTATATGCCCGATATCGTTTTTCATATTTAAACTTAAGCTTCTTCCGTAGAGAATGGTACGTTAATTTTTTTACCGAAATAAATTTGATTTTTAAACAGATTAAAATCCGGCGTTCTTTGTGAGTGACATCCTATACAAATTGTTGTCGAACCCGAAATTATTCGATTCGTATATATTTACACGCATTAACGGTACGTGTGTGAGTCGAGTACGCGAATAAATAAAACGTAAGAGATGTTTTTCGGCGAAATTCACAGAAAACAACGATGAAAATATAGGAATATATTTGATATGTGATGCGGGAACAGAGTTTTCGAATTGCGTGAAAAAAAAAAAGTATATACACTGTAGGCACAATAATAGTAGGTATACGACGTCTGGACTGCTATAAATTAGGGCAGATATTAATATGTCTTAAAAACCTATCAAATATGTATGCAGTTATGCGCTAAAAATTACCAAAATATGCCCTTAAAATATGCTCTAAAAAAAATTTAAAAATCTAAGAAAATTCGAAAATTGTATTTTATTACTATTTTTAGTTATTACAGCTAATCTCAACAAAAATATTTTACATTTTTTATAATATAATATTATTTTAAATGTTCAATATGTTGAATTTAAATATTTATTTTAATTTGATTTATCGAATGGCGTTGTTTCACGATTCATGAAATAAACTGTAAAATGTATAGATTACATTATTTGTCATTATATCTCGTATTATTAAGAAATTGAAAAACCATAAAAACCAAATTAATAATATTTTACCTAAAACATTGGTAATAAAGTTATCAATTCGCCTGTTGATAATTACAAAATTATAAATTTTAAGCAATTATTTTGTAATTATCGATTATTTTTAGTTGAAAATGACTTTAAAATGTTCAAAATCCTAAAATATGTGCTAAAAATTCAAAAATGGCAAAATATGCAAAAATATGCAAAATAAAAGTTTGTTCATAGAATAGTTAGGTCATGAAACACATTTTGGTTAAACTAGCTATTTTTTTTTTGACCAACCAATAACAATATGCAAAAGCAAATAAATATCGGCCCTAGATATAATATTATATAAGTACACGCTCGGCTAACTCGACAATGAAATAAATCCGGAACGTTTAATATAATAATTGTCGTGTCAATATGCATTCCTGTATAGCAAAAAAAAAAGAAAAAAAAATGTATATGCGAATAATATACTAATGCGAAATAATCTTGTTATATTTCGGGGAACGTAGGTACAAGTAAACAGCGTTAGATATAAGAATGAATAATTATACTCGATATTGATTTCCAAGTAAACTAATTTTTATTATTCAAATAATACACGCGTATATTATTATTACGATAAAAGTTATTCGGTGTGCGTGTTAATGACAAAAATAAAAAGCTTTATATGTGACATGACATATATGCAAGAACGATTATTGAAAAAAAGAAAACCTATCGATTATTATTGAATTATTCATTATTTCCCGGTAAACGTGTCCAAACACCTGCACGTTTTTTTTATTAATTAAAAATACCGTACATTATGTATGCGTGATTGTATTTTTATCTCGTACGTTTGAATTTATTTTTGTCTTATTATTATTATTTTTTTTTTTGAGCGGTTAATTTTTCAATGTACAATTTAGTCTAATAAAAGACAAAATGTTTTTTAATTGACGCGCATTACTATTTCTAAATGTTTAAAGTTCGATTTTTGCGCGAATTGACGATTTTATTATTGTTGAAAAAAACATAAAATATATAATTTCGGTATTGAAAAGCTGAAAATTTAATAAGCATTATACCTAGCAACATTATAAACATTAAAAAAAAATCTGTAATGACAATATTAATTTTTTTTAATTTAAAAAAAAAATTCATTGAGTGTCACAAACATTGAATTTTGGTTTCTTTGTAATATTCCAAAAAAATAATAGATCATCTGACATTTTTACCGATATAAAAATATGTTTTACTATGGACACGAGAAAAAGATTCTTGTCTAAATATTATTAAATTATGATTTAGTGTTTATTTCGAGTGAAAATGAAAGTGTAAAATAAAGATTTTTGTATAAATTAAAATTCATGACTACTGTAATTTTTATTACTGAAGAACTGGATAATTAATACAGACTTAAACGCGTAACATTACGTTATCATTATCATCACGGCGGTTACTGGTAGATTTTATTGCACTTTATTCGAATACTTTATTTGACAATTTTTGGCAATATGGCACGGTCCGTAAAAAGAAAACACAATATATTTTGTTAATAATTTTTCGATAAAAGAACAGAGAACGGATTTGTTGACAAGGGACGGAATACCTTATATTATATTGTTCTAAGACGCGTGGAATGATGTAACAAATTAATAATCATACATAAAACATTTTCAATGATATTCATTTTTCAAGGATAACTAAAAAGTCCATTGAACTCGATGATTTTTTATCGCTTTCGCCTTTTCAAAATAATTGGTTTTAATTTGAAATTTAAAATTACGAAAATTAAAGTTGCGCATTTCAGTGTATTACAGGTAAATGTATACATTTTTACGAATTGTATAAAAATTTATTTACTTGAAAGTATAATGAAAATAATACGCTGTTGAAAAGTGTTGATTGTATTTTACCGTTTTCAATAGAAAGTTCTCTTGAGTTTAAAATATAGAAAGTAATACACTACATAAGTCAATGACAGTGTAATAAAATAAATATCTATTCTTTCACCGCGCGTATTATTCGCAATATCGATTATCGTCTTTATCAACGGAGTATATATGGAGTCAAGAAAGAAATTTTGTTCAGCCATAATCGTTAAGAAACAAAATGATAAATGTGCGTGCAGGCTAATATTATTTTATTAAATTCAATAAAACTCAATCGTGTGTGTGGGTCAGATGTGCGAGTTTAAACGAAATTATTTTAGTGGAACTATAAAGAACTGTAAGTAATTTACCATATTTTACGAGGTTTTAACTCGTCGGAGCTTTCTCGTTGCCGTTTTATTAGTCTAAAACAGGCGCGCACTAGCGAGTTTACAAATTTTCTTGTTCATTATTTATACTGTAATAATATAAATGTAATAATAATATTGTTTTAGGAGGATTTAGTCCTAATATTTAATCTCTCCTGGTTGCGCCACTGGTCTATAATCATTTAACCTTATACGGATTTATACATCCGATATTGGATACGTCGATCATTATAACGTCGTGTTATCATAGTTTGCTTTGTTTTCAGTCCGATTTACTTCGAAAAACATTTAGCATACATAATATAATATAGTCTTGTCGTATTCGATATAATAGCACGAGAGTGACTATAACTTTAATGGCATCCGTGGCCGTGTAAAAAGTGATTTTGTATATGTCATTAGATTTGGTTAATGAAATAATCACATCTTTACATGAATATTTATAAGAATAAAACACCGGTATTCGATTAAATGATTTTTTAAATTTATATAGCCATTACACGATATATTAGTTTATCTCATTGCGTGCGAAACAATGAAAGAGGAAAAAGGTATGAACATAGTATTAATAATAATGTCCTTTCATTTACTCTTTTACATTTTAATATATTTAAATATAATAGTTTTGAAAATAATATGGTAAAATTCGAGGCCACCTGTACGTATAACTGCGAGCGTTTAATTTCTTTTGAAAACCACCGTTTTTCCAGAGAGAGAGAGAGAGAGAGAGAGAGAGAGAGAGTTTATTTATTTTATTATTATTAAATTTATTTTATAACAATAATAATTGTGCGTTGTTACAGAGACGGGAAATCATTTGTTGTCCACTAAGATGGTACAAGACAAACAAGTGACCGCTGCCGCCGTCGATTCGACCGCTTTTTACAATTACAAAAATGTTTTGTACAAAGACTCGGACGACATTTGCGTGTTGGACAGCATCGGCCCACTACCGCCGTACGCGATCATATGCAACAAATTTCTCGACGGTAAACGATTTGTAATAAATTTGATATTAATATATATATATATATATATATATATCGACTCTCGATAATTCGAAGTTGGTGGGACTGTTGAAAAATTTCGAATTACCGAGAGTTCGAAGTGCTGAGTAGTTCGAAATATCGAGAGAGCAAAAAAAAAAAAATTCGAATTACTGAGTGTTAAGAAAAAAAGTTTTGTTTTTTATTATTGTACATAATTATTAAATATTTCGGCAAATTAGGCGGTATTACAGTTATTTATTGTCTTTAAAATGTAAATGTTTTTTTTCCGAAATCGTCAAAGACTTGTATTTTTTAAAATTAGACGTGCTTATCACAAGAACTTTACTTTAAAACCAACCAAACGAAACTAAAATAAAACTACATTCGGCTCACGACGAGTTAAATTACGATAAGAGACGGTTAAGAAATAAAACGGTAATGTTCTTACGATAATAATTCTGTAGTCGTCAAAAATAATAAGCTAAATTTCTACAAGATTGTGTAGTAAATTATTAACGAAAAGATTATAAGAAATACATTTGGTACTTCGAATTACGAGCGCTGAACGGATGAAACTTTGAACTGTCACGTGTTAGTGGCCAGTTTTGCCAAAATTTAATTTCGAATTACCGAGTGTACTTAAATGCATTGTTTTTATTCGAATTACTGAAGGTTTCGGATTATTGAAGGTTTGAATTATCGGGAGTCGACTGTATATACGTATTATATTAATATAAATATTAAATAATTAATGAATCTACACTGTACTTTTATCGTTCATACAAAAAATATCCACGTATAGAATAATATTATAATATGTATAAAACACATTGTAAAACAAACGATAAGAAAACTATTTCGTTTACGTGATTCTAATCGAAAAAACTATGGTATTGTACGACATTGTCGTAAGAAGAAAAAAAAAACAATAGTAGTTTAGATAAATAATTTATATTTTTTATTTGTACACATTTACATATATAGTATTATATATCACTCGCGTTCCTTGGCCACCGAACCAGATATTCGACTTTCCTATAAGTACTCGTGTTTTGTGATACCTGCAGTGTGTGTGGCGGAACATCGGCGGTATATAAAATTAATTTTGTTTTCATTTCTTATACGAAGAAAATCGGACGTTTTATAGTTTTTCGATAGATTTTTTTTATATCGAAAAAACTAACCGAGTAGACTTACCATAGGCGCAACTAGGTTAAAAATTTTAGGGGGGGCTAAGCCCTAACCCTAATCAATTATGTAGTGAGTAGATAAGTCTAGGTACATCATTTTTATAAATTTTTCTAATACAGAACATAATGTAAACACAGAATATATTAAAACATTTTTTTATATTATAAATAATTCTGTTTTCAATTATAAACAATATATTTTATATATTTGGCAGAATTTTGATTGGGCACCCGTAGGTTTCTGCCATGCCCGTGTATTTATCAATATGAAAACTACATGAAAAAAAAATTAAATTATTTATATAACATTATATTTATAATTTATTAAGAAATACGCCTATTAAAGTATTAAACTTTTTTAAGGGGGCTAAAATGGTTTTTTGGGGGAGGGGGCTAAGCCCCCTAGCCCCCCTCCCTAGTTGCGCCAATGAGACTTACGTTTTCAGGACCGTATCTTTTCGAAAAACTGTACCAAAACATTAATTTTCACGAGCCATCATTGTCGTGACGTAAAAACGCTTCTTACTTATATACACGCATAATGTCATTAAAAGGAACAGATAGAAACCGATTTTTTTTTTTAAACTCATTTTTAACTATTATATTTCCATTGTTGAAGACGTCTACTTTTTTCCTCCGTGTATTTCTAACGATTTATTAACCGATTTATCATTTTTTTTTTTTTTTTGTACTTAAATTATTGTTGTCATCGTTTTGCAATTTTAATTTTACGTAACGGTCGACGGTTTAGCGTCGAAAATTCGTGACCGATAGTTTTATGTCCGTGTCATACAACTAGTTTACAATTTTTTTTTTTGCCTATTGAAATGTTCCAACGTAAACAATTACAAAAAAAAAAAACGGTGTAAGCGTTCGATCGATCAATAATAACGTTTTATAATATCGATTTTGTTACACCAATTCTTAGGAAATACATTAAAAAACTATGGGACCAGAATTGGTCCAATCAGCCGCATGAGTAGGTACGCGGTCTGGTATAGAAATATAGTTCCTATTGCCCTTGGTTTAGTTTCTGGGATCTACCTAGAGCTCGAATTGTGCAATTTACCAGACTTCGTCTTGGACACAACCTCCTTCCGGCTCGCACGCATATCTTCTTTCGCTCAACAACTCTCCTATGTGTACACTGCATATCAACCCACAAAAGTGTGACCTTATTCGTTTGTTGATTTCGTGTTCCACTCTAGTTACACATAGAAAGGTCCTTTTTAAATCTCTTGAAGAAATTCACGTTCTTGTCGGTAATGTTTTTACCATCTTATGTACACTCAGCCCATTAGTAGTTGTAGAATTGTTATCGAATTTTATTACTTCTATACTGGTTTTTTAGTTTAATATTTGTTATATCGTATATAACAATTGTAATGTTTTAAATGTTTTTATATTCTTATGTTACAATTTATAATATTGTTAAAGTATAATGTGAATACAAAATTTCTATTAAAAAAAATAATAATAATAATTAATAATTTGATTCCTACTGAACCCGCGCGCTTTTAAGTTTCCCTCGATGGATACTGCGGTAATAATATTGAAAAAAAGCACTTTTTTCGATATTGATTTGAAAACGTGTGTGTGTGTGTGTGATAACCGTTGTTTAGTTTGAATTATTGTGTTATCCAGGTGATCTAAGGTCGAAGATCGTCAACGCCCTGTTGCAAGCCGCGTCGAAACGTACGTGGGCAATGAAATTCGCGAAGTTCGGTCTGATTAAGTTCGTCGGCAACTCGGACGACGCCTACGCCGAACTGGAATTGACCGAGCCTTTGGACGGAAACGGAATGTCCTCGATCTACTATTGATATAAGATAATATAATATATTCATATAAGATAATAATATTATAAATTGTGATATATACGCGTTATTAATAATCATATGTTCCTGCTTCTGCAGAGACTGTAATTTTTTTGATTTTTTTTTTGATTCACATAATATACATATCCATACAAATTCTCATACACTGCCCACGGTTTATGTCGTTTAAGGCGATTATATACTTTTTGGTTAATATATTTTTGTAGATCGCAGTTCGTTACTTTTATTCCTTTTGTCTGTTCATCGCGATATTCGAATTTAACGGAACTTAAATATATATATATATATATATATATATATATACTACTACAGGACACGTACGTTAAATACGCTTCGATTCGTTTACACTGTATACTATTATTTAAATTACAAAAATCGTTAAAGTAGTTCGAATTTAATTTGTATCGTTATTGCGATTCGTACAGTGATATACACAATAAGAAAAAATTTAATTTTCATTATCCGAACGAAAAAAGAAAACCTCTTGTTCTCCTGGAAGCTTCGAAGGAACAAACAACTGCCCAGGGTCCTGCCGTTTCTAGGGCCCCGCGCCAACCGTTGAGTTTAACGTTTTCTAAGGCTAGAATTTCGTATATTCAAATCTAAATTATACAAGTAACCGCGTATGCCGTCTGCCATAATCTGAAAATGTTTATGATATTTGAATTTTTAACTCAAGTATAATGTTTTATTAGTAACATTTCAACCTCCACTCCATTTTAAGTACTAATTCCGAATATGTGATAAAAACTGTAATTTCTTTCATACTGGAAGCTGGTTTTATCATTTAAATTATTTTGTTTTTATAATAATTGTTGAGCTATCACAGTGTGTACTAGTGGCTAATAAAAATAAAAAATAAAATAATAATGTTTTAGTAGCTAGTACTTACCTATTGTGATGTAATAATATCGTTGTCATTTTGATGATAAATAATGGTATTCATACAATGTATAAACGTTTAAATTTGTTTTTTTTTTTAATATGGAAATTCTATTTATATTATCGCGAAATAATATTTGTATTTTAATCCGTTTTAAAAATAAATATATATTTGTAGAATTTATGTTTGATTGTATGCGTAAAAAAACGGTTTTTAACATAAATTTGTGTAAAATGAAAAAAAATTTCATCCTAGTGCCTCCCAAGAGATTATTTTTGGCTTCACGAGACGTCACAGTTAGTAATATAGTCAGAGTAAATTTTCTAGTATTAATACGATACGACATTGTAGTTGAGTATGAAATTCTGTCTGATGTGTATGATTTTAAAAATCGTCCACACAACAAACGCCAATACTTCCAACGAGCGAGCACAACAGAAGTGACGTTTTTGGAGACGACCGCTAGATGGCACGATAAGGATTGAAATTAAAACGGTTCGAGACTATAATAATACTGTGTATTCTTAACGCGAAGGACGTAATAATAATAATAGTATAAAATTATTGCATATATTTTAAACGTTACGGAATCACGGTATTCTGAACGCATGTCCTAATTAAGGACGAGACTAATTTGTTTGAAAATTAATTTCGTTAAAAATGTAATATATATTTCGACGGTATACATGTAAATATTTATGATTACGTTTTTTGTCTACAGCAGCTAATTACTATATTATTACAATTATTTATTATAATTGTTGTTATTATTATTATTATGTAGCATGTGCAAACCAAAGACAAATTAAAAGCCAATTAATTATACGTATTTATACGCATATATTACGATGTATAGTAGATTTCGTTAACGGAGAATTTAGAATTTTAAAAAAAATCTTTTCGTTAAATTTCAGCACATAAATAATTATGAATAATAATATCGTATAATATATACAAAACGCCGCACGAATGACTCCTGTTATTACGAATCGCAAATTTATTATATTTACGTTAAAAATAATGTTATTTCCAATTTGTATTCTTGTTTCTTTTTTATGTGGCTCAGTGTGGTAATATCAAAAGTATCCGTTTTTTTCTCTCTAAATTTTAAGCATAAGTATATATGTAATGAATATTCACTATATAAAAATAATACGGTCGGGCTGAACAGCATATTAATAAAAAAAAAATTCTAACAAAATGATATTTATCATACACAATATTCGTATGAGAGATTTAAGTACGCTACATTCGTGTAAAATGCAATTGATTTTTAATAAACTGAAATAAATCTATATAATCTTTATTGTTTATAATTTCTCTACAGTTTTGCCACGGTACGTGTTTTTCACGATTATTGTTTATAAATTAATTTTTTATATATATATAAAAAGAATGGATTTAATTTAAACTCAATTATTATTATGCATTAATTAACGCTTGCAGAAAACAGAATCATCTAGCTTCTCCTCCTCGTACACTTCACGAGGTAAGTTTGTGCTTTATCGCGAATTATTAATAACTATCGTGCACGACAAATGTATATACTTGAATTCGATATCGTTTTATGTACCCTATTATGTTTCCTCGACCTGATTGTCGTGGGTCAAATTAAAGTTTTCCAACTTATCGTTTTGTTTTGGTTGATTAAAAATAACTCGACTTCAAACATTTCGTCGTTTACTCGCAATGCGTAAAACAAACGAATGTTTTCCACAATATAAAGTCGATTCGAGTCGACTAAACAGTTTTTGTTTTTACGGCAATACAAACGCAAATAAAATGGTCGTCGTGGTTTTTATGTAAATTCCAAAAGTTTTCAGCTCGCATAGCGATTAAATTAAGTTGAGTTCATTTTAAACGCTTGTTAGGATAGTGTAATACTTAAAGTCTTGTACAACTCATTAGCACGACGGTTGTGCAAAACGTTTTGATAAATTGCGAAAGTTGTGTACCTATAATATGAACGTATTTAAAAAAAAAAATTTGATTAAAAATGAAATTGTCTCGAATAACCGTTAAAAATATTCATATACTTATATAGTTTATAACAATTATAAGACGAAAAAACTGCAAAATTAATGCGTCGGACGAAATGTACAAATTTTCGTAATATTTTAATTTAATATAATTTTAAAACTTTTCACGGGGAATTATGTGAATATAATTTTCATTTTAAATTTGGTAAAAACGGGTTCTCAGCGTTGATTTGGACGGTACAAAACTGAACAAACGTATACTTTTTAGGCGATTTTCGTAAGCTCCTTAGGTAAATCCAAAGAATATAATATATTCCATATTATGGAAACGCTTTTGAATAAATCGTGTTTTGATGTTCCAATTGTTGAAACCTGTTAAGTTTTTATCGTTTCAATTTATTTTTTTTTATGTTGTTACAAGTCATATGCATCTTGTCTGCGTAGAATTACCACACCGCCCGGAGACGCCCGGGCGGTGTCTTTTCATCTCATTATTTTGTGCACGCAAGAATACGGTGCAACTTGGAACGCGATCTTTCTTAAATTTGTATGGATACTAGTTGAAACGTCCATGTCCAGTCAATGCATGGGATAAATGAAATGATACCCCGGATCTGTTTCGTCGTTGGAGCTATCGAACGGCATGTCCAGCACGCTTTCTCCGACTCCGAAGACCACAATACCTTTCAGTTTTCAGTGCTGTCCTCGGTTTAGCAATAACAACCCGCCCCCCTCCCCATGAAATTAGGTAATAAATTATACACAAGTATTGGAGTTATTAAAATTTTTTTTCTCATTTAAAGTGCAGGAGACAATAGAATATATTTTAATTGAAAAGCGATGAGGACCGTGGAAATAAAATAAAAGAAGTTGTTTTTCGTACTAGTACGAAAGGTTCTACTGATAAAGATTACGTATAAAAATAGCCCGATGAATTAATTTGTTTGTACACGTGTAAAAAAAAATATTATTTGTTTTTTCAACATTTATTAATCTAAACTGTTTTCCGTAATTATTTAGTCCATGATTAGGAAAGGGGAGAATTCCGATTTGTTAATTCCTCGCTTCACGTTCTCCCGTGTTTGCTTTTAAATACGCTAAGTTGGCAACGCCCATCACGTTTTTAAAACCAGACACCCGTTATGATAATGTTTATTTTTTAGTATATCCGCGAGATAATGGGATTGGTCATTAACCCGCGGTCGGACACTTGATATTCTGTAAATCCTACACGGCGAATCGAGTCCCGTACGAGTTTCGTAATTACTTTTGTTTTTTTCCCCGGAGTTCTATTAGCGAACACGCTTCGCAAAAACGTTTGTAAAAAAAAAAAAAAATAATAACTAAATGAAGCTCATCGTGTCCGTTCCGTTTTATAATATTACAATATTGAACGTTTTACGATAATATTTTGTGAAGTACTATTAGCGATGGAATACTATGGAATATCATGTGTTTAATCACCTTTTTATCGCCAAAATAATAAAAAAAAAAGGCATCCCTATACTTGACCGAAGAATGTGTAGTGTCCGTTACGAACAATGCAGATTCTGGATTAACGCGTAACGTAATCTGTGTACTCTCTGATCCGGCGTTTGATTTTCGGTGTGTTATTAGATCGGTTAGAACTTTACGGGTTTTTTGTAATCAACAGTGATGTGTGTTTTACGACTGGAAAAAAATATGCTCAATTTACGGGAATTTATAAATACGAGTGATAAAATGACTGCTCGTATGGCCTAGGCAATCGGTGAACTCACGACGAAGGGACCATACTGGTAGAATTGTACTTTTGTCGAATGTTTTATATTTTACACTACATATCCAAAATCACAAAAATAATACACTTTTATTGCGAATACACGTGTTTCGACAACTACGTTGTCATCGTCAGCGCGAACCAACTACTACTAAACAGTCAGACACTACATACAACTGTATTTATACAGTTTATATCTCCGATGACGTCACCACGAACCGGCCGCGTCGATTGGTCGTTAGTGAGCGACCACGCCCATCACAAGTCTACGCTGCCGCCATCTGGTTTACATTAAATTAATTTTAATAACGAATTTTCTAACGGATTTAAGTCCAAGTTTAACAAATTATTTTTATTTTTTGACATTTCTTTTGTTTCTCTTATGTTTAACTTTCTATAATTATTTACATTTTTTAAACGTTTTGCCGATTAAATATTATGGTTAGTATTCGATAAATGTTCCGCAACAGGAGATTTTTCGTCTTCTTGTTTTTTAATATTTCTCAAATGTTCTTTGAACGTAATAATATCTACCTTTCTTTTTGTTTGACCTACATTATCATTTATCGCATTTCTCACATTAAATTATATTAATACCCGATTTCCTTCCGTTTTCTATTTTATCCTTTTTGTTTCCTAAAAGTGTTTTCAAATTATTGTTTTTATATCGTTATTATACGTACATAACCCCGTAATTCGTGAATAAATATTTGTTATGCACCCATACGAAATTTTGCGATAAAATATCATAGCTGACCTCGTTATTTCGTTCTCTCATCCATTATTAAGTGTGCTGACCGTTTAAAGTTCTTTTGACCATTTACGATTCCTAACCGTTTTTAAAACTAAATCTTTTTCGTACCCGTTGAATTCAGCGATTTCAGTTTTTAATTTTAATTCTCGATCAAAATCCTTTTTATCCAGAGGGATGTCGATTAATCTAAAGACCGTACTATTAAATGCTGCCGTTTTTTGTTACCGATGGTATTTGCCCGTGTATTTGTTCGACTATAAAGTGCGATATTACTATTGCACACAGTCGATGAAAACGACAGCGCTCGTTGCGGGCGAACTCGGCGGCACACGGAATTACAAAACGTAATTTATTCTCGCGTTTTAAAACGCGAAGGTCGTCCGAGTTAAACGCGTCGAGGGAAATGTTTGTTTTTTTTTTTTAAAAATAAATTTAAAATTGTGTTAAGCGCGCGTTTCAAGGCAAAAAAAAAAAATAAAGAAAAAAATTAACGACACAGGAGACGGAGAGAGAGAGTGAAAATATGAATAATAAAAACGTGAGGCCGTATGACCGGAGAACACGATGACTGAGTGTTTTCATAATAATACGGTTGATTTCCATGTTACTGCGCGAAACGTTTTTGATTTATTGCGAACGGTCACGAGCAGCGAAATTGGCTAAATCTGATTGCGAATAATCGCGTGTTTCACGAGTGTACGTGAAAAAAAAAATTAAACACTACGGAATTTACGAGGAAATTATTTATTTGAACTTTTTTCCTCTCTATCTATATTCAGTACAATAATATTCTATCGATTAATCGCGGACGAACCAATATTATTATTATATTCAGTGGTCGAAGTGGATCAAAATAAGTGTGGGGGTTGGAAACAGTGTTTTCATTTCAAGTTCTGAATGTAGGAGGGGGGGAGGCAAAGTTATGAACGGTCCATATTGTTGGCAAATAAGCAAAAAAAAAAAAAGAAAGGATTTTTGTAACACAAAATGCTCAAACACTGTCCCTACTGATGGCGAACTATATTTCTTACGATTGTGATTAAGTGACGTTTAGATCTACTGAATGTTAATATTTAAGAAAACCATTTAGTTCTAATAAAGAAAAAAGAAATATTCAAAGATATTTTTCTAAAAGTATTATAGGCAACACAACAGCTACGAATTATAAAAAAATTGTTTTTTAATCCAAGAGGGATGTATAATTTTAAATAAAATAAGTGGGGAGGGATGGAATATGCTAACTAATCCCTCGCATGCCTCCAAAATTTCGACCACTGATTATAACAATACTATGCCGTGTATATTATATTCTCGCCGCCGTGACGATTAAATCCTTTCGACGTTGTTGACGCGCCTGTGTAAACCGTCAGATAGAAAATTGTACGGATCGCAATAAACCGAGATGAGCCGAACGTTCAGAGAACTGTACTAGGGACGTACACAAGTCCTTATATCCGTAACGAGCCGAGTCGAATCCGTGTGCCTTCGTTCGTTTTTTTCGCGTTTTTTTTTTCTGACGTTCTTTGGTAACACGAAACGTTTATTTATTTTTTTTTATTTACGATATTATTGTTATTTGTTTTATTATTAAGCAGGCGTGTACGGTTCTTCGTAATATTTACGTCGTTAAAATAACGCCGTATAATAATATGAAATAAGAATCGTAAATTGAATACCTCCCGTTAATTTATGAATATGCGCAAAAACTACAATGTGTCGTTCTGGAACGGAATTCGCGTTTCACATTCTGTGCGACCCGACCTGACACACCGGGTCGCATATAAGCGTTCTGGGGTCCGTTTGGGCACCTGTATTCAATTACGCTCTTCGATTGGTTGATTTTAAATTTCCTGCGTGAAATTTTTTGATGTCGGTGTGTTATCAGTGTGTTATTATCAAACTAACTAAACACGTGCGATTCAGTAACTTTAAGTGGTTTTAAATTTTTAATTTCCCGCCTATTCAATACCTATTATATAAGGACGGATATAATATGATATTCTCGGAGTAATAGTTTACCGTGGAAAATAAAATACGGAAATCGTGATAACGGATCTTTGATGCGCGGAAAGTATAAATCCGGAATTATATTGCGTTCCATGACATTTGTGATGTCAGTGTGTTAACAGTGTATTATTGTTAGATTATACTCATCCTAACCAGACATCTCCACTCGCTCGTTTTGCGAACTCCTGTCCGGACTTAAACTAAAAATATCTATTGATTTGTTCTGAAAAACCACCTAAAATTACTGAATCGCTCGTGTTTGGTTAGTTTGATAATAATACACTGATAACACACCGACATCACAAATGTCAGGCGGGAAATTTAAAATCAACCAATCGGAGAGCGTAATTGAATACAGGTGCCCAAACGGACCACAGAATGCTTGTATGCTACCGGGTCGCAATGCTAGTGAACACGAACACACACACACACACACACACAGTGAGTGGAGTTCAGCCCTCGTGTCTTTGTCGATTTCGTTACGGAAAATTAGGATTTTTTTTTTATACCGATCCAACGAAAATAGTCAACGAAAACACATGTGAACTTTACGTGTTATTACTATTAAGAGATTCGAATTTATACAAATTAAACGAGAAGAAAAAGGCTTTGGAATGTGCTCTGTAAATGTGCGTTTACGCACGAAAAACGTTCGAACATGCCCGATAATATATTTAATATTACTTGCGAATTTTTTGTGTTACTATTAAATAAATGTATACAAAGTTTTCGTATATATTTTGTCGGATGTTTTTTAAAAATATTGAGTTCGTACTAAACAAATTAATTTACATACAATCTATATGAATTTAAAAAATTTATTAAAAAGATAACGAATATTTTGTTGTTTTTATTCATAGAGCTATTATAGATTAACTCATCGTTTAAAAAAGCGTGCGAGTAAAATAAATTCCCAAGGAGATGTCATAAAAAATACAAGAGCATGAAAAAAAAAATCGAAAATGCAAATTAAAAAGAACAGAGAGTATAAAAAACAACGTGTAGAAAAACGTATTATTATTAGAAAGAGAGAAAAAAAGTAGAATTTTTTTGCCTCACCGAAACTCGGCGATGAATAAAATTTGTTCATTGTTTTATACTATATAGTATTATTTTTCTTTTCTCATAAATCGTACAGAGAAATGTTGCGTTCGAACAACGTGACATAAAAGTAGTGAAATACTCGTTAAAAAAAGTATATGAGAAGAATACAAAAGAACGCATTAAAAAAAAAAAATTGTGTATTTTAATTGAAATAACGAAACGTATTTTATGTGTATCTGACATAGTCCACAACACTATACGGCGAACAAGCGGAAAAAATATGTGCCAACGCGTACAATCCGTAAATCCGAAATCAAAACCGGTATTTTACCTCGACTTTATATAGGCTTTTTTCTTTATCAATCCGAAAACTGTTTTATAACAGACGAGTTCTCCGTTCCCCGAGGAACGTTTGCGAGGAAAATTGTCTTTTTTTTGCCCCGTTCTGCTCCCAATTTCTATATACAGTAGATCTCCCAACATTCGTAATAAGCCTAAGCACTTGTAAAGTGCAGGCTTATTCGTTCGGTTTCTTTGTTTTCTATTTTTTTTTTGATTTAACGGTCGGTACATACTATTATTTTTTTCTTCTATTACCCGCTGGGGCTTTTGCCTTGGCTGAATTTATTTCTACATTACACGTTCGGCGTCGTTCGTTTCGTTCAGTGCCGCTTGTAATTTTGCCAGAACTGCAATATCGTCAACAAAGCGAAGCACGCAAGCGCAAACGATCTGGCTTCGTTTCTTTTACCTTTTCGGTCACGCCAAAGTTTAATGTAGACTTTATTGCTGGTACAACAATTATTGTGTCGCCTATACCCGTCACAGGCGACATCGTTACTTTTGATATATAATTTAATTTCACGTGAGTGTCCTAATAGCGACAGTACGTCGCTATTTATTCTAATACAGTGTTATTATTATTTTATTATCTTTGTAAAATATTTGAAACCGCGACGGTAATTTCTATGATATGTGTAATAATTAACAGTACATATTCGTAGGCGCGATTTGGGGGCTTGGGTGTGCTCAGCACCCCCAGTCTTGAAATTAGCACCCCCAATTTTTTTCGTATTTATTTAAGTTTTAGCAGTTATTATGCGCACAATACATGCATAACAACAGATTTGTCCTATGATATTATTTAAATGAATAATCGTGTGATGACTGAAAATATGTCGTCTTACAGACCGGTCAAAAAAATCAAAGAAAACAATTTAAATTCAGATGATTTTATAAATTTATAATACAGTAATATGTTATTGATAAAATATATCAATTTGATTAGCGATAAAATCGTTCTGACTGTTCGACGAAAACATCGCAGTGTGACAACATTCAAAGTACTGTTTTAGTTTTACCACAGATTATTATCATCGTTATTGAAAAAGCAGTTCTCCCTATTTTTGATAAGAGACAAAATCAACTTTTTTTTTTATGAAGTCATTTATGAAAATAATATTGCAATAGAAGAAGAAGCAGACCAAGTTGCTATTGAACTATCTTCAGATGAAGATGTGGAAGAAAATGTTCCAGAGACTTACACAATAATTCCTGGCATTCGACATGGAACAAAAATTTATGTTGATAATTTAGGTTTCAAATACTATTATAAACAACATACACGAAATAACCGCATACATTTAATTTGTGAACGGCAAAAAAACAATCGTCCTTTCTGCCCTGGAACAGCTAAAGTGAACACAAATCAGTTGGACAACACAATCACTATTCTTCGTTATCATAACCATGTGCCTACGATCAATGATTTACATGTTCCTTTTCTCAGGGAAGCAATCAGTGCTCAATTTGGACGTGGGATTTTAGTTATCTATGTTGGTATTCCTACTCCCTACAAAAATCGGTTATCAATTTGTCTCTTATCAAAAATAGGGAGAACTGCTCTGAGCCCTGAAAAAGACCTTATATCAATCAAATTGATATAAACGATGTAATAAATATTTTTGCTCAAAGTGAATGGAGGATGTTGTTATTATAATAAGTAACGAAGTGTAAACTCGAATTTAAATTAAAAATTGAAGTTCATTATGGTTTAATAATTCATATGTTACGTTTATCACGTGTAATTTTTTTTGTAATTAAATAATAATATACTTTACAAAGCGTCATATAGCCATCACTTAAATTTGTAATTGTTTAAATGGTCATTGAAGGGTTGCAAATATCGATAACTCTATAAAATAACATGAAAAATCGAGCGGCTTCAGCACCCCCAGTTTTTTCAGAGAAATTGCGTCCCCGAGTACATTATTAGTGCGTGTTAAACTGTTTTAAGAAAATAAAACCGTCTTAGACACTTACTAATGACGGATACCGGTTATTTATTATACGTATATTATTCGTGTCATCGAATATGTGCCGTTTTCGTCCGATCGGTTTCAAATATAACGACAATATAATAAATATAATAATATGACATGACAACACATAATAAGAGTGTGTGTATTAAATACGTTTAAAAAAAAAAACTCCACCGCCGACACGTTTTATTCTTTACGTATTATTGCGTTATGTCGTTCAATATATTATTATTTATAGACTTCAATTTTTATAATATTTTCTTTGTGTATTTCAAATTTTTTCACACAAATTCGTGACTAGACGCACTTTAAACGCGTTTAAAATAAAATGCGTGATGTTAACTTTGAAAACTATTTTACAGCACGCTATAGGTACGTACGTGCCGGCGATATTTTTTTAACACGGAGAAACACGTTCAAGTGTAAGAATAATATTGATGTATACATTGCAATTCAAAATAAAAAATATACATAAACGAATACCATTTTCGCGAGAAAAAAAAAAAAAAAAATAACATAAAATGTCGGATATAATAGTTATCACAGTTGAAAATGTTATCACAATAATATCGGTCTCGAGTTAAAAATTTGTAATTTTTATTTTAAATCGCGTTTTTTTTTTCTTCTTCGGAAAACAGCTGGTGACGTAATTGTACGTATATAAACGCGTAACGAAACCGCATCGTTTCTGCGTTCGTTTTGAATTCGCAGAAAGTCGGATCTCATTACATTATAATCGATTGAAATCGATTATTGTTTTCATCGTGAACAAACGAATATTGTTCGCCGAATCCTTACCGCGAGAACAATGTTTTAAACCTATTCAATTCGATTGGAAACACGGAGATTAATTTTTCGGGACGTACTACGAACACACGCTTAAACGGTGAATTCGAACACTGTTTTAAAGTCTGTTTGTCCGTATGATTATTTTGTTTGAACAATAAGTACGTGTATATTATATATATTCCTTATAAGCCGGCGGTGGGAGAGAGGGGAGATGAGCGAATTATGGCGTTTTCTATCTTGTTCGTTGTTACTGATGAGATCCGTTAGTAAATTATAATATCGACGGGGGGAAAAAAAATATTCAAGTGCTTCGAAGTCGGTTTGAAGTGGAACAGAACAATTGCGGCATTATACGGTGGTTTTTCGGGATTCGATCTGCAGTATGATATCGTCGATACTGTCGAGTGATAATCGTATCGAGAGAGAGAAAGCAGCATCCGAGTAGATCTAAAGCGTATCCCGGGGTACAGCGCGTATGAGTTTTCAATTAAAAACGCGTGTGCGTTATTAACTTTTACTGTTTTATAATATTAATGCCGTGTGAAAGTGGCTCGAGCTAATATTCTGATTTGGAAACTGGAAACGATCAAATAAACTCGGTATGTGTACAGCGTTTTGTTATGTGTCGCGAAAACAATTTCCTCCGTACAGAACCGATGTTGTCCGTGAAATTATTCGTAACTTGTTCGATACAACGTTAAGTGAAAAAATATATTACATATTTTAAAATTAACGAGTAACGGATGCCGAGTATGTTGGTTCGAGTGGATCACTTGATCGGATGCAGGGGCGTATTTCGATTTTTTTTTTTTGGGGGGAGAAGGGCTGAGGCACCGAGTAATATCATCGTCGAGTTATTTCTAAATTCTAATCGTTAGAATAAGTCTGAAAATTAGAAAAAATTACCAAATTCATAGGACATACATAATGAAATTTCATGAAATGCTGGAGCCCCATCAGTCCTCCCATAAATATGTCCCTGATCGAATGTGGTTCGAGTTGTGTAATATAATATTATTATATCTTAATCTCATAATGACAATAAATCGTTGCCTATGAAACCATCTATACTTACTATTGTCCTTTGTAATTTTTCGAAACACACTTAAATAAAAAGTCATGACGAAAGGTTTTTCATTAATTTTTTTAAATATTGTTAAAATCCTATGAGTCTAAGTTCGTAATAAGTCCTCAGATTACAGATGAAAAAATTTTTAATATCAAAAACGAATAATATGTTGACAATTTTATCGGTTTTTTTCATTGCAATTTTTCTCTTATTTTACATTTAGTGATTATTAATCATTGATAGCTGAAGCGATGCAAGTTGTGTTGCCTATTCCAACACGAAATGATCACAATACTGAAATTTATAAGAATAATTTTTCAATGTTCGTTTTTTTTAATTAAAGACTATAAATTGTATCGTAAAATCAATAGCGGAAAAATTCTAATAATTATTAGATTAAATTAAGAAATATTTTGTCGATGTTAATATATTCGTTATTTCATTAGAACATCGAAGAAAACCAATATCTTTTCTAATTTTGTAGCTAATTTATTTGACTGTTCTATAAATGTGAAGTGTACGTGTTATTATATTAACTTGACAAGTTAAACTCATCTACCTTCTATAGAATATACTTGAGAAATTGAAAAGGACGTACGTGTCATCTTTTAGTCACATAATACCTTATAACATTATGACCAATAATTGTTTGAATATTAACAGAAATTTGAACACGATAGTCGTTATTGATAACTGGAGCACTTGTATATAATAAAAAAAAAAAATAAAAAAAATTTGCAATTTAAATAATAATAATTTAACTTCTTTATTTTTGATGAATATAAAAGGAATGAAAAACGTCCATTTCGGAAATTATATATAAATCCAGTTAGATTTTTTTTCCATATTCTTTGTCCGAATAAAGTGCATACTTGAAACACATCTGTAATTTGAAAGCTATCGTATGAAGCGCGTTCCAAAATCAAGATTCTGTTGTAGTGAAATCTGAGCCAAGTTTAATAAATAAGACGCGAATTCAGTGGCGTAACTATAAATTTGGGTCCCCGGGGCAGTATCAAGTGTTTTTTTTTTAGTATTAGTATTAGAATGTAATTTTTTTTTATGCACCTATTTACGATGGTCGAGGGCCCCTTCAAGTCTAGGGCCCCGGGGCATTGCCGTGCCTTGGCATCCCGTAGTTACGCCACTGCGCGAATTGCTTGGGAAAAAAAACACGAAATTTCCTTTTTGACAAATTTATTTATGACTTTAAAAAGCCAAAAGATATCGTTAAAAAAAGTTTTAAAAATCAAAAAAAAAATCGAGAAATATCCCCTGTAATGTTCTTGAAACATAACGGCGGAAACGCGTAGAATACATAACATAAATATACTTTAGGAGATAAATTAAGATAAACACAAAATCGGTCAAATATTTAAAGACAGAAATGCGTATATATTATAATATGGTCGTACGCGTTTCACTTCAAAAGGAAACGTTTTCAAAAACTTTTGCTGCCCAAAATCATTTATCTTATTCGATTGATCAAAAACGCTCGTGATTACTTGTTCTTCGAGAGAGAACCACTGTTTTGCAAATAAAATATTATATTATCAATCCGCGGGGAAAAAAAAAGGGAAATAAATGCGGAAAATCGGCACGAATGAGCTATATTTTATATTAAAACGAATTGGTTTCGCATTATTTATATATATATGGACAGTATTATTTATTTGCCATTATCGTTCACCGAGTATATAACATATTACATTCTTATAGCGCTCGAAACACGACCATTGCGGACGTGCGAAAACAGTTTTTCGTAATTATTAACGTTTTCGCGACCGCCTTTCATTTCGATTACGTCCAGATAATATATTATACTACACAGTGAACTGAGGGTAATATACAGAGTGCGGCAAAACGCACCTGTATCGTTTTGAACGTGAATTTAAAACGAAAAATACTGTTCGAGTTATAAAAAAAATTTATTTTAATAAATTAAATCTACAACGCGGGAAATTTTGATTTCTTAAGTTTTAAAATAAAATTGGTGCCCGTCATTACCGCAGCCCGAACCAGTGTTAAAATGAAAATTTCGTATAACTCTTTCTTGGGGTACACGACGGTAATCCTTTAGACAGCCCTCGGACGACAATGGTAAACCTCGGATTTTCGATAATCCCGTAGAAAGTGTCAAATCTGGGGAGCGACCGATCCACGGAATATTGCTTTTCATAAGGAAATCAAGCGTCCGAGCCGGTGCAAAATAATTTTGGAGCATAAACTGCCCGACGTCCTACGTCAAAAAAGTAACGCACGATTATCTTCATTCGTGACGCTGCTTACTGAACCGTGACACTATCACTATACAGCTAGAGGCCTCTGGTGTATCTCACAAGGTTTGTGTTCACTCCAATTGCGAAAGTTTTGCTTATTTATACAGCCGTAATGATTGAAATCACGTGCCTCGTCGTCACCGAAGAAAATAACCGCGTTATGCGCGGGTAAAGTTTCAATGCATTTCTGCACATGCCACAAATCTAATGAGCTCGCAGTCACGTTCTGACATTTCTCTCGAACAACAATCATCTTATGGAAATGAATAATTCTCCGAGTGTAAAGAGCCGAAGTGCGGTCGTGTGTTTGCGAGCGGAACGTTTTGGACGATTGCAAAATCGAGCGCTTGCAGACTTTGTCGACGTTTTCGGGTGTTCGAGCAGTCCGAGATCGTCCACTACTGTGTTCTGCAAATAACGGAGCCTGTTTTTCTGAAGTTTTTTCGTCCACGGCGTTGTCGATTTCCGGCCCGAAATTGCTTTGCCAGGAGAAATTTCAATTCGAATGCGGCTACTGACACTTTTTTTTTTTTACAAATGTAGGCTTCTACAATATGTTTACGACTGAACGTGTTGTAACACGAACTTCCTGCTGTATTGATACAAATACCGTTTCCATCCTTCTACGACTTCCGACGACCTTACAAAGCCGTACGGAAATCAGGGAGGGAGTTCTGTCTCACTCTGTACATACGAAACACTGCGCGTAGTATACGAGGCGATCGATTAAAATGAATAAAGCAAAAACTACGTGACGTGCACCCGAACCGTTTTTCTGTCGTCCGCCCAATTAAAACGGATAAGATTGTTTCCAGAGCGAAAAAGGACGTGTCGTTATTAAATAATATACGTGGGCCCAGAGCGTGTTGTAGAAAAAACAAGATATTTTCGAGGACCTCTCACGAAAACGGCGAAAAACTACGATTCCGTTTCGGTTAGATAATTGATTGGTCGAGGTGTGACTTTGTCGGAATATGTTTAAAGAGATTTGACACTTGAAAAATACATCCACTATTTGCTGCAATTTCGTTGCGTGACAAAACACACGTTATCATTTTTTTTATATTGTACTGCGCACATCGTTTATACGCATTCTGTTCCTCTAAAAGCCCGACCGGGTTGTGATTCGTTCTAGAAACAACGTTGCGTTATATATTATTATTATTATTACACGAAATTTAAAAACCGCAATAAATCGTTGTGTTCGAAAAAATTGTATTGTGCGAAAGACGGATTATCATTTGGAAAAAAAAAGATTCGTAAGGCCGGTTACTAGAACGCATTTGTGGACAATATTTCCTAATAAATAAATCTCTCTCCCGCCAACAAAATTTATTGTACTTTTCGTTCCAAGTTTGGAGGTTCTTCACAAATAGTTCTTCTTTACAAATAGTGTAAAATACGTGGCGGAAAAACGTAATAAAACTAAAAAAAAAAAAATAAATAAAAACTAAAGTATAGTGTTTGTGGTACGAAAAATCTCGTATTAACAATAAAATACCCATTATTTACGTGATAGATTCGCGTCAGAGGGGATTTTGTCCGCAGTTTTTCGTGCGTTATTCGAAAAGAGAAATAAAAATGTTTGTTTTACGCAAGAAGATAAAATACAAAAGTGTATAATATATGATAATACGCGTTATCACTGGCCCATAAATTATTTATAATCGATAAATGTGTGTTGAACAAAAATACGAAAACTCGCATCGTTGTGAATCCGACACGTTCTGTTAATTTCGCTCAAAATCAAGAACACCTATACTCGAGTAAAGAGTTTGAATTTCAAAAAAAAATTAAAATGTTCAAAAGGTTTGCGGGTGCAGGTATCGCGGATTCGAGTGTTTTTGAGTCGCGCGTTATTATTTCAAAATCGAAAGTAATATGAATCATATTAAATTTGAAAATCTCGATTCTGATCTTTTTATCAATTTATTACAGTTCTTTGCAGTTTTTCGTAAGCAAACAGCTTCAAATATTTAATAAACACGCGGACACCGGAATCGCGACGCGTTTTTAGTGTACAGAAATTTTTTGCACTTCGCATGATTTTCTTACTTCTATAAATACGTAGTTATTATTTATAGAAAAAAAATCACCGAGAAAATAATACGTGCATATAATTATTATTAGGCCTTTAAGTTAGCGGGAGGGGATACGTTTTTTTTTTTTTTTACAGCGAGATGAGTCGTAGTAACAGAGCAGCCCTATACAGCTCATATATATATATATTTCATTTTTGAATAAAAATAATATATTTTTATATTAAATAAAATAAAAAATCTTAATTTGATTCATAAAACGTTTATGGTAAGTGACTTGACCTCTTTTTCCAAGTCCCATCTCGTTTCAAATCTCATCAAACAAATAATTTTAAAATCTTTTTTCCAATTCTTGAATCCGATTTTTTTTTTTTTTAAATTATCCTCATTGGTTTTTTCAAATAGCCGACAAAAAAAGAACATACAAAATACAGCGTCTCGTTGGGTACTATATAATCCAATCACGTAATTTGTTTAAAAAATAAGTCGATGAAAACTACCGAATTCAGTTTTCGACCTGAAAATATTTAAACAGTTTTTTTTTTAATAATAACTTTTATTTAAAAACAAAATCCTTAAACACGGGTTGACGTGGGCCCGAAGTCGGATCTCCCGAATCATTCACACTTTGACTTTGACGCAAACATCGTGTTTATAAATACGATAATTATTCGTCATTCCCTCAACAAATGATTCGTTTCATTGTAAATAATCCGCGATGAGAAATAATAATCCAGTTGATAATATTAAGCCATTATGACTCGTTGGATTCGGCATTAAAATCGTATATGTATATAGGAAAAATATTGTTGACATTATAATATAATATTATAAACACATTCGGCCGATAAATTCGAATGTACTTGGAATTATTATGGCTGAAAGGAGGGGCTGAAAATCCGCTCAATTCTCGAGTCACGCACTTCTGTATAAACCTTTCATTAATGTTGTGTAAAAGCGCATATTATACTGCCACTGCCGATGATTAGTAACTTCATGCGTTTCGACTCCCGTCTTGTGGTGTGGTGAAATTTTTATGCAAAATGTAAGACGTTATTATAGAAAAAAAAACAACAAATACACAGTATTTTTTTTATGCAAAGAAAAATAAGGAGAAGAGAAATTTAACCACCGTGTTTGCTAATCGAAATAGAATTTTTGAATTGATTTTCGACGAGAAAATTATATAATTAACGCGATTGCTGTTTAATATATGCGAGTTTGATGTGTATATTGATGTCGACCGTGCTACAACGATTAAATGTGGTAATGGTCGTTGTCGTTATTCCAAATAGCCGTTCGCATTGTAAATAATATTTTTTTTTCGAGCAGCAGCGCAATTTATTATACAACTTGCAGGCCACTGTTTCTAACTGCGCTCGACCGTTCTGTGTTTAATTCGAGCCGTTACGTTTATGTTTTTCTATAATTTTTTTATTTATTTATTTTTTTTTTGCTCTTCTCTGTCGTCGTCAAAATTTCGTTATATTTATTCTGTGTAATCGCGACGATTTTTTTTTTTCTAGTCAATTGTGACCTACAAACCGTCGTATTATAATATTCTTCACAATGATTTTTATCGGTAATTTTACGGCAACGTTTGAACAGTCGAACGCTTTTATCGGTAAAAAAAAAAAAGCGATCAATACTGATTAACTGCGTGTAATAATATAATACGTACTTGGGCTGGGAATTCAACGTCTTGAAAATTCAATACTCGTAAAAGGTAATTTATTTTTATTTATATAATTCGAAATTATAATATTTACGAGTCGGAACGATTGCCGAATTCTGTCGCCGTTGACAGGGGTTTTTTTTTATTAAATAATAATAATTATAACGCGTAAACGAATCAAAAAGCAGAATTTTAGAGTGTCGGAAAAAAAAATCACGAAAAACATGGTAATACACTTTAAAATAATGTCAAATAAGATTTTTACGTATTCCTTCGAAAACGTACGGAATCGTTAGAGAAAATTCGTTTTATTCGAAAACAATTCTCTACACTGTTTGTGTGTTATAACTGTATTTAAAAAGCGGTTATTGTTATAGTGTGTTATCGCATAATACGTATATAATATCAAACAGATTTTTTAATGTTTTATTTTAAGCGTCCAGACTAAACAGTAAATACTGCAACGTTTGGCAAACTACACGCACAACACTTTGACACATACGCGCTATGATATTTTAACGTTAAAATATCCGATTATCGCGAGGAAATTGTTATACGCGTTTATAGAAGCTGGTATATATCGGTTTTACTCGTGTAAAAGTCACGTTGCGTGTTAAGCAGTTACCGAGTGGCACGCTACAATTCTTGTAAAGTTCACGGCGCCTTAGGTTTGGTATTTCGAAATTAAGTTTAATCCAAAAAAATTTTTTTTTATGGTCATCATCCGACTTGCAGACGATTTTTACCCGTTCGTTATTTCGCTCCTTAAAAACACGCGTTACGCACAACAGTTTTGGTATAATACGTTAAAATTTATTTCCCTAGTAAATTCCAAATAAACAACACGTTTCCTTTAATTTCTTTCAGTAAAAATTTAACATTTTATAATACGTTATAAAATATCCCATAATTGCTGTACATCCAATTTTCTCGGAAGGTTGTCATCGGCTACTGGTCCACGATGCTGCAACGCGTTTTGTAATTCGCAATTTAAAATTATACACATTATAAATTCTTCTTCTTATTCTTTTAATCAATCCTATGATCGGTTTGCAGCAATCCTCCACTCTTCCCTGTTACTCGCTTTGCTTTTTAATTTTTCGTATGAATTACATCTTAGGGTCCATCGCTATTTATGTCTCGTATATTCCAGTCGCCTTCTTCCTCTACGCTATTTTTACCTTCCACACACATTTCTGTTATTACTGATCCAAGCAAAATCCCCTACGTGGCTTAGTACACGTCCAATACATTTCCATACTTTTCCACGTAGAATTTATAGAATCTCTCGGATATTCTTCTCGATACTTCTTCGTTAGTCACTGCCATATCCGTCCAACACATTTTTAGCATTCTCCTGTAGCACCACACGTCTCAAAAGCTTCCTTGTTTTTTCTTTTCTTCTTCTTTTAACAATCGTCCACGTTTCACTATCATAAAGCATTATTATACTTTATACGTATATGTTTTAAGAAAAAATTTTTTCAAAATGTAGGATAATATTTCTTAAAGTAAGAAGTCTCAGTTTATGATTAAATGCTATTTTAGTTCGACACACTCGTTTTATTATTTATTTTTTCCATTTTTACTTATGATACACCTCAATTACGTGAACGCTTCTAATTGCTCTATTATTATAATGCAATATTTTTAGGGGTAATTTTTTCCATACGCATTTCACAAATTCAGCGTTTTTGGTGTAGGTACGCTGGCACACCGAATGACTTGAGTGATACGTCGTTTCGTACCCATCACGATTGATCCCCACACATTCACTTGTCATTAACCGTTTTATCCGTAAACATAACACGCGAGATTATATCGTCTTATAGCAGGGGCATATTTATGGGGGGGGGGCTGATGGGGCTCCAGCCCCCAATTTTAGGAACTTTCTATACTAATTCCTATGCCCTATGGCTATAGGATTTAATATTTTTAATAAATTCCTAATATGTAGTTGTTTTTAAAATGTTGAGAATTTGGTAATTTGTCCTATTTTTAAGATTTAGTCTTGCATTAGAATTTAGAAATTATTCAACAATGATATTTACTCAATGTCTCAGCCCTCCCCCAAAAAAAATGTCTAAATACGCCCCTGTCGTACAGTCTCTGTTCTCGTATACACGACATTTTGAAGGCATTTTCAACTGTGAGCCGAGATCGTCTATATTATAATAGTAAGCGCGTTACATTCCGCGGCCCGACGGAAGCGACCGCAATTATTTTAACGACCAGTGTTTTTGGTCACACGATGCTGATAATGTGTGGTCGTTAATAAAATGTTTTATTGAAATGCGGCGCAGAACCGTAATCAGAAATTTAGGGATGGGAGCACTCAAATTCATAGACTTACTTTTGAAATTTCCAAATCGTTGGGATAATGTGGTTAAAGGACCCGCCATTGAAAAAAATTAATGTCTGTTTTTCTTTTGAATTACTGTTATGAATCATCATCTTCAGAATAAACGAAAAAAATATATATTGAAATAATTAACGATTATTAACGGGGAAATTTTAAACGATTAAAAAACAAAACCATAACATTAATATTTTCGTATATAATGATATTAACAAATATAATATATATATATATATATATATATAAATAGACAATAGTATTAGAGTTTAAAATTTAAACTCCTCTCTTTTTCAGCTGCAAAAGAATCTTTTGGTGTTTTCAATATGTATCTTTATGTACGTCGAGCACAAAACGTTTAAACGTTTTTCACTAGAGGAGTTTTTTTAAATAAGTTTTAACGCCTTTGACACTGGATTAACACTTCGTACCGCTGTAAAGCCGCAATAGCTGAAATAGAGTAGATTTTCAACAATAGCTTAGTTTCAGGATATATACGAGGATATATCTCCGGGACAACGTGTCATAGTGTATCAAAGGTTTTTACTGTTTGATTTTCATAATTATTATTATTATGATTAAAAAAAATAAAATATATACCTACCCAATATTATATATATATATTTTTTATTATTTAAAGCACAGGTTGAGATATATTTTTCAGTGGAAAGCGAGTAGACTTCGCGAAAGGGAGACGGCACGTGCCTCGAGTGCTCACCCAGCTCCTTGGCTACGGCATTGAATTGTGCGACGCGTGGCTTGTTTTGAAGAAAAGCCGAAATGGGTGTTGATCTTAGACGTAATACACATAGGATGAATAAACAACAAAAAAACCACATTTATTATATTGACAACTCATGTATTTATTTCTAGAATAATAATTGACAACCTAAACAATAATAAACACATTATTTCAACTAATGAACAGTCATTTAATTTTGTAATGTTTTTTTTAAAAATTTTTTTTTATACGAGTATATATATATATATAATATTATATTAAATACCAGGGGAGGCATCGTAATGCGTGCGCGATCTCGGTATTAATAATTTCCCATCGAAATCTGGCGATCGGGCTCCGTCAAAAAATACATTAATCGAATACAATCGAGTATATACTCCTCCTTTAACCCTTGTATTTTACTACACGTTTTTTCCTCCAACACTATGATTTACGATCGGGTCTCTTTCCCTCTCACTCTCTCTCTCTTTTCTCTCTCTATCTCTCTGTACGAACGATTTCGTACCCGATAATATTATCACGAATTTGAACGCGGTACACGTGCGGTTCCTAACGCGTTTTTTTTTTTTACACTAACGATATATTTTACGAAATATGCCCGCGTATATATTTTTATTTTTTTTTTGTAACATTATAGAGGAACTCTGTAGTTGAAACAACACTCCAAGTCGAAAACTTCGTATCGCGTACACGACGTCAATACAAGGGTTAAAAAAAAAAAAAAGAAAACAATCGTATACTCGCTAAACGTACACTGTACTGGTATAATTTAAAAAGTCGGTGAGAACAATAAATTAACTGTGCATAAGTAACGTGCGAAAATATAGACAAAAGTAAATGTAAAAAAAAAAAAAAAAATAGAATAAAAAAAAAAATAATAATAAAATAATAATGAATAAATAACCTACGTAAACGTAAACGCATATTATAATATTTTTATTATCATCGGACAATGGTCAAACGGACTTAAGTTAGATACTATATATATATATATATATATATATATATATATATATATATTATCGTATATTATTTAGGCCTAGATTAAAATAATACTATTACCCTGTTAAATAGAAGGATAAGGTAAAATAAATAAATTTATAGAGATAATAATATACTCTATAACTATATAAATATAATATACCGAATAATGAGCCAAATATACGTATATATATATATATATATATATATATATATATATTATAAATGTGTGTGTGTGTGTGTGATAGATTATTTTCTTTTCGAAAGAGCATAAGTTTAAGATAAATTTCTTTTTTACTTTTTCTATTTGGTAACTTATTGGCTCAGTTAATATTGATTCGGGAGAAAAAATGATAAAATTTCTCTAAATATTCTATTCGTTTAAATATATATATATATATATATATATATATATATATAATATATATATTTTTATTGTAAAATTTTACCGCTATACGTATAGTTTTTTTTAATGGCTTTCTATGAAAATCACTATAAATAGATATAATTTTAAATTAAAAAGTCGTATTTTTCTGTAACAATAAATTATCATTCTCACTTAACGACAAAATCCTAAATTTTAAAACAACAATCTAATATTTGTATATATATATATATATATATATTTAATATATTCCGAAACAAATACTTAAACGTAAAATTTAACATTATTCTATAATAAATAATTATTTAACAAATAATTTAATAATAACATTGGAGAAAGAAATGTTGCAGTGATATTATAATTAAATATTAAAAAAAAAAAAAATTAATATAATAATATGTAATAATAATAATAATTAAACTTAAAAGAAAAAGAAATATAATAATTATAAAATAAAAAATACTGATAAAATGTGTATGAAATTAATTAGAAATGTTCACACGGTTTCCCCGTTCGTGGAAAGCCAAGTTCACCTACACGTTCTCGAAAAATGTCACCCCCGGAGAAACAAATATTACATGACCTATTTTATTTATTGCTTAAGGTTATTATTTTTTTTTTTTCAGTTATATATTGCACTTTTTTCAAAATACATGCATGTCTAAAACAACGAATATTTATTGAGCTAGTCGAAGGAACACAAGATCGTATTTATTATTAAATAATTTTTTTTTTTTGGTTTTTAGTATTTTTTTTTTCATTTTTCGTTTTTAATGTACACAATATTATTACCGTATATGTGTTTTTAAAATCTTATTGCGTTTACTCGTTTATACTTAAAAACCTAATGAAGTATATAATCGGAAAAATTGAGAGGGTTGTTTTTAATTGGGGAAGACATACATTTTGAGAAAAATCAAGAACACATCAGGCTATGTACTTTTCCGGAGCAACAATGTACCTCTAACAATATCACAATTTTTCACTTTTTTTTTTTTTTTAAGCTAAATAGTCATATACAGAACGAGAAAATATAATTAACTTATTATAATATTTAATCAATAATTACATAAGTTTTATTTTTAAAAATAGACAATAATAATCTAACAGCGACTTTTTAAAATTATTATTTTTTAATAATTATTATAAAAAAATATAATTATAAATATAATTAATAGAATGTGCTTTCTATATGCGATGTCAAGATTCGAGACAACTGAGTATGTTTAATGTTATGTAAATCTAAAAAATTAAGTTTTTTTTTAATAAAATAATAAATAAAGTGTGTATACATTTATCAACAATATTTTTATAATATATACGAAGAATAATTCCGATTTTTTTTCTTTCCTTTTCTTTATCATTATATATATGTATGTATATATATATATATCCAAATATATAATTTGTATAATTAAAAATTAAAAATTTTAATATAATTTTTTTATATATATATATATATATATATATAATTTATATATTTTATATGTTCAATCCTTTTTTCACAGACGCGCTTTACTTTTTAGGTTTTAACTCACAGAATACACATACGTTATAATACACATCAACTTATCATCGTTCCTGTATTTCCGTATTATACGGTTTTTGGCTATTCTTCTTCTTATAATATTATAAGGTTGGTTGGTTTGTATTTTATGCGATAGAAATGTCGTCAAGACGACGGATGACGGTCGGCGGTAGCGGGAACGGGATCGGTTAGGGCGGCGTTCATTGAACGGTGTCCTCAATGTCTTTGGGCTTGTTTTTCTTGTTCTTCTGTTTCTTGTTGTTCTTGTGCTCCATGTTCATTTGGTCGTTGGACGGATTGTCCCACGGTTGACGGGTGCCGTCGCCGAAAATCAAGTAAATCGAACAGCACACCATGTACACGCACGCCGAAGTTATGAACACCACTCTCCAGGCGGCCTGGGTAGGCTGCAACGTTTAATAAGAAAAAACGAAAATAATATTATTAATAATAATAATAATAATAATAATAATAACAATAAAATATATTTTAACGGTTAATCATCAAAAAAAAAAAAGGTGGGTTCTCTTGATTTTCAAGTACTTTGATCGAGAGACTGACAACAAAAGAAAAAAACACTGAAAACGAACTGCAGTGTCTCGTATACCACGGACGCTCGCAAGAATTTCATCAGGAATAAAAACTAACAAAAAAAAAAAACAGCGCATTAAAATAAAAAGCTTATTTTTTGCAAGTTGTAAAACGCGTAATAATTTCAAATGGCGATATCGATAAAAAAATTACGATTAAGGAGTCCGACCGAACTCGAACGACCGACACTTATCGGTAGTTAAGTATAGTCGACGAATTTTTCTATTGATCGTTATATTTCTTTAAAAAATTATTTGCGAATACACCGAATTTAAAATGTCCGTACGTATCTGCACTGCAATGTCTCGGCAAAATTACGTGTTAAATGATTTAAAACGGTACGACATACAAATCTTTAACGTATTTTTTTTTTTTATAATAAAAGAAGGGTTATTGGTAATTCGCATTAACATTATATACACACGCACAAAGGTATCTAAATAGATTGTAATTGGCCCGGGCGACGATATATCTTCACGTTTCAGATCCGGATTAAACGGATATATATATATGTGTAGGTCTACGTCGTGGTTCCGGGTCGAGTGTTTCTCTTATTTGCGTTGGTAATTCGAAAGACCAGATTATACCAGATATGCGCGCCGTTCTAATTTGAATATTACAACGTACAAATAACACGCGATCGAGTTCCGAATTAAATTATATTATTACGCGATAATACGCTCTATCGGTGCGCGTTGACGAATTATTGAAATTTTCACGCCGAATTTACCGATAACAACGGATTTTTGGGGGGTGGTGGGGAGGCTTCGTGAACGTACCGTGGAAGACGGTGTATGAATACGGAGGAAAAAGAAGCTTGCTGGAAAACAAAAAAAAAAAAGAAACGGGAAAGTATGTATTTAAGATTAAAAATAACGTATGGGAATTGAAAATCGAGGCAAACGCAGCTTACGGGAAAATATTTATTTGGAATTCAAAATTCGGGACGCATATAATACCGTTCTGCACACAAAATGAAACCCGCGAATGTATCCTCCGGTCCTCTGGTTGATCCATTCGCGATTTAAGTGTCAAACGCACTTCAGTAACTTTCGGTGGTTTTTCATAACAAATCAACGGATACGTATGCGTTAAAGCTTTCACCGGATTGTTGATTTATTCGGAATGTTTCCAGGTACATTCATTTCTTCAGTTATTGCCTGACGTTTCGGACTCATTGCAGAGTCCGTCTTATTGCCGAGTTCCGACAGGGGCTCGCGAATGAAGGCGTCTGAGCTTAGACTTGTTAGGACGAGTACAATATTATAATAACGACACACTGATAACGCAAATGTCACAACGGACACAATATAATTCCGGATTTATACTTTCCGTAAAATAACGCGGAACATTATATTGTTATCACAAAATATACCAGGACCGTTCAGAGGACCGGATTCACTCGTGGGTTTTATTTCGTGTGCAGAACGGTAATACGCGTCCGGGACTACGTTGCGCGTGAAACGAAAAACGCAGAAAAACAATTGTGTTACACTGGGAAATATTGTGCGGGAATACGATACGCGTTATTATATATAAAAAAAAAATAAAAATAATATCGCAAACAATATACAAATAAATAACGCGATAAAATAAAATAATAATTGAATATTTATTATATAAATAATGTATACGAAAAATCGTATAAGTGATATTTTCCAGTGAAATATTTTCCTCGGTTTTCTTCGATTTCTACATTTTCCACTATATACGTATATATTGCTTCCCTTAAACGTACACTCGCTGCTTTCGGTTTCTCGTAAAATTCGCCCGTTATCATTTTATATTCCTAACAAACGTTTTTCCAGGATATTACGGTTCCTGACGAATAATTTTCCTGGATATTACGCTTGCTTTCCGTATGTCGGTCACGAAAAACCGAGTGTCCGCTTATCGGACACGAGTATGAAAATAGCGCGCGAAATATAATTATAAAAATTACAAGATGTGAAAAGCATTTCGTGCGATTTTTATATGGAAAATCACGGGTCGCGTCATTAACCGGTCTAAAGCATCTGGTTATACTCAAACGTTATTAATTAATTTTTATATACAGTGGAACCTCGATAAGTCGAAATTCTAGGGAAGTGATGTTTTTTCGACTTATCTGAGTTTTCGACTTACTAAGGTTTTCGAGTTATCGAGGTTTAAGAAAAAAAAAAAAATTCGACTTAAAGGGTTTTTTAAATTTATTTTATTACAAACATTATATAAATTACAGTGGGTATTATTTTTAAATGATTATTTAAAAAATATGCTATAAAATGTGTAAGTATATAGTGTTACAATTTTACAAAAAATAATTTAAGATATTACTTTGAGTTAGGTTCTTTAATAAAATTAAAATGTAATTGTAAAAACCAATAATAAATCGTCCATATTCGGAACACGAAATGTTCGAGTTATCTGTAGTTTTCCTTTCGGGTAATCGAGGTTTTCGCGAGGGAACGGCATTTATTTCGACTTACCAAGGTTTTCGACTTATCGAGGCTCGACTTATCGAGGTTCTACTGTATATAATTTTTTTTCTTACCATTTCGGCTGTGTACAAAATAGTATGTTCATTTTTTTGTGATAAAAATGTCGATTACATTTCTGTTTGTCAAGACGGTATTTTCGATTTCAATAACGAGTGGCCGTGCGTTTTATTTCGCGTTGGCAAGTATATGAAATTCAAAGCAAACCGATCTTATATACGCGTTTCAAAAATGATAATATATATTGCATTATTCGTATAAACCCGATCGTAATTAAAGTTAATTTAAAAAAAATATAAAACGTCTACACAGACGACACGATTCTTAAGCGTTTGACGAAATTAAAAGCGAAGTACTTAAAAAAAAAAAAATATAACAACAGTAAATAATATTTACGTATAAAAAACGTATTTTGCGTAAGCCCTTCGTATTTCTATTAGTCCGACAAGCCATTGTTGTGTGAACTTCATTGTGACACGTTATTATTCTCGAGAATAAAGAAATTATTATTCGTCAGCATAAATTGTGTCTTACGAAAAAAAAAAAATTATGAATTCCTATTTAATTAATTATTGGGAATTTATCTGAACGCCTTTTGTACAACACGTTTCATACGATCGGTCTTTTATTTCAAAGATGAGTTTTAATAAATTAATATTACACGACGCACGATACGGATTTATAGTGATGTAAACGTGCCGAAAACGATATAAAAAAAAAACAAAATCCTAGTATATTAATAGGTAAAATTGGGTAAACAGCTTTCCTAAAATAAATTAAAAAATACACAATATTTGTAGAATACGAGTAAACGGTATTAAGAAGGGGGAAAAAAATATGTCGCCGTTTGCTGCAGACCTCGTCGAATTTCTTTTAAATCGTTAAAATTTAATTCGGCGACTTAAAAATAAATAACTTTGAGTCTCGTTTCGATAATATTATACTTTTGAATTTATTCAAAACACCTTGACAATAGCGTAACAAATATTGATGTTCTAAAGTATTTTCGGAAAGCGAGACGTGCGAATATATAATATTTCAAATTTGTAACGTGTACAATATTAATATACGCGTTTACATACTAAATAAAAAATATACAAGACGTATTCGAAATTAATGCGATGTAATTATGTTATTGATAATATATTGTGCAGTTGTGTTTGTGAGCGTTTTGTTACGAATTTTAAAAATAGGAAGAGCTGAACAAGAATTCACGGGTTTTCATATTAAAAAAATATATATATATATATATATATATTCATTCGTTTTCCACCTACTTTGAAAACTTTAAGCCGGTCGTGTGTACGGCGTAACATTCACCAAGTACGATTATTATTATTATTAACATGCAAAGCGCAAAAACAGGATAAGGTCTTACACGAGAATATCCGTTTGGCCTAGAACGTACCGCGTTAATCACATTATATTTTACAAAAACATTATATTCTGTTAAAGAAAAATCCATATTTCTCATAAACTGAAATCAAAGAAAGAAAAAAAAAACGTTTCGTGTAATTGATAAAACGCCACAAATAGACTACGGCCGTTTTTTTGGTAATATTACAGAATACTATAATCTCGATTTGACTAATGTGCACGAGTACTCGAAAGGATAAGATTGTAAAGGGGAAAAAATTACAATTTAATTATTCGTTTTAACGCGTATATATTAAATAGTGTAAGAATTGTATTAAAGTTATATTATTTTAATTGAAATGTTTTCCCCCTTTTATTTATGCAGTCCTAACAAACTTAGTATAGTGCTATAAGTTAAAAAAAATATATATATATATGCGTAGTAAAATAAAATGAATACACAGAGGGTGGTTATATTTTTGTTTTCTTTACGAACATTAATTTTCGTTAGAGAGCGAGGAAAAAAAACCTTTTTCAATTAAAACGTTGCTTTTGGCCGTGAAACTACCGCGATCATTAGGCGAAATTCTATGCGCGCAGTTATGTACAAAAAAAAAAATTAAAATACCGCCCGTTGTTACCGTGTGTACCACTCGGTGCGAGGCTTTTGTGTTTACGATATTCGGGTCAGAAACGAAACGGAAATCGAATTGCGGGTGCGCGTTTTAGAAAAAGCGTTTTAGGTGGTTAGATGATAGGAGAGATGGTATACAATAATCTATAGGGCGTTGATGAGTCTGAAATGTCGAGTTACTGTAATTCGTTTTGTCCGGAGCGGTAAAAACGTCTAAATGTTTCAATATTAGAGAAAACACTTGTTTTTTTTTTTAATGTATTTATAATTATGCGACGTACAGTAGTATAAAGAGTTTTGTTTGCCATCGATCACCGTGAACATTTTCGAAACACACCACCGCGGACAGACGATCGGACACTGAAAATGGGGTAGTTGTGTTTTCCTGTCTATAAAGCTTCAATATAATAATTTTTATCTTTAATTTTCTAAAGAGGATTGCGAAATTTGGTGTTATGACTGAGAGAAATCGATTCGTCTCGCGGGTCTCGACTCGGGGACGATTCATTTGGGCGGGGGGAAGGAAGGAAACTGTTTTTATGCACGTCAATACGGTTAAAAATATTATTTTGAAATAAGATTTATTTTCGATTTAATAAAAAGAAAAAAAAATAGGTACGAGTTGCTTTCATTTGTGAAATTGTGATTGAACGGAGACTCACGGTGACGCCAAAGCTCACGGTAAATTTTTAATCTTAAGTTGAATATTCGGTCTCCGGGGTACGTACTACGCCGCGTATTCTGAATACGCTTTTTTTCTTCTGAAAATGGATCCGTTATAAGTTCCAGAAACGACCGGATGATCAACCGTTCAGGATTAGATTTTTCAATTTCGTTGTAAAAAAAAAAAAAACTCGTTTTTATGTTTTACAAAAAATTAAAAACGCGTGTTACGCTTACCCTTTTGTCGATAACGTAGCCGGCGACTATCGGGGCCAACAGACCGGCCAGGTTGGCCAGACAGTTGGTCAGGCTCATGAGTATGCCGGCGAACCGCGGCGATATGTCCAGATGGTTGACTTTGAATCCCGAGTAGATGGCGCCGTTGAGTCCGACGCCCACGGTCAGTATGGCCACAGTCAGGTACGGGTCGCAGCCCGTGTAGGACGCGAATATCAGCGCTATCGCCGGACCGAATTGACCTGAAAACATAAACCACGTGTGAATATTTAATGCGTTTTATATTTGGACGCATAAACGTAACGATTCGGTGAATTTATCGTAACGAGTTTCCCTGTGCCTTCCCCAAAGAACGATTCCGTTCTATCAACTATAATATAGTCGGCCGTTCAATTTGGCTTCGTAACTCTTCGTATCCACGACGTTTTCGAAATTAACGTCACCGAGAGCTGACCTTTGAGCAAAATCAAACGATAAATCTACGCCTTTCGCGAACCTTGTTGATGATACATCAACGCCGGATTTAACTTCTTAGCACTGACTACTTTGCCGTCTTTTTATATACATTTTTATACAAGGTATTATTATTGTTATTGAAAAAACAACTATAATTCAAAAACTCCAAGATCACGATCATCGTTTTCAGTTATACTCTGAAAATACGATCGAAAATGAAGACACTCGTAGGAAAACGACGCTTTCAAATCATCACCAAAAAAAAAAAACGCTTAAAGTTCATTTGTTTGTTGAGTAATTTCTTCGGATCGATGTTTACTTAAACGAGTCAGAAAATCATATTATCCAAATATATCGATATAACAAGCGTCACATGTTTTTTCTATTTCATATTTAATCCGATCTAATGCGTTCCTATTTTGAACTTATTATCACTTCCGCTTATATGCGCATAACTCGGTTTTCTCGTTTCTCGTCAACTTGAATTGTAAGTCGTTTGATATTCTTGCTGTGTCGAACTCGTATTTTTCACTTTTAATATTTTATTACGAAATGTACGTTTCCCGCAGAAAAAAAAACTAGCGATTTCCGTATAGGCGTTGTGAAATTAATTAAAGGCTGACAAAGTTCTACTACTTTTCGCGTGTCTATATTTACTTTTGAAGCTAAACACTTCGAATTCCGGTCATAAAAACTGTAAACTATAAAAACACCTATATAGGTACTATTATATCAGTGGTATATTATGCGCCTAAATATTATACATTTGTCGCTGTAAACACGTGCTTGTAGGGTTTATTGCGGGTATTGCAGCAATGTGATACATATTTTTCGCCGCGGATTATCTTCTCTCATCGTGAACGTCAGTGCGCGTTTTTCTTTGAACTTTCAACACCATTCTCGCATAAAACCGTCACTCATTAATGATGTTTTATTGTCTGAATCGTCGTAAACGTTACTCGTTCGACGTTGCGGATTACTGTTGCTGATCGCCGTTCGGCCAAATGAAATCCAATTACAGAGTACGCAGCTCGCGGGCGCTTCGAATAAAACGTTACAAGTTCACTACTCGACAATAACTGTCTAATATAGAAAACTTTTATGTAGTTTTTTCGGTGTAGGACGTTGTTCTACACCTCTAGTACTGGCGAATTCGGCGTTGTTAGAGGAGACGACGACGGAATTCCGTACACTATACGCGCGTATATTGTTTGAAGTAAATTTTTCGTTTACACAGTTTCCCCGTCCGACCATCTTTCGAAAAGTGTTTATTCCGTTTAAAACGGCTGCATCATCAGTTTTCGTAGGGTACAAATATTCCTTCTAAATGGCGGAAATAATAGTCAATAATATAACTAACTAATTTTAGTCAATAATAATATTGACTTTTCAAAAAAAACGTCCTAGACGATTAAATATTATATTTAACTCCTCCGCCGCGACACCGTACTTTAAACGAGTAAAATATACAGTTTTTGCTTTTTTTTTTTTTAAACTGTATTTTTAAAAATTATTATTTATTACTGTTTAAAAAAAAAATTCTGTATTAGAAAAGCATCATTACTCGTCAATCGCATCCGTGGCGTCACTGCAATAATTTGCGTCCCACGCCACGTTGTCAACAATTCTCAATATAATACGTATGTTAAAATGTTACGAACGCGTTTCCATATGTTTATTATATATTTTAAAATTTTATAATAATATATTTATACTTTTATATACACATATTAAGTAAGTAATTACAAATTAATCGTTAGATTTTGAAATTGATTCTAACCGATCAAGTATACGTCGTGGAATGTAATTCGTTTTTTTTTTTTTTGGTAAAAATACTTTTGACCGGTAGACAAGAAATCTATGTTGTTAAAAATAAAATATTACACAAATTGTACTTTTAATACGGTTAAAATATACTTTGAAATTCCTACGACAGTGCAGTAGATTAGTGTTTTTCGCGGAAAGCGTAATTGCTTTTAAATTTAAATTCTACCCGTACCTAATTCGTATAATATTATCCGTTCGTGCATTTTTTAAATGTACTCCGCTGTTCTAGAGGATTTTAGTGAAAAAAAATATTTCTCAAAATTGTATGCATTACAGACAATTTATTTTCAACTACAATTTTATACCATATAAAATTCAATCATTTCAAGTACAAAATAACACTATTTTTAGTTTTTCTAAATATTAATTTGTCTGCTGCTGATTAGCTGGTTGTAGTACATTAGAGACATTCGTGTTTTTCTTTGTTTTTTTTTTCATCTAATATTTGTCGTTAAAACGTAATAAAGAATATTTTTGTTAAAAAAAAATTCACAATGATAAATAAAATATGGATAAATAAACATTTTATATTTCAAAATTTGGACGCTGCTTCAAGATTTATCCACTTTAAAAAAAAAAAATTAAGCGCCATATTATATTAAAAGTTTAATTATTTAAGAAAATAATAAACTAATTTTGTTCAAATGTATTCAGACCATCTCGTTTTGGATAATCGATTAAAGTTTTTTCGATTTATTTTATATTATAAAATGGGCTGCAGCGGTTAGAATTTTATATTTTTTAAATAAGCGATTCGTCGAACGAAATCGAGTACAAATCATTCAACAAATAATATTGTTTTTACGTGGTTAAATTAAATATTATACACATTGACAACAACACAATATATCCAATAAAACATAATTATTATAACGTTGCGTTTGGGTTTTCAATAAACACGCTGTTATACATTTCACACGGCGTGAACGGTGTTTCTGTTTTTTTTTTCTTCACAAAATATGTAATTAAATTATTCCAAAATATGAAAAAAATTAAGTTTTTTTTTCTTTCTTTTAAATCATATTGTTCGTCACAAGTCGCGTTTCGTTAATGCGAGTACTATATTGTATACGGAAGACTCAAACAAATGCAAAAATTATCGAATAAAATCTCTCGAACGATTCAAATTGAAAATACAGCAGCAGTCGGAACGTCCGTCGTTGAAATATTATTAAAAGTTTTAAAAACCCGAGATGAAAAATGTGTTTACTGTACTTCAATATATAACAGTGTTCGTTATTATATTATACGTAACGATTAAGTAAATCATTCGCCGAATGTTTCGCGCGCAAAACTATAATAATAATAATAATATAATGAGCGTACAAATCGGAGTCGGTCGGTAAACAAAAAGTATATAACGAGATTGGACGCTGAAAGTAACGAGACAACAACCATTTTGTTTGACGAAATATAGAGATATATTATTTTCTGGAATTCGTTACGAAGTAATATCGACAGTTTGAAACGTTAAAAATTGCATGGGACGTTAAACAAAAAACCGTCGAGAACACGCGAATAAGATTATAAGACGATCGTAATAATATATGTACTCGATTTATCGCGAACGATTGCACAACAACTACTACGTGTATAAGGTACCTGGGAAGAAAACGAGGCTGGACATTAACGGATTAAAAGTCAAGTGAATTTCAATCGAATTGGTGTGTAAATTTCAAGCCAATTATTTTTACAAGAATACCTAAATCAAGTTGAACAAGAAACGTATGAATAGATAGCGTGTACCAACTATATATACAATAATAATGTGTTCGATAACATAAACACGTTCGACTTTTGGTAGGTCTTATCTCGTTTTTATTAACGTATTTTAATAGAAAATATTGTATACGTTAAATTAATTTATTCGAGTGAACTTTTGAAGTTATTAAAGAAAGTATTAGCGTAATTTTTCGCTTATTTTGTATTTTTTCTATACGAACTCAATTTACTCGTAACGAGTTAAAAAAAAAATTAATTGACTGGCACAGCCGTGGGAATTCATATGTTATTTAATATTCGTTTTTAATAAAAGCTCATATGTAGAGGCAATAAATGACAGTCTGTTCGTCGAAAATAACGCAGAATATAATATTTCGGGGTTACGCATACGAGCGTATATTCCCTGCTCGTATGGTTTATTTATTTTAGTAACACGCGAGCCCTTGTTTTGCCGCGGTCGTGGGTTATTTATTCATTTTCAAATTATATTTTACACTAATTTGGTTAGGGTTTAAATCATAACACGTTTAAATAAAATAATAATTGTCCAGGAAAATATTCGTATAATAGCGGATATTTATTGAAAAAAAAAAAAAATCCATATGAAATATAACGTTTTTTTTTTTTTACGTATACAATTCTGTATCCTTATAATAATAATAATAAAACGTAAAGTCGATTATAAATTGCCTTCGTAAAGGAAATAGATTTTATAAGTATTTTTCAATAAGCTATATACGTTTAAAGTATTAACTGTTATCAAATTGCTATCTACAGAAAACAGAATAATATTACGAACGAACGATGTAAGGATCTTGAATAAAACAAGAATTCCTATAAATTATCGGTTATATTATAATATTGTTAAAATTAGAGTACGGATTTTGAAAATATATGTTTTTATTAAAAAAAAAAAGCCATTTAAAATATGAAAAAAAGTTTGTTTGTTTCAGGTTTCTAAACGTAGGGTTAGGGGCACATTATATCCGCATTGTGTACGTTGTCATAATTATTAGTACATATACAGTTACAAAAGAGATTGTTCATTTTACAATAATGATTGATATCACATAATCGATTATATTGTACTATGTCGATCGTACTATGCATTCATCTACGTATAAAATATCTTTTATAAATTATAAATAATAATAAATCATTTTTAAACACTGGGAATTTAGCAAGCACGCAGAGTGTGCATTTCCCGTGTAAATAAATTGTTCGTGTTAAAGGACGGTTTGGAATATTTTTAAAAATTAAATTTATAAGCTTTTAAAAATCAAAAAAAGGCAATATAATTACAGTAAAATGGCACTCTCGTAAATACGATGAAGTAGTTCCCTCTTTTGACCCATTAATAATAATTGCACTCTTTTCGCCCGCGTGGTTTCACGTTCAACAGTTTTGGCAAGCATATTATAGTGATCATGTGTAATGCGTCTGTCATGACCACTAATGATATTTTTTATTTTTGATGGATTATAAAATATGTTCCTGTATTTTATTATTGTTTAGATATTTTACTGTTTATGAAAATGACTCGTAGTTGGCACGAAGCGAACGGATAGTGCCGTTTTTTTATTGTAATAACTAAATCGCCAAAAAAAAAAAATCAAATAAATGTTCACGACAGTCATTTGCTTTCCGAAATTGTTGATAAAAAAAGAAGTTATTTTTGGAGCGAAAAGCCTTAGCCCATTATCACTGCGACTTAATACGTTAATTATAATAACACGTCGTACGATTATGGCGTTTAAATTTTAAAAAAATATATCGATATTTAAATAATTTTGAAATCTTATACGTCATAGTGTGTTGGACAAAAATAGCCTTGCGAAACGTTTATTACAAGTATATAATTATATTTATTAACATAATAATATTAATTATATTATATTAATAAATTTATTTATATTATAATTATAATGTAATATTATCATATAATTTTACAAACATTCATTAAAATGGACGATTTGAACAAGCTTTCGAGACATACTGATTTTTGAGATAAAAGTATTATATGCGATTACATTTTCGGACGTTCAAAAGTAAAATAAAAATATCATGGAAAATACCGTGTAAATAATAGACATTTCGGTTTTAATTTTTCCTTTTTGTAAAACAAAAACGAATTTTATTCGTGCGTGTAATTACTAGAATAACGATAAAATTATTATGATAGCAACAATTATAATTTTGAGTTATTTTAATGACGCGCAATTTACGAGTACATATCCGCCGAGAACCTCTAAAATACCAATTATTTGAATAAACAATAAAGTGTATTTTATCATGAAAGTATACTATTTATAATTTATAATACACTTATAAACAGGGCAGATATTTTCAGGCTTTTGTATTTATTTATTTATTGGTCAAAAATTAGTTTATATTCCAAAATATATTTGTCAGTGTCTTTTATTAATTTACGTGTAAAATTTTATTGCGCATATTTCAAGAATTCTTTTAATTTAATTTTTTAAAATTTATTACCAAAATCCTTTATTTTAACGGAACGTAAAAAAAAATATTATTTGTGAAATTTGCACAATTGTTCGCGATTTATAATCTATTATCATTGAAATTCTCGTTTTTATTTACATTTAAAAACATTTTCTTTGATTTTTCAGAATGAAAATATTATTGCATCGCAACTCTGTTGTATTGCTTTCTGGATCAGGGAAATATATTACTTAATTTTTTTTATCTTATATATTATATTTTACACGGTTTATGTACATATGTTTTTTTTATTTTTAAATAATTATTTCGTCAAGTATACATAATACCGAGTCATGGATATTATCTGCATTGTTGCAAATGAAACGGTTTTTGGCTTTTTTTTTCTAAAAATAAATCTGATATTGCGTGATATTAATGTGTACGTTTAATAAAACCATTTTCGCGATTAATTTCAATCGTTTTTTTCTTCGTCTATTTATATAAGCATAACATAAAATCCTATATCTTGTATTAAATTCACTTACCCTAATTCTTTATGTAGTCAACACGTGTGTCGTAGTGTTACATTTATGGACAATAAAAAAAAAAAAACTGACTAACGAGGGAAAAAAATTAATCCACAAGACGATAATTAGAATCACGTCACGGAGAGGTATTTTTTTTTTTTAACAGACTTGTTGACGATAAAATTCTTTTAGTTTTATTTTTTCGTTACATAAAATTGAATATAATATTTAATGAAATAAAAACGTCAGCGAACCGTTCATAATATTGCTCTTCTTCCCTGTCAATTTTAATCGTCATTAACGTTAACAAATGCCGTTCAAATAACCGTACAATAAATTATTAGTGTTATTAGTGAATCATATTATCTGTTTATCGTTAAAAATGTTCGTTTTTGTTTTATGCAAACGATTTCGCGGAGTTATATAATAACGAATCGGTAAAAAGACACCATTTATATATCTATATTTTATTATATATTATTGGCCGTACAATATCAGTATAATACAGTTTATAAGTACATCATAAGGCTCGAACTTCAAGGCATCTGCATCAATTTTTTTTTTTTTAAATACTCGACAGAACGCTTTTCATGACACAAATTTGTTTTAAGTACACACTATTCTTACATAGAATTTTTTTTTTTGGGTGGATTTTGCTTTGTTCGAGGTTTTGACGTTCTATATTTTTAAACGATTTTTGGGCATTTTTTAAAAAATATTTCTTCTAATATAACGAAATAAAATTTCACCCAAGATTGAAATATATAATTTTGTACTTATACAACATCCGGCATTAGTAACGTGTAATGGGTTTTAACGAAAACGATTCCCAAACTCATCTTAATTAATGACACACCAGTCGATAACATGCAGCTTTAATCAATTTATTTTCGTTCTGTACGACAATATTGTTTCGGCGATACGCGAAATTTCGTTATAAAACAACACAAATATTTAAAGCTAATTTTTTTTTATACATAAAATTTTGTTAGGGCATTTTTTAAGACATTTTTTTGGAGTTTTCAAATGCATTTTTAAAAAAATATTTTTTGGTCATCGAATTCCGAGCACTAACCATGACCTGAAACGCGTGTCTATATGTTTGTCGACGAAACTATACACAGTAATACATTCGAGTAGCTATTTTCCATTTGAAAACTTAACGAAAGTAGTCCGTAGACTTGGGGCGGTGGGTTTCCTTATTCGATCCTGCCCCGGTAAAGTTCATTTTATGCAATATAATCCCGAGTTATGCGCACGGAACACGCAGTTTTACGAAGTCGGTGCGAAATTCGCGGCGGAACGTCAGCGAGGCGTATTTATTTAGTGCGAATTCGTGTCGAAGCTCACATCAAAAAAGCGAGGAGTCGTGCGGAGAAGAACAATGAAAACTCGGTCGATTTAATTAGTTGTGCGTATTATGTACACCGTATAGCGCGTATTACGCGAGCCAAACTAAAAAGGTCTTATTTAAACGCGCATTAATTCCAGCGCCATTACATGGGCGCAAATAGGGGGGCTAAGCCTCCTCTAAATGTTGTACAGCCCCCCCCCAAAAAAAACTAATGACATATATGCATTACAATACGGTATATGAAATATTTTTCACTTCTATTTTTGCTAATCCTCATCGAAATAATGCAAATATTTTATTTCATCATAAATTCAGAGCAGTAATGATGATTACGATACAATTTAATAAATTAAACCACATTAAAAATGTACAGTACTTTCCATATACTTTTCTAATATTCCTATAGTTATTGGGTAATTGAAAGCTGATGACCTTTTTTTTTTTTTTTTGCTTATTTGGGTAATTTTGGCATCAATCGGCAAAATTTCTGAAAGCGAACACTTTTTTTTTGCTTATTAATTTTTAGCCCACCTAAAATTTAGTGCTAGTTACTTTTTCTAATTCGTAAAAAGAAAAAACCCAAAACCAAATCGATTATTATACGTGTAAAAGTACACTTACCGATGGAGTTGACGATTTTGCGCGTAAGGGTGTGCGTGAACTTCTCCGAGGAGATCATCAAGTCGGCTACGTGGCTGGCTACCATCGAGAAAATCCACATGGCGAGGTACGGCAGTGACGAGTACGTTCCGTTCTGTCAAGAACAAATTATTTTAAAAAACATTTTTTTAAAAATGTTTTTTTTTTTTTGTCTTTTATATATAAGGGAGTGAAAAAAAATAAATTAAAATCCAAAAGCCGTATTATTTCGTATACGCGTAAAGAAATTAAATTTGTTTATATATATATATAAAAAAATATTCATTTGTACACGTGAATATACAACCAAGTCAAAGAATGTTATGGAAAATAAAGTAATACGATATGTAGGAGTCGTTGTATTAAATTTGTTTACATTTTATACTACCGGGGTTATGACAAAAAGTCATCATCAGGTATTAACAAAAAAGAATAATACAATAGAATAAAAAATGAAAATAAGATCACACAGATAATGTGATGAATATTACAATGAAGAGACATATATGTAGAGTTTAAAAAATGAAAAAATAAAAATAAAAAAAAGCGATGAAATTGTGTACTTACTGAATTAAATTATTTAAAATAAACAAGTATAGAATGTCATTATTATTATTATTATTATTATTATTATTATTATTATTATTATTATTATTATTATTATTATTGATTGATATATTATTGATATATTTAAAATTGTTATATATTTTAAAATATTTTTATTATTAATTTCTTTATAAATAATATGTAATTCTTTCAAAACTGAATTCATATAAATATATTATGACGTATATTTAATACATTTCTATAAATCATTATATATACATAATTAAAGTAATATTATAGTATGTGATTATTTTCTAAAACACGTTACGAAAAATTTTAATTCCAATTTCAAATTTATTATATATTGTATAATAAATACAATATACTATATATGTATGTAATTGATATTAAAATTACATTTAAGTTGTAAATTCAAGGATAATAAAATTTATTGTAATATTATTATTTAGATATTGTTTTGTTTTATATTTCATATATATATATATATATATATATATATTATGAACATTAATTTTTTTTTTATCACATATACGTACATGTATTTATTTATACAAATTTATTATTTACGAGTATTAATTAATAGTTTTTATTTTTTATTTATATAAACTTCACGTATCATTTTTTTTCTAGTTTTTTTTTCATTATACATCGTTTTAAGGGCATGTGTATATTATATTTACTTACGGCTTTTATATTGAAGTGCAACACTTGTTTCATGAATGTCGGCAGCTCGGTCATGAGCGTCTCGTATCCGTAATTTTGACCCATGTGAGCGACCAATATGGCCCAGAACGGAGCCGACTTCAATATGCTCCTCCACGGCACGGGGGGAGACTGTATATGAGAAAAAAAAAAAAAATAAATAATACAACCAAGCGAAACCACTAGTGAAAACGAGATTCAGTTTCCGTTTCCTCGGATATCGCTGCGCATAACTCTCACGAATTATATAATATCCCTAACCGCTCTCCTGCAATCCCGCCAACAACTGAATCCGGGCTATTCGAGCGTACGAGACAAAATGAAAAAGGAAAAAAAAAACATATACCCTCGAGCCCGGAGCCGCAAAAGTTGCACAAGAGACAAGAGACGATGGTATTCAATTCCGATTGCGGATATGAAAAACTATACGCATAAAGCTACATTATATATATATATATATATATATATATATATATACGGAAATACTGTATGACATACAAACAAAAATAGTGAACTTTATATACATAAGTATAAAATTTGTGTACGTATATATATATATATATTTAAATTTAGAAATATATGAATCGAAAAAAGAGGGGAAAAATTGTTGTATTGTCTGTACTTTTTTTATTTTATTTCATTTCATTTTTTTTTCTTTTTTGCACAATGTGGTGCAATTTTTGTGTTGTAATATATATAATATGTAAACACATGTCATGCGTGAAAATTGTAATTATTTTTGTGCTGGTATGAACGTATTTATGAAATTTCAATTAGCTCGTTCTATTTTTACAAAATATAATATTACATTAACAAATTCAATTGCCTTCTATGAAAAAAAAAAAAGTAATATGTAATAGATACGTAATTGTTTATTGTTTAAGAAACAAGTTGAAGATCATTTCTCATTATATACTCGTATATTTTATAAAATAATACAAAGTTCCAAATAACTTATTTCTAACTAATTTAATAACATTTTAAAATACGTGAAAATAACGCGTAAACGTAAATAAAATGTTCATTGAATCGATATGATTTTCGAACGGAATAAAACAAGTCGTATACGTTTTTTGCCACGTTAAAATAGCAGAATATTAGTAAAAAAAAACCATCTTTTTAAAACGCCGAAAAATCTTTCAAAAGTATTTTAAATGACATATAATATATAAAGGAGTGTAAAAATAAAAAATAAACGAAACGCGTACCTATAACAATGATTTATTGTTAATCAAATTTCTGTGTTTTAAAATTTTATATTTGGAAAATTCCAAAGTACAGTTATTTGATATTTATAATGCGCACAGAGAGAAAAAAAAAGATTTAAATCGAACTACTATAATTATTATGTATAGTGCAGGATATGAAATTGAGTATAGAAGAGAGGGATATTGTTGTGTGTTAAAGTAAGCAAATTGTAGGTACTGATTGAAGTGGTTAGAAACTAAATAAGTAGCGTGTCGGTAATATCAAGGAAAAAATTATTGTCGTGGAAATTCGAATGAATTTTGCACAATTTGCTTGTTTGTCTGTAGAAATAACGGAAAAACAATCTCGTTTAGAAAGATCTATATACATGTATAAATCCGAGTGTATTTTACTAGGTAACGTTTACCGAGGTCAGAGTTAATCCGCACGAGCTTTAAAGTTAAAAATATTAATATTATTTTCTCATATAAACAATGTTTTTTTTATTAGCGATTTACATATATAGATGTGATATTGTTGATAATCGTTATATTCGTGATTGAATCGTTAAACGTTTTATCGAAGGTATAGAACAATTATTTTCGCTTAATATTCTAGAAATTGTTTTTTTCCCCCGTACGGAATATATTGGAGATAAAATCAGTTAAATAAATATATATATATATATAAAAAATAATAATTTCACTACGAGAAAATAGGGTACGCGAATTAGTAATACGATTCAACGCGAAAAATATTAATAAATTACGATAAAAAGCGCCGAGCTAAAGTTAAAAAAAAAAAAACTGTAATTGCCACGAAAGGGATCGGCGGTGGTGGAATTGAATATAGAAAACGCGTATTAAAATGAATAGCGAAAAAACCGGGCTCGATCGAGCAAAAAAAAAAAATCTTGTTTTATTCATGAAATACGTTTAAAAAACGCGGAATCAGTGTTGTTCGCATTGGTTTTCGGTACGGCCGATTTGTTCGGAGAGCAGAGGCGTACTCAGGAATTTTCAATGGGGGGTTGAAAATTTTGTTGACATAAAATTGAAAATAGATTGTAAAAAAAATATTTGTTTATTTTTTTCCTCTCTTAAACATTTTTTTTTTTTTTTTTAGAAAATTGCTTCTGTGAATTATATTATTTATATAAGCACGAACGCACAAAACTACATCGGTTAGTGAGGTCATGGGGGGCGGGGGTTCAAACCACACGAACCACCCCCCTTGAGTACGCCAACTGTCGGGAAGAGACGGATAAATTTTTTTGGAATTAAATTACACAAAGTAACGAGTAACATCACAGGATCACGGGGAGTTGAAAAACGTGAAAGAGAGAAATCGTTATGGTCCGAGGGGGGAACAAAAAAAAGTCAAACAATTTCGCGTCATTTAAATTTAATCTTCGCTAGTCCGCATCGCCGTCCGACGTCCGGGCGTATTATAAATAAATAACGAGCAGACACGGTTTTTCTTGATGTTCTACAAAAACTCCTTTTCCGACCACAAACACATCCGCCTCCTTGGAAAAACGCACTCCGTACCGACAACCAAACACTTACCCAAACCGTACCCATTAACTTGGGCAGACCGACTAACTAACTGACAGTCCCCCACTTTCATCCCCTAGTAGAGGCGCAAGCCTGGAACAGGTAAAGGCATAGCCATCTTTGCAAAGCAAAGCAAAGCAGCGGTTTTTCTTTTACCCGCCGGATCTGACGCGCACACACACTTGATGTGTTGCCGACCGGGGGACACGAAACAGAAATTTCGCACTCGATTATGCGTACACCGCGACGTAAACATTAAATATAGTGATTTCCTCCGTTGACGTTCGCGGCGATTATCATGAATTTTCGAAAATGCGCCACATCGAAGCACGTAAGCACACGCTAGCACCACTTGCAAGTCCTTCGCCCTAACGAAGTAAAAATCGATTTTTTTTTTTTTTTTGGCTTTTTATTACAATTTTTACGTAAATCTTATTTTACCGAATTATTATTATTATTATTATTACGATTATTATGATTATTCGATTTACAATGCGAATAAAATCATCCGGGAAACCAAATTATTGACTTATTATACCTACAGTTGTTTACTACTATAATAATATACAAAATAATAAATATACATTGCGTTACAGGTTATGCCGTATTTTTTTTGTTAAATACCTTTCGAAAACTCGGTTATTCATAATATCAGTAAAGTACTGTCAATACCGTTCAACGGGTTAATTATTATTAACATTTTTTTTACGCAATTATTCGCGAGTACATTATAATTTCGCGAATATATTTCGGTAAAATTTTACTCGTATTCGACTTGAAAACACGTTTGATTCGAAGGACTCGACGAACAAAGCTCTTGTTTAAGCGTACAGTAAATGTGTAACAAAAAAAAAAAAATGTCCGACACTGGATGACTAGTAATAAAATGTTTAATTCCGGGAACCGACTCGGACGCAGCCATCCATATTATACAACAATATTGTGGTACATCGATCTCGACGCGAATGTCGCAATAACGTAATACCGTTTGCGAGGCTGCAGCAGCAGCAGCAGCAGGATAAAAACGGTTTAATTTCGCCTGCAAAAGCTGTGTTGTGCGATATATTAACGTGAATTTGTACTCGTAGCGCGTGTGGGTTATAGAGAATAGTGAAAAACGAGTCGATTCGAATTAATATTATTATTATTCGCGTTCTGGCGCACTTCTGCGCGGGGGTATAAATAATTTTGCAACGACGAAGCGGACAGAAGGACACACTATGTACCTACTCGTATATACAATTATATAGTGCTGGTTGCGGGACAGGGATCGTATAATAATAATAATAATAATAATAATATTGCGGTCGGGGTCGGGTGTGCGCGGCCGAAAGACTCTCCGGGATGATGGTCGAAACAAGCGTGTGCTGCAGTGTGTGTGTTTTAATAGTAATTTATCATTTTCGAAAACCAGCGAATTCCGTTCGTATTCTCGTAATTACGCGGAACAACGGGCCAAACGACCGTATTTTTTTTTTTTTTTAATATAAATATATACTCACGGACACACCGGCTGCTCCCCAGACGGAGCTAATAATGTATTTTCTCTCGTCGTGCGGTATTGTCGGATGGGATTCGGGATCCTCGTGCACGAGCCACAGGAACGCGACGGACCACAGGGTACCGATGGCGCCGAACACGTAGAATATCGACGGCCAGCCTCCGGCGAACCCGTACTCGGATAGCACGCCGCTCAGCGGCATGGAAATCACCGTGCCGAACTGCGCTCCTGTGCGGCGGTGATAAAAAAATAAAAAAATAAAAAAAACCCAAATTAAACGTACTATTCATGTATTATTGTGGTAACAATATTGTCAATTAAAACCAAAAATGTATTGATTGCGGAATTTTGTTGGCAAAACAACCGAAAATTGTTAAAATTGAATTGTGGAATTCATTAATACAAAAAAATTATTTTTATTGTAGTGAAAATAACCTATTGTTTCCCAGAATGAACAATTTATTGTTATTAACAACAAATTTCATTGTGAGAACAAAATGTATGGTCATATTGACAATGTCTTTTTGTACCACTGATCGTATTATTAATTTGACAAGATAATCTTGTGGTTTGTTTGTATATTAACAAGATTTTTTCCAGTTTAACGCGGAATTTTATCACTACGATTGTTATTTTTCTTTGAGTGTAGACGAAAAACAGAAAACGCAACGTATCGGTAAAAAAAACACATGGGTTTAGAGTGTAAAATAATTTCCAAATTATTTTGTTTTACACCGGATGTTTATAATTTTTTAATCGACTTAAAAAAAAAAAAACGGTGGTTCTCAATTATAGGTCGTATTTTTTTAACGTTTGTTACCTCATAACTCAGTCATTTATGAACCGATTTGGACGAATCTTTTTTTTTTTACATATTAAAGAGTCTCGCCTCCCGGTGGTCCCATACCATTTTCATAAATATTGGCCTGGTATTCGGTCAGTAATTTAGTTTTTCCGATTTCATAAGGATTGGCGTATAGTATCCTACCTAAACGCCCAGTCGAATTTAGAAACAGGAACAATGATACGACTACTATAACAATTACGACTAAAAAGTACGAAATAAAAATATTTTTTAGAAAAAAAGAAAAAGAAACCGACTTAAAAAAAAAAAATTCACTAAAAATTATGAAATAATCAATAACCTTTTTGAAATCGGCGCCGAATTTCAAACGACTGCATTATATTGCACAAACGTATTTTATTAATATAAAAATTTATTGCAATGTCTATATTATTTGAATGTGATTGAACCACTTGTGACTGTTTACACAAATATTATGAAACCCAAAATCACAAAATAATACACACTTTTGCCACGTATACGTATTTTGACAACAACGTTGTCATTATCAGCACGAACGACATACTAAAACCGTTATACGATATACACCCGTATTTATACAGTTCACATATCCAATGACGTCACCAAAAAACATGGCGGCAGCCGATCGTGAGTCATCGACCACGCCCTACCGCAATTCTATGCCGACGCCATCTGGTTTACATTGATTTTAGTAACGAATTTTGTAAGGGACTTAAGTCCCAGTTTAACAAATTACCAAAAAAATTCCGAATGGCTTAACAAATATTTTCAAAAATTGCGGTGTTAACGTAGTAACAACAAAAAACAATAATTTGAAAACACTATTAGGAAACACTAAGGACAAAATAAAAGAAGGGGAGAAATCGGGTATTTATAAAATTCAATGTGAGGAATGCGATAATTGCTATGTAGGCCGAACAAAAAGAAATATAGATATTAGGTTTAAAGAACATTTGTGGAATATCAAAAAAACAAGAAGACGACAAATCTCCTGTTGCGGATCACTTATTGAATACTAACCATAATATCGGATCGGTAAAACTTTTAAAAAACCTAAACAATATTGTAAGGAATTAAAAATATAAGAGAAGCAATAGAAATGTCAAAAAGTAAAAATAATTAGTTAAACTGGGACTCTAGGCCCTTATGAAATTCGTTACTAAAATTAATGTAAACCAGATGGCGTCGGCATAGAATTGCGGTAGGGCGTGGTCGATGACTCACGATCGGCTGCCGCGATAATTTTGGTGACGTCATTGGATATGTGAACTGTATAAATACGGGTGTATATCGTATAACGGTTTTAGTATGTGGTTCGCGCTGATGATGACAACGTTGTTCTCGAAATACGTATACGTAGAAAAAATTAAAAAGTGTAAATTATTTTGTGATTTTGGGTTTCATAATATTAATGTCTATATTAGATTAATAAAACGCGTTTCTGCAATGTAATGTTGTTTGAAATTCGGCGCCGATTTCAAAAATGTTATTGATTATTTCATACTTTTAAGGGCATTTTTTTTTTTAAAGTCGGTTTCTTTTTTTTCTAAAAGATATTTTTCTTTGTACAACTTTTCGACGAGAAGGTATGATCGTCGTTACACGCTTAATAAAAATCCGCGGTAAACAAAATGTTTCTAGTCGATCGATTTTTTTTTTTTTTTGATTTTTTCCCAAAAAGCGTCGCGATAAAATTACACACAAAACGATACGAAAGAAAAAAGAAACGCGATTTCTTTAGTTTTAATTTCCCTGGAATTTTTTGAATTTCCAACAAATACGTGTCGTCAAAAACACATTTTTTTTTATATAGATTATGTGATATAATTTTTAGGACTGAAAATTTAATACAAATAGGTAAAGTGTCACGTCGTGTGATTTGTTTATGAAGTTAGCGTTGTACTGTATAGAATATATTGCGATAAGTGTAATAAAACAATTTTATCGAAAGAGTTCAAATAATACTGCGCGGCGTTATAGTTTTCAATATCGTGTTTCCTAAAACGAATACAAGATCAATTATACTGAATGCGTAACCGAACTATTGTGCACAAATGGCAGCCATAATAGTTTTGTAAATTACACTCAGAATCGTTTTTCGAATTGTCATTAGTTTCAAATTCGTCGTTAACTATGACGAAACTCTAAAATCTAAGTGTAATATTATACACGTTAGCGACATTCGCGGCTCGCTACATTTTTCTATTTTGTTTTGTTAGAAATGAAAAAAAAAAAACGATAATAATTCATATTCACTTTAGTGTTTTATCTATCGGTGATTTCAAATGTCGTTTTATATTTCGCAAAACCGCTGAACGTACAATTTTAAACAGTGAAAATTCAAAAAGTATTCTGTTTTTTTTTTCTAAATTTTAGAAAACGGCACGAGTAATACATTCGGATATTTACAAATCCCACGAAAAAAACAATAACAACTTCTTAAATCTTATTTTAAACGGAGCCATTACTTTTCGCACCTAATCGTAAAACATTTTCACGACGGTTTTAGAATTCGAAAGAAATTAATAAAAAATAATAATAATTCGTTTACTGCTGGACACGATTTGTTTTATCGTACATGTCACGTTATAATAAACGAGACGTGTATTATATATTCGTGTACAATTTACATATTATTATAGTTATTACATGTACATAGCTGGGTACGACGGTTGTTTTTTAATCCATAAACTCGTAAAATTAAATGATTTGCTTGTGTTTTAAATTATACAACATTTATACCGCGTAATTTGTTTGATAAAAATGATTTTTTTTTTTTAATACGGTTTCGTTTGAAGTGCACGATAAACGATGCGGATTTTCGTTCTCTCTCCGCTCGTTTTTAAAAAGTAACAAACCTGCGTAGACGAATGCTCCCATTCTGCTCCTCTCGTTCGGAGGGATCCATTTGGCGAGCAGTGCGTGCGTGCAAGGAACTATGGGTCCCTGTAAAAAAAAAAAAAAAAAAACAACCATTAGAGAAGATCGTATTTAGACGTTTTGGAAAATAAATATAGTCAAGCGAGTGGTATGGTATAGGAGACCGTTCGCGTTACGGGTTAATACGAATAGGACACGGCATTTCGGTCGTTAATCCTTTTTTTTTTTTTTTGCCCCATAACCCGACTCCGTTTTCGCGTACGGAACGAAATCAACACCGCGCCGCCGTGTGCAGCTACCGCAGAGAAATGTCCGTGGAAAATTCAACGAAATACCTTAAATTCCGAAAGGCGTAAAGCGAAGAGAAAAAAATAAAAGTCACACGCCTCGTCACGCAGCAGACATGTCCGCGACCTAAACTGACCCAACGCGTTCGTGAGTGAAAAAACCAGCTTATTATTAATTAATTATATGCGCGTGAACGTGTACGGTACGTGTGCAGGAGTAATTCGATACGTTCGTTTGTTCATTAAACCGAAACTTGCATGATATTATAATTAATCGCGAACGGCGGAAAAAAAAAATGAAATCAAGAACATAAATCTAATATAGCGGCCGACACGAACAGGTGGCGGCGAAATATTCGGAGATACGTTTGGACGATTTCAATCGCGCGACAAGGCCGATGGGTTTAAAATAAAAATAAAAAAACGACAAAAAAAAAATCATTAAATTTATTACGTTTCAATATTCGAAACACCTTGGGGAATTATTCCAACCCCCCCCCGTTAAATGCATCCTCTCCTGAAATATTCGCGCGCATCAATTATTTTATACGAGCGAAATAATAATGGAACTGTTTTTATTTGTATTATACACACGACACGTACGTACGACAAAAAAAAAAAAAAAACTGTTTGAATATTTTCGATAATAATTTATAACACCACTTCGGCGTTTTTTTTCGATCGGCCGAAAGAATACATTTTTCACGGCGTTAAATATTTCATCCTACTAACGCGTAGCAGACGCGCACTCTCATTGCTCACCCCTGGGGATTCAGAGCAGTTTTCGAAATCGTACATTTTTTTTTAGTCCTCGAGAAATATTGGTTTCTGGATCATATATATATATATATATATATGGTAGTAAATATTCGGTAATCACGTAGGAGTGGTAATCGAAACGTTAAATAAATTGCCTTGAGCCATATTTCCTAGCCACGTCGAGATTTTCCGACGAAAAAACAATCGACACTCTATAGCCGAATATTTCTCCCAGAGTATTCGACTATGAGTCATAGTCTATGACAATTGTGATAACTTATCATTTATTGCCTGTATATCATGTGTCGTAGACCGAACTTGAAATCGTCTCTGTCATTAGATTTTTGTGATTGCGAAAATTGTTATACAGGCCCAAACTTTAAAGGATAAATTAAAGGGTAAAAGTCGTTTCGCGACGGGTGATACAATACTTCGAAGAATTGTCCGTACGCATATCACGGGAGAATTTGCACCTTAACGACATCTGAAAACAACGTTCCTCGCGTAAACGAATGGATTCGATCGAATCGGCGAATAATTGATGTTGAAATTGCCGAGCCGATGGAAATTGTTTTCTGGCAACGATCAAGAAACCATCAAGGAACGTCTTAATTATTTGAAAAATTAGCGTCAGGCAGACGAGTGGGTTCTGCATGGCAATAGAACTCTATATTCGGTAAACGCGAAAGAAAATTTTTCTCTTATTATTTAAAAGGAACACCGAGTAATTTTCGTGTCATTGGGCCCGTGAAAAATGAATATTCGCCAAGGATCAATACGCGTACTATTCCGGCGACAAAGTGAAATCGGCCACTTTAAAATACTCGTATAACGCATACCTGCCAGAACGGACGAGATTTCCTTAAACGCTACGTATGGAAAACACATAAAAAGGTCTCGGAAGTACAAAAACATTTTAAGGCATGGTGTTGAAATAGAGTTTTTGAACTGTACTTTTCAGTAAAACTATTTTTCTATCTGAATTCGTATTATTTTTTTACTTATGGTTCAATGCAACTTATTTTTTGTGTTAAATTAATTATGTTTTCATAAAATATTTTTGTTTTGCGTCGACAAACTACGCATTTCGAGTGTAAAATCGTATTGTACATATGTGTCTCTGGTTTCGTCTACGCCCAAAATTATGACGTCGTATCGCGTCGTGCGGACGTCGGTGACAACTTACTTCTCCGAGTCCCTGAATGAAACGTATAGTGATCAGTGAGAATATGCCGAAGTTGGCCGACAACGGCACCAGGAACCCGAACACGGAGTTTATGAGCATGCCGACGCCGAGGAAATACTTGGCACCATACTTTTTCGACAATATCCCGAACGGTATTTGCGTTATGACGTAGCCGTAGAAGAACGAACTGAGCACGTAGCCTTGTTGAGACGTGCTCCACAAGAATGATCCCTCGTTGGACATGCTCTGAAAGAAAAGGCGAATGCTATAATGCAGTGTACAATATATATATTTTTAATACGTTTTGTCATCGATTATAGTATTTCACATATTGTTTTCACCTTAAATCTAAAAGCTATTTCCCTTATTGACAATAATATCATACGATACACGATACGCATTTATTACTGTTTCAAAACTCAAAACTCAACTTTAAACCTAAATTATTTCTTTCTGAGGCATTTCTCATACTAATATTATGAAACCCATTTATATCATATTATCTTATATGCCAATTTGATCTTGTTACGTTCTACGTATATGAAGTTCTGCTTAAGCATTAAAATTCAAGCCTTTCAATTTATCACACAACGCCACTGTTATGCCCGGGTCCCTCGTGTTTCTGACCATACTATTATTCACATATTAACATTGTTAATTGAAACTGTCACTGCCCTACACAAACCATGCCGTGTAAACGTTTCGACGCTGATTAGAATCCTCTAATATTAAAGAAATTGATCCAAATATCGTCCCCGTGGAAATTTTCCAAGCGCCGTTATAGGTTTAGAGATTATAATTTTTAAATCCAAAATGAAAAAAAAAATATCAAGCTAAACAAATACGATCGATGGATGATTTCATAAGATGACATACATATTTTTCATATTATCACATAAACTTAGGTAGGGAATTTTGACGCAAAATATAAATTTCGTAACTAAACATTAAACAAAAAAAAAAAAAAAAATCAATATTACATTGTATTATTCATTAATGAGAAATCAATTACCAAAACGACAATATATTTTTATGTTATCTATACTAGAAATGCAAAGATATTTTTTCGGCCTAGGTGATGTAATCGGCCACTCATAATTCATTTAAAAATAAAAAATGTATACATTTTGTTCCAAACGCTTTGTTCACAATAATATTATTAAGGTGGTAAGGCGGTTAACAAAAAAAAAGGAAGAATTATCAGAAGTTTTTCTTTGCTTTATCGGCACGGCGCGGCACTCCGGATATGCAATTATGTTACAGTCGCGCGCTGCGGAATGGTCGTTACGCATATCCAATTAATTTCTCGGATGCTTTATTATAAATGCCGATGAAATATTTGATTAAAAACGCTATTTATTGATTTTAAAAAATGCATACAATTATTAACACAGAAAAGCTAATGAATTATTAATTATGTACAAAGACATTTTTCCGGTTTCTCGATACGCGGATTCGAAAAAAATCTCTCTTGATGAATGAAACGTAGGTTTCTATACGTTTGAAAAAGGAGATACAATCAATGAAAAGTATTTATCAAAATAAATGTGCGCCGATGTTTTGTTACAAAACACTAAAATATGCGTAAAAATACAAGACACTGGAATCGTAAAATATTTAATATAATATGAGCTCAGAATCTTAAAATTTCACACTGGAATAAAATCAATCGTGATTTTACTCTGACCAAAATTTCTTGATTCAAATGAAAATACAATAATTATATTTGGACGTTATTACGAACAGGCAAAACAGGCTTACTCGCTCTAACACTCATCCGTGGTCCGCGTAGTTTCCGTTTGATAAAACTCGATTTTTCTCCTCGATACACATAAAAAGGCAACACACCATCCACTGACATCCACTTAATACCCGTCGTTTTATGTTTTATTAGCGTTATTATTAATTCACGAGTTTGACGCGCTATTTTTCATTTGAACTAATGTTTAAATGATCTGTGTATGCGATAAAAGAAAAGAGTCGATTAAACAAAGTTTTGGTACAAAAACATCCATCTCCCCAAAAAAACTGTTAAGTATTATAATTTATTGCTACTTATAGATCATGATAAAATTATTTTACACAACGAGTTCGTATAAATTAATTCCGAAAGGATTATGTACCGCGAGACCAACCGCGATAATACACATCATTACCAGTGTGAATTATGGATAAAATACTGAGTTCATCAAAAAAAAAATAATTAAAAACATAGTTTTAGAAATCGCTTGTTTTCAACTAGACTTTTTTTTCGTTTTTCCAATAAGGTTTTATTTTTTTTACACGATATTTTTTTACGTATGACGAGGTGTCGAAATTACGATACATTTCGCAGCGAGCTGATCCCGTTCACGGGAGTGCACGACAATTGTTCTTTTCCCACAAGAAAAGACAAAAATAAAAATAATTTTTATCGGTAAACTTGTTTGGCTTCGGTTAATTATGTGCAAATTATTCATTTATTTTTAGAGAATATTCATTTTTTGTCGTTGGTATAAAATAGGTGCGTTAACGCGTAGTCCATATTATCCCATTATTAACGACGTTCACTTGTCAACGGCTCGTGACGCCGTGAGAGTGGGCCACTTTTAGCAACGTAAAACGATAATAATAATATTATTAGTAATAGTTTCGTAATAGGACTGTGAGAATCAATCGAAGTGTTCGGTTGTAAGATCGACATACCTAATAATTTTCATAGAAGTGCAAACGTTCCTTATAAAACATTCATTTACACAGTGGCGGCGTTTAGGGGGGGCATAGGGGCCATGTCCCCCCTCCCTAGACTTTTTGAACTGTACGCGTAAATACTTTTTTTCCAATTTTTTTTCTAAAAGTATAACAGGACACGATATGACTCGGAAACGGTAAATACACCTTTACAAAATATCGGTTGACAGCACTGATGTCTGATAACACAATGATATGTGGCTATAAATGTGGCTGTTTCTACTGTACGCGTTTTAAAATATTAGCCGCCCCCCCCCTTAAGCAAAGAACTAAATCCGCCACTGATTTACACTTATAATACGTAGTTGTACTCACGTGTGCAGTCGTGTTTCCGACTGGCGTGTAGTATCCCTCGCATTCGTCGTCCGGAATGGTCGGATCCCTTTCCAGCGCCGTCTGGTTCACCATGGCCACTATGGCCACGGACATGTTGGTCCTCATTATGTAAGCGTTGGCCATGCCGAGGAACAACATGAACGTAACGATGTGACGGGAGCCAATCCATGCTAAAACAAAAACGTAAGAAAAAAAACCTCGTTAATAACGTCATGTATTATATTGAACGCGAAAGGTATTTGAAAAAAAAAAGTCTTTTCGAGAAACGTATAACAGGCACGCGCCTTTCGTTTCCAAAAAATATTGATATTCAGTTTTTCATAGAATACACTCGTTTCGTCCGTACTGACAGTGGCGTAGAAACGATTTTTTTCCGAGGGTTCTAAAGAACTTTTTAAAATACTAACAGTCACAGGCGTGTCCAGACCTCCATGGCTGGGGAGGCCAGTTATAAAATTTAAATTTTTTACTTACTACAGTGATCTATATTCTATATCGGTATTTGTGACTTTTTTTTGTTGCATGGCAATTATATAGCACCTGGAATTTTTTCACCCCGCAAAATTAAAGATTATCTTGATCTTAAAATTGGTTTCCTATGCTATTACTACTAATAAATAAGGCCGATCAACTAATGTGCTGGGTACTTCGTTATTTTTTATAAATATAGTTTTAACCACGGTAGATTATAAGCCAAGAAGTCAAGAATTAAGTCACTGGGGAGGCCGGTGCCCACCCTGCCCCCCGTAGACACGCCTATGCTAACAGTATATTATTTATTAAGTGATTTTTAATGAAAGAATCTCCTATAATTAAGAAACAAAGTCAACTCTCCGCTTGTTGTGTAATACGTGTAAAACTTTTTTCGCATTAATATCGTTATTGTATACGGTGGTTTTTATGAAGAGTACGTTTTTTCAAGTGATATAATATTTGACTGGGTTTAAAAAAAAATTATATCGAGTTTTATCGTCCAGTATTTCGGATTATTTTTTTCAAAAATCAATGTTTCTTATCAATTATTTACGTCTTTTGACTTGTATACATTCACATACATATAGCGTTGTGACGCTCAAGACACTGAACTCCGTATATAATATTATAGTAATATTTTTATAATATGCACTGAAATTCGCTATTTCTTTCACAATCAACGAGATTCAACATTTTAAACAGAAAGTACCAATTTTTTGGGGGATTTAAGAGGGGTGGATACCTTTGCATCCTCCCCGTACCTACTGCACTGCGTACTAGTTTGTATATATACCGATTTTACGGCCAGGAGAGATGACTGAAGAGTGCGCGCGTTATTATTCCAAATCACGCATCAATAACCGAATACTTTTTAAATATATATATATTTTAAACGTGTTTTTCTTGTTGAATTTCGACGCCTCTTTCTTCCTACCACATCGTCATTTGTTGTACTTCTCGTGAAGTCCAATGTATTTGACAGTTCGTTCACGGATATCTGTTCAAATCCTCTTCTCGAATAATCGGATAATCAAACGATTAAACGTTACCTCGATATTTCTCATAACAAAACCAGGGATGTAAACAGACTTGGATAGTAATCCGAATACAGTATTTAGAATGCCGTTTTCTGAAGATTTTTTAAATACTTTTTTCCAAAGTATTTAATAAAGTATTTTAAATAGTATCTACATATAAATATAATACCTTATTACTTAAATGGAAAAAAAATACGAGTGTCAAATCGTAATAGGTAGTAGGTATTTAAAATAACATCAATATTATTCGATCAATTATCTTGCTGTGTTTGATGTTCGAACCCAGCCTTGTTCAAACAATCAAGTATATTTGATTACGTTATGTTATATTTTTTACAACTAATCGCTATTATATATTTACTTATTAGTATACTGTTTTAATTTATAAAAAACAGAATTTAAAAACCTTTCAAAATACGCGTATTGACGACTGTTTATATTCCATTAAATCAAGGGTCGGCATGTGGGCCATCTTTTTTTTTCTTCATATTTTCAACGAGGGCCACATTAATAAAAAAAAAAAAAAACATATTTTACATATAATATAACACTAATAATTTTAATATCATTCAATTTATAGTATCAATTCACATCAGTGTTATTTTACATGTAAATATAAGTGAAAAAAATACAAGTTACTTTGTTGAAATTTTTTGTTTTTTTTTTTGGAAAAAAATGCGAAATTGTAGTCTAAAGCCATTTCTTATGCGCCAGATTAGATCAAATTTTAGAGCAACCCCATAAATATATACGTTTGTATTGATAAAATAATTTTTTTTAAATTTAACACCTTCGCGTGGGGGGTCATAACCTGACGCGTGCATTGAATAATGATACAATTGCCATATTCGATATTCGTATTACTGGAGAATAGAAAAAAAGTATTTGTAATGTCTTTTGTGGAGTATACAAAATACTCAGGGAATATTATTTTCACGGAGTATTCGAATACGCGTTCTGAACATTTTTTTTTTTTTTTCAAAGTATTCGGACTGTGTGTTCCAATTACTTTTAAAAAGTAACCGATTTGGTCGGTCGATCGCGGCGCGTTCTTATCGATAAAATATTACATTTCATATTATCCATTACGCGCGAGACGACTATCGTTTTACCGAAAACGTGGGCGATTGTCGAAATATTCAGTTACACGTACGCAGCATCAATTAATAATAATACGAGCAGATGTGGTGGAGTTTCGCCGTTTAACTGTGGCGCGTTTATATTGCTTTCGGTAACGAAATCCGGGCTGACAAGAAAATAATATCGCTCGTGTAGAGGACCCCGAAAATCGTTTCGATCCCGTGTCCGTCAATTGGCTGCTATTCGTCAATTAACTGTATACAGTTCGATAATGTAAAATATTCGAATCGATTCGCTGCTGTGGCAATTAATCGCTTTTTGTTTTTAAGTCTCGTCAATTATTCGTTCTACTAGCGTGATGTTTATAGAGACCGAGGAGATATTGTCCGACTTGTAAATAGTGTTTTTCTATTCGGAATACTCAATCGAATAAACGGGTAAAAAAGAAATATATGTATTCCGAATATTCCGTATTTCAATAGACGAAAGACCAAAAAAAAAACAAAATAATAAAAAATTTAATACTTAAAAATATGTATTTCTGTCGTTTTTAGTTCGGTTCAGTGCCGTCGCGATCACTTGATTTATCTATGACGTATGTCATAGTAGATTTTGTATAGCTGGGGACCCATAAAATCCAAATCCAATTTTAAGTATAGGATTTAAAATATATTTGTTCAACTAAAAAATAAAAAATAAATGGCTTATACATTGCATTATGCGTTGGTGCTCTTATACGCATCTAGTTGTTAAATAAAAAAAAAATTGGGAGGGCCTCTTGGTGTCATAGTATTTTTTAAACACATCGGCGCCACTGGTTCAGTTCTACACGTTTATTCGTTTCTCAAATACCGTTCTTATCCGTTAAATCATATCTAAATCATCAAATTTCAAATACTGTTATTATAGTATTACTACAAAAAGTACGATTCCAAGACCGGCGAGCTGCGTTCGTCGCGACAATCGTGTAGATTATTATTATTATATCTGTCAATATTGTTTATTATTATATTATGTTCTGTGATGTGATATTCTATCGCTATGATCACATCATATAATAATACGGCTAATTGTTTCTACAATAATTCTAAATCTCGATTTTATAATATATTAATTAAATTTTATATAATATAAATAAACCGAGAATTATTATAATTTACTGTTTTTCAACAATATCACGGGCTATTTGAAAACGGCCACTGGACATTGGCTGCAACAATGTACAGAAGCACAGAACGTATTACTTTTGCCATATCGTTCGACGGAAAAAAAAAGTATTTTTAGAGGAATAAAATAAATACTCGGATAAAATATAAATATTAAATATTAAAAAAAAAAAAAAAGAAGAAGAAATATTTAACCATTTTTATTCGAACAGGTTTATTTGAATACTTTAACGCCTGTGGATAACACTGTGAACGACGCAATCCTTTTCTTTTTGCGTATGACATACTTTTTCTCTTTTTCTATAATATAATATTTATATTCCGGTGGGAATTGTTTTTCGGGCGAGGGAAAAAAATCCCCACCGCCCGTCACGGAACGCGTATCGTATCGGTATTTATGTTCGCTTTAAAAGTTTTCAGAAATCTTATGAGGTGCGCGGTAAGAGATAAGTCGGCCGCGTATATTATAATAGGAATCGCCCGGGTAAATGTAGCGAAATTAATTGTATTTCATACACTCCAGGGTCTATACGCGTTACGCGCGCCCGATACTTGGCCCGAGTACAACAATTTAATCTACTTTAAACGCGAAATATACTTAATATGGACCGCCTATGTATAAATCGACGTTTATATAAAATTTTTATTTCGTTGAACTCTCGCTTTATCGTTTCGCTAGTCTGTATTATCGCGGTGATAATCATTTTTACGTTAAATTTATATGTTAAACATAAAAGTTTACGTTTCAACGACCCTCTATAACCGCGCTAGTCGCAAAACGATAATATAAATTGTAATTGCAACGCGAAATTTTGAATTTTACCTCGGGAAATAATACTGAGTCTTCGTTTTTTTTTACATAATATATCTGGTCCAACGTATGGCTAATTTATTTTTTTTTTTACTACAAAACGGTCGACAATATTTCAAAAAAAAAAAAAGAAAAATTCGGTATGAAAAATGTGTCTACGTATTGTAATCACGAGTCAATAATAGAGTTGTATCGTCTTTCGATAATTTTAAATATTTAATGAGCGTAATAATAATAATAATAATAATAATAATAATAATAATAATAATAATTGAACGAGTGATGCATTTACATTCGTATAAGATTTTCTAATAATAGGCGCGAGTTTATTGTATACGTTAACAAAACGTTTTTCGTGAAAAGAAGCGAACACAATGCAATTTTTTAAATTGTAAGGCGCACAAACGATATCGTATATCTGCGGTTACCGAATTCGTCAAACGTGTAAAAGTGTGATAGAATTTAATATTGCGAACAATGTAGCTAAAATGAGAACCCCGAGGAAAACGATCGAATTATTGCAGTCGGATGACGTAAAAAACTTCTCGTTTCGCGCCACAACGGACCGGTAGTTCGAGGAATAAATTATGTTATTATATTATTTTTACGCCGTGTATATTATGTGCACTTACGCAGCAGGTCCGTGGACAGATATTTTCAAAATTCGCATTATTTGATCAACGAATTGGAATCTAAATAAAGTGGTGGCAAGCGTTGAAACGCGTTTGGAGACGGGTGACATCAATATCTCCACATCCGAAATCACTACGATTTCGATTGATTCACAAAAGAATAGTTCACGATTCGAAGACCGAAATTCTTCGTGCAATGCGAGCGGCGAGTAATCCGTCCGCAAAAATATTTAGTTGGCCAAAAACGTTGGGAATTATGTCCTGTCAAATTATACACAGTATAAAATGTACGTAAATTTTATGACGATAATCAAAATCAGTTACCTAAAATTATAATATTGTAGATTGTCGCGAATTTAAAAACGATAACGGCGATTTAGAATCTTAAAATCGATTTCTAATGGTTTTTCTTTCCTGTTTCGAGTACCGTCCATCGTCCGATTATCGATATAGAATATTAATATTGTTGCGTTTAGAGTTCACATTCACGATACACTGCCAGCCGTGATTTTCAGACAAATAGAAAACTACTACAAGGAAATCGCGCAGGACGATACGGCCGATTAAATTATTACGGATTTGTGCACGCTCGCGCAAAACATCACGGGCGTTGTTTGCGAGAAATTCTCACCGTGTAATATTATCTTTTCTATAATACTGTAATCATTAAATAATATTACATATTACAGTGTCTTTGTAGTCCATTGTTTCGTGACAACAATAAGAGGAGAGTCAAAAAATGGTTTTTTAACATTGTCCACGATATACGTAGTTATTACTATTATTATTAACATAACGTGTTACAACTGAAGTGCGAAACGTGGCTATCCGGATAATGTATACATTACCCGATTTCGCACATTACCTTCTATCGTTGAAGAACAGGGATAACTTATATATTATAGGTACATTAGCCGGCTATAGTAACTAATTTGCAGTTACGGCTAATATTTAAGTTGGTTTAATATAAGAAAAATTTTATTATATTATTTTAAAATAATCTATTAAGTTACGTTCAGTTGTTTGTACGTTGCTTCAAACGAACAAATTCGCACACTGGTTCCGTTCCGACAATTAAACATATTTTATTACACCGATATGTCACTGTGAATGTCGGCCAAACGAACGACGAAAACCGGATGATACTTTATCGGTCCGGGTTTTAGTGATTATAATAAAAAATCAACTGTACGTTTTTGCACAGACGTCAATATTTTATTCTAGTCCAGAATTTCCATCAATGCACATCGCTCACACGCGACTCTAACCTTTAACATTAACATAATTTTCTAATTTTTTGCAAAATGTGTTCCTTACCGACGTATCGATTCGCATCGGTCTAATGCCTGCAGATAATGGTCCACATACAATACATATATATATATATTATATTATAATTATACATTATATATGGTTGTCTGTAATTACTGAATTTTACAATAGCCGCAACTGAATTACACTCATTCGGTTGTTGCTAATTTATACACATTGTTCGGTTAATGTTAATAATTAGCCGGTTTTGCATATTGACCGTAGCAAGCGTAAATCACATATTTTTCTTTCTTTTTCTTTTCCGAGCGTATTTATACTTAGGTACGAATACTACGAACGTTGTAAAATTACAGTATTGGATCACGCGGCTTTTAAAACGCGTAGGTATTAAAAAAAAAAAAAAAACGTCTCGGTACACTTGTGTATTCGTCAAACGACGTCTTGCAGTCAATATTTGCGTGTAAGTTTATGTATACGACTGCGTACAACACGTTCGCAGGATTATAGCCATACGGATTTCTCGACCGAAAACTTATAAAACAGCTACTTGCATTGACAGATATTATACGTGTCAAAAATCTCATTGATTATAATATTGCGGCACGTAACAATGACGTATTTAAGAGGGATGTAAAGGAGTTATTTATCTTCAACTTGACATTTTTTTTTTTAACTTTGTTCTTTCTTAGCTTTTTATTTTATTTAGGTTAATAAAAGCACGGTATTTATTTCACTAATCACCGTGTGGAAAATGGTCATAATGATAGAAATTCGCGTGATATTCGTAGGAAAAAATCGTTACGATGTTCAGACCTGTTATTAAATGTGATATTTTGTCACAAACTGAGAGACGAATTGTCATTAAAGATCGATCCCTTTTAAGAACGTGCGCTAATAACTATCACGGCTTCTGTGTCTACAGTCGTGCTGTGATTTTATCGATTAAAGAACAGCTTATCATGTTACGCGTATTTTATAACCAAAAATAAATTATTTTGGAAATGCCTACTGCGGTTAATCATTCGCCAATTTTCTTGAGAGTTTCGTTGCAAATTTATTAGCAACGTATTGTTTTAAAACGTGTGTGGAAAAAAATTACTAAACGTTTTAGTACGGTAGTACTAGTGTTAAATCTCATTTAAAACGATCGTATAATATAAACCAACGATGAAAAACGAAATTCGATTCGTTTCCTTCTTAAAATACTGTTATCCCACGCGTCTATACGCCCGAACGGATATTTTCGTGTTTGAAAATTGTCAAAAACGTGTCGAATAGGATTTCTACGAAAGCGGTTAGATTAACACACAATTATGTAAATAATGAAATCGATTGAAATCGTCTCGTTTTAGCGCGGACCGAACGGATTCAGCGATGTCGTCAATTCACAGGACAAATTGATGCTGAAGAAGTAATCGACGAATTAGGAAAACGGAATTATCGCTGTAAATATTACAATAAACGTATTAAATACGAAATAAAATATTCGATGAGTACGTATATTTTGGAAGGCGAGCAATATTATAATACACCGTTTTGTTATGTATACGTCCGAGGAGGCAAGTAATTTTCAAAATCAATATTTGATAAAATCTTAAACACTGTTATGCAAATGTACGCCGCCGGAAGACGGTGCGGGTTTCGTGTCGTCCCGGCGGGTTGTCCGCCGCCGCGTTTTGCTGTATATTGTAATGGCGATGAAAACGTGACTTTCGGTCCGCTAGGAAATGGAAACACGCTACGGCCGTCAAAACGGTATAATCGCGAGGGAAATTCAATGGCGAGATAGGGTTAGCCCGTGTAAACCCGGGTTAGACCGTGGTTAAGTTTACACCGCGAGTCAGTGGAAACGTTTTGATACTTTAAAGCCTCGACGAAGTTTTAGCGTTTAAAAATAAAAACCGAATTGACGTTATTAGTTATAGTTATAACGAAATAAATGTCGATTGTGCAGTGTGTAAATATCAAACGGTGTATTATTTCCAATAGTGTACAGTAGTGTGTCCGCGTCTCCGTACTACGAAATGACCCGACAGTTATTATGAAATTTCGCGCCCAATCGCGTCGATATTTCGATTTCGATTCGTTTCACAATGACGTTGGGGAAAAAAAGAAAACGAATTCTTTAGCGAAAGGAAAACTATAAACTCCACACTTCTCGATTCTTATTGAATACCGCGTGTTTTATTCGCGAAACGGTTTATTGTGTAGAGATCATTGTAATATACGTTTATATACGGATGGAAACACAGTGAGCGTACCAACGGCCGACAGATGTGCGTATATAATAATACGAGATTAAAAGTTATATTATCGTTATGTACGCAGTGATAGTCTTAGGAATAACTTTACAAAAATAAGACATTATTTGAGCAATACTGTTTATTCGAAATACGACGCATTCGTATCATTATAGGTTTCACACTTCGTGTTACTATATAGTCGTCGCGTAGGTCTCTTGAAAATCCGCCGAACACGTGTTATCAAGTCTGAGCGACAGTAACCTGCTTCTTGGACGTCCGAAATTGTGTTTTCGAGTTTTGAGAACAGAAAATAGTGTGACGGTGAAAAATCGACGGATGTCTAAAGGTAGCAACTTGTTTTCGTGCTAAAAATTGGCCCACGACCATAGTCGGAATGAACAGACGAGTTTTCGTGCAACGGGAAAATGTCACGATTTTCGTACTCGGCAGAGCGAACACGTCATGTAAAATCCGAAGTAAAATCGTTTTTACAATTTCAAAGGTTTCTGCAGCGATCGGTCAGTGGTCGATCTTCCTCCAGCACGTTTGCCACACACGAGTGACATTTTCGTCTGTTTCACTTGACCAAAACCGATAAACCGCCGCGGCTTTAAAACAACATTTAATAACAATCGCGATACGTCCTTTTCATCCATATCGATATCGTATGACAACACTGTCCGTAACACGAGTCCGCGCGACACAGCCCAGTCTAATGACTGCTAAACAGGGGCGGATTGGAGAAAGATTTCGGCCCGGGAAAATAAAAATTAGCGGCCCACATATTGAATATTTGCAAAAAATACTTTTAATATTTGAACGTTATAGAACATCTTTATGGATACAAACATGCAAAATCCGTGATAGGTAAAAATGCCTAAAAACTTTTTTCTATGCTAGAAATATCATACGTGATTAAATTATGTACTTCAATAATAAACTTTGTTTCATAATCCATAATTTGATAATCACCAGCTTTTTTCTCTCCATCTAATATTTTACACTTCCGAGATCATAAAACGGGAAATTCAATTTCAATCTCATTGTAACATTTTGCTAAAATAAAATTGTTATAATTTTTCGAATATAATAATATCTAAAAAATTTTAGAAATTATTTTAACTCCATTAAAATCCTATTGAATTTGTTTTAAATCCCAAATTAATCCACTAACCATTTCTTGACACTCAAGTAAGTCAATACTTTTTTTTTTTTTTTAAAAGATATTTCGAACAAATTATTTAAATGCAGTTAATATTGTTGAATAACATAAACATGTCTTTTTTTTTTTTTTAATATTATTTTAATAATTAAAATTAAAATTTTGCTTCAGATGCACAAATCGATCCAAATTTGTTATAGTATTCAGTGCTGAAATAGCCTCAAAGTATATAAATCTTCATCTTTTTACGTTTATTTTTTAATTTTACTCTGATATGGCACAAAAATTACTGCATAGTATCATGATATCACGAGCGTTTATGTAATAATATTAATAATATTTTTAAAGAGTACCGCATACATTTTTATGAAGCCAAAACAGCATCCAAAAAATGATTTTTTTCGTTGTATGCAGCAGACCGGCCAACCGGGAAAACTCCCGAATTCCGGCGGCCCAATCCGCCCTGTTGCTAAACGAATACTGCAGACGAAACTCCGTAGAATGTTAGGAGTTCGTCGGTAGTATATTGTTCACGTGCGACTGGATTGATACCGCTACTGATATTTTAAAAATAAATTCAGGCTTTTGGACCGAACTGTGTATGGGCCGAGGGAGCGTGCGGAATTTTCGCGATTCCCCAGCCGTCCACGATATGGACGTAACACCCATTCGTTTTACGAGGGCGTTGCGAAATTTCTTAAAGAAAAGCAATTTCGTAATATTTACCCGAGCGCATTTCAATTCGGTAAATTCGATTAGACAGTAATGGAATTCGAACGTGTAATTTTACACTGATAAAACGATCACATCCAAAACGTATTATCGTTTTGTTCTACGCTGTAAGTAAAAGTATGATTTAGTACTTCCTTCGAATTCTCATATATATATATATTTTTTTTTCAAATCGACGACTAAGCGTTTATAATTAGAATAGTATTGTTTTGAAACCACTTCGAAAAATTATTCGGTACAACACACTGCCAGTTATTTTACAATATATAATATGGTAACCATATATATATATTATGTATAATACAAAAAAAAAAACGGACGATTAAAAAATCATTATTATTTTCAATTCGATTTTGCGTGGGAGGAAAAATGAATATTGTTTTACATTATTATTTTAAGTAAACATTATACGCTCGGTCCCCACAGCTCGTGCATGAGAGGAGTGACATTTTATGCGCGTAACGAACGAGCACATACTGTGTCTTCGGTATAACGTATTTAGACAAATATAGAAACACTTGGACGGCGTGTTCTGTAACATCTGGACTCCGGCGGAGGAGTGGAGGAAGTCCAGAAAACCGTCCGTGAGTTTGCAACGTAAAACAGAGTTTGATCCCGAGCGCGTATGTAAACGCACTGGTTCGTGTACGAGCCACGTGCGAGCAATGCTAATTTTATCTAAGGACACGAAACTTTACGACCACGTTATTATAACAATTTAACAATTATTATAACGATTAATAATATTGTAATAACAATTAATGTTAATAATAACGATTATTAATATAAAGTTAGCGAGTCGAGCGGGGTGTTGTGGACGTCGCTTAAGTGAATCACCCGGATTCGGTTAGATAGGATTTGAAAATCCAATTACGTTTTGTTCGAATAAACGGTTATCGTTTTCGTCTCGGACAACGCTACAGGTGGAGTAAAATACAATAATATTTGAAAATATGACAGAGAAAAAAGTAAATATTTGAAAAATATATATATATTTTTTCTATACCTTCTGACGACGCAGAAGAACGTCTGAAAACCGATTTAATAATCATTTCGTCCAATTTTAATTAAAACGTATATTTTATTTACTCATCTTTGCGCGTAGTAGTTACAGTAAAGTTAACCAAAATGTATAATCTTCCTGCAAAAATCATCAAAAATTTTAATCGCATTAAGAATTCATAAAAAATTCGATTTCTCTGTTTTGGCACCTAACCTGCACGATCGTCAAATTGAAATTTTTCATAATAAAATTTAAAAACGGCGTTTTTTTAAAAAATATGTTGCCAAAATTAAATTTCATTGGTTTGCGCGTTATTACTAAGAAACTCTGCCAAAAACGACATAAAATACATTTCCCGTGCACAATATAATATAGTGTTGTTGAAATAAATGAATTTCTTCGTTAACGAAGGGATCACTGTTCACGTGCATTAAATAATAAAACGATACTTTCCAGCGATAATAATTATGATATCACACGATATTAGCGCGCGAAACCCGATCGATTTAATTTTGTCTCGAATGATGATGCAATATTTAATAACCATATTATTATTTCGTTCGCTTAACAATATGTTAATTAAAATCGTTGCTATAACATTTTGTTTGTAACATTTTGCTAAAATAAAATTGTTATAATTTTTCGAATATAATAATATCTAAAAATTTTAGAAATTATTTTAACTCCATTAAAATCCTATTGAATTTGTTTTAAATCCCAAATTAATCCACTAACCATTTCTTGACACTCAAGTAAGTCAATACTTTTTTTTTTTTAAAAAAGATATTTCGAACAAATTATTTAAATGCAGTTAATATTGTTGAATAACATAAACATGTTTTTTTTTTTTTAATATTATTTTAATAATTAAAATTAAAATTTTGCTTCAGATGCACAAATCGATCCAAATTTGTTATAGTATTCAGTGCTGAAATAGCCTCAAAGTATATAAATCTTCATCTTTTTACGTTTATTTTTTAATTTTACTCTGATATGGCACAAAAATTACTGCATAGTATCATGATATCACGAGCGTTTATGTAATAATATTAATAATATTTTTAAAGAGTACCGCATACATTTTTTATGAAGCCAAAACAGCATCCAAAAAAATGATTTTTTTTCGTTGTATGCAGCAGACCGGCCAACCGGGAAAACTCCCGAATTCCCGGCGGCCCAATCCGCCCCTGTTGCTAAACGAATACTGCAGACGAAACTCCGTAGAATGTTAGGAGTTCGTCGGTAGTATATTGTTCACGTGCGACTGGATTGATACCGCTACTGATATTTTAAAAATAAATTCAGGCTTTTGGACCGAACTGTGTATGGGCCGAGGGAGCGTGCGGAATTTTCGCGATTCCCCAGCCGTCCACGATATGGACGTAACACCCATTCGTTTTACGAGGGCGTTGCGAAATTTCTTAAAGAAAAGCAATTTCGTAATATTTACCCGAGCGCATTTCAATTCGGTAAATTCGATTAGACAGTAATGGAATTCGAACGTGTAATTTTACACTGATAAAACGATCACATCCAAAACGTATTATCGTTTTGTTCTACGCTGTAAGTAAAAGTATGATTTAGTACTTCCTTCGAATTCTCATATATATATATATATTTTTTTTTTTTCAAATCGACGACTAAGCGTTTATAATTAGAATAGTATTGTTTTGAAACCACTTCGAAAAATTATTCGGTACAACACACTGCCAGTTATTTTACAATATATAATATGGTAACCATATATATATATATTATGTATAATACAAAAAAAACGGACGATTAAAAAATCATTATTATTTTCAATTCGATTTTGCGTGGGAGAAAAAATGAATATTGTTTTACATTATTATTTTAAGTAAACATTATACCCTCGGTCCCCACAGCTCGTGCATGAGAGGAGTGACATTTTATGCGCGTAACGAACGAGCACATACTGTGTCTTCGGTATAACGTATTTAGACAAATATAGAAACACTTGGACGGCGTGTTCTGTAACATCTGGACTCCGGCGGAGGAGTGGAGGAAGTCCAGAAAACCGTCCGTGAGTTTGCAACGTAAAACAGAGTTTGATCCCGAGCGCGTATGTAAACGCACTGGTTCGTGTACGAGCCACGTGCGAGCAATGCTAATTTTATCTAAGGACACGAAACTTTACGACCACGTTATTATAACAATTTAACAATTATTATAACGATTAATAATATTGTAATAACAATTAATGTTAATAATAACGATTATTAATATAAAGTTAGCGAGTCGAGCGGGGTGTTGTGGACGTCGCTTAAGTGAATCACCCGGATTCGGTTAGATAGGATTTGAAAATCCAATTACGTTTTGTTCGAATAAACGGTTATCGTTTTCGTCTCGGACAACGCTACAGGTGGAGTAAAATACAATAATATTTGAAAATATGACAGAGAAAAAAGTAAATATTTGAAATATATTATATATTTATATATTCTGACGACGCAGAAGAACGTCTGAAAACCGATTTAATAATCATTTCGTCCAATTTTAATTAAAACGTATATTTTATTTACTCATCTTTGCGCGTAGTAGTTACAGTAAAGTTAACCAAAATGTATAATCTTCCTGCAAAAATCATCAAAAATTTTAATCGCATTAAGAATTCATAAAAAAATTCGATTTCTCTGTTTTGGCACCTAACCTGCACGATCGTCAAATTGAAATTTTTCATAATAAAATTTAAAAACGGCGTTTTTTTAAAAAATATGTTGCCAAAATTAAATTTCATTGGTTTGCGCGTTATTACTAAGAAACTCTGCCAAAAACGACATAAAATACATTTCCCGTGCACAATATAATATAGTGTTGTTGAAATAAATGAATTTCTTCGTTAACGAAGGGATCACTGTTCACGTGCATTAAATAATAAAACGATACTTTCCAGCGATAATAATTATGATATCACACGATATTAGCGCGCGAAACCCGATCGATTTAATTTTGTCTCGAATGATGATGCAATATTTAATAACCATATTATTATTTCGTTCGCTTAACAATATGTTAATTAAAATCGTTGCTATAACATTTTGTGCACACGCAGTTTGTGTGCATAATCTTTAATATATATAATATTTTTGACCGACAATTAACGCATAATTTATATTGTACTAAATTCGTACGTATTCTACGTTCGTTATCCGAACGGGATTAATTGTGAATATTTGACGAAATATCGATAAATTTCGAACAAATTTTGCTAAAAACGTTTATGGAAAATAATATCGTTAAAACCCTTTTTTCTGACGGATTTCTTTTGAAAGAAAATCGACAAGACACTAGCGTGTAATAATGCCATTTTTTACGCTACACAAACGTTGGCCAAAAGAACATTAATCGTTTATCTGATCGATATCTGTCCAGCTGCTTTTGTAACCGCGCCGAGTACATTATATACTGCTGTATACGTTGCGAAATTGATCGTATACTGTTCAGTACTAAAAAAAAATATTACAGACGAATTACCACCAAAAAGAAATTTTATCGCGTGTCACTTTTTGCAAAAAAAAATTTTATTTAAAAAATATTTTATATCGAACAAATTTATAGGGCGCGTGTTATTAAATGTAATATTTTTTTTATGCATATAATATATATATATATAAACTTTAATCGTCAAATTTATGATTTTAAAAAACGTATATAAATAAAACGCGAATGAGACGAATACGAAATTTATTTGGCTTTTGCCTGACGAATTCGTAAATTTTCACTCACAGCAACGACGTTTCTTCTACACACAATACTATACTACCTATATTTAAACGATACGGTTTTCAGGAGTAAATCAAATAAATGTACAATATCACATATTATTATATTAGAATATAACGATTGCGAGAACGCGTATTGCAACACAACGCGCGTTAATATATTTTGTGCGGAGCGGAATAAAAATTTTAGAAAATCTTTTGTAAACTCACTCGCAATAAAGCCTAGTAAACAATTTATTGCGGTTACGTAGTAGAACGATTCGACTAAAGACGACCGCGCGCGTTTACGCGGTTTCTTATAAACGACGTGAAAATAGAATTTATAGGGTATTCGGCGACGACGTTATTCGGGCCACAAGAAAATATAATGTTCCAGTTTTACTTAAAAAAAATCGTCATAAAAAATTATATTAATAATACTACCGACTTACGGGGTTTTTTTTTTTACTGTCCAAAATTAATTTATACAATATTATGCGCCTCGAGTCGTATTACGTTTGTTTTCGCCCCCGCGAATACCTACAGAAAAAAAAAATTTACCGACGATAAAAAAATATGTTCAACGATCGAATCGACCGAAATAATTGAAATTTTATTACAAGCACTTACTACAATTAATATTGTATTATTTTGTTATAGAAAATCGCGCGTATTATATTATTTATTTGAAAGCCCGGTGGGTATAAACGTTTTTTTTTTTTTTAATATCGTGGATATTATATATTCTAAGTCTTACGAATAAAGCGCGTGTTCCGCGGTGTAAGGGGTATCGCCGAGTTTCTTGTTATTTGCACGACCTCTGAACGTTTTATTTCGAGATCAATAGAGGGTAAAATATTATACATATTTTTACAAATATTACGTATTACCTCTCGCGGTGCATGCACGCGCGTTAGAATCGTCGTTCTTTTTTTTCAACACCAACACCCGTTTTCTGTATCCGTATTCGGGCGTTTTAAATATAATTTCAATGCTATATTACGATTTTCGAACGCGTATAACGTATATACGCTCGTTTCTCTACGGATTTCGATAATTTCGTTTTGTCAAAAACGGAAATACTAATGTTTTTTATTCGATCGTATTTTTGAGTTGCGCATTCCGATCAATCCTTATGGCCGATTAAAACGCGGTAAATCGTTGGCGATATCGTCTATAGTGATACGCAGTTTACCGCGCAAACGTTGCACCGCGTATATTACATAATAATATATTGACTGTAATATAACGCATTCAAGACGGCGTGTGTTTGTGTAAATATATATTATAATATAACACAAGGTCTTCGTGTCAAATCGATATCGTCTTGAAAAAAGAAAAAAAAAATGTTTTTTCGCCTCGTGCGGTCAATAACGAATCGTCCGTCGTGCAAATATTCAACGCAGAAACGCGTACAGTGGCGTAGATACAGATGGGTTTCAAGGGGTTTCCATCGCCCCACCCCAAATCCTAAAAAACCTTGTTCTTGTCGTTAAAAATTTTAAAATTTCATTTGCGCACACGGAGCTAAAGTTCAATATTAACAAATTTACTGCGTGTAGTCTAATAAAAACAATTGAATTACAGTCGAACAAAATATTGTTTTTTGAAGTTCCAACGAAATCCACACACTACCCAGGAAAAAAAACGTATTTACGCCGCTCGATAAATCCAACGAATACAATTATTTTCCTATTATTCATATATAAGTATATATAATATGTAGTAATTGTCTCTTTATATTAATGTGTATAGAAAAAAAGAGATAAAGACAGCTAGAAATCTGGGAGCAAATAAATAAATAAAAAATATTAGACGTTTTTATTGGCGAATTTATCGTCGTTCGTCCTTATGGCGATGACGTTCTTCGTTATTTTATCGTATAAAGCCCATACAGTAAAATATAATATCGTCCTTTATCGTTTCCGCGCGCGCGAGATTGACTAGGTGGACGTATGACGTATAGGAATCGTTAGCTTTTGACCGAAAGGTCGATCGAGGATTACCTTAATCTTCCACAAAAAAAAAACGGGAGAAAAAAGTGTTATTGTCGTGTGGCCGTAGCCATAAACGAAATATAGAAACAGAAAAAGGAAAAAAATTATTTGCACGTTTTTCCACGCGTAACGTGTCGAACTGTATAAAATGTATACGGCCGGTGAGTTGATGTATTTGAAAATCAACATTCCTCCACGTGATAACAACGCCATGTTTATTTTAAATTAATTTCATATCGACGGCAAATACGTTTTATTCTGCGTGTATATTCGGGTGTATTTCGAATCTTTACGATATGTATCGCATATTTTACTTATATTTTTAGCAGTGCGATCTTTTTGAAGTGCACACGAAGACGAAATCGAGTAAAAGAGAACTTTGTTTGTTCGTTTTTAATATTACCAAGAAAATATCATTTTTTTTCCGCGGGGATAAATACATATAAACACAATATTATAAAAAATACGAATTCAAACAAAATCGCTGAAACGCGTTTTAAATACAAAAATGTCGGGTACGATGTGACTTGTAAAATATCCAAAATCCTTAGTGGCGAAGAAGACAACATTTTAGAAATTCTAAAAAGTCCAGGAGATTTGGCAGCAAATGATGTTTTGTTCTTTAAATAAGCACACCTATTATTACGTCTGCGAACGTAGAAAAAACCTAAAACCATTGTACAGGCAATTTTTTTGACAAATATAGAATATTTCCCGATAAAATCAGTCATTTTAAAACTTTATTAAAATGAACGACGGAGGAGAAACGGTTACTCGGCCCGTTGAATTTCTATTTTTTTTTTTTATATATATTTACAAATATTAATAAATATGACGTTAAATTTACCGACGTTTATTTTGCATACACGTTCAAGTGGTTTTTATAATGCGTAGACTCACGAGACCTAATAAAACACATATTAAATGTCGAAGGAAAAAAAAAAAGGACGTGATTTCTCGGCGTCTGTCAAAATTTAATATTATAGAAGATAAAAAATAAAAAAAAAAAATGAGAGTTTTCGATGTTTTTCACTTTACTTACGGATTTATACCCATATATTTTATGTATAAAAGTGAAAATAATAATATAGAATATAGTTTAAAAAGAAAAAAAAAACGGTACCTCACTCGCCGCGAAAGTTTATGAAGTTTTTTCACGACACGGCTCGTTTTATACCGATTTTTTTTCGTTTTTTTACACCCGAACTCTCTACAACGACAACACGACTCGCGCGCGCGTTTTACAGCTCCTCCGCCGTCTACAGATTTTTCAATTAATTAATTTTTTTTTTTCCACATTCCCCGCTATAAAAACTCGACGTGATTTCCAAAGTTCGATTCTTTTACGTCTATATATACCTACGTGTACGGTGAATCGTATCCATAATTAATGTTTCGCCAACCCGTTCGCTCATTAATCAACTTCGTTATAATAATAATAATAAAAAGAAACTTTTATTCTTTCATACACCGAACAATCGAATGAATAATTATTTCACATACTGTCTCGCGCGCGCAACGAAATAAAGTACCGCGCGAAGAATAATATTAAAAAAAAAACCGACTTTGTCCACAGTTTATTCGGTACCTGTGCGGGTTTCGGTAGTATTTGCATAAAAATAATTTCCGATGATTGACACACAAAGCGAACGGTTCACAACGGGCGCAGCAATATACGAGATTGAAGAGAGGCGCGCACGACTTGTTTTTGCACGCGTATATATATATATAATACGAAGTCGACGGGTATTTATTTTGAGGGGAAAAAACAATTTTTATTTCCAAATAAACACGCCCGATTATTATTACTATATCTCTATATAGACCGTAGGGTGTGTACATAAAACGATATATTATTTTATCGAGGAACAAGGATTCGAAATTACTTGACGTTTTTTTTTATAAGTGTTTCAAAACTACACGGCGTCGTTGCACTATAAAAAACGCACTCATTTTTTTTTTTAATACATTATACGCGCTTTGCGGCGTGGGAACACGTTGATACGGATGATTTGTTTGGTGAAATTCTTTTCAACGACAGAAATAAAAACTGATATTAATATAATATTATTATCGTTTTTTCCCTCGTGGCAAACACCCTGGGGGAAAAAAAAAATCCTCAATAACTTAGGAAAAAAATCCCCGACCGACCGATATTATATCGTATTGAAAAAGAAAATGTGTTATAAAATGCAATTATAAGAAAGTTTCCTAGTGTATATTAACTTTATAAATTGTCTGTGCCTCTGAATGTGTGCGCATCGTAATTTCGTATGAAATCCGATATTTGTATTATGAAAAATTATATATTTTTAAATTATGTTTACATTATTCACGCGCGTTTTCGAATAATATAAGTCAATAATAATAGACAAGTACAATCGACTGATTTTAATTTTAATTCAGCGATGCGATATAGGCGGAGTATTTTCATTTTTTATAAAGGATTTTTTTTTTCCCGGGAGATTTTTACTCCGTTTTATTTCTACTCATTCGTAACGAAGTAATTATAAAAATTAATCGGCGAAATTACCCCTTTTGATTTTGCTGAAAATGTTAGTTCCATTTGTTAGCGTGTATACGAGTATATTTACTACGAGAAACGGAGTGTAAAAAAGTAATAATAATTGTTAAAAACCCTGTATTTATTTAAACCTATTTGTTTTCAAAACGCAATTGTAAATAACACCGGAAAAATAATACGAGTCTATTGCGGGAATTTTTTTTTACTATTTCTCTTTAACCTTCACGAAAACCTAATTACTTATACTCGGTACAGATTTCGTAAATAAATAAATTATTATTATTATTATTATTATTATTATTATTATTATTATTATTATCCGTGTTTACAACTATTACGAACGTTCCGAATAAAATATACAGAATTTTTTACACCACTCACGCGGACTATAAACGAATTCTCAGAACTATCGTAAATAATAAAAACTGCTATTAAAAAAATGTATTTATATAATATATTATTTTTAATAAAACCCATTCGTCTACAGGAATATTGAAAAAAATAAACGTAATGTATTATATTATAAAGGATAATTGTTTTCTGTATTAAAACAAGCGAGTGTTAAACAATTTTTAATTTGTTTAAATCGACTACAAGAGTTATTATTATTATTGCGAATCACGACCACGTTTTCGGATTAAGACCCCACATAAACTATTTATAAACATCACATCATATAAACGTCTGTCTAGGCGTATTTTCATTCGAATCGTGCTGGATTTCGTTCAAAATTCGTAAAAAAACGGGTACCGATGATTGATAATAAATGACAGTTTTTCACCTGCAGCATACCACAACTACGAGGGGAAAAAGCGCGTTTTTCCTTTTTTTTTTTTTTGAACTGGGACCACTAGTTTTGATATTTTTAAAAAAACCAAACATCGATCGAGTTTTCTTCTTTAAATCGAATAATATCATCCGATTATAATTTCGGTGAAAATTACAATTTGAATTCCTCCGTTTTATATTCGTGTTAACCTATTCGTTTCGGTGAAAATCACAACGTACCTATTTAAAAAAAAAAATTAATTAAATCACATGTACCTATTTCCTTTTATCTGCGGATAGGTGGGTGCAAATTGCACGTCTTTATTTCGGCGCAAATAACGTAAAACGTTTCTTTATCGATAATGAACGAAAACCGGCAAAATGAGCAAATACAGAACGCAAAAAAAAAAACGGGACGTTTATTTTTCACGATAAACACGCGACGAGACGAGTTATTTATTAAGTTTTAAAATATGTGCAAGTACCTGTATGACCCTGAGAAATATGAAATATGTAATATTATTTGCGGTATATCCGGACAACGTCGTGATAAAAGGTAATCACTAAAAACGTTCTTATTTTACATTTTTTTTTTTCGTTGTCAATATACCCTGCTTCGCCGATAATATTAATATTGAATAAACGTTGGAAGAATTCGGGAAGTTTCTATGTGAAAATGAATTTTTTATTTGATTTAGAAAAATCGTTTATTCATGTACGAAAGTTTACGTTGCGATTTCGATTTCTTCAAGCCATTAAATAAACTATATTAATCAATTTTATTTCGATTAAAAAAAAAATAATAATTATAAATCATGATTTTTTTTTTATCGTGATTTGGTAAGAAAAACCATACCAATAAATAGTATTAAATTAAAATTATATTTTACGATTTTAACAGTTAGCCTTTGAATTTCTTCGGTTAATCGAATAAGGAAAACTTTCAGAAAGTAATATCCGTTACTGTAATTCTATTGAAAAATCAATATCTTGCGTTAATAATTTGTGGAATTTATTTGAAAATTCACAAAGTTCAAAATGTTTAATTATGAGTAAAAATGCGTTTTCTAATAAATTAATTTTAGTAAATATAGGTTTTCTAATAATTATTACAGATATAAAGTGCCAACGAGGAATACGTCATATTATGTATTAACTAGATGGTTGTCAAATATTTATGATGCTAAAAATAAAAAAAATAAATTATTTTTGCGTTCTATGTATATACTAACACGTTAGTGGTATAATAATTATACCACTAATATAATATTGCGTGAGGATCTGAATGTGAAAATCGTCGTCGGAGTTGAAAATATAATTTCGTTTTAATTTTTTTTCATACCATCAATATTGCTATATTCGCAATTGAAATATTTAAACTTCATTTTCAAGGAAGGTCACAATTATTATGCGTTGTGTCCTTCAAAATGTAATTACAACACATTGCTTGTAATATATTATTCGTTGAAAGACTGAATAGCGCATAGTCATTATACATAAACGACTTAGATGTTAAATAATGATTAAGTGTTTATTCGCCGCACATAGCTGATGCACAGTTAAAAATGCTGAATTCATGTGAACAAGTTGTATAGGGAAAAGAACGTAATTAGAAAAGGTCATTGTCATAAATATAATAATAATAATAATAATAATAATAATAATAATAATAATAATAATAATAATAATAATAATAATAATAATAATAATAATAATAATAATAATAATAATAATAATAATAATAATAATAATAATAATAATAATAATAATAATAATAATAATAATAATAATAATAATAATAGTAATATCATCACATGGTTGGTTATTCTCGCTTCATAATTCTACATTTTTTATATTATTATTTACGTTTCATTTATTTATTTGCGAAACTATAGTTTGCTTCGCAACGTTCGTATTTTTCTGTGGAATGAACTTTGAAAAATTTAAACCAACCAATGAAAATTGCAAAGTTGTTGTTGAAATGAATTTTCCAACTGTTATTTACCAAACCTACCAGCTGATTTATAAATATCTCTGCATTATTTATGTTGTACGCGTTTTGTAATAAAGTTAAAATTAATAATAATAATAGAAACCAGCCGCGCTTTCCGTAAAATATTAAATAGCATTCGTAATAACTTTTACGGCCGGTTACACGGCGTTAATATCGTTTATTTTATTCATTTCAAATCGTTTTCAAATTTTTGTCCGATATAGACCACTTAAAACCCCGGGTCGGCACTAAGAAATACCGTGACATACTCTTAACATACATATATTTTTTTTTGACCATCTTTTAGCAACGAAATAATAATTCGTGTCGACGAATATTGGAAATTAAAAAAAAATCGCGACAATATCGAATAAAAAAGTGGAATTTTTTTCTCCTCTATAAATATTGGCGAGTAGCCGAGGTAATAGTATTCGCGATATTGTCATTTTAAAAATAATATTCCACTTTAAATCCAATTTTATTCGGAGTGTAACTACAACGTCATTAAGAGCAATTTACACAGTGACATTATACGCGTTTTTGGAGAAAATAAAATTAATACGTTTATATAAAATTTTTATCTCAGAATTTACAAGAAACGTGTAAATGAATAAAAATATAAAGCGTAAAACACAAATTATTCGTGTGTATTATTGGTAATGCGACGAATCTTTTGATTTTAAATCTGACCAGACATAACGCAATATCCACGCACAAAGTATTCTAAAGCTTTCTAAAGCTGTTATACGTATGTATTTATAATGATGTAAACACTTATCTATCGTCACACAATTCGCATTTCGCTGTTAAACTAAAGTGTATAATATTTATATAATACTGTATGTAAAATGCGAAATTGACAATAATTTATACGACACATGTAATTATACTGTTTTCGAGGATTATTTATGTATCGTACGTTTCCGCGACTTTTTAATAAATTAAAAATAATTACACATACATAGCGTACATCATATAAAACGTTCGGAGTACGTTTAAACTCGGGGAAGTTTCACTTCAATTAAAACGAAATCACGACCGAGGATTTGTTTTTTAATAATAACTGCACACGACTAAAAATGTTAACGACGCCGCGCGGACGATGATTGCGCGAGATGTGTTTTTAAACGACAAAGCGAATAAAAAATTCAAAAAACCTTCGTAGCGTAATAAAACCGACATCATTTTTAACCGAACAAACGTCCGAGTCCACGACGAATACGTATATAGAAGAGTACCGAGTCGGAGACGCGGTATACGTTTTTAAGTTTATGCGTTTTGCATGTGTCCGACTACGGGTCGTTCGCAATTAAAAAACGATCTCGGTCGTTGTTCAAAAACGATTCAGCGCTGTCTCGTAGATAAGAAAACGAGAAAAACGATTGTATTATATAGCTGGACGAACGACGAGGAAATATCTCTAACATCTCCGACGATCGTAGAGATAAAACTGTGGTCATTCAGTAGGTACCAACGTTTACGGTTAGCATTTTCATTTTTCCACCGAGACGTGACCGGTATACGAAAGTAACAGTATCGATACCGGCAGCGGTCATCGTTTCTAGTCGAATGGCGCAGCAAACGGTATACAATAATTATATGACGATTATTAATGAGGTTTATACGTTATAATTTTTTGTCAACGGTAAATAACGCTCGTGAATCGTTGAATTCGAAACGTAAACGAAGACCCGACGTTTCAGATAATTACGACGTTACGTACAATATATATATATAGTTCCGTTCAGTGGCGGATTATTTGCCGCCCATTATTTTCATAAATGTTTTTCTAACCAGCTGCATTATTTAGCAACAGGTATATTATTATTTAAATTATTATTTATTATTTAAAATATATAAAACAGTTAGACATCAAAACATAAATATGAATATATTATTAAAAAGTTTTCTTTGCCGCCGTTCAGTTCTGCTTGTGAAACCTGACGCTGATTCCGTTAGAAGAACTTTAACGAACCCGTTACCGTAACTCGACTGAATCGCGCTCGTGAAATCCGTTCAAAAACGTTATTAAAGCGATCGGAGACATTTCTGTGTGTCGTTCAATACGTATTATATTGACGGTACTCGGACGACGACGCCAGTGGAAATACGTTTGAATCGAACTGCGCGAGCTTGCTCGTCGTTACCGTCGAAAATCCGATTTTACCCGAGTGCCAAATGTAATTGGGCAAAAGCGTAGAGACCGACGGAGAAAATTAGTAGGAGGAAAAAAAATCGGGTCTTGCAGTTGACGGCCGCAAAGTGTCGAAGTAAAATCGTCGTCGGGACGCGCACACGTTTCACCAGACTCTGGTAGTAATAATTACTTTTGAAATTTATATTTTTCGAAAGCATTTAACGCATTGTTTTTTTATACTTTTCAAGAGTATTCTGGTTACAGCGTTTCGAACACTTTTCAGCAGAAAAAGAAAACGAATACCAGCTGCAGTAGGCACTTAAAACAACGTCAAAATCGTATTATCAATAACACCGGTTTATTCGGTGTTTGAACCCAGCCTTACTCAAATGACCAAGATACATTCGATTAAAGTGTGTTATCATAATAATTAGTTTATATTTTTTAAATCGGTGTTATTAAATCAATTATTATTTACGGTGTTCATTTATAAACACAGAATTAAAAAAAATATATTAAACCCTCCAAATACGTCATATTGAAGACCGTTCAATTACCATTATTCCATATTCGTATTACTGAAAATAAGTAAAAAAAAAACTAATAAGTATTTGGAAGTAATTTTTACGAAGTATTCGAAGTACTTATAGGGAATGCTATTGTCGTGAAGTATTCCGAATACTCTTTTTTTTAAATTGTATTCGGAATATGTATTCCAAATAATTTCAAAAAGTATTTTACCCTGCAAGTCTGCATATTTCACGAACGATGGAACACAGTACATCACGTTTGAATCAACGAGTTGACAGTTGACATTTCCCATCCTCATCCCGACCACCTCCGGTCGAACCGGGGAGATTACAGTAAAAATTAACTCATATTGGCGCACGACGCGAAAATGTTTCGAGGTCGTACACACGCGTACGACCGATCATCTTCATAATATGTCTCGTCACGCGCCGTCCGGGGTCGACAGCTGCAGCGGCCGACCTACACTCCCCGAAATAAACACTCGGTCGCGTCGTAACGGGACGGAACGGAGGGAAAAAAAATAAAAGCGAAATAGACGTTCAATGTCTTAGGCGATTAAAAAAAAAAAAAAGAAAGGAAAATTGGCCAAGTCAAACGCGGACGAAATTCAAGATTAAACAACACAAATAGAACTTCGACCGCCTCGGTATTGAGCGGTCGACCGTGCATTTTGGGTCGCAGCGAAAAATACTGTGAAACGCGTCGATATTTGATTATAATAAAAAATATTGTAAACGTAAATAAAATACGTTAAAATTAATAAAACGGTCGGTTTGTTTTTAATTCTTAAAAAATTATGAGATTTTAAAAACTCGCGAAAATCGTATTTTTTTACTCGCTTATAACGGAGTTTAAAAAAAAAAACAAAAATTTGTCTTGAAATAAGATGTGTTTATGCACTGCAATTTCATCGAAATAATCATTTACACGCATAGACATTCTCTTCTTTCGAAATAAAGAAAACGAAAATTTTAAAAACACCGAAAACAACTCGCGTGGTAGGTACTATCGGTGAGGTCGTGAAAAAAAACAACATAATCGTTGTGCAGCGTATATCATTGGCTTATCTGAAACTCGATCAAAACTAGAGAGAAATAGAGCGCGATTTAAACTTTTTAACGTATTACAAAATATATCGAGGGATCTCAGCCTCGTGCACCAGAGAACAAATACGACGGGCATAGTAATTTTAGACTCTGAGCGGAACGAGAAATGTTTTACAACGATGTGTGTTTTTTACCCGAACATTCTACCAGAAGGAGTGCTCCGATCTTTACAGTCGCAGTACGTTTCCGGTAGCGAATTCCATTTAGTGCGTATACTTTGGAGAGATCGTTTTTCGATTTTCTCGAGAGCGCTTGAATATATGACTCAGAAACTACCGAAAGTTTACATAAAAGACGCGGTTAAAAAGGCGATTTCGTCGAAATCGATTATCGTTGTTTCTTCGTAATTTCGTTACTAATGGGTATGGAAACTCGAAATATTCGTCAAACTCGCAACTCTATATTAAGCACAAAAATTTTAAAAACATACATTTTTATAGCAATTACTGCAGGTTTTGAGGTATTTAATTCGTAAAAAGATAGTTAATTTTTATTGTATACCCAAACTATTACACCGGAGATCCGCTCAGAATCGTCCTATCGAACGCAATGATTTTATCGTTGCTACCAAATTCATAGCGATAACAATACACTCTAAAATCTTTATCCGAGTAATTCATTCAAGCGACATTCACTGAGATACTCCGCGGTTCGTTACTTTTTTTTTTTTGAATAATTTTGTTGTTTTTAATTCAGTATAATTATACAGTCAAATATTTCAATACATAATTGTACCGTATTTTTTAAAATACTTGAAAATAAAATGTATTGGCATTTTTCTAAAAGTATTATAAATAATCTTTTTTTTTCGTTTGAAAGTCGGTCACAAATGGCCTGAATTTCAATTGTATATTTAATAAACCCTAACCAGTCAATCATTGTTCACCCATAGATTAAATTAGATCAGATACATAGATTAGATCCTAATGTGCAATTTTGGCGTGTCTCCGTCTCATTTTTATGCCTGGTTTATTCAACGCTATTTACCGAATTAAATTGTTTTAAATTTTATTTTAATTAATCTAGATTGAAAAGTGAAAAAAAAAATTGTTTAATTATTATGCGCGTCGAAAGAAGAAAGCACATACGATTTCAATGAGTATTTATTAACAAACGACTTGTTTTACTGGCCGAATAGTGAAAAATCACAAAACAACACGCTATAATATAAAAAAAGTTCACATGGATACATACTAATACAATGTTGATTTGAATATAATTTATCGCCAGTGTGTTTACAGACCTCGTCGTGTACACAACGCATAATTGATAATATTATACGTGTACAGTTTTCTTTTCCAGCTTCATCTAACCGACATAACAATGCCTTTTTCAATAAAAAGAAAATCATTGTCTGTGGCTCGGTCATGCGGAAAAGCGCTGAGGAGATGCATGAAAAGTTTAAGAAGAATACCACTTTTGCGTTCGTGTTTACGAAGCAACAGTGCCCAAAGTCATGAAAAGGCGGAGACAGCCGAGATCGTAGATTCGCAAAAAGCGATCGTCGACGTATCGGCCGTCGACTTCGAAGCACAACCAAAGGTAGACGAGTTTCGGGTCAACTGATTCGTTACAGCATAAATATATTATATGAAAACTTAAGAATATTCCGTGTAAATATTTTACGCGCGATTAAACGCGATTTTTATATTTTAAATGCATCGGGGCTCTAATAGACCCGGAATTTAGTAGGTAATAGAAAAAGTTGACAATTTTTTAATTAAATCTTAACCGTTGAATGATCCGTTAAAACAATAGAGCCCTTCACGATTAATAATTCGTCCACGATTCATATAAATTGTTCCGTAATATAATATATTTATATATTTCGGTTCAAATTTTACTCTTAATAGTTATATTTTAATATTGCGCACCGTATCGTTTTATAATTTACACGGTACGTTTGTATACTTGTATTCGACAATTTGAAGAGAACGAAGAGAATTCGACGAAGGAAAGGTAAATCGCATGCAGAAACGATCGTTGAGGAACCATCAAAGAAGACAGTTGATGTGCTGGACGCGGACGAGAGTATAAGTGACGCGAAAATACGGACGGATACACTGTCATTAATTGCGCCCTGTTCTACGGCGAATGACCAAGTGGAGACACCCAAGAACGAGGTAGTTATCATCGCATATACAATAGATACGTGTATTGACGTGTATTGAAACTAAATCCGTCGTTTCACGACATGAGTACTTTTTCAGTTAATATGTTTACTTATTTTGCGTTTTCTTCAAGAATTTCTACAATAATAGTACATTAACTCGATCTATTAAGAAAGTATTCGCGGTCACATTCGCCTATTAATCGTACGCGTTGCGTGCGCGTGCGTTACAGAACGGTATAAAATCCAAAAAAAGGCGACGGACGAAGGCTAAACCTGCAGCCGATACATTAATACCGAGCTCCGTACCGAATAACGTAGAGAAGGATTCGTGCAAGAGCAGTTTAATTGTCCCGGACGAAGAGCCCGAACCAGATGACGATTTATCAGAATGGCAAGTTGTCAAGAAAAACCGAAAACCACGCGCGAGTCGACCCGACGATGTGCCCCGCGCCAAAGGTATTGTAATATAATATCCGCATAACATTCGTATCTAATTTCACATTGCATTTCGTATTGTAGAACAACAGGACCCACGACAGACCAATAATAAGACCGGGAAATCGTTTCCGTCTCGATTCGAGGCGAAGAACAATAATAATAGGAACTACATAAACCAGCCGGTGGACGCGTTGAAAAAGTCCGGAGGAGACACGGCTAATAGAAAACCGCCTGGAATGTCACAACAACGTAATACGATGGGATTAAAACGCAATAACGGCGAACGGTTTACGGCAGGGGCCAGACAAAAATTCATACAACACACGAAGGCATCGTCGAATAACGAAATTAAGTTAAACAAGTCGGAAAACGCAAGGATTCCGACGGTGGCTGCTAGAAGAGCGGCCGCAAATAAGACTGATGCCGAGACAAAACGTCAACGTGACGAGACCGAGGTACACATAGGAATTTAAATACAATTATAAAGCAGTTAAATAAAATCGAACGTTTCTCGTCATCGGTATATGATAATAATAATTAATGTAGAGAGTTTTTAAGCGAAGCATTTTCAATTTCGTGCAAACGAAAATTATAACGATTTGTTAAATATTGGGTGAACATTGTAATGGCTCTAATGATAATTATACATTTGTAACATGACATAGACTTTAAACTGTAGATAAATATTGTAATTGTTTACATTTCGTGTTAACAGGAGTTTAAGAAAAGTGTCAATTCAATTTTGAACAATCTTACAGAAGAAAACGTAGTTGAATTGACGAAGAATTTAGCGGCCTTACCGATGGATACAGTAGAACGTTTACAAAATACAGCCGATTTGATTTTCGAAAAAGTAATAAATATAATTACACAACACGAAATATGATTTTCGATTTAGACAGAACGATTTACGGACAATTCTTTTTCTTTTCTTTTCTATTTATCGACATTTATGCGACGCAAGAACTATAATATAAATCGGTGTACAGTTTTTATTAAAATCGATTTTTTTTTAATCGCATATTCTACAGGTGCTCCAAGAAAGAAATTCCGTTCATCACTATGCGTCCTTGTGTTCGGACATGAAATCATTGCAAGCGACTAGTGATGACGGGAATAATACGGTAAACTTCTTGTCGTTTATCCTCAGAAAATGTCAACAACAGTTTAAGGAGGATAAAGCGTGTCGAGCGAACGACGTCATAAAACTAAATGAAATAAATTCGTGCAAAGATCAGGTAATCAATTTTTAATTTTATATATTATATTATATAAATACGAGTGCAGAGCTTGAGAGACAAATCGCTAAGAGCCGCAATTTACAAAAAATAGTTCCGAATAATCGAAGAGCGCGTGTATTTTAATTAATTACGTGTTTATGATTTTAAATACATTTAATGACTAAAATATTTAGTTTTAAACACTATATTGTTATTTTTCTCCTCTCCCATACACCTATATCGTGCAATTTGTAAACGTATTCCGAAAATTATTAATAATATGCGTACAATGTACACAGGAGAAAAAGAAAAAACTTCGTCTCGAACACCAGGATAATGTGAGAAGATTACTCGAACGTTCGGTTGGAAATTGCCGGTAACAATATACCGTATAATTTGCGAAATATTATATACTTATACAGACCGTATTTACAGTAATGTGTATTTAATTTTTAAATTTGATTTTAGATTTATCGGCGAGCTGTTTAAAAAGGATTTGATTAGGAACAGCATAATAACGTACTGCATCACAAACTTGTTGGAGCAAAACACGGATGGCTCGCTAGAATGCTTGTGCGTTCTGTTAAAAACTGCAGGAAAAGATTTAGAAAAAGTACGTTTATTCAAAATGTATTCTTCCATTGTTAGTATTGTTTTGTAATTGTGACGAATTTGTCACGTTAAATTCATCATGTCAAACAAATATTCGCAATTCACGCTCATATTATTTTTACAGGCCTGCAAGTTAAACGAAACTTTCGAACAACTCAAATCTTTGACGTTACGGAAAAGGATCTCGTCAAAAACGAAAAATATGATCGAGAGCGTCATAGAATCGGAGAGGAAATTATGAAGACCGAGACGTTTGGGAGTATTTTTACGTTCCGTTCTGAAATAAAAAAAAAACCGATGCGAACATGAATATTAAGCACAGTGCCTGCGAAGTTTACACATTTAAAAATGTTATCGTTGATAACAGAGGATCCGAGACAACGGAGAACTTCTACTTTTTTTTTCTCGTTACATTATTTACAATAGATTTTTGAAATAAATTGAAAATTAATATTGTTAATTCGTGTGTTTAAATGTTGTACTATCGAACGCCGTTTTGGAGCCGTTGTCCGATACACCGAAGACCGCGCGCGACGAGACCTATATAAAGAGGAGATAAAATTTTTTTAAAAGAACACCTATTTATTTAAAGAATGTCACTGATAAATGCGATAAGTATGTATTTTATATATATAATGCTCTCGCGAAGTGTCTTTTTTTTTTTGGATTTTTTTTTTTCTGTCTCCCGGTCCGACTCGCTGTTTCTGCGCGTATAAAAATACCTCTCACTCTTTATGTTCCACCTGACGACGACTGTGGAACAAGTATACACGTTTCGCTAATTTTTCACCGTGTTTTATGGTTTTACGGTGCTATTAAACGATAATAATTTATACTACAAGATGTATTATGGTCTCGACGAAATATTAGTATGCGCGTTTTTTTTTTCGTCTCCTCTCCTCCAACGGAAATAATTGATTTCGTATTGTACGCGGAAATGTATATGTATACGAACGTTTTTTTATATAACGTAATTCAATAAATTTTCGAGGGATTAAATAACTAATTAACATTAAATATATATATATATATATATATATATATATCCGTCGTCCCACGGAAATTGACAATATCTACGATTTTTAGTTATTAATTTAAATTCAATTTGTCATTGATTATTTACAACGAAAAATAATGTTTTTTTTTCTTTTTACAAAGATACAAAAACGACCATTTCATCAACTTTTAAAAACAATATTTTGTTGTTTTACGTTTTCATTAATCATTGTTTCTTCTACAAAGTTTACGAACATGTCAGTTCCTCAGAGGAAAATGAATCCTTACTTACGAAAGAAAATTGTATAAAAATAAATTAATAAAAATCGTAGGAAATCGACTTTTCTTTAATAAATTTTCCTTATAATATAGAAATCGCATTCATTAAATGCGTCTATTTTAGACTTTGAACACAACTGTATTTTTTTACTTTAAGTCGTTTCATAAAAATGTATTAAATATTGAAAAAAAAACAATTAAAAGTAACAATTCGTAAAAATCATAAGACTGCAGTGTTGAGTTAATCCGAAATTCTAAAAAAAATTACTTAAACAGCCCATACTTAATCTATACTTGGTGCGCTATGTATATTGTTTATTGTTGTATTACACTTTATTAAGTGCACTAAAAAGAAAATATTAAATTATGTATATAAGTAAAATATTACGCAATAAAATTAATATTAGGTATTATGAGCTGAAAATTATATGTTTAAAAAAAAAAAAAAAAATACATAAACATATAATACATTAATTTACTGAATAATTTAGATATATCGCGTTGAAGTTGAATGGTAAACTTCACCCGCGATCTAATCACGACGTTCGGGGGTAAAAATGTTCTTTTTGCATTATTACTCATAAACAATTACATTTTTTTTGTGAAACGTTCAAATTAAAATATTCAATATAATAAATGTCATTTTGCACAAAATGTTCTAACTTTTAAATACGCTTTTCTATGCGCTAAAACTGATTTGTATATCAATTCATAAGAAAATGAATTGGAACTCTCAGTAAAAATATGTAGTAAAAAAAAAAAACGTTGAAAACCCGGACTCTATGATATTTCGCGAAAAACGCGCACTGGCGTTAAATCCGGTCTCTACACTCATAACTTTTTAAAAATTAAAGGTAACAAAAAAAAAACGGCCGTTACGTTGTATAGATAAAGTATTGTCATTCATTTCGTATGAAAATGTTGTGTCTATATTATGACCGTAGCTTTCAGAGTTCTTTCCTTCGTGAAGCGTTTATTTTTAATGAAAATAATAATATGTGTGTCCCGTTAAAAACGTTACAGCACGCGAGCGTACGGAAACGCGCGATATCGAGCCACACGGAAAATATCGATTTTTTCGGTTTTTATTTTAATTTCGTTTCCCACGTCGTTGTCACCGTCGCCACCACGACACGGTCACACGCCCTTCCCGAGCTCGGAACGAATAATATTATTAAAATATGTAGGAGTGTCCGAAGGCCGAGTCGGTGAGGAATATTTTAGCAAAATTTTGAGGAAGGGAACGCGGTCGTAGCGATTTTTGACGTATCTCGGCGAGTAACGCGAAGGAAATTCACAGTAATTTTCATAAAAAAAAAAGGAAAAAAAGAGGAAAAGACTATTGAACCAGTATATCAGTATGTAAGTAAACAGAATATCAGTGAAATAATTACGATCAATAATTTATAAGAAAAAAATGCACTTTTATGAATTTATTACGCACGAACAAACCTATTAATATTTAATTATAACGGATACCGTCGATTAGAAAATATTAAGAGCCGATCGTTAGATGATAATCATATTGACAAACATAAATATATTAATAGATTACAATTATATTTACTATTGTCCTTTGAAACTTGCTGGTTTACGATATTTTTCACTACAAAGGGTGGGCCGGAGATGAATCTCTATAAGCCGAATGAGTGTATGTTCGTTATAGGCCACCAAACGGTTGCAGTAAATTTTAATGAAATAAACATCAATAGATTGATATGGAGCCCGCGGAGAGTCATAGACTATAACAATTTTCCCGCAAAAGGCATCGATCATCGACTAAGCTTAATTCTTCATTATTAAGAGTTGTTGATTAAATATCCAAACCAGTATATACACATGGAATACCAATAAATACACGTGTGGTTCCTGGTAACCGACGGAAGAATCTTAACAGTCAGATTTGGTCTTTGGTCGATCGATGTCTTTTGCTAGAAAATCGTTAGAGCCTATGACATTCCCCGGGCCCCGACGAATCTATTTGACATAACTTTGTAGTACAGCCGTTCGGTTACCTACAAAGAAGGGACATACACACGTTTTTTTTTGTTTATGTATTAGATTATTATTGGATATTGCTCGACGGTGTTGGCGATAGGTATTGGTGGTTTGTCGACGGTATACATATTTTATAAAGCACGACGACGTGCAGAAAGGGGGAAATCGTCGAGGAGTGTTCCGGTCGATGAGACGAAACGTATTTGTCGATCGAAACGCGAAAACAGAACAAATATATTACACGACACATGCAGCGTTTTGTGCATTTTATTATGAATCGGTATTCGTGTATTATATGAATATCGTATATTCGTGCAGCAGCAGCACTGAACTGAATGCTACATGGAACGCGCATTCTGTATAATTATCGTATATGAAATATGGACCCCTATAGTGAGCCGCCATATGCATTCCGTTTCTATTTTTTTCTGTTTTTGTTACCAACTTCATTATGTAAAAACAACCGATTTTGGCGCTAACATCGGTACTACGAACGTTTTGTCACAGAATAGGTGAAATCAGAATGGAAACATTGATAATTTAACATGGATAGTATAGGACGCATTGCCTATGACCTTCGGCCATTTCCTCAGTGACTCCGAAAACAGCTGTTCACTTATCGCAGTCATCACTACAAACAATGCACGAATACCCGACTCTTCTCATTTTTAAATAAAGTAAAGTGAACGACTTAGAAAACCGACTCCTAGACGCCCGCTATATTAAGGGACCAGGCGATTGATTTCGGAAGACCCTATATCTAGACGACCACCGATTCAGGAGACTGCACACCTACAACGACCTAACTTAAAGCGACTGTTACTTGTTTGCTAGGTACCAAAATGCGAGGCATACCTAGTCAAATTAATAAAAATGAACAAACATTTAATCACGAAAACAACTATCTCAATAATACCACGATAACGCATATGAAATGATAACAGATGGGGTACTGAGGCCGTTTTTTTGTTTACAAAAAGGTTTCCATTCTGATTTCACCCGTTCTGTGGTTTTGCGTCCTGTAATAAAACACGATAATTCGTCATTTCGCGTCTTGTTATCTCGAAGCAAATAACAAAACACGATAAATATCACGGAGAAAATTACAGTTCATCGTATCCTCCACGATATTTATTTCTTGTAGAACGCACATGGTCGCCTCACATATGTTGTCATATTTTGATCGATACACGCGTTCCGTGTATTGATAGTTCAGTGAGCAGCGTGAAGCGGTTTGTCGTTACCTCTTCCTTTTTTCTCGTTCGGTAAAAAAAAACCCGTAGAAATCGGTTTAGTCGTTTTAAATCTCGTTGTAACCAATGCCCGTTCGTCGCGGCCGCCTTCGTTCGGTCGATAATATCGCGCGCGCGTGGGAAAACTATCGTCTAAAAACGTGGAAAACAGTAATTTTTTTATTTTTTTTTTTAAATAAAAACCCGCGGCCACGACGATACCCCGCTGTCGGTATACGAAACGTAAGAAGAGAGAAATTCCCGCGAAGTTAACAAACCGTAAAGGAATATTTACACACGAACACGTTCGACGGAGCTTTGAATACGCTTTTATTGCGAACGCTCGCTGACACTTTGTGCTGCGCGATTAATCCTCCGCTCGCGCGCGGCCCCGCGAAATTCGACCCGCCGCCGCCGCCGCCGCGTCCGATATCGACGGATATCGGGGACGTGTGTCGAATAAAAAAAAAATAAGAAGTTTCTCGGGCGATATTTTTTTTTTACCGAACGTGACGTGCTCGATTCGTAAACCCCATAACACAAAATACGTCTATAATATTGTGTAAAAAAATATATATATATATTGTATAGAAAAAAAAAACGGAACGTACAAACGCGGAAGTACACACCATATATCGCAAAAACATCATATATATTTATGCTCAGACAGCATCCGACCACGATTAATAATAATATTATTATTATAGAGCGGAGGTTCTTATACTCTTGTGGTACGCGTGATAAAGAAGTTTTTTTTTCTTCTTTAAATCACCGACCATTTACCGATTACGTTTCTGTTTTTTTTTTTTTTACAAAATATCTCACGTTATAACCAATATTTTAATTATTTACCACACAGATGACGTTATAAATCCACACGAGGAGTAGGTAAGAACAAAAGCGTTTAATAATTATCATTTTCATTGATTTTTTTACGCGCAGAAACTTTAATATTTTTTATATACTTGAATTTTTTTAGAAGAATATTAGCTATAATGTGACAGAGAAGCACGGAGAAGTTGCGGCGAAGGGCCTACACTAAGCCGGGGAAGATGAATACACTTAAAAATTAACTTTTTTATTTTTATTTGACCGTGTCGCGTATATTATCTGGACATCCGTTTTTTGAACATCCAGCTCAATACTCGAGTAGCGCATTGATCGTAATTTAGGGGCACGACGCGCTTTCCGCGTGCGGTCAGGAAACTCGTTTTTAATACGCATAAACGAGAACGGTGTACGTTTTTTCGCGAAAAACGGGTCGTGGAGACAGTTGAACGTTTAAGACTTCCACAGCTTCACTTTTTCTGGATATAATCTTCCCGTACCAGAAACGTTCTAACGAATTCCGATTAAATCGTATTTTTATAAACTATTGTTTTGTACCGGAAATGTCTATTACGGGACCGTTCTTCTTCCGACGCGATGTCAGCGCACGTTTATTCGACGAACACCAACTGCGAAAGTGTGTCTACTTCAGTTTTTACTCGAGTCTAAGGAACAGAAGAGTTACAGCGAATTCCGATAACTCGAGTATAATATACATTCAAATTCATACCGAATAATTCGGGCTATTGCACACGTATGTGTTGTGGGTACCGACAGCTTTGTGGACCCCTAAAAGGATGTCACGGACCTCAGGGTGCCCGCGGATCACAGTTTAAGAACTGTAAAATAACGGTTATAAAACTTGGTAAATCGTATCCACGACGACATCACGCGTTTTTAGGCATCGAAAATTTTATAGATAACTTTTCTACACACCTGTATATAACAGGGATGGTGGCAAATGTTTTTCGGGTCCAGTGCCAATAATTTGACGTCGAGTTTTTTTTTGAAATATGCTCACGTGCCAAAAAAAAAATATAATATTTATTTATTAAGGATAAAAAAATTTACGAAAATAATAAATAACATAATTTTTTCGAATACACGTTTTTTATTTTATTTTTTAAAATATGCGCTTAAATTAGGCGTTAAAGATTGAATTATGTAATTTTTTTATTTATTATTTTGCTGTTTTTCAGGCGATATAATTTTCGAGTGTGTATATTTTATAATTTTTAGTGAAACACGAGCAGCAGCAATGGTATCAGCGGTCAAACAGCACATTTATCTGCTTCGATTTGATTAAATTCGTTGTGGAGGATGAACTTTCACAAGCTTTAAGTGAAAATGAAAAATACGAAAAGAGCTACTTTTTTCAAGTTTCTTTATCTGCAATAATTCACCACTAATTCTCTTAATACGGGTTTTCTTTCCAAATACTGCACGATCGATGATCAGTTTTGTCAAATTCAATCCGTTCAAAGTAGGGTAAATAAAAATTGATCGAAATTACAATATTGGTATCAGACTATTTGGAAAATTTCATTCGAATTTTTTTTTTTTAAATACATATACCTATTTTTGAAATGTTACGTTGTAAAAATGTATTTTTTCTTCAAATTTCTTACAATTATAAATATAATCCTATTATTTTATATATATATATATATATAAATATTTTAAAGAATTCTCATTTTTTTCTCGTGCCATTGAAATTCGGCCAACGTGTTACCTTTGGCACGCGTGTCATAATTTCGCTTTCCTGCTATAACCTCACATAACAAAAACCGCGGAACGAATAGAATATTAACCGACGTATTTTTTTCTTTTTCATCTTACTCAGATTGAGTAAATAACATGTTAACTTGCCTAATTGGCGTCGCTAGGACCGCAAAAAAACAAAATAATTGATTAGGAGAACAAATCGGTTATTCTTATTCACAGCTCTCGATTGCAGGCATCTGCAAATGTAATACGTAACTGTTCGTGCGAAAAACCATACGAATTACGCGAATGAAATTGTGTGTGTGTGTGTGTGTTTCAAAAGCAATGAAACCTTTCAAACGAAACAGTAAATGTATTTGAGTTTGAAGGACAATTCTGACGACATCATATAATAATATAGAAATGAAGAGAAATTATAGTAATGCATATATTATGCCGTTGGTTTTATCAAAAAAAAAAAATCCTATCGATTTCCATGAATTCCAGGAGATTTCTGTGCATTTTCGTTTGGTTTTCTCCGAATAAATTCGAATAAAACCTTTCGTATTAATACATAATTTATTTTCAAGGTACCTATAAGGTGAATTTTCGACAATATTTATCTCGCCGTTCACGCTGACCTTTTTGAATTTTTTACGAGACTCATACGATATGTCCCGTCCGGAGATGGTGAGAAATCTATAAAAATGAAAATCCATTCAACGATTTTTTCTCTCTCTCTCTCTCTCTGTATACCTACTAAATAGCTGAATAATAGTTTTTGTCCGATTACCGATATGTATTTTGGTCACGAAATCCGTTTAGAATTTAAATATCCGCTTCTCAACCTGTTCGTCGACATTCTTACGATAGAAAAAAGGATTTTCTTTTCCCACGTCGATACATTGACACGGGAAGTGTTCGTTGTTTTCGATAACGTTTTCGCCCACGAGTTTATCGTCATAATAATATACATATATATTTCGATTAGTTTCGTCGCTGTTATGTGTGATACACTAGTGACACTGCTGAAGTCACAGACTCGCCCGAAGTCTAAGAGTACACGTGTAAAAAAAAAAAAATTATATAACAAACGTATATAAATACGCACATTTCTCAGTTACGGCAATACCGACATAGACATAACTCGTTACGAATTCCATATACGATCGTTTAAATACAACACACAAAAATAATATCGACACCCGGAGAGCTAAAATGATTATGGCTGGGAATGTAATGCACAATACAATTCTAAAAAAATGCTTTTATGTCCTAAAAATTCCAAATGATGCACTGAATGTTTGTTTTTAAATTAGGTATTTTACAAAACTGTTTTAGACACAGCTAGATCTCATCGACTTGGACTTCTTTTAATGCGAAAACAAAATTTATTACTACAACTATTTTCCGACAATGTAATACCTACTTTATATAATTTGTTACGTTTGTATGAAAATCATATTGCAGGTGTATAAAAAAAATCTTAAAATAAAATTTCAAATTCGTGTTTTGTGTCCAAAAACTTCGAAAATGTTCTAAAAAATTAATTTTTTTATTCTCATAGAAAAATAGGACAAATTGGTGACAATATGCATATTGAGCATTGGAAAACAGTGCAAAGTTCATCAAAATCTCAGCCCTATAATATTATAATTGTGTTGTCCCCGTATTCCGGCGGAAACGACTGAAATATTACACCACACTGTTGTCGGAACGCGCGCGCATTTATAATATTTTATAACGAGAACTACGCGCACAGACGAATACGCGATATTGTGTTTGACGAGACGAGGGAGGGGGACTTGATGAAATTATTAAACGTTACATTCGCCAAAAACTCTACGCATACAATGGAATATGCATATTTAACGTGGGGCCGTCCTAAATTAAAAATTAAACCGTATAACTAAAATAGTGAATTTAAATTCAAACCCGAAATCGACTCTCGTCGACACTCTGCGCGCGCGTCAAAGGTTCGGATTTTGATTAAATGTAACCTCAATACTGAACAACACATTTCGTTACGAATCTCCGAAGAAGCACTTTACCATGAATAATTATACGATTTAACAAGTACCTACCGCGCGCATATTATATAGACCCGCACAAAACGGGTTATTGTCGTTTCGACAAACTCATTATACATATAGTGTTGGGTTACTTTTTTTACATTGTGTTTCAATGTGGGGGGATTTGAGAAAAAAAAGTTCCAAACGGTTCTTACGTTTAGAAGTGATTTTATTGACCGGTATCATCTGTTCGCGAGTAAAAGTTTTGAAAAAGAAAACACACGCGTATCAACGATTTTTGTCTCTCCGCACTACTAATAACAGTTTTTCTCGTTTGCAGTGTCAGCGGCGTTCGGCAAAAGGACAAACTCCCTTTTATCTGACCGTACAACCGTTGCCGTGCCCACGCACATTTAACGGCAACTCGTACGGACCGATTCAAGTCATAGTCCTCGCGTGTTGTCTGGAAATTCGTTGGAATTTCACATTGGACTGTAATCGTTGAAATTCCAACGCCAAATATAATTTTATGTTCGTCGAGACGTTCCGAAGTAAATAGTCTGTAACGTTCGAAAGTAATCTGTTCTCATCGCGGGCGTGCAGAAACCGAGATGAGGATTTCCCGTAATGATCGTTTTCTTTCTTAAACCTCCCGGTTAAGTGTTTGCGATAAATTTTCTTTGACCAGACTCTTTGCGCAATTAACGTATAACAAATTCACATTTCTCATTATTGTTTTTTTTTTAGAACACAATTTTCGTTGTTACTGAATTGGAAAAATATCGTCACGTTTAAATTAATGTTTTTACAGAAAGGATAATGCAATTTCGAACGAAAATGCTGGTTATGAAACGAAATTTCCCAACTTTTAAAAATACGTGTTAAATTTTAGCGATAATATAAACGTTGAATTAATATTTTTTATAAAAATATTCAGTACACGATTTGAATAATTAAATATAGTCGATTGGTACGATTTAATGGATTTAAATTTGAAAAATGTTCACGGAAGTCAGTTAAAAACGTTTCAATAATTCCATTAAAAATCAAATGATTGAAAAAATGTTGCCAATAATTTAACACCTAAATTTTATAATAAAATTAATAACAATTTAATTATTATTGCTAATAATTTAACACACAATTCGCTTTCTCACACGTCGTATGACGGAAAATTCGGAAATTCTCGACAATGTATTATAAATACGTTTCGTTTTTTGTATTTACAGAGAAAATTCTTCGAGTGATTAAATCGATTTCACGACAACTCGGACGGTGATGCAGTGGATCGATAGACACTTGTCGTGATATTCTGCACACCAAAGCCGTATAAAAAGTAAAAAAAAAATAAAAAATCAGAAATAATTCCTATTGCCCTCGCGGAAATTAAATTTCAGTATTTGGCCGCTTTTGGGGCTGTTATAGAATTTCGTATCCAGGCCGAGTACAGAACTAAAACCAAAAATTATCGAACCCGGTAATGGGGCGAAAAATGTTGGACTTTTCAAAAACACACTCCGTGATACGTTGACAATAATAGTAATAATATTTGGCAGTCGGTGCAGGTACGTGTTTATAATTATATTCGCAGTAGGCGGCATAAAAAAAAATCGTCTGTTTGCGAAAAAACTAGGCACTTTACGATGAGGCAGATATAATGTTTTCTCGAATATCCTACATTTTATTTTTAAGCTTATTGCCTAAAAACGGACAGAAGTCAGATTTTTTTTGTCAATTATAATCATTATTATTAATTACCGTTGGCTTACACGAAAAAAATTGCAATAATTCAAGACTTAAGTAATAACTTTGGACCACAGGAATAAAATCGAGAAATTTCTAGACAACAAAAATAATGTCTCTATAGTGAATTGGATGGGTTCAATATTCGATCGAAGACGTAGGTTTCAAAAAGACATGCTCGCTGGAAAAATATTTAATAATTCCGCGGTAGGACAATACAAGAACGAGACGATTTTAGTGTAAGAAGAGTAGGTGTGAACCGAGTAGTGTAACGGATGAGGTTACAAAAGGTGCGAATGGATCAGTGTTAATAGGAGAGAGCCAAGAAAAAGTGAATTAATAGAAGAGTGGATAATAATGCTTGTGGAGAAAATACTAAGATTAGCGTAGGAGTAAAACAGCGATGATTCTGTATAATTTTGATGGTAATCATCAGGGAATTTATAGAGCAATGTAATGAAGACGAATAGATATGCAGAGGTTAATGGATTCAAACCCCTATACAATATAGGTAGTGCAAACGAATTATGGTTCTCCTATAATGATAGCTGGTATGAGTATATAAGAAGTGGATTTATGGAGGTTTAGGCCTAGGGTAGCAGACTCCATGTAGTTGGGAGTATAAGAAGAAGACGATGACGGTGAAGAAGAAGAAGAAAAAGTAGTGATGGTAAAATATTACGTTCCTACGTGAGCCAGCTGTAACTAAACGGCTGTTATAAAAATTAGCTGGCTGTTCGAAGTGGAGGAAAAGAAATCCCTAACGGGTGGCAAAAAATGAGCGTGCCTACAGTTTCGCAAACAGCTGAAATTCTGTTACGGCCTACACGACACGTGGTCGTAGGTAGGATTGAGTAGGTATGTCGTTTACACTACTGTTACGACGATGTCGTGTGTCCGACTACTAAAAATAAGGATACGTTAATATACCTTTTGCCGGCACGGGCCGGTGACTGTACCCGTTGTGGTTGTCCGCGGCCGTCAGCTCGTCCAGTTCCGGTTGGTTCCAGACGAGCACGTGTTTGGCGCCGGACGTGCGGTTGTTCGGACAGCAGGCGGACGACGACGGACCACCGACGGGACATCCGCCGCCGCCGCCGCCGCCGCCACGGCCGCCGAAAGAAGACTCCTCATCGTCCTCCCCGTGGATGGCCACGTGCACGCCGGACATGAGGCCGACGCCGGCCTCTTCCTCCTCGGACTCTGTCCCGCCTCCGTCCCATCTGCGACCGGACATCAGCGCGGACCGCCGCCACACGATGTCCTGCAGCTCCTTCCGCCGAATCCGCCGTCACCACAACGCATTGGTCAGCCCTCCATCGTCGTACACTGCGCTGTCTGCGGGGTTTCAACACAACACGCGCCAGCGTTATATATATAATAATACGTATACGCAATGCGCGTACCGCCGACGGCGGCGGCCGCGGCACACCGACACGTCCCGCTCGGACGATGGACAACGGCGCGCGAGCGCCAAGAACCGGCTGGTATTTAATCCGTAAAAGAGGAGTCATTTTCGGTTATTTAAGGACATAAAGAATTTAATACAATGTCACACGTGCGCGTTGTTTCAACCGTATTCGAAAAATCTTGAAAATCGTTAAGGGAACAATTTTTTTTTTTTTTATAAACATTTTAAGTTTTTTTTTGAAGACAAAGGGTATTTTATTTTTTTGTGAAAAATTATTTCGTTTAATAAAAATATTACACCGAAGCTCCGTTCAAAATCCCTTTTTATCGAACGCAATGCGATTTATCGTTCAAATGTTTAATAATAATAATTTACAAAACTCTTAAATCTTTATCCGAGTAATTCTCTTAGACGGTGACATTCAAAACGTTTTTTTTCTTCCAATTTTTTTTTTTTTAATGGCCACGAATTTATTGTTTAACAAAAATAAAATATACGCACACTATTCTTCAAATTGTTCGCACGTATCACCGTATAAGACGATTAAATTGATTAACATTTAATTTCCACGCGACCTCGTGATTTCATCACTTCGTGCATTATTATTTGTACGTAGTACTGTACACGCTATTATCGCATAATTATTACATATTTTTGTCCCGTGTTTTTTCGCAGTCCGTTTACACGGCGGGTACACGCGCGCTCGACAAAATGCAAATATACGTGACGAGGCAGTGAAACGACAGATTTAGCAGGTATTTCCGTGTATAAACTCGCGCGCTCATAATATTCCATGCGCATTGTTTCGTGTGTACGACGTGCCGTTTATAACTATTCGAAACGGGAGATTTCAGGACGCAGTCGCGACTTTTTCCAGTTCGGCGGATAATTCGCGAATATCCTGTCCCGTTTAATTTCAAACAAACCGGTAGCGCGTACAGAGTCTCTCGGAATGCATATAATCCGTATATGTATCACGCGATAGGCACTATAATATTGGTTTTAATTCAAAGGAAAAATTTCGCGAAAATTCGATTTTAAACGAGGAACGGAAACCGATTATTACCCCCGTCTACCGTTAAGAAAACTTTTTTATTTATATTTTTTTTTGGAGAAAAAAATAATAACTATAAACGTTCAAGTACGCAATTTTTAAAAAAAATTTTCTCCTTTTTTTTAAATTACCTATTTTAAAACCCCCGGACTTTTCACCGATCCGTCCCTCTATATCGTGTCTATGACTCGTTTCAACTAGCTATTCACCGCAGCTTCCGCAGCGCAAATGGAGATCCGCATTTCGTCTCGATCTCGGGCGTATTATTATTATATAACGTATATTCGACCTAATCGACGTGGCCGTGACGAAAACTGCGCACACCGTCGATAATAAATTAACATAATAATATTATAAATATTTCAAACGTATCTCGTACGACGAGTAATATTGGACGTATGTTAAGTACACGAAAGTAAGTACAGTTGTAGAGAAAAAAAATAATAAATACGCGCGGGAATATTTTTTTCTTCTTCCGAAATCGGTGAAATATATGTATTTTAAATCGATTCTTGCGTAACACGTACGTCTACAGTCGGGTCTGCTGTATTATTAATACAGAGAGATCACGTCGAAAAATACGCGATTTCCGAGCCCCGTAGTCGTTATAATCGAATCGAGCTCGCCGAAATCGGGTTATATTTTCATACGCATTATTGTCAAAACGTGCGTGTACGGGACGGTAAAAAAATATACGATTGAGTGCGGTACGGATATTTTTTTTACTTCCTTTTTTTTTTTTGATATTACGATTGAACACGCTCAATATTTTTAAATGTTCAAAACGTTGCGCCAAACTCTTTTCGTTTCGTCGAACGAAACGAAACGCACTACGCAATTATTATTATTTATTTTTGAGACGTTATAAAATGTAAAAACGCGATATTATGAAGAAGAGTACAATACGATTTATTTATTTTTCAAATTTATTACAAAAATATCGACTCACATTTTCCGTTAGTATTGGTTCTCCCTGTACTTTACTTAAAAGTAGAATTAATTACTGATAATATTTATACTCGATTATAAACTATTGTCTTGACACGGTATATTTATATAAATATGAATCCAACGAGAAACCGTGTTTCCAAGTTCGAGTTATACTAAATCGTATACGCCATAAAAAAAAAATGTTTGAATTCTACGCGTATAGGTATACACGAAAAAAAACCATACATATAATAGCTCGGTAGTTTTTTCGGCTTTCATCCGCCATCGAAAAAAATCAAATTTCATTTTAAAAATAATGTACGTTTTTCTTTGTGTTCGGCTATACGACTCACAACTCCGTCTGCTCCGCGACTTCGATTAATTTTCAGCACTATGTGTATTATAGTTGAAATTAAATTCGTATTTTCTCTGTACGCGTTGAATTGTTGACAAACCGAGCAAGAGGTGATTTTTTTTTGTTTTTTGATCTTTCGGAAAAAAAAGTGAAAATTTAATAATAAAACGCATCGAGACCTCGTCTAAAAAGCCAAAATAATTTTTTTCCTCTATACTATATAGCCGCGCGGAACTTTTTGAGACGTCGTAAAAACGGTTTTTGAAAAAGTTAAATTTTCCGCAAAAGAAAGGCGGCAAAAAAGAGAAAAATTGCTCGTATAATTAATAATAAAAAAAATTAGTAAAAACTCCCGCCGTTTCTAATTTCCTAACGACCTATAACGTATGACCGAAGCGGCGACCGCTGCATGATTCAGCACACAAATAATAAATTATGAATGCGTATAAACACGCGCGGTTATAAAACTAAACACGCGATATTTGACTTTAAACTGAATTGCGAATTTTGTTTGTATTACGGTGTAACGGATTTTTTATTTTTACATAAAATTACTGTGAAAATTATATAGTCTCGTAAATGGGTTGTTTAAACGATACCGCCGATATACACATAGTCGGATTAATTCCGTTAAAATCGGGTCAAACGAATAGTGTAAAAAAAAGGGAATTTATTCGGAAACAACAGACGTAAATTAAACAATTTTAATTTAAAACGGACTACGCGGTTATTCAAAGTTTTTTTGAATGGTAAATTCGAATATTTTCTCGCGCGTTGAAGCAGTTTTCGCGCACACGCCGCGCACGTCGTTAATACGAATATTGTGCGAGCACAGCTTACCGTAAACAGTGTCCACCAATTAATTAGAAATTAGAAAATTACGGACGGAAAATTGAACAAAAAACCGAATTTTGTCCGTTCGAAACGTTTTATTGAAAATTTTTTTTTTTCAAATGTCTGTTTGAAACGTTTTTGAAAAGGCGAGCATATAAAAAAATATTAATAATATTAGATATATTAATAGTAATATTCTAACAAAATTTGCGGCTTAGGCGTGTCGTCGTCGTTGTATTCTTTTTCGAGAATACAATGCGAACTCTCGTGGTACACACACACACACCACAGGCAGACGCGAACTACGTTGTTCACGTCTGACCGCCGTGACTACACTGAGCCGTCCGATGGTTTCGGACCGCTATTTATTATCAGCGCCTTTCTGCCACGCCCTCTATGTTGTGTCGTAGCGCTATCTGGTGACTACTTTCTTTTCCCATTTTATTCAGGTCGGCTTACACGCCATGTCGGTACGTGCGGGTGTTTAGTATGACGCTATCGAGCGACTGTTCATAAGCGCTTATATGCAATCTTTATTTTATTATTATTATTATAATTATTTGGCGTATTTGAATGAAATGAAATGAACGTTTATCGTTTACTCGTTTATTTTATACGTTTACTATTTATTTAACGTTTACTCGTTTACACTGTACACGACCGACCGAAATTTTGGTCAGCTAAGCACTAAACGCTCGATCACGACCGATGATCAGCGTGCACTGATCGTGGATCGAACGCAAATTCCAGCTTTATACACGATGTTCAAAGAGGGGGGGCGAAAATGGAGCATAACCGTAACGAAATCGGACCAATTTAAATGACACAAGTCTGTGCTGTTAGGTCAGAAATAAACTAAATTTAAAAATATCAAATCTCACGGAGGACAGGTGGATTGCTCCTATCCTTATAACCGCCACTGGGCGGCGGCGGCGGAAGGATTTTGTACGATTAATAATATACGAGGCGCAACGACAGAAACGCAATTAAATAACTGACACTTGAGAAAACAAAACGTGGTATGAGGTGGAAAAAAATTATTATTTTACGAGAATAAAAAACGAATTATGCATACGTCGAGGCCGTTGTTTCCGCCTGCTCAATCGACAAAAAAAAAAAAAACGCTTACCTACGTCTGTGTATAATAAATATTAGCCCTTGACGCGTATTATATTATACTCGAGAGAGAGAGAGAGAGAGAGAGAGAGAGAGAGAGAGAGAGAGAAAAACACACGCCGAGAGAGGACTGAAGAAATGTGAAAATCGTTAAAGCGGATTCCAGGTGAAACTGAATTGGCCCCGCGAATTTTTCATAATATTGTCCGTGAGAAATAATAATACGCGTAATATAATATTATATAAGGGCAAACAAAAGCTAATAAAAAAAAAAAAAAAAAATCCTTTTATAGCGCAGTTGACGGACAGGTGAGAAGATTTCGTTAGGAAAACGCGTGAAATAAAATAATGTTTTTTTTAATATTACGAGTATAAGCGGTGCACGCTTCCGAGGAGGGACTTTTATAAGTGAAATCGCGTTCCGTTGTTATACTTTTTTTTTTTTTGATGCGAACGGGTATGAAAATTATAAAACTTTTTTTTCTCCTATATAGAGTTTCGTTTAAGCGGTACGATTTGCCGAATGGCAAACGAGTTCTTTTGCACCTGAACCTGAGAGGTCTTGGATATTATTATTAATACACGAACGACTGGTTTTGATTAGTCGACTCGAAATTCTAATTTTCGGGCCGATTGAACGGACGAGCGATTTCACTAGACAACAAGAACGTGTGTCGGAAGTGTAAAGTGTATACATAATCGACGAACTGTAAAAAAAAAAAATAAAAAGTAAATAAATCGATTAACTGCGTAAAAAAATGAAAAATAAGACGGAATTCGAATTTTTTTTTCTTTTTCTAAAATCTGTTCGATCAACCGTTTAAACGTGGAATATTATTTTATTGTTTTGCGTGATGTACACGCGCCCGTGCTAATTTTCAAAATCAATATTTTTCGCCTCGATAAAATCACAAATACGCCACCGCGGTTATGTGTTATTTTTTGTATATTATATAGCGTATACGCCGCGTAATTATTACTGGAAACGGTGGAAAAAAAACCGATATCGGTCACGCGTTAGGGGAACGAGTTACAGGTCATATATTAAAACGTTATTATATCAAATAATTATTATTATCGCCGTGTGCATATTGTTCCGCGTGTTATGTAAGTATTTCCCCTTGAAACCCGGGCACAGCGAATCCGCGCACACGCGAGACCGTGGAAATTATGTGTACAATGTCGCGAGTGAAAAATAAAAGTGCTCGACAAAATACTGCAGCGTAATAAACAATATTGCGCGCACTTGAAATTTCGCATAAAATGTATTGTAAATTTTTATTTTATTTTATTCGAAATTATACGTCCGACGCACAAATGCTTTTGTATTTTGAATTTTATGTTTAATACGTTAAATGAAAGAAAGACGCGTTTAGAATATTTAGTCAATTGTAACTGAAAAACGTTCTACGTGGGAGTAAGGGGCTCACAAAAACGACGTCTGGTCGGTAATGAAATTCATTCCGCATAATTTTTGCTAATTATTATTTTTTTTTTGATTTTATCGTAGGTGATAGGTACCCGTGTAGTGGCGTAATTACGTATGTTCATAAGCGTGCGCACGGGGTAGTCAGGGTAGGCACTTGACTACTCTGCGAACAACTCCCAGCCCTCAACGTAATATTATGTTTGACCATTTCAACATGTCCGTAAACGGTAAAATGTAAGAAATAAGAATATTGGAAAAATTAAAAAACATATATCGTCGTTAGTAACTGCTATGATAAAATAAATTTATCATAATTTTATTTTATTAATTTATTTTATCATAGTAACCGCTGTCCAAGCACTGAATCCTATCGCAAACCATGTTTATTATATATAAAATAGTGTTGTTAAATTTTTACTTATTAACTAATTTAGGTATATTACATTATATTATTACTTATAAAATAATTTTTTACTATGGTAAATGCAGTTAAATAAAGTTACCCCATCTAAAATTTTTTGTTCATGTTAAATGTCAATGTGTAATGTATCATTTATGACTACCCTGCCAGTAATGTCTGCGCACGCTTATGCGTATGTTATACGGGAAGGGATATAAAATTGATCATCGGATAACCCATAATATTGTAACAACCCTATTCCAGAATTAATAACAAAGTAATACTGATACTCGTATTTTATACTTTTCAACTTTTGTTATTTTCTTTAATAAAAACGACACATTTCATAACGAAATTTCTACTATTCTTCGGTTTTTAGCTAATTTATTTAGTACACCTACTTCACACGTGTACGTTTTTATTTCAACGTCTGAACACGAGTAAACCAATCTTCAGTAACCTAACCGCATCATACCAGCTGGTAGTTACCGGTTAATAAACTTAGGAATATTATGGATTATAATAAATACTAACAAATTTTATTTACAGAAAAAAAAATTTTTTTTTTTTTTAAATTATTCTTCATATATTTTTCGTAAATTAGATAATATATTATGTAAAAAAGAAAGCCCGTGGGAGGGGATCATCCATCCCCCATATCCCCCCCCCCCGTAATTACGCCCCTGTACCCGTGTGTGGCACTGTCGGACCGTTTGACAATTCGACGATTGTTTACGCCTCGAACCCTGTCGAACAGGTTATTTGAACCCGTTAATTTCGTGAACGTATATACTTTAAAGGAATCGAAAGAATAAAAATTGAAAAACAAAACTGATAATATTTACCATCTCGCGTTGAATTAATAATTATCGCACGCAATACTACGCGTATAAACACTCACGACTACGAACAATAAAACCAGGTATTATAGTTACATACAAATATATAACGGAGTGGCTGATTCGGAGAGCGCAGCACGTAGAGTTGTTCAACGAAGGACGCGAATGATTGTCCAGCCGTGTGACGATCGCGTTAGATTAACGGCAGATCGATAACGACGTCGACGGTAACGAACTGATATGTGAAAACACGAATTGAACTACGATTGATACTTTCGACAACACGCACGCGATTTATGTGTAATAGTTGGACGGGTCGGATTAACCGTCGCGGCAAAATCACACCATAAAAACGGATTTAAAACGTAGAAAGCAGTAAAAGAACTGCCGAAAAACGAACCGAACCGTATGGAAACGCGGGACACACAACGCGAGATACGGGAAAATAAATCGCGCTGGCTTCGAGTAAACCGATAACGATTTATTGTCGTGACGTCATCGGAACGAATTATGATCCATTCGGAGTAGTTGCCTGATATATTATTGCACGAGTTTTGTTTGTAATAATGGTCGGGTTTCGAAAAAAAAAACGTAATTTTTTTCTTTTGAAATTATAAATTACGCAAAAATACGCGTTTTAAATACGAGTATAATATTATTGTACAGTATTTTAACGAGGTCCTCTCCGGATTTTCAACGATTCCGAAATAGCTTTGTTCACGGATTTTCGGCGCGTTCATTTTAAACGTATTCTTTCGCGTCAATATAATTTTTTTTTTTTGAAGTTTCGACACACGCCCGTGTATATTATTACATTTATGACGGAAACGCTTATCGTCGTTGTCTCGGTGACTCGGCTCCATATATATATATATATTTATACTATTTTTTTTTCTACTGTCGTCGTTGCCAATATAATAATATATCGAGACACTAGCAGCGGTTCAATCTCCTTCGCGTTACACACTTTGTACAAACCGCGTTATTTTCGTATATCAGGCGGTCGCGTTTTCGTGTCACGAATTCGTCGTGATGAGAGGACGCTCATCACGAATCCGCGACACGTTCGTAAAAAAATAAAAATAAAATAATCGATTCGTTCGTCACCCTTATAAAATGCACACCTATACGCTGGAAAAAGGAAAATGTATTGTGGCCGTATACATCGCGAAGCGGAAAAAATTCAATAAACCCGTACAAATAAAAACATCCTAAGAACTTCCGCATACTTCTATACGCGTATAAATGTATGCGCACACACTTGCTAAGATTATTGAAAAACGGGAGTGTATACCGCGCGTGTCGATGACATTTTACCGTGTTTCGTCGTTGTACAGCTGTGGTTTGATATCTGACGAGAGGAAAATAAATCAATAACGCGATGTTAAACCGCGTACACTATACAAAGTCGAGTAGCTAACGAGTACTAATGACGTACCTAACTCCGGAAATAAACGAAAATTCGAAAAAATTCCGTTTTCAACGGACTCGGAACGTTTTTACGCTGACATTTTCTTCGCGATTCGTACCCGATAAATCGCGTCGATTTCGAGTAGGGCGAATGACGAGTAAATCCGCACAATCAGTCGTCACAATCAAAACGAGATAGAGACTTCCAATCGGTGACGGAAGATTTATTATTGCTCATCGGCTGGATAATTGGGCTTGGACATCACTTGACTAGTTTCCAATCAGTACGTGTCAGAATGGAGTTTAGTACAGAACTAATCTCTGTCCCTCTACACGGTATGTCGAGATACTGAAAAAATCAAGGAGACCGGTGTGTCGCATTCGCGGGTCAACGGAGACCGTATTGCTGCAGTGCGATAACGTCCGACCTCAGACATCACAGGCGACCTGCAGTGCGACATTCGAACGGTTGAAGTTCGAGATCATTCGAGGACGTCCACCGTATTCACTCGATTTGGCACCCTATGACTTCCATGTCTTCCTAGACCTCAATAAAGACCGTAAAGGTCTCGTCCACTTCACCACGGACGAAGAAACAAAAGGAGCAGTGAACTCTTGGATCAAAGAGAGGTCGGTTACATATTCTCTGAAGACACTTGTTGGGAGAAACGTATAACTGTGAATGATCACTATATTGCGAAATAAAGGTGTTTATTTGTGGCTGAAGATGTGTGTTTTAATTTTAATTTTTCAAATTTCAATTACCTCTCTCCGTTCCTGAAAAATCTACGATTATATCATTCGCCACTCGTATAGGTATATAACAATTCATAATTTTGGTAAAATTGTAATGCATATTCTTAAAAATCTTACGAAATTTCGGATCCAAAGGCGATACAATTACAAGTAAACGAGATCCGATAGTGATGGAAATGAGATCAAGATTGTGATACGTTGATTGAAACGACTAATACGAGAGTCTGGACAAATACACGTGGAAAATGCGTATACTTTTAACCGAGGGATTTAAAAAAATAGCCATTACGGGGGGTATGAAAACCTCATATCCTCTTTTGAGCATATGAACACATAAAACCACCCGATCACAACGAGCACGATTTGCGCTCTATTTATGTTAAGAATTATATATGTATTATGCCATCATCCAAAAGATTTAAACTATATCGTTGTTATTATTATTATTACACACAATCTGCCAACATAAACCGGCGTTTTATTTGCTCGTACATTGTATTACTAAATTCCGTATTCGATTGAAATAATCCCCGGCTTAATAATTCGACAAAACAAATATAAAAACATAAAACATTTTTTTTTTGTATTCCTTAAAAAAACAACTGTGATAATAACAAAAACGATTGTCACCGCGCCGTTGTCAAAATATGTGAAATAAAACACGCGTAGTAACAATAATACTATAAAAGATACACGCGACGTGAAATCACCGAAATCAAAAAAATCGAAATAATAAATGATTTTTTTTTGATATTGTTGAAAACGAAATACGTATGCAGGCGCGGATTCAGAAATCACAAAGGAGACTAATGAGGATGATCAGCTACCTAAAATTATACCTAATTAGGTATTGATATGTATAATTTTCAAGCAATGACTACAGCCTTAGCCCCGCTCCTTGGATCCGCGCCTGTAGATATGTGTACGTTTCGTACTGCATGGAAAAATCCCGTGTATCTCTCTGTATTTGTTAAATTTAATTTCCTCGTACCAAAATCGACAGTATTTCTGTTGCGAATGTAAAATACGACATCTCTTCGAAGGATTGAAACAAAAATAATAATTCACTTGACTACGGTGCCCGTTATTTTCTAGACCGGATCGCGTACGCACAAAATTCGTAGTATAAATTACGTATGTACATTGTAAAATTTAAGTACATAATAATTATTATTGTTCATGGTTCGGTAATTCAAAATGTAATTTCATTTCGAAATCATCACGAAACGCAAACACGTAGCGTATTACAGGGAAATAATGTATTATATATATATATATATGTAGGATGTGAAATTCAAACACTAACATATTATATTACTGTACACCAGTACAATCAACGTTAATAATATGTTATGTAAATATTCGTCGGATAATATAGAAAATAATTCCTAATGACGAATAAATAAAAAAAAAAAAAGCTTTTAAAAAGTGAAAATTTAGTGAAATATTTATACAGCTGATTGGTTGATTTATGAGGAGAAATAATACTAACCTCGAAATAAAAACTTTTATATGTTTCCCCCACCCCCGTAATTTAAACGGTGTAATTTAAAATCTCCAGTTGCGCGTGACGCGTAAGCGAGCAATTCGTTTTTGTCACTTTATAATACGCGAGACGTTCTCGTAAAATCGTTATTCGCGAAAAACATCGTCATCCAGTAGAATATTATAATTTTTATACGTATATATAATATGTATATAGTGACTAATTTATTGGTGTCGTGATTTAACAACAATTAGTCAGAAAACGTGTCATAAAATCAAAAAAAAAAAATTAAAAACAATTTCGAGCAAAAAAAAAAAAAAAATCCATCAACTTATTACAATCGTCGTATATTATTACGTTTTTTTTTTTATACGTGGGTATTTTATTCGTATCGTACTCTAAACGTATAATATTTAAATTTGTTTTTATAAAATATAGGTACGAATATCAATCGACGGTGTATATTATATTTGATAATAATAACCGATACGTTATTATTGCGGTTGATTTTTTTTTATAGAAGCAAGAAAAACGAGACATTATTCGCATGTCCATCGTATACCTGTCGAGAAGAATCGCGTCTGCACCCGTTATTCGTGCGCATAAAAATCATTGCGTTGCAGGGCACAAAACGTTTCTCAGACGGTATATTTTGCAGTAGGATTTTCAGAAATTTTTTTTATTATTATTTTTTCTCTTATTAGCTAAAACTATTTGGCTCAATATTTATTTCGAAATTTTATTTTAGTATACAGAAGAGAAATTTATCTGTGTCGGAAGCTTTATTCATTTTTCATTTGATAAAACATGAGCAATAATTTAAATTGAACATTTGTAAATTTTCGATTTCTTTTGTACATGTTTTTCGTTTACTTATCAAACGTTATTGTTGATCAAAAAAAAAAATTCTTCTCTACGAATTGTAAAAAAAAAATTTCGAAATCTTGTTATAAATAAGATTCGAGAAAACCCGTGAACGGCAAAACAGGGTTTTTTTTGTTGTTGACAAATATCGCGATTATATAAAATAAAATAAAAAAAAATGATACAAAAACGGGACTATTTTTCAACGACTATTAAAATAAGTTTTTTATTTTCCTTAAAAATCACCTGTTCCGAAACCCTTAAAAAAAAAAAAAAACGCTGGTGTGTCTCGGCACATTATACTGTATTGTTCGCCTGGAATTTCGACTGTTATAAAAAAATTGTCTAACTGTTTGACCTTATAAAATTTATAATATCATATTTAATACGAGCGTTACGAAAAATATAGCTCCGTTGAAATTTCAGCATTAATTACGGCTAATTGTTCGTACGACAACGGGGGCCAACTGGCGCGATACTCCTGTGCACTAACAACAACAACGACCGCGTATTGTATCCGTTGAAATCGTTACACTCGACACAAGTCGATATTGCCTTGAGAACAACGCTGTGAGGAACAATGAAAGACGTATTGTGTGTGTGTTTTTTTTTGCAACAAGAAAAAATTGTCTGGGAATAATTTTTTTGTTTTTAAATAAATCGATTTCAACGCGAAGTTAACGTTCTGTACGCGTATCGAGTCGGATACGCGGACGACCGAAAAAAGCAGAGAAAAACGATTTCTCGAAAGAATTCGTTACAGGCAACGACGGTGTTCTCGGCACGTGAATTTATTACGTGTGTGAAGTTGGCCCCCCACGCAAACGTAAACACTCCAAACTTTTTTCTAACCTCATTGTTTTAATTTATAACTATTTAATAACCAACTATTCAGAATTTGTAACCTCACCGTTTTTGAGTTATAGCGAGTTTCTCAACGGGGGGCTGACTTCACTTAGCCCCCCCCCCACATTGTCCAAATCGTTTCAAACAAATTTTATTACATTCCTTTTCATTTGTAACTATTTGTAACCAACTTTTCAGAATTTGTAACCTCACCGTTTTCGAGTTATGTACATTCCAAAATGAAGGGTCAGCCCCCAAGTTGAAAAAATCGTTCAAAACAATTTGTAACTTGTCTTACTTAATTTGTAACTATTTGTAACCAACTATTCAGAATTTGTAACCTCACCTTTTTTGAGTTATAGCTAGTTTCTCAATGGGGGGCTAACTTTACTTGGCCCCCCCCCATATTGTCCAAATCGCTTCAAACAAATTTTATTACATTCTTTTTCATTTGTAACTGTTTGTAACCAACTATTCGTTTCGCTTGGCGAAAAAACGCGTTCCGATATTTCATGCGCCGTAATATTATTTATAATAAATTATTATCACCGGTCGGACGTATAAAAAAATTAAGTGGCGTATAGTGGAGTGCAATATACGGTCGTATCGCTCATTAAAATATTACTTTATACTAATTTTATAATATGCGCAATTTTATAAACGTGTAACGAAAATAAAACGGTATTCAGTACTGTTAAATAATTATAGTACCGGCCGAAAATCGCGTTGAACAACAATACTCTACGGCGCACAATATTCTGTGTCTACGTAGTCTGCTCGCGTTCTACGGTCTAGTTGAGCAATAACTATAACATTACAAAACTTTCAAAACGTCATAACTTCACCAAGGTTTATTACTGAACGCCTAATACTTATATCGTGTTATTTATTTAGAATTTAAATTTTGTTCTACTACAGAAAAGTGTATACGCACGATCCTTTAACATTTTTTTTTTAGAAAATTGATGGGAGGTGGCAAATAAAAAAAACTACGATTAAATAATTTAATACTTATCGCCTACCTACCTACCTATTATTATTGATGTAAAAAAAAAAATGTTATTTTATATTATAGATTTATTGTGTGACTTTATCACAGAATATATATAATACGACAAATACTACACTTTTTTTTACAAATGTCACCCCCCAGGCCAACCGTTATTTGGACGCCTTTTTATACTCATATTTTTATTGTGAAATATAATACTACGCGCAAGTAAAAGTTGGCGTGTTGACGAAAAAGTTTCATATTTTTTTTCAAAAATTCACGAAGAAAGTAACAAAATCAGCGTAATTATTTTTTATATTTGCTGATATATTTAAAACAGTGGTCTCTATTATTGTTACTAATCGAACATAATTTAAATAACATTTTTTTACATTTTTCCTGGTTTGTCTTCGTGCGAAACTCTTAATAACCGATTAGAAACTTATACCGTTTAATACAGTGTTTCTCAACCGGCGTGTCGCGACACACTGGTGTCTACTAATATTAAATGACACAAAATGTACAAACACTGTTGACACTATTTACAACAATTTATAGGCATTTGATATAATTTTATAGACATTTCACCACGTATTGATATATTATGTAAGAAATATCAGGCGCAAATTTCTCAAATTAAAATGCTGTTTTATGTTATATTTTTCTTTGTCATTTTTAAGTTTACATTATAAATTAATTATAAATATTTAATATTACCCATTATTATTCTTATTTTTTTTTATTGCGTGTCACAATAAAGTATGGAATATTTCAATAGTATGTCACCATATTATACAAAGGTTGAGAAACACTGGCTTAATATAAAGAACGATTTAAAAAAAATGTCAAACGGACTTTTTGGCGCCCTTCGGCGATCGGCCTTATCCTCGCGCCGGCCCTGTTTATCCGTCTAAACCTGCACCGAGTATAAATACTGAGGTATTCGATTAAAGTGTATACGTTCCGTGAACATTTTATAAACGTTTCAAGAAGGAAAACGAGACGTACGCGAACGATTCGGACACAGTTATGTGGACGTGTAAGGTCAAGTGCGCGGCCGAAACGGTCGAAACTGAAACTGCATTTTACGCGGTAGGAAAAAATACGGTGCGGAAAAATCGAATTAAAAAATACGCTCTACAACGCGGCGTCGAAAACGCGTGTAACGGCCACTTTCAAGTGTAATTTTCTAACAGTTTATTTTTAAAATCATAATATCGTTCGGTCGTTCATTTTTTTTTAACGGAACTCGTAGAAAACGTTTTCGTCAACAGCCGACGATATTTCTCCTTTCCCAGCTTTTACAGTCCGTGTAGGACCTTCGCTGCCTCAACCACTCCTCGCCATTATTATCTTCGCTATCTTCGCTGTCTTCGATTCTTGTTCCTTGTTATGTCCCAGTATCTTCCCACTTTCCCGTCTTCGTCTCGGTCGACCCCACCAGGCCTTTTCCCGTTTAGTCTCCCAATACAGATTTTATTTTTCGTCAGCCGCCGACAATTTTTTAAAAATTTTATGTCTAGTTTGCGAATTCGGTATTGCAGACAATTACGCGCTGTTACAGCTGATTGACTCGTGTACGATTATGCGCACGGGTTAAACGCTTAAGAGGACGCGTCACGCATAATAAACATTAGGTAAAAAAAAAAAGTGACTTCGTACACTGAAAACGAGGAAAACGATTTGAAGACGTACCTACGCTAGTGAAACGGCGAGGAAGAGTTTTGCAAATTTTAAAAAAAAATATTGTAGAAAAAAAAATGGAATACAGCTTATTGGATTTTAGTAAAAGTATACGATCATTCGTTTCGACAATTAAAATATCAAAATTCGCTTTTCGCAAATCGTTCGCGTAACGTCTGTGTATTTTCTGTAGGTTTTCAAATCGTGTTCCCGAGTGGCGTAGTAAGCAGCAGACGACTCATGAAATCGGTTATCATAAGGCGGATTGTGTTGTGGTCGCCGTTCAAGTGAATTACTTGGATAAATATTTAAGAGTTTTTTTTTTGTAATAACTACTATATACGTTTGGTTGATAAATCGCATTGGATTCGTTAAAAACGACTCTGACAGGAGACTCTGTGTAATGTTTTTAATAAACGAAATAACGCGCGATTTTCCACAAAAAAAAAAAAAAATTTGCCGGAAAACTTGGAATTTTTATAAAAAAAAAAAAATTGTGAATATAAAGATTTTTTTTTGATTATAGTTGAAGTAACGCGTACGTCTGACATTGCATTAAAATTTCAATCCTTAAATAATCAAAAATAACCTCACTTTTATGAATTAAATACCTCGAAATCTGTAATCGCTCTATAAATAATAGACCAAAATCGAAAGTGATGTTTAAAAAAAAATCGCAATATTTGGTGAATATTTCGAGTTTCTATAACGCCGAATTAATTTCAAAATTACGGAGAAACAATGCGGTAATCGGTTTCGACGAAATCGCGTTTTTATGCGTACATTTTTCGGTAGTATTTTTTTTTTTTTTTCTGAAAAAAAGTATTGAGAAAATCGAAAAATTGCCTTTGTAAAATAATTGGAAACAAGGTACGACTGTAAAGATCGGAGGAACATTCATTTTTGTAGAATTTTCAGGTACAGACATCATTGTAAGACCAAATGTACATTACTCCGCTCCGCTCAGAATCTAAAATTACTCAGTTATTCGTATATAATCATATAAAATTCGCTCGATGCGTTTCAAATAAAGAAGGAAATGTATTTGAATTTTACGTGTATGTTATGTTTCGAAAATATATATTTTAATCGAAATCCGGTGGACGTTTAACGTTTTTTTTTTTTTCGGAAAACACATTTTTAAAAGTGGTCGCGCGCCGCGTACTGCGCCCCGGGTCCAATCGAGCGCGTGCGACCACGACCGCGGTTACCGTTATTTTCGCGCCCATTGGTATTTCGACATGGCGTTTGATCGCCGCTTTATCCGCTGTTTACTCGGTCGCATTAGACACCGGAGTGTCCGACGTGTAAGAAGAACGGAGAGAGAGAAAAAAAGGGCGCGTCAATCGATTCGCGCGAACGGTGTGACGGGACAACGGGCGAGAGAGACGCGCGCGTGCAGTAAAACGCGTGGCGCTCGTGCCGGTTGTGCCGCGTGCGCGCGCGTAACAACGTCGTACACGAGGAAATTATAAAAAAAAAGAGACCAAAAAACGGTTATATTATATAGACACTCACACGTGCTTTGACGACGCGGTCCGGTGTTTTACGGACAGACCGTTGGAGGAGACGATCACCGGACGACGACGAACACGCTCGCCGCGGTCTGTTCTCAACGGGACGACGGACCGACGACCGCGGGGACGACGGACCGGTACGTCCGGGCGTCGGTCACGTGCACGGCGAAGACGGTGCAGCAGGTCAACGGCGACAGACTCCTCGACCGGTACCACCCGCCGCGGCAGGAGCACATGTCCGCTACGACGTCGTCGGTGACGCGGCGCACGTCGGCGGCGGCGGCGGTAAAGACGACGCGACTCGGACACGGCCGGTTACGGGCACACCGGTGCTGCTGCAGGACGCGAAGCCGGCCGTGGCGGCGGGTGGCAGTGTGCGCGAGGAGCCCGTCGGTCGCGCGGCGACGGCGGCGGCACACGCAACGGAGACGATTTCGACGCGGCGGCGGCGGCGGCGGACGACGACGACGACGGACAGAGGGACACTGCGCGTGCTTTCGAAGCGACGCTGACACGACGTCGGCGGAGCTGCTGCTGCTGCTGCTGCCGCTGGTGTTGGACGCGGTGGTGGCGGTGGCCGCGCCGCTGATGAGGCTGGCCGTTCGGGCGGGCGCGTGCGCCGGGGATCGGAGGAGACGGCTGCGACGGCGTGCGGTACGCGTACGACACCACCACCGCGGCGCGCGCGCGTACACGGATCGTCCACACACACACACACACACACGGGCGAGCGAGCGAGCGGCGCTGGCGGGCCGACGACGGAAGGGCGGTCGGGCGGGATCGGCGGGCGGTGTGGTTGTAGCGCACAGGGCCGCGACAGACTGCTGCAGCAGTGGCTGTCTGGTCGCGCCGCCGCCGCCGCCGCCGCCGCTCGGCCGCTCTGCCCCGGCGGCGCTTGCGTGTTGCCGGCGTATCGATCGACGACCGGCGCGCACACACACACACACACACACACACACTGGCGCACACCCACACGACACGATGCCGGGGCCGCCAACACGCCCCCGCCGCGGCGGAGCTGCCGTAATGTATGTACCAGTGTGTGTGGCCTCGCGCCGCGTCTGTCGCCGGCAGTGGCGCGGCGCTACGATATATTTTTTTTTTTTGAAAATTACAACGAAAACCACCAAGTCTCTCCGTCGGTTATCATAATATATTACGTGTAATCAGTGGCGTATTTACGGGGGATCCAGGGGTACTGGACCCCCCCTAGAACTAAAAAAAAAAAAGATTATCCAAAGGTATTTTTTATTAAATACCTTATATCAATATATCCTGTTGGAATTTTCACAAAAAAAAAAAATTTGGACCCCCAGAAAAAAGTTGAAAATACGCCACTGCGTGTTATTACAGCGCCGGGCGGCAGGTTTTTGCGGGGCCCGAGACAAATTTTTCTCGCGTGCGCCAGAAATTTTTACAATGAAGTGAAAAAAAAAAAAAATTTTACCTATAGGTCTTAGTGTGGAATTTTTCTTTTTTCACTTTACGTAATTTATGTAAAAACATTTTTTTTTTTTACACATAAAATCAAACGTGCAATTACTTTTAAAACCGATTAAAACAAACAAAAAAAAAATATCTTGCTAGTACATAAGCGCGGTACGGATAGAATTTTCGTATTAAAAAAAAACCAAACAAATTAAAACGATTGTACTAAATAAGAAATACAGATTTTCAAACGGCACACCGTAGTTGTTACTATTGTTATTCAGATTTGAAAATTCAAAATTCTAATGATTAACAGATAGCGTTAAAATCCGTGGATGGTCCCAAGACGGCGGGGACCTGTGCAGCTGCCTCTTCTGCTCTGGCCTAAATGAGGACAGTTTAGGAGAAACGTCGCGCGATCGCCGCTCAGGGAACGTTATACGATAAAACGCCTGGAGTCGGTGTACAAAAAAAAATTCTTTTCACACGACCAGGCGTACATCTTGTCTTCTCTGTTACATTTTCCCGTGATCACTTAAATTTATTTTTTAAGTCAAACATTATATTTTGATATGAATCGCGGAAGAGCCCTTTAAAATCCCAGAAAAATTCGATATTAATATTTTTGAATTTATCGATCGTAATTTCTCCAAATTAATACTGTATTAATAGGCACGTGTTGAACAATTCATATGTAGAGTATGGTGTCGTAAAGTTATGTAAAAAAACCACTACGGTAGTATGTTGCTCTCCCCTAAACTGCACTCCAATCATTATAACATTTATTTCATTTTTTTTTTTTTTTACTGAAAACGCCGTATTGAGAATTTTTACGGCAATTTATGTTTCAATCGTAATATCCTATATATTTTTAGTGAATATCAAAACTGAGTATTTAAATCTTAAATCATTTGCTACACACAATATTGTGTTAGCAAAACGTTTTGAGTCCGCTGCCGAAAAGACAACTGCGAATGCTTTTGGTGCAGGTTTTTTGCAACGTTACCGAAGTTCATTATAGAAAATGATATAATTTTAAACACTGACTAGCAATTATATTGTCTACAATACCACAGCCGAAGTTATCACTGTGTGAAAGTAGCATTTTATATGCGGGAAACAATATAACTAATTACGAATTTATGTTATTGCATATTATATGAACGTGATTTATATAAAATTTTGTAGGCATAAAAAATATTAGGCATTACGTGTAATTCGCTTGAGAACAATGAATGATTTATATAATATTGTTAGGGAAAATTGGTTTTCGAAATATAAATACACGAGAACAGAATCGGTGTAAATAAAACTTTTGATCTCAAAACTATTTCGAACCAGGCCCGACAGAAGGAAATGACTTTTCGAGAAGCTGCCGTAGATCAGCGGGGTCCTCTAGGATTCCTAAAACACCATCGATAATCACCAGCAATTCTAAACTCTATGGTATTTTACTACGCGAAAATAAACTTGAATAATAATAATTCAATGAATACATATTATATAGATTATATGAGTGTTTTTTCCCCCTATCGTTATGATATTACTCTCGAAGAACGTCTGCATTTTGAATGCTTGTTTTAAAAGAACAATGCCTAATCAATACAGTTGTGATGTTTTTAGAAATCTCGCAACCATTTTTTATTTTGATCAAGGGCCGGGAGATGTTTACAAAAGAAAGCCACGGAAACACGATCAACGGCTACTTAAAATAAGTAATATACGTATACACGTTAGTGTCGACGTTGAAATGATAAATACATCAATGTTTTATATTAATACGATCGTATATAATGGCGAGTGAGCGGTACGCAGTCGGGTCTTTATTCTTTTACAATGGACCATTTCTCGTTTTTCGTAAACCCCGTGCAGTTCTCCTCGTCCAATAACCGTCCGCACTTGTATTCGAGTGGTTTTCAAGTTCGATTCGACAGTAATCGGCTCATCGACACGAAGCGATCTCAACAATATTCTCCAAAATGTCCATCGTTTTCCGTGGATCACGCGGTATAAAAAAAAAATCAATAATGGTACCTCGAGATTTCGAATAAGCCAATCATTTCCTGTCAGAAAGCCATCGTTATGATTTGATACACAATAAAGAATTAATCGGTAATGTTGACAACAAATTTAATACGTAAATTAATTTGATTATAGAAGAAGGCGAAAAGAGTTCGGACATTTATAACAAGGCGTCCATTACTGAACTCAATATATGGAACGCGCGTATATCAATCAAAACATTACCCCAGATATAAAGTTGCCTTATGCATTCCTTAAGATATTGAAATCATGGAGGATACGATGGAATATAATTTTCTCCATGATATTTTTATCGTGTTTTATTTGATTGTGATTTGAGATCACAAGATACAAAACGACGTCGCTTATAGTATCGATGTTAGCACCAAAATCGGTTGTTTTTACATAATGAAGTTGGTAACAAAAATAGGAGAATAAAAATGGAATGCATATGGCGGCTCCCTATATTATATATACGAGAATTATAATGAAGAATGCGCGTTCCGTGTGTTGAGTTCAGTGGCATCCACTCTCGTTACACTGCGAGTGATCCGGGACGTGGTTGATGAAAAGGGTTTTTGGGATTTTTCGTCGCGTACGGTTTTGTGCGCTCGCGCGGTTGCAGCGGAGCAGTACGTGCGCTGCTCGGCAATAGGCAATTTTCTTTTGCGACAGGGACGTCCTCCTCACAGGGGTAATGTGATTTTAATGGAAATTCGTACACCCTCGACACCGCCGCAAACTACTATACGAACTTAACGACGTTAAAATACATTCGCAAACAAGGAGAGGAAAAAAAAATTAAAATATTCGCTCGCGTCGATTGTCGTCGAAGCAGTCTGGAAAATGCCTATAGAGACGGCACGTTTTCACAGTACGAACTAATAATGTTATCACTAATGCAATTTTATAACAAATTAAACCAGATACTGCGGTTTCCGGCGTTTTAAAATGAAATTTAAGTCGATATCGAAAATTAGTCGAAGACAGTGCGCGTAAAATGGAACGATCGACAATCGATCACAGGGACGACGGCGCTTTGACGGTTGACACCTGACCTTGAGGTCTCCTGTTATCTTCTTTTCATATTCTTAACTACCCTAGGATTTCGAAAGATTTTAGGATGTTAAGCAGACCATTCGACGCGTGCATTTAAAGAGCTTTAGGCTATAACTTTTAAAGACAAATACGGAGGTCTTTTGAAAATCGCGATTTATGTTTGTCCGCGGATTACATTGTGCATAGGTTTTTGCGGTAACGTTTTTATTCGACGCTACGGTGTGAGCTTTTCACTTCGGTTACACGATTTACGACCCAACACCACCATTAGTGTACACTGTAAACGTGGTACGTTTGTATAGTTTCGGACGAGAGAAATTTTTTTACCCGAATTATTACATCGACGTATTTCCAATATAAATTTATTGTGGCAATGGATTACCAACGGGGCGTTATACTATTATAAATACGTCCGTGCACAATAAAACATAGGTTTTTTTTTTCTTCTTCTTTATCCGATTGACGAAAACACAGCGAACTCTTTTTAGACGTGTTATGCGTGGACGAAACTATTATATTAATTATTATATAATTAATATAATAAACTATTATATAATAATTATATTAATTTGTTAAACTATTATATCTAATATTAGTTAATTGTTCTGCAGTATTTGCGTTTAGAATATATCACGTAACGGCGGTCAATAATACAAAAGTACATAATAATAATAACAATAATAATAATTTTTATTATTATTATTAATAGTTATAAGCCGGTAGCTATTATATTATAACAAAAAGTAACAAAATAAACAAAAAAATTATCAAATACATAATTGGCAAGACCAAAGTTTTTCAAATGCGCAAACCTGCAGAGGTGATAAAATTGATGACAGAACTCAGAGAAGGGAACGTTAAGGGATACACATAAATTGGACAATTGAATAATAATAATAATAATAATAATAATAATAATAATAATAATAATAATAATAATAATAATAATAATAATAATATAAATAAACAAATACATTGATGAGAACCATTAACGAACGGAATACAGACAAACAAACTCGTATACTTTTCGAAATGCCAAAATTGTGTGCGAGCGTTTTTTATAGTCGACCGAGTTTTTCCTACGGTCAATTATTTTCCAACAGAATTTTTTATTTTTTTATTTTTGTAATACACCGAACAATATAACGCGTATTGGGTGACGTGTATATATATATATTTTTTTTTCGCCATAACATCGTATACTGTATGGAAATGAAAAATAACTACGTCCCGTGCTGCAGTTCCAAGTGGAAACGATGACGTCCGAAGAGTTTCTTACGAACAATATATTTGAATAATTTCCAAAGAAACGGTACGTTTTTGGTTTTTTTTTTTGGGAGGGTGGGGAAGGGGGAGATTTTTTCTTACGTGATTAGTCGTTTCCACACGAATTATTATTATTTTACGGTACAAGTTCGTATTAATTGTGATATCGTTACGAATCGTTTCTCTATATATAATAAGTACACGGGCCGTCGTTATACACAATGCGTTCCAATTAAGTATGTTAAACACCTTCAATATCAATACGAACGTAACGCATAATATACGTATTGTGTTTAAATAAAAAACGCACAATAAATTTAATTGAATTGAAAAGTGTGTTTTATTTCGATTTTTTTACCCATTTGTGTACGCGCGCACGTTGCGCACACAATACACAATACACGATAATGTACACGTTTTATACTACATTTTACGACGGACTCCGACAATGCATGTAAATACTTACGTACAATATACGCGGTTTACCGCGGTGAAAAGAAACTGAGTTTACAAATTATTCGTAAACGCCTGTATCGATAAGACGACGACGCGATCGTCGGGTTTCGCGACGGAGAAATGACTTAATTGTTGTTGTAAACACCCTTCCTGCACTCGGATCTTTATGATCCGTGTGAATATTATAACAACGTAACGCGCGCTGTTTTATATATATACGTATATATAACGTTGTTACACTAGAAACGCACGCCGGTAAATACCGCGTGGTAGACGGACAACTGCGCTCGAGATATCGAAAATTATAATACAAGTTTTTCTTGCGACGTTTAAGTAGGTGTACTTTAACGGACTCTTATTAGACCACCCGTAGTGTGCTACGGAGCTGAAACTCGGACGTTATCAAAAGGGCTACGGGTTAAAAAGAAAAGTGGTAGGTACGGAGCTGTCGGAACGAAGAAGAAAGATGGAACGACGAACAACGGAGCAGAACAAATTCTAGATAACGAAAATATATAGCGCATAAAAATCAGGCAGGATCAATCGGGATAGGTCGTGTTGAAAGAACGGACGAAGAAAGAGTACTCGTAATGCATGTGAGATCGGGATGGTTGCAGGTTCGTCCGAGAAGTAGACGGCTTGATGAAGTAAACCAGGTAAATCAGGTAGGATCGATCGGGATGGGTCGTGTTGAAAGAGAGAATACTCGTAATGCATGCGAGATCGAAAGGGTTACAGGTTCGTCCGAGAAGTAGACGGCTTGATGAGGTATAAAGATCTACGAAAGACGGATAAATGCAACTGAATATCGGAATGAGTGGAGCAGAATTGTTTCGGAAGCCAAGGGTTGTTATGCCTCTGTTCAGGACTGTCACGAGCGGAGCGCGTATACGTTTTAACGAAACGCGCGCGGGTCGTCGCATGAAGTTAGTTCGTTATGATAATTTAATTGGGTGCGACGACGTGGTTGTGCGAATGTGTCGAGCAATCGTGTATACCGTCGTCATCGTCGTACGCGAGCAGACGGTGGAGAATTCGAACACTAATATTATTATTAAACGGTACGAGGATTGGCAAAAGGAAATCGGAAAACGGTTCGTCACCGGTGTTTTCCGCAGAGTTTAAGTGTATAAGTGCGTATAGTAGCGCACATCTCGACGAACTCGTAACACCCGCTATTAATCGCATCACCGTTCATCTATACAGTATATACGTCGTCTCGTCTAGTAAAATGTATATATTTATTTTTAAATACTGACGATAATTCGAAAAAAAAACCTAACAATAATAATAATAATAATAATTATAATAATCTATTAATTATTATTAGTAATAATAAAGCAATTACATTAATTTATAAACGAGTAGAATTTTTAATGATATTAAAATATTTCCATAGATCGTTTACGGTTTTTCGTTATTTTATATTAAACGAGGTATAATTTTTACAATTATTTATATGAATTATTTTAATGAAATGAGTTTTTAGACCTCAGGATTAGGAGCGAAGGATAAACGACTTAAGAAATCGGGACAATCGGTATTTCCGTCCGGGAGTTTATATAAAACATATAAAAGTATAAACGTATACGACGTTGTTTCAAGGTCAAGTATGGACAAGATCGGGGCATATAAGAAGAGTGTAGAACATTTTAATGAAATGAGACGTAGGATTTTTTTACTGGATTTTTTCCAACTTGGATTTATGTCCTAATTGATATGGACGCACCATATAAAACTGTTTCGTATTCATGTAAATAAAATGTACCACAAAGAACGATTTATATATTTCAAAGCACATCTATTAGTAAAATATACGTATGAATAATAATAATAATAATAATAATACGTAATTATACAATAATATTTTATATTATATCAAATAATCAAGGAGGATATAATATTTCTTTGCAGTGGCGCGTAAAACAAGCGTTATTACGACTTTGCAATATTTAGTATAGTGGAAATGAAAACACCCGGTTTAATTAATTTGTTTTTTACTGCGTTTGCTGTTTTTACGTCGTCTCAAAACTTCACATACACTCGCCCGTCTGAAAGAACGCATTATATATGATGAGCGGGCCACGCCTCAGGTCGGTACGCAAGATACACACCAGTAAATTATTATATTATATTATACCTATAACAAAAAAAAAACGTCTGCATTATTATAAGGTAGTTAGAGAATTAAAATGGTGTATAGAATGGAACTGGTGTTTTGAAGTTGTCTCTATCCAGTAATGCAGAGGAGTCGATCTCGTCCGGATATAAGCCCCCGATAATTAGCAGCTCAACAGTCTGTCGAGGATACAAACGTAACCAGATGCGTGGGGAGTCAAAAGCACTGAACCATACTCGTGTAACGAAAGTACAAGACTGCGATATAAGTGTTCTCACAGAATTTCTTTCAAATAAATAAAAAATAAAAAAAAATTATGATAAAGTATTTTTAAAAGAAATCTATAGTTAAAATGCACGAGTGTGATCATAGAAATTTAAATGCTATGCAGCAGATTCATATATGCATTTGGGGGTTTTGGTTTGTAGAAAAACGGAAACCAAGATGGCAAGATCACGCGCGTATAGAGGAATCATGCGCGAGGAATGTGAGAGCCATGAATTGTGTAAACGAAAATATATGGTTCTTTTGATGACGCGAGGAGGTCGTGATTTGACATTTATCAGTTTTAAATCGCCCCACGAAACCAAACGATTAAGGCGAGTTTGCATAATACTGCAAAATGATCAGCATAAATACTTCGATTCGTTGGCTAACACAAGCAGCTTGGAACGGAACGGTACGGACGGCGCACTATCAACGAGCAGCGAGAACAAAAGGGATGACAAAATAGTCCCTTGGGGAAAATCGCAAGAAGGGATAGTAATTTCCGATCCAGCACCATGCAATTTAAATCACTGTCTATCCATCAAGCATGAATTCAACCGTGCAAGCACATTCGTCGGAAACCCGAATTCGTTTAACACGTTGTGTATAGAAAAGTATATAGTCCACCAGGACCCCGGTCAAATGTCTTCGCGACGTCTCAAGTACACATACACTCCCAGCAAATATACTGCAATATTATATAGTCTTATAGGCAAGGTTTCATAATTTTCAATTATCCTAATCACAACTAGATAGTATAGAAAATATATGTTCCGTAGACTTTCATTCCGTGGCTAAAAAACATACAAGAAAAATAGAAGTCTTGATTTGTGCCTGAATTTGAACGTCTTTGCATAAAAGCCCTATTTATTTACTTTTTTTTTTTTGGTGGAGTTGCTGTAGAAACGACAAAACAGTGGATTGCTGCACAAAAGTTCAAATCCGGGCACAAACCAGCACAAAGAAAGGCTTCTATTTTGATATTAAAATTCTGAGGTGGGGCTGCTGGAGAAAAGCGTACTATCTTAACATTTCATATTTCCGTCATCGGAAGACAGTTTTGTTCGTTAAACACACACTAATAATTGTGTATCACAAATCAGATTGAACACATTACTTTAATCTAAATTTTTACCACAATTTTAAAATGTTGACTAAATACGAATTTCGATTAAGCGATTAAGTTCACTATATGATCAATTTCGATTGAAAAAGAATTATTAATAATTGAAAAAAAAAATGATTTAAATGACTTATGACGAAGTTATAAGCGAATCTGTAAATAAAAAAAAAAATAGGCGAATATATTTTGTCTATATAAAGATTAAAATGGTTATATTTTAATATTTTTATTTGTATTTGTAATTTAAAATTTGTATGTAAATAAAATTGTATTAAAAACGCGTGTATTTGTTTTTTCTATTATTTTTTTAGCGCATACCCAAATTCAATAGCCACTGATTATATTCTATCTTACACTGCACGGTGCGATAATACTTGTATTGAAATAATATCTAGCTCGTTACATACGCGGTGTGACAAAGGCACTTTGTTCTTCGAGATAAAAGTTAATTTTACGTCCCGAGTACGACGCGATTGTATCGTAATAATAATAATAATAAAATTCATAATTTGTACATCACACTGACTCTATTATTCTTTACGATTCCAATTATCTTTTTACAAAAAAGAAGAAAAAAAATCGCATTTTTTTAACACTCTACTTGAACGCGTATTTCTTTGAATAAATATTGTATTTATAATCACGAACTCGTTACTGATATCGCTGTTAAAAACAAATATAATTTAAAACACGATCGATACGTAGGAAAAAAATGTTTTACGATCTAAACGAATAAAATGTATATTGTAGTTAATTATTGCGTAGTGTATATAATATGATACTATCGGGATATATTATCAGAAAAATTCGTCAAAATATTAAATAATATTGGTGTCGCATTAAAAAAAATAATAATAAAATAAAACGATTTCCGAAAGAAACAAAAAAATAATTATAACGGTTTTAATGAGAAATTTTGTTATTTAAGAGTCGAAAACGTTGTATGAAACCGCCTAATGTTACCTATATCGAATTTCGTATTTATTTTTGTACAACTCGTTAAAATCTAGTCGGGAAAATATTTTTTATTTAAATCTCGTAAAACACGGTTTAAACGCGTGATCACGAATTATGTATTGTATACAGTAATAATTATTGACTTAAAATATTATTATAGATCGAATGTTTATACATTTTAACAATGAATAATATTTTGTTACTACGTCTTTTTGGTTTTTATTTTTATTTTTTATAAGTGTTTTTAAAACTCGGTATCAGAAAAATGTCGATTTTCCCAGATATAATTTTTTGCATTCGTCCTGTACGGCCCGCGCGTGGACGTCATCGGGGGCGGAATGGGAACTAAATCCAGGCCGGGTGACTGTCGTTTACTCAGACCATCCACCACACTTTTATTTAATAGCAATTCCACTTCAAAGATATTTTTTTTTTCTCGTTAGTTTTTAAAACAAAATAATTGTTAAATTCGTCAAGTATATCCTATCTATCGGTATAAACTATATAAATTACAAAAAAAGAAAAAACGAGTTGGTTTGAAAAAAAAAATGTTTAACAACAGGCCGTATTGTGATCCAGATCATCTGGGAAAACTCCCATTTTCCAGACCGTCCACTCCGTCCCTGGACGTCATCACTTTTCTTCGGCTGCCGCTTTTCTTAACGTCTTCGATTAAAAATAAAACTAATCCGGCAGAGAATAATTGACGTGCCGAATCATAACCTAACCCGTCGTTGCGCTGTATTGACGACATGTGTATTATATGGCAATTCGCTATGGACAAATCGATATAATTCGAAACGAGCATAATATTAATAACTTATATTATATTTCATACGCGCTTATTGGGTTCCGACGGTTCTTGGCGGAGCTGTTTTCGAGCCCGACAGAGGACATGGTACGCAGCAATTGTCCGAGGTAATTAATTGTCGTACAAAAAAAAAAAAACCCGAAAATAAAAAGATTCATTTTATGTTTATATACGCATTACACGAACGATTGACGTTCATTTGTTTATCTTATTATTTTTTTTTGACTATAGAGATCCACCTGTCGAAAATATTATCGGTTAAAAGCGAATTTCGAACGTGTCGCGGTACACGCTACGCGTCAGTGAATTCTAAATAAATTTAAAAAAATGTCCAAGTAAAAAAACCGTATTTGTATTGAATATAGGACAAGGAGAGCAAATAGTATTGGTCGCATACGCAGACGACATAGTTGTGGTAGCAGAGACAGAGAATAGTCTAAAAAGATAACTGAAAAGCTAATTGAAGCAGCGAAAAAGATTGGATTTATCATTAATGAAGACAAAACAAAATTTATGATTGTATCTAGGAGAGAACATCCACAAAACGCAATATCAGTTAAAGACGTGTCATTTGAAAGAACCAGTATCTTTAAATACTTAGGGGTAGACATTAACTCTCAAGCAAATAGAGATACGTAGAAGAATCACAGCCGGGAACAAATGCTATTTTTCATTAGTCCAATTATTCAAATCTAAAAAGTTTTCGAGAAGAACAAAACTCAGATTATATAAGACGCTTATTAGACCGATCGTACTCTATGCCTGTGGGGCATGGGCATCAACCAAATCTGATGAAAACAAATTGATGATATTTGAAAGGAAAATCTTGCGTAGAATATTTGGACCATAGAGAAACGAAGAAGGTGGCTACGATATAAGGTCAAACAGAGAACTTAGTATTATATTTAATGAATCCAATATAGTGGCTATACTAAAGAGCTAAAAATTAAGGTGGGTCGGACATGTGTGGTGAGCCGATGGCCAACTTATATGGGCAGTAACAAAATGAAACAATTTTTGTTACATTCGACCAAGGGGAAGACCTAGACAACGATGGGAGGATAGAGTGAAAGAAGACCTTAAGTTACTAGGAGTGCTGAATGGAAAAGAACTAGCGGCACATAGAGAGAGAAGTGGAGGGAGATTGTGGAAGCGGCAATGGCCTAAATGGCCTAGAATAGGCCAAAAAAAAAAAATCCGTATTATTTCTATGATCAAATAATTTTTTTTTTTATTTAACCGTGAAATCGTCCGAAGGACGTTCTTATTCTTTCAAGGTCGACGCGGTCATAATAAAATAAAATAATACGTTCGCGTCAATATTTTTGTACACGACGATTATAGAGTGATGCAGGGCAGAGGAGTCAAAAGTACGCATGTGTTCGTCTATAATAATATATATTTGTGATGTACGAGTATAATTATAAATATATATCGATAATAATAATAGGTTGTGCCCCCACCTGATTGCTCACTTTTGTACTAGTTTTTTTAAATTTTTTTTTTCAACGCGATTCGAAATAATAAGGAAAATAACGCGCATCTAAAAATATATAACGCGATTATCTATATATATTTTTTTTAAAAATTCGAAATAAGAAAAACCCGTATGCAATATCATCAATCATACTGTGAAAAATGAGTAAACGAAAATCCCGTTTGGTATTCCGTTCGATTCGAAAATTTATGAGTACCATTCAACAATAATTGTAGGGATGGTGTTAAGGTGCTACACGAAAATATTCAAACGGATTCGCTGAACACTCGTAGACGGCTGGCGTTTGATATGAATCATGAAGTATCGAATTCATACATCAAAATATTTTATTCTGTATATAAGCTTAATAAAAATAATTAAAAGTTTATAATTGAAATGTTTGTCGTATCTTTGTGAAAAAAAATTAACCTACCTCTAATAGCTGGAATAATAATAATTCCACCGGAGGTTTTCTGATACAATTCTGCGGAAGAAAATCCAATATATTCTTCTCGCGTCCAGCAGCAAGTTTTAAGGATGTATAAGAAATTAATTTTTTACAAATTGTTTATTCTAAATCGCGGTCAAAAGCAAACGGACAAAACATGGACGAAAAATTGGTAAATATGGCTGGGAACACACGGGCGTTACTTTTACTGCGCCGTAAATTTACGTTGCTTGACTTGTTAAAATACATTGAAATGAATAGAGCACAATACACGTGTGTCACGCCGTAAAATGAACGCGCAAAATTTCGAAAACTGTCGCGTGCATTTAATTATGCGAAAATCAATTATTATATATAATAATAATAATAATTATAATAATACCAACATAGTAAATTCGTAATTTTTCAGTCGATTATTGATTAATTAAATTTAAAAAATGACCTGATATTAGAAAAAATGACGTTAAAATGTCAAAAAATACTAAAAAATGCGAAATAAAAATTAGTTACTTAGGTTCGTGTGATATTAAATCACATTTTTAACTATAAAGCATCGCCTAAGACGTTCTCAAAAAAAAATGAAATTATTATTATTATTATTATTATTATTATTATTATTATTATTATTATTATTATTATTATTATTATTATTATTATTATTATTATTATTATTATTATTATTATTATTATTATTATTATTATTATTATTATTATTATTATTATTATTATTATTATTATTATTATTATTATTATTATTATTATTATTATTATTATTATTATTATTATTATTATTATTATTATTATTATTATTATTATTATTATTATTATTATTATTATTATTATTATTATTATTATTATTATTATTATTATTATTATTATTATTATTATTATTATTATTATTATTATTATTATTATTATTATTATTATTATTATTATTATTATTATTATTATTATTATTATTATTATTATTATTATTATTATTATTATTATTATTATTATTATTATTATTATTATTATTATTATTATTATTATTATTATTATTATTATTATTATTATTATTATTATTATTATTATTATTATTATTATTATTATTATTATTATTATTATTATTATTATTATTATTATTATTATTATTATTATTATTATTATTATTATTATTATTATTATTATTATTATTATTATTATTATTGTTATATCGTGTGCGTGTATACAGCGACGACGGACATTTAATCAACCGTGTGTTAATTATTTCGGAATACGTACGCAAAACGTTGAAATTACTTTGTAATTGCTTTTACACGCTACCAGCTGTAGTGTATTATGAAAATAACATACGCGCGCGTACAAAATCGGCAATATCCCTGTAGGTCTATGCGTTATATTTGCCTCACATGACAAAAAGGTCGAAAAGTATATACTATAACTTCGTTAGTGGATGCAGATGAGTGCTGCAGTGATGTCGGGTCAATACGTGTATTACCGAACCGTTTGGAAAAACTCGTCTGCGTGTTGTTGCGTTATAACTGATAACGAATTATAATTTCAATATACCCCAATCGCGTTGAAAGTCTAGTTCACGCTGTGTTCAATCGACTGATTTGTTATAAATTTATAATTACTTAACACCAGTTTAAATGTGTCCGTTTATACATTAGAAAATATTAATAAATACGTTTACTGAGCGAATAATCCGGTACGAGTGTGTGAAAATAAAGGCTAACAAAAATCAGCCAGTCCATTAAAGAAGCCAATTTTTATGGATCGTACCTATTCGAATTTTCAACGCGATCATACCTAAAATTACAATAATTTTCAATATTATATTAAAATAAAATTAAAGATGACAAATAAAAAAAAAAATTGTTTTCGTGGTGTAAGTCAGTTTGTGATGCATTCTGGATTACGCGAAATGAAGCGAAAAGCACTTGGACCGTTACAAAAAAAAAAAGGTTCTTCGTTACTCAATAAAGTGTTCTATTATACAATGCCTACGTACTTTTGAACAGTAATGTATTATCACTTACATTCTAATAAATATCTCATCATATTAATAATAAAAAAAATTAATAAATCGTGCTAAAAATTGACCGGTCGCGTATAATTGTATGTCATGAATTATATTTTACGCTGTAACTTTGATCGTGGAGTTGAATATTATTTCGGACGAAATAAACACACAACGAAAACTCTTATTTTAAGTATATTCTTTCGAAATCGTTTGAAATAATTTCGAAAAACATTTGAGTGATACTGTAATCATTAGAGAAGAATCCCGGTGAATTATAGTGTTTTTTGAAAAAAATGTTTTCCTACAAAACTCGATATGTTTTTAACACACATTTTTGTTATACGGTTGCAGTCGCTTGCGATGTTTAATCGCGGGGATATCTCCTGCTATAGATCATCCTAATCATCCGCGCATACACCGCACAGACACCGATAATAACGTTATTATAATATTATATTAACAGTTTCCCGTTTTCCGGCGTACGCACACGTTCGGGAATTTCGTTTTTTTTTTTAAATTTATATTCCGACACGGTGTCTGCCGTTGATCCAATAATATCGGTATCGAAGGAGAAAACTTCAAAAACTTTTCGAGAAAACCAGAGTACGGAATACATACACATACATACATATATATGCTGTCAGAAAATAAAACGGGACCGAACAATAATATGATGTGTAAAAATGTTTTTTCAATCAATTGGATCGATATACATATATATATATATATATATGTGTGTGTCTACAGTATCCAGCAGTGTAGTGTTCAACAAACGTAAAACGAGCAATATTGTCGAGAACATGTTGGTTTAAGAAATAATTTTAACGATTGCTTATAAGCAGCCATGAAAAAAAATTAGTGGGGAAATAAGATTTTTTTTTTATTAACTACTTCGAGAAAAGAAAAAAAAAAGAATTGCGTTTTGTTTTTATGAAATGTCACGATTGAACAAAGATTATAAAAAAAAATGTCTGCGATTTCAATTTTCTGTAATGAAAACGATATTATATTCATGAAAACATACAAATCGTACAAGAGATAATAATTCATGTACGTTTGCGGCAGGAAAAATTATCCCCCCTCCCCAGAAAAAAAGCAATTATACGAAATTAAATTATTCCCGAAATGTTATTCACTATAAGACAATTATTTCATATATACCGATAACTTTTTAATTACGAAATATATTTAAGGCATTATTTTGTAAGACGAGAGACTTTTGTTTGTAATACGTTTCCGTAAAACTTTTGGAAGACGCAAAATATGATTGCTCCCGGCGGCATTACGCCTTGACACGGCGCGTCTTTATCGAGACACAGACGTCGGGCACCTCGTAAAAAGTTTTCGGTACTTAATGACTTTTCGAAAAAAATTTCGAATTATATACTTATTTATATGTAAAATACCGAAAAAATCGTTACAAAATATAAAATACATCGTAATATCAAGCAACATTATATTAATTCGGTGTATTTACTGTTATTAGGTTATTATTAAGCAATTTGTATTGTATTTTTATACTTTCGGGTTTAGTTAAAATTCTATATTGTACGAAATTCGCGAAAATAACATTAAAATCGCGTTTAGGACTAATAACGGTTTAATTAAACATACACATTATAAAATAAAACAATTTCCAAGTAATAACTTTACCAAATTTAATTATCCCGGGAATCTATCAACTAAAATGTAGTCTTCATATTGGTAAAACGAATAGAAATTTTAAAACCAGAAATAACGAGAACACATGCCTGGAATAAAATTTAGAAAACTAATAGGAAATCTAATTTTACGAAACGTGTTTTAAAAAAATATCGTATTATTACATTTTTTTTATAGATGAACGACTTAGAAATTTCAAAACATACAACATAATATTTATATTAGTTTTGGAAGACTCACATAATAATACGTATGCGTTATTTATTAAAAATTAAACGTAACAAATTCAATAATGTTTTTAATATAATTACAGATTTTAAAAAATAAAAAAAATTTATCAACGCGATAGTAATATTATTAATAACACATCGTAGTCGTTTTTTTAACAATTAATTTCACCGCTATGCACGAAATATCTTTGCCGCCGTTTTCTCAACCTCTATACATTTTTATTGTAGTATTCATAATATTCTCTCTATGTAATTTCGGTCGTTTTTATTTTTTATTCTCTTGTTGTGTTTTTCTTGTTCACTGTATAATACGCTTGATGATGAATTTTTGTCGATACCGGTAGTAAAAATGAACAAATTCAATACGACGACTCCTATCTGTATATATATAAATATTTCTTTATTTTTCATTATACTCTTTGACTTGATTATTTATTCGCATATACATATATATATATATATATTTTATTTTATACATACAAATGTATAATATAGTGTTTTTTTTCTGACACGTATCGTGTATAGAAAGGGTGTATAGTTTTTTTCTACGATTTTTTTTTTTTTTTTGTACGAAAACGATAATATTGCAATAAGACCACATTGCGCGTTTTCGATTCGTTGTGCAATCGACCGAGAAAAAGAAATTGAACCGTGCCCGGTATATGTGTAGCAACTGACGGCATGACATTGGCCATCATTCAAAGTCACGGATTTTCTCGGTCAATTCTCTGTCGAATAATAAAATAAAGTGTATATATAAATACAGAATATGTATAAAACACGCGAGTCAATCGATCGGCGTCTAATAGACGTGTTTTTTTTTTGACACGAAAATAAACATCAATTTTTTTTTACAGATCAGAAATCATTTGTCGTATGCAGATATTTTTATAATACAGGTGCTCACAATTGCTGGTTATAGCAGCAAAAGGTTTAAGCAACTGTATTAATCGTTTGGATAGTACAAAAATTTAATCTTTTACAATATTATGCGCTCTACGCTATATGCCCTTCATTTGACCGTTCACTGTACACTTACATAAACTACACATTACACGAAAGATTGTGTTTATACGAGCAAATTAAACTCGGATAAATATCGAAAATTGTAATCGCGAGTAGTTATTATATGAAAAAAATATCGTTCGTTTTCGACGAAAAAATCTAAAAACATTTATTTTATATTTTCTACGATTCGTTTAGTTTGCGATTTATACTATGTTTACTACAAAAAAAAAAAGAGTATTAATCATAGACGATTAATATTATAAGGTGGACGGTTTCTGTACCTGAATGATTAATGTAGGACAATTAACTGTCTTGGAGCCGATACCGTATTTCAAAAAATTTATAGGCAACTACGTAACAATGCTTATGAGAATACCACTTTCAAATGTAACGATATGATTGATTTTATCAAACAGCGTGGACGATCTATGATTTATCCAAGAAACAAACGTTATTTTGTAGAAAACAAACGTTAAAATTTATATCGTAGAACGTATTGAATCTATGCGGATCGTTGTGAAACCAAAACCGTTTGCTTCGTATAATATTATAACGTAATGTAATTATTCGAATAGTTTCCAAACCGTTGGTTTTTATACGCGTATATAATAATTGTGTACTTATAAAAGAAAATGCTTTAAATTATTTTAAATTTATTACTAGAACGGGGTTCGCATTATTTTTTAACCGATGCCGTCTAAAGCGCATACGCTTTTTCATCAGTTAGTCACATTTTTATTTAAACACGGGTTATTATAATAATTTTAATATTAATTGAATTATAAAATTAAAATTACCGTTGAATACAATGACGCGTGTGACGTTTTTATACTGGTTATACTTTAGTAGAAATAAGACCAACGATCTTAAATCATAATAATAATAAATATCATCCAATCGCTTTTATTATTATTATTATTTTTAATGGGTGAACCCGTAATTTTTTTTTTCTCTTTCCGAATCGTTAAATGTGTACCACGTGCAAATATTACAGCGTCTTTGTCAAATGATATTTTAACGATTGATTCGATTTTGTTCCGTCTAGCTGACGCGTGTTTGAGAAAACAAATTGTTTCGAGTTGTTTTTCGACAAAATATAAAATTTAAAAAATCCTGAATCGCCTGTCATTATAGTTTTGCTCTTTTATTTTGCAAAGTATGTTGTAACGATATAATATGCAAGCAATGTTGGCGAGCAAATGTCAAAGGCACCAAAGGACTAAAGAAAAAAAAAAAAAACAAAGTAGAAAATGTCGATTTTTTTTTATTATTACATTTTGCTCAAAACACACGATTTACAGGGAAAATTCGTCTCGTTTTCAATGATTTTTAAAAGGAAGACTTTGTACGGGACGCATTGGACATGGATTTTTATCGTAGTGATTTAAAAGTAGATTTCTGCGCGCGTTAAAAAGTGTCTTAGCAACAAATAAATGTATTTAAATCGAAATCGCTACGTATACGAAGCGTGAGAGTAAGGCGTGTTTTCGAGATAATAAAATAAAAATTGATAAATATATATGTTGTGGTACACGAATATTATTTCGTACAGCTGAAAACTTATAAATTTATACGCATCAAGAATATACACGTATACAATCGAGCCAAAGAATATTATAAAAAAAAAAAACGAAAAAATATAAGAGTCGTTGTAGGAAAAAAACTGTTTATGTACCTATATTATTACCGGTTTCGGCTTAAATTCGTCGTAATCGGGTATTACAAACGGAAAAAAAAAAGTACCGGATAATTATTACAACCATAGTAGTATAATATAAATAAACAAATTTACACAAACAACAACTCTCGTATTTTTGTTTTTGTTTTTATTTATTATAGGCTTTGGCTCGATTGTGTACACAAACATACGCAGTAATTTATTTATAACGATTAATTTTTATATATTTTCTCGTATTTTTTTATTCTTTGTTTTTACTATTTTACTGTTCACACGAGACGAGAGTCTCTGACGCGTTTCAACTGAAAAATTACACCGTAAAATTTCAGAATACAGTGAAACCTCTGAATACCGGATACAATAAGTCGCCGAATTTTCGTCCGCTATTTAAAGGCGGTCAACGTGTTTTTGTGCCGGCGGAATGAAGTGTGCTTTGTACGTCGATTATTATCGATTATTTGTATATCAATTAATATTCTATGCGTATATGCTTAATTAAATTATTTTGTATTTTGCAATTGTAATTATTAATGTACCGTCTTACGAAAAGGTAAATAATTTTATGGTGAAATAACTATAACGTTTATTTGGGGAAAAAAATCAGCTTTAGCTCGTTTAAGACTTTGACGCGTAGCGATCTAACTATACAGTTTAATAATAATTTATTGTAGTGTAATAACGAGTAAAACTATATTGCTTTGTCGTAAAAAAAAAAACATATTCGGATAAATCACGCGGATAAAATTCTACTTTTCGGCGAATTTTCTAAGATTTTCAGTCAACCCACCCGTCACTCTGTCAGATTGACGTCAGTATTTAGCAAATCACACGCGAATAATTGCGAATCGGGTTTTTTCTAGAATCCGAGTAAAATCTACATTGTGGCTATATTTACGATTCTAAAAACCAATTCGCTAAATATGTTGGCGTTCGTTCGGAGTCGATCGAAGAAAATCGGGGCGTGGATGGGGTATATATTAAACACATAAAATTCGCGAATATATAGATACATGTATTAATGTACTTATAGAGGTTTTCCAGAGTAGTGAAAAATGTCTCCGTTCCCGGGAAAAAAAAAAAGAGAAACGTCCGGTATTCGGAGGTGTCCGTTTAAGGGAGGTCTCACAATATTATTGTGTTTCACGATTTCGATAGCGTGCCCCGTCCGGACGACGTTGGCGTTCACATTGTAATATTTTTCTCGCGACGCGGCCGGGCGCTTTTGACCCGCAGGGACGCGCGGGTATGTAGGTCAAGTGCATTCAAGGTCCCCGGGGCCGCCTCCCGGTCGTCGCCAGCGCCGACCGACCGCGTCCCTTCCGCGGTTAGTACGGTAAATCGCGTTATCGCGCGCCCTCTCTTCCGCGCGCCCGTGACAAAGCTGCAGAGTATTGTTTCGCGCCGTGTGCGACACTCCAACGGGCGGCGGCAGGGACAGCCAGAGAGAGAGAGAGAGAGATTAAAGGAAAAAGATTTTTTTTTTTTCAAATAAATAGGAAAAAAAAATTTGTTTTATATTCACTCGACGGGCGCTGGTGAAAAGGCTCGAGGTCGCGTACAATACGCCTACACGAAGAAAATTGTCGCGTGCCCATCTTGTACAATACTGCAATACTACACCGACGACGACGACCCGCGCAACACTTATTAAAAAAAAAAAAGAGCTTTTAACACGCACCGTGTACAGTGCTTGAATCGTCGAGGCACTTGCGGTACTCGTTCTTTTAATATACATATATAAAAAAAAAAAATTACATTTCAACGTCGGCTTCCGTACACGTTTTTTTCTTTAACGGAACGGCGGCGGTCAAGGACTGCCGTGAACGTAACGTAATCGCGCGTCTAAACGAAGTATACGTTGAAGTGCAATCGGAACGAAGAATTCTTCGAATGAAATATAACAATTATTCTGGTAATCTGATAGCGACGAGATTGGCACGTCGTCGGTTGTGTCAGAGGCGTATTTATGGGGGGGGAGCTGATGGGGCTCCAGCTCCCCCCTCCCCGAAATTTCAGGAACTTTCTTTACTAATTCCTATGCCCTATGGCAGCGGTTCCCAACCTTTTTGAGACCATTACCCAAAATCGAGTTAGATATTAGCAATTACCCCCCAAAAAAAATAGTTCAGATTAAAAATAAAAAATTTAAAATTTAAAAAAGAATTTACCGAAATTACTATAACCGTATCCAATAATTATATTATGTCGTTAGTCGCAACGTGGTATTTTCGACCGCGTTATAATAAAAATAAAAGTTAGTCTTTGCTTTACTCCTCAGAAAATCCCGTTTTACCCCTTAGGGGGTAATTACCCCCAGATTGGGAACCGCTGCCCTATGGCTATAGGATGTAATACTTTTAATAAATTCCTAATATGTAATTGTTTTAAGAATGTCGAGAATTTGGTAATTTGTCTTATTTTTAAGATTTAGTCTTGGATTATAGGATTTAGAAATAATTCAACAATGATATTTACTCAATGCCTCAGCCCCCCCCCAAAAAAATTTCTAAATACGCCCGTGGGTTGTGTTGAATTTACCGTTTCGACGGGCTTTTATACGCCCAGGCAAATGCTTTTTCGATTTTTGAATACATTATGTTTTTTCGGTATAAATCTATACATTGCACGTAGTTTTAATCGCGATAGTGTTTTTTTTTTGTCTGATTACGAACCCGAATAATCGTTTTTCCGCCGTTCGCACTCGGTCTAATGTTCGTAGACGTTTAAATATCTCGCGTGATTCTGACGATAATCCGTCACCTAAACAAGATGGTGATTTTTTTTTTTTTACAAATAACCAAGGGAAATTCGTTTATTCGTGTCCCGACACTCGTTATAATAGACAAAAAAAAATGTAAAAATTGTGTTCGCGCCAATTCCTGTTTGAACCGCGTATTATTTTTAAAACACTTATGATTCGAAAATAAACCGTTATTTTCAAAACAGCCCTTAAAATCAAACAAATTTCACGGATTTATCGTTTATCGTGTTCGATAAGATACTGTTTTTTTTGGGAAATCGTCGCGCGTTAACGCTCGTTGCGCGGTATTTAAACGTCTGTGACTTCTGAACAAAGTGCGTGCGTTCGTAATCGAAATAAAAAATATTATCGATTAAAAAAATAATAATCAAAGGAAAAAAATTCGCAAAGTAAATTTGTCTTTGATAAAAACGAAAAAAAAAAATCGTTTTCGGTTGTGGACAGCGAAGTGTTTCAAGACTTTACAAAGCGTACCGATGATGTTTGGAACGCAAATTTTTGGATATCGCGCGTACGTTATTTCACGTCCCTTTATGTGCACACTGCAGTTTTTCCACGATTCGTGCACGATTATTATTTTCTTATATTAATTGCGCGTTTCGAATACGGTATGGTGTACCGCGAACAAATAATAACGGACGGACAATTAGCGGAACAAAATTGTACACAATTAATTCGAGTGTTTCGCGACGTGTATCGTGTAATATATTATACGACCGGGATTTTAATTGCTACGACAACGTAATATTATATGTACGCGCGCGCGATATGAGTTTATTGCTCGCGCAGAAAGGGGAAATGAGAGGCCTCGAGTCTTGCACCACTTTTTTTTTTACTTTTCCACGCAACAATCTATAAATATATATATAGGGAGTTTGTGCTAATACGTGTGTAGTTCGAAGTAATACTTGGCGGTGGCGGCAAGAGGTTAAACTCGTTTTTTTATAACGTCTAAAAAAAAAAAAATTACGTTTTCAACGCGCTCCGTTTGACTCGCGATAAAATACGGAATTCAATAAATTTAATAAAATTCTCTAATAACACATTATAGAACCATTTTTTTCTGTCCCGCGGTTTTGATTTAATAAAAAATACTTAAGAAAAAAAATTTAACTCCCTTCCTCCCACTATGAAAACAATGTGTGCGTGGACCACGTATTGAATTATTATTTCAATCCAGAAACAGAGAGTAAATGCAAAACGTCTCGGGCGTTTATGCTCTAAAAAAAAAAAAAATAGCTAAATATGCCCGGAAGATTGAAAAATGTGTTTTTGGAAATCGTCCTTATTTCAATTATTTATTGGAAAATTAAATAATATTGATAAAAACACGATACGCGGGTGATATTTAAACGTTTGAGCAGGTTAGGTCGAACGTTTTATGATTTCGACGGTGTGTTTGGTGAACAGGTCTTGGAATCTATTAGAAATAAAATGTCTATGGAAATTAAAATTATATATTTCAATATACAGACTTCTGAACAATGCGATACAGTGTTGAATTCAGACGTTTTTTCAATGGAAGGGGGTACTACGAGAGATGAAATTAATATATTAAAAATTCATCAACTCTTCTATTTTTATGTTTAATTAATTATTTAATTGCCCACATTTAACAGGGGTGGGCAAATAAAATTTCAAGGGGGACTACTGCCCGTCTCTCTTATGTACGCTTGGATTCAACACTGATGCGATAGGACAACCTGAAGTCGTCCTAACGTTAAATTCGTAACGAAATTCGTGTCTGTTCGCATTCGTTCTTTTTTTTTTATTTTGAATTTTCACCGCCAAAAACCTCTACGCGCTCTACGACACAATCATTTCCTAATCCTACAAAGTACGCCGCCGATCCATTACACACACAGCGCGACGGGACCGCCGCCTTGTCACTAAATGCGACACTCGGTCAAACGAAATGACACCGGCGAGATTTGATGTATCGCGCGCTCTCCGCGATATTCCATTGTCGGAAATAACGCTGCTTTTAACCCCGATTTTAGCTGCTCTGTAATTTTAGCAAACTTTCACAGAATATAATATATGTGTTTTTGAATAGGCATAATAAACGTGGTGCTATAATGCGTAGGGCGAGTCGGAAAATCGGTTCCTATGTATTGTGTATGACCGAGAACGTACTACGGACGATAATTGATGATTTTCAGGACGCCACGGGAAAATAATAATCGATGTAAAAATCCTTAAAAAAATGTTTTAAAAAGACGTTAATTTGTCAAAACGCGGTCGAGTACAATAATATATTTATGCAGTACAGGAACGGCGGGGTTAGAAAAGGCAAGCAGGCATGACCGGAACCAGCAAAAATTTATTTTTTTTTTGGGGGGGGGGAGGAGCTGAGAGTATAAATATGAAATAAAATAAAAATAATAGAATATAAATCATTAAATTTTTTTTTAAGAAAAAATTTCGGTGAGGGGCGTGGGTGTTGAACCCTAAGCCACAGCCTTGTAGGCAGGCGGGGCACGAGCCAATAGAGAACATTAAAATCCTGTTTTATAGGAAATATATTGAAACAAAATAATAATCGCATAAAAAAATTGTGTATTTTCCGATGAAATAATGGCGTATACACAAACGACGGTCATTTCACAGTCACTTTATTATTATTATTAGTAAGAAAAGTATTTTATTGTAATAAAAAAAATCAAAATTTGTACCTGTTTTTATCAAAATCTGGAAAAAAAAAATTTGAAATATGTAATAACATTTTTCATTTGTTTTTAATTAATTCGTATAAAATCCGGAAAAAAACATGTATATGTGCAAAAAAAAATAAAAATTATAAAATTTTAGTGAAAAAAACTAAATAAAATTACACAGAACTCTTCCATCGCGTTTCAACGTTCCACTTGGAAAATTATTTTACGTACACGTCTGCCTCAGTATATTAATATTGAACTTTTAATCCCGGGCATTCTAACAAATTGTCGACAGTACTTGTGGGGCGACACACTCGACAATTAATTACACGGATTCAAGTCAGTAGATGATGAGTAGACGACGCGTATAAACAATAAACTGTAAATGTACTCCAGAATACTCGATGCTCGACTATAGCTTGGTTGCGTGGTGGAACCAGGTAATGTAGGCACGTGAAATCGACGACTCGTATGAAAATAATTGGTAAAATATAAAATAACAATAGTGAAAGACGGAGAGTTCAAATCAAAAATAATTTATTGAATCAAAAACAATAATTATTGTCGAAGAGAAAGAATTTGCGCGGTGTCAAATCACGCGTAAAATAACGAAATGAAACTCGTAACGAGACGAAAAATGAATATATAATCTGAAAAAAAAATATATATATATATAAAGCGAAAAAAAGGGAAGGGCGGTTAATTATACGAGGGAAAAAAGACCTGGAAATCATGATTTGTCCCGAGCCGCCGTCGAACGTAACGCGCCGGCTGGGAGTTATAATTTCCTTTTATATATTCCATATTCTCGATTCAATAATAGTGGTGCAGTAATCCGTTCGACAAGCTGTAATTATAACATAATTATATTATATACACAAATAACAAATTTTTATGCAAACACGTTACAGACGTTTTTACAGTGGAACCGATCGTAGTCCCTAATAATCGCAATGATTTTTTTTTTTTTTTATCTCGCTCCGTCGCGTATGTATTATTATTACTACGCGTCGATTGTCATCTCAGTCGAGTTCTCGCGGGCGATTGGATTACAACAAATAATTATTATTGTTTTTAATAAGTGTCTAATTAAAAAAATACGTTCAAGGTTTTCGTGTAATATATATATATAAACGTATTAATTATTATTATTACACGCCGGTTAATAGGGCGCGTCAATTAAAATATATTATAATAGTCTCGATTAGAATGTACGCTTTTTGAAAATCCGACCGCGTGTTGATAATTATTATTATTTAACCTGTGTGTAGTGTGTTTAAAATTGTGTGAAAGACCTCGGCAAAACGAATAAAATACGATTTACACTATTAATATCGATCATTAAAATTTTAATAATTTATATTACCGCGGCAACGGATCGGCGGTATTATTGTAACGGTACACGCATAATGAATACGTCTTTTAACAACAAAAAAAGACAAATTATATTGGATAAATAATTTTCAATTATTGCGCAGGATCTACCAGGGAGAAAAATTGAAATAACTCGTACAAAAGTGCAAAAAAAATGCATTTTCAAATTTTATTGTTGAAAATAAAATATTATGTTTCGTAAATGTTCTTCGTATAAAAAAAATAAATCTCGGTTTTTAAAATCAGTGTCTATAAGACGGTTTCGCTCGTACGCATACCTTTCCCGAAATCGAATCCTTTTATTGATCTTTGCAACATTTCCTTGCAGGAAATCACAGCGACTTCTTGAATTCTGATTTTCAACTCGGCGAGTGATTTTTCCTCCGTTTATAAGATAGCTTACGAGAAAAAATCACATATATTTAAGATACGATCATTGGTCATATGACCCAATGATCTTGGGGACCAATAAATGTCGCTTAAATTCATCGACCTTGTGGTTTTTTTTTAAGAGTTGAAAGCGCCTCTTCGAAATTTTCCACCAATTTTATCAACACGATGAAACGCAATCACGAAGTCCTTGAATTTTTTAGAAACGTCGATATTCCCGGCGAGCAACTATCACAATAATTATTGTCAAATGCGCTTCGTGAACCGGTCAGTGATTATAAAACTCAGGCAGGGATTCGTGCGCGAAATGATACCATTCCCAACATTCTACCGACTCGTCAGAGCTACCAGAAAACTATGTACTTCTAAAATTTTCACGTTTTCCCGGAAGACTCTGCGTTTACTTTCGAACTCGTAATCACAACAGTCTTCGACCGCAGGTGGTTGTACGTTATTACCACTCATTCTACAATATGGATTTCGATAACGTTTTTTAAACAATTTTCAATCGCAAATTCTCGACTTGTAAACGCAAACCGTCCACAATATTATCCACGAAAATATACGCGTAGCGATTAACTTCACGAACGAGCCCTTGTGATTTTTCGAAATTTCACTAAATTACTCGCACAATTTTAATTATCTCTAAAAAACGAGCATCAGCCACGATCCGTTGATTTTTGTGTCGCATTCGACATACACCCGGGTGTCGTCCATTCGAGTACGTCTAAGCGCTCTGTTTGTAAAATTAAACGCGACGGTGAAGGCCGGACGACGAATTATTTGAACGTTTCGACTCGCAGCGCGTATTAAACGGGCTTAACCGACCGACAGATTAGAACGAAAGATCAAATTATCGGCCCATCGAACAGGACGACACGAGATTATTGCGTAAGGAATTGTTTAAAAAAAAATGTTACATCTGTATATCCGTTATGTGCAGGCACGAGAACAAATAAAACGTCTGTACACATTTTCGACCTAACCGCGTCCGTGTAAACGTATAATTTTCCACATTTTATTGCTCTCGCACGAAAATTAAATATGTACAAAAAAAAAAAAACTCTTTGTTATTTTTTTTTCTCTATCATTGCGAATTCCGTTTTTCCCAAGCCTTGGGCTCAAGGTTTACACTACACAGTGTATAGGTACATGATTCAATCACTTCGTTTATATTTACAATTTTTTATTCTTTTTTTTTAATCGCGTTTTAAACATCTATTTATACGCATATACTTAAGGTATTCATAGCGTTATCAATGTATAAAGTACGCCGTCACTACATACGTTTAAATATAACTGTGTATATGTTAGTTATTGATGCGTATTTTTTATTTCATTTTCAATAAACCGCAATAATTGTGTTAAAAAAAAATGTAAGCGCATATGGTTGAAACAAGCACGTCGTATGTGGAATCGACAGTATTTACTAGCTACAGGGCCGGGCCAAGGTATTTCGCTGCCTTTTAGTGTATAAATTTGTTTAAAACCTCCCGAGTCCTAGGCCATAGCATAATTTTACTCGTCATTAAGCTATTGATATTGAAATATCGATTACCTATATCCGTTTTATAGTCGCATCTTGTAAAAAAAATGTTTGAATATATTAAAATTTGATTGAATAGTATTTATCTGGCGCATCTTGTCTCGTGCGAATTTTGTTAGTAGAGTTTTTAAATTTAATATTTTCCAGTCATGTCGATTTCGATTTAAATCGTAATGGTATAATATTACATGTTTTGTTGTACACTCAAACAAAAACGTGCGATATAATTTTCTTTTTCAACCGAGAATATTAAACCGCACTATGATATTCGTGAAATATCAAAATAATAATAATACAGTGTTATTCGAAAATCTAATAAAAAAAAAACAACGAGAGGACCCGCGAAGAATTAATAAGTTTAAGTGGTGTTACGTGGTAAATCCACAGCCGATGCACAATTTTCACCACTTTGGATCTATAAATCTTAGCCGGCTGTACCGGCACACCACGGTGTACAAAAACACGCGTTTGAAAAAAAATAATTACTTAAAATAATTTCCAAAAATTCTTATTCGTGCTGTTTTGTGTTCCTATTGGAAAAAATAAAAATACTCATCGCTGCTAGTGATTTAAACGGTTTTTACTATCCGTATCATTTGAAAGGCGTAAGAGAGTATATAGAACACGAGTAAAATGACTCTTTGATCCACTTTCTAGTATTAAAATACGTGTTTTGTTTCTTGTCTTCCAGCACGCTCAGACATATTAAAATTGTAAACTTAATCGGACCACATTTTTATGAATAATTAATTAAAACGCAAAAATTAAAAACGTCTGTATGGAATTTCTGCGCAATTTATATATTATATTTATTTATTTACAAATACTTTTGGGAAACTATATTTTAGATTCTGAATGAAACGGGTTTTTTTTTTCAGTTTTATTTCGAACACAAGAATGAGTGCTCGCGATGGTTTTGGCACATACGCTACTTTCCGGTAACAAATCACGACATCATCTCGTATTGTCATTTTATTTGCGACACGTTTTTCATTTTTTTTTTCCAATATATTGTTTCCTTAAACGTGACGAAAAAACAATCAGAAATCGCAAAAAAGGGAAGAAACCGGTAAAATTGTCGACGTATATTCCTTTTGGACGTGGTTAATCATTTTAATGGTATTTTTCCGGATTTAGAAAAGCAGTACTCACATCATATCTATAAAATGTTTGAACAATATTTGATATTCGTTAAACATAATGTGTTAAGAATGGCTCAGAATCGTTTTATCCAATGCTTTTACAACGATTCAAGGCCTTAGCCAAGAGGGCCCCCCGAAATTTTTTCTTAAAATAAAATTTAATGATTTTATATTCTATTATTAGTTTATTATTTTTATTTTATTTCATATTTGTACCCTAAGTCCCCCCCCCCAAAAAAAAAAAAAAAAATTATGCTGGCTCCGGTCTTGCAACCATTTATCATCGCTTTTAAATTCGAAATAATAATACAACTCTAAAAATCTCTGTCTAAGACCTACTATAATGTTATTCAATTTAATATTTAAACGTTATTGACGCCATTAAAATATATTCTTTCATTTAAATTTCTTAGAGCTTTCCGCGTGTTTTTAAGATTTTTTTTTTATTTTCGTATTGCAACGACTAAAGGGCTGAATGTACATTTGCACAGAATGCGTGTATAATAAAAGGAATATAGAGGAATTAATAGTGTGAATTACGTGTAAATTTATCGCGTATAACTGTGTCGGTTTGACGAGGCGAAAGAATTACATAATGCGACATTTTAAGTGCAGTATTATCGATATAAAAAAAAAAAAAAAATTATAAATCAATTTTTTTATGCTAATATACCGCTTTCATCCTTAGCCGCATTAACGTACGCAATATAATTACGTAAAATTGCGTAATGAAAAAAAAAAATCGATAAATTGTTTTTATAATATATAAAATTCGTAACAGAAATCAATATTTATCGGGCTATTCGTTTTTTTTTAAATCAAAATTACTTTTAATATTTTAGAAGAGCATTTGTTAGCAATAATAAAAAGGAATCGTGTTTTGTTCCGTGCAGAGATATCGTTATATTTTGCATGGAAATTCGCCATAAGGTCATTTGTCAGCAACTCTTGTATCATCGCGGCGTACAACCGAACGAAATCAAAATAAAAAAATTCAACACTGGTAACGAATATAAACTTGCATGATGGTATATATATTTTTTTAATTACTTAGTTGTTTTAATTTTAATTTCTATAATTATCTGTTATTTATCTAGATAAAATATTTTATCTTTTATCTTTTGTTAGATGAATTTAATTTGTTTATCTTTTATCTGTATCTTAGATAAAATTTAGTGTTGTTATCTTTATCTTTATCCAGATGATTTTTTTGTTATCTGTTCCTAACACTGGTAACGAATACTCGACGAGTATGATAAAAAAAAAAAAAGGTTTTTTTAAGTTTTTTGCCCGATTTCAAAATTATACGCTCGAGTGCCGACCGGGGCGAGCGTTGGATATTTTTCTTTCTGTCGCGCAAAACATACGAAGACGCGACACCTAATAATATGATGCGCGCACACAGCGACAACTACGGCGATTTCACGCCGAAACGCTTGGTGAAACCGTGGTGTATCAAATTCTGCAGTATAATTTCTTCAATAATCAGTGTCCGAAAGACCTCGGCCTCGGATTCGTTCGATTTGTCGGCATAATTTATTCGTATATACGCGCGATTATACGGAGTTAAACCGAATTCGCAACGTGTCGCAAACCCAACGCATTCGCATGATAAACGTGTACAAACGGTGTTAGAAAGGTCGCGCTACAAATTCTCGCCCGAGGCGGCTTCTCGTTCGCGAATTCTCGAAACAGACGCGCGCGCGTTATTACGAAAAAGCAAACGCCTGTCGAAATATTGCTCGATTTGTGTACGTGAAATTGAACGTATAATACATCGGTATTAATCGCGTAAAAAAATATAATTATTTAAAAATTGATTGATTATTATTATTGAAATTAACTTGCCTGCTTTAAATATAATATTATATAAACGCTAGACGAAATCGCGTTTTTATGTGATTTTTCGGTGATTTTTTTCCGGCGCTTTCGAGAAAATTACAGACGAAATTCGCTTCCAGAAACAAGGCACGAGTGTAAAGAACAGAGCAATTTTTCTGGTGGAATTTTTGTGTACAGACATAAAAAAAAAAACCGATAAATTCCTCGCTCGGAATATAAAACATTTTGTATACGAATTGTACATGCACTGGGCAGTGATATTCCAGTTTTAAAATCGTTATGAAACACAACGCGGTTCGTTTCGTTATTTTCACCGTATACGAGCACCGTTATAAAACAAAACGATCTGTATAATCGATACGAAACCGTATAAAGTACGAAAAATTGCAAAACAAACTCAACGATAATAGAGTAAGCGCAATAATATTCGGAACGTTTAATACGCAAATATTCACGCATTATAATATCGATTAAAAACACAATGGTAGAATTGTTTTTATATCGTATTTTACGTTTTAAGAATAGACGCGCGAGTGTACGGAAATTCGCGAATGGGGCGCTAAACAATTCAATGAATAAAAAATGAAACGGTAAAAGTATCGAAAAAAACCGAAATGTAAAAAGTTCCGGAATTGACTTATATTCGATAGACGATTCGAAATTTATATACACCATCTATGTACCGAGAAACAAAAAATGCTTTTGGTATACAAATTGATATTTTTATATTTATGATGAATATATTCATGCCGATGTGAATATATACGTTTAAGATAATAATATCCACGTAGATTCTACATTCGGAAAAAATCGATATTTAATCTTTTAAGGGTCCTTATAGGAGCGTTGTGCGTACGACATAAAACTTATAGTTTTTCCACTCGAAAACCTAAGGCCACGCGATAGAAAAATATCGAATACGAATTAATATTATTAGACTTGAATCGTTAAAAAAAAAAATTAAAATTCCTCTCCTTATCGGTATCCTTTTTGCTGCTTTCTCGTTGGATCCCAGTATTTCCTTTGGCTTTTAATTTTTTAACACTCCCAGCTTTGGTTCCGGCCATACTATCTCAGAACAAAGTCAATCGGTTTTTTCGATTTTTAACTTTTTTTTTTTTATAAAACTACCCCGATTTTTCTCTAGTATTTACTGACGGCTCAGTTTCGTAATTCTTCCACGGGGTATTCCTTTCACGTTCCAAATAGGAATTTAAATTCTTTAACCGCTTTACTATCGGTGGTTTCTTACTTTTCAGCTGAATGTTTTGCAATAAAATAGACACTGTTCTGATGTTTCCCTTTCTCCGGGCAGCAAACGTCTTATTGTCTACGATTCCCAGTGTAGCTTCATGACCATAACTGGTTATCCTTGTAATTCCAAGCTATCGTATTTTAATTTTTAATATTCGTTTCCACCTGTAATCTCATCAGTCCTCTAATTTTAACATTAAAATCGCATGCACTCCGAGCCACGTATAGTGGATAGTAAATCTACACGAATTTCTCTTTTTATCATCAATAATGTTTCGTTTTGAAATCTATTAATTCACAGAAAATTAACAGTCCGATTTACTAGAGTTCGCATCATCGGACGTAAATTATTGCCCGAACATGCATTTAAATCGAGGCTCAATAATATATGGTTGTTCTGGGTGCTCTCTATACAATTGTGGATTTGTATACAATTTGTAAATTCTTTTGATCGTGTTCATAAAATATGTATTATATTAAACCCTAAAAGGATATTAATGTTACTAGAGAGTAGAGGTGCAATTAAATTTATCAACGGCACAGGTCTGTGCATTTAATATTTAGGTACTGTATTTCGTTTGACAGAATTATGAGTTTAAGTTATAACAAAAATGTATTCCTCGACTTTATAACTATTCACAACAATTCTGTAGCAGAAAATTCGTATTTTTTATAGCGTACATAATTTTTTATACGTGTACGTACTACACATATATATATATATATATAAAATACGATTTTTAAAAATTTAGGAAGGGAAAATAACACCTAAACCCTCTCCCCCCTCCTGTGTGCGCCACTGTTCTCACTCGATTTTAACTCGCTTTCGTCGCCGGATTATAAACAATGCAGTAAGAAGGGAAAACGAATAATATAATTCCCTGTAGGCAGGCTCGGACTAACAGTAAAATGGGCTTAAGGTTTTTTTAAAAACAAAAGGCTTAGTTTTAAAACAATTTATGACTACCCTTTTTTTTTTTTTTTTTTAGTTCTTTCAATAATAAAAATACGTATAACGTAATAATGTTTGCGAGTAGACACCGCACAACAGTTAAACGTTATTCGCAATATCAAACATTTTTCCATTTTAAAATTATATTGTTCGTTGAATGCAAAATTGATTGGAAAATTTGTCGAATAAAAAATAATAATAAATTGATCAAATGAATTCCGTATTTTTTAACTACGAAAAAATTGTAAAATCAAATTAAATCTGATAACAAAAAACGATATTAATTATAATATTTTTAATAAACGTTTGAAAACATTTTTTTCTTGTATTGATGAATGTAAGCGCATTTAGTTCACAAGTTGATTTACGATGTTGCCACCAAGTGTATGACAGTTTTCCAACAACGGATTCTCGTTATTATCGTTTGTAAATTTAAAACGTTGGCACGAAAAATAAACATATACGAAAGCGAAAAAGTACGTATGGTAAACTTTTTTTTTTATAACGAAAAAACTTTTTCCAGATGGAAATCGCGTGTCAGATAAAAAAAAATCTTTTTTTTTCGCAAACGTTTGATTTCGGCGTTTGTAGAATATTTTTTTAATTCAGTACCGTAATAAATAAAAATAATAATTCCTAAATATTAAATATACACCGATGTATTAAACGGACGTTGTCAAAGTATTTAATTTAAAATACATTTTTTTTTTTTAAAGTCGCACGTATAACGTCTAAAAATAGTATTAAATTTAAATCTTCTCGGCGGACAGCAGGATTATTGTAATGTTTCCAAATGCAAATATCTACAATGCGAATTGTTCCGCGAGAGAAAATCGAAATTAATCTAATATTAACCCGATTCTCATTCGGAAATTACAAAGCGTGAAAAGCTGTATATTATATCGTATCACTATAAGTGTTCGGGGATCTTTCGTAATATTTATATTTACAACATTTAAAATGTAAAAAATAAAAAATAAACGAAACATCAAAACGTTTAGTTTACGACCAATATATACAATATTTTATTAGCAAAGTTTTGGCAGTGTTATAATCGTCGCAAACAGTTTTTTTATTCGGTTTTTAATTTCGCGGGAGCGTGTATTGTTTCAAATAAAACATTTATGTGGATAAAAAACATAAATTCCCGAAACAATATACATTCTGAACGAGTTTAACGGCGAAAAAAACGTTACATAAATTATGGTCTTATACTATATATACGAGTATACGCGCGCTGTACGTTTGCAGTTATCGAATTTCCCATACTGAATCATTATAGTCGATCTTCGCACGAAAAACCGTCAATGAATATTTTTTATCTACAGTGATAATTTATTATTATTTTTTTTACGTATAGCGTGGGTTAAAAATATCAACGGGGTTGTAAATGAACGTAGTGTTTAAATATTATTATAAATTTTTGATCCGAACACCGAAATCAAACGAGCAGTTTGCGATTTCCACTTTTCTTCGGAATTCAAAAAATGAATTATAACGAAAAATACATAAATCTACGACGCTTTTAACGAGCGATCAATTACGTGTACGCGTTGTGTATAAAATAAATATTCAAAAAAAAAACCGATATTTTACAGTCTTTTCGTCGTAAAATGTTCGAACAGCGTCGCTATACAATTATTATAATATACTGGTGATGTTTGTTATATACTTTAAGAATTTTAAATGATTTCGTTTCAAAACAATACGTTTGCTGCGAATATTATAATAAACGTCGAATTAAATTACTGGTTTACCTGTGAATTGGCTAAAATTTAAACCGAATAAATATCCGTTCGGAAATCGCGATCAAAATTAGAAATGGCGAAATAAAAATAAAAATTAAAAAAATCACAAAAATCACAATTACAATGTATATTACTGCAGGTGGACGTTAACACTTTTCTAGCGTTCGTTTTTTTGCGATCCAGTGATTTATTCGAACATTTCATTACACACAATACAATATATACACACGAATACCACGCCGTGTAGGTGGATACTCGAGAAATTCCACAAACCGCGCCGACGTGGGATATACGTGTATATCATTTATCATTTATCATAATATTAAGTAACGATCATAAAACAGCAGTGGTACACGCGTTTTATTGTTGTCAATAAACACACACACACACAGAAACGGGCTCATTCCAAAAAAATAATTCCCGGAAACATTTTTGAATTTTTTTTTATCGTCGAATAATACGCGAGTACATTAAATGGACGGTTAGAAGGCGTGGCGGCGGTAAGTGCTTGAAACGATGTCACATTTTTCCGGAAAAAAAAAAATATATATTTATTATCATTTTATTTTGGGGTTTTTTCCTAGAAAAATAGATTTCGCGATAAATTAATTTCGACAAATCTTTATATTATAATAATGTATCGGTCGTACAATAAGAAATATTTGAAGAAAAAAAAAATCGTTTAGTCGTGAACGAATATAGTTTTTCATAAAAATATGTGGTGATACGCTGTGACATAAACGAAAAACAGAAAAAACGTATAAAATTTGAAACTATATACGACCCAAAATCACGGCGAGGCTGTCTGCGAATGCACCAGGTGCGCGTCCCGCCTAATAATAATAATAATAACAATAAATGTGTAAAACGTCAATGTCACGGCGGCCGTTCAACTCATTTCGACTTTCCAAATAAAAAAAAAAAAACTCGGTTTTTAATAAAAAAAATTTCTCGAAAAATACTGGATTATTGACTGGATGCCGACTGCGCGCAGATCGAATACGGTTTTCGGTGTAATAATAATAATTTGTAGAAGAGGACGAGCAAATTTTTTTTTTTTTTTGAAAAAAAAAAGGAAAACACACACCGCCGCCGGTTGAATTCACGAGTAGCTGTGTATTTAAAAAAAAAAATCCTTTTTTTTATATACGCATATGAACGTGAGGGGTTTTTTTCTTTGTACCGTTTCACCGAATAAATTGCGGTTATTTCGTTACGAACACAACGTTATAACATCACGACGAAGAGTTAATAATAATAATAATAATAATAATATGTGTACGTATAATTAATACGAAAACGCGCGTTTAAAACGCCTCGAGCCGTGTAGAAAGTGTATACGCGCGTAAACACATCGTCTCGTGACGATTTTTTTTTTCCTACGTTATTTTTTTCCCGTGCCAAACATCCCACGGAACGGGTACGGAATAAAATAAATAAATAAATACTCGGTTGAAAGTTCGACCTCGATATAATAATAATAATAATACAAAGTATATTATAAGACGAGTAATGTATTAAGTACGTTTCCATACGCGCAGAAATCGAACACGGTTTTGCAGCGGAGCGTCTGCTGCAGCACAGCCATAGGTCATGAAGCGAGTAGTACGCTGTCGGAATAATAATACTACTACGAACTATACGTATAACTGTGTGTAAAATCGTATTCCATATGTGTACACAACGGTAAAATATATTTTCAAGTTCAACGCCGTATAAAAAAAAAAAAAAAATAATAATAACCGTTAAATTATTGTTATTATTTAAATTTAAATTGTATTATTATTTTCGACTCGTACACATTATTATATTATCGATATATACGTACCGGAATAACTTTCCGGTCGACGATCAATTTTTGTTTTTTGTTTTTTTTTCTCTACCATAATATTGTATAACAGTATAATAACTCGTTTAAACAATATAATTAATTATTATACCTATATATATATATATATATATATATATATATTATAAATTAAAACTATTTGGAAATAATAATTTAAATTGTCCGTGTAGAAAATTATTATCGTATAGTAACGATAAATTTCGAATTTTCGCAACGAATAGTAAGTCTAAAAATCGGACGAGACGATTGTGAAAGCGTCTGTGAAATAGAAAATGTTTTTTTTTTTTCCGAAAAGTCCTATTCGGAATTGGAATTTTGCCGAAACGCTTTTTAGAAAATATACCGTTATAATTGTTGATACGGATCAATAATGACATTTTAATAATATTTATGTAGTATCATCCGAATGTATGTAAAGAAATTAAACGCGATACATTTGAAAATATTACAAACGTACCGTCAGCAGATTTAAAAAATAATAAACATATTATAAACTTTAATAATATTATTTATACACGCCGCGGAGTGGTTTTCTTTTTTTTTTTAACAATTTAATTCACTGTGTACACAATTACTTCGACGGTTTTTAAATGTTTTTTTTTTAAACCCTTTTTTATTGCAATGTTCATAATTTTTCCCTATACGTAATTTCGTTCGTTTTTTCTTAACCGTTTTTGTATTTTTCTTTTTCGTTTAATACGCCCGGCGGCAATGACTTTTTGTCGAAATCTTTAATAGCTATATAAAACAAATTTTATACAACCACTCCTGTGTATTTATTTTTTTTTTCACAATAACGTCTTTAGCTCGATTGACATATTTTTTATGTATACAAATATATAATATATCGTAGTACATACGATATATAATGACAAATTACGCGTATATATGATCGTTCAACAATATTGCAGTGAGTAGATAAAATTTAGTTCCTCCAAGCCGATTTCAAGCGCTTCTATAATAGTTGTTACGACCAAGTGTAATCCAACCGGTAATCTCTGTCCGATCGAAAAAAAAAAAACAATATTTTACATCCTCAAACACACACTGTACGCACGAACCTACGGCCGGTTCTGGACCATCGTGCTTTTTGAACCGGGTTGCATTTGACTGATGTTTTTATCTTGAATCGCGTCATCAGCAGCCAGTTCCAGAGCAATGAATTCTTCCAATCGATTTTGCTGTTGAAACGATTATGATCCGCAACCGCAAGACTCGCTCGAAAAAATTTCAAATCCGACTGAATTTATCGGACTATCGCGTCGTACTGGCTCAGGAGACCGGTTTACAAAAATTGTAGCGTACGCATTGTGGTTGATGGAGTGTTTTCCTAAGCGAGCAGTTTTTTTTTTTTCAAAAACGAAATACATAAAATCCAAGTGCGGAACCGATAAATTAACATTTACACATCACACAGCCGAATTTCACGCAGAGTTCCGAGACATTTTCTTACAAAAGCAATTCCAAACTTCTCGTTATAAGCCACGTATTTTACAAGCGTGTGTAATGGTTTTCCTTTGTAAAATTATACGGTTTTTTTTTCCTCGATGAATATACGGCAATAAAAAATGATTCGTCTGTCCGTCTTCAATGGTCTTCTGTTTGTCGCCTCCAAACAATATTTGCCAGCGATATATCGGATTCGGCCCGCCGTTAAAAAAAAAAAAAAACTGTGGTTGGAGACATTTGGTACGTACGAACACAGTAAAAGAATATCGTGTTTATAATTATATAAAAATAAAATATATATATATATATAATATTACATACTATAATATATAATTATTATTATAAAATATAATACTGTTTTAACAAAGATTTTGTGCGCCTTAAATAGTAAAGTATTCGAATAAAAGTGTTTAAATAATTAATTATATTTTTTTTTCTGAATAATTTTACCTGTATACATTAATATTTGGCAAAAAGTATTTGTTTTTCATCGACCACACGAATGTAAAAAAAAATTATCGAATTTTTTAGAAGAAAAAATACGTTTAGGGTTATTTAAAAAAAACAAATATTTTGTAAATTTTCCCGGCCAATATATACAATAAAATATATTTTAAGAATATCGTAAAACCTTCTCGAGATCCCTTTACAGTAATCACTGCGCATTTATAAAATAATAGCCGTGTCCTACGCGTGTATTTCGTTATAAACGTGTGCAACGCGCGAGTCATATTGCATTTCTCTGTACTTATATTTCAAAATAAACAATGTAACGTGCGAATAGACCGTATTTGAGAAGTTTAAAAAAAACTATAATTAAACCAAAAAAAAAGGCTGGAATATTTTTTAAATATATGTATTTTTTTAACTATTCGAGAATACATATTGCGATTTTTTTACCCATTTATATTCGATTATGAGTACCATACGAATCAAATGTATTCTGTCACGTACATATTATATTACATTAGGTCGTTACCGTTAAATTATAATATTATAGTGCCGTAGGCGTGGGCAGAGTTGGTCATCAGGTGCGGACGCCTTTTATTTTAAGGAAAATAACATTTTTACCAAGTACTCTGTATATTATACAGTATACGTACACACTAAAAAAAAAAATAAATAATAATAATCAATTTAAAAACGAATACAATGAAATCCCGAAAAAAAAAAATACGAATTTCGTGTATTTATTATAATTGCAGTGTATATAGTATGTGTAAATTTCAAACTTATAATACTAACTTAAAAAAAAAAAAAGAATAACTCGTTTTTCAATAACCTATACGAATATAATATCCTTTATACGTGTGTCCTTAAAGAGCGTCCCGTCGTCACAGAAACGGTAAGCCTAGTCCGCACGTGCTGCGCACTATACGGTTGGTGCTACTACTATACACACACTACCGTACACGCGCCGGTGTACGATTGGAAACGAAATCGATCGAACCCGACTATATGTACAAAACCTGTTTTTTTTTTTGTACACACCGACCGTTTTTTTTGTGTGTAACGCGTAAAACTCATCACGACGCGTTTTCTGTGATTTTCTCGACGTCCTACCCCGGAGAGTTAATCAAGTTACACACACACATATATATATATATTTAAAAAGAGAAAAACCGCGTTAAAAGCGAAATTTCCACGCGAGCGAAATCACTCTTGTTTTTCTCCGCGACAACATAACGGTGCCAGACAAAATACAATGACGTGCACTAACCTCTGGGCATCAACAGGTTCTCTTTGCTGGACATGCCGTCTTCGGCGGCGGCGGCGGCGGCGGCCGCGGCCGCGGTGCTCCGCGTCCCGTCGCCGTAACCCATCTCGAACTGTACGGGCGCTAGCGCGGACGGCGGCAACTGGTGCCGGTCGTGTTGACGCCGTCCGTCGCCGTTCGCGGACGACCCGTCGTCGTCAACGCGGTCCGCGGCTGCCGGACGGAAATACGCTACGTTGTCGGCCGCACCGCCGACTTGTCGCACGTCCGCCGCGGTGGACATGGTGGACACGGCCGCGAGACCGTTTTCCGTCGGAGCGGTGGTGGTGCACTGGCCGGTGGCGGCGGCGGCTGCGGCGGCGGCGGCGGCGCCGCGAACGATTTCTTCGGGTTCGGCCCGCGGAGGCGACGGCGTCATCGAGACGACTGCGACCGGTGCAGCGACGATAACGGTGACGGCGATAACGGCTGCGGTGGCGGCGGAGCGGCGCGACGACGCACACCGGTGACGGACATTCGGTCGCGCGATACCGCTCTAATCGGACTGCGGCGGGGCAGATAAGAAATCGCGCGGCGGTAGGTACTCGAGAAATGTATTGGTCGAGAAATTTGAAAAAAAAAAAAAAACGGTTTTTTTTCTTTATCGAATTTTATCGCACGAACCGACGGCGCGTGTATAGAGTAACACGGGTTCGACGCAGATTCGCGGATCCAACAACGACGACGCGAAGAGAGCACGCGGACGAGAGATCCAACGCGATATAGTGAGTGGCCGCGACCGGGCCGCGTGTACTGCGCGCCAGTTCGCGCCGGTTACAGTGGCTACCCCCTTCTCCGCGCACCGGGACGCCGCCGCCGCCGCCGCCGTGTCACGATCTCGGGACGCACGGTCACGGTTTACCACCACCGCCGCCGCCGCCGCCACTACACCGTGCGCGCACACACACACACACACACCGACAGATCAACGTGGGACGCGCGGTGTGTGCAGTTTACACAGGGGCGATACGGACGAAATTGTTTGTTTTTTTGGACACGCGCACTCGAACTGGCTAAGAAAAAAAAAAAACGGCGTTTTGTCCGAGCGTATAGGAAAAAAAAATATACCTATAAAACGAATAAAATAATATATTATACAAAAAATAAACGTATACGTTATTGTGGACCGTTGTGGTTTTAATATACCTGCAGCATCAGCCGCTTGAATTGGAAAAAAATTAGAACGGGGGAGGTGCGAAAGTGTGTAAAAAAAAAAAATCGTTGAAAATATTAATTTTTTGAAAAATCGCGGGGCTCGGCTCTGCCCTCCCCTCGGCCGTGTCTATGTTTTTAATCAAATAAATCTATTGGATTCGTATAATGTCGACATCGAATCTTTATTATTTTTTGCCGTCGACAACAAAACTTAAAGATATTTTTATTATTTTTCATTGATTCAATAGAATTGTAAAAAAAAAAAAAAATACTGGCCGTCCCGTTATGAAAAATTTGAATAAAATTTTTTTTTTTTCAAAAAAGAAGTACTACGTCCCTCTTCCAATACCGGCTATTTTATCAGTGGCATCGTGCGAATTTTTTTTCGGGGGGAGGAGGGGAGGGCGATTGTTCCAAACAAATTTAGATTTTGAACGGGATATCAAAAAAAATAAAATTTTTTTTTAATTATTGGTATTATGAATTGTTTAGGTCCGCACATTTTCTTCTTCGATATCTTGTCCTCGAAGATTATTAATCTTCAGGTATAACGAATCGGGAAGTGTACCATTCAAGAAAGAGAATCGTGCGGGGTTTTTGTAGCAAGGGTCGCAAAGGCTCTTGAAGAGCCGTTAAGCCATCGTTTCCCAACATGGGGGCGCGCCCCTCTGGGGCAGGGGCGTGAACACATTGCTGGGGAGACGCAAGCAGACATCACGAAGTAAAATTTGTATTTATTAAATTATAGAATGTTTAACTGGACCATTTAACGGCTAAACACTCATAATCTTTAAAGTATACAAAAAAAGGTGATCAATTTTTTCAATTCATAGGAGGGGGCGTGAGATTTTTGAAAATCTACAAAGGAGGCGTAGAATAAAAGAGTTGGGTACCACTGCGTTAAGCGATAGTAGAAGATTATTTCCATCCGCCGCGGGGTACGACTCTGTTATAATCTACGACGATTGAAACACGTCGGTTTTTCACATCGTCAACCTGTTTTGCTAACAGACTATTTGTGTTGAAATCGTATCGTGTCGTTTCTGTTTTGGTTTGGTCTGTTTCGGTCGGGCGAATTAAACAGAATTCGAATCAGATTAGGAAATTAGTTAAAAATATGTAACACACGTTTCAATTTTTTAAACTTTTTCCATTTGGACAGTATTTTTGTTTTTCGCTGGCGATGGATTCGCGACGGAACTGGTGCCGCACCGGCAGTGGGCCGAGTACCAGCGTTTTGTCAAAGAACAAGGCTAAGAAGCGTGCGGTATGGACTAAAGAGTATATAGGCGGTTGGGTTAAACGGGAAATGAGTTTTTTTCGGATCCGGAAAAACTAAATATTTACTGTATGAAGCTGCGATTAAACCGCTGACAACCCGGTCGTGCTTAAAACCGAATTTCGACAGATGTATAAAGAAACCGTCGTTTTCATTTCGGTTTTAGCAGTGTAATGGGATCCTAAGGAAAATAACGTTGATTTTGTTTTATACGTGGATTACGAACGCGATGACGGTATATTGCGTGGAATCGCATATGGCGATCGGCCTTTATTCGGCAATTTACAAAGGTCGACCCCGGTCGGAGACCCCTGAGTAATGTGTGCGAGTATAATGGCAACGTCGCACTGATTTTTGTACTCTAACACACGTTGTTTCTGACGATTTTTTTTTTGGGTTTCTTTTGTGCGTTTTCTGTGCTCGAGCGCTTGCTATGAAGAAAAACCTGTTCAATCCGACAGCAGCCCTTGACCGCCCGGACTGGTTTATTTCCATCCCTTCCTCCTACGACCACTATACCCGTACATTCGTCCCTGCCGAACCGGAAATACGTTTCATATCCGTACACAATTACTACATTACACTCAAACCCCGCACGGTGTGCGAGTGTCTTCCGTTCAAGTGATACTGTACACACGAAGTCGAATCCGTTTAACTGACCAGACAACAGAATTACACAACATTGCGCAGGACTGTTCACACACGCAGACACCGTTCTTTATATCAGACACGGTACAGACTGAATTTTTAACATTACTCCGCCGCTTCACAGACACCAACGGCCGGTGCCTGATCTACAAATTATAGCACTCGGGGCATAACGCAGTTTTACCTTCTTTATAAGTAACTAAAAAAATTGTTAAGCAAGTAAACAGTTAATTTGAAATTTGTAATGTCAAATTTGCGCCCTCTCCCTCTATGACTAGCGCCTGAGGCACGTGCCCCGGATCGCCCTCTCTATAGATCCGGTGCTGCTAACAGGCACCCGGTGAGAAAACAGATTCTCAGGAAGAACGGCAAAAATGGACGATACGGCGCATCCTATGAATAAGAAAAGAAAAAAAACGAGGCGAATTCTTTATGTAGGGAAATGAAAACGATAGTGTTTGAATTTGTCTTTAAATAAAAAAAAAAAAAAATTCCAACGGTTCCTTGTTTTCTAATCGTTCTAAAGTTTAAACGTTTGGGCGGACGCTGTTCCCTGACTCATTTTTTACACAAATTATATGTTTTCATATATATTTTGATCGAGCGAAAAAATAAATGTTGTTTTATCGCTGCGGCGCCGAATACGATTTCGGTTTTTTTTCTCTTCTTACTCAGTGGGTTTATAATCCATGAAATTATAGTCGCGTTTAAACTAAGTGCTCTGACTTAGAGCTTTATATACGATTTGTGTCGTGTTCAACCTTTAATAAGGTAGCAAAAATGATGATTGCCGCATTGGCCGTCAATTTATGAGCGTTTAAACACGTAAAATTTAGAATTATTTTTAAAATTATAGCATCGGTTGTCGACCGTCCTTATAATTGATGGTTAAAATTAGTTAATTTTAATTATATACAATAATTTATTCGTCAAAAAAAACATTTTTTTTTTTTAAATCCTAATACTTGTATTTATTATTATACTGAAACCTTCGCCGTTTTCTAAATGTGTTTCATCCACTTACTATTATAATAATAACTACTCTATACGCATGAACTCCTCTCGAATTATATCGCCATACAGTGTCAGCCGTTCTTATGTACAGAACTATACACGTATCTCGTCTGCGTCAATCGTGTGTAAGTTTGAAGAGGAGACAAAAAAAAAACCGATGACTTCGAATCCGAGTAATCGTCGACCTATATGTATTGCATTAATCCTGTCGGTTTTTTTTTTAAACGTTAGTCGAATGCGATGTAGAAACGATGGTTTGTAAAACGCGTAGGCAGTCTCGGATTGCGTAAAAAAAATTGTTAAGTATATTACGAGTATATACCGGTTTTATCGTCCCCGCGGTGGTGCAGCACACTCTTCTCACACAACACGAATATATTATTATTAATACGTTTCGTCGTCGTACAAATAATAATAATAATAATAATAATAATAATAATAATAATAATAATAATAATAATACTATGTGTGACTTATACGAACGTATAATCTGATCGAAGAAGTCTTGAGTCTGACGGAAATCGCGACTCCGTAATGTTAGACTCTAACGTGTATAAATACAAAATAGCTTTTTCCTGGTCTTTTTTTCCTCGTGAAATTCATTACATAATATTGTGTGCTTTTTTTTCAACTCAAACACCAGCGAATTCAGTTTATTCGTTTTATAAATCTGAGATATTCTAATTGGCAATTTTTTCTTCTTCTTTCTGTTAACTGAATACATTAATATTATAAACGTTCCCAAAAATATATTCGATAATATACGGAATTTGATGTAAGTACTCTTAATGTATATAATATGTAAATTATTCTAAACGGTGTAGGTTTTTCGTTTTTTTTTTTTGTCTTTTCTGCAGCGGACAACGGATTGAAGGACCGTGTTACGCGTAGGTACGAGCTGTAAGAAAATTTATTACGCTTAAATGTCGTTTAAAAAAAACTGAATATTTTCCGTATTATATACGCGTATTGTTACGTTTTTTTTTTTACACTCGGTAACTAATTTAAATAAGTGGTTTAATCGAGAAAGAATTTATTTTTATATAATATACTCTCCGGACGGATACAGGCGAATTCGTCTACGCGTAATTCCGCGTTACACAAGCATTATCATCCTCACTGCAGCAGAACACTTAAGCGAGTATAAGAATAACTCGTACGATTTATATAATGTATATGCGGTTTACGAGGACGAGAATAATAATATTAAATCAAGTCGCTCGTTTCGGTCGTAAATTTTACTTGAATATTATTATTATTATTATTATGTATACGTATGTTAAACATTTAAATAAATATCAAACAGTTAAAATATAGTGGAAAACGTGTACAGCAAAAAAAAAAGAAGGTAAAGAGCCGCGGGGTGTTGTGAATGTCGCTCAAGTGAATTACTTGGATAAAGATTTTAGAGTGTATTGTTAACACTGTAAATTCGAAAGCAACGATAAATCATTGCATTCGATAAAACGATTCTGCAGAGCGGAACTTCGGTGTAATATTTTAGGTATATAACAAAAACAAACTCTTTTTATGAATTAAAAATATCTCAAAACCTATAATTACTATAAACAGTCCAAAATTAAAAGAAAGTTTTTGAAAATTATTTTTTTCTTTAACACAATAAACAGTTACATATTTGATGAATATTTCAAATTTCTATATACCCATTATAGTTTTAAAATTATACGAAGAAATAACGACAATCGGTTTTGACGATATCGCGTTTTTACCGTTTTTATGTAATTTTCGGTAGTTTCTCTGCTCAGAAACTAAAAAAAAAAAACACGGCTTTGTAAAACCAATAGATTTCTCGCTCTGTTCAGAATCTAAAATTGCACCCGGCGTTACAAATATTACGCAAAATAATTCTGTCGGGACATATTTCATATTTCCTTCTCCGCTAACACCGCCGCTATATATAATAATATTGTACTATTACAGTTATTGAAATCGATGTTGTTTCAAAATAATTTTAAAAAATGTTGTATTCATAAGTAACAGCGTTCTAGTGCAGTATCCTTTTCAGCAAACCAATGCAAGTATCACGACATATGGGGAAATAACGTTTTTAAATCCTGGTTGGGTAATATTTGTTAGGTACACCGCTAAAACAATTCAAAAAAAAAAATCTGTATTTTACTATTTTCGTTTTAAATACGTTTTAACGTGTATTTAATAAAGATCAAATTTATTAAGTAACGATTTATTTTAGTTTAAAATTTTGTCTCGCCCTTTCACTCGAAAAATCGTTTATAATCGTATCGCAGTTGGTCGCTTTATGTTATATCTTTTTCGACGGATATATCGTTGGAAGTCCGGTTAATCTTGTTTGTGACAAGGTGTTCTTAAGATAATTCCCAATCGATTTGAATGTCGACAATTGCCATTCGGTAGAATCCTATGTGATATGGGTATAAGCGTTATTAGTAGTGCATCGTAGTTATATGATTGCAAGAAACGAGCCATTTAATTTTTGTTTTAGCGTGGAAAATGATTAAAAAAAGTGTACCCGTGTTTTCTTCTACGAGACATTTAAATACTTGAAGTCCACGTCAACCCATTGCCTTCAATATCTTTGACCGTCCATCATTATTATTTTTAATCAACGGCACAATAACAATACTATTAACAATGTTATTACATAATATTGTGTGCTTTTTTCAACTCAAACACCAGCGAATTCAGTTTATTCGTTTTATAAATCTGAGATATTCTAATTGGCAATTTTTTCTTCTTCTTTCTGTTAACTGAATACATTAATATTATAAACGTTCCCAAAAATATATTCGATAATATACGGAATTTGATGTAAGTACTCTTAATGTATATAATATGTAAATTATTCTAAACGGTGTAGGTTTTTCGTTTTTTTTTTTTGTCTTTTCTGCAGCGGACAACGGATTGAAGGACCGTGTTACGCGTAGGTACGAGCTGTAAGAAAATTTATTACGCTTAAATGTCGTTTAAAAAAAACTGAATATTTTCCGTATTATATACGCGTATTGTTACGTTTTTTTTACACTCGGTAACTAATTTAAATAAGTGGTTTAATCGAGAAAGAATTTATTTTTATATAATATACTCTCCGGACGGATACAGGCGAATTCGTCTACGCGTAATTCCGCGTTACACAAGCATTATCATCCTCACTGCAGCAGAACACTTAAGCGAGTATAAGAATAACTCGTACGATTTATATAATGTATATGCGGTTTACGAGGACGAGAATAATAATATTAAATCAAGTCGCTCGTTTCGGTCGTAAATTTTACTTGAATATTATTATTATTATTATTATGTATACGTATGTTAAACATTTAAATAAATATCAAACAGTTAAAATATAGTGGAAAACGTGTACAGCAAAAAAAAAAGAAGGTAAAGAGCCGCGGGGTGTTGTGAATGTCGCTCAAGTGAATTACTTGGATAAAGATTTTAGAGTGTATTGTTAACACTGTAAATTCGAAAGCAACGATAAATCATTGCATTCGATAAAACGATTCTGCAGAGCGGAACTTCGGTGTAATATTTTAGGTATATAACAAAAACAAACTCTTTTTATGAATTAAAAATATCTCAAAACCTATAATTACTATAAACAGTCCAAAATTAAAAGAAAGTTTTTGAAAATTATTTTTTTCTTTAACACAATAAACAGTTACATATTTGATGAATATTTCAAATTTCTATATACCCATTATAGTTTTAAAATTATACGAAGAAATAACGACAATCGGTTTTGACGATATCGCGTTTTTACCGTTTTTATGTAATTTTTCGGTAGTTTTCTCTGCTCAGAAACTAAAAAAAAAAAAAAAAACACGGCTTTGTAAAACCAATAGATTTCTCGCTCTGTTCAGAATCTAAAATTGCACCCGGCGTTACAAATATTACGCAAAATAATTCTGTCGGGACATATTTCATATTTCCTTCTCCGCTAACACCGCCGCTATATACAATAATATTATACTATTACAATTATTGAAATCGATGTTGTTTCAAAATAATTTTAAAAAATGTTGTATTCATAAGTAACAGCGTTCTAGTGCAGTATCCTTTTCAGCAAACCAATGCAAGTATCACGACATATGGGGAAATAACGTTTTTAAATCCTGGTTGGGTAATATTTGTTAGGTACACCGCTAAAACAATTCAAAAAAAAAAATCTGTATTTTACTATTTTCGTTTTAAATACGTTTTAACGTGTATTTAATAAAGATCAAATTTATTAAGTAACGATTTATTTTAGTTTAAAATTTTGTCTCGCCCTTTCACTCGAAAAATCGTTTATAATCGTATCGCAGTTGGTCGCTTTATGTTATATCTTTTTCGACGGATATATCGTTGGAAGTCCGGTTAATCTTGTTTGTGACAAGGTGTTCTTAAGATAATTCCCAATCGATTTGAATGTCGACAATTGCCATTCGGTAGAATCCTATGTGATATGGGTATAAGCGTTATTAGTAGTGCATCGTAGTTATATGATTGCAAGAAACGAGCCATTTAATTTTTGTTTTAGCGTGGAAAATGATTAAAAAAAGTGTACCCGTGTTTTCTTCTACGAGACATTTAAATACTTGAAGTCCACGTCAACCCATTGCCTTCAATATCTTTGACCGTCCATCATTATTATTTTTAATCAACGGCACAATAACAATACTATTAACAATGTTTAATTTAACACGTGCAAATAACGAGTATTAATCGAATATTATAGATTACTGTTCGAATTAATGTTTATGAACACGATGTCACGTGACAATTTCAATATTGTTATCTACAAAACGTATTTTCTAAATTATAATATTTATTCGGTGATAATTCTCGTGTCCTGTGGAAGCCTCAAAATTTTCACGAGGTCTCGTACAGGGGCACCGGTCGCACTTCCTTTGTACAGGCCCTGGTATATAATCATTATTAGCTACGTTAACAGCGAAAATTTTAATATTAATTAAACGAGAAAAACAATTTAATATATATATATTTTTTTGATCGAACTAATTGACCGAAAACTCCGAGTTATTTCACGTTTCAAATTCGATTTAAGTCCCGCTTTAAACGGAAACGAAATTTATTTAAGAAATTAATTCAAAAACCATTATATGTATCGAATTATATAAGTATTGAAATAATAAAATAATTAATATCGAGCAGATTGCACATGAATAAAGACAAATTTAATGAAATATGGTGTATTTCAACAAGCATAGAGAAAACAAAATTTCGGAAAGAGGGTACCTAACATATATATATATATATATATAAGGCGTCAAAAAGTTTTTTTTTTAAATATTTAACAATCACTTTTTTCCCCGTTGGTATCGAATACACTTTATTTAGTTCGTTTTCTAATACTAATTTATATATATATATATATATATGTTACATTAAATTACTATGTAAACAAAAACGAGTTTATACTCTGTACAGGTTATATTAAATTTATATGTCACGGTAAAAACACGAGTATACTCTAGGTAAACTCTGTGTTTTGCCGACTGTTCTCGGCGAGTGCCTGTATTTCAGACTTTTACCGATTGATCTTGTGAAATTCTCGGATAACGCGAAGTTTAAACTCCGAATAAAAACGTATTGTATAGTTTGAGCTCTTATAAACGATAATAATATTTAAACGGTATTATCTGGAGACACGCAATCAATATTATCGTAATAATATAATACCGATACGCGTGGAAATTTTTACAAATATTTTTCTATATTTATGTGTTCGGTAAATAATTTTAAAAATATTAAATAAATAACTCGAATAAGAGTTATTAAAAAAAAGTAAACAATTTTGAAATAATTAATTTTTTTTCAAGAAAAAAAACTGCAAATTTGTTATTATTTTATTAGTGTACGTTTTGGCAAACGATTAAAATTACACGCTTGTATACGGATAAAAAAAAAATGCCATCGCCCTATACGTTAACCTATTAAATAAAATAATAATAATAATAATAATAATTTTTTTAAATTTTGTAAAACTACGAATTTTCAACACGCAATGAGTGTATATATTAATATTACATTATATTATCGTATTTGTCCATTCAGACCACAAATCACTTTCAGTAATGGCCGTATATTATATATATATAGCAAAAACTACTATTGAAAATACCGTTTCCGTTTATAAAACGATTTAAATTCTATAAGCGTACATTTTATAAGACTTTTTCGTTAATTGTAACCACTGTGTGTGGTATTCGGATTCGTAATAAAAAATATCGATAGGTATGTATTAGAAACCTAATATTGTATATAATATGTTTGGTCTTTTTTTTTTTTTTAAATATAATAAATTCATTTAAAAATATTCCGAAATTACCAAATATTACTTATATATTCGAACGTTTTCAGACTGAAAAAATTCTCTCGGCACCGTTATGATTTATATTATGTATAAATTAGTCATTATTACGTATAATTCAAACGTTCGATTCGGATTCGTAACAACATAATAATATAATATTATTATTTTAACCGGTTGTATATAATAATGAATTAATAATAATATATTACAACCGATACTGTCTGTTTTGTACGGGACAACACGAAAATATGGTTTTTTTTTTTATTTTTTTCAATACTGACGAAATATAATTGTTGTAAAAATTATTGACGCGACGAGACAACGCGCGCGGTGTTTCGCGTACAGTTTTTACAATAACGTCGACCGCGAAACACACATATATAGTTTGTGCGCGCATGTTAAAATAACAATAATAATAATAATATAAACGCCCTTCGTATTATATAATATGTGTTTAATCCTTTTATAAATAATTAATTCGGTCGAAAGAAAAACAAAAAACTATAATTGCCGCTTATTCGTATTACAAAAAAAAAAAAAAATACATATATACGAGTATAAATCACGTTGGCCATCAAATCGTGTTTTCAAAAGAGTTTTCACGTTATTGTATTATTATCATTGTGATTTAATACACCATAAAACGCGCGTGTTATCGTTATTATACGGAGATTGGAAATGACTAAAAATTGACGTTTTCAAAGTGTACGAGTATGCTTTAAAACCGTATACTTTTAAAATAAATGTTGGCAGCCTAGAAATAATGCGCGTATTGTTTCTTCTTTCCGGTTGTATTTTTTTTTTCGCAACTATGCTCCTAAAGTATCTTACGTAATTTTCCGTATTAGATATTATATTACGTTTGTATGTATATTCGTATATATATATATATATATATATATATAGTTCACTCGAAAAGTTTAACTTTTGTTTAGAATATAATAATATGATGAATCATATAATCAATATCTTGTTAAAAAAAATTGTTTTTTAAATCGTATGAATAAAGCTGATTAACTATATAAACTGCGCATAATGTGTATCACTCATATAGAGTTTTACGGTGTTTTTACTGTTTTTTAACGTGTCACACGAACGTAAAAATTTGTGTCATATATTATACAGTATTCGACTAATGAATCGGTTTTAAAAACTCTAAAAACAAAAAATGCGTTTATGAGTCTTTTTTTTTATAGATCAAAGTATGAAATACTTAATTTAAAAAATGACCGATTTCCGGAATTTTTTTTTTCTTGTGGTTTAGAAAGGAAAACAATCCGAAATCACACACAAAACAAAAAAAAATAAAAAATATATTAGATATACAGTTTGATTGTGAAAGCGAATTATTATTTTTCTCCATATTTTCGAAAATAATTTGTTAAAAATTATAAATATTATGTTTTATATAATAATTTAAATCTTATTATTATTTTCAAACATAAAATTTCAGTTCATTAAATTATATTGTATCAAATATACATTTTAAACATCGCCGAAATATTATATGTTCTCTTTGAACATTTTGAATGCAATCAAAAACATAATACGCCCGTTTATATTTCGTACACGAGACGCACACGCGTCATTTAATTATTGATTATTTATTTTAATGATTACTGTTAATTAATATTTGATACACAATTCAATAATTAAACTTATATAATAAATAAAATAATATAATAAATATATAATATTTAATCGTATTAATATATTTTCTATGTTTATAATATTATTACTATACGAGTGTTTTATGGACTTTTTTTTTCATGACATGTTATAATAAAATCGATTTACAATTCGTTTTGACGAATGCATTCTGCTAGACGCATTAAAAAAAAAATTATTTTTCTCTTTTAAAAACGATTTACGCTCTACACGCTCTTATACTTTTAGATACACGTATTACACAATTTTACGTTTATAATAGTTCGTATTATTCGTGAATTATGGTTGTAAAATATAAATATACGCGTACTTATAAAATACAAGTTTATGAAACGGCGTGATTTGGATTTAATTTTTCTGTATATTATAAAAATAAACGTTATACTTCTTATAAAAATGCAATCGCGTAAGATAATGATATATTGATATGACGCTGGTAGGGAAAAAGTAGAATTTCCGTAAAAATATGTTTAAAAAAAATAAGAAAAACGCGTTATACTCGATTTATATTCCACATTACTCATTAAACGTCACCCAAGCGTTCAGACATTGGAGTTTCGTCTAAACGCGTATTTCTTTTCATTATAGAATTATTTTCAAAAATCTGAATTTTTAAACAATTAGGTATTCATTTTTACGTGCGATGTCCTACTAAGCACATTATTCTCATGATGTATAGTGACTCAAATAACACTTATTTGTACGTACTGTTAAACTATGGAATTTCAATCGGCTTCATTACTCGCGTATGTTTTGTATATTTTTTTATGTGGATAAAATTTTAAAATCCTGTAATATTTTCAAATGAAGTTCTAAACCATTTCAAACAACGGATCTGTTATACGTACGCGTTTGGTATCCAGTCAAATAAATTCATTAATTAAGGACATTCATAATTGCATCGTTGGTAGCGCAATATTTGTGTAATTCCGATTTATATTATAGTATTATAAGGTATCATTTTATTTGCGTTAAAATGCTGATCGAGGATTTCAGTATAAGAAAGAGAAGAGAAATACGCGCGAATTTATTATAATCAATAAATCGGATTATTAAAAAAAAAAAATGTTTTATTGAATTTATTGTAAATTATATATATATATATATATATATGGCGAACGAGACGTCAAGTGCAGGCGCTTGTGTCGTAAACAGTATATGTAGAAGTCAACGATAATACGTTCATTGCAAAAAAAAAAAAAAGAACGTTTCAAATATTCTATTTTATATAATCCGCATATGATTGTCGCGCTGCAGAATCAGTACTAGTTTCAAAAACAGAATTTGTTTTCCAAGAAGTTTCGTCAAATCTGTACGGATGATGTAAATTTCGAATGCCGTATGGTAACTATAGAATTTACCTATATATAAACACGTTTTTTTTTTATTTTTATGGTAATACGCGTACGACTCGTGTGTAAAACAAAACCCGTTTTTTTTTTCCATGCGTTAACCTATAGGAATTATTTAGCCGGATTTTGTGCTTTGTTTCATAAATGATTTAAAATATTTAAATTTATACTAACAGATTTGGTCTTGAAAATACACGCGGTACATAACAACTATACGCATAACGTTATAACTGCGCTGATTTTTCGCTATTTTACTTTCGGTACACTTTTTTTTTTTTTCTCAAATTTATTATAACGCCGCGGGAATCTTGTTTGGCGTACGCGTACCGACAACAACGGTTTAATTAAACATTACGTTCTGTAAACCAAAACGAAAATATTAATATTATAAAGGAATTCAAATAAAATTCACCTTTCGGAAAATCTCGGTGGCATTTTTTTTTTTGTACATTCAATAAAAAATTAACAGTAATAATAACAGCGTCTCGGCGTACAATTTAAATAAACGAATCGAATCGTTTTCGAACTGTTTGTTTCGACGAATTTTGTTGTGTCTCGAGACGTTGTATTTTGCGTATATTATATGTATATATTGTTATTCGCATGTTTCAACAGTGTATTTCACGTATAATACGCGATATTGTAAAACGCGGGTTTTCGCTAAATCGAGTGGGCGTGTAATAAACAAAGGAAGAATATCCGAGCTCAGTGTTCGTGTCTTGTAATAGTGTTTACCGTATACATTATATATATATATTATATATACCAGTATATGGAGAAAAATACACAGTAAAATCAATAACTCGATCCTTATACGATTATTGGGCGCGTATAAAATACGAATTCTATACAAACATAATATATATATATGTACGTGAATATATAAAATCAAGCCAAAGAGTATTATGAATATAGAATAAAGAAATGTATATAGGAGTCGTTGTATTAAATTTGTGTTCGTTTTTATTACCGATTTCGACAAAAAACCATCGTGGCGGATATTAAGCAAAAAAAAAAAAAAAATACAAAATTATACGAAAACAGAACAATAAAAACGAACAGAATTACATGAAGTTTAAAAGCCATCTGAAAATATACACAGGTTAGGATTAATTCATGTGATATAAATTAAAACTTTTCGTACAAATTCTTCCTCTCTTTTTAAACTTCACTTACTCAACCTAAACTAACCTAACCTAACCTAACCCACCCTCACATAATCTCGCGTATCTACATATAACACGAGCTCACATAAGAAGGAATTGTCTTATATACCATTACTAAATTTAATAATACGGAATTATATTTTAGAGAATGTGAGAATTGAACCCGTGGTATTACTTATCTGTAGGACGACATTAAATGAATAAATTTCAGATCTACAGTAAAACATTGAGCAATATATTTAATCAATGATTTTAGAGATCGGCATATCGTTGAACACCAACAGTAGTCAAATATGTTTACGGTTTATGCCATCACATCACTAACATCAGAATATCATCAATCACTATCATCGAACAAGAACGGGCCTTAATCTTAAGGATTTCAGTCATCACTATCACAATTATACCATAACGAAACTATTATTATACTTATATCGTAAATTATTTTCTATTATCATGCTTATATATTAAAATCAATATATTATTACTAGAATATAATGCCTAACAACTAATAATGTGCAATTTATATATGTATATATGATTTTTAATAATATTGATATATTTAAATGGCATATAAAGATAATTATTAATAATGTTTTTTATGTTTCAGACAGCTGTTGAGTAATATACGAGTATATATATATATATATATTTGAAAATAGATAATAATTTTAAATGATATTATTATTATTATTATTATTTTTAAATATTATTACCCGACAGATTATTCAACGGTGAGTACAATAAGTATATGTACGGGTATAATGATTTCTTCTGATCATTCAAAGATCGGGTTATGAACATAAAAAAAAACAACAATTAACATAATATAATAGGTGTATATGATAGCTCGATACATACGTTGACATACAGAGTTTATATGATAAATATGGTTTTAAAAACTATTTTAATATTTATTGTTTTGTAAATATTTATATACTGTAGGATATAAATTTCATTGTTTTATATTATTTTGTGTATATATATATATATATGTGTGTGTGTGTGTGTGTGTGTGTGTGTGTGTGTGTGTGTGTGTGTGTGTGTGTGTGTGTGTGTGTGTGTGAATATGTGTGTATTTAATATTATTTATAATTTAACTTATATATATATAGATATTATTAATAATATTTTATTATGTTTCAGATGGCTGTTGAACATAAAATATACATACAATGTATATTATACGAGTACTTGTAAATTGAATTTGTATAAGTTGTAAAATAAAAACATATAATTGTCGAAGATTAAATTAATTTTTATTCAGAAAAACACATAAATGCAATTTAAATATTATTTATAAACCATTTTCTTAATGCAAAAATTTTATAAAATGTACAATGTTTAGGGTTTAAATTCATATGAAAAATACAACAAGGTAATCCGTCTTCGACGCATAGTTGATTCAATCGAGGGCAACCGAGTTCTTCAATGTTTATAACAGTTACGTGTGGAATGAAGTTGTTGATAATTTTCGTTTTTGTTCTCCTTTAACGTAAATGTTCTCAAAGTTTAACGAATTTAATATTCTATCGATTTCTTCGTACTCGACATCTCCGTATTCCATTGAAAGATCATGGTAATGCTGTTCAAGCCATTTATTTGTTCTTTGACTCTTTGCGTCTTGTGTGTTGTTACAGTGTTTGAAAATCCAGTGTTGAGCTGACCAAGTGTCGGTATCGATAACCGACATTTCTTTAATAAGGTATTTTAAGTTTGTTCCAAGAATACATTGAATATCTAGTATACCCGATGACATTGCACGTCCTGTATCGTTGATTTTAATATTAAGGAAATATAATTATATAATAATATTAATATAACACGACTTGTATGGATCACATGAAACACACTAAATGCATAGACAACCGCCAGACAGAAAATAATATAACGTTTCTAAATTCTATTGCTTACGTCTGCCTGGGTATGTATTGACACAGTGTTGATATTTAGAAACGTACTGAATTAAAAATAATGACTATACTGTCTGATATAGAGAGATATTAGTGCGTTAATAGGTGTGGGTAAACATTTTCAGAAATCGAATTCTCGTATTTACGATAAATGTAAAATAATGATGGAAATAATATATTTCTTGTATATATGTTCACACTCGTAAGTAGAACAATATTGGTGACAAAAAATAATATAAATCGATTTCTCGTCTTTTTACGATAAATACGTATAACATTAAATATATTTCATGTACACTCGTTAAGCATTTTTTTCTAATAATTTAATTTTCTACATGCGATATCAACTATTATGATAGTACATTTGACACACACACTCTCACATAAATATATATTTACCTATATATACATATTTATGACATTGATGCAAACATATTGTTAATTATACTTGATGCAAAAATAATGGCAATACCGTCTTATATAACATAGTCATTTTAACAATATTATTATATGGGGTTAAACATTTTTCAGAAAAATAAATCGATTTCTCGTGTTTTTATGAAAAAATACATTTAGTATTAAATATTTTTTATGTACAGTGTACTTTCGTTTAGCAGCTTCCTAATAATTTTAGTTTCTACATATATACAATACAATATTATCTAATTATGATAATGCATTTAACACATATACATGACTTATATGTAAAGTATATCCAGATTGATTTTCACCCAAAATATTATAAGACCATATGTACAGGTGATAATATTAGATAATTTTAGACAAATGTCTAAAATAATAATCTAAATAGAAGGATAATCAATAAGAACTTTGTAAATAATTATTAAATAAAAATATGCTTTTTTTAATAATATATGTTATGAAATAGTATTTTGTACATAGAGTTATTTAAAATTGGAAAATAATTCTCGTGATGTTTTCCATTGAGGTGGTTGATAAAAGTTGATAGGAGATGGTGGCGGTGATGGCGACGGTATTTTGTGTAAATTGAAAATTGTTGGTCCATCGTTCTCGTCTTCAGTTCGCGTCTGTGATAAATAGTTTGGTGATGATGGCGGCGTAATTAATCTTAGAGGTCCGTCATACTGATCGCACAGCTAACAAAATAAATCGGACTAAGTATCGTACCTATAATATTATAAATATAATTATTTTGTATTACCTGGGTTGAGTTATTATTTTCCATCTGTTGTATCCAACGTTGGGCTATTTGACTGCTAGCTAATAATTTGAGTTGACTAATAAAACTTGTATCATTTTTCGAAATTGGTTGTACCGTCTTATCTTGATCGTTCTTAATAACTGCAATCATTTTTTCTACGTTTGCCGATGTATGATTTTGAAAATTATTCGTAAAGTAAGCGGTTATCTGATCAAATTGTTGAATCACTATAGGTCTAACGAAATTTGATTTTCTCTCTATTGTTTCGAAAATACTCCATTCTAAATTTTGTAGTGTTAGCAGATCCTTTCGACCGAGTAATACACGACACCCGATTTGAGATTTAGATTCTATAACAAGCGTATTTTGTCCGCGATAAACCATATTAGATAGTATTATATCATCAGTATTTAAAAACACTGTTTTTATTGTTTGCGGCGAATCCAATATAAACGACAGAATATTTCCCATTATGGAAAATATACTGTTTAAGAAATCCGGTGAAATAACTATATGACGTGAAGGTGTTATAATTTGAATCGTCGTATAAAATCGGTTTGTCGGATCGAGACCTATGATTAAAAATGTGCGTCCGATAAAGTCCAGTATGAATACTGACGAGTCGATGAGCTGGCTAGGTGGTTTTGGTGCGACGTACTTGTACACTTCTTTATTTGAACCGGTCATTATAGTAAAATAAGTTAAACACTTTGTAAAGAAAAATAGACGTGTTTGTCACTCGGTGAATAGTGTGCGATTAAATGTTAACCATATTATGATGGTGAAAATGTACATTACTGTAATAATGAATAATTATTTTCCACGAATCAATAATTTCACTTTTAATATGAATATATGTAACCATACCGATAATCGTTATTAACATGCATGTATATATTCGCATTGAAATATAATTTTTAAAATTATAATATATTTAACAAGGCAGGGGAAGAGGGGTTAAGTATATACCTACGGCGGTAATAGTTGTTAGTATAGTTAAAATAGATGGGTTACGTAATCGTCAGGTATTACGATGAATAATATTTAAATATATAAGTAAAAATAATATAATAGAGGCATGTACAGTTTAAGTATAGTGGTATGGTTTGAGATAGTAGTGGAGAAGATCGATAAGAAGAATAATCACTGATAACAAGTCATCGAAAAGGATTATGATAGTACATAAGTATATAATAATGATTGTGTTAATACTCATAGGTACAAGTTATTGTCAATTTCGATACATGAGATAAATCGTTTTCTCATATTTTTACGTAAACGATAAATTTATTTCGTGTACAGCGTACACTCGTTAACCACTTTTCTTAATAATTTTAGCTTCTATATACGATATAATATTATGATAATGTTTGGTGGGGAACCGTTTTATAAGTGTATTCCGAGTATATTTCTCGGAGTATATCTGACAGCGATCATTACATATAATATACATGTGTTACTATATTTATTTTAAATATTTTTCGGTATTATATACATTACTTTTCACATATATTAGCAATGGTGTGAGAGTCCGGTTGGATAAATATACTATAATAATATTATTATTTTTTCAAAACATAAATGTAATATACTCGTATTAGGTAATTATAAATTTCAGAAATAATAATTTAAATACGATCGCACGCGTTCATATTATATTATACGAGTACATAGTATAATGAATATTGTAAAACGATATTAAATAGTATTGAATCTACTTTAGAATATACACATATACGTTATTATTTTTTTATTAAGAGTTCTTAGCCAGAAGTTATTACACATATACGTTATATTTATATTGAAACGTACTTTAACATATGTTTATATAGGCATGTTGTTTAAAATTGAAAGTAAAAATAATTTATAATTATATTGTTTTAAAACGTTCTTTATTATTCATAGTTACGGTCTTATATCAGGTATATAATGTAGAGTGTAGGAATATTATAATTTTTAAAAGTAAATAAAAACGGTACTGAATCGTAAACGTAATATATATTTTATTGAATACCGATATTGTATAATATTAATCGTCTCTTTACAAATAATAATAATAATAATGAAAATAAAACAAACAAAAATAAATAATTTTAAATCATAAAACTTAAATATTATTTATACTCAACATAAATTTATTGATTTCATCGAAATCCTCACCCCATCCCTCGAACTTATCCATATGAATGTTCAATTCTTCATCGTCCTCACATTCCATATTTAACTGTAAAGATCCGTCATTTAAAATGAAATTATTGAATGAATTGTAAGTCTCCAGTGGTATCGACAATTGTTGCGGTGGCGTATGTAAATTATATAGTGAAGACGAGAACATATCCGGAGATAATTGTTCTCGTGGTGGAATATGCATGCCATTCTCCAAAAATTGATCTGGGTTGGGTATCAACACCGCTATCTGAATAATCTTGTGTCTATAAATTATGTATATATTAATTGTTTTATTGTTTTTTCAATATAATACTTACTATTTCACCATATTCATACACGGGATACTGTGACCAGCTAAATTCTCCCAGCTGATTATCATGTAAAAATTCAGGCTCTTGTTTCATATTCTGTATAATATTAAAATATTCTACACTATTAAATCCCGGTGTGTTAGGCATCTTCGAAAAATAAAATATGTGATATTACTTACGTATATATTAAAATCTTATAATGAGTGTATATATTCTAAATACTATATATATATTTTTAGCATCAACCGAATGCGGTGGTGACTAAATTTACATTACTGTAATAATGAATAATTATTTTCCAAGAATTGTTACTTTCCATTAACATATGTAACCACATTGGAATGTTATTTTTAAAATAATATATTTTAATATACAAGTAATACGAGAGGTGGAAGGAGGTGGGGATGTACGTTTAGGTTAATTATATACCGACGGTGATGATAGATGATAGGAGTAATGATAAATAATATTTTAATATACAAGTGTAAGTAATATTATGTGAAGGTGTATATGTGAAGGTGGGAAAGGTTGGTGAGAAGAATAATCACTGATAATGAGTGATTGAAAAGGATTATGATAGTGGTATTTGTTAGTGATAAGAGAATTGAATTGATATACTACGTAATAGGTGAGTATTGATAAGATATTACACGCAAGTACAAATAATATGAGAGGGGTATGTTTAGTATAAGTATAGCGGTATGGTCGATAAGAAGAAAATAATCACTGATAACGAGTGATTGAAAAGGATTATGATAGTAGTAGTATTTTGATAGTAATAAGAGAAGTGATTATATATACTACATCAGTATGACGCGTGAATTTCAAAACAAAATTCAACATTTTTGCATATACGAATATTGTATTTACACCGAGGGCACCCTCCTCCGCCTTGTCGTGCCGTAATTACGCCACTGTGGTATTTGTTAGTGATAAGAGAATTGAATTGATATACTACGTAATAGGTGAGTATTGATAAGATATTACACGCAAGTACAAATAATATGAGAGGGTATGTTTAGTATAAGTATAGCGGTATGGTCGATAAGAAGAAAAATAATCACTGATAACGATTGATTGAAAAGGATTATGATAGTAGTAGTATTTTGATAGTAATAAGAGAAGTGATTATATATACTACATATAAGATAGGTATTGATTAGGTAAGTGTAAATAATATGGGGAGGGTGTGGTGTTAGTGTTAAATGTCGACAAAAAGAAGAATAATCATTGATAACAAGTTATGTTATATAATAGTGGTAGAGGTTTATAGCAAGACATTTTTAATGATAAAAACTGATAAAAAGGTTGGTTTATGATAAGAAAAAGATAACAAGTGATTGATTTTGGGGCGGGTTAGGTTATAGTATAACGATAGTGATAAGATATATTGGGAGGATCGGGAAATGATAAGAGATAAGGCTAGTGGTAATATCAGTGATAAAAATCTAGCTCCGATATAACATAAAGTGTAATGATAAGGCTAGTGGTAATATCAGTGATAAGAATATTAGGATATATGTATTTTAATATATGTACAAGAATCATGAAAGGGGGGTGTACGTATATGGTGGAGGTATGGTTAAAATATACAGATTACGAATATGAGAGGGGTATTTGATAGTGATAAAAGATAAGAATATAGGGTTGATATATATATTTTAATATATGTACAAGAATCATGAAAGGGGGAGGGGTGTGCGTATATGGTGGAGGTATGGTTAAAATAAATAGATGATAACGAGTGGTATTTGACAGTGATAAAAGAATTGATTAGATAAATATTGATATTGAGTTGGAATATATACGAGAAGTGAAGTAGGTTGATAAGAAATTTGATAACACGTTAATTTTAATGATGGTAATGTCTGATAGTGATAAGAGAAACGGTTAGATATGCTACGTGTTCGCATAGTAGAAGTATAGCGGTATGATCGATAAGAAGAATAATCACTGATAACGAGGGAGATTGAAAAGGATTATGATAGTGATAAGAAATGCTACGTGTTCGATAAGACATTATATACAAGTGTAAATGTTGGTGAGAAGAATAATCACTGATAACGAGTGATTGAAAATATAGTGATAAGAGAAATTATTAGATATGCTACGTGTTCGCATAGTAGAAGTATAGCGGTATGATCGATAAGAAGAATAATCACTGATAACGAGGGAGATTGAAAAGAGAAGTGAAGGTTGATAAGAAATTTGATAACACGTTAATTTTAATGATGGTAATGTCTGATAGTGATAAGAGAAACGGTTAGATATGCTGATAAGAAGTATAGCGGTATGATCGATAAGAAGAATTCACTGATAACGAGGGAGATTGAAAAGGATTATGATAGTGATAAGAAATGCTACGTGTTCGATAAGACATTATATACAAGTGTAAATGTTGGTGAGAAGAATAATCACTGATAACGAGTGATATAGTGATAAGAGAAATTATTAGATATACTACGTGTTCGATAGTAGCAGAGCAAATTATGGATATTATATAAAGTAAAAAGAGTTAAAAACAAAAAACTAAAAAAAAGGAAAGAAAAGAAATTGTGTAAACGCAGTGAAATTAAATTATGAAAAGAAAACGACTATGGTATTTTATTAATATCATTTAATATGTATGTATATATACTGGTATGAAATTTTATTTTTCTAATTTGTTTGCATATTTAAAATTCATAATATTTATATAATTCTTCTAAAAGTGTATTTATATACATTAAACGTTTAAATCGTCCAAGTCGTTATATTTACGAGTATATCGAAATAGTAATACGTAGTACGATTATTTGCTAAAACTATACGCGTTTCGCGTGAAATTTGTTATTCATATTGGCTAATTTCAAATTTTATTTCAGATACACATATTATATATTGTTTTAACATTTCTATTCGTTTTATTAACATAAAATTTATTACGACTACATATTATTATTCTGAGTTCGTAAATTCAAGGATAACCCGCAGGATAATTAAATTTGTTAAATATAGGTATAATTTCGGAAATCGTTGTAATTTACGTTTCGTTTGGTTTATTGTATCATTATTGGTGTGCCGCTAAACGGCAGTGAAATTTAAAGGCATTTTCCAAAAGTCTTCAATCCACGCGTGTCTTTTTAATGATTTTTTTTTTAATACGAAATCCTCGGCATTTCTGTCGGTAACGCGTGATATTTATGCATCCGATTGACCTCGTATCGAGAAAAAGTGGTCGTATTATACTTACCGTAGTAGACAATAATTATAGTGTCATAAAATTTGATTTGTACATCTTTGTACGTTTTAAATTACACGAATATAGTAATATTATATAACCCTCGTTTATTTATTCGCATATTTTTTTGTTGAATCGTTTAACGCATCGCGGATTATAAAAAAAAAAAATGAAACACGATTATTTTATCGGAAAATATTCGTGAGAAATATTATTGCGTTTTCGGTGCGTAACCCCACATTTCACAGGGATTTATGCGCGTAAATTCAAATCATTATAATATTGTAATAATTACGCGCAAATACCCGATAAATTTATAAAACATAATTTCCATAATAATAAAAATGTTTGTAACAGTATACGCTGCACGCACTATATATATATATATATATAAGTTTCGCGTGAGATAACAAAGATATTTTATATAAAATACCGAAACAGATTAATCGCTACGGACGTTATTGTGTTTATAGAGCGAAATGATATAGCTAAATGATTATCCGTTGTGCGCGTATAATATTTATCGCGAAACATCATTTAACCGCGCGCAATCGTGTATTTCTATCTATCTGATTAATCCGCTATAATAATATAATAATCCGAAGTATTTCAGATCCGTTATTTCAATAAGTTTTAACGATTTTTCTTCTTCTACGAATTTACTACGAAATCGGCGTAAAAACTAGAAAAGTGTTTTACTGATGCCTAATTTAAGATAAAAAAAATAATAATAATAATAAATCGTAACAAGAGTCGTGGTAATCGATGGAATCATGGAAATCGGTAATATTGGTTATATACGACCGATCGATCGATTTTTGGTTAAATTCCACGACGTTGTCGTAATTGTTTTCCGGTGTATGGAATAGTAATCGACAATAGTGGTATGATTTATCGTAATTAATGTTTTGTGTTTTTAACGAAAAAAAAAAAACGACGAAATGTTATTACTAATAATATTTCTATTGCAAACATAAAAGTAATCGTTTATTTCGCGATACGGCGTTTGTGGATTCGAATAGTACCGGACGATTTTGACTTGAAAAAAGTTGTAATACGAGTGCTGCAAATAACAATTTTCTGCGCGTTTACGTTGCAAACTGGTTTTTCAGGTGCGATTCATAAATAATATAAAAAAAAAAACTTGTAACGGCTTAAGATTTATTGCGAAAACTTGGAAAATTGTGTCCCCAGGAAATTTCACGTAAGCAAAAAAAAAAAAAAACTCCTCTTAAACGGTTATTTTTCGGCAAGAGAATTTAAAAAAATTCCAGTCGTCGCGGATAAAAATGTACAATTAAAAAAGAAAAAAAATCGATTATTAGAACTGCAACAGAAGACTGCATCAGCTGTTGGATTTCTTCCGGTCCACCGGATTTCAGCGAATACACCGCAGCGGTATTGTTCGAAATATAATATATTTTACAATAATAAAAGGAAAAGGGTTTCACATATAAACAAAATAAAAAAAACTATTATTTTCAGTGCGTATATGTACATAAATGACGATTGCCAGTCGGATATTTGAATAATTATAGTGATTATATCGTGTTCGGTCGAAAACACGCATGTATGTAATATTATGTAAATCTCGTATAACGTTCGACGTGAGCACAAAAAATAATCTCCAAAAAAAAAAAAATCATTTCGATGATCGTATTTAATATAACAATAACAATCCGTTCAAAAATCCCAGTATAGAATAAAATTGATTTTACACGTCGAGTAAAATATTAACAGGGTTTACTCCACGCGAATTCGTTAATATCGTATACGAGCGGAAAAACAATAATTAATTCCCGAATGACATTACAATTCGAATAAAAATTTGAAAATGTAAATTTAACGCCATTTCGTCTCGTATATTGATTAGACGAAAATTCATAGCGTATACAGAGCTCTGCTTTATCTCGTCAAGAATACGACATAATTTCCACGGTTAGACATATGTACGTCTTGAATTCGTTCATGCAAATGTATTCGTAAAACGGCGTTGTATCCGAAATGTTTTTATATTAATTTTGCGGTTAAGCCTGCACGGCTATACGGTCGGTGAGCGAAAAAATACGTGTTGCAAATTTGTATAACGGTTAAAGTGAAAAATGAAAAATAAAAAAAAAAATTACAATATTCCAACTGCGTAGTTTTACGTTTTCGACGTGTACCGTTCGAATAAAACCTGTAAATACGTGTAATATAATATGACAAATTATATATTTATATAAATTATTGCACTTATGGTACACGAAAATCGAACTCATTTCTCTGATGTTCACGTGTATCGTTGAATTTGCGCGATTTATTTGAAGCCTTACCCAACACATTTGACGTGTTATAATTAATTCGGTGTGATCGAGTCTCTCTCATAGACCGTCCCGTTTACCATTTGCTTATATAGAAACGAAATCCGTATAATCGCTTTCTCGACAATTTTCTTTTAAAAACTCGTTAAAATTAATAAAAGATTGATTGATTTCAAAAGTATTTTCTGAATACGTTGGTGTACCTTAAATTTATATATTTTAACGTAATACGGATTATGAAAAAACGTGATTAACAATATTAGATAAACAAATTTTTGGCTTTCTTCGAGGAAAAAAAAAAAATATAAATTGTCACTCGGAACATTTCGTTTTCTAATACCGCTGAACCCTATAAACGATATTTATTTCCCCAATATTGCAATAATTGTACCGTGATTTAATTAGGTCCGAGTACGAGATTACGGATGTTTTTCGTATTTTGTATAGTTTACACTTTACACAGTGTCCTTAATACAACCCTAACGAAGTGGAATTATGTTCAAGTGGGCCGAAAATGGAGCCAACCCCCTCGGCTTATGAAATATCCACATCGGCGAGTAATAACAAAAAAGAAAGATCTATTAATGTATCGAGACCGAATGCTGATGTAGAAAAGGAAGAACAACGTGCATGGAACGTAAACGAAATAACAGTAAAACGAGAAAAGAAAGTAGTTACCAGATAGCGTTACGACACAACATAGAGGGCGTGGCAGAAAGGCGCATATAAATAGCGGTGAGTCTCAAACACACGCACACACCGCAGTCAGACGCGAACTACATTGTTCACGCGTGACCGCCGTGACTACACTGAGCGGTCCGATGGTTTCGGACCGCTATTTATAAGCGCCTTTCTGCCACGCCCTCTATGTTGTGTCGTAGCGCTATCTGGTGACTACTTTCTTTTCCCGTTTTATTACGGTCGGCTGACGCGCGTATATGCGAGTGTTTAATTTGACGCTGTCCGAGCGACCGATCGTACGCGCGTACGCAAACTTTATTATTTATTTTTTTTATAATTATTATTATTTCGCGTATTTCAATGAAATAAAATGAACGTAAGTATTCATCTTTCCTCGTTGTACACTCGTTTACAGATTTCGTGTGAGCTCGTCCTATACGAATAGAATATGGTAAAACAATAGTATCGGGTAAATTAAAAATATGTTATAATATATTTACACTAGCCGTTACACCGAACAATCGATTCGTTAAGGCCAAAACACTGATTTTGGACCTCTTTTTTTTAAGCGTTCGAAACGAATATTATTTTATACAATATAAATATTATGAACCGATTTCTTTACACTAGTAATGAACAATAATATTGTACTTTATTAAATAATTATATGATATTATAAATTATACGCGTCTCGAGGAGGAAGGAGGGAACACAAATCTAAAGGTTTTTAAGACGGTGTAGGGACTTTTATTTTCGTTGTGTAATCTCATTATACCTGTAGTAATTGTGAAATTTTGTGTGGCCCAACGAGATTTTCTCGGTAGCTCCCGGGAACAATACGGTAGTGAATATATATATATACATATATATTTGAACTCGGATCAGTTTATGAATGAAAACATAAACAATAAAAATACAATTAATTATTTGTATAAAATATAATACAGCGACGACTTTCTCGATTAATAATATTTATAATATGTCAATGAGTGTACAGAGGATATTGTACATGGAAAAAATAAATAAATAAAAACGTTCGAGTGCCAACACTATTACTACTCGATAAATATTACTCGTCTTTCGTAAAATTTTTATTTTTACACAAATAATTTCTATTCCCACTTATCCGTCATACACTGTCAACTTATAATATTTATAATTTGTTGTATAAACATCGGCTCAATGTCATGTACAACATATTGTGCAACCACTCGTGGATATCTGTGTCCGTGATAAACCACATAAAATTATCCGCAAAGTATAATAAATTACACCCGTAGGATTATATTTGGATATTATATGATTCGATATAAATTTAATATACTAATTAATATACATTCTCGAATTACAACGCGAGATTTTTCTCGGTAATAAAAAAAAAGCTAAGTCCGTTTAATACGCGTACATACGCTCCTTTTTTTCAAAGATAAAGTATGAAACATACTCACGCTATTCGTCAGTTCTTTAAATTTGGCTATATTATTTTTATCTAATTTTTATACTTAACAGTATTGCACAACGCCTCTTCACAATATACATACACACACCCAAGTGCATACGTATAAAATGTATATTGACACTTGTTTCTCCCCACCCCCATTATTATTATACGGCGATTGAGCGATATAACTGGTATAGACCGGAACGGTGCGCAAACTATTTTTGATCCACAACCACCGCATTTATTCATCCCGATTTAAGGGTAAAGGATAAGGTTAATTTTAAGCTATACGATATTTTTTTACATTTAATCCGAAATATAAATATTAATAGCGCGTAATTATTACCTGTCCTCGAATTTCAGATGTGATTCTCAGTTGGGTTTTATATTTGAGACACTGCTACTCTTTAAATAATATGTGCTTCGACGTTCAATCTGGATCGATATCGGTTTTTTATTATCCATACAGCTGAAAATTTGTACATAAAAAAAACAAGTAAAATCGCTTCGGATTGTTTTGAGATAATTTTTGTTTATTTCAGATTCAATGGAAATCAAAAACGTATCACGTGCGTTTTCCTGAAATCCTATACGCAGATTTTCATCTAATGGAAATTTGTGAGAACGCGCCTGATGATAAATTCTTCGCTTATTTTTAAATTTCGTGAATTAATTTCATTCGATATTAAAAGAAAATAGATTTCTTATTGACCGTAGATTTTTTGCCGAGAAATCTTCAAAACCGTTTATTAAACGGTTTGTTTGTAAATTTATCAGACGATTTTTGTTGTTGTTTAATGTCCGTATCATAATTACTGATCAATTGTGATAAACACGAAAACATTTCAAAATAGTAATTGTTGATACAGTTTTTCCGCAGTAGTATTTACTTTTCAACAGCATTGATTTTATCAGAAAGAATTAGTGTTTTGGCCGTGTAATACTTAAATTTCAAACAATTTTATTTATCGAATACATCGGTAAGATGACTCAAAGTCGTTCGTCTAAATTGGTGTTCTGCAAAATGTATTTTTTACGTTGTTGGAAGAAAAATTCGCCCAAACTCCGAGCCATTTAATCGATTCAATAAAACTTGTTTTAGTAAAAATTATGATATGACACGACCGTTGTTTGCGTCGCATCTTGTATGCTGCAATCACACGGTCACTGCAGGTCGATACGAAATAATTTTACGAGATCACTTTTTCATTTGGTGTTAAATTTTTGGTCATTCCTCAACTCCAGGTTGTGCGCTATTGGTACAGTCTGTACATAGACTTATGATTCACTCGGAAGTTTTTAACAGCCGTGAATAATATTATCATTGCGATAAAACTGTACGCTAATGTAATTTATTGCGCAACGATTTACACACACACACAAACTATATTATTACATCGCGATCGTTAAACTCGTAGAAATAGGGATGCTCGTCGTCATTACGGTGTGTGTATACATAAGAGGTGTGTTCATTAAAAAATATCCAGTCTATTCTTACGTGAACTATAATAACGTTATCACTAAAGGTATTGTATATATAAAAATAAATGAGAGCTGATTCCCAGTAGATTTGAAAATAAAATTCGAGTCGTTATCTGAAATCAGTCGAAAACCGTGCGCTTTTATTTGCCAAGACGTATATAAAACCGCGATAATATAACTGAACAACGTGTGTGTATTACGTTTTGTTTTTAAACTGGTAAAAAGTGCTAGTGGAAACTTTCGAATGGCTTAGAGATAGTGACTTTAAGATAAAGTGACTTACGGCTGGTTTAAACGTTTCAAAGAAGGCTGAACTTCCATTAAAGGCGACCTATTATGTTATGTGAGCCCTTCATTATCACGAACAGATTATAACGTTGTTCTTGTACAAAAAAATAAAAAATAAATAATAATAAAAAATTGAAAACAGTTGACGATTGACGGTCAGAGAAGTAGCAAATGATACTAGCACTTTCTATACACAAACAATTTTCGGCATCTAAAAAATTAATCACATATTCTAATATTCACATGACTTGGTCCCGTGTGGCTTTTTTTCCTATACTCAAAACTACCGTCAAAGGCCAGAAATTCGCGGACGTTTGACACGCATTTGAAAGAGTTTTATGGCAATAAATTTGAACGGACCAAAGAGGACTTTGGAGACGTTGCTAAACCTCAGACGGTACTGTATCGAAACAAAAGGTCGTTAAACGCGAACCATACAAACATTGTATGCAGGGGTGTGCGAAGTTTCAAGCAGGCCATTTTGAAATTTCACTAGGCCATATAAAAATATTTTATATTTAAATCTTGTACAAGCATAAAGCTCTGAAAAAAAAATTATATTTTAAATAAGCGGATACCGGCTTATTAAAGCTTAAGTAAAGCAAATACGTTTCCAGGTTTTTCTAGATCGATATTGTTATAACTTCTTCTTTTTCAACATTAAGTACCATTAGCAAAGCAGGCCAATTGGGACTATATTAAAAAGTAAGGGGTGCAACCGCACACCCTGCCCTCCCCCAAATGACGCCCCTCATTGTATGTAACTTAAATGTATAATTTATAATCCGTTTTTTGTCCTTAATAAACTTTTAACGGTTTAGTAGATAATTTTTTTTGTCATTCTAAATAAATATTATATCGCCGTAATACGGACGTAATTATTGAACTTTAACTGTGACGATATTAAAGTACCATATTATGAATCACGCGACGTTTAAAGAATTGTCCGTATAGTATATTTCGTAGTTTGTGGTCTAAACGCGTAATAAATACATTTTAATAGTGTTCGAAATAATACTGGATGTTTAACTCAAAGTAGTTTGCGAGCACCGTTTAAAAAATATTTCAAATAATGAAATTAATTGACAAAACAAAATTTTCCTGTTTTTCTTTTAAATGGAGTCGTTTATACGTTAATATTTATTGTTACACGGTGTCCGGAGATAAACTTAACCAACAATTGGCATTAATCATATACAGAATAATCAATAGAGATCTAATAACCCTAACAGTGAGATACGTTCGTGTTTCGATGCGTTACATAATATACGGACGACCAAAAGACGACAATATTTATATGATATAATATATATTTTTGAAACAAATATATAAATGAAAATACGGACGAATGTGTCATGTTGGTTAGTTCGACGCCAGGAAAATGCTCATAAGTATTGTATATGTGCGCATTATTATTTTTTTATGAAAACCGAATATCATACGCGATATACGTCAGCAGCCGTGTATATAAAGTGTAAGCACCGCAGAGTAAAATACTGCAGTGTATTACGACGTTGTGTGTATTAGATTACACAAATAATAATAAAAAAAATAAAAAAAAAACTCTTATATAAAATATGTAAACACGTTATCGAATATCAAGTACGCGGTATTTTTTAAATTTAGCGTAATTAACCATATTGCGAAATCAGTATTTAAAAAAAAAAATAATAATAATAAACAACATAATGTATATACTCAAATGTATCGTTTTCTATCTATAACACACGTATTATAACATTAAAAATAAAAAATAAATGTGTGTGTGTGTATGTGTGTGTATCAACGATTTTTTGATCGATACCTAATTGCAGCATATTAAATTAATATTATATTTAATTATCATATTTAATTGTTTTTTTTAAAAATATTTTTTCTAAAATATAATAATGTATTTACCGGATTTACATATAACACACTACATAAACGCGTATACGTACACACGTATTCAGTTAAAAGTTTATTTCGGAATATAGTCGGATATTAAATTGTTTCATAATATTATTAGTTTTTACTTTACTTCCATTTTTTTTTTTTATAAACACAGTATTATATAGCTCACAGTTACAAGAATAATAATATCAATAATAATAATAATAATAATAATAATAATAATAATAATAATAATAATAATAATAATAATAATAATAATAATAAACGATTGATATAATATTAGCTGTTGAAATTAATAATTTTTACATGGGTATGCGAAATAATAAAGAAACCGCCCACGAAATGTCTACTAAAAAAAAAAACCACACCATAACCATAGCCGCGTCTTTTATTTTATTCGAAAAAAAACGTTTTATAATAGTCGGGGGTTAGTATACTATTATTGGATTAATATTAAAAATATTCATATAGTTATATTATGTATATAGTGACATATTTTCATATAATCAGTTATCATATCGATCTTCTTTGAAAAAAACCATTACTAATAATAATCCATTCTGCTTTAATCCGTAAACACTTCGCAGTTATTTTTATATTGAATTCATCGCGTCGTATTGCGCGAGCGTTTCGTACACAATATATAATATTTTGTTTTTTATTTCCGTAAACGAAAAACAATAAAAAAAAATATATATAAATAATGAGAAAAACTCGTTTTACACTATGTACGATATACCTGTATAGTTAAATTCGTTGAAATTGTTTCGTGCGTTTATGTGTGAAATAAAACAATTATTTATTATAATTGTTTCGGACGATTAAGATAATTAACATTGAATTATTATAATTGCGTTTGTTCTCATAAGGAAAAAAAATATCCCATTTACATCCAACTGTCAAACAAAAGCGTAATTGACAAAAACAATACGAAACGGAAGAAAACGAATCAAAAAAAAACAAAACAAAAAAAAAAATACATATATTTTATAATAATTAAATAATCAATTGTAAAAATAAAACGCTTCTTCACACCGTGTACGCGGTGCAGATAGGTACGCGCGCACGGATAAATACGATCAATCAAAATTGATACGCTTTAAAAATAATAATTTTGATACGTCGAAAATATGAATAGTACCGAAGAGAGTGAGTTCAAAAAGAGCTGAGTTTTCGAAATTTATGAATAGTAAGTAAAGTCTTAATATACACCCTAAGCGCCAATGTCGTAGCCAGAAATTTATTTTGGGGGGCACTAGATTTTTTCATCTGTTATAATCATTCTAAAATACATCAACTTATTAGTGGCTTAAATTTATATATATATATATATATATAATTTCGGGGGGGCACGTGCCTCTAGTGCCTCCCCTAGCTACGGCACTGCTAAGCGCGTATTTCCGCAGCAAACAAATTATTTTTTTTTACGTGGGTTTAGACAGTCGTCTGTAAATAAAATTCCTGTAATCTAAAACGATACCGATTTCGAAAATTTAAAAAAAAATAATAATCGCTTATAGAATTTTACGATATATTTGAAATAGTTTGTTGACTTTGAAAAAAAAAAAAAATCAATGTAAACGAGAAAACCCGGATTTAGTTCTGAATATTCGTTATATTATAGTCGAATATACTTTAACATAAACAGAAACAACCGATTGTCTAAATCGAATTCTAAAGCGGAATTTCTCATAATAATCCCGAAACGGAACAACTTATTTCGAACACATTTTGTAGCTTTATATACGGAATTAAAATTATTTAAAAAAAAAAAAAATTATTATTTTGTTAACTTTTACAGCGACAAAACCGAACAAATTTTGGTCAATTCATATTCAAACACAATATAGGCTATATTCTTATACAGTAACACAGTAAAATATTAGTGATTTTAATACAAGTCGCGCGGTTTCAATGAGAAATTCAGGTGCCTCGTGAAACTGTCAGATCGCGTTCATTATTTTTTTCATTAAAAAAACACACACACATATTTTACACGTCTTTTCGTTAGATTAAATTTTAAACTAATGACAGATAGACGCGTTTAAAAATGTCTAAAATTTTTAATCGTTCACACTTTTATTATAAAAACATTCGGAATTTGAATTTCAAACATCCTTGTGCATAAAAAGTCTTCAGAATAAAAATATATAATCGAAATCTTATAATTTTATGAGGTGTGAGTTTTTCTCGCGAGGAGAGTTTTTTCAACACTTCCAAAACCGTATTCGATATCGCGCGGATAGCCTTAAATCGAGTAAAACACAATACGATTAAAGAGCAATGACTGCGTTATAAAATTGAAATTCTCTGGAACTTTTTTTAAACTATTTATACTATCAGAATTGATTATTAATTTTTTTTAATCGATAACCCGCGTTCAAAGTATTCGTTCGATGTGGAGATACGCTATATTCGGTTATGTTTCACGCGATTTATGGGACAAGCTATATGCAACAGTACAGTCGTATTTTCGTGTAAGTATATACTATTATCGATTTTTTTTGTCCATTCAAATATTTTTTATTATGATTATTATTTGATAATCTGAGAACCGTGGTAGTGTTTATCGGAATATAATAACGCGTTAGCAAGCTGGCGATTTTTTTTTTCTTGCCATTATAGAGACGTAATAAATATTATAAATAATCGTAACGTCGTGCCGTGCACAAAACTGGCCTTAAATACAATAATAATTTACAAATATGAACGTTTAGTTATTTTACGATTTTTGCATATGTTTCTTTTTTCTTTTTAGGTGTTTTTCTTACGCACTGATAAAAATGAACACTATACGGAGTAATAATATTTATGTTAAACAAATACGTCACGATAATTTTATTTTTCCTTATCGATTAACCGTGTGTATTTATTTATTATTTTAGATTCTGAGCAGAGCTAGGAATCTATTGGTTTTACAATGCTATGTTTTTTTAATGTCTTTTACCAAAAATTCTACCAGGAGGAGTGCTCCGATTTTTGCGGTCACAGTTTGTTACCGGTAGCAAATCGCATGTAGTTGGTACTTTAGAGAGGTCATTTTTTTTTAATTTCTCAAAAGCGCCTCAAAATAGAACTAAAAAATTACCGAAAAATTACATAAAAACGGTAAAAACGCGATTTCGTCAGAATCGATTATCGATATTTGAAATATTCATCAAATATGCAACTGTTTATTATATTAAGGAAAAAGTTCTCAAAAACTTTTTTTAAATTTTGGACTATTTATAGCAATCATGGGTTTTGAGGTATTTTTAATTCATAAAAAGAGTTAGTTTTTGTTATATACCTAAAACGTATTACACCGGAGCTCCGCTCAGAATCGTTTTATCGGACGCAATGATTTATCATTGCTTTCGAATTTATAGTGATATAACAATACACTCTAAAATCTTTATCCAAGTAATACACTTGAGCGACATTCAAAACACCACACGGCTCGTTACCTTTTTTAAATATTGTGTCACGTTTAACGTTTACGGTAAAAAAAATTCGACACTGCGCGTATTACCGATACTAAATTTCGGATTGTAAAGAAAAGAAAAAAATTAAAAATTTTTTATCGCGTGGAAATTTCATTGGCGATTCGTCGTTGACGAAAATCGCGAAATCAAATTAACCGCCGCCGCACAGGACCGCCGTCGACGTCGCGGCCCAAAAAAAAAACTTTTGAAAATACATAAAGTGTGCAAAATAAATGATAAAATCTTAAATTCGGACTACGTGATATTGCATAGGAGCGGAATTGAATTTAGAAATTTTCAGACTACATACACTACGAGAGTGCAGCGTTTTGTACACTCGCCAATCTCGCCACGAGATACGATTCCGCGCACAAAACTTTCTCAGATTGCTGTTGAGATCCGTTTCTGGGTTACAAACGTAATTATTTTCGATATATTCCTCGCGTTTTATACGCACTCGCAGCGTGTCGAATTTCAAAAACGTTTTCCGTTTTTCAAAGTACACAAACAACTAACCGAGTCGGTTATTTACATAAATACGCGCGCATCTCGTCGAAATCTATTCGAAGTACCTACGCGCGCAATATATTACGCAGCGCTGATACCGGGGACACGATTTAAAAAAAAAAAAAGGAAGGTATCGCGGATGTCGCTTGAGCGACTTACGCTGCAGACAGAAGTTTTATTGTGCAAAAACGATCCTGAGCTTCAGTGTGAGATTTACAAAAAAAAAACTATATTGCTGTCACTGATCATAATCCTGGCTTAACTATAATTTATAAAAATGGCCCAATATATACGGGAAGAAAATTGTTGAATTTTTCGTTAATCTACACGCGTAGTGCGTATGCTTCCTACAATTGCGGAAGAAATCGGCGAATTTGTCCGCAAAAACGCGAGACAAGTCTGAAACGACACATCGATCCAACAACGAATCGATTGCTTGACAATTCGGAAGACTCGAACGTCTAAAACCATACGACCTAGCCTGATAAGGTATTAGATTACGAGCAAGAGTAATTCTAACGGGAATTAAACTGCACACACGTGTGTATAATCGATTACAGTTAATTAATTAGACGTACAAAAATTGTGAACATTTTTGATAAAGACCAATTGGTCGTTTCAATATGTAATAGCATGCGTATTCACATATAAGAAATTAAAAACTCTAGGACAATTATTTTTGATATTACGAAGATATAGATAAGTGATTTTGACGAAATACGCCGTATTCATGTAACTTTTCTGTGACGCGTTCAAATACCGTACCGAGGAAATCGAAAAACCTACTCTGCAAAGCACCAAACAGACGAAATCCGCTCCCGGATTTTTATATTAAGTGCGTAACAATCGAAGCACTCCTTCTAATCAGAGAAAAATTAAAAATCGTTGTAAAACCTCGTATACTGTATAGCTTCTTCGCTCCCCTCGTAATCTATAATAAATATTAATTACCTGCGCACATCTCGCGTGGTGCGAAGTAGATAATGGTAGCAAGTGCAGCATCATAATATATTATCATCAGCCACGACTCCATTTACAATAACGCGGCGGCGATACTTGTATGTTTTACGCGTATTGTCTACTATTGTCATAATGTGTATAATATTTCCTATTATTTCGCTCGAACAATGTATTTTATACCGAGGCGTCACGTCGCCATACAGCCCGTGGTTTTTCGAATCAAATCGGTATAATAGTGAAATAATCGTACACAGCCGTATACGATTTGTAGGCCTCAGGATCGTGTCCCACGGCGAACCGACAGACGCAATAACGCTTGTATTCTATTCAATATATTTTGAAGTTTTGTTCTATTTGATATAATATATAACAAATATATGATATTTTTTACATTTCTGTGCTATAATCAACATCGTATTTTCAATTTAATTACACAAAGAAATAAAAAAATTTTTATTTTATATAAAAAAAAAAATTCGAGATAGCCATATTTTTAGCCATAGACAAATTTTTGGTGCATAAAACGAAAATCGTGTTGAACGTGTGGTTACGCCGTCATTATATTGTTCAGTCGAATTTTAAAGCTGTTTAAAAATTATTGAAATTATTATTATTATTATTATTATTATTATTTGAAATTATTGTACAGAAGCAGCCATTTTTATAATTTTGTTCTACCGGTTATTTAAAGGGGAACTAAATACATGTACCTATTATAAAAAAAGGAAAAAAGTCATTCGAGTAACAAGGATCTTCGTAATTCTTCTAAACCTCGAAACCTCTACTTTCTCAATAGTACATGATTTTTTTTTAAACATTTTTTTTTTGACATTAGTATATGATAATTTATGCAACAATTCCTATAACTATACGTGTACCGCAGAGCGATTATTTTCATCAGTTAAGAGAATCAAAACTTATTTGTCGTCACGTTATGATAGAAATCCTAGGCTAAACGCTTGTTCCATATTTTCATCGAGGTATACTCCAATTATTGCCAGGACCTAAAATTTCGTGCACCACGACACACACTGCAGTGCAGTACAAAAAGTTAAATGCGAGTAGTACGAAATCGGCAAGAGTTTTGTACGAAATTTATTAGCATATTATACAATGATCTTAGTGTAGTTTATCGAATTTCCATTTTTAAATTCATCCAAAACTATTTGTCGATCAGGTAAAATAATTGTTTTTGCCTACCGTTGTTTATCGTTACAGATTCATATCGTTTTACTCGCGTTATTTTAATAAATTGATTTTTTTTTTTTTAAATGTTATTATTTTTACACGTTTAAAAACGTGAGAATATTTCAAACTCGAACACGGTGTACAGTGTAAGAAAAAAACAAACGTTTTTTGGCTCTGCTTATTGCCAGAAAACGTATGCCAAATCAACACATCATTTCCATTTTTACGATAATGATTTACAATAATATATACGTATATTTAATTTTTTTTTAAATCGCAGTACATTTTTACATATTTTTTTTTTTTTTTTTTTTTAAGCTTTTATAGCCCATTAAGGGCCTTCGCTGCTTCCACTACTTCTCGTCATTTCACTCTATTAACACTTTCTGTTAGCTCTGTTCCTGGTGCAATCGTTGCTAGATCTGATTTCAGAGTGTCCATCCATCTTTGCCTAGGGCGGCCTCTAGGTCTTTTGCCATTAATTTTGCCCATTAAAACTTGCTTACATAAGCCATTTTCTCTCCATAGGTGCCCAGCCCATTCGAGTCGCTTGCTTCTAATGAATGAATTTATAATTGGTTTTTGGAATAGCTGGTATATTTCCTCATTTGTTCTAATTCGATATTCTCCATTTTCATAGGTAGGACCATATATTCGGCGAAGTACTTTTCTCTCGAAGATTAGCAATTTCTCTTCGTCTCCTTTAGTCATCGACCATGTTTCGCAACCATAAGCAAGGACTGGACGTAAATAACTCATATATAGGTTGATTTTTGATCTTTTAGAAAGGAGTTTAGATTTAAATAATTTTACTAATGCAAAATAACCTTTATTGGCTGCTGAGATTCTTAATATTATTTCATTATGCATATTGTTGTTCTTATTTATATTTGTGCCTAAGTATTTGAAATCCTTTACCGCTTGGAAAGTGTAATCTCCGACATTTAGATCGGTTACCAATCCTATCCCTCTACTGACAACCATATATTTTGTTTTGTCTTGGTTAACTCTAAGACCCATTGATTTGGCCGCTTTAAGTAGATCGTCAGTTTTTGTAGCTACCTCGGTGCGTGTATTACCCATTACCACGATATCGTCCGCATACGCAAGTATAGAGTTTTCTCCTAAGATTTTTACATATACCTACTTTAAATTTTTTTTATATGTATCGCATATATTATAATTTAAATAATTCAATTTAATTTTTTTTCGAAAACCGTGTTGTTAATATTTATATCTTATTAATTGGCGGCTGATTAAACTCGCGTTTGCTTTTATTTCATTATTGAACGTCGCGTTGTTTTGTTAGATTAAAAACTAAGATGGGTGAACAAAGATGGACCGGGTTGACTTTAATAATTGTATCGAGATATCGCGCAGTGGAAGTTTAAGAAATTGTAAAACGATTCGCAAACGAAAAAAAAAACGATTACTTTAAACAATTTTTCAACGCCTCGTATTTTTAAAATCATAAGAAAATAAAATATTTATATTTGTAAAAATTAATTTTAATTTATTTATTTATATAAATAAAATGTGTTATAAAAGATAAGTCTGCGATTTTTATATCAGTACACAGGTATTAAATTTAAAATAATATTTATAAAAAAAAGTGCCATGAACAAGCCTGAAGGAGGAATATTATTTTAATTTTAAATTTAAAGTTTAAGCTAAATTAAGTGCTAAAGACAAAATAAATTTTCATGTACTACTAACAAAATTATAAGCAAGGCATAAGCGATCCTGGAACAATACTTTCGAAAGAGCGACATTTTCCAAAGTAGTGATCATTAAATTTAAGATTTTTATCAACGCATTAGAAAACAAATTTTTTTTTTAACTCACCAGTGAAACCCGGCTACATATACGTTGAAATATTTTTATATGCAGTAATAATAAAAATATTAACTATAAAAAAAAAAGACAGTAATATATCTATAATGCAGGTTATCAAGTAAATATAGTATTCGAGAGAATATATTATTAATATCTCTACTGAATTTCTCAAGGATCCATTAAAAACGGCACGATTCATTTAAAACGACGAACGTGGATTATTATTATTGTTATTATTATTAGTAAGAAATAATGTTTAGTTCATATTAATTCTGTATCCTATAAGTGTTGATGGTAAATATATTTATTTATTTATTTTTTTTTTTTTTGGTAAAATCAAAAATAATTACTCGTTTATCAAATACGATATTTTATAAAAAAAAAAAATAATGTGAAAACTAAGTGCTTTTTTTTGTATTTTATGGGTGTGTGTGTGTGTGTGTGTCTATAATATCTTAGGCGCGGCAAAATTCGATTTCGTCTTGTAGTAACCTATTTTGTGACTCGAGCAGTCCCTGAGTATTCGTGGCACTCATAAAAAAAAAAAATGTTTCGCCCACGGGCGTCCACACGCGGCGAAAATCCCTTGCGCTATGACTTTTGACTTTATTGCGTGTGGGAGCGGAAGATGGCCGACAGGGCCGGCGCGAGGTGTAATGGCACCATAGGCAAAGAGTCATTTGGGCGCCTTTTTTTTTTTTTGGCCACATCACATATTTTCATTGCGAAATATAATAATACACACGAACAAAAACACGGCGTGTTACGTATTTATAAATAACGAAAAAAAGTTCCGCATTTTTCGAAAAATAATAATCAAAACAATTTGTCGTCGATTCGCGACGAAAGTCGAAATCAGCGTAATTCAATATTGTATACATTTTCTGTGACGTATTTAAAACAGCGGTCTCTGCTATTATTAGCGAATTAAACGTAATTTAAATGGCATTTTTACATTTTTTCTAGATTCCCTTCGGGACGGGCTAACGTACTCGGGTCGACAAACCGAAATCGCCCGAGACGGCGGTCGAGAGAGGAAACGCGACGGAGAAAACCCACAGGCCGGCGCGAAACCGGTTCTCGTTTAGCCGCTGCGAGACGACGACGCAATAACCCCTTCCGCCGCACCCTTCTTAATATTGTCTGTTGTATTGTACAAATATCGTTATGTGCGCAGTGATGATGTGGTCTTTTTTTTTTTTGCGCTTCATTTATACTGCGCATTCCGTAACTGCGCAGAAAAATTCATCGCGTTCATTGCACGTATAAAAATCGAGCGCATACCTATTATAGTGTGTTCGCAGTAAAAGTAACGAATTCGGAGGATTCGAATTTTTATACATTCGACATTTCTTTAAAACGTATTTCTCGTTGTATTATCTTTATAGTTAAAAAAAAATTTTTTTTTTTAAAGTATCACGCTTTGTATTTGTACACCCACCCGTCTATCGATATAATTTTTTTTGAATTTATATAGTCTGTTAATTTGCACGAACTTACATGGAATATAATAATATTTTATCGAGTTCTTTGGCTCCTGTAACTTTAGTTGACACGGAACGATCGTTTTCAAATGACAAACGACAGAGCTTCACGCCGAAAAAAAACTTGAAACGCATTTAGTCGTTAATTACGATAATAAATAATTTAATACGGCAAATTATTAGTAAACTTCTCAGCAAAAATAAAATTTATATTTGACTTTTAATTCCATATTTGTCGCATATTTTAACTTTTTACACATTAATTGAGACATATTTTTATCGCATAAAAATCCGAGCTTTAAATATAACAAAATATATTATATTACGTTCTGAACGAAATATGTAATTATTTCTTCCCAGTACTGGAGACGCAAGACGCAAAGATATTGCGATGCCGTTCGATCAAAAAAGTGGAAACAGCTGCAATGTCTTTAAAACATTTTTCGAGTCGGCAAATCCATAGGTGTATCTCTGTACTCGTTATTTGTTATGCGGGAGGGCCCTGATCGAGTTCAGTGGCGCGTTCAGCGTTTTTAAATTGGAGGAAACGAGGGATAGGTACATAAATATACAAAGTCATAAGTGTAAAATAGAATAATATGATGTGTATGTATGTCCTAGTGTTCTGCACGGACCGGACCGAACCTGCAGTTAGATACGACCTAAATCGGAAACGGACCAACTTAAAACATTATTAGCAAAATGGATCGGAACACATTTCCTGTTACGTCGAGCCGGATTGATATTTTATGTAATAAAGACCGCAGAACAGGACCTGAATTATTATGAATTTGGACTGAAATAAGACCGAATTTTTTTCTTGAAACCTATCAGTTGGAATACACCAAATATTTGATACATTTTTATTCCTTCAGACCGGACCAAATCGGACCGTGACCGGACTGATTCATATAATACTACTATGATCCGTATAATACGCGAATGTATCGATTTAAATTTAATCACATAACTTCTTTTTAAATTCATTATTAGGTAGTTTCGTCTGAACTTTTGATCGAAAATCCATTGAATTCCTTTGCAGTCCGATGATTTTCGAACGGATCGATATTTTTCGAGAAAAATGAATTACAACTTATTGATGAAAGTGTCTATAAAACGTAAAAACAAAATTTGCTTTTTAATTAGTTTAATTCTTTGGATTTCGTATAAAATATTATATATCCGTAGAAAACCATAATTTTGTTAATTACCAGTTATATGGTAATTTTTAAAATTTTCAATTTTTTTTTTATTAACTTCCTATTTAAATTTTTGACAACTATAAACAATCAAACGTAAGAACTACAAATGCGACGTATAAAATAATACCTATGCTGCAAAGTAAAAATTAATTAATTAACGTTGAATAATCGCAACTATTTAAAAAAAAACCAATACGAATAAATATTAAAGAGGAAAATCAACCGTTGGAAAGGAGTTAAAAAATTAATAACGGATTCCGATAAGGAAGGTTTCGTGAGGATTGGGAAATAAATTGAGAAGCGAAAGGATTTCGATATAGGTTAAGAAAAGCCGACGACGATGATCGTGGAGCACAAGAGGAGAACATCGTTCGACGACGTAAAGAAGGAGTGTGCGGGCAGAGACGATAATGACCTAAAAACGGAGAAGAACGTCAGAAGGGGATAAGACGAGTAACGAGACGACGATAATGGCGGTGAACGAGGCTGGTGTAATTTCACACATTTGTGGTACGCTCAAAACGAGAAAAGCGTATACACTGGAGGGAAGGAGACATTTCTGAATTGGGAATTTTAATTGAGCAGGGACTTTACACAATATATTATATTATTATCGTCTTTTTGTATATAATATTATGCAAAAAGCATCGTCTGCAGAAATAAATTGTTAACTGCACACTTCGAGCCGTTCTAAAATGACGAATTTAAGAATAAACACGTTCGAGATACGTTTCATCCGACAAGTTTTTACCACAGTAAATTTTCTCTCCTCGAGTTTCTGCGGTTTTTACAACCAATGTTTTGTTGCTACAAATTAAGACGCACGCGTATACCTGTCATATTTGGCCGTTACGTTTTGAATAAGAAAACGATGGTTTCGTACAAGCCGTTTATTTTTTTATTATTATTCTTTTTTTTAAAAAATCCTTTAGGAACATAAAAGTGTTATCGAACGTACTAATAATTTTACGATTTAATCGTATCATTATATTATTACGGCGCATAAAACTGGACGACCAGTATATATTTTATTCATTTTTATCGTGTACAAATATATTTATCGGTCCGGAATTTATTTCGAATATGAAATATCTGGCTGAAAGTATGCGTATTGTATGTATAAAACGGTTAAAAAAAAAACCAGTGAATTTTTTTAAAAGTAAAAAAAAAAAACGCTTGTTATATATACATCTCGAAAGACAAAAATATAGAGAGATTTTTTTCTGACACTTATTCTCAAAATGGGTGTTTAATCGTTTTCATCATTCGTTAAAATAGACGCATAATTTTGATTTTTATACATATACTTTTATATGTAAACAACAAATCGTCAGAAAATTATGTTGGGTTGACGATATATAATTTCGTTTGGATTGGATTTTGGACAAATAAAATTTTTATCAGTTCAGTTATGCATGTGGAGGGATTGAAAAGGATGTAGCCAGTACAGATGTGTTGCTGGATGAAGTAGTGCGCGATAAAAAAAAGAAATAAGTGTGCCGGTTAAAGGAAAACTTTTTTTTATATAACTGTATTTATGGCTACGATGATGTTTGGGATCGAATATTGATCATTGGACGAAAGTGATGAGAAGAAGATAGAAACGAGAACGTTTCGAAAACGGACGTGTGCGTGCGAGATATTAAGATGTTATTTTAGGAATAATTCATTTGTTTAGTTGGATATGATGTGTGATTAGGGAGAAGGAACGATAACCGCCGGTTAATTGAGAAGCAGGGGCGTCATTTCAGTTTTGTTTTCGGGTGTGCGAAGTTTCAAACAGGCCATTTTAAAATTTCATTAGGCCATATAAAAATATTTTATATTTAAGACTTGTACAAACATAAAGCTCTAAAAAAAAAAAAATTGTCTTTTAAATAAGCGGATACCGACGATTTTTAAGTAAAGCAAATACATTTACAGATTTTTCTTGACTGATATTGTTAACTTCTTCTTTTTCAACATTAAGTATTATTCGCAAAGCGGGCCATTTGGGAGTATATTAAAAAGTAAGGGGTGCAACCGCACACCCTGCCCCCCTCCTAAAATGACGCCCCTGTTAAGAAGGTGGGTGTGAGTTATATTTTGTAGAAGAAAGTTCAGGCAGAGGTATGGCTGCAAAAGAAAAAGCGGTCGATTTTGTTTTCCAACACCATATCGCCCGAATGTCAAATTTCGACTGTAACCAATAGGCAGTTTTCGCGTTATTTTATTCTTTATTTATGAAAATTGACATGCTGTGTTTTCCAGTGCAAACGGGTGTCTAAATATACCAGCGCACTTAGGAAAAGAATCACTTTTGCAATGACAAATTAGCCGTAATAAATCACTTCGGACGGTCATCAATAACCATTATATCGCGGGATATCGTATTCGATGTCAAAATTATTTTTTTATCTCGTACCTATGCGCGTGTAATAAATTCGTATTTGATAAAAAAAAAAAAAAACAATATCGACAATAAGTTCCTGTACGACCTGCGTCATAACATATAATAATCGAATATTACGACAAGCAATTATAATTTTTTTTACTCGAAGGGGTTACCTTAAACACTTTTTTCGACACTTATATAGGTACGAAAAAATTTTACTCCAACCAACAATGCGTACTGTTTAAACGGTAATAAAAAAAAAAAAATTTTCATAATATAAAACGATAACTAAAGAGGGCGTAAACTATTTTTTATAAACTGTATTATGTAAAATATTTGTTTTTTTTTTTACATCTTCTATTGAATTATAAAAATCGATTATAATTTTCGGAATACGTTTCTGGTAGGGTTAAATTCGCGATTAAATTATTTACCTATCGGCTCTTACGTTTTAATCACGATAGACATCTAACTATTTCGTTTATTCTGTACCGTGCAGTATTATTATATTATATAATACCTCGTATATTTATATAATATAATATGATCGGGTCGCTTCTAATGTGTTTTTCAGTGTAAATCGTCCAACGCCTCTGTGTCGCGTACCAGCTGTGTGTACAGTATATAATACGCGCCGATAATTAAATTGAATTTAATTATGTATAATATAATATATAAGTACATAAACCGAACACGCTTAAGACCGGATTAAAATTATATTTAGATTGGCGCTAAAGTTAAACGCGCACATTACAGTTTGTGATTGCATTACTGCTTGGAGTATTGTTGATAATATTATATATATATATATATAATATTAAATAATAATACATCTCGTTATAGAAACGAATACAGATAAAAGTAATTGTGTTAATTTTTCGTTATGAGAAATACTTCGCTTTAAGATCAAAGTAAAATCATTACTCATTCGTAATAAATGTCAAAATACAGTTACTATTTATATAAACATCTTATGGAAATATTACACGAATACAGTTAGTTCAGTAAAATATTTAGGCATTTTTATTGATGAAAATCACAAAAAAAAAAAACAATTGACTTATCTAGAATTAATTCCATTATTTTCTACGGAGTTTTTCTTTTTTTTTTTTGATGGGCTCATCATAATTATTATCGTACAACCTAATTTCAACTCTAAACCCTTCACATTAAATTCGTCTTTAATAAACCAATTTTCTATCTGACTTTTGAAATATGAGTTAAACATTTTTAATTTTATGTCTTTTATATCAAACGTTTTGCATGATTATTTATGTATAATATTATGAAAAAAGATATTTCTGTTCTAAGCCATAATCAGTGGCGTAGACAGGATTTTACTCTAGGAGAGCTGATAATTCGTTATATATAATAGAGGCTTAAATAAGATCTCCATAAATTCGGTGATGACACGGCTACATTTTTAATTTCAGTACATGTTTTTTTTTTCTAATACTAAACATTTTGTTAAAAACCAATAAGGTAAGGAAATTAAAAGAAAACCAAAATCTGTGAGCTAAGCTTTTTAACTTTCGCAGCGACCCTCATAAAAATTACAATTTTAATACATGATTACGTAAAACGCTATTTCCAGAACACTGAAAGCATTTTTAAATTTTCCTGAAATTTCATTAAGGGCTGTAATAGCTATAACCAGCGCCACTGGCCATAATCACGATACTCGTTTAAAAATTCATTCTAACCTGGAATTGTACTTAGAATGAGGACTGTATTTAGGCTACTAAGGCCCATATACACATTTATTGAATTTTCTATAGATCATAATTTATACATTAGAAGTTTTAAGTCATAAAAGACATAATAATAACGTTTGTTTCAAAATAATATTATTGTACGACTTTGTTGGACTTTATGCTATTTTAATTACTTCAGATTATAGTTTCGCTCTCTCCGCTTGCACTGCAGCCATGCGAACTTTATGAGGACATCAATCTTCATATACAATTACGATTTGTGACATTAATTGTTAAATTCTCTAACGGTTATAATAATTCTAAATTCTTTAATAATTATAATTTTATATTACTCGTATATTAATATTTTTATTATTATTATTATTATTATTATTATATTGATATGATATACATCTGTTCGGGAAAGTCGTATTCATAATAATTCATTGTGTACGATGAGAATAGCTTCAAGTCGTGTTTCTGACGCGGGTCGAATAACATGGAAAATGAAAAGCGTTATAGATTATTGCGCATAATAATAATAATAATAATAATAATATGTATTGAAAACACATTTAAATATATTCGTTTTCGAGTGATTGATTCCCGAAAATAGTCGAGACAATTACCTCTTGGATTTTCAACGTTTTTTTTTCTAATAAAAATTCACCCGAAAAACGATTAAATTTTTTTTTTATGTACATTTGTAGACTACACTGATTTTTTTTTTTTATTTAAGTATTCTTAATTTTTTTCTTTTTACTCTCATTATAGCTTACTCGAATTTCGCTATGTTTTTACTATTAAAAATAAATCGTATTAAACGAAAACTGTTGGAATGCGTTTTAATTGAGATATTTTAATATAATAGTATACGTGTATTCGTTATTAAATTTAATATTATATAATTGTTATTCAAAACAATATTATAGAAATGGAAAACCTATTTACTTATGAAACGATCTCATGTGTGTAGACTATATTACACTAGTGCGTTAGTATTTTGAGTCTACATATACAATGTGTGTAATAATTGGACGGTAAAGCCTGTCTAAACGGCGAACAAAGCGTACATTTCTGATTTCCATAAAACATTTTTTATGAATTGGTTTATGTTTTTCAGTATACCGTAAAACGCTAGTAAATGCTTCTCATAACGGTGTCTCTTTTCCTTATGCATTATTTTATTATAGATAGCTTATAATAAAATGTATTTTTAGATTCAATGCGTACATTAAAGAGTGCATAAGAGTATAGATTTTTCCATAAAATTCGTTACTCGCTTTGACAAAACAAATGTTATAAGAATATTATTATTATGCATCAATTATTTAATAAATTATTATATAAGTCGTCATTTCGGAATTAAATATAATAATACAAATACCCTATTACATTAAACGATTTTTTTTAATTTTCTAACATCTGTTTTGTGCGGAATAAAACGATCTTATGGAAAACGTATGGTACAAATCAAATGTCAATGAATTTATAAATAATTTCAACGTTTGATCATGAAGCCTGCGAGCTACACACTATTTTAATAACTATTTTTTTTTTGTCACATTTTCCGTTTTATTTCAAGTCGAGTTTTTACTAGTTTCTTGAAAAAGGAAAACAATTCGATTACTTGTGAAAATGTTTGTACGTTTTCAGTTTTATTCTATAACGTCACGTGATCTGATTATAAAATAAAACGAATCTCGGATTCATCTCATAACGACCGCGTCTCATACAATCCTTTCGTGTTTTCATATCGTGCTCGATATCATTTCAAAATTTGCTTTTTATATTATTAGATTATTTTTTAGAATTTTCAACGAACTATTGGTTTTTTTATTCAAAATTTATTTTACTTTATATTCGTAGAAAAATAAAGTAAAACGTCGTTGAAATCCGAATCCTATTCGTAACTAAACGATGTGCAGGTAATTGATGTTCACGCGATTCCCGGCGATTAAATCACCGCGGTTTTTGGACGTTTTGTCTATATAATAGTAGTAAACGTTGACGTTTCCATTAAACGAGAGACGATGATGGTCGGTGCGCGTGAAACTCTAGAGTGACAATATAATACTATGATGGGATATCTAGCGATCGTTGTTTTCGCGTGTCAAATCTGTAAATACAGATTTTTTTTTTTAAAAACAAAAATCGATCAATCAGCGCCTGCGCGTTTTGTATTAATTCCAATTGTTTTATTCTCGAAACGTAACTGCAATCAGTAGGACTCGGATTTAAATCGTTTTTTTTTTTAACGCTTGACACGATGCTTTCCAAGGTTAAATAAATAACGTGTTTAGAATTACACATTTGCGCATTGTTTTAATATTACAATAATGGACGTTTCGGACACATATTTTGTGCTTTTTAACATTTTAGTATGTTTTTAAACATTTTATATTTCCTTTTTCACCAGTTATTTCTAGTAAGACGAAAAATAAAATTCCACCCGAATAATTATTTTAAATTTCGAACTTGAGACATGCGCGTAATATATCTCCAAACATTTTTTTATCGACGCTTATATGCGTATTGTCTCGATTCCAAAATGTAAATATTATTTTTTTTTTTTTTTAATAATTTTTTTATATTACGAACACTTTTTTTCGTTTTCACAGTTAAAACTATTTTATTTTATATTCTTCAAAAATCAAAAAAAAAAAAATTGAATTTATAATAATTCCATTTTTTTTTCTCTACTAAATCAGCAATAATATATTTATATCGTCAACGATAATTTCGGTGAATCGATATAATAACAAAAATATATATATAAATGTATTTTTTCAAAGTTTACAATATTTCTATAAAAATCGACATATATTAGGTATTTTTCGAAATCCGAACGCTCCGCACACGCGTCTAATCGAGTCAGAATGAAATTCGTTTTGTGAAATTTGTGAAAACTAAAATTTCTCACTAGCGTTACGACATACGTGGAAACCAACGACAATTATTAATAACGCCACAGCTGAGACGCGGTTCTGTAACCCGTACAATAAGTTCCGTTTCGCTAACAAGCTAGAAAATCCTAAGTCGCGTGCGACCGAACGGCTCTGGTTTCGTGTATTATAAGAGGTCTCCGGTGTACACCGCGGGTTCCTTCCTGCAGCAGACCGTTACCCGGGTAACTCGATTTAGAATTGTTTGAAATTAATATTTGTCCTTCAGTGCAGGGATCTTAGAATACTTGAAAATAAAATTCGCAAGCGCGTGTTTATTGTTTCAAATTGTCCGAATCGTTCAAAGTTTCGTCCCGGGAAAAAACTACAGGAAAAAAAAACCACAGCGTTGTGAACGCGCGTATATATATAAAAAAAATACCTCTGTAGTGTAAATGAGCGAATATTTTATTTTTTTACGCAGTTAAATAAAAAAAAAAACGTTTTGTTAGAAAAAAAAAACACTCGAGCCGGGTAATTGTATCGTTCCGAGGGTTACAACATCAATAGTACTTTTTTATTCTTCTCCTAAAATCTAAATATTCGTTCGCCTGGTTTTTTTTCTCTCTTCTGTACGCGTACTGAAATAGTTGGCATACCGTTTATTTTTATTTTTTGTGTTCTTTTGAAAAATTGTTTTCGGCGAAATTTCTTCTTTGTTCGGGCGTAACGTCTGAAGCACGAGAACAAAATATTCGCGAACGTAGCCCGGAAACGAAACGTTTTATAACGGTAAAGCAATTCGACTCTACCGTCGCAATATTTTTCGCCAAAAACCGAGTGTATCGAATAATATCCAACTAGAATTTTCAACGTTTCGTTTGCGTTTGCGTTCTGCTGCAAGGAAATTTCAAAAGCAACGGACGTGTTCGCTTGTTTTCGCGAATATGCGGAAAAAATCGAAGGGGAAGAGTGGATACCATTTCCTATGTGTATATACACTCGCTCTAAATAACGCGCGTACGTTCCACGATATTATTCGATTCGCGCAATAATAACGGATTTATATGTATTTAATGTGTATATGATAACTAGTTATTACAAAGAATAACGAGCATTTTCCGTTAAAATATTATATAAACACAAAAATACATAATTTAACTAGTTATTATGTTTACCGACTAGGTGTTAGAAAAACTGTCCATTGAAATTTATTGTTAACTTATTATTGAAGTATTTAAATACATAAATGTCGAAATAAAAAAAAAATTATGCATTTAACGTCAGTCCGCTCTTAAAGTAATAACACACAAAAAAAAACATTAAAATTCAAAACATAGAAATATATTTATAATTAGTTACCTATATATGTATTAAAATTTTTAGAACCTAACCCAACTTGCGTTAACCTTACTTTCTGATAATATTTATTGTTGAACCGTACGCAAGACCGTATAGCCAGCAAAAAAAAATTTTTTTTTTTTGGGATGAGGGGAGCTGAGAGTATAAATTTAAAATAAACTAATAATAAAATATAAATCATTAAATTTTATTTTAAGAAAAAGTTTTGGGGGAGGGGTCTGAACCCTAACCGGCGCTACAGCCTTGACCATACGTGACGATAAATTCTATACATTAGACCCGACCGTTATTCTGTATAACGTATACTAATGGAACTGTGTAATCCATACATTAACGAGCTTATTTGAGTATTATATATATATATATATATATATATATACTATTTATTATATTATAAAATAACGTATTTCATAATATATATATAATTTTTAGTTAAAAAAAATTAATAAAAATACTCGTATTAACTATGATATTAAATTCGATAATAATCTCCTCGAATATTACACTCGTTTAGTTGCGGATTTACGTTGGTTTTTAAATTTTAGTTTACTTTGGCATCGGCCTGGACGATTATTATTACAAAAACATTTTTTTATTAGTATAAAAATTTAGTGTACCGCGCGAGTACGTCATATTACTTATTGTGCGTTTGGACCGCAAAAATATAACGTTACATTCCACGCGTTATCACTGCACTCCATCATCCGGACGTTGTTTTCATTGTCAAACTCGGGAAAATTACATTTGCAGAGAAGGTCGCGAACGGTTTTGTCGTTTGTCATCGGTACAATCACGGCGAAAAAAAGTAAAATATTTCAAGGAATTGTACGTTTCAGGACGTGGGATTTATGATACTGCACCGCAAAGTTACGGAAACCGTCGAGTAGGCCGATATTTTTCAATTACCAACTGGCCATTTTAGCAGTAATTTCCGCGGAGCGATATTTTAAAATTTTGTATTCCGAGCGGAGAATGATTTTTTTTGAAATTTTCAGTGTACAATTTTTCGATTGGAACGAATGCTCCGATCCGTATTGGTAAGCGTTAAACAGCGAATTTTGTCCGGTCGTTAATATTTAGAGAATACATTTTTCGGATTTCCATATTAGTTTTTCAACGCAGAAAATCGACATAAAATCGCTTTATATCTTCGTCACTTCGAAAATAATGTTCCTAGAGTTTTGAAATTTTCAACGAGTTTGTGTATCATATTGTACACCTGCTATATTAAAGGAAAACAATTTCAAAAAAAAAAACCTTCCTCCGATACTATTGATATCAATTAGGTACATACCTATGCGAGGATGACAGCAGCGATACAATTTTGTAAATTACACTGAAGCTCAGAATGGTTTTTCGAATACAGTGATTTGTCATCGGTTTCAAATTCATAGAAATAATAAAACATTTTTTCTTCGACACACGTCAATGAACTCGACCCACCCATTCACTTTTTTTTTTATTTAAAATTATTGCTAAAAGTTAGTTTTTAAGGTAGCACGCGGGCTCGTTACTTTCTTTTTATTTGAATGGGATGACTTACTAACTGTCAGTATAACTTGAGCGTAAGTTAAGACGTTAGGAATTTAAACCGTCTTTCCGACAAGAAATTTCACAGATTTATTTCTTTTTATTGCCCGAATCGAACACGAGAATATTGTAAACGTTATGCATTTTAATAAAACAAAAAAAAACGTCATTTACAATCAAGCGTATTCGAATAAAATTCAAACATTACATACTTCAAGAAGTAACTGGAACGTACCATTTTTGATTTTAAAGAATAATTTTTATGATAGAGCTTACGATTGTAATCGAAGTAAAAATATTTTTAAAAAAAAAGTGCGATGATTTAAAATTTTCCGTATATCTAAGTATAGTTCGGAACAGATTATATTTTTTGACATTTTATGTTTAAATATTAATTATATTAAAACACCGTTAAAACGCGTTTTATTTTTATTTTTGTTTTTAAACGTAGGTATTCGATATTGAAATGACAATTTAACTGCGTTTTCGCCTTCTCTCACGAAAAGCATTACGAATTTGAAAAATGTACAAATAATACCTTCCGCGCTTCTAAAAAAAAAAAAAACATCTAAATGTATGAACCACGGAGCCATTATTTACAGTTGAAAAATCGGCCGTTATTTTTATAGATAAATAAATCCCCCATTATCGTTTTAAATGTATAAATCATTAGTTTTAATCAGAATTTAAAACAAGTGATACGTATATATTTGGGGGAGAATGATGATGACCGTATATTTTTCGCCCGTTTCAGAGCTATTCGTTGACTCTCATGGACGTTTAATTGACTAAGCCACATGAGATACACTCGAGCAGGACACCAAGTCCGATAGAATATTTTTTATAAAATTTTGCCACCCCACCCCCTTCGCCCTGAGTACACGTGTCGAGCGCGTAAAACGTGATTGATATTTTGTGTGTGCGCGAGGAAGACTCGGATAACAAAATGTACTGGCGTAGCGTTCACCGCCGTCATTTATCATAATACATATTATTATAAACGAGTTCTCCACTGCGCTCAAAAATATTTTAATAACAAAAACAAGGTGTAGACGTGTTATTCATAAATTGTAAGTATATACACTCGTGTGTAAGTATATATTATAATATATACATATATAGTCTACGTCAGTGGTTCCCAACCTGTGGTACGCGAAGAAACTGATATAATTTTCGTTGTATTATTACTATTAACACAAAAGAATCCACATCATCGATATGATTAGTGACAAGTCAGTGAAAGACTCGTTTAAAGACATTACAACATTGGTTTCATTTTGGATGTCAACAAAGATCCATCTCTTTGCAAGCAAGCGTTATCCTATGTTTATAGATGCCACTATATACTATAATTCGCGTGAGTGTGGATTTTCTGAACTGCTGTATTTGAAAGGTAACAGTACAGAAGTAGGCTCGGTATTCGAAGCGATTTACGTGTGAAAATAAGTTCCATTCAGCCTGATATCGATGTTCTTTTACAAAAAATATAAACAACAACCAATTTTACATTAAATTTAAAAGTTGTAATTTAAATTATTAATAATTACCTGAAAATTAAGATTCTATTTTACTTTTATGAATGCCTTATGATAAAAAAAGACGTATTAAAAAAAATAAAATTGACTCTACTAATTTAGTTTTAGAATTGAGATGTTACGCGTTTTGATAGGTACATAAGAATCTAGTAGTATTCGGTGATAAATAGATTTGGAACCCCTTGGACGACGTCGTCGTTGTCGTCGGAATTCTTATTAAGCACCATTAATCGCATTTGGTCGTATACAGAAATTTATTTTCCCTAAGTACAACCCGTCTGCCAGTACCCACTGACGTGATCAAGGGGTATAAAAAGCGTACACACACACCGTATAATAATATTATATTAACGTGTAATTTTTAATATTTTTTTTTTTTTGCATTACACATCATTTTTCCAAACGCATTCATAAATCCACGAGTAAAGCCGCAAGTCGTGTCCGTTTATATATTGTTATAAACGCATATATTATACTTTATATTTTCAATTGTATGCGTTTGTAGTTTTTGTAAAATTTATTTTGTGTATACGCGTATTAGAAAATTATGGTTTTCATGTTTATGGTTGGCCATAGACCAATAAAGTCTATATTAAAATTTAAAAAATTTTGATTTTATTTAAATTAAAGTAACACATGGAATTAAATGCTCGAATTCGTATTCAAAATATACAAATATATATATATATATATATATTTTTTTTTTTGAGAAAAACGAAAAATAATTTAATATCAATTGGACAAGTTCAATATCAAATGGATATTTTTTGTAAAAAATAAAAAATAAAAATTACCGTATTATCCGTTTCGCCTGTAATACCGTAGACGTACGATATATTTTTCATTCTATTTCAAATCAACCGTTATAAAAAGCACTAGAAAAAAATATTCTGTTTTCATAAATAAGTTTATTTCAAAACTATAACATTAGAAAAGAACAACGAGAACATTATAATTCGTGGTGTTAGGCTTACGAAATCTCCTAAAAGAAACGCATAAAGCGCTGGTCTGCACATTTCTTTATATACTAGTGTTTATCAAATGTGTCGATCGGCCAATAAAAAAAAAAAAAATTAAACAACCAAATCATGGATTCGTCAGTATCTAAAGGCTAGGCCTTGTTTTTTTCGATAAAAAAAATACATATACATATATTTAAAAAATTCACGAAATTTCTGTAAAACTCTAGAATTGCATACAATCGTTTTCTTTTTTTTTTTTTTAATACAACAGCGAAAACTATTTTACAATAAGGCCAGTGGATCGAGTGGAAATTGTACGTCTCACGACGAAGAACGCGTTCACAATTTGGTCTGTTGAATTTTCTCTATTATTGGATTATAGTATGTAAATATTTTTTTTTTGATTTTCTACTCGAGTACCTATATTTTCCCAAACGCAGGTCGTAGAGTTATATTTTTAAACTGCGTTTTACCATAATGGGTAGTTTTAATTTTAATTTATCCTTTATTGTTATTATTATTATTATTATTATTATTATTATTATTATTATTATTATTATTATTATTATTATTATTATTATTATTATTATTATTATTATTATTATTATTATTATTATTATTATTATTATTATTATTATTATTATTATTATTATTATTATCCAAAATATATGGTCGTTAACGAGTTAATCAAATGTTTAAATTAACTTTAAAAGTTGAGTTAATTTTGAAAACGTTACTCGAAGCGGAACTGTTTCTCAAAAATTTAACTTTTAACTTAATGAATTGCTGTGTTCTTTTATAAAATTTAGATGTTAATTTTAAATTATTTATTTGGAGAAAAAAGTATTGTTTAATTAGCGTTTGATTACACAAACATAATATAATATAATCACTAACATACTATTTACTATTAATAACATAATTAAATATTTTTAACTTTTAAATAAGTTACTTTTATAGAGTTAACAATGAGTGAAGTTAAAAAGAAAAATATATGTAACACTCGAAGGAACTTGACATTTATTTGCTTGACTTCGTAAAAGTAATGGCTTTTTGTGTCGGACTTCAGTTTTACCGTGTATTCATATCGCTGACTGAAATAAGGTTGACAAGTTTGTGAGAAAACGAAATTCTTTCATAATATTTATTAGACTATCCCTATAAATGCTACCGTACACTTTTCAATAGTCAACGAATAGGTCACGTACTTCTTTGTCAAATTATAGATAACAAAACTAATTATTTTCAATAAATTAAATAATAATATGTAAAATCCATAGCGAATAGTAAAAAAATCGTTTCATTTTTTTTTTTTGTTCGTTTTAATATTTTTTGAAATATTTTACATTCGCTCGTGCACGCTTCATACAAATATTTTAAATAACGACTAAAGTAAATTTGATTACGTTCCACTCGCGTGTTCTCTCGACCAAAATTCATACATTGCTTTACTTGCTGTGTTTGGTAACAATATTTTAATAATCGTCTATTCCAGTAAATCCTTCGTGACCCATAATATATATACTATACATATATATTGAACCTTACCAATTTTCTGACCTACTTATTGTAAGAAGAAAAAAATCTAAGCAATAGAAAAAAAAAATTATTTTTATGTAATCGAGATTACCACGAATATAAAATCAATCAGATTATACGTTGTATACACATTAAATATACGCGATAGACGTTTGTAAAACGTGTAAATAAAATATAATCCGAAAAGTCACGAAGAAAAAAAAAACGTCGTATTTAATTATTATATAGCGTTCAATTCCGGGACGTAATATTATATTTCTGGTTTAATCGTCTTAAAATGATCGAAATCGAACGTTCGAATATCCTTTTTTTTCCCACTTCAATACGCCGAAATATACGTGAAACGTTACACGACTAAATCTCAATGTTATAACGTTTTACATAATATCTAAAATTTTCTTCTACGGGTGACCGATTGAGAATGGAACGACGTCTGTTTTAGATTGCAGTGAACTCCTCCCGAATATTCTGAAGGTTCCCAAACGTAACATTTTTTGATGTTGTCGCGAAAACTTTTCTCACGACGAATATATGAGCTAAATAAGAAATTTATCTATTTGAAAACAAATTCATTAAAAATGAGTTTTAACCGTAAATATTTTCGGATTTTCGGTCACGGATGCAATAAAAAAAAAAAACAAAACTTTGGTACAAATTCCTTACTTCTGTATTTAATCCACGTTGGTTCAGTCGTAAAGAATAATCGAAAACAATGTCATCATTCTGCATATTCGACTAATAGTAATTATTTATAATAAACGGTATTTTTTTTCTAATAAGATTTTTTTTTTTCATTCTTTATACGATATTATAAATTGTTTTCATTAAAATATATACCTTTAATATTTTATTTATCTATACTAGAAAATAAAAAAATTAATTGAAAATGAAAAAAATTTTCCATTTGAAAATGGGTCGCCCCCATAAAATGTTTGGGGACCTCTGCTCTAATGCCTTTTCCAGACACAATATTCAGCACAGTATAATATGAGTATGCGTCAACGCCGTTACCGGGTCAATGGATGAGTGGAGAGCTAATGATTTACGGTTTCGTGAATGCGTTGGATAAACGTTTCGCGCACGCCTTCCGTTCGTGGGTGTACGTTTCAATGCCAGCTATACATACATACACTTTCTAGAATTTCGTTTTAATCATTTAGAAAATGCGTTTATTCAAGCATCCCGACGATAAGTGCACAAACGAATTGTTCGTCGCGAGTTTTCAAACTTCTGTGTTATTATGTCTCGTAGGCCGTTCGTAAAAAATGTTTAATCTTCTCGCGAAAATTATTTTTCATCTGTTCTGAAATATATTATATTCCGACATTTGAGAAAAATATGGAGTGCTTATTACAAACCACAATATTTATAATTTTTATTTTACTCTATGTATTATTAAATGTTTTGAATATACACGTTATTATCGATATTAATATTATTTTGATATACATAATGTTTTACATATTTTTTTATAGTTGTTTTCTCGTCTTAAAGGACATTTTTTCTATGAATATACACATCTGTCCGTCTGACACGATAATTCACAAGAACGTTTTCGATATCCGTGCCCTCTGAGCTTTGTATATTTTATTTCTGTGTCTACGCGGTAATGTCAAATTTTCATTAGATACTTCATTAAGGAATTCTGCGTCAGTTATTCGTATACTATTTCTGCTGGACCAGAAACTTATAACATTCCGTAGGGTGTACCAATCATATAAATTTTATTTTTAAAACCGAGAACTCTCACGATTGTATTTTGCGTGTCTAATGGCCCAGGATATACTTTTGGAATATTCATTAAAGCGTACTGTCCGACTTCGCAAACCAATTTTTTTTCTTTATTTACTTATTTATCAATATTACTTATATTAGTATACGCGTATATAATAGCTAATAAAATAAATACCGTGTTTTGCACGCTTCACAGTTTTAAAACAGTACTTCTATAAAGGACCTAGCTGTCGTTAGTGTCTACGCAAAGAGCTTAGAAAATTGCAGGTTGTGTGCCGGAAAAAAAAAATGAATATTTTGAAACGGACTAAATGTTTGCATAGAGCTTAGTATTTTCGCGAGAATATTAAATTCTATTCGAATTTCACTTGCTGTGACGTGTACATACACACATTATGGAATATACATAAATAGAATACAATTTTCAGACTTATAAGCAAGTCCATACTCGCTTTCTATAATTATCATTATGACTTTTTTTTTGTATCGATTTTTCACTAATTTTATTTCCAAAATGTTATCGAATAATAATAATAACATTACATTTATTTTTTGTTAATTCATAATCGTCGACCTGACCCATGAATAACGGTTGTGCAAAAAAAAAAAATATCGAAATAAAATATAAAGCTCTGTATAAAAACTGTACGTAAAAACTCACCGATTCTATTATAAAGGAATACTTGACACATTCGGTTTTTACTGCGTAGAATGTTCACCGCGAATCGTGAACAATATTGATTAATATGGCCCATGACCCTGTTCTGGAACAACGTGAACGAGAAATCTTTCGAAAATTATTTCTAATATGTTTAAATATGTTCCGCTCTTGTTACCTTTTTAATTTTATTATTATATATTTTAAATTTTTTTGTTATCCATATTGTCTTAGTTCGCCTAATAATGTGTTTCATTCAAATTTGTCCGACAGATTCGTTTGTAATTTCCGTATAAACGGTGATTGGTTCCGAGTTAATAAACATTTTTCATAAAAAAAAAAAAAAAATTTCAATAAACGGCCGTTCTAACAATTTGACGGGCAATATAGCGAAACAAAACGTTGCGTAGCGTTTAAATCGCGACTTTTTGGGTATTGAGTCGGAGAAAAAAACAATTGTTATTTTGCTAAATTTAGAAAGAATTATATATTTCAACGCGTAGTACATTTTCGTAAAATTTCGTCGGGCAAAGGAGTCACGGTTAATTAGAAAAATGATAACTTCAAAAACACTTCGACTTCATTGTCGCTCAAACATATTATTCGCTCTTCAAATTGAATAATGAGTGTTTAAATCAGGGTGTCCAACCCGCGGCCCGTGATAGATTTTTATGCGGCCCTCACTTCAATTCAAAAAACATTAATTAATTGTATATAATATAATATTAATATTACGAGAAAAAATTTATTTTACGAATATAAAACTACAAATTAACAAAATTAAAATTAAAAAACAAAATTAAAAACTACATATTTCTGCTTTTTATTCGCTATAGTAAAATTATAAAAGAATGTATTGTTCTAATATAGAATACAATTTAATCATTAAATTTGAATGTATTATTATTGAAAAGTATGTGGCCCACAACAACGTCTACCCATATGATGTGGCCCAGTCTTCACAAAAGGTTGGACACCCCTGGTTTAAATGCTCCGCATCGCGGTATAACTCGTAAACGTCACAATTTTAGTAGTATACGCGTATTATTCGATACAAACGTTTGGGAAGTAAACAGAGTATATATCGTACTCTTAATACACTGATTTACGAAAAGAGTTCGGTTTAGATGATTGTGTATAAAAAAAAAAAAAATTGCAATGACGTTCAGCAATACAAAATATAAATTATTTAAAAAGAGTAAAGTTTTAACTTATTAGGTGTCAAATATCATTATGATATTATTTATAAATTCCATATTTATATTTTGTATACAACGCGATGAATCACCGAAGAATCACGAAAATCGCTAAAAATGGGATTTCGTCAATATTATACGTATAGTTTTTTCGCTATCATTTCGAAAATAATCATTGTATTGTCTTGAAATTTTCAACAAAACTGTATCTTTGTACTATACAACTTCAAAGAGATTTTCAAAAAGTTTCGTTCAATTTTAGGCTATTTATAGCTTTTTTAAAATTTCTATGTTTTTTTCATTCATAAAACCGTTAATTTTGAGTTTTTTGACTTGAAATTCGGACACAACGCGTCAGACATATTATATTACTTTAATTTCGTACGAATAACAGACTAAGTGTATTATTACACCAAAGCTCCGCTCAAAATCGTTTTATCGAATGCAACGATTTATCATTGCTTCCAAATTTAAAATAAAAACAAAACTCTAAAATCTTTGTCCAAGTAATTCACTTAAGCGATATCCACAACACACCGCGGGTCGCTACCTTTTTTTTTTTTTTTTGATTTCAACTTCTACGCGGTCTTTACAAATCGCGTTTTTTTTTAAAATTTACTCAAAAACAGATCGCGTTTTGATTAATATATTTCGAGTACGGCCTTCCCCCACAAGTCCCGGTATACAAACGGATTTAATTTGCAAGGCGATTTTGTGGCGCACTGGCGCATCTTATTATAATACTTTGACGGTGAAAATAATATTCTATACACTCGACGTCGTTCGCATTTTTGTATTTGTCATAAAAATCGTTACGTCCGTTCTGCCGTTTTACGTTCTCGTTTATTTCCTCTCCGTTCGCGCGCATAAACACGTACATAAATTACGTATTATTGTTATTATTATGTGTGTTTTTTCTCCTCCGTCGTCGTCGTACTACAAAAAAAAAAGCACAAAAACAATACTTACACGAGGTAAAAACAAACAGCGCGCGACCCCGAGTGCAGTACGAAAGACACACTGTCTGTATAGACACGACGACGACGATTTTCTCGATCGTAATATTTAGTACGTTAAAAAAAACGATTCGAGTGTTGACGGTAACGTATATACAGTAAAGTCTCTCCAACGAAACGACGATTACCCTTTCCGAAGCGAATTCTGCTTGAAATAGGTATTGTTGTTCCGCGTTTCCAATCCGTTCCTTTGTACGGACGTTATCATCGACGTAATTTCGATGGACAATAAGACGGATATGGACGAGCACGTTGTTATATTCTGTTCAATAGCGCTCGAACAACAGAACGCGATACAGCTGATTACCGTTAAGCTAATTGCGTAGTACAACTGCTGTGGTTAAGGTGCAACAATTCTGTTATCAGTCAACAATTCTCATCGTATAATATAATTTATACCTATTTTACCGTTATCAATCTTTACTTTTTTACCGAAGTTAAATAATCTAGAAAGACACGAGTGGAAAAAAGAGGAAACAAATATATAAAACTATAAAATATACGAGTTTATAAATAATGAAAATCAATTCACTCGTACATTTTATAGTTTATAATTTAAAAAATACGAACGTTCCAAAATTTTACAGCTTGAGCGGAATTGCTCCACCTAAAAAATCCGACGACTGAAAGTAAGCTCGATGGTTGAAAGAACGACGAAGGAGACGTTTGCGCTCTAGGAAAAGTTTCCTAAACAACTGTGAACCACTGCAGGGTGCTCCAACCTTGGATGAGTGGTTTAGATTATGGCGGGGAGAACACCTCTTTCCACGGAGTTCCTGAAAAAAGAATGTTTCCCCACTGGAAATGACCTCCCGCACGTATTATGGATGGCGTTAAACTGCAGAATAAAAGTAGGCGTTGCAAAGTCAAAAAGGGACTCGGTGAAATGGGGTATCCAGGAAGAACAATTATGTGATTGTGGACAGGTACAGACAGACGACCATATTATTATGCAGTGTCACAGGGCTTTGCATAGGATTGTGGACCGTAGAGTATTGATGGGTCATATAACACGACGAAGAATAGAGACTATCAAATTACAGACTATCGAAACATAGTATCGATGATATTCTAGTGTACCTAAGCAAAAACTGTTATTGGAATCTCATGAACGCTATTATTTATTAATACAAACTTTTTTTTTTTCGAAACGACATCATTCCCTATTGACTGTAAGTATAATAATTGTAACCGTGTTCCCGAGAAGTTCAGGAGAAGGAAAACCGTTTTGCACCGACGCTGCCGATGAACGCAAAAATTGTTTTATGTGTTTTCCGCGGAATCGCGTAACGATGTAAGTATAATAATATTTATTCTCTTATGACATTACTTTTACTAATGTTTGCGCCACGTACTTTAAGTACAAGATTTATTTACACTACTTGAGGTAATATACGTCTGTAAACGATGTGTTATTTATTGCAAAAGGGTTCACGTAGTCGCACTGCGCCTTCGGTCGTTCTGCGTATGTGCCGACCGCAGACAGACGGTATAGGTAGGATCGTGAACGAAGCGTTCCCAAAGGGGATCAACACCGTGCGGTGGTCGAGCAACTGCGGTTTGAGAGATACTGTTTGCTGACGGGGAATAATTGTCGTTTTCTCGTTTATATTCGGTGAATATATTACATATATGAACGACGTATGAAAAATCGCGAAAAATACAGTATGGTTTCCATTGTGATTTCTAATAAATTTAATTTCACTTGCTAAATCCTTATAGAGATTAGGTCGAATATCGACTTTGCAGTATTATTAAGACGATACGCAGCAGCGCAATATTTAGCTTATTTCTTTTTTCATATGATGACAAACCGAACATCTGGTATTTGCAGCAGGTGTAGTTTTAGAAGGAATATATTTTCGCACTTTTCCAAAAAACAAACAAATCTCCACTCGGAACCTGTTCCGAATCCGATGATTTACCGTAAACAGCTATCGAACAGATTGATGTACCGCCGTATTATAGGTATATTATGAACCAGAGATATTGGATTAAGCACTGTAAATTACCACTTTATAAACTTACAATACGATAAACTTATAAAATTAAAAAAGTGTTAACTATTTAGATGCTCTGTCTTTGGTGGTCGCAACGCAACTGACTACCCGATCGTCACGGTGGATTCAAGCAGATTCCTTGAGATCTGTCATTTCCATACTCGTATAGACCAGACAGTACACAATAAACACGTATTTAAACACTTACAATTCTGTACTAGTATATTATTTTAGAGTACAACAAGATTCAACTGCCCGCGTAGGTATTAAAACGTACAAATTAATCTAAGTCCTAACGTTAAAAATACTACACCTAAATATACGAATCGCATAAAAAATGTAGCGTCTAAGGATATTTAATTTACGCAGCTATCTAATCGTACAGAAATACGCGTTTGGCTTGACGGAACTGTTGGAAGAATAACGTGAAAATACACTACGAACAAAACCGAAAAAAAAAAACATTTAAAAAATAAACAGTTAAACCGCGGTCGAATCTGACATCAACCAGTGCAAAAACTTCATGTTAAGAATATTTCGCATTCACTCATTATTTCTAGTAAACGTTATTTTAGTAAACGTCCGCAAACCGTATGTGCAAAATATAACGTATACTACACCGTGTTCACCATGAATGTCGTCCAAAATATCAAAACTTATCAGACTTACATGTCCAAGTATTCCGCCAAAAAAAAAAAAAAATTGAATATGCCGAAACAACGAAAATCAACAACGTATCGTAAACAATCGTAAAATATTTTTTTTAAATGTTTAAAAAACGTATTTTCTCTCTCGCACTCTCTTCTTATAAACATAATTTTTCACAAAAATCACTGCGGAACAAACGTACGCAATGTAGTCATATCGTTAATTGGTTATATATAAGCTGTTGAAGTACTTAGAATCAAAAAAAAAAAAATCTTTCTCAGAAGACAAGTAATAGTTAGCGACCCGTAGTGATCTTCACCGAAATATTTAAATCAAGTATTGAAATTCGACAGACAACGAGAGAGATTCAAAACAGGAATATACTATCTCTGTATACGGCTGATCAAAGGTGGACACTTCTTAAATCGTCGGATCGTCTCCATGAAAATGTTTGCACACTATTTGTTGTTGCAGGACGGGACAATAAACGCTTGCAAATAGTAATCTAGGGTTTTACACTCGAATAAAATAAATCGTAACCAAACATTGTGTACATATTTAATTTAACTATTTCATTGTTTACTGGATTACTTACGAGTGTTTTGAGTCACGTCTTATATATATATAACGGAGAGCCGAGTAATATCGCGTTGAACTAATGAAATATAACATTTTGTTACATATTATTTTGTCTACGATCCGTAATATATCCTACCGGATGAACGAAATGGAATTGAAGGAATTTATTCCATTAAAAATAATACGTTCGGCGTTTGATTTAAATTCTCCACTCGATATACAACGAGATACGCAGAATAGTGTTTCTTTTTTTGTCTATACGTAACAAATCTTAATCACTAGAGTTTTTTCTAACATTTATCACCGAAAAACTTATTATTTCCTATGAGTTTTTCTCTATAAAAAAAAAAACCGTTCTAACTAAATATTCCTATGTATAGTTTATTACTTACTTTAATATATATATATATATAAACACATATATTTTTATACCGAAACAATCTAATGGGGTTGTTTAATTACTTAATTGCTTTTTATAAGCGAAACGAGAAAATGGTTAAAAAAATGAATTTATGATCTTTTGTGTTTGGATGTTTAGTGTATACCGACTATCATATAATACTAATTTAGTAATGTTAAACGCGCTTGAAAAAAAAAAAATATATATATATATATATACACGAATAATGGGATTAATTATAAAGTAATTTGTATAATTTTAAAGTAAAATTAATGCGATTTTTTTCTTTGGCCTCGTTAAAACTAAAGACGATTATTTAATAATCCTTTATTTATATAACGCATATTATATAATAACCCGAAGTGATCGTGAGATGTTTATGAATATTTTATAAACGTAACTCGTGTTTAAAATGCTCGGCTACAAATCTTACGGTGTATTTACATTTTAGATTAATAATTTTTTTTTTTAAATTTTCCGCCACAGAAAAGCACGTAATCGAAACTTTCGAAGCATTCTTTCTGTACGCCAAAATGATAGCTACCGGAAAATAGAAGTCAATCGCCGACAAAAACGCATGTCAATAAATAAATAGCGCACGCGATCTCGTATATAAAATCTCATCGCTTCCCGTGAGCACGACGAGAATCAAAACAATAGAAACAATCATTTGTTTTAGTATACCCGTCGAAAACTTTAAATCGTCCTCGTGGTGCTTTGCCGCACTGCAGACGAAAATACGATCTAAATGAAAAAAGTAACGAATTGATGCGTTTTATTAGGAAGACGCAATTCGTTCCGCCTTAAATCCAATTTACAAAAACATTTTTTTCAGTATTTTTTAACCGACCGCAATGGGGGTATCGTGTTGTATATTGCTACTCCTTTGCTGCCATAGTTTAATGAATTCAACCAGTAGCTGGGATCAAGGGCGCACCCAGGATTTTTTTTTTTTTGGGGGCTAAATAAAATTATTTTTAGATATTAATAAGATTTATTTAATATATGCAGAAATCCGAAAGTACACTTGTTTATGAAAAAATTATTCTAATACATCTTAATATTAATTTTTGCATTTTGGGTTTTGATTTAGTTATGGTGAAATTATACCTGTAAAATATTATTATTAATTTATGAATTTGGTTTTCGGTTTTATTTTTAATATTGTATGCCTACATAGTTTTGGCGAGCGATTTCACGACTAACGACGATATGAATAAAGAACATAGGTCATCCGGTAAAACCGTTATAAATATATATTATTATATATTTTATAATATACAATATGCTACAAATTCAAGAGTAAATAATTTTTTTGACATGAAAATTTAAAGAGATACCTAATAAAATTAGAAAAATATTAAGAGGTCAATCATTTTGGGGGGGGGCTTAAGCCCGTTAGCCCCCCCCCCTTGGGTGCGCCACTAGCTGGGATCCAATACGACAGTCCCGTGCTAGGTTATTCGTACACGATAATTACATTTTGATTTGTCTTCCACATACTGTTTTTTCAAAGTATTGACGATTCAGAAACATGTTCGCTTCGCAACTACATTTTAACCGCCTCTGGCCACGATCCGGTTCGACTCGGGTCCTTTTTGGAGCAGCCTTTTCTGACCGCGTTCTAACGTTCTCGCTCGTCATTCTCCTTCTGTCTGTGTGTCGAGCGAATCGTTGCGGAGAAAGACTGGCAGTTCTCTGCGGCATCATTCGTCGCTTCTAATCGCAATCGTCAGGCAGTTGATTTTTTTCCAGACCGCACAGTATATCTTTTAAGCACCACGGTTGAAGGAGGCGCTGGAGACGTTGCAGGGTCAGGACTTATTCATCTGTACATTTTCAGGACACAAATACTGCACAAACTGGATCTCGAGCTCTCTTAAACTTGTTTTGATTGAAACATCTATGTCCGGCCAATGCTTGGGACAGATGAAATGATACCTCCGATCCGTTTCGTTGTTGTAAAGATCGGACGAGATTCTGTATCGAGCAGTGTGTCCAATGCGCTTTCACTGACTCCGAAGACCACAGTATCGTCCACGCGCGTTCAGTATTACCTTCCGTTCCTCTGCCTTGATGGCGTTCTTTTCGGGCGGTACTACGTCCTTAAGGCGAGTTCTCAACCGAACGCCCTCGGTAGCCAGGTAAGCATTTTTCATTATACAGAAATAAGACACTCGCCATTAGGACTTCGACATAGTATCGTTCTACCAGTTTTCACGCATTTTTTTATATAAATAATACTGTCTGTACACACACTATATAAATGCACGAGCCTTTGAACGCGTACCGCTGTATAAAAGAGCCGAATGAAAATAACACTCGTTATTATATTTCATAATGCCGTTTCTCCGCGGGACAGTGTTATTACATTATTATATGCGCTATACGACGACACAATATAATATGATATTATATATATACATTATACACGTATCATTTTCACAGTGTATTATTGTCAACAATAGTGTTTTATTCTCACTGAAAACCATTTCCAGCTGAGAAAAAACTATTTTCTCTGACAACGGTACCATTGCACATAATATCGCACACCTGTCCAAACGTGTTTAAAAAATAAAAACGCAATATATATATATTTCATGTGTTATATTATTACGGTTTAATAATATACGTTCGATACGCGATGCGATTTGTTGAAATTCACCAAAGTATGTATTAAAAACGTTGGAAAAAAAAAGTTTTTAAAAAAATCGTCGATAATTATTATATTCGTTTGTCTTGAGTGTAATTCGCGTTTCTCTCGAGTTTATTCGAGTAATATTCGCACGTTATAATAATGTTTTTTTATTATTGATATTCATAATATGGGAGTGAGCGCGTGATTTTTATGTTTAAGAACTGAATATCGAATACGATTGCCACCACTACTAGACATTCAACAAATACTCATGTTATGCGTAAAATAATTGTCGATAACAAACGAATGAATCTTATTATTTTTTTTTTTCAAATCAATATCAAATAACAAATATAACATAAAGTCATATTAATTATGTATGTTTTTACGGCCGAAGTACTCGTTTCTATTATGAAAAAAAATTCCATTATATAAACGATTAATTATGGAAGAAAAAGTTTATGTTTTTTACCTGTAAAAATTAATTTTCACGCATTATATATATACGTATAATATGAATACCGTGTTATTATATATTCCGTATTCGCGTCACGTAAACGAAAACGAGAAAAACAAGAAAAAAAAGACATTTAAATATATTATATTTTTTATAAGACGGGCCGTGAATTTATAGCAAACACATTTCTTTTTTTTTTTATTATTATTATTATTATTCCGAACGAAACGTAAAACGTTTTAGTTTTACAGTGACGATGCCGTTTTTTCCGTGATCACTTTTTTCCTGTGGAAACTCCGCTGGCTGATGATCACGACAAGCGTTACTTCCACCGTGTCATATATTGTATACCCAGTCGGAGGTACATTTTTCTTTTTCAAAAATTCGTTCCAACACCATGATTTTATTTTTCAAAATTTATTGTAGAAGTCCAATCGACAATATTGTTTTCAAAGTGGGAGACGATCAATATTATTTATTGTACGGCGTTTGTTTCCGAACAGCGTTTCGTTTTCCGAAAAAAAATGTCACTATAATATTATATTATAGCGTAAATACACGAAAAGTATTTTACTCATTTTTTTTATATCAAGTTCGACTTGAAATATTCGAAATTTCAGTAGAAACTGAACACGTTTAATTTCTCGGCGATTTTTACAGCGGAGGACGATATTGAACTGCAGACGAAAACAGTGTGCAGAGATGAGGTGCGTGTTGAAAGTTTCGCTATCGGCCTATACGATTAATGGAAGACACGTTGGCCGGACAACGAGTGCGAAGTGGGTATACAAAGGAAGTCACCGGGTGTTTGCAGGATAAACTATATAAAAGAGCTCTGGAGTGGTGTTAGTATGGCCACGTCAACGCTTTTGTCGTCCCTTTTATAAAAGCGACACGGTTTGCGTGGCGTATGAAAAAAGAAAAAAGAAAATCGTTATAAAACGGCAAAGCAATTTTTTTTGTTCTATGTGATTTAATGAGATTTGCCTGTGTGTTCGGTGTACCGATGACGAGTTTTTTTTTTAATCCGAAACACAAAATAAGAACCAACATTTTGAAGACCAGTATGATGCGCCGCGTAATTGACTCTTTGACAAGTGTTTTATAAAAATTTTAACCTTTTTTTTTTTTTTTTATAAAATTATAAATAAAATACATTTTATTTTTTTTCTTAATTACTAATTTGACTAGGAGAATAAATGCCAAAGTGTCGTACGAACCACTCGTTTACCTATAATACAGTGTATAAACGAAATATTCTTCTAAATTTTTTACTCGGTTAATCAATAATTATACATTTCAACCCTAATTTTTTCTCTTCTGTAGATCTAAATTAGAAAAATCTTGAATTTTGATTCTGTGCACGCCCATGGTGAAAACCGTCATAATTGTTATCGTACTAATAAATACGATGGCGCGGATCGTGAGACTATATACGATATCGTTAAGGTGCGCTCGTTCATAACGTGACGTCTATGTATAATCACATGACCTGGTTAATTATGGTTATTACGGCGGTAACCGGAATTATTTGTAGGTTAGGTTGGCGGAAAATTTTCGTAAAATCGCAAAAATATTATCAACATAATAATTATTGGATATGTGCTATTTTTTTTTTTTTTTTTTAATGTGTGAACATTTATTTCACAACTTTATAGACATTATTAAAAAAAACATTTTTTTAAGTGAGTGAAGTTTTAATTTTGGGAAACTGCAAAGAACAAAAATAAACTGCGATGGTTCCACTTCCTTTTCGGAATGCAATTAATGCGCTATTAACAATAATTTTCAAAATAATTGTTCACGTTCGAGAGAAATTTAAATATATAATTCGTGATAGCCATAAATCGAGTCCACCCGCCTCGCTCTTCCTGTATCTTCATTAATATTATCATTGTATTATTATTATTATTATTAAAATTGTTTCTGTTTTTAAATTTTTATGTGTTCGTACGTCGTTATATCATATAGAAATTTCTTTGAATGAGTCGTCGTCGTGTTCCGCTGTGTAATAAACACAATTTTTAATATATCGTAATATATACATATATATATATATATATATTTTTTTTTTTTTTTGTATTGAGTAGTCGTATTCGTCAATAAGGCAATAAACTAGTTTATAAATTTTTATAGTAAAATAGTTAATTTAATTTAATTCACTTCTGTGGTAATTTAAATATGTACCTACGATTTACTAATATAATTTGTCGTAGTAACGTCTGTATTCTATACGCGCGTATGTAAAAAAATATTGTTCTTTTCGAAATCACGCTGTCACGCCGCACCACCTAGCACGTTTATAAAATTATTGTCTTTTATATTATTTGTATTTTAAAGAATCGAATAATTGGAATTATATGTAGCTCACGTAAAATGACTTGTATTTTATTATGTTAAGCCATTGGTTGCAGCTGGCCAGTCGGAATACACATTATTAATATTGTGAATATACCGATTTAATTTACCTTTGTATTATAATAGATTGAATTTTTATTATTTTATTTTTATTAGAAAGGCGCAAATACTCGTAAATAGCGGTCAGTCTTGAACACACCCACACATACACATATACACACAAACACACAGCTGTCAGACGCAAACTACGTTGTTCACGCCTGACCGCCGTAACTACACTAAGCGGTGCGATGGTTTCGGACTGCTATTTATAAGCATCTTTCCACCACGCCCTCTATGTTGTGTTGTAGCGCTATCTGGTGACTACTCTCTTTTCCCGTTTTAATACGGTCGGCTGACGCGCTATGTCGTTATATGCGGTTGTTTAGTTTGACGCTGACCGAGCAAAACACAGGAATTTTATTTTCAAGTTTATTTTTATTTAAATATGACAATTTTCGATTGTTTTGTAAATAACATAACATTATGAACCGCAGTGAAACAGACGAAACCTTCTGAAAATTTACAATCTGCATTGGTTACGAAAATAATATAAATATCGAAATCATAATCTTGGTCATTACGACTCGTGCATGTTGACAATATTGTATGTTATTACACAAGCATTTTAGTCGGTACGGCATCAACATTTCAAAATACTACTATTATGTGATAAATATAGAACATAAATACTGATAAAAAAACACTTTTGACGATTATTGAATATCGCCAAACTCCTATTCAGATTGTTACGAGTATTGAAATATTTTATTGTTTTGACTCTCATTGATGATATTTCTAAGTATACATATCGATTTAGAATTTAAAAAAAAAATCGTAAATAATTTTAAATTACTCGTTAAAAAGTAAAAAAAATTGCGTGCGTTATTTAGGTGTTTTTTTTAAACTCTAGGGTAATGCATATTTTTCAATGATTTTTAAACACTATCTTTTTGTAATATGTAAATCTCGTTTTTCGTGTAAATAATAATAATAATATTTTTATTATACAACAAAAAAATATTTGGACTTCTTCTAATAGTGTTATTTAGAAAAGAAAATGTTTGTATATGAAATCGGATTAGTGAGAACTTTTTCATACGAGACCCTCGACGATACTCAGTCTGACCCTCTACAGATACAGAGTATTGATATTGAATTAAATTCTCGAGGGGGGATTTTTTTCTAATAATATGTAATTCGATATTATTTTTTAGTTTATCCGGAAATATATATTCGTATATCCATTTACTGGATTAGTGTATTATTAAAAAAAAAATCGATAAGCTCTATGTGTACGCGTGTATAGCATACGTTTTCAACGTCCGGCATCATCGTGATGTATTCAACAAAGTCATGAAATATTGAATAGTAAAAAAAATGTCAATACCATGTCAGTCGGTCGTCTATAGTTACGCGCATATATTGTATATTCTATACAGGCTTTATTATTATATTTTTTTTATCTTATATTTACTACCTCGGGAAATATAAATAATAATTCTTGTTATTATTCTTTTTTCTGATCGAAAATATTTATTTATCTTTTTTTATTTCTATCCCCGTCCTATATTATATTATACGTGTTATAATTCGTAGACGCTTTATCAAAAAGTTATAAACCCTTTAGTCATTACTATAAATTTATATCGAAATAAAATATAAAAAATTATTCGTTTACCGCGTAAGGAAGTATGGAGAAAAATTCCATTTGGAAGTCAAAAGTTTACATTTGTTTTGGGTTTGAGAATTGGTGGAGACATCGTATACTAACCAAGTATAGTAAAGTTTTTTTTTTTTTATTTCTATTTCTTTCACACACCATTCATTTAATATATATTTTTTAATTTTTACTATTTTAAGGTATATTTATTTTTGTTAGTATTATAGTAATACTAAACTAGTTAGTTAACCTGGGCGTCAGGGAATCGGAACAAACACAAGAGTTCGCTAATTTATTTATTTATAAATTGGAAGGAATTCAATTTGTACTTGGTCTTAATTATCCATTCGGACGCGTTGGTTTTATCATAACAGCGACGGTACGCAATTGCCAGAGAAGAGAAATAAAACACACGTTAAACATCGCATAAATTTATACCGCGCATATATTAATTAAACGGTTAGCGTAACCTATTTATCACGCTCGAATACAATTTACAAGTACACCCAACCCTTATGGTGTGTGTGTGTTTTTATCGTGTTTAGAGTTCAAACAGCGTGCGTATACTTAACGACCAAAGTGTTTGAACTGGGTACATAATAGTGTAGTTGACTGGAAAAATGATGAATTTACACGCTCGGTCAGTATATATTACAAACATGTAAGTACACGACGTCATAACGGAAAGCGTAACTCACAGTTATTTGAACTGCGCGTATACGGTATATTATTAGATTAGTGATAAGAATTCCGTTTTTTTTTTTTTGAAAATCCAGTTTTTTTCAAAAAATTTATACAGAGGAATAGACCGTACGTTTAAGATTTTTCCACGTACTCGCTAGCTACTTCAATACCACGTTTTCAGTAACCGTATGGAAACGAGCTTCTCGTAGAAATTTCTCAGCCACCTCCTCCGTCCAGTTATTTACCAGAATCAATAACTCGCTTTGTCGTCTTGATTGTGGCGATCTCCATTTCGGTACACAAATCATAGTCTGTAGAATTAGGACGGTGTGGTGATTAGGACATCCCGTTTTAACAACTGTAACTGCGCGGCCGAGCGTTATCGTTCGCTGAGACAACCCGTCGGACGTGAACCGTGTGAAAATAGAGTTTTTTTTTTAGAGGAAATCTCGTGCGGATCAGGTTTCGAGACGTCTCGCGGAAATCATTCAGTGTCGGACGTCGATCTTCTTCTCGGAGTGAGATTGTCGAATTTCGTTTGAAATTTCGTCGATGACAGTATTAATGATGGACGGCCCTCCTCGCTGTCATCGCCAGGATCCAAGACTTTTTGCTTCGAAACAGGCTGCCGATGAATTTCAAATGATTTTTTACCGCGAGCCGATAAAGAAATGGTGGATCGCGCACGTGTTCTGTTCGCCATTAATTCACGAGACCATCCACTTCGGGGAAGCTGATTTTCTTTCGCGCGCTTTTGTTACATTTATAGTGAAATAAATTACAACGCGCACTGCGCAAAAGCGAACGGGACCTATTTTGTGTATTATTTATTTAATTTTTTTTTTAATAGAACGCGTTTTTACGTCAGAACAAGGAACGATATTCAAATCGGACAAAATAAAAAAAAAATAGCCGTGTACCGGCGGGGAAATAAAAAAAAATATTTAAATGTTATTTCCTTTCGTACAAACATTTTGTTTGTTTTTCGATTTCAAAGACAACTATTATTTACATATATGTATATAAACCGCCGTCGAGCCGTATTTTTTAACGACGCGATCGGACGGTTTTGACTGATATTCGATTAATATTTAATATCAGTTTTACATCTCACACGATTATGTCTTTTTTTATTTTGGAATATCAGATATCTGAAAAAAATCTGTATATATTATATAGAAATATTTTGCATGTGATACGGTAGAAAAAAAAATCCAATTACGTGTGATACCTTAAACCTGTAAAAAATCAATCAATAATTAATTAATCATCAATTTATAATATTATAGTTGATAATAAAAGATGAAATAACACACGAAGGGGTAACACATTTTCGTCGAATCGAATTCGCATATACATACGTTCACGAGTACTTTTACGAAGTCGTTAAAAATTCACCCGGTTACAAATGAATTTCTTTATTTTTTTTAATTATTATACTTTTGGACGAATCACTATGTCGTAGCGAAGCGATTATTTAATAATCAATTAAACGATTAATAAACCGTTTTCATTAAACAATTTTCAAGTCGTTAATGGTCATTACTTATACAAAAGTAGGTCGGTGATCGAAACTTAACGCCGAATTACATTTTATCGTTCTATTAAATATGAACACGCGCGGGTATGCTGTGTAATAATTAAAACGTTAATTCTTGTCCGTTCCAGACTGTGTGAAAATAGAATTGATTTTATTTTATTCAAAAGTTTTATTTTTTTTTTTATGGTTATTCGAAAAACGAGTTTATGGAGTATATGTAACTAGTACACAGATGCTATGTGTACATGTACAATGTAAAACAGGCGCGAATAATAATTAAAAACCTCCGTACCGTAGAATAAAAAATAAAAATAAAATCGTTTATAAAATATAGTATTGAAATTAACTTCGTTTTTTTCCTCAAAACAAAAATATATAGTCAAAAGCCATTGATAATAAAGCCGATATGGAATGCGTATTTTTATTTATTTTTTTTAAATAACACGCGTGTTTGTACCCATAATATATTTTGTTGAATATCTATACGACATACGTATAATATTTAACTCACTTTTTTTTCACGATGAAAATAATTTCGTACAAACGAATGGTTAGTATATTTTTAAACAACGATTTTAGATGATGTGATCTAGTGTTGAACAAGTTAAAAGCTTATATACCCATACGCGTATTGTAATATATAAATTTCAGACAATTGACGTTAATAACGCGCGTGTCTGCGTGTAATTTTACACCGTGTTTCGATAGTTTATTAAAAATATTAAGCGAAAGCGTTACATTAAACATTTTTTTAAAAACTATACAAAAAAAATATATATATATATATTTAAAAAGCTTTTAATGTAGTCGGTCGGTTACATTGACGCATGCCGCAATTTCGTCTTCCCGATTTCGTTTTTTTTTTAAAAAACTCGTTTTTCTTGATTTTCTATAATATGTTTCCAAATCGCTGGGCACAATATACTATATATAGTGCCATCGGTGCTATCACGCGCTAAATCACGGAATTCCTCTTTCGACAATTGTGTAAAAAAAAAAAATGTATATTTAAATACTTCTGTTACATAGACACGAAAATAGTCGCTCTAAAATTTTGAAAAATTATTATAGACACCACAATAACTTCGTAACATATATTTTAATTCCATAAAAATCTAAATCGTCTCGTTAAAAGCAGTCGTTGCTTTCCGTTTCTTGTCACGATCAGTAATTAATGTTGATTTTCTATTCACGACGAAACGAAGAATGAATTTGTTATGACGACGACGGTGTGATTTTGTTTTTTTTTTAATTTTTCCACGACCAATATACTTAAAATTTTTCCGGTAAATAACAACTCCACTACGGTAGGTGCTCGGCCGGCCGGCTCGGTGATTAAGAAAAAAAAAACGAATTTTATAATACCGAAAAAATGTAAATCGCGTGAAATTTCGTACCGTTTATTATAAATTTGACAACTAATTTTTTTATTTGAAATTTCAATTATTTTTTGTGGGGGTTTTTTTTTGTTTAAATTAATAACTACAGAAACAAAGGCCCGAAGAAAATTTTATACGCAATCTAATGTACACTTACGATATTATAATACATTATTAAAAACTTATTTGAAAATCGTTAATTACAGTTTTTTTTTTTATTAGCGTTTAAATTTCAAATTTTGTGTGTAGTAAGATTTTCGCTTAAAACTAGGGAAATTTTTCGATTAAAATCCATAAAACGAGATATTTTTTGGTACTCGAATGCTGAGAATTTCAATACGAGATTAAAGAAAATTTTAATTTTCTATACATATTTTCGCGAATTCTTAAAAATCGATTTCGACGAATAATTATTATGTCTGTGTAATAAGCGTATTTACGGGGGAGGGGGGGTCCAGGGGTACTGGACCCCCCTCCAGAACCAAAAAAAAAAAAGATTATCCAAAGGTATTTTTTATTAAATATCTTATATCAATATATCCTGTTGGAATTTTCAAAAAAAAAAAAATGTAGACCCCCAGAAAAAAGTTGAAAATACGGCACTGAGCGTTTAGATTTTTGTCTACGGTCGAAATGCGTTAATTTTACGCGTTATATAACGCAAATAAAACGTCTTTAGAATTTAGACTGTTTAAACTTTGGTATAACGTTCAAGTTTTTTTTTTTTTTATTACGTAACGTATACGAATTAATATATTTTTTCGATGCGCATAACGCGTGGCACACATACGAATTACATACAAAAAAAAAAAAAACTCGTCTACGGTGAGATTACGTTATCCTAACCTTGATCGTAACCTAGAAAAATTATACTCTTTTTATATTCATTAATTTTTTACACACTTTACAAGCGTTTTGGCTCCCAACCGTTTTTTAAATATAACGATTTGCCATTACTTTCGACTTCAAAACAATGCAGTACAATTCCAAAACCTGTGCCTAAGAAGTAGGTACGCGCCGCTTGGAATCCTTGCGGCTTTTTTGTTTTCTTTAAAAAAGTTTATTCATTCTACGCTTATTCCGACCTCGACGATTTTTTTTTATATATGTACGAGTAATAGATTTGTATGATTTCAAAAATTCGTGACGGCGGATTTGATATGAATTGAAGAAAAAAAACGTGAAAATTACAAAAAAATTAAATTTTTTCCGAGTATAAACGCGCGTATTGATATTTTAGTTTCAACAGAAAACTCCAGAATCAGCAAAGAAAAGATGCAAACATTTCCCGATGCGTATGCGGCGTGCGCAGTAAAAACTCCGTTGTAAAAAAAAAAAAAAAAATGAGAACATATAAAACTCACATATATATTGTAAAAAATGCGACTTTCAATTGCGTTTCGTATAACATTTAATTAATTTTTTTTATGATTACAATTTCGATTCGTTTTTTTCCCTTACATAAATATTAATTTTTCATATAATTCGATTCGTTCTTATTAAAAAAAAAAAAGTCGTACAGTGTTTCATCCACTATTCAGTACCGCAATATTGATACGAAAGGTATATAAATGTTTTATTTTAAAATAAACTCTCTCAAAAATTGCCAGGATCACTCCAGAATCCTGTTGTAATATTCTACACAATCAGGCACGTAGGTACACAAAAATTTATTTCGTGGTGGGGGGAGCCAAAAAATACAATTTTATACAATATTTATGGAAATAATTTATTAGACAATAATGTATTATACGTAGATTAACATTATAATATAATACTGTTGGAGCAAAAAATCCCATTTGCCTGGTAATCCGGCAAATCTATTCATAACCTCTTCAACATTGATTTCATCGTTTCGATAAATACTCGTATTAGAGCTAATCCAGTTAGTTTTTGTTCTCCCGTGTTGTCCCTTAGGTATGTTATGAGCCGCCGAAATGTAGAGAAAGAACGTTCAGCTGTAGTAGTTATAACTGGTAGTGTGGCCAAAATGGTTAAAAGACTATGTATATTTGCGAAAAAGAAACGCAGGACCGTCGTAGATAAAAATATAGCCAGTGAAGGATCTGGGCGGTCCTCGTTCCGTACATGTTTCCATTTAGATTGCCATATTTAAACCCCGACATCATAATACGTATCATAAATTGGTAATATAATTCTTGTGAACTGGCAGTTTTATTTATAAATTTTGGAAATAGTAGCCGTGTTGTTGAACATAATACGTATTGGTGATTTGAAAATGTTTCTTTTAGTCGACAAATATAATGATCCAAGAGTGGCAAAAATATTGTTCAGGAGAATCAGCTAGTGTATTATCATTTCCAGGTACTCTCTTCCATCCAATGCCTTTTTTGAACTGCAAAATAATTTCGAATAATGAACACATACACCAGTGGTTCCCAAACTTTTTTATTCTACGCCCCCCTTGTAAACTTTAAAAAAATCTCACGTCCCCCTTTAAATTAGAATTTAGATGAATTTTTTTTTTTTTTTAGTAAGCCGTACAAATAAATTTTACAAAATAACTATGTGTTATAGATTATTATGGGCGACTGTCTGAAAATTAATTGATTTTTTTCAATTTTACTCATTGTAGAATGGCATAATTATTTTAACAACAAAATTTTCGTTATTTCATCATCACTATATTCCCCCTGTACCTCTATTCTGTAACTCGATAAGATCTGTTAACGACAACTTTCGGTTCGTTAAGCTATCGAAGCGATTTATAACCTCCCAGAAAATTGTTGTTAGCTATCGATTTCTCATCATTTTGGTGGACAAACACTTTTTAAGCACAAGGTATTGATAGAGTCATTTACAGAATCACGATGCCAATAACAAAATTCGATACATTTTTAAAATTTCGATAAGAAGCTCTTATCGAATTAATTTGTTAACACGTTATCGAGTTACAGAATAGAGCTACTGTGGAGAATTCTCCCCCGGTTGGGAACCGCTGACATACACTAACTAAATAAAGATTATCGTATTTTTCAAAAACATATTGTATACTAGGTACATTAATATAATAATATAAATCGATATAATATTAAGGCTGTATATTGCGTTATCAAACTCGACGTCTTGTTCACGGAATTTGACTTTCGTGGAATAACGTATGCTTTGACAACGCTCCGTGTGGCCCGGGCCTAATTGAAATTTCCATAATACACGAAGATAATGTACCTACGTGTAGATATGCGGGACGTGTAGTCGCAAATAATATTATTACACACATAATTTTACACGACTTATTATTAGTTGTATAAAATTTACCGAAAGATATGAAAGCAGAGTACGTACTTTAAAATATTTCGGGGGAAGGGTGTTTGAACCCCTACGGGTTTTTTTTTATACTGTATGCCTGTATACATGTGGAGGGGATCGGAGGGAAATTAGGACAAAAATAGTTTTTGTTTTTTTGTGCTTTTTCAGTGAAAAAGTTAATATACGACACGTAATTAGCCGCGTTAAAATATTAGAAGAAAAAAAAAAATCTCAGTCGGTTCGTGATACGTTCAATAGATAACAGCATGACGTGGAAAATGATGGATCATTTACGCGTCCATCTAAGTACACGATGTATTATACATTTTTGGTTTTATCGGTTATTGCATGATTTACTCGACGTGCAGTTTAACACCAACACAATGGCCAATACATTGACTCTTCTAACACGTTTGCTGCGTCTTATCGATTTTCGAAAAACGTCCGCGAGAAAATAATAATTTACCGATTTCAAAACGTTTTAATGGCAACTTACTATAAACTTACACGTCGGTTTTCATTTAGTTTTTTATTATTAAACGCCGCAATGGCTTCACAAGTTTTTTGAAACGTCAAATCTGTATGTATAGACTTATCTGCACCGCATGCGTGGCTGGTTTGTGTATTTTGCCGACGACAAGGAGTTCCTCGAACGAGGATGTTATTAAGTTTCGTGTAGAACATTGTCGAAACTCGGAATGGATTCCGCGCCGCGTGATGTTTACATTTCAACGTCACTGTGTCGGCGGTACCGAGTTTTTGTTGGGGGGACGTAAAACCGAGAAACTCGAGGACAAGTCTTATTGAAATTTTCCATTCGGCGAACGAATGATTTTCTTTCTCCGAACGCGTCTACGGCTTGTATTCAACGCGCTAATGCAAACGAAAACCACAAAACTTTTGATTTTTAATTTTAATATACACCATTCAGGTCCTTCGCCACAACCACTACTCCTCTCCGTCCGTCTCTCTCTCTGCATCCACATCTCTTCACTATTATATATATTTCTAACGTGATAAGATCATTTTGAACTACTCATCGTTGTCTCGGGCAGCCTAGAAATCTTTTGCTTTCCCGTATCAATTTCGCCTGATTAACTTTTCTCGTCCCCACCATACGTGTCCTGACTAACTAACCCCTCTTCTTTTCATTGTTGGCACTATGTCCACATCACCTAATATACTTGTTACTTCCTCGTTATTTCTTCGTTCGTATTATCCTGTGTTCGGGTTTCTTTTGGATTCAAAAATTTGTCGTAATATCATTCTTTCGAATCTTGCCAGGCTTTGTTCATCAATGTTCGTCATAGCCCGTGTTTCACATGCATATAGCGCATCTGGGCGTATCATTATATAGCGTCAGTTTAGTTCTGACTGAGACAAATTTGGATTTAAAGATTGTCTGTAAGGCAAAGAAGCACTTATTATCCGAATTCTTCTGGATTTCCTTATGATTACCACATATTACGTTTATTTCTACTCCTAAATATGTGAAGTTTTCTATCTTTTCAAAGTCCATAATATATCTCATTTTCAGATTATGATATGGACCATTTTTCGGCGATAATCACATGAACTTTGTCTTTTCTTTATTCATAGCTAAACCAATTTGTTGATTATCTAAAATGAGCGTCTCTGCCATTATTCAGAGGTCACCTTTTGTTTTCGACAGTAACACTATATATAAAAATTAATATTTGAAGAGAAAATAATCGATTGATTTGTTTCTTTTTTAATATCTCAGCGCAATTATATAATGTTTTCTAATACCGAACGAATAGAGTTTAACGCGTAAAACGTGACGCGTACGTGCATAACCGTTTTGGGATTTGTTTCGGGTAAATAATTCCAATTATCGCGTTACGTCGGTAACGAAATTGTGTCTGCTGGGTATTGTGGACAAGGCGGATTTGGAATCCGTCCAGTCGGTCCTTATACAGACGAATTTCGTACATTGACCCTTTACGTATTTCAAATCTGAAAACGGCACTTACCTATATATATACTTACTCTCTACGTGCACAGTTAAACATTTTTATCTGAGAGTACGAAAACAAATTTAATCAATATTGCGTACAGTTTCGTTGTACTTTTGCAATTTTAACGGGCTGTTAACTAATAATTAATTACGTTTTTTTCTTTAACTATTTGCGCATGTTATCTTTAGGTTTACATACAAACTACCATAAAATATTCAAGCGTACGGCGAGTTCAAATTTTCCGAAAAATCGTTTTATTGCTGTTTCAGAATAAGGAAAATATGCAGCACAAGTTCACATTTCGGCGTAACAAACGAATATGTCCGATTATTGGATACTGAGATATCGGGAAAAATGACTTGCCTGGTTTTTAAATAATTCCAGTGTAAGAATCTGGCAAGTCCGAAAGTACGTGATATTTACACCGAAACCGATTGTATTGGTTGGTTGTACAGAATAATATGTTATCACTCATTATACCTATTATAATATGTTATCAATAACTAATTATTATTTGCGATGAAATTATCAATATACATATATATATATATATATATACATTGTGTTCACGCTAAGATGTACCATTAAATATTTCAGCTGGATGACCTTGCATTGAAATGGAGTTTTCGGAAAGTGAAAGGGAATACTTAAATACACATTTTGATGAAATTTCATATTTTTAACCCTTTCGGTACGCGCATGCGCAATACAACTTACTTTTTTTTAAATAGCAACTACTATTTTTTTATATAGATTCGTATAGAGTATTTTTTTTTTTTTGAACAATTTTTGTATCAAACATTTTTTTCTAATTACAAAATTGACAAAGTTAGAGTAAGTCGAAATTTGAATTTCCGCATAGTCAGTATTTAACGAAATTTTCACCATGTTCATCTTATACTTAACGCGTTAAGGCAGAGGCCTTCAATTGGTTACATATACAATTATTAGTATTATGGACTATATTACCTATAAGAAGATATATATATATATATATTATTGGACTTATTTCTCATATTTCTTTTATTTTTATTGCTCATAATATATTTTAGCACGAGAAACGAGATAATGGTATTTACCTATCAAAAAACCAAAAAAAAAAGGTAAATAAAATTTGATTTCACTCGTATACATTCATATTATAACTAAACTTGTCCGGCCTTGATTTAACCGTTTCATTCTATACAACAATAGCGCAGTGTATGTGTGGGTCTGTGTGTAAATCTGCAGATAATTGCGAAACTATATATTGCGAGCCGTCGGTTATTCGTCGAATTCGACTCGTATTTTTACAAAAAAAAAATAATAATAATAATAAAATAAATAAATCGTTCACCAAAAACTATATAGAACATTATGTTATAAGTCTTATAGCATTGGACTTGTTTATTTTTTATCGTTTTGGCCGGTCTGCGCGGGAAATATTTACGATATAACAATACGTTTGAGTGTCGTACAGTAGTTTTACGAGAAAACGATTCAGTTTCAACGCACTATTAAAAGCGAAAAATATTATCAGTCACACAAAAAAAGCAATATTTGGTTTTCTTTTTCAATATATTTCACAGATAAAAATGTACAAAACATTTAACTGGCTTCGAGTTTTTTCGAATTGGCGCACGCCAACGCGGTACATAATATACATTTATTATATTATTTCCTTTATTTTTTTCAATTCGCTGCTTTAAGTTATCCGCAACACTGACGCGTGTAGCGTACGCTTCATAGTACGATCTCGGTCGGACATTCGCGGCAACACGACGAATTTCTCGGTGTTCTCGCCGCTCAAAAAATTATTATCTTCAAAACGTCGTGTTTCATTAATATTCATTCGCGTCATATTAAAATATTATTATTGTGTATAATACTATAATTCCCGGAACGTTTCTAATACCAATAGATATATCGTGTGTAAGCTATGCCACTCTGCTCGTACGATGTCAAACATGTATACCAGGACTCACCAACTAATATTTTCCAATTGATAATTCGGGAAATTCTCGCGGGCCATCAAAATTCAAAGTACATATATTTTAAAAATATACGTATTATAATAATGACGATTGGCCAATGTTCTATTTTATTTCTTATTAAAAGAAAAAAATATATATATACGATAGTATATTACAAAACTAAAACTAATGCAATTGGTTTATCTTGATGATGACTTTGACTTATAATGATACCAGATTTCAGACGGAGCTTAATTCTTATTCTTCTCCCGCTTTCCAACGCTATATTAAAAAAGCATAGGTGATAAAGCATCATCCTCTCCTATTATCTCTAACTAAATCCAAATAGATTCAATAGATCTCCCTATATATTTTTTGTCGCTGTTGCATTGTTTATTAAATTCACAGTAATAATACTAAAAATTGTTTAAAACGCCATCCGACTTTGTCTGAATTATATTGTCATAAGAGGTTACAATGGGCGGGTCACGCCTGGCGTAGTCAAAACCCACTAATGCACATGGTTTTGGCAGAGAACCCAGTAGGGAAAAGACCCCTTGGACGTCCCCGTCTAAGATGGGAAGATGTAGTAAAGAGAGGCGTGGAATCGTTGGGCGGAGATCCGGATTGGAAAACAAACGCAGCTGATAGAGAGACTTGGAGGATTGGCTGTTCGACGGGATGGTCCTAGTGGCCGTTATTACCGAAGAAGAAGAAGAAAATATTGTCATAGGCCTGCATGACCACTAAATGGATATCCTCGTTGTATTTTGAGCTCTTGGTAAATTCTTGAAGAAATGTCGAAGTTAACCATGTATTATGTACGCTTTATGTTATTATATCACTGTCGGTCTTTTAAAAATCAAAAAGGATACCCAAATGGTCAGGAATTTTCATGTGTAATAATCATTATCGTCGTCTCTAAAAAATATTATAAATTATATTTCGTCTGACGTCGTCGTCGATGTGACCTTAAGATACCGAAGCGACTGACAATGACGCGACCGACCGCGGTAAGAATATAGATTAAACAAAATATGACGACGGGCCACGATACCACGTCATGGGAAATGTTTTTAACCACACCTGTAGTAAACGTACGTATATATATATATATTTTTTTTTTAAATTTTTTGCACGCCACACGTTCCCAAGTCTGTAAATCCGCAGAGGACTACGTTGAGTTATGACGTGTGTTCGCAATACATTTTTTTTCCTCGTGCCATCGCAGGCACGTAGTCAGGATTTTATTTATGGCGTGGAGAAGGTCCAAATAAAAATTACCTCCACTGATCTCAGTCATTCATTTATTATATATTGAATAAGTTTTTTTCGTACACAATTCATCACGAGAATGAAATTGAAATAATAAATAATTAGAATGAAATTTATATTAACATGTAGTATGAAGTGAAGTTGTTAATCGTTTTAATGTAGAAAATATCGTTAATTTTTTATTTTTTTTATTAAAACGTTCGCTGGTTCTTATATGCAGATTACAATCAGTTCTCTATCGTTAATTTCTAAATAATTTATTAATAAATAAAAATAGTATAGACGTGTGTGTGTGTGTGTTCTATGTCGTTACATCTTAACGAGGGAAAGGTATTTTCGTCAACGCGACACGTCGCGACGAACGGAAATTATAATCGTTTACAATAGAACTGTGCGCAAAATGTTATTACATTATTTCTATAAAAACTGATACATAACATAAAAATGATAATTCTCAGATAGCCCTGTTTTATTATTATAATTATTATTATAAATATGATCGGTTATGGTCAGTCACTGCAATATAGGCATTCAAACAATTTCGGAGCAGGGAGTCCGCACTCCATCATGGACTGATGGAAATCATCACTTTTATAAAAGTTCACGGCGATCTTTCCGAGGAGTACAATACATTTCACTTATCGCGCACACGTTCCACAGAGAAAATTCTGCTGGTTTGTAAGTTTCTATTGCATGTGACGCACATTCGTTGTAATATTATGCGGCGTTGTAGTGTCTCTCGAGAAGGATAAAAGAAAAATATTGTACTTTTAACGGCGCGAGTCATTTGGCGTAGATCATCGAATCATAATGGTCGATCGGTCGAAAGGATAAGACACAAAAGCGCACTCTAACGACGGGGAAGAAAAAGTCTTAAGAGGACTATATCCTATCTGATTTCCATCGAAATTATTGATTCGCGCGGGCGAAAGAATTATGAAGGCTACAGTCGACATTCTTTAGACACCGTATTTTCACAAAAAATAAATATTACAATATTACCTATACATAGCGATTTTTTAAAATATATTTAATTCTTAAAAAGTTATAAGCATTTAAAAAATAGGATTTTTATCTTTTTTTTTTCTCTAACTCTCGTAACTTCTTAAGAATTAAAGGTATTTACTGAAAACTGCTCTGCCTAACCTAACCTTACATGTTATTGATAAGCGATAATATTGTAATTTATTTTGTATAAAAAATTTGGTGTCTTCAATACAACTTTGGTCTTCTGCAGAGTCCTATTTCCCGATTTTATAGTACAAACGTTTCAGTTTTTGAACTTTTTTCTATATTTTCACGATACACCCATAACAGCGCGTTCTCTCGGGCTTTGTCCTCTGAATGAAATTTTCTGCGCTTTGAGAAGTGTATAATTTCGAGACGAGAATACCACAAAAAAATCGAGACGTCGACTCGATCGAATACGAAACTCCGTGTATGTGTGCAGTTTTTCGGTCGACGAAGGGCTTATTCCCCCCAAAAAAATTGATTTTATACGATTATCCTTTTTTACGTCGATTAATCGAAATTATTTCTCTACACCGAGTTTATCCAGTAGATTTTTAATAATTTAAATCGGTCGTTGTAGCCGAGTTTACGCACAAAAATTTAATATTTCTTATGTTTTGTTCTTATTATAATATTTCTTATGTTTTCGATGAAAAAAATCGTCAATCAACTTCAAATATAATGATCATATGTTAAAAACAGTACGTGTAAAACAAAAAAATTCGATGTATCATTCTTTTAATCGATTAAATCGATACAAACTAACGCTCTAAAGAGAATTGATATTTTAAAATATATCGTATACTATTAAGAAAAACATTTCAAAAACATTTTTTTTTTTTTTTACAAAAACCTGAATTCAGTTGACGATTTTGTTTGAATAAAAAAAAATGCGGTTTAGTAGCAAAAAAATTTTTTAGTTTTTAATTGCGCACTGCGACTAAAGACAAATTATAATAACTGCGACTAACCACCTCCTCTACAAAAAAAAAATAAATAAATAAAACATGCGCTTCAAAAAACTTTGATTTGTACGCGCAAAAAAAGAACAATTCTTAATTTTTGTATTTTATAAAATTATTGTCGGGAGAGTAGAATTCGTTATCTTAATACTAAAATTTACTGTATTTAATAGACGATTTGCGCGTGAAACCAATAAAAAATATATACCAATAACTGGTATATAATATACTACGTGTACGCGTAGTGTTTTTAATACGTTATGAACTATACAATATTATATTAAACTGCCACTCTCTCTCTCTCTCTCTCTCTCTCTCTCACGAGGAAATAACACTTACATTTCCATAAGACGATTCTAATCGTTTTTAATTAAAGCCGTTCGGTTAATAAATATAATTATGTGCTCTATACATATTAGTTGGACGTGTCGATAAATACAATAAATACTCGTGTACAATACGTTATAAGGACTACCGTGCAATGAGCGAGGCGATCGAATTGGATCGAAGCCATTCTGAGGAATCGTTTCAATTACAATATAATAATGTATACAGATGCGGAATGTGTCTTCCACGTTTCTGGTGCAGCGCGTATACCGGCTATAAGCCGTGGGTCCGATATAACATAAATTTACTCGCGTTCGGGCCGAGGACCATATTGTTATATACGTAAAATTTATAGGAAACTATACGCTATTCGTTATAGAAATACGTGTATTTTTGTGTTGGGAAACGTTTTTATGCTATGTATAGCCAAACGGAATAGACTGGGTTTTTAATCCGATTCGTTATATTATGTAATCGTTCGGACGAAAATAAATTTCAAAAGTTCGCATTATTTGGCGCGAGAACGAAATGGACAAATTTATTATATCCTAAACCCGGCATTATTTTACACCGCCTACGCCGTTTTAAAATTTGCCATCAAATAATTGCCATAATATGTTTTAATTTTACACAACGGTGCACATTTCCTACTCATAAATTTGTTGGTTATTTTTAAACCCCCAGAACAAATTTGAATGTACGCTACTGATTGCCATACACGTGTGTGTGTGTGTGTGTGTGTGTGTGTGTGTGTGTGTGGTCATACGTTTTACGAAAATATCAGCTCACAAAACAAAATAGATAAGACCAAAGCGAGACGAATTTCAAACACTAAAAATATACGCGTTAGTATATTCCGATCGAGTTTGTATAATATCGATTTCGCCGTGATTTATCGCGTAAAACAAACCGAGCACAATTCAAACATAGAATCTATACATTGAATACACTTTCCCGTCAAAAAAATATATATACATTTTTTTCGTACAAACTTATTTCGACGAAAAATCCTGACGGGAATTGTATCGAATTTCGTATAATATTGACCGACTAGCGGAATTTTTTATTTATTATTTTTTTATAATATTTATTTGAATTTTTATTTAAATTTTGACCCCGATCGGTAAGTAAGTCACTAATTGAAACGAAAATTAAACATAAAAACGACTCGGAACACAATATTTAAAGAAACATGAATTTTGTATGCCATTCGGATTGTTTAAAAAAACGGTGAGAAAACGCTCGCTTTTTTTGCCACTCTAGCAAAATGCGATAGGATGGCCGAACGTCCTATACCTAATGAAAACGCGCATTTTTACTCCCATCCAATCGTGTCGGACACGGATTTAAAGTATTAAACACACGCTTAATCCGGTAAATCACCGTTCGACTTATAACGTCCCACTCGTCGACGGTCAACAAAAAAAAAATCTACTTCGTTTGTATTTAAAAAAAAAGAATGAAGGGTTATATTCCGCAAGTCTGGAGAAGTTAAATAATTTATTTTTAAATTTAGGTCGTTGAAACAAAGACTATATACAGTATTTAATGTAACCCGCAATAAAGTCGTTGCTAATATTGAATTCGATTGCAATTCACACGTTAAGTTTTTCAAGAGAACGTCCCGAGTAAACGCTCAAGAGATGGCTCCGTCACCTATACCGGATGATAATAAATCGTCATCGCCTCGACTGACGACACGTCCTGATGATAACTAATTTCAGGAGTGGCATCAGCTGAGTTCTTACACCGTGCATTCGTACATTGACGAAAATTAAATATGTATATATTGTTTTCGTAGTTCTATTATTGCAGTGTCTGCTGCTATCGCGATTATTTAAAAAAAAAAAACCTATGAAAACAGAGAAATTGTGCACGAATGATTGGCGGAAACATAATTTTGATATTTTAATTGAAATCAACAGCCGAACGATCGTACTTTTACTGAAAATCGAATAAGATGTATTTTTCTACGATAATTACAATACCAAACATTTTACGTAGAACTCCGATGCATCTTTCTTTACATATTTAAATTGTGTTTCAAAGTCGAATGTGGTTGTCTATAAATTGAATTTGTTGTCTACCGCGGTGTGTCGTTGTCGACACAATCGTTAACGAGTATTTTAATGTTTCGAATGATTTTATAAGTGCTTATTTTAGTGTGAAACAAAGGATGTTTAATAAGAATTCACTCTTGAAATCAAATAATATGCTTGTAATTTTTATTTTTACTTTTAAATATTTTAGACATTTAGACCTCCCTGTGTGTATCCGATACACCGATCTCAGCGTTTTTGCCACTTTTTAAAGTAAATAGAACAGTATTCTTCTGTTAGCTGCCCCCCACCGCTACATCACTAAAATCAGCTTCCGAAACGTCATTTCTTGTTTTGTCTCGGGATGCAAATATTTGTTCAGCAACGCGTTTCGTCCATCGTCATAATGTATTGTCTAACAGCTGATTTTCTTTTCAGTTGGTTGCATCGCACGCAAACACGACCGACACCGGCATTCCCTCCTTCGAAATACGGTTCGCGACGGTCGATTTCGAAATTCACATCACTCGAGCGAGTTTTCCAATGTTCGTGCGTCGATCTTCTTGCAAATTTGCCAAAATTCTATTAACAATTACCTCGTGACACGCGCCATAACCATTGTCTAACCCGATCGTGGTCTCGTTTCAGCCGATAAACGCCCCTTGTTAAACTCGGTGTATTAACGATGTACGGAATTGAACAGTTACACCCGAAGAGTCTTCCTTGTAAGAGCACTTTTCATCATTTCCATCGCTTCGTTAGTTATGTGGCCGAGACAACTGCAAAAACGAACGGCACAGCGCATTTCTTTTCTTTCAACTCTGAAGCATACGAGTCTCATAAAGGAGTGACAAAAATGTCTAATTCTTAAATTTCGATATAAAATCTGACGTAGAAAATACGTTCCTGAATTGTGCATAATGTTGCCGAGCTCAATTCAACGTGCAAGTCAACCCGAGGCATCTTTCCTTGTAATTCCTCCACAGCATTTTTTTTTTCAAATAACTTTTCTGTTCTTTATATTCCTAAACAAATTATTTAGAATATTATACGTTTCTTCAGTTATAGATTCTCGAAGGATACCGCCGAATGGATTTTAAATAAAATGATTTTTTTGTTACGTTCTGTCTCTACAAACATTTTTTTTTTTTGACGGTAAAAGGATAGTGCTACAATATATAATATGGTTTCGTTTGGCCCTTTATATACCGATACTGCGGGCATTGAACAAGTACGGGGTGTTATGCATTAAACAGATTCTTTTTTTTTTTTTTTGGGGTGGAATTTCACTGTAATTTTCGAGAAAAATCTTTCTGTCAAATGGACCGGAACGAGTATAACACATGCATTGTTTCGCAATCGTTTTCGGTGGGATTGCAAAATTATTTTATTAATTTTTCTTTTCTACACAGCCTAAGAGATTATTACAGTTAATCTCTTCAATACGACAAAAATTCATAATTCGTAATTCATCACATTTATAATCAATCGCCAATATTATACTCTTATAGAAAATAATAATTTATTTCTGAAACTAGCGCAAACATTAATTTAAAATCGTTCGACATATCGATAGCAAAATTAATAAATTGACATTTATTAATTAATCAATCGTTGTTGTTTTCTTATAGAAAGAAAATATTTATTGTTTTATAGCGATAGAGGATTTTCGGAGTACATTTTATTTCTAAACTGACCTGTTCCTTATCCATATTTATTATATGGTTTGATTCGTTCTTAAACTCTACCGTTTAAGACAAGTCGTCTAAACTTTTCAATGTGTAAATACATTTATATTTATTCGAGAAATATTCGCCAAAGTGTCAGCTTTAATAAATCCTGTTTTTAGACACATACGTGTCATATACGTATATGACACTTAAAACTTTCATATAATTCCTTTGATATAAAATGTATGGTTTAAACGTATAACTATATAATATATGTATATGTGTGTGTGGGTGAATTTGTGCAGTGTGGGACGAAACCAGATTGATTAATCAGTACTTATATTTGCCGTTTTAATATTATTCGCGTACAGTAATTTGAATAATATAATATATTTCGAGAAGTTTTGACGGGTTCAACTGAAAAATCATTAGGTACCTCGTAATGTTTTAGTTTCTGGTTTTAAATATTTATTAACTTCTTCCGCGAGACACGTTATAATTCGTACAAATTAATTTGCGTCTGAGAGGGACGAAGAAATTATTTGCTTCAACAATTATTATAAGCGCCCTTTTTTTTTGTTTTTTTGGAAAAAAAATGTATTATTAATATTATTATTATTATTATTTTTTTTTTTTTTAGGTATTTCTTTCGTTCAGCGCAGTAAAATAATAATCCGATGGTGTCATAAAGAAGAGCGAACACTTGATAAACGGGTCGAACATATTAGGTATATGGCAATAGTGAAATATATAAATATCGAAAACTCATTTCGTCGGAAATAAAACACAATACTCGTCACGTGACGGATTTGTGTTTTCATTAAAATCGGAATAAAATAAAATTATAAAATTCAATCGGTTCTAACGATCCTAAAATACTGTGTGGTTTTTACCCGTTGTGCAAAAATAAGTTTATATTTTTTAATTTATTACACACAAAGTGTCCGGCCATATTATTGTTTTTTTTCCTGCCAAAACTTTTATCGCTTATACAGATTAAATTGCTCTTTTCAGAGTCATCTATCTTGTTAATCCGTATAGTCTTATAAGCGTGTACATATATATATATATATACGACTCGAGTTTTTCGTGCGCACTAATCAAATTAATTAAATGCCTGTGTCTTCGCCGACGACTGTTTGATGGCGCGTTTCGGAACACCGCGCGCCAAGCCGCTGCAGTGCTCGCGAATATTATGTCATTATTTTAAGGGGATTGGAAGCGAGTATTTTCTCTGTTCGTTTTGCACACACGAAATAAACGTTTCCAACGAACCTATCGACCCGGTGATTCGCGATAAAGATTCCGAAAACAGATTTGAATTCACCGTGAATTTTAACTATAGAATGAATTTTTCACTATTTTTCACGAGACCTTAAAAAAATTACTCGGAACGAAAATAAAAACATTTTTTTGAAGACCTTAAGATAAAAAATGTAAACGAAAAAAGTAGGAAAGTCAGTCTGTAGTGAAATTCACGACGAATCTGTTTTCAGAATCTTTATCGGTACGTCGGACACGTTTATTTTACTATGATTCGTGTAAGACGGAGAGACAATATTATACTCGCTTCCAACCCCCTTATTACACGTGGTGGTGGACGATTAATGTTTACCACGGACCTTTCCGAACAGTTTCTGTCGTTTTCCCATAAATAGTTTAGGTCTTTTCGAATCGTTGGTACTTTACCGAAAAACGACTATATGGGACGTTTCCCCCCCCCCTCTCCACCGTTTCGAACATTTATTTGTTGTAAAAACGTCATAACGTATTGACAGTAATCCACGTATTTAGAAGATAAACGCTAAACGACACCGAAGCCGCGTTCGTTTAACATTGATTTTTCGTTAAACGAAAACAAAATACATAATAATATTTTACACGAATCATCGTGTTACTTCCACGTGTATATCCGTTGAATAATAATCAAACCGTGAACGTATAGAGGTTTTACTTTTTACGTAATAATACGGTGTCATTGCGATGGACGCGGTAAAAATCGAACATTAAAGCAACAAGTTTCAAGGTAATAACAGCGGTATTGAAATGATCGATATAAAAATCGTCTTAACGCGCTTGTACGTTGATCTTCGAGGTGAAAAAAAAAACTCAGGAAATGACGTTAAAAAAAAAAACTTCGAGTTTTATCGAATTAAAAGCTATACTCGAAATAAATTATAATACCTTAGGATTCGACGACCGATAAATTACTCGACAATTATTTTTCACGGCCGTTAACGAACAAATTAACGACGAATGAAACCACACGCAATCCGTACGGACGACATTGACATTACAAAATAATTATGAAAACGTTTAATGTCATTTCAATATTGCGCTTATTGTACGACGGATATTGTTTCTAAATAAACGGCACAGAATCGTTTTATCCTCGGAATTCGGTGTCAGGGCTAGTGTCGTGCATTTAAAAATATTATACTAGACTCCTGTAATAAAATATCCGAATTTAACCGGAAGTATGTGGCGACGCGTTATTTTATTAAATATTTGTATTTTAAACCGTTTTTAACGCTTTGACGAATTTAATACGGCCATTATCACGCGTCGGTAGTGTTATAAAATTACATTTTTTTTTTTTTGTAAACCGTTAAACGCGAGTATTATTATTATTATTCGCGCGCAAGAGCTTTTTTTCAAAACGAATTTTTCCACTAAAATTTCTGTACGTTTTTAATTTTTATTTATTTTCCCATCGCTTTGACATCTACACGGCGAACCATTAGCGCACAATTATTATTATTATTATTATTACGCGAAAGCTGTGAATTTCGTACACAAATGTATATAAGGTTCGAAAAGAATATCTCGTTTAATATATTCTATATTTAAAGAGTAAAAAGATTGGTCGGCCCGGAAGATAAAATGGAAATTTTTTTTCGAAATAACGTATAATTAAAAATACGTAAGAAAAAAAAAATTGTTCTCGCTACAAATATTCACACATCCGTAATTATTAATATTAGTTATTAAGACAATCGGAATAACACGGTGGTCATCACTTATTATCATCGCGGCGTTCGCTGTCGATTTTACATACGCTTTTTCACAAACTAATGAACTTGGAGAAATTGAAAACGAAGAGACTGAGCTCGAGCAAGAAACCTCCAAGTGCTACATGAAATGAGGGATGCCCTACGAGTTTTACGAAGAGCAGTGCAACATAACTCGTCGAATTTTAAACCGCATTAAAAAAACGACAATTTTATCAATGATCTTTTATGACAGTATATAAAACCAATCTGAGAATATTTTTCAAGTTAGTAGAAGTTAGCACGTATACGTACTTACATTTTCATTTATTTTTATTTTTTTAACAATTTTAAAGTCCGTATATTTTGTACTTCGTCGTTTTTCTCTCTATCCAGCTTATCCTTTTCAAAGCGCTGGAAAATGATTGGACGCGCCCCGAGACACCCAGAAGAGTTGCATAATATAATTATAGAGGGTATGATGGAAGAGAAGAAAACCGCAGGACGCCCTCGAAACTCTTTTACTGCAGGACAAATTAAAAGAGGTTCATGTGTCAAAACCTTTAAGGATCTTAAAGAAAAAGCGAGCAATCGGTCAAAATGGAGAATTCGGCCAACCTTAGGAACTATCTGTGTATTAAATTCAATATTTTGTCAGTTTCAGTGTTATCAATCGGTTTGTGTTATCTGCAATGCCGCGTTAAGCTATAATGCCGCCGCTCCGGGGCAAATTAAATTATGCAGCCCTTAAGAAAACTACAATTCAAAATTATATTGGTTCTCAAAAATTTGCCGTCCCGGGCCAATTGCCCCCCTTACCGTACCTTAAACGCGGCTCTGCTGATTTGGATTAATTATCCATTAATACACGAATAAACATACACGATTTTCACCTTTTTTGTCATATTTTGAATTTTGAAGATTCATTTGAATCCAGAATTGTATTTTTATATATAATATTTAAACATTGATTTTTCTAATATATTTTTGAAATCAACGATATAAGCGACCCAGCGGCGGATTAAGCAATTTGCCGCCCTTTCATTTTCATAAGTGTTTTCTAACCAGCAAAATGCATTATTTAGCAAAAAATAGTATTATTAATTAAATTATTATTTATTATTTAAAAATATATTAAACAGTTGGACATCAAAACATAAATATGAATATATTATTAAAAAAGTTTTCTTTGGCGCCCCTAAAATTTCGCCGCTCCAATCACCTGCTTGTTCTGCTTGTAGGAAAACCTGACGCTGAAGCGACCTCTTTATAACACCACTTATCGGCATTGTTTTTTCATGCGACGAATGTAATAATTAAACCGCTTAAAGTTTGTTGTGAGAGACTATTTACTTTTTGACTCCTAAGCTCCACTCGAAAAAAATTCCTGGCTACGGGCCTGATTGTGACAAATGATTTTTTTGAATATAGTTTAAGCAACGCACGTCTAACATAAAATTGCCGCCCCCCGCCCCGCCTACCTTGCCACCGTTAAACGCGGCTCTGGTTTTCTGCAGTTTTGTCCAGTGTACCAAAGGGAATACAATTAAGCGGTCTCCGCCGTGTTTAAGAAAACAACGCTTTTATAGTTAATAAATATGCGTACGTATATTATTTTGTAGCGAATCGTTTGACGCGTACTTTGTTGAGTCGTATAGATTGCTCGGATATATGCGTATACAATAAACATAGTGATATATCTTCTTACTGCAGAGTCTTAAATAATCATTTATTCGGCGCGTGGGTGCGCGGCCGCGTGTTTATAGAGCGAGCGAATATAGCCACGATTGAATTGATATAATCGTGCAGTATACAAACCACGCGTGCATACGTTTGAAGTGTTCAAACAGAATTAAATGATATCGTTTTCGAAGTAAACGCGTTCGGCAAATTACGGTTAAAAATATAAATCCGAACACTATTATACATTTTAATACTGTCGGCGGCCATTTAAAATAATAATAATAATAATAATTAATCGCGTCTAATCAATAATAATATTGACGTCAAACAATAAACGACGTGATGTGTAAAAATAAACGATTTTCTAAAAGCAAAAAAAAAAACGACCGCACTTCAAATATTTTAACGAATATTTACTTCGCGTGATAATCGTTTAATTCTATTAACCGCTACTATTGTCCATATCGAATCGAATTATTCGATATTATTTTACCGTTTCCATTTGTTGTAAACGTTCTGTGATTACGATTATTTGTAATTTAATTATTTTATAATTTTATATTTCGAAGCTACAGGGGTTTTAAAAACATGTCTTTTTTTTCTTTTTCCGCGTAAAAATGTTCGACTAGAAAAAAAGCTCGGATGATGTTCTTCCGCGATTTTCTCAGTATAAATATTTCTTTACGCGCGATTATTAAAACAGCCCGAAAATTGAAATAAAAACTATATTCTCAGCAGTTTTTAAAGCGAAAAACAACCGAAAAAATAGAGGTCCTAGAGTCTTGAAAATTACACGGATTACGCGACTTTGCACTATATAAACTTTTCAAAAAATGTCTTCAAATTTCTGTTTATTATTATTATATGGCAATTATTAGATGATAAGCCGTTTAAGTCGTGAGAGGGGTAATTGTTGGTTTTAACATTTTATAAGACATAGGTCCTGCGTTAATTCGTCTACATTAAAAAAAAAAATCCCGAGTCAAATTTTTTATTTTTTTTTATCACCACTTTAAATTTTCCTACGAATTGCGTATTGCACACCGAATCTCAGAATCGTTTTATTTCATTCAAAGTTATAGTAATAACGGACCTTTAAAAACTTTTTCTATAAGTATTCAAACGACGTCCAAAACACCCGTGGCTCGCTATACTCTGTTTTTTTTTTTTAACATATAGACGGATTAAATTTGAAAATTTTAAACATTTTTTTATATTATAATATTAACGAATAATTAATTGAAGTGCCGGCATCATCGATTGTATTATTACTGTTTTACTGTAAACATTTGTACGTTTAATTTGTATATTTTTTTTTAGGAAATTATTGTTGTTTTTATCAGTGTCGAATAGTATCGGCTCGATTTGACGACGAAACGTTAGAAAGGCAAAAAAAAAACCGACGTGGATAAAATTTCAGTTAAAATTTTCCGCGCAAAACGGAAATTTTCAAAAACGCGATCGATCTGCTCGTGGTCGATAGAACAACGCTTTTTAATAGTAAATAGATTACACGAGAACTTCATTATTTGGTCACGGAAAAATGTTCGCCCGAATTCCCTTATGTTCTTATTAACGAAGATATAAGATCACCCCACGCGAACGCTCCAGGACATTCCGAATACTTTGCATTGCTCGGCCGTCTTTTATTATAATTATGTGTTTGCACGATAATAATACAGTTTGTCCGAAAAATATATTTATAACCAATACCTATTCGATAATATAGAAAAAATTCGCAATAAACGATTGTTTTAATATATTTTTTTAAATTGTGTATATATATATATAGGTATATTATTTTTTACACACGAATCGAACCAAAAATCGTTGTCGAAAAATAAAAGATTATTATGCAGGATAGTGGTTGTATTGATTTTTTTTTTTATTTGCCCTTTACCGCGGCTTGGACGAAAAATCGTCATCGGATATTATAAGCAAAAACAGTAAACAATGACGAACAAAATATTACGTACAGAGTAAAGAATTATGAATATCACAATGAGAAGACATAGTGTTTTACATATAAAAAAAAACAGCCAAGAAATTGTATACTGTACAATGAATTGAATTGTGTTAAAAAACAATTGTAGCACGGTATTATATAATATTAATATTATTATTTATGTCGATAATAAAAGCGTATATGATTATTTTCTAAAACACGTTTCGTATAAAATGTGAATTCGGATTAGTTTTTTAAAATTTTATTTCAGAGATGCGTATTATTTATATCACGTTTTGAAATTTCTATCCGTTTTTATCGGTATAAAATTTATCACGTGATTACATTAAATTCTGCCAATTCCAGGATAATTAAACGTGTTGAAATGATTAATTGTTTTAGTTTACAATTTAATTGTATTACATTATTATTAGTATATTAAATGCGATTTTCATATTATTTAACGTTCTCATATAATTTTTTTGACATTATTCATAATGTACAATAATTAATAACATTATTTATTTGTTTAGGTTTATTTTAATATTTTCATTAATTTTTCTACGTATATTCAACTATTGATCGCGTTATAAAATTAATACATTTACGTTTAAGAGCGATGTCGAGTATAATGTATAAAGTTGATGATTATAATTTTATTTCTTTAAAAGAATAATACACTGTATTCTATATATAAAAAAAAAATAGAGTTAAAAATATGCAATTTTTTTTTCTTTTTTTCTTTAAAACGATGATTGGAATCACAATAATGTCATAATGAAGTCAGTTATTGTGCAGGTTTTCTGCGGCAAATATTCAATTCAAATTTATTATTAATTAAACTAATACGGAAAGATGTAAAAATCAATTATGTTACTGCATGATGGTTCCTTTGTTTGCAATTCCTCTCATCTACTCTTCAACTGTCCTTTCCTTTCTCATAAGCGGCTCATTCTTGCAAATTTATTTGCTTCCAATAATATTCCATTTACTCTTCCCCATATCTTTCAAACTCCCAATGTACTCCTTATTCATTCTGTTTTGAATTTTTTCCTTTCCGGGGGTTTTGTGTTGTAATTTTTTTTTCTGTTTTTTGTTTTAGTTTTTAATTTTTAATTTTATTTCCTGTTTTTAATTGTCGAAGTAAATATATATTAATTTACGTCTCTATTAAAAATAAAAAAATAATATTATTTTTAAATTGCGTTTCGAGTGTAAATACGCGCTCGTTGGGTTTTCAAAATTAATTTTCATACATTTCTTGAAAAAAATTCCCGTTGCGAATTTGACGAGACATTGGTGACATAACATGTGTATAATATTATAACGATTAATTTTTTTTTTTTTTTTTTATTTTATGAAATTTTGACTATAAGTCATACATTTCAACAATTATTATAAAATATAAATATGTTACAATAAACACGTGTAAAAACTAAAATTAAATGCTAACATAAAGACACAACTACTTTCTAAGAGACAGAGAAGAAAAAAAAACAGAAAATAAAATAATGTAATAGAAATATAGAACACATGCATACGTTTACACATATATTATTCTAAATATATATACAAAATTCAAAGTTAAATTAGAAGGCCGGTACACAAAATAAAATTTATTACGGCTTTAATGATGAGTGGATTATTAGATAATAGTAAATTAGAAAGTGTCATATCGAAATGAAAGGATGCGCAGATAGCCCGTAAAGCCTCCCTTTCATATAACGATTAATAATAATAATAATAAAAAATTATATATATTTTTCTATAGCCTTTCCATTACCTTATCTGAATACACGCGTTGTCCAGATTAAGAATTTTTTACTATTATTTTCTTCGTTCAAATAAACGTTTACTATATAATAGTTGTTTCTGCGCGAATAGTATTTTTTTTTTTTTAAATAATATTTGGTGTATTTTCGGCAACAAAGGGGACAAAAGCAATAACGCATAACGCGTTACGCGCGACATAAAATAATAATAATAATACGAACAATCCTTATTGCGTACTTACACGTGTAAAAATTAAACCGAAAAAAAAACAATTCGCAGATTTTCTATTCGATTCATCCCTAATACGATGATGATATAGTATATAGTTCAATCACCGCGCAATAATTTTATATATTTTTTATACTCTGTCGATCGATGTGTGTTTGTCGCCGAAATCGTTTGACTTTTGAGAAAATATTTTTAAAAAAAATACGTTCCGCGATACAAGAGTGACGTTATAATTATTCTCGAATTCACGCAATTTTTTAAATAATTTTATAACGTTTTATTTTTATTAATATATTTTTTTAATAAATAGCGATACTTATAACTTCAGTTTTTTTCTGTTTATAATTTTATACGATATAAATAAAAATTATTTGAAAAAGTTATCGAAATGTCAATACAAACGGATTGTTCAAAGATATTTCAGAGTTGTATTATTTTATTATAATTTTGAATTTCAAATCAACGGCGTTTGCGGTATTACTAATTAAGTAATTTAAATTATCGTTAAAATACAAACGTTGTCTGTCGCCACGTCAAAAACGGGTGTTTCGAAAATTGTACAGGTTTTTGGAAATATTGAAACAAAACATGTTATGTGATATTATGTGGCATTTGAGTAGAGTTGTGTAAATTAAAGAATTAAATATTATATTATATTTGTAAAATAAATGATAATGCAGATACCTGGTGATGAAATAAAATTTAATTGTAATAGACTACGAATCACGATATTTTTTGTTAGGTCATAATGTTGCAATTTTTATTTTTTTGATTCTCAATATACGCTTTAACAGAATATTGTGGTTTTCGAGTAAAAATTTAAAGCGCAGTTGGCATGCAAACGTTTGTAATACAATGCAGCTGGTTAAAAATGCCAAATGCTAAGAACACACATTACTGTTGTTTACACAGTTGGCACATATGTTCCGTGTATGCAAAAACACATTTTAAGAAGTCGTTTTTCGAGAAAAATAAATACACTTAATAACACTTGATACATTTTTCCTAATCCGAATGCGTGTTCTAAAATCTTAATACTTTATAAACGTTATTTTTTATAATTAATTTATTTTGTTACCATACTTGTTCTAAAACGCATTCTGCCCAATATATGTAATACATTTTTATGTAAATATCATTTGATGGGATTACTGAAGTGCTTTAATGTGTAATTGATTATATATAAATTTGTTGTTCGTACATTGTATGTATTACAGAGGAAACTACTTGTAATTTTCAATATTATTTCGTTTTCTTACTGCTGGGATCAGTGACGTACGCAGGGAGGCGGCTAAGGAGCTGAGCCCCCTCACCATTAAACGTAAAATTCTATTTTTTTTTTATTTATTTTAACATTGAGGGGTGAATAGTTTCGAGTACACCATTGCTGCCATTAACGAACTTAATATAATAATTTTTTTTTTATAACACTGATGTGTTAAATTAATTTTTAATTATCGATAGATATATAGAAATACATTTATGAGAATGGAATTCATTTCTTATAATTCTATTTCAAAACAGATTTTGTCTGGCAAATTTTTTGTTTCCTTCAAACACAGAAATGTTCTTATATTGTCGATAATATGAATATACACATTAAGCAACGAACAAATATTTCTAGGTATGTGAGATTAATATTGTACCAAAAATTTTGTGGATATTTTCTATAATCAGATATTACGGAAACTATAGATAATATGCATGATATGTGTATGTAATAATAACGCACGTAATTGATTATTATAAATATTGAAACAAAACATGTTATGTGATATTATGTGGCATTTGAGTAGAGTTGTGTAAATTAAAGAATTAAATATTATTTTATATTTGTAAAATAAATGATAATGCAGATACCTGGTGATGAAATAAAAATTTAATTGTAATAGACTACGAATCACGATATTTTTTGTCAGGTCATAATGTTGCAATTTTTATTTTTTTGATTCTCAATATACGCTTTAACAGAATTTTGTGGTTTTCGAGTAAAAATTTAAAGCGCAGTTGGCATGCAAACGTTTGTAATACAATGCAGCTGGTTAAAAATGCCAAATGCTAAGAACACACATTACTGTTGTTTACACAGTTGGCACATGTGTTCCGTGTATGCAAAAACACATTTTAAGAAGTCGTTTTTCGAGAAAAATAAATACACTTAATAACACTTGATACATTTTTTCTAATCCGAATGCGTGTTCTAAAATCTAAATACTTTATAAACGTTATTTTTTATAATTAATTTATTTTGTTACCATACTTGTTCTAAAACGCATTCTGCCCAATATATGTAATACATTTTTATGTAAATATCATTTGACGGGATTACTGAAGTGCTTTAATGTGTAATTGATTATATATAAATTTGTTGTTTGTACATTGCATGTATCACAGAGGAAACTACTTGTAATTTTCAATATTATTTCGTTTTCTTACTGCTGGGATCAGTGGCGTACGCAGGGAGGCGGCTATGTGATGTTATGTGGCATTTAAATGGAGTTTTGTAAATTAACGAATTAAATATTATATTTTCTTCGTGAAATAAATGATAATACAGAGACATACAGACGAAATATAATATTAAGTATAATGGATTACGAATCACGATATTTTTTGTGAGGTCATAATGTTACAATTTTTTTTATTTTTTATTTTCAATGTATGTTTTAATAGAATTTTATGGTTTGCAATTAAAAATATGACGCGCAGTTTACGACAAACGTTTTTAATACATTGCAGGTGGTTATAAAATTTCAAATGCGCATTAACAACTGTTGTATTGTTTACATAGTTGGCACATTTGAGAAGCCGTTATTCGTGAAAAACAAATACACCTAATAACAATTTGTACATTTTTCGAAATTCGAGTACGTGTTCAAAAATCGAAATACTCTTTATACGTTATTGTATAAGTAATTTTAATTTATATTACCATATTTGTTTTAAAACCTATTCCGTCCTATATATTTAATACATAGTAAATTAATTATAAAATTGTTGATCATCCATTGTATTTATTACATATTGAACAACTCGTAATTTACAATATTATTTCGTTTTCCTACTGCTTGGTAGGAGTTCTTTTCTTCAGTTTCTACTTTAATTGTATATATTTTCTTTCCTCATAGATGATTGTATGGAACACTCTATAAATTGTAAAACAAATTATCGAATATTTATCTGACTGAACATCTATTCTATGAATATTAAATGCTATTACAGGAATTTTCAACATGTGTGTCTCCACTAACTTTCAGTTGTGAATATTTTCGAGTTTTACATTGCCGCCAAATATCAAAAATAATATATTTTTTTTTATTTTAGAAGCGTAATGTATTTATTAAATTTTTGGTTATTGATAATCATATACGAGAACGTAATTCATTGTTTACTCTTGTGTAAAATATATTGCAATATCTTTTTTAATATAATGCACTACGAATCACGATATATTTTTTTCGGTGGTCGTAATATTACCAGTTATATATTTAAGTTTCTTTCAGTACGTTTAAATCGAATCCTGTGTTTTTCACTCAAATTTTAACCGCTTAGTTAACTGTATTCGTTGCAAAAAATTGAAGGTTGTCCAAAATGGCAAATGATCACGAACAAACCTTTATTTTGTTCACGTAGCACAGTTGCACGTTTGTTCCGAGAACGCAAATACATATGTTAAGAATTTGTTATTCGAGAAAAATAAATACACTAAATAAGACTTGGTACATAATTCAAAATTAATTTAAATAATTAATCTGTAATTAAAATTGTCATTCATACTCTGCCTGGGACTATTTATGATTTTTAAAAGGTTGTCAACAAGTTGTAATAAATTGTGACACACTATACAACAATACACGATTTAATATGGTTTCTTATATTTATTTTGCAGACAATATATATATATATATATATCGAAATTCTAAATGATTAGATTTAAATTGTCTAAACGCAAGTAAAAATGTACAATGAAAAATTTGCGTAAAGGAAATTAAAACAAATGATTAAAAAAAATATTTTTACAATTAGTACATATTTTCTGTTTGATAAAGGCTGCATATTTAATTGTTTCTTGACATAAGATTAAAACATTTGTCGTCAACACAAAAATACACTTGTGTAAATTATGTATGGGGCTATAAACACACACACAGTTTTACTATATTCAGTACTGTATAAAAGACTGTGTAGGACAGTTATTTTTGTTAATAGTTCTCAGCTATATTTTTAGCAAGAGTATAAATAATACACAATCCTGCTCGTATAACATTTTTTTAAAAAATGGTTACCTTATCCATTAAAAGTTATTTTCTTTTATTAACTTTGACGGTTTTTGTCTATATTGCCGAAACACAGATTAATGGTAAGTAGTTACATTTTTACACTAACAAGTCTTTCATTTTTAATTTATAGAATATCTGTTTTGAATTCATATCATTATTCATACGTAACATTTAAAGCGTTATAACTTAGTGTCATACATTTTTTGGTTTCAGCATACCGCATAGTTTTTTTTTTAGTTTTTTCATTTTGCCCGTATAAACAAATTTATATTCTTTCGCCCGGAACAAATATTCCAGTTTTTTTTATGCAGAAAAGTATTCAACAAAACAATAAACTTGTAGCTCCTATGTTATTTGATTTATTGAACAACAATATTAAGCATAAGGTAAATGCAATTGATTTTATATAAAATAAAGTAAATGGACAATGACATTCACCCACTGTATTCTATAAAATAATATGTACACATAAAAAATAATAATACCTCTTCGTGAAAACACAATTCTTTGATACCACATTATACATAATAGCTTTATATAATTCAGAACAATTGTATCATTATCCATAACAATCAAGTATTTCCTTTCGAAAGATGAAATATCAATAATTCGCATTCGATTTATCATACGTGTTAGCGTTTATCGAACAATAGAATAAAAAAAATTTTAAATCATACATCAGCTACTGAATGTCAATCATGTATATTAACTGCATCATTGTTGGTGATCCTTGACATACCAATTTAGAGGAAGAAAAAGTTAAATATACTTTTCGCATTATTTAATACTGCCTGCTGTTTAGTTTTTTAATAATAAAATATCAAAATTGGCGGTGAGCTATCTATACTATATAATATAATCAATGATATTACATAAGACCTGGTACACACGTGCGGGTTTTTGACGTGCGGCACCGCTGCTTTATCGTAATTGCAGTTGGTTTTACCCATAAATTAATGATCCGATACACACGCGCGTTCCGGCACCGGGCGTCATAATAACCATTGTATTATGGGTAAAACCAACCGCAAGTGTGATGCCGCACGTTAAAGAACCGCACGTGTGTACCGGGCCTTGGACCTAAACGCTAGACAAAAATTCAATTATTTAGAGAGAACCAAATTTACTTTTGAAAAAAGATTTTAAATTGTCTGCCTTTTTTCTAAGTTATGTGGGGGCAGTCGATTTTTAATTTTTCAACAGAAACTATTTTTTAATTCGTTTTAAATTTCTAATTTTTTTTACGTTTTCATTAGTAAATTTAAACAATAGTGAAACATTTAATCGAAAATCGATTTCCTACAAAACCTAGAAAAGAGGTTGACTATTTTAAATCTTTTTTCAGAATTAAATTTGGTTTTTTCAAAGTGGTAGAATTTTTGTATAGCTTTTAGATCTAACCGTTCTGTTACAAGTATGAAATTATTTATCTCTTTCTAAACATTGAAATGTGCATGCGCACGCAACCATCTTCTGATTCCTGGAACGCCCATATCCCGTCCGTTTCATAGATAAGAAACGGTAATAGGTATATCCGAGAAGTCACACAAATCAACGAATATTTGTTACTCACACTCATAGTAAATATGCTTGCGCATTTAAAATTGCCTACACGAAATTACTTAGAAACGGATCGTTTCCGGTTCCCTTAATAAATTTATATTATTGTAATGAATAATAACGACATCGTACTTGTATATTATTATATGAATCTTTATAGCTTTAAAGCTAGAAGCTTGTATAGTTGTATAAAGGTTTTACAGTCGATCACATTTTTTAAAGACTACGTTAGGATACGATTTATTGTTAACACAAAATAATAATAAATGAAAAGACCTAACATTAACCCGATTTGGTGGTAGCGACCATAGACATATTATAAACTAGTGGACCGCGCATAGAGAGAGAAGTCTGGGGACGATATACGAGAGTGAGAGAGAGAAAAAACATCATATGGGCTAAATACAGTGTGCCAAACGACCAAATAAAAAAATTATGATAAAATTAAGTTATTACAGTTGTAATCATACGTAACGCGCAGCCGGGTCGACTCTCGAGATTTTATCTCAAGTGGACACTTACCATAAGAACCGCTGATGTATTCGATAACAATAAATGAATGAAAAAATAAAATATTTCATCTTCCATGATATATAGCCCATACGATGTTCTTTCTCTCTCACTCTATATCGTCCCCGACAACTATATAGGGTGGGGGGCGGTGAGGAATGCGCAGTCCATTAGTTTATATGTCTATGGTGGCGACGATTGTAGATACGCGGCAATAGCTGAAAACAAAACAGCAACAAGCCGCGAACACGGACCAGTGTATAATGGCGATAAGCGGTATACTGCATGAGTCGAACGTACGTCACCCTGGCCCAGCTCATTAAAAAATTCAAATTCTTTTGGTATCATGAATTGTGTACTAACAATTTGTATGAATTCGTATGATACATTTCAACCACCCATTTTCAAAACTACCCCTGGGTGGGCTGGGGTGACGTCACCCTAGCCCACCCTTACACCAAAATAAAAATGTCGTGTTCATATCTATTTTCTCAACCTCCTATGACCCCCATAGTAGCAAGACCGGTTCGATTTTTCAAAAGTTTTTGAATGTGTGCGGGAGTACTCGGCTACGGTATCTTTGTCTCAAAATAATGTCCCGAAAACAATTTCGTCAAAATCAGATTAGTTTTAGACGTTGCGCAAACGCCTCAAGGTTTTGAACTTCTGATTTCACTCTTTCTTACGTAAAACCGCCAAAATAACGCCAATTTAGCGGAAGTAGAAGGCAGGGGCGGATTGGGCCGCCGGGAATTCGGGAGTTTTCCCGGTAGGCCGGTCTGCTACATACAACGAAAAAATCATTTTTTGGCATGCTGTTTTGGCTCCATAAAAAATGTATGCGGTACTCTTTAAAAATATTATTAATATTATTATATAAACGCTCGTGATATCATGATACTATGCAGTAATTTTTGTGCAGTATCAGAGTAAAATTTAAAAATAAATGTATAAAAAGATGAAGATTTATATAATGGGTTTTCCAATTGGAGCGGGCCGATGTTATCTGCGCTGTATATGGCCTTATCGTTTTGTTGACGTCTGTCTAATTCATTGATTATTATTCTGTCGTTCGTGCCAAATCATCATGGCGAGTTACACTATTGAGCAGCATGTCCAAACGATAAAATTTTATTATCAAAATCAATGTTCAAATGTGCGAACGTTGCGCTCGTTACGTCCATTTTACGGCCGACGAAGTGGCCCTTCAAAGTCAACTCTCCAACGTTTGGTAGCGAAATTTGAGACAACCGGTTCGGTAAACGATCAGTTAACACCCGTACGTCAAAGAAACGTCAGATCGGCCGAGAATATCCCTGCGGTACGTGAAAGTGTGCAGGAGATCCGGGGCAGTCAATTCCTCGCCGTGCACAAGAACTCGGTCTTTCAAAATCTTCAACTTGGCGAATTTTGCGCCGGGAATTGGGCTTACACCCGTACAAGATCCAACTAACCCAGGAGCTCAAAATTAACGATCACAGACAACGCCGTTTGTTTGCTGAGTGGGTTTCGGAGCGTTTGGAAGAGGAGGACCCTAATTTTGGCCGAAAAATCATCTTTAGCGACGAAGCGCATTTTTGGATGAATGGCTATGTGAACAAACAAAATTGCCGTATATGGAGCGATACCAACCCACACGAGGTTCACAAGGTAACAATGCATCCACAAAAAGTTACAGTTTGGTGCGGATTTTGGGCCGGTGGCATCATTGGTCCATACTTTTTTGAAAACGACGTTGGTGAGGCCATTACCGTCAATGATGAGCGTTACAGAACGATGATAACCGATTTCTTTTTCCCCAAAATGAACGATATGGACGTAGACGACATGTGGTTTCAGCGGGACGGCGCTACGTGCCATACATCGAACGCCACGATAGACACTCTGAATGACAAATTTGAGGATATGGTTATCTCTCGCCGAGGTGACGTGAATTGGCCACCAAGATCGTGTGATTTGACCCCATTAGACTTTTTCTTGTGGGGTTTCCTGAAGTCGCAGGTCTATGCTAATAAGCCGCAATCGACAGATGACCTTGAAGTAAACATAACCCAGGCCATCACTCAAATTCAACCGGATCTATGCGGCAGAGTCATTGAAAATTGGACCACTCGGATTCGTGCCACAGTGAGAAGTCGTGGAGGACATTTAAGTGATATTATATTCCAGACATAATTGGCATACTTAGAACTTTCAAATAAAAAAATAATTTCGTTAATATCTCACACACAGCTTGTTTTATTCCATTTCAACATCGAAATTATTTTGAGATTATTTCAGCACTGAATACTATAACAAATTTGGATCGATTTATGCATCTGAAGCAAAATTTTAATTTTAATTATTAAAATAATATTTAAAAAAAATACATGTTTATGTTATTCAACAATATTAACTGCATTTATATAATATATTCGAAATATCTTTAAAAACAAAAAGCAATTGACTTATTTGAGTGTCAAGAAATATCTCGAATGATTTATCAGCACAAAAATCTATAATCATGTTTACCAATGTTTATAATGGCATAGACCAAATTAAACATTTATACATAATGTTATTATACACATTGTTATTAGGTACTTATTTTTCATAAATAACAAATCTACTTAACATCGAGATGTTGGTAAAATCTAAATATGAACATACATATTACTGTAACATCTGCAATGCTGTTGTGCGTAAAAAAAAAAATTGAAATTTCTACTTTTCCGATGTTCAAGGTGGGGGGGTTTGAACCCCCTAAACCCCCCGTGTCTACGGCCCTGTTATCAGGTACCTATAAAAGATTTAAATACGAGGGCACAAACTTCTTTTGTAACGCCTGATGGCCATTTTCAATTTAAAAGAATGCCTTTCGGACCAACAAACTGCCCAGCAATTTTTTCACGCATGATACATTTTTTCACGACGACCGTTGTCTCGTCGATCTTCGTGTATCGGCTTTGGTGTGTACTACTCGATGTCGTCGCCATTGTTTTTCGCCGCGAAATTATATTTTCGCGTGCTTGTCGCGTATCTGCGTTGGAGTGTACGAGTCTTTGTCGTCACCGTCATTTTCTCGTCACGTATTTATTATTTTCGTGAGCTCGTCGTGAAATCGTTGTGTCTTGTCCATCGGATCGAAGGAGTTCGTGGAGGTGCTGTTAATCGACATTCCATGGCATAATCGGCCGCCGACACCTGGATCATCAGGTGACGTTTTTCCAGTTTATATTTGAAGGTTCGACGTTTGTAATCGAAAAATTATGTGTTAATCGATAGTTTGTGTGTATCTATTTATTTATACGAAAATTTATATGTGTTCGTCGGCCGACCCTTTACCTTGTATTTGTTATCGTTATTGTGCAGTACGCAATATAGCAATTTTACATTAGTTAATCAGTCGTATGTACATTTTTTTTGCCTTACGTTGTCGAATTTGTATACACATGTTTTAATCGTCGTATTGACGTGGGTCTCTCGTAATACGAGACGTTGGGGCCAACAGCTGCCCGTTAAGAGCTCCTTCGGCGTACATTTTGGTAGCAGAGCGTGTTTGTTTTCAGTTTAGATTTAAAGGTATTTTAGTATAAGTTTATTGTAGAGACAACAACGGTCAGGGGCGGTTATACATGATGTTCAAGAGAGGGGACAAAAATGAAGCCGACCCCCCCTCTGACAATGAAATATCCACATCGACGAGTAATAACTATATACTCTCTATCCAACATAAGAATAATAGTCGGCAGCGACGAGTTTTCGCCGCCGACGGTCAGAACCACGCCCATTTTACTCCCCACTTGGTCAAATATCTGGCGACCGCAATTGACAGGTGGTGGTCGTCGTATACGTTTCTCGCGCACAAAGTTCGTTTAGTGACAACTAGAGATGGCAAATCTCAAACGGACGGCAGAGCCAACGCTCCGCGTGCATAGTGAAGGCCGCGCCCATGCGTAGAACTCGGCCGCCGACTATTATTCTTATGTTGGACAGAGTGTAGTGACGGGAATAATCGAATGATCCGATATATTATTGTATCCGTATTTTGTAGTAACTCGAAAAAGAAATATAAATATATAAATATTACTCGTACATACATTTTTTTTCTGATCATTTTGAATGCCTATTTTATTATTATGTTATTAAATGTCAATACTCGATAGCAATATTAATATTGAATAGTTTTGGCTGTTGCATTGAAAAGAAATTTCCCATAATAATCTTGTCATGGCTAAATATCTTATTTAGCTACGAGTCTTACTATATAATAGAATAGTGGAGTCCAAAGTCCGAAACGGTGCTATTTTTTGGGAGGATAAAAATAACGCGTATTACAATATTACAAGCCGTTTTACCGTCATTCGATTATTTATATAGCCCGTTCAATAAATGTAAGTCGTAATTCATTCGATTATTTTTATTTCGACTACCAATCATTCGATTATTCCAATCACTAATAATAACTAATAATAAAGAAGAAAGATCAATCAATGTACCGAGACGAAATGCAGATGTAGAAAAAGGAAGAATAACGTGCATGGAACGCAAACGAAATAAGAATAAAACAGAAAAAGAAAGTAGTCACCAGATAGCGCTACAACACAACATAGAGGGCGTGGCAGAAAGGCGCATATAAATAGCGGTCAGTCTAGTACACCATGTATATGTACACGTACACGCCGCAGTCAGATACGGAGTACGTTATTCACGTCTGACTGCCGCAACTACACTGAGCAGTCCGATGGTTTCGGACCGCTATTTATAAACGCCAATCTGCCACGCCCTCTATGTTGAATAGTAGCGCTATCTGGTGACTACTTTCTTTTCCCGTTTTATTACGGCCCGTTTATATGCGACTTGCGGGTGTTTAGTTTGACGCTGACCGAGCGACCGATCGTACTTGCGTATGTCTTTATTATTATTAATAAAAATATTATTTCGCATATTTCAATAAAATGGAATGAACGTTAGAATTCATCTTTCCTCGTTTACACTGTACACGACCGAACGAGATCATCGTCAGCTAAGCACTAAACGCTCGATCACGACCGACGATCAGCGCGTACGGATCGTCGGTCGAACACTAATTCCAGCCTTATATAATATGTTACGGGCAATGTAGGAAATTCGGGCATTGTGCAGAATGCCCGAGCATTGTAATACAATGACCGAACATTTTGGGCAATATAAAAAGTGTATTTTAAAACTACAATATTCTTTAAATTGCCCGATTATTTCCAGGCAAAGTGTATTAAATTCAAACTCTTGTGGACAATGCAGTGGTGGTTTTCCCGGGGAGGCAAGGGAGGCACCGCTTCCCCTGAAAAAAAGGAAAAAATATTTTTACATTTGATTGAAAATAATATTAATTTTATAAAATAAATTATTTTTCTTTTCAATTATATTAAATTAATTTCAAAATACTGGATATTTTGAAGTAAAAAAATTGTTCAACATATAATAAGTATGAACGCATCACGCATCTATACTAAGAAAAATAAGAATTTTAACGGCAACCGCTGCTCACTGCAATTTACGCGACCCCAATAATTGGGGTATATAATTATTATATTACTTTTGTACTATGACCTTTAGAAACACAACATAGGAGGCGACAGACGCAGTCGCCTGCCGTGGTGTTGTATTGTATACTATATTACACACTCAAACACCTGTAAAATCATTTGAATTGCTCATGCGCTTTACAAGGTAAAAAATATTAAATAATAAAAATAAACAATACCTGTTTACATGAACACAATTTTGTGTTACCATATTACATTCTAGCTTTACATAGGTCAAAAAAAAACTTATCATTATCAATTCAATCAAGTATTTCTTTTTTGAATATTATAATATCGATAGTTCGCAATCGCGTTATAATATGTTTTAGAGTTTATCGAACAAAAGAATAAAAAAAATTTAAATCATAAAGTAATATAAATTAATAAAGTAATAAACATTTGCATTAATACGTCAGCTACTAAGCGTGACTCGAGTATTAACTACATCATTATTGGTGATCCTTGACATACCAATTTAGAGGAAGAAAAAGTTAAATATATTTTTCGCATTATTTAATACCGTCTGCTGTATAGTTTTTTAATGGTAAAATATCGATAGTTCACATTTGCATTAACATTAACATACATAATATGTAGTATTAATGTAATACTAATGCCATTGACTCTTTATGTATCTAACAACAACAAAACATATATACCATATAAACTTTTTCTTTAATATTGCAAAATGTTTCACTAACTTTATCAATATTGGTAATTCTTTATATATCAATTGAAGACCTTCAAAAATGAATTATTACAATTTTTTTTTTTAAATTTGTTTGGTTAATTTTTTTAAGAGTTTATGAAAAAAAATTGAAAAAAGTGGGAAAGTCGTTTTGTAGTAAAATTCACGAAGAATTTAAATCTGTTTTCAAATTTCTTATCGCACCATTAGATCGATCGGTACGTTGGAAGTACGAAACGTCTATTTTGCTATGTTTCATGTGTGTAAGACAAAGAGAGAAAATACCCGCTTTCAATCCCCTTAAATGAAATAAAGAGTAAATATATTTTTATCATTATATACTACAATCAAATATTTCTTTTTTGAATGATAAAACATCGATAGATTTCATTAAATTTTTTCACACATATTAGCATCTGTTGATACACTTAACAATAAGAATTTAATAAATACATTTTTATATTCTACAAAACGGTAATAAATTAATTTTTTACATTATTTAAGAGCGAGGCCTTAAGCGTGAGTGTACTAATCTTTTATTACGTGTACAAAATGTAATTGATTTTAATGAAAATAAAGAAATGAACAATAAACATTTACCCATTGTATCCTATAAAACAAGTTGTACACATAAAATAAATGAAACCTGTTAACGTGATCACAATCCTATGAGACCATTTAACATTCTAGCATTATATAGTTCAGAACAACTTAATCATTATCCACTACAATCAAGTATCTCCTTTTTGAATTATGAAATATCTATAGTTCGCAATCGCTTAATCTCACGTGTTAGCGTTTATTGAACACTAGAATATAGAAATTATAAATGAAATAATAAAAAATATTTTCGAATTATTAAATAAAATTTTCATTCATCCATCAGCTACTAAATGTGACTCGTGTATTAATTACATCATTATTGGTAATCCTCGAAATACCAATATAGAGGAATAAAAAGTTAAATATACTTATATTTTTCGCATTATTTAATACCGTCTGCTGTATAGCTTTGTAATAGTAAAATACCCATAGTTCAAATTTGCATTAACATACATATGTCATATTAATGCAATACTTATACCACTGACCCTTCATGTACCTCAAAGAATCTTAATATATTCACTATATTTAATTTTTAATTTATATTGCACAATTTTTCGTTCATTCATCATTACTAACTTTTTTTAAAACTAATCTAGGAAAACAACTCACTTCATAATTTAATATCAAATTGTCATTATGCGTATATACAGTGGCGTGGCGTGGGGTTAAGAATGTAGTAAGCACTTACCAAAAAGTATACTCACCTATTAAGAGAACGCCAAGAAGTATTTAAGGGGGCAAGGGGGCTTCCCCCCATAGACTTACTTTAACCCCCCTAATCGACTATTTCTCAATTTGTAATATATTACATATATTATGTTTGCATTAATTTTTTATATTATATTTTGGAGATTTAGGCTTTAGCTCTCTGTATTACTCCTTTAAATACGCCCCTGGAGAATGCTATACCATTGATTTTCTACGTGTGGAACATGCTTTGGGAGACGCACGTTTCTGAAAAACTAGAGTGATTTTAGTGTATAATAACCTCTACATAAAATTAAAGATCATAAAATGTAATAATTTACGACAGAAAAAATGTGTCGGTATCAACATTAACTTGAGATTTAAAAAAAAAAAATCAAATAATATTTTCTGACTCCGTTGTTCATTCATTTTTTAATAATTAACACGCGACGTGACACGACAAGACAGAACGCAGACGATGGAACTGTAATTGTTAATACCATCTTTTAGTACAATAATTTGTAGTCATAACGCGATAATAACGTTTCATAAATAGAATTCATAGATGTATAAACAATACAGGTTAGTTAATCTGTTATAATGCGATCATGATAGGTGTTTGCCCCATCCGTGATAGCATTGCGTTGACGAAACACTGTGATTCATTTTTCAAAAGGCTACACTGTAAGAACTCGTCTACAGTCTAATAACACAACGGAATGACGCAACGTCTACATAGTATTGTAGTGAATTTCAGTAACGCTTACACATTAAAACATTCCCTCCCATGTCGAATAAGGGCACGAATAGATACAGGTGATATTCTTTTCTACGGCTACACAGCTGCGGCTACTATGGCCTCTGACGTATTATTATCGCGTAATTTGTGTTATCTCAGGCCAATAGTCCATATAATAAAGGTCCACGATTTTAACAAAAAATTGAATCTTTTTTTAAAATATTTGATCGAAATGTTATCGATAATGAATATTTTGCTTATACCTACTTTAGATACAAAAATTCAAAAGTTATTTACGTAATTTATATAGATAGTAGATAGTAGATACCTTATATTATTATATGGTTAAAAAAACAAATTTTTTTCAAAGTTCCAACGTAAGCAACGCTTACACTGCTTATACCCACTCTACGCCACTGCGTATATAATATATATATATATATATATACTTTATTATTTTGGTTATAAGTTTTATAATATATCCAGTATTTACATTATCCATTATCATTATTTTATATTGGACAAAATGCTTTACAAATTTAAAACCAAATACATTAACATAATAAAATACACAATTCCTTATATTAGGTAATATTAGATAATTTCGACTTAAAGGAAAAGAATTATAATTTATGTATTTTCCAATGAACGAAACTCGTGCATTAACCAAACATTATCGGCAGCGATATTCCCATCAAATTTGTTGATGGTATACGCTGCACCCATCAATTTTTTTCCTATGTGTAACCCCCCCCCCCCTTTGAATTTTTTTTTATATACCCTTTCCCCCGCAGAAAAATATCATCAAATTTCTGTTTTTGCCGTCTGAGCTGAGTGTTTTTGGTGGGGAGGTGTAACACCCCCTACCCCCTAGTCTCGTCCCTGATCTTATGTACCCAAGTCCAAAACATGAACATGAACACTTAAATATTTGAAAAGTATAAACTGTAGTTTATTAAAAAAGTGTTTAATTAAATGCCTAAATTATAATTACGTTAATATAACAATTATTATTCGTATACGAGTACTGTAATAGTTAACAAACGTGCCTATTATACAAATAATAAATTTATATAATAGAACGAGTCTACGGCGACGGTCACGGATGTGCTAAATACTCACAATTTATCAATTGTGTACAGGGGAACTTTATTTGCCGGACGCCGATAACATTTTAATGACGATAATATATCTGATTTATTCACAGATATATGTATAACAACTAGATAGCTAACTCCATATAATACGAGTACATTGAGAAAAAATTGAAGTCGGCAGCCATTTATAGGTTGGGCTCAAACGATAGTAAAATATCGATAATAGGTAATATCGATTTATTTAGTGATGTTTTGTTGTTAGAAATGATAATAAGGCATAAGATTAACAATATTGTCAATGGTATATATTTATATATATATTTTTATGTATTAAATTATTTAAAATATATTTTTGTTTTTAGAGATTTTCATCTAAGTAAATACTAAATAGTATATTGTGTACCTATTATTGCACATGCCACAGACCTAATATCACGCTATAATACAATAATTGTATTATATAATATGAAACCGATATATTAATCAATATTACTGTTATCGAAAATTACTATCGATATTTCACTATAGTTTGAGCCCAACCTGTAAATGGCGGCCGACTTCAATAATAATTACAAGTTATCTATCTAGTTGTAGTATCTGTGGATTTATCTGACTACTATTATTATCGTTATACCTAATGGCTAATATTTCGGCTATCAACGTCAATGTTATACTGGCGTAATACTTGAGATGTGCGTGCAGCGTGCAGGCAGTATAGAGGCCTACAGTGGGAAAATTAATAAATATAAATTCCAAAAATAAAATTAATAATAAAAAATAAAAAATCGACTAAAATTTCTGAGGCCTTTCTTCAGTACTTATGTTTTATTCCGTTGCGTATCTATAACTTGACATTTGAGAGTATACGAAGTAGGTATACCCATGATTTTTCAAAAATATCATAAGAGTATGCGCAGTATACCCATGTTTTTTCAAAAAAATCATGAGAGTATACGGTGTATATGGAGTATACCCCGTGGGAACACCACGTCACCACTGATTATCGGTATTTCTTAATATAACACTTTATGGGGACAGGAAAATAAATATAATTTCATCATTATTCATTTCTCTCTTATATTTCCATTGTCAATTATGAAAAATTTATAGTTCATATATTTGCATGACCAAGAATAGAAGCATTTCAGATCATAAGTACAATAAAATAAATTTTTTATAGGTAAACATGGTACGTAAAGTAAACTAATATTGTACATTTAAACTCTTTAGTAGGAAATAATTATTGTGTAAATTAATTTGTGTAATATTGTTATTTTAAATATAATGTAAACGATTAATAAACACTGCACATTCATACATCATATAGTCATTGTAGATTAAAAAATATTAAATAAATAATACCTGTACCTACACATAAACACAATTCTGTTTTACCATATTACATTCTAGCTTTATATAGCTCAGAAAAATCTTATCATAATCAATTCAATCAAGTATTTCCTTATAGAATAGTGAAATACCGATAGTTCGTAATCACGTTATCATATGTTTTAGCGTTTATCGAAAAATACAATGAAAAAATTTCAAATCATAAGATATGTAGTATAAATTTTCAAATTATTAAATAAAATTTTCATTCATACATCACCTACTAAATGTGACTCATATATTAACAAAGTCAATATTGGTCATCTCTGGCAGACCAATTTAGAGGAAGAACTATTGAAATATATTTTTCTCATTATTTAGTACTGTCTGCTTTATAGTTTTTGGTAATAAAATATGGATAGTTCATATTTGCATTAACATACATACGTTATTTTTAAGTAATACTTATGCTATTAACTCCTTAAGTGCCTAACAACCATTAAATATATTTACCATATATAATTTTTCATTTATATTGCACAATGTTTCGTTTTTTTTATCAATATTGGTAATTCTTTATATATCAATATAAATGAAGATGAGGGTAAATAAATTTTATCATTATTCACTACAGTAAAATATTTCCTCTTTTAATGACAAATCATAGTTTACTGTTCCATATATATATATATATATATATATATATATATATATATATATATATATATGAGCATCTATTGATACTCTTTAAAATAAACACACTTTTATATTTTATAAATTGTTAATAAATTAATTTTCTATTTCTTTAAAGTCCCTGAGCCCAAGCGTGAGTGTACTAATATTTTATTACATGTATTTTATTACAAACTCTTGCATAACCCTAACATTATCGGAAATTCTTGATATAACGTTTTATGGGAAAACGAAACTAATTGTAGTTTTATCATTATTCATTACTCTCTAATATTTCCTTTTTCAATTATGAAATATTCACAGTTCATATATTTACTTTGCCGAGAATAATAGCATTTCCAGATAATTTGTTCAATAAAAAATTTTTTAAATAGGAATTCTTGGTACGTAATGTAAACTAATAATGTACACTTAAAGTTTTTAGCAGTAAATTATTTATTTGTTAAGTAATTTGTGTAATATTCGAATTGAATATAATGTAAACGAACAATAAACATTGTACATTCATGCATCAAATAGTCATTGTAGGTTTTAAAATATTAAATAAGTAATAAAAATAAATAATACCTATTCACACGAACACAATTCTGTGTTACCACATTACATTCTAGCTTCAGATAGTTTAGAACAATCTCATATTTTTCCAATTCAAACAAGTGTTTCCTTTGTGTATTAAGAAATGTCGACAATTCGCAATCGCTTTATCATACGTGTTTCGTTTATTGAACAATAGTATACAAAAATTTTGAATCAAAAAATAATAAACATTTCGAATTATTAAATAAAATTTTCATTCACATTTCAGCTATTAAATGTGACTCATGTATTAACTAAGTCATTATTGGAGATCTATGGCATACCAATTTAGAGGAAGGAAATGTTAAATATATTTTTCTCACTATTTAATACTGTCTGCTGTATAGTTTTTTAATAATAAAATATCGATTGTTCACATCTGCGTTAACGTACATACCTTACATTAATGTAATACTAATGCCATTGACTCTTTATGTACCTAACAACCACAAAACATATTGACCATATATAATTTTTCATTAATATTGCCATATGTTCCGTTAATTTTGTCAATATTGGTAATTCTTTATGTATCAATTGAAAGAAGAAGAGGGTAAATATATTTTTAGCATTATTCACTACAATCAAATATTTATTTTTTAACTGATAAAACATCGAAAGCTTTCATTTAATTATTTCACACATATTAGCATATATTGTTACTCTTTACAATAATAATTTAATAAATACATTTTTATATTCTACAAAACGGTAATAAATACATTTTTTACATTATTTAAGAGCATGACCGTAAGCGTGAGTGTACTTACCTTTTATTACGTGTACAAAATGTAAATGGTTTCATTGAAAATAAAGAAATGAACAATAAACATTTACCTATTCAATCCTATGAAACAAGTTTTACACATAAAATAAATTAAAGCTTTTCACCTGAACACGATTCTTTGATACCATTTAACATTCTAGCATTAAATTGTTCAGAACAACTTTGTCATTATCCATTACAATCAAGTATTTCCTTATTGAATTATGAAATATCTATAGTTTTCAATCGCTTAATCATACGTGTTAGCGTTTATAGGACAATAGAATAAAGAAATTTTAAATAAAATAATAAATAATATTTTCGAATTATTAAATGAAATTTTCATTCATTCATCAGCTACTAAATGTGACTCGTGTATTAATTACATCATTTTTGGTTATCCTCGATATACCAATATAGAGGGAGAAAAAGTTAAATATATTTTTCGCATTATTTAATACCGTCTGCTGTATAATTTTTAATAGTAATATATCCATAGTTCACATTTACATTAACATACATTTGTTATATTAATGCAATACTAATACCATTGAACCTTTATGTAACTTACAACCACCTAAATTTATTTACCATATATAATTTTTCATTCAAATTTTACAATGTTTCGTTCATTCATCATTTCTGACTTTTTTAAAATTAAATGTTCATGTTTTTACATTAGAGAAAATGCTTTAAAATTTAAAACCAAATACATTAACATAATAAAATACACATTTCTTTATATAAGGTAATATTAAATAATTTCGATTTAAATCGAAGAAATTATAATTTATGTATTTTCTGTTGAACGTAACTCTTGAATTTACCCAACATTATCGGTAATTCATAATATAACATTTATGAGGATACAAAATAAATATAATTTCATTATTATTCATTTCCTCTAATATTTCCTCTGTCACTTATGAAATATTCATAGTTTATATATTTGCTTTGCCAAGAATATTGGCATTTCATATCAGAAGTACAGAATAAATTGTTTTTATAGGCCAATATGGTACGTTAAGTATACTAACTATATACATTTAAACTTTTAGAAGTAAATTATTATTGTATTAATAAATTTGTGTTAATATTGTTATTTAATATATAATATAAACAAACAATAAACATTGTACATTCATACATCATATAGTTATTGTGGATTAAAAAATATTAAATCAGTAATACCTGTTCACATGAACACAATTCTGTGTTACCATATTACATCCTAACTTTAAAAGGCTCAGAAAAATCTTATCATTATCAATTTAATCAAGTATTTCCTTTTTGAATACTGAAATATCGATAGTTCGCATTCGCGTTATCATATACTTTAGCGTTTATCGAACAACAGAATAAATAAATTTTAAATCATAAAATAAAATAAATTTTCGAATTATTAAATAAAATTTTCATTCACACATCAGCTACTAAATGTGACTCATGTATTAACTACATCATACTAATGCCATTAACTCTTCATGTACCAAACAACCGATAAACATATTTACCATATGTAATATTTATATAATAAATTTATTTATATAAAATACACAATTCTTTATATAAGATAATATTAAATAATTTCGACTAAAATGAAAGGAATTATAATTTATACATCTCTCATTGAAAGTAACACTTTCATTAACCATAATATTGTCGGTAATTCTTGATACAACCTCTTATGGGAACCCAAAACTTTATACATTTTATCATTATTCATTATATTTGAATATTTCTTAATAATAATACATTTTGTATTATCAAAAGAAATTTTCATTTATACATAAGCTACTAAATATCCTATTATATTACTAATGTATTAATTTTTCAATAATGGTAATTCTTTATATATCAATTTTAATGAAGGCGAGGTAAATATATTTTATTATTATTTATTAAAATCACATATTTCCTTTCTTAATAATAAAACATTTTCATTTGCATTTTCCTACATATTAGCATTTATTGATACTCTTTAAAACAAATTTTAATAAATGTATTTTATATTCTACAAAATAGTAATAAATTCATTTTCTACTTTTTAAAGAGTATGAACGTAAGAGTGAGTGTACTAATATTTTATTACATGTAAAAATGTAAATGATTTTATTGAAAATGAAGAAATGAACAATAAACATTTACCCATTGTATCCTATGAAACAAATTGTACACATAAAATAAATGAAACCTGTTCACCTGATCACAATTCTTTGATACCATTTAACATTCTAGCATTAATTTATTCAGAACAACTTTGTCATTATCCATTACAATCAAGTATTTCCTTATTGAATTATGAAATATCTATAGTTCGCAATCGCTTAATCATACGTGTTAGCGTTTATAAACCAATAGAATAAAGAAATTTTAAATAAAATAATAAAAAATATTTTCGAATTATTAAATGAAATTTTCATTCATTTATAAGCTACTAAATGTGACCCAGTGTCAGACTAGGACTTTTTTATGGGTGGTGCTTAGGTTGAGGTATTGTATTCTGTATACTCTATCCTAATGACATGACATTGTTTTAGCCCTTATTATGTGTTTAATATTTAAAAGGATAAACATAAGTGACAATTTTAAAAATACATCTAAAACAAATCCCTTTATTTAAAAAAAAAGGAAAATTACTTAATAATTTTTTTTTTGTTACCAATTTAGTTTATTAACGTACCCGGCCAAATGAAAAATACGTATAGACATATAGTGTATATTATTTGTTTTTAACCAGATAAGGGGGGTGCTATAGCACCCTAGTACCCCCCTCTGGATCCGAGCCTGTTACTCTCTAAAATTTAATTTTTCAATTATGTAATATTCATAGTTCAAATATATACTTTGCCGATAATATTAGCATTATTAGATAATTTGTACATTTAAAAATTTTTTTTTAATAGGCAAACATGTTACAAAAAATAAACTAATAATGTAAATTCAAAGTTTTTAGTAGTAAATTATTTGTTAGTAATTTAATTAGTGTAATATTGGTATTAAATAGAATGTAAATGAACAATAAACATTGTACATTCATACATCATATAGTCATTGTAGCCTGTAGGTTAATAAATACTAAATTCATAATAAAAATAAATAGTACTTGTTCACATGAACACAATTCTGTGATACCATATTACATTTTAGTTTTATATAGTTCAGAACAATTATTTCGTTGTCCGTTGCTATCATATATTTCCTCTTTGAACGATAAAACATAGATAGTTTTCATATACAGTTTCATATATATTTGCATTTACTGATACTCTTTACGATAATTATTTAATAAATACATTTTTAAATTGTACAAAAAGGTAACAAATTAATTATCAATTTTTTTAAAGAGCTCACATTTGCATTAACATACACACGTTATATTAGTGCATTAACAATGTTATTGACTCTTTATGTATCTAACAACCTCTAAATATAATTACTATGTCTATTTTTTCATTTTAATTGTACAATGTTTCGTTTATTCATCATTTCTTACACTATTTTTTACTCAATTTAAAAACACAACACATATCATAATACTTATCAAATTGTCATTATATGTGTGTGTGTGTGTGTGTGTGTGTGTGTGTGTTTATATATATATATATATATATATATAAATGGAGCCAAAAATGTATAACAATTCATCAATTGAGAACGGCTGGGCCGATTTGGTTCAAATATTTTTTAATTGTTCGTAATTGCCAGGAGAAGGTTTTTACGAAAAAAAATTTTGGAAAAACCCTTTTTTTGGCAAAACAACGTTTGCCGGGTCAGCTAGTATATATATATATATATATATATATATATGTATATTTTATTATTTTGGTCTTAAGTATTATAATATATTCATTATTTACAATATCAATTTTCTTTTTCTATACTCGTATATTAGATTAAATACTTCACAAATTTAAACCAAGCTCATTAAAATAATAAAATACACAATCCTTTATATAAGATAATATTAAATAATTTCTACTTAAATAAAAGGAATTATAATTTATACATCTCCCATTGAAATGAACACTCGCATTAACCACAATATTGTCGGTAATTCTTGATATAACGTTTTATGGGAACCCAAAACTTAATACACTTTTATCATTATTTATTACTTCTGAATATTTCTTAATAATAATAATTTTCGAATTATCAAAAGAAATATTCGTTTATACATAAGCTACTAAATATGACCCATGTACTAACTTTTTCAATATTGGTAATTCTTTATATATCAATTTAAATGAAGAAGAGGGTAAATATATTTTATCATTATTTTGTATAATCAAATATTTCTTTTTGAATGATAACTAAATAATAATACTAAATTCATTATCTACTTATTTTAAGAGCATAAGCGTGAGTATACCTACTCATATTTTATTACATGTACAAAATGTAATAGTGTTATTAAAAATAAAATTAATGAACAATAAACATTTACTCATTGTATACTATAAAACAAGTTGTACAAATAAATAAAATAAAATCTGTTCATGTGAAGGTAAATATATTTTCTCTTTATTTTATACTTTTAGCTGTATATTTTTGAATAATAAAATGTCGATAGTTCATATTTGCATTTACATATACACGTTATATTAATGCAATACTAATGCCATTGACTTTTGTGTACCTAACAATCTCTTATTATATTCAATCTATAAAATCAACTCACTTCATAAGTTAATATCAAATTGTCACTGTGTGTGTATACATACATACATACATACATACATATATTTGTAGATATGTATGTATAATTTATTATTTCGATCTTAATTATTGTAATATATACAATGTTCACAATATCCTTTTTATTTTCTTTGTATTGAACGAAATACTTTACAAATTAAGTACCAAGTTCATTAAAATAATAAATGCACAATTCTTTATAAAATATAGTATTAAATAATTTCGACTAAAATGAAAGGAATTATAATTTATACATCTCTCATTAATAGTATCACTTGCATTAACCATAATATTGTCGGTAATTCTTGATATAACGTTTTATGGGAACCCAAAACTTAATACAATTTTATCATTATTCATTATATTTGAATATTTCCTAATAATAAAATTTTCGAATTATCAAAAGAAATTTTCATTTATACATAAGCTACTAAATATGACTCACGTATTAACTTCTTCGATATTGGTTATTCTTTATACATCAATTTAAATGAAGAAGAGGGTAAATATATTTTATCATTATTTTGTATAATCAAATATTTCTTTTTGAATGATAACTAAATAATAATACTAAATTCATTATCTACTTATTTTAAGAGCATGAGCGTGAGTATACCTACTCATATTTTATTACATGTACAAAATGTAATAGTGTTATTAAAAATAAAATTAATGAACAATAAACATTTACTCATTGTATACTATAAAACAAGTTGTACAAATAAATAAAATAAAATCTGTTCATGTGAACACAATTATTTGATACTATTTAACATTCTTGCTTAACATAGTTCAGATAAATTTTATCAGTATCCATTACAATCAAGTGTATCCTATTTTAATGATGAATCGTCGGTAGTTAGTAGTCGCTTTATCATACGTATTAGCGTTTATAGAACAATAGAATAAATAAATTTTAAATCATCAAATAATAAAAATTGTCGACTTATTAAATGAAATTTTTATTTAAATGTATTACTCTATTATTTCCTTCTTCAATTATAAAATATTCATAATTCATATTTTTACGTTGCCGAAAATAGTAGCATTTTCAGTTAATTTGTACAATAAAAAATGTTTTCTTATAGGCGATTTTGGTACGTAAAGTAAACTAATAATGTACATTTAAACTTTTGAGTAGTAAATTACTTTTTTGTAATTAATTTTGTAATATTGTTATTAAACATAATGCATACGAACAATAAACATTGTACATTCATTTATCATATTGTCACTGTAGGTTAAAAAATATCAAATACATAATTCAAATAAATAACACCTGTTTTAATGAACACAATTCTGTGAAACCATATTACATATCATCTTTATATAGTACAGAACAATTTTATCATTATCCAATACAGTCAAGTATTTCCTTTTTGATTGATGAAATATCGATAGTTTGCAATTGCATTATCATACGTGTTAACGTTTATCGAACAATAAAATAATGAAATTTTAAATCACAAAATAAAAATTTTTGAATTATTAAATGAAATTTCCATTCATAAATCAGCTACTAAATGTGACTCATGTATTAACTACATCATTATTTGTGGTTCTTGAATTACCTATTCAGAGAAGAAAAAAGTTAAATATATTTTTCGCATTATTTAATACTATCTGATGTACAGTTTATTACAGTGGCGCCGAACTTAATTTGAATACTGGTTGCTATATTATGTGCCTTCATAAGTACTCAGCTCCGGGCTAATTTTTGTATTATTAACTATATTGCCTCGTGTTGGATCCACAAAATATTTTTATGAAAAAAATAAGTAAAGTCTATCGTATCTGGCCACCCACCACCACCCTTTTATTCACTATGGTATTTACCATACTTGAATATGGCGTTCAGCGCCACTGGTTTATTAATAATAAAATATTGTAATTTACATTTGTATTAACATACATATGTTATATTAATGCAATACAAATGACATTGACTCATTATGTACCTAACAACTACTAAACATATTTACCATATATAATAATTTTTCATTTATATTGCACACGGTTTCGTTAGTTCATCATTCCTATTTTTATTTTTTGTCAAAATAAAACACAACACACTTCATAATACTTATCTAATTGTCAATTAATGTATATATATATATATATTTTTATTATTTGGGTTATATGTATTATTATGTATCCCATATTTACATTATGTATTGTCAATTTTTTAAATTATGGATATTAACTTTACAAATTTAAAACCAAATACATTAAAATAATAAACTACACAATTCTTTATATAAGATAATATTAAATAAATTCGACTTAAATAAAAGGAATTATAATTTATACATCTTCCACTGAACGTAAATTCTTGCATCTAACCTAAGAGTATCAGTAATTCTTGATATAACATTTTATGGGAACACGAAACTAAATGTAATTTTATCATTATTTATTACTATCTAATATATATATCCTTTTGAATTACGAAATATTCATAGTTCATATATTTAAATTGCCGATAATAGTAGCATTTTTAGATAATTTGTACAATAAAATAATTTTTTAATAGGCGAAATTGGTACGTAAAGTAAACTAATAACGTACATTTAAATTTTAATAGTAAATTATTTTTTGTTAATTAATTTTGTAATATTGTTATAAAATATAATGTAAACGAACAATTAACATTGTACATTCATACATCATAATATCATAGTCATTGTATGTTAAAAACATTAAATACGTAATGAAAATAAATAATACCTGTTCACATCAACACAATTCTGTGATACCATATTACATTTTAGGTTTATACAGTACAGAATAATTTTATCATTCTCTATTGCAATCATGTATTTCCTTGTTGAATGATTAAACTTCGATAGTTTTCATTTACTTTTTCATACATTTTATCATTTACTGATTCTCTTTACAATAATTATTTAATAAAACATTTTTAAATTCTACATAATGATAATAAATTAATTTTCTATTTTTTAAAGAGCTCACATTTGCATTAACAATTAACATACATACGTTATATTAGTGCATTACTTATGCCATAGGCTCTTTATATGTCTATCAATCACTATATATATTAACCATATATAACTTTTCATTTATATTGCATAATATTTCGTTAGTTCAGCATTTCTAACTATATTTTTAATAATTCTAAAAACACAACACACTTCATAACACTTATCAAATTTTCACTAAGTGTATATATATATATATATATATATATATATATATATATACTTTATTAATTCGGTTATAAGTATTATAATATATCCAGTATTTACATAATCCATTTTCAATTTCATTATATTGCACAAAATACTTTACAAATTTAAAACCAAATACATTAAAATAATAAACTACACGATTTATTATATAAGATAATATTAAATAATTTCGAATTCAATGAAAGGAATTGTTATTTATACCTCTTCCATTGAACGTAACTCTTTTATTAACCCTAACATTATCGGTAATTCTTGATATGACATTTTATGGGAACACGAAACTAAATATAATTTTGTCATTATTTATTACACTCTAATATATTCTTTTCAATTATGAAATATTCAAAATTTATATATTTACTTCACCGGGAATAGTAGCATTTTCAGATAATTTGTACAATAAAAAAATGTTTTAATAGGCAGTCTTGGTACGTAATATGAACTAATAATGTACATTTAAACTTTTTAGTAGTAAATTATTTTTAGTTATTTAATTTGCATAATATTGTTATTAAATATTATGTAAACGAACAATAAACATTGTACATTCATAAATCATATAGTCATTGTATGTTAAATAATATTAAATACATAATGAAGTTAAATCATACTTGTTCACATGAACACAATTCTGTGATACCATTTTACATTTAACGTTATGTAGTACAGAATAATTTTATCATTGTCCATTGCAATCATGTATTTCATTTTGAATGATAAAACATCGATATTTTTCATTTACTTTTTCATACATATTAGCATTTACTGATAATCTTTACAATAATTATATTTATAAATACATTTTTAAATTTTAAATTTAAAGCAACATCTAAATGTATTTACCACATCTAATTTTCATTTTATTGTAGAATGTTTTGTTAATTCATCATTTCTAACTCTATTTTTTAATTTATCTAATAACACAACACACGTCATAATACTTACCAAATTGTCACTATGTATACACACACACACACACACACACACACACACACACACACACATATATATATACATAAATTTGGTATACATTATAATTTATGTTATTATATTTATATAAGTATATATATATATATATTTTTTTATTATTATTTTTTTAAGTATTATTATATACCCAAAATTTACAATATCCATTTTCATTTTCATTATATTGGTCTAAATACTTCACAAGTTCAAAACCAAGTACCTACATTAAAACAATAAAATACACAATTCCTTTTATAAGATAATATTAAATAATTTCGACTCAAATAAAAGGAATTATAAATTTTACATCTTCCATTTAACGTAACACTTGCATTAACCACAATATTGCCGGTAATTCTTGATGTAAAGTTTTATGGGAACCAAAACTTAATACACATTTATCATTATTCATTACTTTTGAATATTTCCTAATAATAAACATTTTCGAATTATCAAAAGAAATATTCGTTTATACATAAGCTACTAAATATGACCCATGTACTAACTTTTCAATATTGGTAATTCTTTATATATCAATTTAAATGAAGAAGAGGGTAAATATATTTTATCATTATTTTGTATAATCAAATATTTCTTTTTTGAATGATAACTAAATAATAATACTAAATTTTAATTCATACGTCATCTACTAAATGTTACCCGTGTATTAACTACATCATCATTGGTAATCCTTGACATACCAATTAAGAGGAAGAAAAACTTAAACATATTTTTCTCATTATTTTATTTTGTCAGCTGTATATTTTTTTATTAAGAAAATATCGATAGTTCATATTTGCATTAACATACATACGTTATATTAATGCGATGCTAATGCCATTGACACATTATATACCTAACAAATTCTTAATATATTTACCATATCTAATTTTTAATTTAAATTGCACAATGTTTCTTTCATTCATCATTTCCAACTTTTTTAAAATTAATCTATAAAACAACTCACTTCATAAATTAATATCAAATTGTCACTATGCGAATATATATATATTTTTTTATAAAATATATATATATATATATATATTTATATATTTTATTATTTCGATTTTAATTATTATAATATATCCAATATTTATAATATCCATTTTATTTTCTTTATATTGGACAAAATTCTTTACAAATTCTTTAATATAATAAAATACAAAGTTTTATAAAATTCTTTATAGTCTAATATTAAACAATTTCGACTTAAATAAAAGAAATTATTATTATTTATACATTTTCCATTAAACTTAACTCTTGCATCAACTCTATCAACATTATCGGTAATTCTTGGTATGACATTTTATGGGAACACAAAACTAAATGTAATTTTGTCATTATTTATGACACTCTAATATATTCTTTTTAATTATGAAATATTTAAAGTTTATATGATTACTTTACCGGGAATAATAGCATTTTTGTATAATTTGTACAATAAAAAAATTTTTATAGGCAAATTTGGTACGTAAAGTAAACTAATAATGTACATTTAATCTTTTAGTAGTATATATTTTTTTTCATTAATTTGTGTAATATAATTATTAAATATAATGTTAACGAACAATAAACATTGTACATTCATACATCATATAGTCAATGACTATTGAAGGTTAAAAATATTAAATACATATTAAAAATAAGTAATACTTGTTATATTAACACAATTCTGTGATATTATATTACATTCTAGCTTTATATAGCTCTGAAAAATCTTATTATTATCAATTCAATCATGTATTTCCTTTTTGAATATTGAAATATCGATAGTTCGCAATCGCGTTATCATATATATATTTTAGCGTTTATCGAACAATAGACACCACCAAAAATAAAATGCCTGTCGTTATATAAATACAATGACTTATGGCCCACTTGGCCCAAAAAATTAATTAAAACTACGTAAATAAATGACACCTTTGGTCCAATAATTATAATCGCATAAATAAATTAAAATTCACAATTATAAATAAATACCGGTACAATAGAAAATAAATAAATAGACGAATAAATAAATGGCCCTTCTGGCCGAACAAATAATAATATAACTCAAAATAATGTAAATTAATATTATAATAATATAAAAAGAAATTGCAGTCTTTTTGACTCAACACAAAACTTGATTGAAGTGTATTCCTTACTCCAACAATAAATAAACATCACTATTGTTTTGTAGTCGAGACGAGAACCAGCCAGAAAATTATCCGCACGCCAGTGGCGTATTTGAGGGGGGAGCGCGATAGGAGCAATCGCCCCCCCCCCCGAGAGATTTAAAAAAATTATATTATTTTATATTATATTGTTCTGTGTTATAAGTTACAAGTATTTTTTATGAAAATGTTGGTAACACTATAGTTATCAAAAATTATCTGAATAAATAAAATGTGTTTTGTTCAATAATTATATTCCTACATATAATTTTTTTTATTGGTGGGAAGGGGGGAGTTCTTTTACCATCGCCCCCCCCCCCTGAGGTGAAGTCTCAAATACGCCACTGCCGCACGCAATGGCGCGTATTGTCGACACTCACGTTTTGAACAACACCAACGATCTTGTTTGTCAGTGAATTGCAAAACCATTTCATGTTTATTTTTACATGATCTCGGATTATGCAAAATGCCACGGGTTTGTAAAAAACTCACTGCATTATTCTTTGTATCGCATTCGCTAGCTAGAGTAAGCAAATTCATGGTTACCTACGCAAATCCAATCATTGACTGACCGCCGAATGCGCTGTCCCTCCGTGCGTTCTTTCAAAGCGATAAGATAAGGCAATAAAATAAGATACAGTTTTAGGATTAACGGAAAACCAAAAAAAAAAAAAATAGTGGTAGTGAATTAACGGAAAAGGCCAATATATTTTTCTCATTTTTTAATATTGTCTGCTTTTCCCTTTTTGAGTAATAAAATATCGATGGTTCACATTTGCATTAACATACATATACCATATGTCCATATTAATGCAATACTAATTCCATTGTCTCGTTATGTACCTAATAACCTCTAAATATATTTACCATTTTTTATTTTTTATTTATATTGCACAATGTTTCTTTAGTTCATCATTCCTAACCTTTTTTTTGAATCAATCTAAAAACTCACTTCATAAGTTTTATCAAATTGTCACTATGTGTATATATATATATATATATATATATACATTATTAATTTCGATTTTAAGTATTTTAATGTATCCAATATTCACAATATCCATGTTCAGTTTCTTTATATTGGACAAAATACTTCACAAATTTAAAACCAAATCCATTAAAATAATAAAATACACAATTCTTTATGTATACGTAAGATAATATTAAATAATTTCGACTTAAATAAAAGGAATTATAATTTATACATCTTTCATTGAACGTAAATTCTTGCATTAACCCTAACATTATCGGTAATTCTTGATATAACATTTTATGCGAACCCAAAACTAAATATAAATTTATCATTGTTTATTACTTTTCAATATTTCCTTTTTCAGTTATGAAATATCCATAGTTGATATATTTACTTTGCCGGGAATAATATTATTTACAGATAATTTGTACAAAAAAATTTTTTTTTATAGGCAGAGGTGGTAAAGGTAAGTAAAATAATTACCTAGATGCATTTAAACTTTTTAGTAGTAAATTATTTTTTTGTTAATTTATTTGTGTTATATTGTTATGAAATATAATGAAAATGAACAATAAACATTGTACATTCATACATCATACAATCATTGTACGTTAAAAAATGTTATATACATAATAAAAAGTAATAACACCTGTTCACTTCACATGAACACAATTCTGTGATACCATATTACATTTTAGCTTGATATAGTTCAAAACAAACTTATCATCAATCTTATCAAGTATTTCCTTTTAGAAAGATGAAATATCGATAGTTCGCAATCACTTTATCATCGATGTTAGCTTTTATAGAACAATCGAATACAAAATTTTAAATCGTATAATAATAATAATAACAATTTTCTAATTAGGAAAGGCAATTTTCATTGATCGAACCGCCATCAGCCAGTCTTCCGTCTCGAACGGAGACGGACGTCCCAGGTCCCTTGAACCTTTCTATGCCTTTATTCAAGTCAGACACCACACAGAATTCCGTCGGTTCATTACGTACTTCGTTAATTGGCGTAGACAGCGTAGCCGAACGAGAAGTCGAAGAGCTCTGATCGGCAATCTGTGCGCGTAGTTCCGCAACTTCGACGACGGGCTTCGTCACCTCCGGCGCGACCGTTTGATTTTCGAACCTTGTCTGCATCTCCGTCACGATCGCGTGCAGCTCGTTACAAGTCGGAACCTTTAAGCCCTTCTCGTGCATGTTCCGATCGATGTCAGCCATCTCGGTGCTCCGTCGCACGTGCAGCAATTACGGAACACTTTTCTACTCGTGGGTGATAACACGACTGTTATCTTCCAGCACAGTGGTAATCTCGTCGACCGCGGTCAAGATGTTACTACTACGTACTTCCGTGTTTTCGGATTTCTAGGTTATCAAATTACGTGGTTAACCTAACTTACTCTTACCACGTTACGCACTACGTATCGACTTTCTACGAACCACGTTTTCCACCCGAACGGCGAACGCGTTTCTGATTGTTTGAACGAAGCTCGAAATCGACTTACGCTTATCGAAGATTCCATGCACAGCCAAACTGCGTCCTTCAGTCACGATATCCCACTTCTGAAATATAATGTTAACTAGTATCGATTTACAATGAAGTAAATTAGGTAACGCTTTATGTATTAAAATAAAACACAAAGAAAAAGAACATTCGTCTTACAATCGTTTAATATTCGACTTATCCGTCGCAAAAAAAAAGGAAGAACACAATTTAAACACAACTATCGCAACAACTAGGACACACTTCCGTTTAATACTCGACTTATTCGTCACAAAAAAAAAAAAAAAGAAAATAATACAATTTAACTCACAACAATCGCAACGACGTGACTACGAGACACACGTCCAATCGACATTAGTAAAAAAATTAATATATTTTCTACCAAATTTTAACTTTTGTTTTACCTCATAATAATTAATTATTTTTCATAACACTATTAATTTATTACCTCAAATCTCAATTAGTAAATTATATTTATTGTGATATTATTTATATCATATTATTAGTGAATATTATGTAAATGGCCAATAAACATTCAATCATTGTATATTCTAAATCATTTCATATATGTTTGATTGTGCCTGGGCAATAAGTATTATATAGCTTAACCGAGTCACTTTTTTTATATAGAAATAATATACACAATTAAATTTAACTCGTTTAGCTCGACAAAATTATACAGTTAATTTGTAAAATAAGATAAATAATGTTAATAAATATAATATATATATATAAAAATTAACCCTTCTGGTTCAACAATTGTAATATAATAAAAAATGTATAAAAATAACAATGTATATGTACTATATAGTTAGATATAATAATATAAAATTAATTCAAATATGTACTCACGAAAAATAATTCAAACGCAGACTGGTCAACCGCTTACCTAATCCTATATAAAAAATTAATAACATCCACACAAATCGGAATAAATATTATAATAATGCACATACACAATTTGACTATAAGAGTCATATACAGTAGTCGCCGATTATAGTGATCAAGTTCGTCCAAGAATATTTTGATCACTATAACCAAAAATCACTATAAGCGGCGACTTGAAAAGCAGGTAAAAAATAACGTAAAACATTTTTCAATTACATAATTTTAATTAGAACATTTTATATATTTTTGTACATATGTGTATTAAACTTAAATTTATTTTAAAAAATCTGCGATATGAACCTGTTTTTTCGGTATTGAGACTATTATATATAACATATATGTACACTGTACCATATTTCTGACACTCTAACCGAAAATCTGAACACAGTAAGCGGCGGGGAATGCACTAATAATTGATGTATGTTCCGTTCCTGGCATTTTTGATCACTATTAGCGGCTGATTCTTATAACCAGTGAACACTGTAAGCGGCGACTACTGTACTTTAATACAATAGCGGCTATTAGATCTTCTCAAAAAATACAAAAATTACATGTCAGCTATTAGAGACTTTAAATAGATATAAAATAACGCATTAGACGTTATAAACAAAAAAAAAAAAATGAACAATGACTTTTTACCTATCACGCATTAGACACGACGTTTCTCAACAATTTTTACGTATGCGACGACGCGGCGGCGGCACAACAATTTTCGCACACCACGGGCGTAGCCCTCTTACTAGAATAAAGTATATAATTCATTCACGAACACAAATAATATGTTTATTATTATTATACGTATGCGCACCACACAATTATTAATATTGACGATAATGACGTCGTCGATAATTTAATATTCATTAATGGTTTCAACAATATACCTACATGATACAAATAAATCACATTTAAATAATTCGGTAATACAATAACACATAGTAGTTTTATATACGCCTAAACTCTAAATACGAGTATATCCAAAAATTTACAATATCCATTTTCATTTTCATTCTGTTGGACAAAATACTTTACAAATTTAAAACCAAATACTTTTAAATAATAAAATACAAAATTGAACAAAATTCATTGTAATATAATATTAAAAAATTTCAACTTAAATAAAAGGAATTATAATTTATACATCTTCCATTGAACGTAACTCTTGCATTAACCCTAATATTATCGGTTATTCTTGACATAATATTTTATAGGAACCCAAAACTAAATTTACTTTTATCACCAACACTCGAATATTTCCTTTTTAAATTATGATATTTCCATAGTTCATATATTTACTTTGCCGAGAATTGTAGCATTTACCAATAAATTGTATAATAACAAAATTTTTTTATAGGCAGAGTTGGTACGTAAAGCAAACTAATAATGTACATTTCAACTTTTTAGTAGGAAATTATTCTTTGTTAATTTATTTATGTTATATTGTTATTGAATATAATGTAAATATAAAATAAACATTGTACATTCGTACATCATACAATCATTGTACGTTTAAAAATATTATATACATAGTAAAAATAAATAGGTAGTACCTGTTCAAATGATTACAATTCTCTGACACAACATTACATTCTAGCTTTATATAGTTCAGAACAATCTTATCATTATCCACTACAATCATGTATTTCCTTTTTGAATGATGAAATACCGATAGTTCACAATCGCCTTGTCATAGATGTTAGCTTTTATAGAACAATCGAACAAAAAATTTTAAATCATATAATAATAAAAAATGTCTAATTATTAAAAGAAATTTTCATTCATACATCAGCTACTAAATGTGACTCGTGTATTAACTTTATCATTTTTGGTAATTCTTGGTATATCAATTTAGTGAGTGAAAAGGGTAAATATATTTTTATCATTATTCAGTAAAATCAAATATTTCCTCTTTGAATGATAAAACATCGATAGTTTTCATTTACTTTTCATATATATTAGCATTTATAGATATTCTATACAACAATAATTTTATAAATACATTTATATATTTTACAATAAGGTAATAAATTGATTTTCTGTTTTTTTTAAAGAGCTTAAGCGTGAATAAACTATAATTTGTCTATATGTACAAAATGTAATTCCTTTTATTAAATGAAATGTGAATGAACATTAAACATTCAATCATTGTATATTATAAAATAATATATACATATAAGTAAAATAAATATCACATATTCACATGAACATCATTTTGTGATACAATATCACATTATAAATTTTATATTCTATAAAATAATAAATTTAATAAATCAATAACAATTTAATTTTTATAAGCACCCACAAATATTGTCGAAAGCATAAACGTTCACAAAATTCAAATCCAATGTGTTATTTTCTTTAAAATTATACTGAAACAATTATAAAAAAACATACTTATTTATGAAGAAGTGAGCTTTCGATGAAGTTAGTCAAAAATGGAAAAAATAATATAACGCGCATTATGCTCATATTCTTTTTCCATTCAAGTTAACTTCTTGTATTTATTGTGATATTTTTAACAATACCAGTGCATTTGTTAAATGAACCAAAACCTAATATAATACTAATGCCATTGACTTTTGACAATCACTTTGATGAGGATGTGATATGATATCTATTGTGTGCACCATATGGTTTTTAAAATTTTTTTTCGCATAATATTTAATCAATTTATCCTTTGTAAACCCTTTTTTGTTTTATTAATTCTCCAATTATACTTTAATTACAGTTATTAAATAGTCAATATCTTCAATCTCTTTCTTTTATATACAATTTTTTTTTTAAATTTCGATTTTAAGAATTTCAATATATCCAATATTGACAATAACCATTTACATTTTTTCATATTATTGGACATAACACTTAAACATAAACTATAAAATAATGAAATACAAAACTTAAATATTATAATAATATTAAAAGTTTTTGAATTAAATGAAATAAATCATCATTAGTACATCATCGGATCATCCACTAAAATTTATTATATTAACTCTAACATTATCAGTAATTCATGATATAACACTTTTGATAGTTGTAGAAATAAATATCATTATTTTATAATATTCATTACAATCTAGTATTTACTTACTGAATTATAAAATATCTGTAGTTTATCTTTACTTTGCCGAACATAATAGCATATACTATACATATATTCTGTATAATTGAAAACTTTTTTTTATAGAATACAATAGTAAGTAAATTAATAATGTAAATTTAAACAATTTATAAGTAAATTATTTTTTATTAATATTATTTACATAATATTGTTGTTGTATAATATCGATAGTTGGCATTTGTTTTAACATTCACATAAGCGTTTAAAGATATTCTACAAATTAATGAATTTAATAAATCAAATTTATTTTTCTATAATAAGTTAATAAATTGTATTTTATAATTTTCTTCAGAGCTTAACAGTGAGTTAATTAATATTTTATTACGTGTACAAAATATAATTGATTTTATTAAATATAATGAAAATGGACAATAAATATGATATACATGATAGAATATTGTATGTTATAAAATATCATATTCAAATAATAAAAAAATATTTTAAAAAAAAATATTTTTATTTCATCCTTTTTAGTCATAGTTGTTATATTAGTCAAATCATCATTCCTATTCCTACGTTTAATTGGGTGGTATAGGTCAGGAACGGATCCAGGACAAAATAACGGAGGGGGGGGGATTTTAAAATACATTAACTTACATTTTAAATAACACCAAAACTTGATTCTTTTAATCATTTCTTAATATTATAACATCACTATTTTAGACCATTCGCGTAGACTTAATCTAACCTAAATACTTGATGCCTAGTAAATTAAAAGAAATAATTATTGTAAATCAAATAAATCAAAACACGATTTAAAAAATTATTTATAAACGGGTATTCCTAATCATGAATATCTACAAACAGCCAATGAAAGTTTTCTGCACTTACCTGCTTTGTACACAATGGTTAACTAAAGTTTATGACGGTAAGACCACAGAGTAAGACCGTGGTTACGAGAAAGAATAAAGAAAATAAGAAATTTCTTATGATTTTTATTCATTCTACGGGTTTAGCGGGGTATCCAGTAAACTGCGCTAAAGTAAATGCAGGTTAGTAATTTTCCAGCTGGAACTTGACAAGATTATATAACCATATAAATTTAGACATGGGCTCCAGAAACAAACAGATATCAAGGTTTTTTTAGCGAACGGGAAGAAACGATCGTCCCGATCGCCCCCCTCTGGATCCGTTTCTGGCATAAATGGTATACTAAGCCAATCCTTATAAAATCGTAAAATATGAAAAAAAATCAAAAAACTAAATTATTGGCCGAATACTTGGCCAATATTTACAAAATTGACATGGGACCACTGGGAGGTGATACTCTTTCATATAAAATAAGATTCATCTAAAGATAAATGACGAAGTTATGAGGTAACAAACATTTAAAAAAAAATAATACAACATACTTGAGAACCAAATCCTTTTTTGAAGTCAGATAAAAATAAATATTAACTTTTTATATGAACATAATTTTGTGATAAAATATCAAATCCGCCAAATGTGTCTTGTATTAAGTATTATACTTATGCCCATTGACTTTTTGACAAACACTTTGATGAAAATGTGATACGATATCAATTGTATATCCCATATAGTTTTTTCAATTTTTATTTTTTATTTTTTTGCACAATGTTTAATGAATTCATTATCAGTAAACTCTCTGTTTTGTTCATTTAATCTCTTTTTTTTATATTGATTATATTTTTCTTTTTAATTTCGATTTTAATTATCTCAATATTCATTTACATTATTTTCATAGTATTGGACAAAATATTTTAAAACAATAAAAATAAATAATTTAAAATACATAATATAATAATGAAAATATTCAAATTAATAAAAGAAATTTTATATTCTGCACAATAAAATTTGTTTTATTTTATAGGCATTTTCGTATGTAAACAGTAAACTAATAAACTTATAAATTACTAATAATTTAGATTATATATAATATAATTTAGAAATTATTTGTGTAATATTGTTATTAAATATTATATTCATTTATACATATAAGTTAACTTCTTGTATTAATTGTGATGTTTTTAACATTACCAGTGAATTTGTTAAATGAATCAAAATCTAATATAATACTAATGCCATTGACCCTTTCTGTACTTAACTAGCTCTAAATATATTTACCATTTCCAATTTTTCATTTATATTGCACAATGTTTCGTTAATCCATCATTTCTAATCTTTATTTTAATTAATCTAAAAGCACACTTCATAAGTTTTATCACATTGTCTATATAGTATATATATATATATATATATATATATATATATATATTATTTATTTATTTATTTTATTAATTTCGATTTAAAGTATATTTTAATATATCAAATATTCATTATATCTATTTTCATTTTCTTTATATTAGACAAAATACTTTTCAAATTTAAAACTAAATACTTTAAAAGAATAAAATACAACATTTTACAAAAATCTTAATAATATAATATTAAACAATTTCTACTTAAATAAAAGGTATTATTATTTACTTTTACATTTTCCATTAAACGTAACTCTTGCATTAACATTAACATTATCGGTAATTCTTGATATAACATTTTCGGGGAACCCAAAACTAAATATACTTTCATCATTATTCATTACTCTCTAATATTTCCTTTTTCAATTATGAAATATCTATAGTTCATAGTATATTTACTTTGCCGAGAATAGTAACAATTACAGATAATTTGTAAAATACATTTTTTTATAGGCGGTTTGGTACGTAAAGTAAACTAATTATGTGCATTTAAACTTTTTAGTAGTGAATTATTTTTTGTTCATTTATTTGTGTAATATTGTTATGAAATATAATGAAAATGAACAATAAACATTGTATATTCATACATCATACAATCATTGTACGTTAAAAAAATTTATATACATAATAAAAATAAATAATACCTGTTCACTTCTCATGAACACAATTCTTTGATACCATATTACATTCTAGCTGTATAAAGTTCAGAACAATTTTATCATTGTCCATTGCAATCATGTATTTCCTCTTTTAATAACAAAACATCGTTTACTCTTTCATATATATGAGCATATATTGATACTCTTTACAATAATCATTTAATAAATACCCTTTTATACTCCACAAAATAGTAATAAAATAATTTTCTACTTTTTTAAAGAACATGAGCTCAAGAGTGAGTGTACTAATATTATATACATGTAAAAATGTAATTGATTTTACTAAAACTAAAATAAATGAACAATAAACATTTACCTATTGTATCCTATAAAACCAGTTGTACACATAAAAAAATAAAACCTTTTCATGTGAACACAAATCTGTGGTACCATATTACATTTTGCTTTATATAGTACAAAACAGTTTTATCATTATCCATTACAATCAAGCATTTCCTTTTAAAAAGATGAAATATCGATATTTCGCAATCGCCTTATCAAAGATGTTAGCTTTTATAAAACAATCGAATAAAAAAATTTTAAATCATATAATAATAACAATTTTCTAATAAAGGAAAAACATTTTCATTAATACATCATCCACTAAATGTAATTCATATATTAACTCTATCATTATTGGTAATTATTGATATAACACATTAGGGAAATATGGAGCTAAATATACTTTTTTCATTTAAGTCAATAAAATAAACAAAATGTAACTCGTGTATTCCTTCTAACATTGATGGTTATTTTTGATATCTTAACGCTTTATTAAAATTAAAGTATTTTTGATATACTTTTTTCATTACTTATAATTAGGGCTAGAGATAATGCATATGAAATATAGGAAATCCGCATGCATTCATGCCCTAAAAAAAAAATCACTAAATGTACTCTTAAAACATGTACAATCACTTAAATACGTTCTCAAAATATGCATTATAAAAATCTTCTTTAAATTAATCAATTTTTTTTCTTTATTTATGTGAAATCACCTGGCGATTTACAATATTCTACATGAAAAATCGTTGTCGGAAAATCATACTTGTCGTGAAAATGTATTTTTACTGTATTATTAAACGTTAATTTAAAAGTCAATAAAAAGTAATTGAATTCTACATAATATTAATCATGTTCTTATATAATATGAATTAATAAAGTACACATATTTAAGCATATATAATATTTATAAATATATATATATATATATATATATATATATAAGCACAATATTATTGTAATATATTTAATGAGCACGGAAAAAGTTTATTTATTTTCAATACCTATACACTACCTCCTTGTGTGATGTTCTACTTTTTTTTTTCTGTAATAACTGTTTTACAATTTACCCACATAATAATAATTAGTATACGCCAAATTAATTTTTACGCCTCAGAATATTATCGCTGTATTCGGAGGGTATTTTCGATTGAAGTATGTACCAACACTAGCTCGCGAAATATAACGATCGTGGATTTTCGTTGTGTGAACTGATTGTTAGCAAATGGATTTTTGTAAAAAAAAAAAAAAAATTATAATAATAAAATGGTAATGGCAGAGTGATTTTAAATAAAAATCGACTGCTGGCATAGACCAGCGATTCTTAAACTGTGGTCCGCGGCACTCTGGGATATCCGCGACGCTGTCGGTATACGACATACGTGCAGTGCAATAATTAAATATCGGAATAAAATGTTGTATGCACCGGTGAATTGAAAATTTTATCCTTTCGAATATTTCGAAGAAAAAATCGTTCTCACGTTGATTCGTATACATTTATATTCGTACACTGATCAAAATTGACATAAATTGACCACAAATTTACCAATAATTTATGACGTTAATTTGTTTTCAAAATGAATTCGAGATGAAGCAAATTCAAGGATACAAAATATTCATAAATCGAATACGAAATACAATCGTACATTATGTGCAGAAAAGAGGTTTTGCGATATGAGGGGGGTTTTTTTTACTTATTATAAACTTTTCTGCACACTCACGATCCAACGGGACGTTTTAAACGTGTTAACCTAACAGATGGTTTAAGATTAAAGTGTATTATCGAAGTGCGAGATATACGTCCACACGCCATTTTCGGAAGGTTGACTGTCGACTAACACAATTGAGGAATAGGTGCACTGCTGGGTCCGTTCGGTTCAGCTCAGTTCGTTCTCATTCAGTCGATTGCAAATAATATAATTATTACGAGCGTATAAATATAAATACGATTTAAAGCCCACTCGGTTCAGTTCTCAAGCATTCAGTGTACGTCCGTTCAGTCTGTTATTATGTCTTGACTAAAAAAAAAAAATAACACCTAAACTCAATAGTTATTATTATTTTATTATTATTATTGTTATTATTATTGTTATTATTGCGTAATATTTCAGATTCATACAATAATAAATTTAAAAATAACAATTCAATAATAATTCGCCTATTGGTTTCCCGAAACCTAATGGTTATTGTTATTATTTGACCAGAATTTTATGTCCGTGAAAGTGTTTTTATATTCGGGGCAACGAAATGTAAAAAAAATATATATATTCAAAAATTGATTATAAAAACGAAGTAAAAAGTCAGTATGGCGGAACGGAAAGCACTAACGAAATGTGCGACCAACAGTGGTGGTCATACATGATGTTCAAGGGGGGGGACGAAAATGGAGCAATCCAGTGGCGTGCAGTCAAGGCAAGCGAGGTAAGCGGCGCTTGCACGGTCAAAAAAAAAAGAAAGGGAAAAATGAATACTTATTGGTTATTTTTAATTATATAAAATGTCATTGTTCCCATTTTAATCAGATAAATTATTTACAAAATAATAATAATATAATTTATAAAAAAAAAAAATAAGAAAATGTTTCACAGTATAGGCAACTTAACGAACATTGGTAGGCGCTCGTCTTTTTCCAGATTCTGCCCGTGCCATAGACCTATAATGTATAGACCGCGAATTACACTCATTTTACGTATAAAACATTGAAACCAAAATATATGAGAGAGAGGGACAGCCTCTGAATTGACTTTTTTATAATACCCTTTGACAATTGTAAGATATCGCCTTGTGCGTTATCGTTGCTACCCGCTACGGGTTTTGATAACAGGGACTGGAACCTTAATGATTTTATCGGTTCTGGTTTCGGTTCGGTTCTTGAAAAAAATAAAATGTCGGTTCCGGTTTCGGTTTCGGTTCATGAAAATTGTGAATTTCGGTCTCGGTTCCGGTTCCGGTCAATACCAGTACTAACCTGTACTTCAAAATATCGAAACTACGATTAAAAAGTGATAATCTATTATTTTATAATGTGGAGTAATTATTATTACGGATTTAATAATTTTTTTAGCCTACCAATTTTTTGTTCAGTGTTTTTTCACTTTGGGCATACAAGTATACCCAGTAAAAGTAGCTTGACTACTAATTTAAATTTATACATTTTTGTATTTTTTTTTGGAAGTTTATTAGAAATTTATTGAACTCCTTACATAATCTCTTGTGATAAAATATATTAGTGATATAATATAAAAACCTGTAATTCCAAATATCGGTTCCGGTTTCGGTTCTGATTTTGAAAAAAAAAATTAGGATTACTGTTAGGTTTCGGTTCCAACATTTTCAAAGGGTTTCGGTTCTAAAGCGGTTCTTTTCGGTTCGGTTCCAGTTCGTTCCCAGTCTCTGTTTGATAACAAGTTGTTATGGACGGTGTGTCGCGAGTCGTTCGTTCTCGGCGTTCTCGCGTCTTCTTTCCGTTTACACGTCCGAAAATTGTGGTTTAAATAACAGTCGTATTTATGCGAAATTACACGCGCAATTATTTATTCGATATTTTACATTGGCGACGAAGATAAATTCTATGTTAACATGCCATCCTTGGGCTTTTTTAGGCTCAAATGTATAATCGTTGTTCAATGCTGCTAGTCATTTCTCACCTAAGTGTTACATCTTTTGGAAACCTATAATTTTAAAAGTAGAAGTAAAATAAATATTTATCATAATGTTTATAAACAGAAGAAAAGTTGAAATATTGTAAATTACAAGAGTCAAAAAGCGTAAAAACAACGGAACGACAATAACATTTACAAGACGTTACAACGATGAACAAATTCGTCCTCCTTTTCAATATTAATTTATTATCGTAATTATTGTCAAGGAGTGTTATAAAATTGTTTAAAATCTCTTTGAAAAAATCAATTCAGAGGTTGTCTCTCTCGCACATATGTTGGCTTCAATATATTTTACTAATGCGCGGTATATATACTATAGGTCTATGGCCCGTGCTGTAGTATTGGAACGACAGGTTGCGGTAGAGGGTGGTAACAACGATTTTACGTGGTCCTAGAAAGCGCTCAGCTGAACGCTTCTGACGCGATTTGATTAGTCACCGCCGCCGTCATATTATGTCCTATGTCGTATCGTATGTCATTGTAAAACGTGCTCAACTATGGCGCGGTCTTAATTCTTATTAATTATTGTCGTCGATATGAATCGAATAATCGATAAGTTATGGAAAACCCTTCATATTTTTTATCTTTCGCTAAATATAATATAAAAGAGTCCATAAAACAAGAAAGAAGAATGGATTTTGTGTATAAATAATTTAAATTTTTATTTTATTTAATTTACAATACTTATAAGACTTGTTTTCTTATTATAATATACAATATATTATACTTAACGATAATCTTGTTTGATAATAAATATAATATCCAGTAAAATATTAACACGATTACATCTTTATTCCAATTTAGGTAAGTATACTTTTTTTTAACGCTTGCCCATAATGTTTTACCACCGCACGCCACTGGAGCCAGCCTCCTCTGTCAAAGAAATATTCACATCGACGAGTAATAACCAAGAAGAAAGATCTATTAATGAAGCGAGAAAAAAACGCAGGTGTAGAAAAAAGATAAAGAAAAATAAAAACTGGAAAAGAAAGTAGTCACCAACTAGCGCTACGACGCAACATAGAGGGCGTGGCAAACGCAGAAAAATGCCTATATATAGCGATCAGAAACCAGCGGACGGATTAGTGTTGATGCACACACACACCTCAGTCAGACATGAACTACGTTGTTCACGCCTGACCGCCGTGTCTACAATGAGCGGTCTCATGGTTTCGGGCCGCTATTTATAAGCTCCTTTCTGCCAACGCTCGATGACGAACAAAGATCAGCGCGCATTGTCAGCGTGCACCGTACGCGCTGATCGTCGGTCGAGCACTAATTCCAGCCTTGTACCTACATGATGTTTAAATGGGGGAAGGGCGAAAACGGAACATAACCATAACATAATTGGATTAGATATATACTAAATTTAAAAATATCAAATCCCATGAGGGCGATTCACCTATGGCCACTCCCCCTCCCCTTATAACCGCCACTGGCGACGATCGACGCGTTTAGATTTACTACGATCCGTCACATATAGAACGCGGCTAAACCGAACCGAACTGAACGAAGCCGGTGTACTGGCTCCTTTTCATTTCAGTACCATATCATTCTTAAACGAAATATTGACTTCAAAACGATATTATTAATTATCTCGTTTATCGAATGCTGTTGAAATAAACTAATATTGTAGGAGCTGTTATGTTCAATATATAAAAACCAGTCTTGTAAAAAATATTTAAATACTAGTATTTGTATGTATTTCTTACGCGAATACTTTTTAAAAAGTATTTAAATACAGTATTTTTTACAAGACTGATAAAAACGATACGTCGACGGAATTTTCGTAATTTACTTTTTTGGTTTTTGTTTTTTTTATATATATTCGTACAACAGCGGGACGTCGACCTTCTGAACAAGTGGAATTTCGAAAAAATTCCGAAAGAAATACAATAGAAACTATAAAATCTAAACATCAAAGCGAGAATAATAACACATTAAATTCAACGAAAATATAACGCGTAATTTGTTAATTTATTATTTCAACGATACGCAAACAGAAATGTCGTAGAATAATATCGATTACTCCAGTTTATAAATAATTTATGCAATATATCGACGGACTTTCAATTTACTAATTTATTGTAACATATTATTTTTGGCGATATTCCTTCGTGCACGAATTTCAAGTCGGTTTACACTAGTGCCTATTATTTGTCGTTTTTCGTATTACGCACACTTTTGTGTACAAATAACAGCGCACAAACTCATCACCGGTGTACACTTAAATTCCCTACTTTTTTTTCCTGCTTACTATGCTTGACTTAAAATACAAATTTCTAGAAAAGTGCATTTTTTTCTTTTTACATAAAAATGTATTTAGAAAATTATGGATAACGATAATTTTATTTAAACGAAAATAATCATAGATCATACAATAGTTTTGTTAAACTTATACTTACATTCATTTATAACGAGATAAAATAGTTTAATTATATAGGCGAAAACGATTTTTCATTTTCTATTAAGCATAATTTTCTTTTTTGTTAAATAGATTGTTAAAAATCAATTGCGACTGAAAGCAGAGTAAAAAGAAAAAAAAAATGTTTAATCTCTACCGGTCGAAATATCTTCCAATTTCAATTCTGTCGGATATGATTACACATATAAAATATAAAAAAATATATATCAATACATATACCGCGGTATAGTCGAACGAACGCCATAAATTTTAAACTAAAATCGACTTCGAGTTCGATCAACAAATTATTATTTTCGTAAAATGTATAATATTGCCGGATATATTTTAAAACTTTACATGTGTTGTTCAGTTCATTACGGCCGTTACGGGTTAAATAAAAATGATATTTCGCTAGTGCCCTATGGTAATGTAGAAAAAAAATTAAAATGTAGTCGGCAAAAGCGGCAATTTTTTTGAATGAATTATTCACGAACGATTATATATGTTATAAATATGCTCGTGCGCCCGGTTAGTTTTTCCAAAACCGCGGTCACTTATGAATTTTAAAAATTAAATTACACATGTGTACGACAACAACTATATTCGCGTTGTAGAGAATATAGTCAAACGAAGTTCGTACAATAAAATTATATAGTTTATATATATATATATATACAAATAGTCTTCTGGGACATCGAACTGTGTTAAAACGATCGAATGTCGAAAATTAAAAAACACGTGACTTACTACAAAATATAAAAAATTTTGTTGCGCATTAACACGAGACGCATAATGAAATATTTGATTTTCGCCCTTTCGTCCGTATTTCCATAGAAATTCATTTAAAACGGATAAATATTACGAAATACTCGTATATAATGTGTGTGTGTGTGTCGCGATAACGCGCATTGTACGTGTACGCATATTTTTTTCGGTTTGAAAACTCTCGGATTATGAGATTTACAACAAAGATAGGCTCGAACATTATAATGTACCACAATCGTTCGGTCGTTGGCAGACAACCGAAAATATTGTCTTTTAGGACACGTTTGTAGCGGCGTATGTACGGAATGTGAAATACCCACAAATACTTTTTTTTTTTTTTTATATTTTCCTTTTTTGATTTCGATTTTTTTTCCGTTTCGATATTACAAAATATATTATACACCTACTGATGTGAAATAGAAATAATAAATCCACGCGAGTCACTGCAGGTGGTGCAGCCAGACGTGAAATCGCAACAGTCCTTGAAACGGACTTGGATAAATGCTGCTCAGTTCCAGTGGGATCCATATATTTATATAATATCCGGTGGGATATTCCGATGGGAATTGATATTTTTAAATTTAGTATATCTCTGACTTAACAGCACCGATTTGTGTCATGTAAGTTGGTCCAATTATTTAATGTTTATACTCCTTTTTCGTCCCCCTTCCTTTAAACATCATGTATAAGGCTGGAATTAATGCTCGACCGATGATCAGTGTGTACCGTACACGATCGAGTCGTTAAGTGCATAGCTGACCACAAATAATATTATTATTAATAATAATAATAATAATTGCATACGCGCGTACGAACGGTCGCTCGTTCGACGTCAAACTAAACACCCGCACAAATACCGAAATGGCGCGTCAGTCGACCGTAATAGAAAGTAGTCACCAGATAGCGCTACGACACAGCATAGAGGACGTGGCAGAAAGGCGCTTATAAATAGCCGTCCGATACCATTGGACCGCTTAGTTTAGTCACGGCGCTCAGGCGTGACCAACGTAGTTTGCGTCTGACTGCGGTGTGTCGTAATGCTATCTGGTGACTACTTTCTTTTCGCGTTTTATTGTTATTTCCTTTTTCTACACCTGCATTTCGTCTTGGTACATTAATAGATCTTTTTTCTTGGTTACTACTCGTCGACATAGATATTTCATTGGCAAAGGGGTCGGCTTCATTTTCGCCCTCCTCCTTGAACCTCGTGTATAACCGCCAATGCTCAGTCCACGTACTGGGCAAAAAGGTAATTAGCATAGGTCATACAGATTCACTTCTGTGCGTAATAATTGTATTACAAATACATAAATAAAACTGTAAAAATAATTTTTTTAACTTTCTAACAAAAACTGCCTTTTTAAACTCATTGATGCGTATTCAAATCGGAATTTTTTTTTTTTGTTTAACAGGAAAACTATATTATTTTCGAGCGAGTAAAAAACAGAAAAAATCTTACGATATTGCGTAATCGCGCGTTATGAAAGTCCGACGGATAGTATATTATGATACAGAGACAATGTCACTAATCACGTCCTATTTATGTATACGTATACAGCCATACAGGCTATTACGGCCGTGTAATGTGTAAAGACTTTTTAAGGAGATATGCAACCCCGGTGAACGTTATTATTAACGTTGGGTGTTCGGTACGTCATAATAATATTAAAATGGTTGAGCTCCCGTGCGAAAGTTTTGCGCGGTCTAAACGCTTTTTCACGCGACGCGCGGAATAAAATTAAGGATATTTCTAGAGTAAAAATTAAAAACACTTCATACGCGAAAGAAAAAAAAAAGTGTGTAATTTTAAAACGCTTTACTCGATATTTACGTGAAGTATATACGAAAACGTTCATAGGAACGGTAAAAAATAATAAAAAAATTAAACACGATACAACGCTTCCGAACACACATCCGAATTAAATAAACGCGTCCGTCGTGGTCTGCGCGGAAAGGAAATCGCGCGGTTTTTATTTCCACTCGGCACGGTTTTTTTTCTTCTCCTGCAGGTCTTCTACGAACAATCGCGTGAGAATGGCGATGGCGTATTACCTGTTCGTATCTCACCTTATTCGACGCGAGAAAACGGTAAAAATTAACTCAACCCGTTATAATATACGTTATTATTAAATTACAAAAAAAAATAACAAAATTCACGCGATACCGCGGAACGAATAATGCAACGAAATCACTGTCCACTACAATAAAATTATTACAATATAATGTTATAATTATTAAATAATAATTATATATTTTTATTATTATAAATATTGTATAATATAATGTCCTGTATCAGCGTTTCCCAACCTTTTTCTCACCGAGTAGGTACCACTAGACACTTTTATGATCAATACGCGTACCACGTCTTCATACTAAAACTCAATTAGGAGAGTCAATCATTTTTTTTTTTTTTTTAAATATGCCTTTTATTATTAATCCATTTATTAACATCTTTTTTTTTTTATTGTATGATATTCATAGAAGTAAAAAAAAAATCTTATTTTTTAGGTAAATTCTTAACATTTAAATTAAAATTTTTAAATTTAATGTGTTATTCGTTGTTGTTTATTAATTGTCTCAAAGAACACCGATATCAATTTTCACTCGTAAATCACTATTTGAATATCGAGCGTACTTCTGTACTTATTTTTCGAATATAGCAGTGTAGAGAATGCACTCTTACACAAATAAGTAGTGACAAACAGGGGCGCATTAAGGTTCAATATTTAGGGATGGGAGGGGGCAAATATAATTTGCCGCCCATAAATTTACAGTACAGATTAAAATTCCAACAGACAAAAACATAATTCCAAATGTCCATGACCGGTGTGCCGCCCCCTAAAAATTGCCGCCCGGGGCAAATGCACCCTTTCCCCCCTTAATGCGCCCCTGGTGACAAACGGAATGAACCATTGTAATGTATGCTTGAAAACGGATGGGTGTTCGATTTTTGTTCACATCCAAAACGGAACCAATGTTTTGTCATTAAATGCGTCTTTCATTGAGCCGTCACTAATCATATCAACGAACGATTCTTTGTCTTTTATATGTTAATAGTTTAATACAATGAAAATTATATCAAAAAAATTATTCGCGTGCCACCTTCGAGCTTTCCGCGTACCACAGTTTGGAAACCGCTGTCCTATATTATTCCCGTTGTCCATTTCGATCAATTCAGGCATATTGGAAAATTCAATAATTTTCGGTTTTCTCTATTTGCGTTCGTTCATACATATATTATTTATATTTATTTTTATTTTATTTACTTTTTTTCTTTTTTTCAATTGGACCATAATAGTTTTTTAAGAGCTGAACGTTTAATACGAATTTAAACAAATAATATTATTTTATTTAAGAAATTCGTTAATATTATAAAAACACAAAAATAGTCTCAGCTAATGTGATATTTAACGGTTTCAAACTAGACACGTCTTTTTTATCTATAAAGCACCCGATCAAATGATTCACGCGAACCGACAACGTCTATACAGCATCCAATTCAATTTTCGTTCAACGTATAAGTGAATATTGTAATCTGCACAAAGTCCTACCATTCAATACGTTTTCCGACTAAATGATGTCTAGTAGAATACTCGAGAATTCTCGAGAATACTCGAGTGGTGCTGGGACGTGTCACCATAGACATATTAACAAATGGACTGCGCTTTCCTACCCCCCTGCCTATATAACTGTGTCCGCAGGATAAACTATTCCCTTTGGAAGAAAAAATTTGATAAATTTCAATTTTTCCATGGAATTTCATAAACCGCTTTATTACCAAATATTACCGAATTACCTACCAGTAATTTAAGACAGTTCACATTTAGAAACATTGTGAATGTTAAGTGTTTTTAATGACTGATTATCACTAATATCACGGATGAAACACTTTTACACTTGTTTTATTTTCCATAGGGAATAGACGAATAGTTTTCTTTATCACATCATGATGAGGACACCAAATCCTAACGAAGCGCAGTCCATATGTTATTAATATGTCTATGGCCTATGGGTGTCACACACCTTCAGTTCGTCCCTGACGAGAAAATTTATATAATGCTTTCGATTTGCGTACTCGCTTGTCATACTTGAAAAAGTCTGCTCGTGTGAAAAGATCACTATTTTTATTTAATTTACACAATATCGTCCGGTAACAAATTAAATGTTTGTTATAATTTTTATAAATAAAAAAAAATTATAACGTGTTCTTTTTTTAAATTCGCCTATTTTGTTAAATGTGCATTGTCCGAGCTATTATAGATTTAATAAAATAAAATGAAAAAAATAAAATATAAAACCATTTTAAATACGGATAACTTGTTTTTTTCGCTTAACATATTTGTAAATTACCATTCCGCGTATATTTATGTATTGTGTTCGTAAACTGCACGCGTATTATCGTCAACGAAAGGATACGAGTATATTATATGGTAATTAATATTCAATTTTTTTTTTTTTTAAGTCATTTGCCATTCGTCTTCGATTTTCTGTGTTAACGAGCCACGCCACTGCAAAATAACCAAACAACCGCGTTGGAACGGCTTTTTTTTTGCGCATGGCATACGAACTCGGATTCAACCGGCAATATAATATGTATATTATGTATTCGTTCGAAAATTTCATAGTGACTATAAAATAGCCGTGTGTTACAGTTTTCGGTCTAACGCACATGTATAGCGTATATAACATGTAGGGCACGGTCTTTATGTCCTAAAAAACAATGAAAATACCCTTAAAAAATATGATTTAATGTCCCCCCTCTCACAAAAAAAGCCACAAATGTTAAAAAAAAAAAAAAATTCAATAAAATTTATGAGAAACATTCACGTACTCACGCACGTAATCGATAACCGTCCGACGGTTTAATTTATTGCGTTTTCGGGAATACGATGACGAAACACAAAATAAGTGTTTGTTGAAAATATCGTTCCGACTATATTTTTCTATACGAAAATACGCGTTATATATATCATAGACAATACAATATAGTCTGACGCACTATTATAGGAATTTACTGAAGAAGGTAAATGTTTTTTTAAATCGTTGAATTTTTTAAAAATATTTTATTCTACGCTAAAATATAGTGTTTATCGTATTCCAAACATAAAACGTGAATAAAAACGCTCTTTAAGCGGACAATTTTTGTAAAAAAAAAAAAATGCTTTAAAAACCAAAAAAGTTAGACAAATGTTTCGTTTTATTCTTCTATGTAGGTACCGTTCATTATTTCACTAGACTGTCCACTAAAAATTGTGTTTTATATTTCAATCCGCGCCTCAACAATTAATATTGTGCACAACCGTCGACGCGAATTTCCGAACCCTAACTGAGCTTGAGCACGAGTGCCCGTATCCAGTTAGAGTCCGTAGTGCTATACTGCTTCAACTCCTTTCCCTAACTGATATAGGGCATAATTAAAAATATTGTTATCGACTCTGTATTAATATCTTAAAATTTAATTTTATATTATTATTATTATTATGCATTTTACCTAAGCACATATATATATATATATATATATATATATATAATTATTATTATTATTTTACTACTTGTCATTGTTAAAAAAAAAATTGTTGAATAAGTAATAACAATATTTCTAATTAATTCATTTGATTTATTTAATAGCAGTAATGAATAACTTTAAAATAAATAGTTGATAATAATATAAATAGTACAAAAATATATATAATAATGTATTATAAACTATATAATATAATATAAATAGATAAATTATTAATACAGACTACAAAGCCATTAGAAATATTTTTAATTATACCCTGAATCATTTAGGGAACGGAGGTGCGAAGTATGGCACTACGGACTCTAACTGGATACGGGCACTCGTGCCCCAGCTCAGTTAGGTTTCGAAAATACGCACCGTCCCCAGCAAGCGGGTAGTTACAGTTGTTCGATAACAATTAATTATTTATCAATATTTTTCGACACCAGCTGTAGAATGGTCCATACCCAAACCTATCTAATACGATTGAAAGGACACAGGTTTTGTTCAGTAAGTCCTTCGTGTAAGGGGGAATGCGCGTCGGAATCTGCGGGACCGTTCGTCTTCGTCTCGGTGTTTAGAAATTAAATCTTCGCGTTATAATCGTCGGCGATTCGTGTAAAACATATATAATTTCATATGTTTTTTACGTCGCTATCCACCACCAATGTATAATATATGTATACTCGTTTTTTTTTTTTTACGTGATGATTTTAAACCGTTCAGATCCTTAAGTACAGTAACGTGTAGGATTTGGGTCGTCCGGCGGCCACCGATTCCAAGGACAACGAGCTACGCGTTGTTTATAATAAGATATCGAATATTATTCAAATCGTGTTTGAGAGACGATCCTTTTTTTTTTTTTTAAGTATTTTTTTTTTATACGTATAATCGCGTGCTTTATATAAACAATTTTATTCGGGAAGCCTCAAAAATCCTATTGATATTTTCTCGTGTATTTATGCTTAATAAATAAACGATATTTTTTTATATTATCCGCGATTATATACTATACAAGTTTATTGTGACGTATAAATATAAATTATTATATAACACTGCATGACCAAGATTATTATATATATATATATATACATTATATATATTAGAAAAAAACTATAGACAAGCACGAGCAATATGCGTTATATTTTTGAAATATGGCAATTTCGACAAAAAATATATTAATAAATTGAATTTCACACTGAACAATGCGAAAACGTTATACATATGTATGCAAAATTGTTGAAAATAAAAGATTTCGCATAAACTCCAGTAATATTAATATGAGTGAACGAAACCGCACTCGACAAGTTTATACGAATAAAAAAATGTATTTGGTATAGTTTTTCAATATTATTTTTGTATTTAACTATGATTTTACAACAAAACGTTACGATACGATGTAATCATTTATGTCATGCGTTCAAAATATTCTAATAACAAACAAATATTGCAATTTTCTATTGAAATAAAAAGATTTTGTGACAATGAAAAAATTGATAATATTATCGTTAAATGATCTATTTATTGCGCATTCGAATACGTCCAAGGCTAAACACTGCGTTATTCACGTTTTTACTGTATAGAATATGCAAAAATATGTGAAATAACAACTCTTCCGTAATAATAATAATAATAATAAAAATAATTTTAGAATATGTTACTGCAGTCGAAATTTTTATTTTATTTTTTGTGTATCTACTTCCCAAAAAATGTACATTTCCATAAAACATTTAGCCCAAAATTATTTTTTAAAACATTAATATTTCAAAATTATCAATGATTTATTAAGCATTAAAAATTTTAATCACCACACATATTTAATATGTAAAATTTATTGTAATAAATTCTACGCGATGATCTGACAAATGCAACAATAATTTTTGTTCGATATTATAAAGTTACGGTTTTTGCTATTTCTTCGAAAAATATTATTATATTCACGGGCTATAAAATAAAAAAATATATTATATATATGTATTAATAATTTGTAGAAAAATTAGATTACGTCGTTAATTTTCGAAAGATTTTTCGTTGTTTATATTTAAATTTAAATGGTTTTTGTAAAAATTAATTGTATTCTGTAAAGCTGGTTATCATTATACCGCGGTCAATACGTGGAGAACCGGTTTCCAGCAAAGTGGGCGATGAAAAATAATTGTTATTTTTATAAATTACAAAAGAATTACAGAAAATCGACGACACTAAAAAGTTTAGTAAAAAATCGCTTACACTAAACATAAAAAGAAAAAAGAAATAAATTCATAAAACGGCCATTTCAGATTTTGAAATGAATTTAATTTTTTTTTTGTAAAAAACAATCATTCTAAATTTCTAGTTTTTATCTTACAAAAAGAAAACAACGACTTAAAAATAATGAACAAAATCAAAGCTACCGCATTCGTCACATCTTCATAAATGACACCAGTGGCGCAACCAGGAAATATTTTCGGAGGGGGGGGTGTGGTTATAATTTATACATGTATAATGTATATTATATATTTGTACATTGTAAATTAAATATTATGAATAAATACTAATTAGTAGGGACATATCACATATTACTGTATACAGTATAGTACATATTATATTAAAATAAGAACTTCAAATTGATATTAAAATATGATTATTATACACAAATGTTTATTTATATGCAAAATAACTTACCTACATTGTACAAAAAAAAAACTAACAGACAAATATTGAAGACTTATATTTAATTTTCTTTTTGAAATTATGGCCAGTTCATCAACTACCATTACTGCATCAATAAGAGTTCGGCGGGGAGGGGGTTGTAACCCTGGTTGCGCCACTGTATGACACATAGATGTCTGCACCGCGTAATACGTCCGTTTTTCAATAATAAAAAAAAAGATTGATTTTCTAGACAACTAAGAGAGAAAAAAATTTTCGCTCGGATATCGTGTTTCACGACACGTGTAATATTACTCGTCAAATTCTTATTATTATTGCTATTTTTTTTTTTTTAATACGCATTGAGCTCGGTTATTATTTTTGAAGAATAAAAAATGATTATAACACGTCGCGTTCCTCTCTCTCTACACAAAGATTCGAACAAAAAACCGCGCACCAAAACAATATATTATATACTTTGTCACAGTCGGCGCGTACCTATCCTTTTTGTCAGACAATGATTCATTTTTTTTTCTTCTTCTGTTTTTTTTTTTACAATACACGCTGTAATTATGACGAGAAAGAAGAAAAAATCCGACACAAGCAACGATTTGCGCTCTGCAAAAACATAAAAGTCCACATCAATTTCAATAAGATAATAATATATGTGCGATGTGTGTATAAGGTCACCGTCACCACGCAATACCGTACCGTCTTACGTAAAACACATTAAAAAAATATATATATTGTATTATTAATATTTTAATTTATATATATATAATTTTTTTTTACATTACGTTTACATTCGTTTGAACGCTCGTTTTAATATTATTCACGAGTATTGTATTGCATATTTAACCCGCGGATTCGTCGGCGTTGCGCTTCCCGTTTGATAAAATATCAAAAATTTACTGAATGATTAATGCAATACGCACACATGGGTAAGACATCATAATAACCTTTTTCAACGATTTACGATTTTGTTGATTTTTCAGTATGCCGGGAGGGTATATAGGAAGTACAACGGTTTTATACATTTGGCATTTTAATATACGCGTAGAAAAATTCATTTTACGGAAAATTTTCTATAATAAAAATGAATTTGAAATTTCAAAAAAAAAATATTTTACCCATCTATTTAATTTTTTTAACGCATTTTTTATTATTATTATTATTATTATGATATTATCGGTTGTTTTTTTTAATTGATCAAAATCCTAAGTTTATCCGCGCTTCGAAAATAAATCGTTTACGGTACGAAAAAATTCGACCGATGTTCGCTGAACCGCGAACGGAGAGAGTATACCAACGTGGTAAATAATTTTTGATGATTTGACGAGAAACCGATTTGGATGGGAAAAAAGTACGCTTGGTCGAGTAGGGAACGCTGTGAGTAGGAAACGAAAATAAAACAGAAAACTCGCTTCAAAGTAGTTACGTGCTCTTTGACAATATGTACGGAGGCAGCAGAAATAAACAACGAATATATTTTCACGTATGACGAAAAATGAGTAAAATATGTGGAAACGCGGCTGTGATCTTTAAATATAATTGTGAACAACACGAAGAACAATATGGATGCGAAGGAATTTCCCTTCGTTTATTGTTGAGACTGTTCGGTGATAGAAATATGATCGAACACCGACGTGTTTTGAAAAAACGTTTTAATAGTTTATATATGTACTAGCTGTCCCGCCCGGCGTTGCCCGTGCCAAAGATTTGTATTTTTTATTATAGCTGAATTACCTGCAATTTATTTATTAAATGTCTAAACTTTTAAATTTTAATTTACTACATACGCTCTTCTTCTCCCTCACCTCTATCCTAACCAGTAGCGTATTTTCAAATTTTTTCTGGGGGGGGGGGGTGTCCAGTGATTTACATTACCTATAACTACAACATAAAAAATACATTTTTTTAATTCCGCCTAAAATAACATAATAAAATCGTTTTTTTTTTTTTTGATTTTGGCCCCCGTAAATTTGCTATTTGGGATTGGTCACCTTTGTCCTAAACCTCCATTTGACCCAGCAATGCTTTGCTATTGCTAGATTTAGGTACATTTATATATGTTTAGAAATATATGAAAGGTTTAATACGAATAGGTTTGATAGGCGTGTGCACGGGGCGAACCTAACCGGATTCCTATAAAACACCGCTGAGGGGGGCATATTTTTATTAATATAAAAAGCAATTATTTTGCGTATTTAAAGAACAGTAGAAGAATATTTTGTAGTTTTTAATAAAATATTTGCATCTTATATCAATATTTAAAAAAAATATTACTGTCCGTGTCCGTAATAGAAAGAGTACGTTTAGGCAGGTCGAAATACATTGGAATGCCTATCTTTTTGCCGGGACCTTATTATAAAGACAGGTTTCACTGTAATAAGTAAAAAGAGGACAAAAAAATGTAAAAATGTGCAAAATATTTGAGGTCCGAGGATGTGGTTCGAACTCGAGACACTCTGTACTATAGTCATATTGCAGTACCACTGCGCCATAGGGAGTTACCACTGACCGTCGGCAAATTTATGTCTTTTAAATAGTAAAATCAAATTTTTTTTACAATTTCTCAAATTCCGACTTAACCGGTGGACTTGTATAAACGAATTATACATTAAAACCTTCCCTGAGTCAAGACCTATTCATTAGTGAAAACTGTACTAAAATCCGTTGGGTACTTTTTGAGTTAGACGCGTACATACAAAAAAGGGGCTTCTCTTTTATATAGTGTATAGATAATATTCGTTTCGTAATAATATTTTTTTCGAATCGTCGAGAAAAATATACTGCGGGCCAACACGCAATAATAATTATTCGTATAGTTGGTTTTAAAACGCGTTACGTTTAGAGATCCATTGAGTATATTATATGATGGATATAACTGTTTTAATACTCGGATTCAGGGGCGTAATTACGGGGGGATATGGGGATGGATCCCCTCCCATGGGCTTTCTTTTTTTACATAACATATTGTCTAATGTACAGAAAAATGTAATAATTAAAAATAATACTTTTTTTGCGTTAACAAAATTTGTTAGTATTTATCATAATTCATAGGATTCCTCAGTTTATTGACTAGTTACTGGTATGATACGGTTAGGTTAGGTCACTGAAGAAAGGTCTATCCATATTCAGATTTTTAAGTAAAATTGGATGAAGTACTCAATAAATTAGCTAAAAAAAAAAAAAAAACGAAGAAAATTAGAAATTTTATTATAAAATATGTCGTTTTTATTAAAGAAAATAATAAAAATACGAGTATCGCAATTACTTTATTAATTTCGATTGATTAACGTTTAAAGGGTCGTTAGTCGTTACAGTTATTATGGATTATCCAATAATGCTAAATTGTCTATCCCCTCCCATATAACATTCGTAATTACGCCACTGCTCGGATTAGTTCGTTGTAGCCCTCCGCGCCACACACGCTTGTTATAGCTTAATTTTTTTAGGTTCTTATAATATATTCCCCTATTCGATATCCTTCGTGAATTGAGTCGTATGTTCCGCCCTCGGTCTTCCTCTTCCAACGCACGTTTCAACACATCTCCTCCGATTATTGTTTTTTTAATGTTTTTATTATGTCCTTTTCTGGATCGAATACATTGCCATGATATTGTACCGCTTTTTTTTTTTTTTAGTATGGACACCAGTCCATCGGATATTTTGCGTTATTTTGAAGCAACTGCACATATATAAGTATTAAACAAAATTCTAAAAACAAAAAGAACAATGTAATAATATTTGCTTCGTAGGAAAATTTTGTATTTCGAGTCAAAAATTTACAAAAAAAAAAAAAAAAAACGTATTAGTTTTCCATCGTGAAAATTGTTCCGAAAACGATCTGTGTGAGTGTTTTCTGATCGTTTTTACAAAACGGAGGGTCAGAGACAAAACGCGAAAAGAAACCGTAGAATTTAAAAAAAATATATATATATATATACTTTACTTGTACTACGCAAATACAAAATATTCAACTGTTGTTGTATGCAATATACGAATGAGGTAACCATACTACGCATATCTACGAAGAAAAAAAAAGGAAAACGTTGTGTGCGGTCCGAGTCAGTTGGGATCGATAAAACCGCAAACGCAGCTCTATTATTATTATTATTATTATCATCACGATTTTGGTCGAATAACATTGGGTTTCGGATTGCGACTTCGTAGCGAAGTTTAAAAGTCGATCTCGAGTAAAGTTCGTGCCGAATTAAAATTGTTTTCAGAATATTGTCATCGCGTAGTGTATTTGTAGTATTAAAAAGAAAAATTTGACCCTTGATATCACTTAGAATTTCAAATTTTCATTTAATTTAATTTCTATTCTTTTTTATTATTATTATTTGATAACACAAAGCTCTTTCATAAAAAAAAAAAAAATACGAAATTCTAATGCGCGAAGAATCCAAAATATTTCTAGAATCAAGATATTGAATTAAGAATTGTAAATGATTACAATACCCTAGTTTCGTAGAGGTCCAGTTCGGAACTGCGTTGGACTGAACACCAATTGCATTATTTATCATTTATTTCGGTCTTGCACGCCGAATTTGCGAATCGTAAATGTTTGGTAGTTCAGAAGAAAACGTATTTCATTGTCTTAAAATAATAATTTAAATTCCGTCTGTAAAACGAGCAGACCCGTAGCTTGTTTTTTCATTTACCGAATTCTGTTTCGATATATACATTCAATTTATGTGTACGCGTTAGAAAGACAGTGTTTAATGAATTTTAAATTAGGATGCTTGGAGAGCATAGCTTCTCGCATTACGACGAAGTCAGTTTCTCTACAGAAAGCTCCTTTATTTTTCCACACAGCAAAGTTCTTTTTCCGTAATTTTTTGAAACTTGATCGTTGCAGGTTACTTCTAAAAAAAAAATTTCAAGTAACCGCTTCGGTAACTATAGTATTCTCTTGGTGAACACGCACATTCTATCCACGTATATTTCAATTGCTAGCAAGTGCTAGTCGTATGTCTTTTGGTCGCGGATAACATAAAATACATTATTATTCAAGTGTCTGTGATATATTATTTCGCAATAATATGAGATTTTCAATCAAAGAAAAAAATAATTCGCAATTGTCATCATCGAGACACAATAGAAATACGAGTGCACGCCACATGTCACGTGTATTCGCAGTTATCGTTTCGAATAGCCAACGTCGAACGATCCGTCTATAGTTACGCGATAAAAATTCTCAACAAATATTCCTCGAGATTTCTTCACTTATTCCACTTTTTTCCCCCGTTTTGATTTTCAAAAAACCGGAGTGTTGACAATTTGAAAATCGTCTTTTGTGTAGAGAACCTGACCCGAACTATACTATCGTTCGGGACGTTGGAAGTACTGTAATACGTGCGTGGTATAATAGACAGCAGAAAATCCTCGTTTCCAGTCCTTTTAATAAAAAAATAATAATGAAGTGTCTTTTTTTAAGACGATTTCGGTTATCGGAATGATAATTTTGGCGCGTTTTACGTTAAAATCCGGATTAATCTAATATTCTCCGTTTTGGGCTGTGATTAAAAAGGAAAACGTTTCCGTACGCAATCTGAAAAGTTTAAATTCTTGTTTGAAACTCACGTGCGTCTTGGAATAACAGTACCGTAGGCCTGTAGTCATTTCGTACTTTTCTAAACTTTTTTTTTTGTTTAAGTTCACTATAGACGACGCGTTATCGTTTCGAAAATGCTTCTCAGGCGAAATTCCCTTCGATGATTTTTCGCGCAATCGTTTCACAATAAAGACACTGTTTGCGAATATTTAAAAAAGTTTAAATTCATTAATCGCGTCGATAATGAGCGCAGGTTATTATTATTATTATTTTTTTTTATCGCGAGGTCCCGACTGAAAAGGAAAGTTTGCCCGTCACTGCGATAGCCATCGTCAGAACTTCAAAACACTCTGCCGCACAACGGATTTCTGACAATATCATCCATAAAAAAAAAAAAAAATGTATATTTATTACGTTATTCATAATTTTCGTTCTGTCTCAAAATCGATAAGAAAAACCTACTGTAATGCATATTATGTATATTACATGTTTACAGATAATATTTTGTCAACGGCGTCCGAATATCTAATTTATTATTATACGCGCATCACGCGAAAAAGTTACGAGAAGAATATTGCCGGCTGTAGTACACTAAACACGAACAAAAAAAAAAACACTTTAAAACAAAATACAAATTCTCCAAATAATATGATTTATACGTTACATCGAGATACTCGTTACAGAAAAATTATAACAATATATATATATACGTGACAATTATGCGCCGATGTGTTAAGTCTACGTGTGTGTACGCATACGTACAATAATACACGTGTGTGTGTTTTTTTTTAAATGCAATTTCATTATTTCGGTAAAATCGACGTATATTTATATGCGTTTTCAAGGTTTTTCTCCTATTTTTTTTTTTATTATAGAAATATCCGCGTTAAACGATTATATTTCAAAAATGATTATGAACCGAATGCGCATATTGAAAACACTTAATAATATAATTACAGAAGAAGATGAAAAAAAAAAATACAGGAGTATCTACATTGCATGCAGATACAATGGTACGTGTATATGTCTTGTATATATCTCAATTATTTTTTACACGTGACAAAAAGTCACCTATAGCTTAGTCCTTGTTTCCTCGTACCTATAAATAGATAGCGCTGTAATCGCCGTTCCAGTGTAACTGACAACGACGGTATACGAGAAGTGGGGGGACATGGCCGGGTGGTGAGTAGAGCCGGGTTTATGACGTCATGGTAACGCTCTCGGTGTCGCACAAATTTATAGAATGACCCCAGCCATAAGACATACGTGTACGTGTAGTATACATGTCAAAAACCTTTGAAATTTAAAGTAGGTACTATATTATAATAATAATTTTTACAAGTAGGACCATGGGCGTACTCACGGTTGGGAAGAGGTTCATGGGGAATAACCCCCCATTGTCTTTTTTGCCGACCTATATAATAGAACCTATATATATTAGAAAACAACTTATTAGTCATAAGAGCTATTTTAGAGTCATTACTTAATACTTTTTATTAGTTATTAGCAAAAAGTTATTACTTATGAGTTATGACAATAAACATTTACTATACATAACGTATGTTATGTTAATTGAACAACTTGGTATTAGTGTGTTATAATTTAAATTAATTTTAATTATAGAACAATTTACAAATGTACACAATTATAAGCTAGAAACGATTTTGGAGAGCTTGAAATATAAACATTTGAGTTTTCGGTATTACCATGACAATTTATTAAAATGTATTATTACTATTTACTTATAACATCCCCCCCCCATTGAAAATTCCTGGGCACGCTACTGGATATGAATATTCCTTGTCCTATCGTATAATTTTTTTATTTACAATTATAATCTTATATATTGGGGCCTGGAAGTCTAAAACGGAATTATTTTTTTGGGACAAGAAAATAACGCGTATTATTTCATCCAAGGCGTTTCTCCGAGTCCGTTTTTTACCACCTAAATACCCGGTATGGGTGACGCTTAAAAATGCGTTTTCGTTATTATTATAGGCGTTACTTGTTACGTAAAGTAGACCCGGCTCAATGGACTTTACAGTGTTAGCGATTGATGAACGCGTTCCATATTAACCAGCTGATGAAGTGATTGATGATATGGCAAAAAAAGCCAAGAAAATTAGATTTTGTATCATAAAAAATAAGAATTGTATATTGAATATTGTATTTTTTTTTTTTTTTTTATATATTGAAATTATTAAAAATAATATTAAATATCATAATCTATAGAGGGTGTAGGCCCAGATCCCCCGCCCACATATTTTTCTAGAAATTATCCAAACCCCGCCCCTATGAAAATTCCTGAGAAAGCAATTGAGTAAAACTATAACCGTCTGATTGGCGAACAAAAAGTAGATGACACGAGAAAATCGATACGAATCGAATGGATATTGATAAAGGGGAGTAGAAATTCTGATTTTAGCTGAATTTCCACGTGAAAAACTCGAGAATAACCAATCCGTTTTTAAGTGAAGAGGGAAAGAAGTATTTCGAGAAAAAAAATACAAGTATACATAAAAAATATCGATATTTTTCTTTTTTTAAATGTAATTTATTTAATTGTTTTGGTTTTTTCGCCGCGGTCTGTTGACAACTGGCCCGTCTCTGCGTATCGATTATATTTAGAACAAAAGGAAAAAAAAACATTTTACAATTTCCATTCCTCGATATAATCGTCAGACGCGTTCCAGTAACGTTTGTTCGGTATCATTTCCAGCGTTATACCAGCGTTGCTCGCTGCCGTTGACAGTTTCTCTGAGAATGAAAAATTGAAAAGTCCGACGACGGGCCGGACTATTACCGCGTGTAACAAGATTACGCTATCGTTCCCGAGGCAGACTTTTCGTGAGCGAAAACGACCATCGCTCTGCGGTCTCGACTCGTGTTATTTTATTTTTTCGTTAATTAATTCTCGTATATATAACTATTAAACATTTCAGGAAAAATAACGTCTACCGAATTATATCAAACGCGGGTCTTTAACTAAAAATTTCGCATAGAAAAAAAATTGTCTTAAAAATTCGAAGCAAATGATATCTTTCAAGACCGCGTTGTTTAAAAGTGTAGAAAATTAAAATCAACATTTACCCTATCGTAATATATTTCTGTAACACGAATTTCGTACAACGCGTATGCAGTATGCATATTTATTAATCAGTTTATTTCTATCTGTGAATGCTACCTGAAAATAAAATGCTTAAGAATATGCCTCTGAGGAAGCATAGGAGTAGCATTGATCCTGGAGAAGATGAAAGATCTTTGGTGGGTTTGGTCATGTTAAGAGAAGTGAAGATTCGGGATCGGTAAGTACTGTTATGGAAATTAATGTTGAATGAAGAAGAGGAAGAGGAAGACCGAAGGAGATGTGGTTGAACGCGATTGAGTGTGATATGAGGACTGCTGTTGTGTACGTGGGAGATGTGGGAGATCGCCGCGTCAAGTGGAGGTTTAGGACAAAGGTGGCAGACCCCAAATAGTTGGGACAGAGGCGGGAGGAGAAGAAGAAGAAGAAGAAGAGAATGATATCTGGAAAGATGCCTTCCGAATATGTATTAAAATTTAAAACCGTGCACTTGGTAAAACGACATCCCATCGACTTCTAAGCCTGATTAGATTCGTCTTCAGCGTCTCGTACGTCTCTAGTGTCATGAACGCATAAGAGACACAATGTAATCGAGGCCAGATTGGCGTGGAGACCTGAACCATGCGCATAAGATCAGAAGAAATCATAAGCAAAAATAATGAAAATATACTGATCTTTTGTGGGTAGATTTTGAATAAAATGTAACGAGAGAATTTAGCGAAAACTGCAAAATACGACCGAACGAATCGAACACGACAATAGTGTTGCAATCGAATAAAATGACGAGGAGAGAATCGAATTCAAAAACGGAAAAAACGCTGATCGAATCGTTATAGAGAGTATATAACGTATATGCGTATTTTTACAAAAAAAAATTGTTTTCAATTATTACTCGTATTTCGCTGAAAATCATATTATTTTTAATTTCGCTGTTTTTTTTTTTATATTCCTCATAACTGTATGTACGCATATGTATACGTGCTGTACCACCATGACGCTGCGCTGTTTGAGAATGTATGATATTTTTCCTCCTTTCCTTTAAGCACACGGAAACGAGTTATGCTGAAGAGTCCGTATATAACTACTTCAGTAGCGTGCGTTGCAGCAGTTCATATTGTATTATTGCTGTGTACTTCCTGTACAGTTATATTATTATGTACTTGTCGAACGTGACACGCAGAGATTTCTCAAGAGCGCCACGCAATTTAATATGAATATTCTCAACCAGCCAACATTTTTATTTTTCTTGGCATCTCGACGCGGCACAAAAACGTATTTTTTCCTACAACCGATACGAATCGATTCAATGCTTCGCGCGCGAGCACATACCTACTGCAGTTACGTTTATAATATATTTGATAATAACTTAATTAATAAGAACGACGAGAAATTTAGAAAGATTCGCTAATGGAATTGATTAGAAGCGCTACGCATTACACTGTCTAATAGTTGAGCAAAAGTAAAAATAACCAAAAAAAAAAGTATAGTGCGCCTCGTCTCGTTCTGGTCACTAGGAATCGCGATGATATCGTTTTAAACGTCGTGTTTGGCTGTGAGTGGATAAAGATTAATCTCGAACATTAATCTTCGCTCTCGGGTGCCAGTGATTACCGTATACCTACCGACATGACGACTGTCGAGAGTTTGCCAAACACAACGATGAAAAGCAAAATCGTACGGTTTCTGTGTCCCAGTGTTTCCCAACCTGGAAGGTGCACCCTCCTGGGGGGCGTGTAAACATTGCTGGGGAGGCGCGCGAGCAGTCATTACGAAGTAAAATTTTATTTATTAAATTATTTTAATCTTACTATATAGGAAATAAATGAAAAATTAGGTGATCATTTTGTTCAATTTATAGGGTGAGTGGGCACGAGATTTTTGGAAGTCTACAAAGAGAACGTAGGATAGAAGAAGTTGGGAACCGCTGCTGTAGCCCATAAAGGGACGCGAGTGGTAGAAGAAAGTTGTTAAATTCGTTTACCCTCCCCTTAATGTCTAGCTGCAGGAACGAAAATAATTTTACCGTTAGTTAATATATATGTTTCGTGTAAAAATGTTCAGTCCACGATAGGATTAGTAAACGGTGCAAGGTGTAGTGATAAGTAACAAGCATATATTAGAGCGTTGGTTTTTTTTTTTTTTTTGATTTCACCAAATAACGGTGTGGACGGTCCGCTGTGAAAATATTTAAAACGTTTCCGAACAAAGGTCCTGGACGAAACCCGAAACGCGAGCTTCAACAATTCGTATAAAATAAATTAAAGGAGGCCAGTCACTGCTTCTCCTACACGTGAGATTTTTTTTTTTATGTCAATTTTTGACAAATACTTTTAAAAATTACCAAAAAAAGTGCCATAAAAAAATGAAAAATGCTAAAAAAAAAAACAATTAGTTTTTCAGATCCTTATGTTATTGAATCGTGTTTTTAAGCATCGACCGAGACGTTCTAAAAAAAAAAAAAAAAAAATTCTTTCTAAATAATCATCAACGGTCCGGGACTCATACTGAGAAGACTCTAGACCTTTAATAACGCAACGCGGCGATCATTTCGACATGTTTTATGTAAATATTTGATAATATTTCGCTGCAAGGGAAAATATTTTGGTCCGCGTTTGTCGTAACAGACGGACAATCGATTATTATTATTATCGGCTCGGCGACACACACGAGTCGCGCAGGCCGTGTCAAAACATAAACGCAATAATTTTACGTTATAATATATTAATATAGTGTACGAGGCACGTACACTGCAGTGCATTATTGTTCTTGATTTAAACGTATGGTTTTTTTTTTTTAAACATTGTAAGGAAAATATTTTTAAAAACAAAAACGGTTGTGAAATCGTAGCGAACACATTCGTTTTATTTTCTTACTCGCTCAGTGGCGTAATTAGAAATTTGTTCTGAGGGGGGATGACTTTTTTCCCTCGTTTTTCATTACAGTGCAATGGGAATCTTCACACACACACACCCTTCATACTGTAAATTTTCTTGTTATGTACATACTACGTATACTACAAATCAGTAAAAAAAAAAAAAAAAATTTACTTGTAATCTAACTAAGTTAATATTATTCAAGTATTTAAATCAAAATACACAATAGAAATATTTGATTACAACTCGTATATTTGCTATTATTTTTAACTGGTAAATTATAAAATTAAATCCAATTTCCGAGGCCTATAATTTAAACATTATAATAAAAAAGCGATTTTAAGTAGAGTATAAAAATAGGAAAAAATAAGAACAATTTTGACTCTACAATAGATGATGACAGTTTTCAGTTATTTTTTTTTTTATACATGATTAAAAAAAAGGCTCTGGGGGGATCTATCCCCCTCATCCCCCTTAATTACGCCCCTGTACTCGCTGCGTTAAGACGCGCAGCACGGCTTTTAAGGTACAAAATCCCAATTATTTATTCGATACAAATAATTCGTGACAGTGCAGGCGCCCACACGCAACTGGTTATCGAGCAATGCAACCGCATCGAACGGGGTGGGCGGGACTCATTATAGAAATCTCGTGTATCGAAATATCATCTTATTGTGAATAGAATATTGAAGAATCGTCTTAGATCGACAAACGGGCGATTGGAAAATCTCGTGGCCGCGCGATGTCACGTGAAAACTAAATATAAAATATCAATCGTATACCGATGTTAATCGATAATTATAGCAAAACGAGTCATCGTTATATTAGTGTTATAGTTAACGCATTTAGTTTAAAAACCTTTATGTAAACTAATATTTTGTGTTTTGTACATTATTATTTATGAGTTCAAAAATTTAAAAATGAATAAAATAATTAAAAAAAAAATGAAAGTACAGAACGGCGTGAATTACAGATTGTCGACAAAAATTCGAGTCAGACAGATTAACTCGTAAACGAGTCGACAACACCGATTTATGGCTAATTTCATCATTAATATATGTCGTTCTGTGCTAATTTTTTTTTCCAATGTTTGTACAGTGGAACACCTTGAAATTTTTGTGAATCGATATTTTTTCAAGTTGAGGCACGGAATTTTGGGATTGATTTCACTTCATTATTAACTTCAAAATTCAGGAACTTTTTCAACAATGTGCCTTTTCGGCACAGAATTCGGGTATTGATTTCATTTCTTTATTAAGCTCCAAATTCTACTTTTTCGACCACGGGCCTTTTTGGCACAGAATTTTGAGATTGATTTCACTTCTTTATTAACATCAAAATTCTATCTTTTCTCCCAATCGCTTCAACTTACGTACAGAAAGCCTTTTTTACTTCTCCGAAGTACTTTTTTGTAGATATTATATTATATTTATACATATATATAAAAATAGTTCCACTTTTAAAAAGTCTAAACCTCCCTCGCTAAAAAGAAAAAAAATTTGAAAATACGCCACCGGGCGGGTGTGTGTTAAAAAACATAATAATACGCTGGCTTTTGAAAAACCTGTGGGCGCCACTGATTCGTGATATCTGCGCCGTGGGGCATTTTATGACAAATTTTTTTCATTTCCGTTTTCTTTTTTTCTTTTTTATTCCGCGGAACATTGATAGGATAACGGTTTAAAAGTTACAAAGGAAACTAACGCCCGAAGACTATTTATTTATTTTTTTAACTTTTTAAACGAAAATTTTTATAATGTTACATCACGAGACGCGTGTCTACGAGACGATTCGTTTTAAAAAGTTCGATGCATTTTTTTTCAGGTCCTTTATTGAATTAAATTCACAGCGCTAATAAAACGAATAGACACGAATCCTGTACACGAGAGAACCGGTGATAGAACACGTTCGGGAAGAGTTGTGCGACAGACTATATTTCCGAAAACAACACTACACCGTCTCGTGTGTATCGTATTATTTCGTCGAAAAGAAAATTACAAAAAAAAAAAGTATTTAAATCGATTTCGTTGCGTATGTGAAGTAAAAAAAAAAACTTATCTCGACGTTACGACGTGTAACCATAGGCTTGAGTTCCAGGATTTTGTTGGTATCAACTCGTTTGTCCACACCAGGACCAATAAGACGCGATTAAAAATTTTTTTTTTTTAAATAACCCCCGAAAATATCGTTTAAATAAGTCGTCATCATTATTAACACGTTATTTCGTATAAATAATATGAAAATATATTTTATAATCGCCGCCGACAATAGAAACAGGAAATCAAAACCGAAATAATACATTTGAATTAGCAAACAAATATGTATTATATAATTCGATGAGACTAATACATTTCTCCGTTGAAAAATAGTTCCGAAATATTCGGTTTTCTACCCGAATTTCGATACAAATTTTTTTTTTTCAGGGAGTGCAGCACTTATTTCGTTTGCCTGTAGAAAAAACACACTATTAAACATTTTGTTTACTATTTTTTATTAATTATTTTTTTTGTAAATTTTTCTAACAGGTGTCCGATTAAAAAAAAAATCGGTCCCGAATAACGTTAATGTTCCACGACCTTAATAGTAATAATAATTATAGTAATAATAATAATAATAATAATAATAATAATAATAATAATAATAATAATAATAATAATAATAATAATAATAATAATAATAATATGTACACGGATAATATATTCGATAAAGAAATACAGGGAGGCGGCGCGCGGCGAAACGGATCGGTTTTCCGTCTCGCGACATCCGATTTCACACACACACACACACTTACACAACAGTATAATAATTCACCAGTCACAAAAAAATAAACGTACTGTGTTCGGAAATTAATAATTAAAAAAAAAAAGCCGAAGGAAGCTGCAGACCAGTGGTCGTTTTTTTTTTTTACTAAAAACGCGTTGGTTTTATATATATATATATATATATTTTTTTTTTGTTATTAAATTATAATCGACGACTGTGCGGAATCCCTTCTTCGGTTCGGTACTACTACTGAAGTAAACTATATTTTTGAAACGATCGTATGTGTGCGGCGTGCGTGTGATGTAAATTACATTTTAAAAATATACATACATATATAATATAATATAATATTTATCTAGAAAAAAAAATCAGAATTACATATTATATATATATATATATATAAATATTAGATAATTGTATCCTTAATATTAAGTAATAAAAAGTCACTGGGTAAAAAAAATATATATATATATTTTTTTAATATAAACATATTACGTATACGTCGCGATACTCGTCGTGTACACAACGGGACTTACGCGTAAGATGTGTGTACCTATATGCTAATAAAAAATAAAAATTAATAATTTTGGACGGTAAAAATGTAAACGATTTATATGTCACAAAAGAACGCTGAGCAAATATATTTATAAATATATATATATATATTATTTGTTAAAAAATACGTTATATACTTTCGGGATTTGCGGGATTTTCGGAACGTGTCGGAGAGGACGGGAGTCGTTTTTTTTTTAAAGGGTTCTGGATAAACGGGGGATGACCGGAGGGAGGGGGGAGTGTTGGACGTTCGGCGTTCCGGTCGTCCCGCTAAACCGCGCCACGGTCATCGGTATCCGGTCGACCGGCGATTCCACGGGGACGCCGCGGCCCCCGTCACACCGAGCGAACACGGTTGTGGGAGGGGGGACACGGACGATTGGCGACGATTTTAACCGCGCTTGAACTTCAGCACGGCCATGCTGATGGACAGGAACAACACTATCCACGATATGGTGGACACGAAGCCCAGGTACACGTCCGGTTCCAGCAGGTTCCAGCCTCGGGTCAGTATGCTTCGCAGCGAAGTCGTGGCCATGGTCAACGGCAGACAGTAGCTGACGTAACGCAACAGCACGGGCATGCCTTCCACCGGCCAGATGACACCTGCGAAACGTAAAGCGATTAGCAAAACACCTATATGACCATCGAATTGTACGCGCGAATTTATGCGAAAACTGATGGCACTCAATTTTTTTATACGATATCAGTGCGTACCGAATAGTGTGTATTATTTGGAGGAGAGGGGGAAGAAAATCTTTAAAGTATTTGTTAAATGACTTCTGTTGGTTTTTTTTTTTACAATGATCTGCGTAAAACTTGAAAACGGCTTCAATGATCTCGATCCGTTCCGATGGAATTTTAAATTTCCAATACAAACTGCATGATCACGTGGAGATGAGTCGCTCGATTACGATGGACGATCTCACACACACACACACACTTGTTTCCCCGCAGTCGAGTACAACATTAAAATTTGTGAGATGGTGCGGTACAGAAACCGAATTGACGGTTCTGACAATTCGTCGTCTGCCAGTAAAATTCGTTACACTATTTTTTTTGTTTTTTTGTTTTTTTAATCACTTTTGCAATAATTTCTGCAACGCGCGCGATCCTATTTTGGTCTACCAGCCGGCGTTTACGTCTAGGACATCACGAAATCGTGTGCACTCGTCGCCGTATACTATTTTTCAATCGCATTTTTTCCGACTCTAAAACGAAATTCGATATTTGCTCTTTGTTCCATTACGATTTCGTGACGCCGCGGTTTTCTGAAGTTTCTAACACGCCATATTAGATCGACGCAGACTGACGCAGAACTCTTGAAATTCAATTAGACACGAAGTCGTACGGTGAAATTCGATAAAATCCATTTAGTGTTACTGTATCAGGGTAGGTCATCGGACGCAATGTGTGTACAGTATGGTGACGTACTGCTCAAATGGCTCTGTTCGACGACAAAACCGTCTGCACTGGTAGTGATGAAAATGAGGGGCGAGATCGTGTCTAAAGGAGTGTGCATGATCTACGATTAATAAAATGTCGCGGGAAAAAACAGTTATTCGAAGCAAAACCCATACGCGGCCATAGGAAAGAAATATCTCTAAACGCCTCGTTGACGGTTGAAAATCGTTGACGAAAAAATCCGACGAACACGGGGACATTTTTATGAAATAAATAAAACGCTAACCGAGTTTACGACATCGCGAATAATATGTTTTCCAAAGCACAACGTATTACGGTCGACGCGCTCATCTTAACTTTTCACTACAATGGACATATACGTCGTTTTCAATACACGATTTCCAGTAGTATACGACAATAGGTCGGCGGCAAATTGTGTGATATTATTTTTAAGATTTTTTTTTTGTATTACAACAATTATTATGAAAGAGAAAAAAACCGAGCGTTTACAATTTATGTTTTTCGACGGCGAGTACGAATTTGATATTGTAGTAATTGTTGATGTTTAAAGGTTAATAATATGACCAGACTCGTCGTCTGGATAGATGACTGTATGTATAAATGGCCTACTCGATACTAAATTGTAGGACAACTACAGTAGTTGCTCGTTTTTTTTTTTAATGCAAATAGAAGACGGTAGAGAATATCAGTCTACACTTATTTATTCGTTCGCATTATTTTTCGATATTATATTATTGCGTTGGTATTTTGATTTTCCACGTCGGTACAGCGGTGTTATTTAAGGTATTCTCACATATGCGTGTATTTACGAATTTTTTCTTTTTTAAACATTTTAAAACGGTTTAAACGCCGGTATATTATGGTCAATCGCTGTGAAACAATAACTACTGTATACGTTTCGAGTGAATTAAATAGAATATTGTCGAGTTACGTAAATTACCGAACGTGTCGCGTTAATTTTTAATTCCGTTTATTACCTAACGGATTGAGTCGTCGTGCAGTCCGAGCAGTGACGTATTTGAGGGGGGGCGATAGGGGCAATCGCCCCCCCCTGAGAGATTTAAAAAAATTATATTATTTTATATTATATTGGCTGAGATCAAAAATAGGGCAAGATCGCCTAACGGGTTTGGCATTGCTTAATATTCACCATACTATAACATTAAATGTAGATGATGTAATTGATACATTTGCTAATAGTAAAAAGAGAAATATAGACTTAGTTTTGTAAATTAAATAAATAAAATGATAATAAATAAAATGTGTTTTGTTCAATAATTATATTCCTACATATAATTTTTTTTATTGATGGGAATGGGGGAGTTTTTTTACCATCGCCCCCCCTGAGGTGAAGTCTCAAATACGCCACTGAGTCCGAGTTACGTTATTCAAATTAATTGCCAATTATAGTGGATTTCGATGGAACACTACGACTCACTGGTCCGCAACGTTGCACGACATTTTTGAGAGTCATGCGCAGTGAAAACAAAAAAATAAATAAATTTTAATCCCAAAAACTGTGGTAGTTTTCTAGGCTGTTTTTTTTTTATTATTAAATAGTAAAATATAATATAATCCGTTATTCTATGGTGCGTAAAGTTTATAAAACCAGTTCGGTCGATCAGCGGAAAATTATTGACGACGGGAGAAATTTTTTTAAACACGTTCTCCGTGTACCGAAAACATAACCTCGGTCAAACATAATACGGTTTTACGCCGAATTTTTAATTGAAAAAAAAAAATCGGTTACCAAAAAAAAAAAAAAAATTTTTTAAATTTCTTTCGAAAATATTCGTTTGTTGTAGTAAAATAAACTCGCGAGTATCTATATCGCTATAAATAGATTTTCTCTCGTTTTCTCATACGCACACTAAGACTTATTAAAATGCGTTTTTCCCGCTTCCGACGATATCTTCGTAAGACGCGCGATAAAGATTTTTGAAAAAAAGAAAGATGTGAATTTCGACTTTCCTACATTTTTTCACCGTGCGTGCGTATTAAGATTTTTCGAGAAAATCGGCCGTTTCCGTAGTTTAAATTTGTATTGAATTAATTTCAGTAGGGCTTTAAAAAATAAAAAAAAAATTAAAATTATTATAAACGCGGAAACTTCGATCTCGAGTATAGACGTGTCTTCGGAATTCAAATCCGTCTTATCGCACAACTATATATATATATATATATATTGGAGATGGGTACGTTGATAGTGGAGAACGTTTATTATTTGTCTATTACACGTTTGGTGAGAGTGTTGAGCAAATACAGAAAATATTTACAATGTTCGGGCGTAAGGGTTAGGTACTTCGGCGTTATTTATTGTTTATTTTACTCGGCCGAGAGCGTATTGTTTGCGAATTCGTTATTTTTGTAAACAATTTTTTTTTTAACCCTCCCGCGCGTTCAGCAGAAAGCGTTTGAAAGACGAATGTACGCGATCATTTTTTTCTTAACGAAATTAAATACATAACGCGTTCGGCATTCGGTTTCCTTCGATTTCGACGAATTATATAATAACGAATAATAAATAACATAGAAATAATATATAATAAAGAATCGATAAAAAATAATGAAAAAATAATAATATATAGGTACGCGTATGTAGAATTGATGAATTTTTTAAAATTTATTACCGTATAGAACTGTACACAGTAAGACATTCCGATTTTTATTTGAAAAATCGGTAAAAATTTATACAGTACGAAATCACTGCCGAGTTTAATAACGAAATTTTCTTGTATTGAAAATAGGTTTTAAATTTTTTTTTTTTTATACAAAGAACGTTTTTAAACAAAATACGCGCTATTCGATAATATTTATTTTAATTCAAAAGATAGAAGAAGTTTCGTGTTATTTGCAAACAAAAAACAAAAAAAACCGTATAGAAAAAAATGTATAAATCATTTTTGTTCAGTTTTTTTTTTATGCGACCACTTTAACGTAAAATATTTATATTGTTCTAAGTATGTATAAAATATTTATGGACAACTAAACTTTTTGACCCTGATAACAAAGTGATTTGTTCAAGTGGGGTATATGTATTCAGGGCCACAGGAGGTTGTGGGGGAAAAAAATCTGTAAAAGCAAAAACAATATCATTTTTATTAATATTTTGTATTTTTTTTTTTTTATTGTAAACATATCGAGAATGTGATTTACGACGAAAATATTTTAATTAAAGTACCGATAAATAAATGTAAAAAAAAAAACTCGTGATTTATACGTTTAGTTTTTTCTAGTATACGTAAGAGTTTTTTTTTATTGTTAATCAGGCAGTACCACGACTATTGGGTGAACCAAGAGTATATTGCACACGGGCCTCCAACTCTCAAACACTGAACTCAATATATGGAATGCGTGTATTAATCAAAACACGACCCCAGATAGAAGGTCACCTTATGCATTACTTAAGATATGAAAGTCATGGAGGATACGATGGAATATAATTTTTTCCGTGATATTCATCACGTTTTTATTGTTTACTTTGATATCACAAGACAAAAAATAACGTTGGAAAATAGAAACGGAATGCATATGGCGGCTCACTATAAGGGTTCATATTACATACACGAGAATTATACAAAATGCGCGTTCCATGTATTGAGTTCAGTGTTCTCAAGCGCCTGCAAATCGAGAATAATATTATTACGAATAGTTCCATAGTCACTATTACAGACTTTTAAGTCTTCCTAATATAATATTTCCATATAAAGCCAATAACATATTTTGGGGTAAAATGCACGGCGGGACTTATAAATTCCACGACTACAAAAAATGGATTTACAAGAAAAAGAAATTGTTTTTAAAATTACTTTATTCCCGAAATTGAGCGCTCTTTTAATCTGTATTTATTTCAAAATTGATATAAAAAAAATATATATATTATTATATATATTTAAAAATTTCGTATTCAGTTGGATTAAATTATTTCGAAATGTGTTGCGCAATTATATATAGGTATAGTAAAAAAAAATACATATATTATTGAAAATTATACGTGTGATGTCAGTCTAAATACGAAAAATGTTTGTACGTGAAAAACCGGTGGTTATACTTAAATCATATAGAAAAAAATTAACGGGCCTTCAAATGATTATTTCTAGCACAAGGGCCTCAGATCTCATAGTCGCTGCACTCGATAATCGTAAATAATTTTATTATTGTATTTAAACGAGTGGAAAAACGTTTTCGGCCGATCATCCACAATATTTGTTCACACGCTTCCATCCCGTGTAAAAAAAATCAACGCGATTTTTTTAACCGTCACGCGCAATACGTGTTCAGGACGTGTTTAACCGAATCCATTAGTCCCGCCGACCTCTGAGTTTGACGAACGAAATTAATTAGTACGACAAATACGCTTTTTTTTTTAAACATCACACTACAGCAGTTGTATTTACAGATAATTATAATTTTATAATAGTTACGACGACGACGACGATATATTATGTTGATGGGAACGCGCGCGTTAAGTCCAAGGTGAAACGCGTTAGTGACATTGGATATATTTTGTAATTTGCTCACAGTTCGTCGAAGGTAAATATTTATGAAACGATTATAAATTATCGCGTGATTTAACGTTTTAGTGTCGAAAGAAATGGCCAGAATTTTTTTTTTTTTTGTCTCTCTCCCCCGTAACGTCGTGCGTGTTTGTTTAAATTCCGATACGTATACACGGAAAACGGTTAACGTACCACTGAGTAAAAGTGTCGGATAAAAGCTTCCCAGGGCCAGTTGAATAGCGTTTCTCTCCAGTTCGCAAATGGCTGATATCACGAAACCTGCGAACGAATATAAAAAAACCGTTTAAGACAATATTTTCCGCGGAAACAGTCCGTACCTATCCTTACCGAAACACATGCCGCACAGTCCCTGCAATATCGTCAGCGCGATAACTAAACTGATGTCTCCTTTGCATTCCACGCCGAACACGACAATCATGAATATGAGCACGAGAGCCGTCTGTCCGCACATGACTACGAACTGCGTGATGACGTGCGAAAACAATATTTCCAACGGTGTGACACCTGGAGAAAAAAATTTATTATTTCCTTTCTTCTGTTTCGTCTTGGAACTATGTACGCGCGTGTCCTGTAACGCTGCGATCTGCGTGTACTCTTTAGAGACGAGAAAAATAACTATTTTAAAAAATCCGATAATATTCCAACGTATATGTACGTATTTTTGGTTTTTGCCTCGGGGAAAAGTTCGGTTAGGTTAGACGAAAAATACCGAACTTGTCAGAGATACGGTGGGAAAAAAACCGAAATTATATGTAAAACGAATAAGCGCGTTTCGTTCGAATGCCCTGTGCAAATTGTTTTTATTCACAACGACGCGACCGCAATCGCCTGGAGTAGCAACTCGCGCCAAGATTAAAAAACGTTTTTCTCTCTCTCTCTTTTTGTCTGATGGTATCGTCGAGCGATTAGGTTAAATATATTCCGCACGCATACAAATATTATTATAATACGTACACACACGGGGCGAACAAAGTATATTTGCACTCGGTGTTTGAGGTAAAAAAAAAAAAATGATTATCGTATATATTTACCGGCCACCCAACTCCTGTCCAACAGACCCTCTGTCCGTTCGATGATCAACGCCGAGGACGTGAGCGCCACGGCCAAGAAGAAAACGATCCTGTAAAAAAAAAATACCGCACGTTTATTTATCATTTCTCGTCACATCCATAAGAATTCAAGACGCTCACGTTAAAATGACTCCGGGCGCTACGAAATCCGTGAAACTCGGGTCACTACTGCCGTATATCGGTTCTTTAAACTACACGGGGTGTCAAAAAAAAGTATTTATTAATTTTTTTTTTCTCTACAAACGAAATATCGTAGAAAACAAAAAACGGAAATTCACTTGAATCGGAATGTCGGCGAGCTTGGGATTTTGATCACAGCTAGACAACAGGCCTTGTCCAAAGTCTCTGTAAGACAATTGCAAATCTCTGTTCAACATCAAACCGATCTGCTGGTCTGAAAAAACGCGATGGGAAATCGTTATTGTGCGCTGTTCTTTAGCCAATAATTATCTCGCTCGAATACTCACTCGACATGTCCAGCCACACTCGCACTTCGCTCTGGTCCAACGTCTCGTCGTCAGATTCCCTGCCCAACGCCATTCGCGCGACGAGCGCGTCGGTAAAGTTCTCCGTAAAGTACAGCGCTCCCCAAGCGTCGCCTGTTTTCACGGCGTCTATAGCTTTCTCCGGGGTCTCATAATAGTCCTGCAAAACGACAAAAAAAAACCAGCCGTATTGTAGTGTTTGAAAGTCGACTTCTCGGTGTTTTCAAATACTCACTAGCACTACAGTGTCCTTTGGCAAGGTGTTCAAGTACCTACACGAAAACATGTTCAGAGTACAATTGTCGTACACCGGACATTCCATCGTTTCCCAGTTCATTTCCTTGTTCACTATGGCCAAATGTAAACCGGTCGGATCTCTACCGATGGCCAAACAGAAGAGTATGACTTGCATCACTGGCAGTGCAAATATAAACAACATTACTCTGCAAATATTACAAATCGTTACGTTCTATAATTTATTCGACGCGTCATTTTCGGTAAATGGGTGGGTACTCTATAGTATTATATTAACGACAACGGAATATAAAAAAAAGACATCACACAATTATTACTACCGGTCGAAAAAAACGTACGTGTGATGATTACACAATTATTGTAGTAAGTAGTTACACGAATGCGAATCCAATGTCGCACGAACCGATTTCGGAACGAAAAAATTTGGTTTTGTATTCTATCCACACTAAGTGTATTTGTAGCATGAACGTGGATTAGGAAGCTATGGGTAATGGGAGGTGCAAGTTTAAAAAAAATTTTTTTAAAACAAGAAATGACGAAAAAAATGAATTGTTATACAATATTGAATTAAATATTTATTTTTTAATTAAGAATCAAAGCCGTCTGGGTATTTGCACAAATTTTTCAATTACATTGTCGATAAATTTGATTTTGGTATCCTCTTCTATGTATACTCATCGTAAAAAATGCAGACAGCCGATTACCACCCGTACCGGCCCGATTCCAGGTCTTGACACTACCTTAACGTACTAATAATGATCGTTCAGTATTGCAGGTTATTGCAGTCGGAAGAGTCAAGCCGATCTCGATTGTTTCAGCCACAAACGGATAAAAATCTTTTGAAAGATCTATCAAATCTAAATACTCAATATAGAGTTTAATGGTTTTTTTGTCATATTCCCACATTTCAAACCATGTATGGTTGCTTCATTAACAAAATTCTATGGTAAAATTTTTCCATACAGATTTTCAATATCGTTTTCTATAAAAATAAATTGATTTTCACTCATGTCTCTTTCCATAGCATAAGGATGAAGTTACACAAAAGCAAATGAGTTATTATGTGAGCATTAGAAAAATGATCATTCAAAGAAGATATGACGCTGAATCCAGATAGATAATGAAAATCGGTCTTCTGAAATTGTAGAAAGACGAATATTGATCTTTGGATTTGTCGAACGTCTTTACGAGGTAAATTTATTCTTCAGTAACTTCTTGAGTTTTTGCAGAGATCACGGAAAATTCAGACGAATAATATTATTTCTAACGGGGATTGCAAAATATCGACTAGTTTAATTATAGAAATTTTTACTTTTCTCAAATTGATATCCACCCGTTGAAGTTGATTAAATACTGGTTTAAATTTAGCGGAAAAAACTGGTCTGGTAGCAACTATAAAGAGTTAGTAGACTAAAACATTTGTCTTTGAATTTGATGTATTTTCTGAGAGTTTTTTTTAAATCTTTGACAATAACAAAAAAGTTTTCAGAATATATCCTTATACTACGCTTTTATATTTAGCTGAGCAACGCGTTTCACAAAGCAGAGGGACGTTAGGTATAATTTTTCTTCTAAAAAAAAAAAATTTATTAATTTACCCGGGATGAATATATAGCATTCAAACACTATGATGCACCCCCCGATATAATAAACCTCTAGCGGCGCCTATGTGTGCGAGTACTTTCAATCGAACCGATTTCAACGAAGCAAACTCACCCCACATTTCTCCACATTCTCAAGAAGTTCTTTTGCAGCAAAGCCTTTGTTTTGCCCCGAGTAGTGAGTTCGCAACAACTGGAATCGTATTGCGGCTCCATCATTTGCATTTCCGACAATTTACCATTATTCACGCTCACGCCGTTCGTCTGATCTTGTACGAGCACCTCCTTGGACTGGTGGAAATTCAGACCCACCACGCCGCTCTCTTCGGTCACGTATACGGGCTCGTCCTTTTTGCCCCAGTTCAACGTGGCCTGCGAAAATATATTTGAGAAATGTAAATTCATATAAAACATTGAAAATATACAGTTACGCTTACGAGTGAAATGTTGTTCGAAATGTTCACCGGCGCTTCTTGCGGTTGTCCGTCCGTCCCTTGTTTCCGACTTAATTTCAAGAACACTTCCTCTAACGACTGACAATGGTACATGGACAACAATACGCGCGGAGATTCCTCGGCCAATAACCTTCCGCTCCTCATCAAACCGATCTGAAGGAAAACGTTACACCGATCATTAACAATGTAATAATATGTTGTTCAACCGAACGAATCACGAAAATATAAAACGTGTATTTACGGTGTGAGCTTGTCGGGCCTCCTCGATGTAATGTGTAGTAATAATGACCGTCTTGTGTCCGTCTTTTGTGATTTGAACCAGATGATTCCAAATACTAACACGCGGGGAAAAAAATTAAAAACAATAAAACAATACCGTCCGACAAGAAAATATTTAAATAAACCGTGTACAGTACCTTTGACGAAGCAACGGATCTACACCGACCGTAGGTTCGTCTAAAATTAAAAGTTCTGGATCGTGCATAAGAGCCACGGCGAATGAAACTCTCCTCTGTTGACCACCGCTGTAAACGAGTTATTTACATTTTCAATAACCAACACTTTTTCGCCTGTCTATGCACGCGCGAGACAATATTATAAACTGTATAACACGATGTACCTGAGATTTTTCACCAATCTGGACTGGCTGGGCAAATCTAAGAAATTTAAAAGGAACTGCAGTCGGTCGTTGATCTCTGTTGTTTCCATGCCGAAAATCCAACCGAAATACATCATTGTCTCTTTGATGGAAAACTCTCCGTACAGAGCTATTTCCTGTAAGACAATAAAAAAAAAAAAAACAGATAAATTTGATGTGTGTAATACAGGCGTATGACGAAAACGCGTAAAATAGAAATTGTAAGACGTATCGCTCTGGAACACAACCACGAGGGACTGCCGGACAAATTCCGGTTTATGACCACTCTCATATTATATTCCGAATTTAATTTCTAAATGTATAGTATACACATCGGAGACGTGAATCGATCCGTCTGAGACCTGCGATAATCCGTTGGTTTTTGTTATAAAAACGTTATATGCTGTCTACATTTTAGAAAATATACCTATACATAACTCGGTTTTGACATGAAGTTTAGGGGGATTTGTAGTGAACGTGGGCACGAAAACAATGAAAATATCGAAACATAATAATGTTCTAGTGACGTGAATTGCAGTGTAGCAGCGCAGTTAAAGAAAGAAATTAATAAAGGGGAAATAATCGTTTGCATACACGTTAGTTGTTTAAAAAAAAAAGTACTTCAAAACGTATAAAATATAAAACTAGAATAATTTTATGAACACAAATTTATATTGATTACCACTCACGCATTACAACGAATTGTATGCGTTTATTTTTCGTCACGAAAACGTCCGCGCTTCGACAATATGAATATGAAAATAAACATTTTAAGCGCGTTATGTTATAAAAAAAACGTATACATTTTTTTTTCACTTATATTTTTATCGAAATCGAAATGAAAAAATAATAATTGTTGTACAAAATATGTTCATTTTAAACGCGTCGTCACAGTCAGTGACTTTAAGAAGAAAAGAAAAACGTTAGCGGAGAAATCGCATTTCCACCTACGCATTCCTCGAATACGACCGTTCGAAATATGTATATCGTAACAACACGTTATCATGAATTACACGCCAAGCCAATAGAGTTCCGTAAAAATCCGTATCTATCCGCGCAGTATTAACCGGTGTACGCGATTAAATTTTAAAAAAACGACAACGGTTGCAAAAACACTGTGAAAAGTTGTCGTAGTCGGAAAATATAAACCGCGCGATCCAGCGTGAAAAGAAGAAATCGCTTTGTCTGAAAAACGATTTGACGATTTTCAAAATCGTCGACCCCGTTTTAAACGATCGCGGCGAGTAAAGGACGATCCAGAAATAGAGACGAATATTGTAATTCAGCGCCTTTCTTTTTTTTTTCCGACGAAGGTTTTTGTCATTTTCATTATCGCTGCCATTATTAGTAGCCGAATAGCGTTCTGTCGGAGCGGATACCGAGCGATTCGCGTGTTGTGGTGTTAAAAACGAAACGAAGGTCCTACGAAAACCTTTCGTGCACCGCGTGCGAAACTTGGACGTTATGGTGCTGCAAATGAATCAGCCATTCAAAAATGAATCCTGTAGTCGAACAACGCGAACTGTCCTTAAGAAAGATGTTTTAAAACGAATGCCTATACCGGGATCGAACTAACGCAAGAGTGTAAACCCGCTAACCTAACCTCAACGAGCCTACTGTTTGTGTCATAGAAAACTTTAATGACCGCGCATAACTCAATGCCGCGTCGTCTCGGGCTGTCATGCGCCGGACGTTATTTTTCACAAACAAACGGCAGACGTAGTCGTGCGTCGACGGTTTGTGACGCAAAAATTATTGATTTTCATCCGCGCGTTTTCGAAAATTCGTCCTTATTTTCAGAACACTATCTATGTTTTATAACGATACTAATTTAATGAGTGTCGACGATAAAAATAAAAAAACTGTTCCGCGGTCAGGTTTTCTATTATACCAAATTGTATTACCGTCATTAAGGCGATATTGTTGATTTTTTTTGTCTATTTATATTCCGTATAGCCTTCGCGGACGGCCGCGGCTATTATAATATATTATTGTCGTTCAGAATATCCCAACGATTACAATATCATCGGAACGCGAGAAAATCGTTCTCGTCGAATCGTCGTCTCCCGGACGTAAAACGCTCGTCGATGATCACTGGTACTCTAATAAACACCGATCGTCGTTATACGAGGTCAGGTTTTAATGCGATGCACGTAATGGCGCCTACGCGCGGACCGGCTTACTAAGACGCGAACTACGAGAAATTCGATGTTTTCATCGTTTAGAGTTTAAAATACGCGTCTATGAACATAAATATCACTTAAATAAAATATAAAAAATATGTTCAGAAGAAGAAAAAACCTCGCGACAATTCCGCGCGGCGTGGGAACCGTCCCGCGTGGGTCAGTGTAATTATTTTAATTAGGGAACGCCAATTCGTTTTGCACAGTAGAAATCAGCGTCTGGTAAAGCTAAAGTGGCGCTAAAGAATAATAATAATAATTTCTGGAACAATCGACGACTATTGGACGTGGTTCGATAAAGTGTAATAATTGAACGATTACTGGATTACTACACTGCGAACAATCGAAAACGGCGCTGGACGCGTACACAGACGAGTGTCAAATATTTGGTATTAGACGTCGAAAAGTGTTAAAACCGTTTTGCTATTATGACCGTTCCCGGTAAACGGGAATTAAAAATAAATAAATTTCAAGTCGAATAAATTTCAATACGTACGCCTGTCGTTTAGTCGTTTTCATACGCGTTTGTTATGTCGAACGGTAAAAAAAAACAGTGAAATACGTCGAATTAACGTTTAATAATTTCGCCAAAAAAATATTTCAAATAATATTATAATAATTAATCGTTTGAAAATTCCTTCGAAGTGTTCCATTTAAAAAATATAATTCAGCGCGTCGTTGAAATTTCACCGGTTGGTGTTGGGTTATTCGAATTTCACTTACGCGTCGTAATTTTCAGTATTAAAAAAATATATATATATATATAATTTATAATAGAAACTAATAGTTAAATATAATTTTTAATATCGTCCATAAGTATATCACGAGCGATTTCAACGTTAATAATGGATTTATATGTATAGAGAAACGTTCGGTTCGGCAAAATGTACGCGTCTATAATAATACGATTTTGTTCTTTTCTGTATAATGTATTATATCGCGGGGAATGTGTTACGGACACGGACGTTTTTACAAGTGCGCACGTGTGCGAAGAAAAAAAATTAATAATAATAACTCGAATAATACGTGCTCTAAAATTTCAAAACATTGCGGAACAAATATGGATGTGTACACGCATTATTTTATTTTTATTTTTTACGAGTAGCTGAAGTCAAGTCTTATTTGCAAATCGAGTGTCATCGCACTCCCGTAAAATAACGTATAAATTATAATATAGAAAAAACGAAAAAAACGTTCGAAAAAACCTCAATTTTTATTTATTTTTTTTGATAATATTATCCGACCACACACCCGTGTATAGGTCGTTTAATTGAATGAAACCACGACGACGGCTTATTTAATTTTTTTTTTTTTTAATGCAACGGTTCCCAAAGTCGGGAAGGCGACCAAAAACGGTAAAATTGAAATAATTTTATTCGTTTTTATTTTATTTGCTTGAATCGTGTACATTTAATATTATCACAAAAATAATACGTTGAAAAATTGTACTGATTATTAAATTTATTTTCGGTGTTTTCAATTTTATTTTATTGTTCAACAGCGAACAGTTATGTTGTCGAATGAGTGATACAGGTAAATAGTCACATGGTATACAAATCAATTACGATTATCACTGGGCCATATACGAAAATATGAATTTATATACGTTGTATAATTGGTACAGCGAGTAGTGGACAGTACGCAACAACATCACAAAAATTCGAGTAAATATAGTAAATATACACTTTTAGTTTTTCTAAATATTACAAATAATATTATTGATTTTATACACTTCTACTGGAATCGATGTAAACGTATAAAAAATGAATAAACTCAATGTGTAAATGTAATTATTTAGGTATAACGTTTACATCAACGTGGAAGGGTATTTTTTTTATCGGTACTGATAAGTAAGTACGACTGGATCGCGTATAAATTAATAATTAAATTTTAAGGTCGCGGCGAAAAAAATTCGGGAACCTAACTGGTTTTATTTTTTTTTTTCTATAAATTTAATTTAAAATTATACGTACGACGACGGACGCGCGTCACGTCCGTGGATAAATGAAAGTAATCGTCATAACGTTGCTTGAAACGTATCCAAATAACAATATGTACTGTGTACATAATACGTCGTATAAATAATAATGTGCAGTGCGCGTTTGAAAAGAAAAAAAATTCTACGACATATACGCGAGGAAAGAATTTTCAAACCGTTTGGCCACGTAAATTTTTTATTCCCTAGCTACTATCCGTGTAACCATAACCCCTACCACGCGTAACCCCATTACGCGCTGCAAAAAAACAGTGTCGTATTCGGTATAAACGGAGCGTCGAGCATTATTATTATTATTATTATTATTATTATTCTTGAGGAATGCAATATTACGGGATAGAGGAAATTTTTTTTTATACATAAGCGAAAATATAGTTTAAAAAATAGTGTTTTCAACAATTCGGAAAGAAAATTGTGATTACTCTCCTCCTGCCGGCCGATTTAAATCAAGAGATTGATTGAGGCGTGTTCGTGATTACCAAATTGTATTCGTATTGATGGTCCGAAAAACAAGGGTGCTTTGAATGAACCTATAATAATATCGAAAATTCTAAATAGAATATATTTTTTTTTAGTATTTTAATGTTCAAAAAAAAAAATGTAAATAAAATTCAAATAGAAATAGAAATATTATAAATTCTGGACATGTGCGAAAATAATTATTATTGACGGACGTGTGATTTTTATCGTCTAGTATATAAGCCTCTCGAAATCGTGCACGCTCATGATGACTTACCTTCCCGTGTCAAGATAAATTACCAATTCAAATACCGGTGCTTGGTTTTTTTTTCATCGAATATATTACTACAAGATCTGCCGACCTTACAGCATTAATTTATTGTACGCGTACTACTATACGATGATTCGCGCTTATAACGTATTCCGTTTGAACGACATGCTCGCCAGACGAACACGATTTAGGCAGTGACGTCGGAATTTCATAAAAAACTATACGGTTGAAATGGCAAAATTATCGGCCCGAAATACGCCAATTTTAAATTTTTTTTTTAGTTTCTTTGAAAATTCGGTCGGGCGAACTATGAAATTACGCTCGCATCGTACGAACTCATGGCGCTACGCCATCAATACTCTTTGATTCGATTTTCTTTCCGGTCCAGCTTATCTTCGTCATTTCCAATGCTTCTGCACTCTCTTTGCGTCCACGGTAGAAACATTCACTTCCACGTAGTGTTGCTGTTACACACACTATATAAATGAATACGTTAACAAACGACTTCTTGGTTCTAATTCAAAGTGTTAATAGATTCTGTTTCTTTAAAAAAAAAAAAAGGATCGCTTAACCTTCTTTTTATTTCACTGTTGTCCCGTGTATAGAACATAAAAATGATCGAACACGTTCAATGTGCGACCGTACCTTGTAGATTGACATCTCATTACTTCATATTACGTTTGTACACTGTTTTTTTTTTCGACTTTTTAGCGTTTATTTTCGCCCAAAGTTCTTCGATAAAGAACTTCAAACTGAAAATTTAAAAAAACTTTTACGAAAAAATACAAAAGAAATCGTACAATTTACAGCCGCGGAATGTCACGTGGAAATTTTCGATCGCATATCGATCATCATCTGCACCGGGTTAATATGAGCATTGAACACCGAGTATAAGTATACGTTTCTTATGCTCAGTGAGCCGACCTATATTATCCCTAAGTATATATACTTTGTATATTCCGCGTTCATATTAAACGAGCGGCGGCGGACTCGGGTCGATACGTCTCGCCCGCGCGATTTTACTCCGAATAACCGCACCGTCGATATACGCGCAATACAATATGTAATATACGTTTACTAATAATAATAATATTGAAATAAAATGCAAAAAAGAACAACAACAACAACAACAACAAAATCTAGACGCGGAACATTCGACGTAATACCTATAGTATTATATTATTATAAATTTGCATATATGAAAAAAAATTATTATATATGTACAAGTGAGTGTACGCAGTCGAGCCAAAGAGTAGTGTTACGAAAAATACAAAAATATTTATAGGAGTTGTTTTATTAAATTTGTTTATTTTTACTACGGGTTTCGATAAAAGTTCATCGTCTTGGTATATTAAGCGAAAAATAAAAAAATAAAAACGAACGGAATTGCACGGAGAAAATTATTATGAATATTACAATAAGAAGACATAAAGTTTAAAAAAAAAAAAAGCAAAAAAGAAATCGTGTACACAGTGAATTAAACCGTAGAAACAACTATGGCGTGTTATTAATATTATATAATATATACCTATAATATATATAATGTAAACTATTATTTTTTCAAATCCGTTTGCGCGTTCAAAATATTATTTTACATTTATTACGTTTAATTTCTTTACGTGTAATTATTCCAAATCCCAGTCGATATTAATATTACGCGCCAAATTTAAAACGTCACATTATCTATATATGAAAAGTAAATATGTGATAATCTTTTTTTTTAAAATTTGTTTCGCATAATTTTGAATTCGAATTTTTTCAAATTTTACATCAAAGAAACGCGATTTCTATATTACATTATTATCCATTATAAAAATGCCTATTCGTTTTACCAATATATATTATATAAAATCTACATTCAACACTTTGTAAATTCCAATAGAATTACAGCTGTTAAAATTTTATCATTTGCATACCGTTTTATTTTATAATTTATTCGTTTTGTAATTCATTTAATATTTTAGCGAATTTTTCCGATATCATATTTTGATATTTTGCCACACACTATACAATAATCAGTATTGACATTATTCATTTTATTCACGTTTATTTTTTTTATTATTCTCATAATACTCTTTGACTTTATTGTATATTCACATATAATATATATATACGTAGAAATTTATTATTTACGAATATAAAATTATAATTTTTTTATTTTTATTTCTTTCGCGTATCCTTTTTATTCTTTTATTTTTCGCTGTTTTAACTGTTTTTATTGTTCATTGTATTACAATATTATGACGTGTAATGTATCGTGTCGGATGTTCGAGGGTATTCGTATGTTTTCGCAAAGATGAATGTTTACCACGGTCCTCGGCTGCTGCGGCTGCGGGATAATCCGCGAAATCCGCGTGTGTGTGTGTGTATTTATTAACACTCGCGATATAAACGATATTTGCATAAATCTCAGCCTTGGTCACGTCCTCATATAAATGGTGTTGGCGAACGGTGCGCGCCTTGAAAAGCTGCTGTGTACCCGGTCCGCACGCAATAATGACAACAATATTTTATCCGCGTTTGACCCCGACCTTGCCGTGTACCCGACCACTTAGAGACGTATAAAAAAAATCGATTTCTTCCCCTCAAAAAAAAAAATAATAAAATAAAAATTGGTCCTAGAAAATCCCACTCTCATAAAAACGATTTTATTCCAAACATTTTATTATTGCGGTCTTAATTGAAGACGTTCTGGATGAGGAATCAAAATCAATGAAAAACGCATGAAATGTAAAAACTCCGCCAGGAGTTCCTGTGCATCAATCAATAATTATTATTGACGGACAACCGAGAAAATATCTCCAGAACCATCGTTTTCCTAAGCCCAAATATTTTTTTTTTTAATACCTATTGTAAATCTTCTATATTTATTGTATATTTATTCGTTTATTTAACTTCGTTGTCGAAACTTTTAATAAAAAAAATTGCAAGACTCTTTCAGTTCGAAGTACAGTGTACTCTCGATTATCCGTGGGCGGATTATCCGCTGTGCTGATTATAATTATCAGTAGTCTTCCGCAGAATCAATACAAAAAAAAAAATATCTTTACAATGTACATTGTACATTATTATCGGTTTAATTAGGTTGCGATAGCTGATTACTTGACAACGCGGATTGTACATTAATTGCATTTGATCACTAATAACATAAAAATATATGTACATGTGTAACTTTTATTTTTTATTATAAAATTTAAATTTAATTTTGTTAATAATACATATGTGTAATTGTAAATTATAACATTTTCGTTTGAATTTTAATTTTGTGGATTATCCGCGGAATTCGCTTATCCGTGGATGCCAAGCCACCCTATTCCGCGGATAATCGAGAGTACACTGTACTCTTGGCCAGATGATCGTAACGGAAGGAGTGTACTTTTCTAACGGTACCTCAATCAATAAACCGAAATAAATAAGTAATTTATAAAATCGTATCGGACGGTCGAATAATCGCAACATTTTTTTTCGATTTGTCGTCGTTCAGACAACATGTGGACGGATTCAAATTTTTGTTCGTATCGCTCACTGCTCCTGCTCAAACGAGAACGAATCTCATGTCAATAAATTCGGACGTATAATTCTACCAAAATAAAAGGAAATATACAAATCAACTTCGTAAAAAGTGCGCGTTGCTATTTACTATTCTATCGATTAAAATAAATCGGTAACAAATATCGTATTTCAGATAAAACGACGGACGTCTCACACAGTCTATCCACGACCATCTCTAACTCACCGTTACCTAGTGATGCAGTTCCTTCATCTCGCCGATATTTGTACATAAAAATCGGTCGATATTTTTTATTGTATAAAATAAAATTGATGAAAAAAAATTTTCACGATCAAAAAAAAAAAAAAATCATCGAGTGTTTAAAGTCAATAGGTTTTTTTATTATTCACATAATGTACTTTGAAATCGCTGGAGACCTATATAAATGCTCTGCAGGTATAAACGATGAGACGTATATACGCGATTTTTTTCGCGTAAAGAAAACGTTTGTATTTTAGTATACATTTGTATTAATATTTTGAAATAACGTTTACAATACGCGTACAAACGGAATTTGATGATTTTCGACATTTTTGCGGGCGTATTTAAATTTTGGCCGTTAAACACTAAAAAAAAAAAACGTATCGAGCCTATCCTTCTCCCCGAGGCGGTCGGTATTCGGCTGGATAACATTTAGCCGACACGACACCGACGGATTTCTCCAGTCCCGGTCATCGCGACGAAGCTCGACGCACGCGCGCGCGCACACCGGCAACGCCGAGCTCCCCGAGCACAGGGCACGGTCGTAGAGGTCAATCGCGGTGCACGCGAACGCGATAGTCGCGGCCAACGGCACACGTTACAACGATAACGATTTATTTATAATATTATCGTTTCCCCCCCCCCCACCGGTCGTCACCTTTACTACCGGGTTTTTGTACCGGGAATTCGGCCCCGGGAACCCGAGAGACGGCGCGCGTTTTGCATTTATATTGGCTACCCGGCTCGGCCCGGCCCCGGTTATAGGCACACTACGTACGCGTTGTGCGCAGAGGCTATTTTCTACAACGGGGGCGGCGACCATAACTCCGACCCGTTGTGAATGGCACATCGAGTTTTTCCGGTTATGCGTCCGACTGGTTTCCGAAAATATTCGAATATCCATTACAGCTGTTGTATACGCCGCACTGTACCGGTTGTTCGAGAAAAATGTTTTTAGGCCTAAAAAATGTACGGAAATAATATCGTATTTAAACGCGGTATCCGCGATAGCGAAGTATAATTTTTTTTAATTGTTTTTTTTTTTGTTCATAAAAAAGAAAAAATAGAAAAAGATTTTTTTTTTTTTTTGTACTCTATATACTTTTCGTATTTATCTGCCGACCGAACGAAATCGAATAACGCGCGCGCGGTATTTCGGTCAACAGAAAATATTGATAATAATAACGCGATAGAATATTTTTTTTTTTTTTTTACAAAGCGAGCGTTTTCTCAATACAATTACCGCTACAAAATATTATAAAAAAATTAGTCATTCTCTCGATAACTTCTCTTTAACGTTTTCGTTTTATCTCCTACTCCTCCTCTCGTTCCGGAGTTCCAAAAAACGACACTCGCGTAATTTTTACACTCTTACAAATACCGGCGCAGTAGTGACACTCACCTGAGGCATGTATCCCACTCGTTTTCCGGGCACTCCGCTGCCTTTCGTTCCGGGTTTGCCACCGAGCACGAAAATTTGTCCCGTGTTGAGTCGTCGACGTCCGACGATACAGCTGAGCAATGTGGTCTTTCCACATCCACTGGCACCCAGCAGTCCGTATCTGTAATACGCGTAACAAAAAAAAAATAGAATAGTGAAATGGAAAACGGTAAGAAAACAAAAAAAATTCCGCGATTTTAATAAAACGCGTCTCGGACGAATGCCGTTAAGCGTCTACAGTAAGCGCTAATAAAAAGAAAATTTACAAACACTTTTATTGCAGGAAAAACGCTATGCACGAAATGATTTTCAAAATTGTAAAATTTTATCAAACCACAATACGCGTCGGTATTGTTTTTTTTTTTTAATGGAATCGATTAAAAGTGAGAATAAGTATTTAAAAATCTTTAAGTACCGGATTGTCTTGATATCCTACGTTTTTACTTAAGGTTTCATCAACTGCCATTAAGTTATTTATTTTTCGTTTAAATTATTTATCTGCTTCCCTCCCATTCTTATAACCAAACCTAACTCTCGGTCTGGTATAAAACGCGACGCTCTTCGCACGTCTTACCCTTATTCGAAAACGTTCAAACATTCTTTCTCAATCTTCTATGATTCCCCGTGTCATTCCGTATTATTTTTCTCAAATTTTACAATCGATTCCTCAATAAATCTTTTCCTCCCCGAGAAAGCTTTATTATTTAATGTATACTGTTTTTCGTTTAGTATTTTGCGCGTTACATATCTAATGTAGTTTATATATTTTTCTTTCTCTAATATTTTACGTATTTTATTCACGTTTGTATTTGTTGTTCTTCTATTTGAAGTACAATATTTAAAAAAAATAAATAAAATTTATTGAAAACAAATTTGTTTTTATATTGTCCAACGCATGTAGACGCGTTTCGAAGACGGGCCGGGGATGATATATTTCCATTTAAAACGATAAAATCGTTAACAGCAATTTAAAAACGATTAAAAACCCGTCGTCAACGATGCAGGTGTAGTAAAAAAAAATTATCGCAACGATTTACCCTTGAGACGATGTTATTGCGAAACTTAAATTGCGAAAATAAAATACAAATTTTGTTTTTTTCCATTTTTTTCGGCGACCTCCGCAGAGTCGTCGAAAAACTACGAGCGCCCAAACGATTCACCACTCAATATACCGAGACTACAGTCGATCGGCGGCCCTAATATATGCGGATTATCCTCCGTTCCTCATAAAACCGGTTGTGTGTTCGGAGGTCACACGGCCCACCAATTCTCTAAATGAATCTTTTTTTTTTTTTAATAAGCCGCTCACGCGCAACAACTCCGTTATTTTATAAACGACGGATTTCGTTTGCCGTCCGATGAATAACGTTCTCGGCTATTCCGAACTGCAGCGATGTCGTCGACCGACCGAAGTGAAGAAAGAAAAAAAAACGTTGTGCAGAGCTTTTACGCGACAGGCCACTACGCGCAGACTTGGACAGTATACTGTATTCTCGGAATACTTTTTTTTCAAAAGTATTCAAAAATACAGTATTTTAAATATTTTTTAAAAGTGTACTGAATACAATATTCCGAATACTTCTTTTAAAGCTCAATCTTATTTTAAATAGTACCTACATATTAAAAAAAAACAGCTTACAACTTAAAAGTAAAAAAGTAATTATTTCAGGGGAAAAAAATATGATTAGCAATTAACAGCAATATGTTTAAAATCGCGTCAATTATTTTATCAAAAATATTGCTTGAACCCGGCTTTATTCCACCAATCGAGTATATTTGATTATTATAATTGTGTTATATTTTTCATAACTAATTGGTTTTATTAATTTACTTATTAGTTATTGTATTTATTTATAAACATAGAATTTCAAATAAAAAAAAAAAATCCTAACCTACGCGTGTGATAAACACGGTTTGTGCTGCGAGAAAAGGAATAGTTTACGCTCGGGGGATATTTATTATGCGAAGGACGACGATCCTTGACGGCCGTCAAGACGCGCGCGTAGTCCCCGTTGCCCCGGGGGGAAGTCTACCCGTGAAAAAAACCTAATCCTGTTCAGCTCAAGGTACGCGAAGCGAATTAAACGCAATTGCGTAAAGTGATTAGATAGGTTTTTGGGCTGAGGACGCCTAAGCACGAGTCACAAGATTTTTTTTTCTAATAACTCGAGAATCGGTGGCGTAATTACGGGATGGCATGGTGGTGGGGCACTGCCCCGGGGCTCTGGACTTGGAGTGGCCCTCGTAAATACAATTTGTATGTACAGAACTTTCGAATTTACTTTTGAAATTCACGTCGTACTGTTTTTATGGAGACTAAAGTGTAAAAAAATAAATAATATTAAAACAGTATTTATTTGTATTAATGCGATATATATATATATATATATGAATGTAACGGAACTTAATTTTTTTTTAACGAATTGATGAGTTTTGGTAGCAAATAATTGATAATGCCCCGGGGCCCCCCCCGAATTTATAGTTACGCCACTGTCTCTGCAGCAGTACTGTGTACTTATGAGTCGATTTACACGTTATTATCTGTAAATTTTTGAAAATATTAATATTATTTAAACGGGCGACACGTCTTTTGGATGTGGAAATTTATTTACCGCACTGGTATGGGAATTATCGTGGGGAATACGTTTTTTGACCGCAATAGAAACGAATCACGCGGCGTCACTATATATAGTTAGGTGTTGTGTATTATATATAGTTACGTAAAGAGTTCAGTGAACGGATTGAAAAATGTATCTCGTTAACAGTGCTGCAGTGACGACGGATTCAGCAGTCGTTTAAGTCGGTGGCAAACGTTTGTGATAAATTTCGCTGATTCTCTCCAACCGCACACAGTAAATTATACGTATATAACGTTTTGTACATGTTTTTTGTAACTTTTCACCCTTCAAATAAATTCTCGTTTAAAAATCTACATTTGTTGACATAACGTAATTTTAGAGTTATATTTTTTTAACGGACGCCCTTGAATATTTGCATACACAATTAATTCATCTCGAAAAAAATAACTTGTGTATAAACAACGCGTATAAATGGTAACCGTAATATAATACCCAGTGCGTGATATTTAAAATACTTTTTAAGTGTTTAAAAATATTATGTATACACACGAAACATTACGTAAACCGCGGTTTCACCAAAACTGTTTTTCTGTTTTTTTGTCTTGGAAAATGTTTGCAATATTTGAAGATCTGCACGATTTCGATAAATCGTACACATTTACTTAAAACTCGAGGTAAAAAAACAATCGGATTTTTGTTATTTTTATCAATTTCGAAAGCGAATGAAATCCTCTCATCTACTTATAATAATTATTAAACTTTACGATAAATACAACGCTGAGTATTATAGTATGTATACTTGTTACATTCGACAATTATTGATACATTTTCTGTTTTTATTTATACATATTTTGTACTTTTCTTACAATTGTAATTATATTTACGTAAGCGCTTATAAATCGTATTGTAATAAAATTTAAATTTAAAAATCGTGCATAATTTTGTCGACTGATATATATATATATATATAATCAAATTCGCCTGCACTGTTCGTCGAATCACACGTGTTATTGCATACAACGGGGGTGGCAAATTTATGGCAAGCAAAAAAAAAAATAGAATTTACTAGAAAAAAAAAATGTTTTAAAATATAATATATGTATTATAATAATTGTAAAAAAAAAAAAACGCGGAAATAAGTAAAATTACCAGAGTACCTTATACAACAAAGGACGCGAAGAATCGGAGAATTCAGCGGTTTCGGGCACACAAAGAAAGAAACGAATCTAGGGCGTCAATCAAATATCAATCGACAGCTGGAAGAAGATCCACGATGGATGATTGGATGGAGTACGTCGAGTTGTGGATAGACTAGAAGTAACGGATTGCAGGGAGTTTAAAGGAAAGTGAGGTCGGTGGCAATGGCATCCAAGAAACTCTTATACAGAATCGTATGGCTACACGACGATGCAGATATATAGATTATATTTCAATGTAAGAAATTCGGAGAGTCGATCTTATACGTTTTTAATATTCTTATAAGAAAAAGATAGTTTTTTTTTTTTTTAATGTTTAGAAAATTTTTTTTGCGATTGGCACGACGAAAATGTTCGCCACCCCTGCTTACGTGCATATGGTTACTCTGTAACCCGCGGTTACTTCCCAGCCCTGCTATAAAACTAGTATATACACTAGTAAAATAAGCGCTCGAATTGGTGGTGGAGGTGTGCGCAGGGGAACGGAGCTCCTCTACTATTTTTTTTTTTTACTGCGTACCCCAACTATTTTTTTGGGAACAGGGGAGAGGGCGGTATGTGGACTCGACAAGGCGAGGGACTTTTACTACTATGTGAAAGCGGTGATCGGGGGAAGAGCAGTCATTATATTGAAGTTTTTTTCCCATTAGCGGAGCTCTTTGATTTTTTTTTTCCCCCAATTCGAGCGCTGAGCAACGCGCGCGATACGGTGCGCAGACGTGCGTAGGTATTGCTGTTATACTGACATTGTGCCTTTCGCGACGGTCATGTTGAGGTTGCTGAGCACGTGGTTGGGCTTGCTGGCGGAACCGTAGTGCTTGAACGCGTGCCGGACGCACACGGCCTGTTGCCGGCGCGTCCACACGGTACTCTGTTGGCTGAGCAACGACGGAGGCTGGAACGCCGGGTTGACGATACCTCCACCGTCGCCGATACCCACGCTGACGCTGCCTCCGCCGTTCCGCGGTTCCATGGCCACCACGTCCGGAGAACTGCCCACGCCGGACGACTGCATCATCGCCTTACCGCCGCCGGATTCTTCGTTACCTTCCCTGCAGCGGGGGGGAGAGAAAACAAAAAATAAATAAAATTATTATAACGAATTTTTTTTTTTTTTTTTGTGGGGGGACGGAGGGAAAAGTTAAGAAGTAGTTTTTTATTAATTTTTTTTTTTATTATTATTATTATTACAACCTATAAGCGCGGCGACGAAACAATTCCATTTTTGCGTGTAGGAATTATGTACGCGCGTGAATAACGACGAGCACGACGACAAGCTGCAATGACGGCGTGTACGTAACAACAACGTTAAATCAGTTTTTACAAGTATACGTACAGTGTGTAATACGCGCGCGCACACACCGTTTGGTATTGTAATAGATAATTATCGACGACGAGACACGTCTTTCGAATATTTTAATGGGCCGTATACGACTGTATCGCGGCGACATCAGCTCCCCCACATAATATAGTCGACTTCGACTTGATAATTAACAACGAAACACGCGCGCTTATTCAACAATAATTAACACCGAACGAGAAGACATTAATAGCGTTTTCGTTACCTATTTACCATCGAGGAGTGTGTGTGTGTGTGTGTGTGTGTAAAATGTATTAATTTTTACGTCGTCGTATGTTCTTTTCTTTTTTTTTTTTTAATAACTCACCGCGACGCGCAAAAAAACAACTGTCTCGAAAATATTACGTGTTTTCATTTTACGTTCGTACGAGAGCAAAAAAAACAGAAAATTATTAAAAACATTAAACGCACGCGCAGTTCAAAGGATTTAAAACACGTTGCACGGGGTATATACCTATAATATATTATATAAACGGTATTAATATACCGAACGAAACGGGGGGGGGTTTATTAAAGTGCGCACACGGATTTTGCGCGAAAACACAGCGTTTCGAAAAACGGAACAGTGAACAGTGGCGCGTAATTACTGCGGAGTAGGTAAGGGGAACGCGGAGTGGTAATACAATTTTATAGAGAGAGAGAGAGAGAAAATTATGGTTTGCATTCACTTTCAACGTATTATATCGTATTAATATATAAAAATTCAGAAACGGTACTTGGAACGTTCGTTATAATATTTTACTGTAAACGACATTTACCGCGGTGTTCGAGCCAAAAAGCCCCGGCAACGGACGTACATTTACTATTTCGTTTCGATAAAATCGAGGAGCGGGACGTCGCAGCAGTGACGTCGCAAACTTGAAAAAAAACTAAAAAAGCGAACAATATACTATAATGACCTCCCTCCCCCCCACCAATTTTAGTTTTAAAATGACGTTTTTTTCTCCTGTAGACAATTTTTTTCGTGTAGAAATAGTGCTCCAAATTTTACATGTATACCCGTTTTCCGGTAACAAATGTTCCACATACACTACTGTGAGGGGTCTAATTTTTGTCAAAACTTCATGTTTCATCGGCCACCCAACTAAAATCCAAAAGCATCTGCTCCTTAAAAAACATGTTTCGCTACGCCACTGCGTCGCAGAAGTAAAAATATTGAGCTTATAATAGTGTTTAACACGACATGATATTTTCAACGAAATTATATGGAATATTCGATATTCGATGACTTGCCAGTGGGATTCATTGATTTGTGAGAAAAAAATACAATAAAAATCAATATTGCGCGTTTCGCGTGCAAGATCGTTTATACTTGTTTAAAACGACAAAAAAAAAAAGAACTATTCGAGAAATACGCCAACAACGTTCGAGTACATATTATATGGCTTGAACGTCTTACAAGTATAGTCGCGGCGTCGACTGACTTTTAAAAGATGAAAACTGTATACGACGCACGGTCCTACGCTTTACACCAACTACCAGCTATATTCAAAAAATCTTGAAAATCCTAAATCACAATTTTTTTTTTATTACCACTTTAAATGTATGTAACACCGAAGCTCCGCTCAGAATCGAATTTGTAGTAACAAAAACAAAACACGAAAACTTTTTCTAAGTAATTCTTTTAAGCGACATCCTGTAAACGACTCGCTAGGTACCCACATTTTTTTTTGTCCTTGGTTTTTTCTTTAATTAATTAAAATATTTTCATATTCAACAGGATTTTTTTTTTTAAATATTAAAAAAATATATATTCTATACATCAGCGTGTGCGCGACTTAAGAACTTACATTAACGACGAAGAAGTGGAGTGAGGGGCGTTATTCAGCTGCGGCGAGAGGCGACAATTGGGGAAAAAAGAGAATTTGTAACCATGAAAATTGTCAATTTCCGGCCTTACAGCGGTTGCGGCAAAGATTTCAATCAATGGAAAGTACAAAATTCTAGACTCACAAAACGTTAAAAATCCGTGGAAGGCGCGGGGCTCCGGGCAGCTGCCCCTTCTGCCCCCGCCCTTCCGACGGCGCTCAACGACGGTTAATGAACGTGACCTTCTTTTCTTCCACCTCCCCCCACCCACCAACAACCACAAACAATTTTTCTCCATCCGAATGACGCGCTCGGCGACGGGGCAACGACCACGATGGTCAGCAGATGGGGGACGACGGGAACGAGAGATTAGCGTCCGCGAATTTACCTTGAGAAACGCGGCGCGCTCGCACGTTGTTTACGATCGAGACACTGCGCCGTAGTTAAACAGAAAAAAATAAATAATAATAATAATAATTGACCGCTAGCGAGTAGCGGGAGGTATTTGTTTATTTGAGTTACACACACGTCGGCGGCATCGTTGAGAAAAATCCGTTTCCGCGTGGTACGCCGAGCGCCGTTTTTATTATTCATCGTGAACGCGTTATGTTCGCGGGTAGTACAGGTGGACTCATAGGCGGAAGTCTATTAAATTTTCTGGGGGGGGCTAACATTTTTAACATCAGTCATAATCAGTCAAATATCCAAAATACATACAAATTATAAGATATTTGGGGGGGCTTAGCCCCCCTAAGCCCCCCCTTATTTCCGCCTATGGGTGGACTGTGTATGCACGCAGGATGATATAAATAAATAAATGTAACGAAATATCACAATTGAATATAATCGTCGCGGTCACGGTGGTTTTAAAACCATGTGTTTTTCGTGTCTGTATCCAAAAATTATTCTACCAGCAAAAAAGAGTGCTCCGATCTTTACTGCAGTCATACCCAGTTTCCGCGCGATAGCGAATCGCGCGTCTGATCGGTCATATTTCGATTTTCTCAAAAACTACCGAAAAACTGTGTAAAAAGAAATCGTCGAAATCGATTGTTATTTCTTCGTAACTTTTGATATTATATAGGAACTCGAAATATTCCGCACCAAATATGCGTGACTCTCTATACGTATATACTATATTGGGGGACGGGGGGAAATGTTTCGAAAAGTTTCTTTCAATTTTGTAGGCCTATATTTATGGTGATTATGCGAGGTATTTTAATTTTCGATTAAAACGTAAGACTTCAACTATATATTGAAAAAATAATAAAAATCTCGAAAAATCGTTGCTCACAATTTTCGTTTACAAACGCTTTAAATTTTTCGACAAAGTGTATTTTACTTTTTGTGGAAAATTGCGTTTGTACAAAACTAAACGGGGTCGTAGAGTCTGGACATTTTTTTTTTTTGTAATTTCCAAACACGATTTATCGCGTCGCTTTCAAATTTTCACAGTGACAACAAAACTGTAAAAGTCTCCGATTCGCTATGGCACAACGCGGCGTGCAGCTCGATTTTTCGGACTTTTTTTTTCTTCTGCTGTCGCCGTTTCGCGCAATAAACTCTTCAGCGCAAACGACAATTCCCCCCTCGAAAAAAAAAAAGTTTATGTACATCATCGACATATTATATTATTATAAACAAAAAAAAACATTCTATAGCGTACGCAGTTGTGTGTGTGTGTGTGTATACGAGCGGTACACCTTGAAAACGATATGTTGCAGCGAGCCGCGCGCGACCTCAGCTCGCGTCCGTCGTCGTTGTTATTATTATTTTGAACGTTCGCCGCGCGGCCGGAATGCGAATCTGTTTTTCAGCCATGAAACACGCGCGACCGCAGGACGTCGACGCGCGATTATTATTGTAAAAAAAAAAACGATTTAAAAAAATTTTATTTTTTATTATCGGAATTTTTTATTTTGCTCTCTCTCTCTCTCTCTCTAAACGCTTCTGATCTCTAACTCGAATCCGGGATTACCTCGGCGTGTATAAATCATGCGCAGGTTTGTGTGTGTGTGTGTGTGTGTGTGTGTGTGTGTGTGTGTGTGTGGCCACACCGACCGATTACGTCGGTTACCTAATGCAAAGAGAATGTAAAAACGCGCGATCCGGAAACGGTCTCGCAACACATATTGTGCCCCGCGGCACGTTGCGAAATCGTCGGCGACGTTTACTGGGGTTTTTATTATTATTTCGGAGGGGGGGGGGAGGATAACAATTTTTCGTTTATATAGAAAAACACGGTGAGAAAATAGAAAAATTGGATTGTTTCCTCCCCCTCCCCCTTTCTACAACTTTGTGCAATTATAGAGGACAAACACAATATTATTATTATCCTGCAGCGGATATTATTCGTACGGCCGAACGAGTTTGCCGCGCGCGTTCCGGGAACGACCTCAAAAAAATTATATTTTATACGACGTTTCGTAACGTCTTCGTCCGTCTCCTTGACCTCCTCGACCGGAATCCGACACGGCGGCGGTGGCGGCGGCGGCGGCGGCCCGAAAACGGCCGACTTCTGCAGTGACGTGCTCTCCGCGACGGTGTTTTACGCCAAACAAAAGTCTAGTTATCGGTAGTTACCCGGCGGGCCGCCGCCATACATAATCGTTTTATACTTGTATTTTATTATGTGATTTAGACGGGATTTTCAACGCGGTTTTTTTTTTTTTATATATAATACTTTTACTGAGAGTATATATTATGTAGCATTGTACGCGAACTGATATACAGATCGGTTTTAGCGCGTTAAAAAAAAAGAAGCGTATTTCGAGGTTAGAGAGAATATTTTGTGCCGCAAAACGATATTATATACGTTTTGAGCAACGCGTATCGAGCATTTTGATTTGAAAACTTCACAAATAACGTTAATGGTTTATGAGAAGAAAAAAAAATTGTGTGACCTCCGTCTGCAGTTTATTCTACCCCCCGTAGGCCGTTTAAACAATTTTTTTTTTTGATATTAAGATTAATTTTAGCCGTCTCGTGAGTTTTACAAATCGGTACCTTTGTTTTTTCCGTAAGTTTTTGTGAAACATCGTATATTTCCAAAAAAAAAAAAAAAGCATATTTACAAAAGATTTATAACCCAAATTTTCATTTTTTTTTTTAATTTTCCCCTCGTCGAAACTGCGATTATTATTTCATATTTCATTTTCCACTCGGCAAAAATAATAAGCGCGCGCTTATAATCTCCTCGAAACCGATTGCCAGATAACTCGGTGCGTTTGCGGCATTGTACGCGAGGCATTGTAATAGTATGATGTACTAGTAACTCGGGGCCAACTCGAACATTTAAAATAATAATGACAATTCACAAGCTGTACAACAACGAGCGCGACGATCAAAACGATAGATATAAAATATTATATATATAAAAAATTTTACATATATATATATATATATATACGCGCGAATCCTTTATATATACAATTTTTTTCCGACGTTATTTTCGAAACCGAAACGATTTCAACGCGTGTTATTACGTGTTTCACGCGCCGACAACGTTTTGCAATACAATATTTGCATATTATACGTGCGCGCACTCGACATACGAGGCGTTCGAAAATCGCGATTATATTATAGCACCGGTTCGGTATAAAAAAAAAAGTGTACTAACGGACGATTGTGTTTTAACATAACCCGTTGGGATTTTATGGGAATATCAAAAAAAAAAAATATAAGTACGGGAGCGAGAAGAAAAAAAAACCGATTTATCGTTTGAATTTTATACAGTAAAATATTATATAGGTTCGTTACGATTTTTATGAAAAGCTGGCGAATTAAAGTTTAACGCGTATTTTAAAGAACAAGCCGGTCGAAACCGCGGGAGAAATCGTGGCGTTAAAACGGCTAAAACGTTTTTACAGGATTTCGTCTTTGCGGGTGCACGAGACAAATTCGACTCGACTGTACACTTCCGTCCGCGGTATTCGCGGACGATAATAATAATGAAATTAAAACGAGCGAACGTCACGATAATAAATATATAAGCCAGTATTTCCAGTATAAAAAAATTTTTATTTTTATTTTTTGCGCCGTTTCGCTATGTTTTCGCGCGAGCGCGGTGTGATGGAAAAGAACGGCCGTGTCGAAGAAGATCTTCGATTAGTTCGCGAACACCGCGCGGTGTGTTACGCGCCCTTTATACGGCGTCCTGCAGCAACCTTGACAATATCATATTATTATTATTATTATTATTATTATTATTACGGTTTGCGAAACACACATTTTGTTGTTCGATTCGTATTCATTGGCCCGGGCAACGAAAATCCGCCGCGCAGTTGTTGTAATTAATCGCCGAAACGCGCGTATAAACCGTGATGATTATTTTTTTTATTATTATTATTATTATTAGCGGCTTTTTTTTTCTTCTACCGAATACGGAATAATCATTCCGTGCGCGCGAAACCGTGCAGCCGCGGAGAAGAAGACGGACGGACAAAGAGCAATTTTTTTTTGTAATATAATATATTATATTATAAGAAGACGCGAAACGGAGGCACACATCACGTGGGAATATTTCCCGCAGTGTTTTTTTTCTCGTTATACGGTTTTAAAAAATTTTTGTTTTCTTCCTTTCTCGAATAGACGAGAAAAAAGTACTTTATCAAGCGTTATAACGATATTTATAACGGCGTATTGGAAAAAGGAATTGGCGGGAGGGGGGTGGACAGCGTTGTACAGGATGAAAAAAAAGACAATTTTTTTGGATAAATTTAAAAAAAAAATCGATTTCACGACGACGATAACGCGGTGATTTGAAAACAGTACACAAACTTATTATTTCACTAATTTTTTTTTCCGGGTAAATAAAATTATTATTGAATAAACCCGTTTTCGACGTGAAAACGATACACAAATGAATTATCGTCGCGGTATTTAATATTGCATATACAGGTGAAAACTTCCACAAATTTCTAATAAATCGCGAAAAAATTTATTGGGAAAGAAAAAAAAACGTTTCCGGACGATTTTTTTTTTTTTTTTTATAACCTTTTATATACATTTATAATAGGAAAAATATTATGTCGAATCGTCTGCCGAAACTTCGTCGCTGCAGTCGCATCTCGGTACGATCGTTTTTCTTTTTATTCACCCAGAGCCATTCCTCTCCTGCAGCGATCCGTTTAATATTTTTATTAACGAGAAAGCAAAAAAAAAAACATTACAAAAGCTATATATTTACTGCTGTGACCGCGCGGGATAAAGCCAATCGGAATATTCACTATTCACGCACTGTTCGTTTTGTTTTTTTTCTTATTCGATAAAATAATTTTCGACCACTTTTACACACACACACGGTATACGTTGTTAAAAAGAAAATAACCCTATACATTTTTTTATGTATATTTTAACGATAAAATCGATTATTTTATCGGTTCGTGCGGATAATTCATATATATAAAAAAAAAATCCATACAAATTTACCGTCTAAAATATTAAAAAAAAAAAAAAAATTCGACGCGTTAACCATTACCGCGGCAGTGGTCGCTTCGCGGTGGTAAGTCGAGCGTTCCCTATACTACATAAACGCGCGCGACAAACAAACGACCGCGCGTCCTGACCCGCTGCAGACGCGTGCACAGAAACGCGCAAAGAATTGTTTTTTCGCCGCGTTCGGTTCTTTTTTCTTTTTCTTCCCACAAGGCACGCCGTGTACTGGACAACGTGAATACACGAATCGTCAGTGCCGTCTTAAGGCATGGGCCTGGAGGGCCCGTGCCCGGGGCACTCAATTTATTTACAAAATACCATATATATTAATTTTTTTTTTAGCTATAGATATTTAAAAAAATAAATAAATGAATCTCGAATAATAATAAAAATTAATATTTTGAAATTATCATAATAAACAATAAATAGTAACAGAGATTCTACAATAAGAATTGGCATTTTAGTTTTTATTAGTAAAGTATATAACTTTTAATAGGTAATAATATAATATATTACGTGTTAAAAAAATTAATATAATATGTTCATATCATAATTTAAGTATTTAAAGGGCCCCAAATATTTTAGGCCCTTGCGGGCCTCACGTGACTTTAAGACGGCTCTGCGAATCCGTACATAACGCGATAATAACGCGCGTGTACCACACCGCGCTATGTGTTTCTCGCGATCGCGGTTTTGTAACCATTTCGCACAAAATACTGCAGCAACACAACGCCGACCTTGTTTCGAGAAACAGTATTTCTTTACACGGCCCGCGAGCGCGATTACTATGCGGAACGGGTAGCTGTTGCGGTACCCCGGTGATATATACACCACACGCACACAATATTTATGTTATTATAATATTATTGTTATTTTTCGCTTCGAGAAAAATTTGCCAAGACACGATATTGTATCTGTGAACCGTGTATCCAACCGCCACATACACACTACCTATACCGTATAATGCGCGCAAACGCGACACGACTGCTGCGTGTGTGCGGGATTGTGAATATTTTCCAGCGGCCGACCGCGGTGGACAGCACTCGTGGTCCGCAGAAAAATCCGAACGTATTATTTTTGCGATTTCATTGACGACCTTCCGTCTTTGGGTGCGCGTCGTGTTTAATCGTGATTATATATAAATAATAATAATAAAAAAAACCCCGATTAAATACGCGTTTATGATTCTATTACACTTGTGCGTGTTGTAATTTCGCGATTAGCGTTACTATGAGAGTGGTAAGTCCTTTTACAAATGTTCTTCTTTATTTTGTTGAGTTCGGTACGTTTTAAGCGGACCGCTGCTGCAGTGTTTCGTGGCCCGTGTGATCCGAAAAGTTGACGATCGCCGTTTTGGACGATATCAGTCGAATACGAAAAACCGATACGAAAACACGGCGTACCCGTTTTGAAATTAATACAATATCGCGGTTATGCGTATGTGACCGCTGTATCACGTGCGGTAAATACCGAAACGTTTTCGTCGCGGCGGTGGCGGCGGCGGTACAACCGGTTTTTCTTTTTCGAATTTTCCGCCGCCGCAGTCTGTGAACGACGACGATGACGTGTGCGCGCTCGACCGCGGTGACGAGGAGGGAAAGAAAAAAACCCGCTATGACGACACTCCGCGCTGCGACGATATTCGTGTGAATTCCCCGGTCGTTTTTAAACAACACAATTTATTTGACGATAATAAGAAAATTTATTTTTTCTTTTTTTTCGTCTCAGACGGGTGTAAAACACGGAATTTCTTCTTTTTTTTCACCGCCAAAAACGTGAACTCTCGCGGGCCACCGTTCGTCGTCTAGCGAGATTCACGCGAAACTATATTGTGGGGCCGAGAATTTATAATATTACGTATAAAAGCGAAAATATTCGCGTGTATTAATATACGTAATTAAAACGAGCGGAAAAAAAAATGAAAAAAAATTTCGTTTAATCGTTGCAAAGTAAAAAAAAAAACGTCAAATCGCATATTATAGTGGTTTGAATAGTGTTCGAAATCCGACTTCTATATTATAATAAAAGAACGTTCCGCACAACACGAGACGGTTATTATCGGCGCGTATATTATACATACGTATAAGCGGCGTTATTTCGCTAAAAAATTCCTTTCGGGTTACCACAAAGTACGTTTTTATTGGTTTTAATTTTCGTTTTTACCGGTACTATTAGTAACGTAATTACTGAAAACCGTCCGCTAATTCTGATGTGCGATATAAATTGACAAAATTTTTCACTATTGTATATACAGTTTGTACGAATGAAATTTCGCGAAATACGTTAAAACAAAACAACTGGTGGGGGTTTAAAAATCACGTATTTTTACGTGACGTAACGTGTAAAACTAAATAAATATAAATACGTCTTAATATTGCGAATCGCGCGAAACGAATTCAGTTTAATTCATCGCGGTTTTAATAAAAACAAAAAAAATATGTATTTCGATCAAATTGATTTTATATAAAAATTTTATAATTTGTATTTTGATTTTATAAAAAAAAAAAAAAGTCCCGGCCCTACTGCTGCAGCAGTAATACGCTGGCGACGAATTCCCCTCCACAACGCGAATTTCGTCTCCGGCGCAGTTTCCTTGTTATTATTTGCCGTCGCCGCATTTCGTGCGAATGTTAATGATAACAATAATAATATAGTCACCATCACGAACACACACAATAATATTGTTGACAGTATATATATATTATAAGTACGCGCGAGTCTCGCGAAAGACAAAATACGGTTTTTTTTTGTATTTTGTTACGCGGTCATTATTGTTATTACGAGAGAGAGAGAGAAAAAAAACGAACAGTTTTTTTGAAGGATAAAAAAAAATGTTTTTTTGGGGAGGAGAGAATTTCTTTTTTTTCGGTAAATATTTCGAAAAAATACAAACTTTTGAGTACGGCGCACGATCGTGTCGCAGCAGCAGCAGCAGCAGGTGAGTAACAACGTGCCCGGGGAACGCGTGTGATGGCTGCAGTAGCGTTTTTTGCGCGCGGGTTCGACAAAAGCACACACACACACACACACCGCTCTACAAATGATTCGGCGAACGCGGTGCGCACATTTTTCTTTTTCGTTTGAAACGGTCGATTATATATATATATATATATATATATATATATATAGCGGAGAATTTTTTCGAAATTTATTATACAGAGAGAGTGGGTGAGTGAGAGAAAAATAAAAACGATACGCAGCGCGCACACGAAACACAAAATAAATTCACGAATTAAAAACAGAAACGAATCGAACGAACGAAAAAAAAGTGAACGTATACCGGGGACGGACCGCGGCCGACGACAATAGGTAAACTACACACGGTCGTTGTAGCGCGGTCGGGAAAAAGAACTGCCATCGACCACAATGCGCCTTCCTCGATGGACCCCACCATTTTTTTATTATTATTATTATTTCTTCCTTTCTTCGTGCCGAGCGACGAGCGTGCGTTATAATAACACACATGACTGTTGTCTATATTTGTGTTTTTCCACCGTGTCCGCTTGCGTTCTCCCCACCGTAGTCCCTCGCCCGACGGCGCGCGCCGTACCTGCAGTAGTGCCAGTGCGCGTACACCGCAGCCCGTCGAAGACGCGCGAAGAAGCGGCGCCCGGCGGAGTTCGTGCGGTGCGCGCGGACAAACCCGAAGCGTTTTTTTTTTTTTTATAATACATTCCTCGTGATTGGCAAAAGGACTTAAAAGAACAAAAAAATCGAAATAATATGTGAAAAAAAAAGAAAAAATTTGAAATATATTAATTCGTATAAAATTCGGGGAAAAAAATACGGTATACGCGAAAAAAAAAAGAAGAAATTACGCTATAAATAATATACGAAACGAACACTTTTCCCGTCGTTTTTTTTTGAATGTTCCGTTTGGAAATATTATTTTCCGCCTATTAAATGACCTTATTTAATTTCGGGCGTTCTAACAGATTTTCAACAGTACTAATTACGTGCCGGCACACTCGATAATTACACGAATTCAAGTCCAGCACACGTGACGGTATAGTTACTATAATAATGTGTAGAGGAATACGAAATATTTTTCCATTGAAATGTATTAAGATTTACAAAATAAGTGAAAAAAAAAATATGTAAAATTAAATAAGTTCCGTAAAAAATTCGAGAAACGTATCTTACCTAAAATTCGATTATTAATATCGAGTAAAATGTTGTAATCGCGATAAAGTCCGCTGCTTTTATTATAAAACACCCCCGAGACTCGTACTATGCTATAATAATTATTAATATTGTTATTGCTGTGATTTAATGACTTGAAAATAGTAGTATATTATATATTTAACGGATTTGTATCGCAGCCGAGTTCGACTGAAATCAGCGAATAAATAAATTTCGCAAAAAAAACAATTCGCGCGTTAATATTATATCCGGAAAACGAGACGTTGTTTATACCGAATTAATTATATAAGCTCGTCCCGGTGTTTATATTGGACGTGTTTTTTTTCCCCGACGAGAAATAATAACGTGTACTATTAATATATTCTAAACGGTGTAATCTCGGCATTAAAAAAACATATTAATATAGTAACGTTTTGACACGATTATTATTGTATTGAATCATCGTTAAAACCGAGACGTTGCAAATATAATGTGAGTGTAAAATGATGAAAAAAAAAACACGAATACGCAAAAAAAAACACTTAAACAAAAAACAATAGTGTATTTTGCGTGTGTAATTTCATTGAAATCTAAAAATTCCAAAAATATCTACGACACGGAACATTAAAACTATTCGTACCATATAGTCACACACTGTGTATTCGGATGGTAAAAGATTTTTTTTTTGTTCATTTCGTATACTAATACTATATATGCGACGTTTATACACAAATCTATGTTGAAATTCACGAAATAATAAGTGATGTTACGAATTTTTTAGTTTTTTTTTTTTACGATTTATAATGTTTATAACGCTGTGATATTGGAACTATTGTAGATCTATAGTGCCGCAGTTCTCATCCAGAGCAGCCAGGGTAATACGCCCCGAGAGAAGATATTTTGCAGACTCATATTTCTTAATACACCTGCAAGTAGTTAAGATTTTTTTTTATCTAGCTATAGGATATTTTTATACACTGTTGAATTTTACGTACGACCTTCAAAAAAAAAAAAAAATACTGTTTAAGTTCCCTGATCGGTATAAATAAAAGGCGTTGTAAAAAAAAAAAAAAACCATAAGACGTGTAAATATTGAACGCCTAATTATTAAAAAAAGTACGGAAAAAAATTTAATATTACGTATTAAGTTATTGCTTTTTTTTCAAATTTCCTGTTTTATAAATCGTTCATAACGTGTACTGAAATATAATCAGAGACACGGATTGTATTT